>OX465276.1:9803875-11151375 GCA_949987645.1 Tachina grossa | reverse complement strand
TGACAATACTTAAATTGATTGCATCAACCGAGCGTATGCTTTTGTCATGACTAATTAACTGATTTGTTAACCCAACCGAATAAAATATTACGAATTGGATTTTATTACCAACTTTTGGTATTAGCAACTAAAAAACTGTCGTTCTACATTAAAATTAAAATAAAAACTTTCAATCAGTTGCTGCAACTAACTAAAGGTTGAGTTTACTATCATAGTTTATAGCAGCAAATTAAAAAATTAACTTTTGTGACTTTCAAAGATATTATGATTTGTGAATTCTCAAATGGTTTTTGAAAGTCTGTGCATAAGATAACAGGTTTGCGGCTTTTCAAAACGTGTGGTTGAAGAAATGTATATAGATAGACATGCTTCACCATTAAGGCCCAACTATAATATGAATAAGCTGGCTTAAGCTAATGTCAGAATTGAACGATAAGTCTGTCAAATGCTTAAACAATTCAGATGTGACTTTTAGGTGGTCATAATGTACTTACATGCACTTAAGTATTCTTTAGCCACTGCTGCACATCTAGGTATTGTCAATAATTTTGTAATAATTTTGTTTCTTCTCATAACTCCTAAATGAATGCAATTCAATCAAACTCTTGAAAGAATGTCCTAATCTATTAAAACTTCACATATAAATATATCCATCACCTTATTACTTGTTTTATTTGTTTTGCCTACTAAAAACAACAACAGTGAAGATACATAAGTGAATACATGTGTATGTGTGTATATGTGTATTGTCAAACAAACAATGAAAATAAAAGTTTTGCTTTATTTTCCGAGTTTAAAATAAGAAACAATAAAAAAATATTTAAAATCAATGAATATTTTCTGCTGCTGCTTGTTTGAGTTTAAAAAATGCAAAAACAGTTGTTTCCTTACGGAATGTGCGTTCAGTTTGGCACTTTACTTAAGCAAATGACATTTGACGAAACTTGACGAAAAGTTTGTTAACTACATTATAGTTTGCCACATGCGTTTTATATGTAACCGCACAGTTGCTTAAGCTAGCTTATTCATATTATAGTTGGGCCTTTAGAAAATAAATTTCAATTAAAATAAACTTATGACAATATGTCATAATAATATGCCAATTTTTCTTTTACAGGTACCAATTATGATATTGTTTTAATTATATTAACCAAATTTTCGGTAGCAAGAAAAACATTTATTTCAAATTCCATACTGTCAACCAATTTTTTCTGTTGCTGCAACTATTGCGTTGAGGGTTATAATTAAAATATAGTGGTACCATAAGAAAATTTCAGTCGCTATAGCAGAATTCTACGATAGTTGCTGCAACCGCCAAAATTCAATTGGCAACAAATTCGGTTGTCACAACGAATCTGTTTTCTCTGTGTATCTATCGCGTAAATCGAGGGATGGGTGTATTACATATCGACGGTCCCATTCCAAAATATGCTAAGTCGACATAACATGTTATGCTGGGAATAGCATTTCTGAATTCATCGTTTAGTCCTAGTTTACACAAAGCAAGTCTTCTTGCTAAGCTGATTAGTTTGTTAGGAGAGAGAGAGAGAGAGAGACGAGGGAAACAGAAACGTTTCCTTTGCAAGGCAGCACCCTTAAGGAGAGGAGTTAGGCGGTCGGTGTATTTAGAAGAGATGTTGGGCGTAGAAAATTAATGAGGGCTGGGTATACATTTGACCCTTGTAGCGGTGACGCCGGGAAAGTTATATGATTTTTGGAAATTTGTTTGCTCTTACCCTCAACTTTGAGTACGATGAGGTGACTTTTGCCCCCATCTGACCGCCATCATTTTTTAGCTCAATTATTTTTTTCCGAATCTCACAAAATGAGGATCCTTGCAACTCGAAATCTCGTTACTAACGATTCTCAATTACATGCATGCCGTTTGTATACGATAGGAAGAAGCAAGCATCACAAATTCTTTCGTCACGAAGTATTCTCTTCTTTACTGCCATACCTGAAATACCTGAAACAAATATCTTGTTTTTCAGCGTTTGTTTTAGAAGATTTCGCTGTAGTAAAGCATTTGAAAAATTCCTCATGTATTGAAAGTTCTTTTAAATGGTATTTTGCAGCGGTCTAATATAATTACATGTACACACACATATTCATATGAAAATTATAATAAAAATAGTTAAAATAAATTATTCTGAGCTCAGAGCGTCGATATATGAATGAAACTTAATTTTCGAAAGTAGGGAGGGAATCAGTACCTTTTTCCATTTGATACTGGCAGCTGGAATTAAAAACAAAAAATAAAATACACCGAAAAGTTTAAAATTACTAAATAATAATCATTTGTACTATATAAAAATACTTTCTTTTAGACATGAGCCACCCTCGTACAAACCATTTAGAGAACTCAATTCAATCTTTTACGTTTTTCTTCTATCACAAACAGCCTTAAATAACAAATATTTTATGTAGCCGTGTTGTTCAAATTATTTGTTTCTAATACTAACAAACATATTCTGCAGTTTTATTTAAATTTCAATCTTAAATTTTAAGCATTCGCTTATGCCAAATAAATATTGTCCATTTATTATTTATTAATATTGGTTCATAAAAAAGAAAATCCTTTGTGTCCTTTATAAAGGGTGTCCCAACAAGAACGCAAGATTTAAATTTGGCGCCATTCGACGAAGTGTCATTGTTTGACATTTGAACAATTGTTATTGTTTGGTAGTAAAAATGAAGCGCTACACGAATTAACAACGCATTCTCATTGTGAAATTGTTTTACCAAAATGGTAAAAGTTTTGCGGCTACAGTTCGCAAATTTGCGATCAATTTGGGGTCACAATAATGCTCCAAAAGACTCAACTGTAAAGAGATTAATGGATAAATTTGCCTAAACTGGGTCTGTTAGTGATGTAAAGACAACAACGCGCCTTCGACCAGGTCGATCGACCGAAAATGTCGCAGCTCTACGTGATGATGTCGCTCAAACGCAGGTCAAGCGCAAACAGTCAATGGTGTTCGGTATCGTGAAATGATAACCAGTTTTTTCGTGCCTAGAATTGAAGAAATGAATGTGGAGGGCATGTGGTTTCAACACGACGGCGCCACGTGTCATACAGCCAGGGAAACAATTCAATTGCTACATCAGTCATTTCCCGGTCGTGTTGTTTCGCGTTTTGGATACCAGAATTGGCCTTCTAGATCGTGCAATTTAACACCATTAGACTCTTTTTCTTTGGGGTTTTTTGAAGTCGATGGTTTACGTGAATAAACCGACGACGACTCAAGCCTTAAAAGAGAAAATTGGACGCTGCATTAATGAAATACCGCAGCAATTATGCAAAACGGCCATTGAAAATTTCATTAAAAGATCGCGTGTGTGCGAGCAAAGCCGAGGCGGCGGCCATCTGCCCGATTTGTTGTTCCACACATAACCTCATTTTGTCTACTTTACGATATCATAAAGTTTCATGATTTTTTTTTTTTTAATATCTGTGTTTTATTTAAAATTTAAATCTTGCGTTCTTGTTGCGACACCCTTTATAAATCTAGCATAAATATACAGATAAGAAATCAAAAAAATACGTATTAACATTGATTAAAAAATTGGCTGCTTTATACTCCGTGATTATGATAAAAAAAAAATAATAATTAATAATTGCACATTTTTCTCATTTTTCGCTAAGATAGAATAACACAAAGACTTTTTACTGGCTTCTTGATTAGAGTTTCTGTAGCCAGAATTTCCTTTAAAGCCAATGAAGTCAATATAAATTTAAAAATTACTGCAGATTGAAACCCTTTATAAACTTCTTCTACGAGTATCTTGCCTTTGTCGCACGTCATTTTTTTTTTGTTTATTTGTATGAAATAATAATTTTCGCAATAATACAAACAAACAAGGAAATTACAATGTGCAAATTAGAAAAAATATTTCTTTTTGAAAGTATATGTATGTATGTATTTTTTTTTATAAATATTCATTGTTTTCTATTTCAGGTATTATTTCAAAATGACTGTCTTCTTCTCTTTGCTCCGCTTAATTGAAATCGAAGAATAAGAAAGTGAATGTAATGCAGAAATCCCTTGCGGTAAGTTATTGCAAACGTTGTTTTATACAAAAATTCTTTAGTGTTTTTTTCTTACAAATTTAGAATATGAACTAATGAAAAAATAAATAAATTTTAGTATAATTCTAAGCGCAGTGTTATGTGCGTTAAATGGTAATACATAAGCAACAACGTTTGCTGTTTTGGTATATAAAAAATGTGTTAACTGTAGTTGGCTTAATACTTCGCCATAAGCCCCTTAACATTTTTATCAGCTCAGCGCACGTCTGTTTAATTGTACAGAGGAGGATATGACATTGGAAAACACTACCAGCCAAAGTATAGCCAAGACTACACTTACAGGACCAATTTCTTTTCATTATAAAGTGCGGTTAAATTTTAAGGGCCGATGTGGATTTTGAATCAAACACAAATTATTTAGGAAATTATTGTCATTTCTTTTTATTATGATAATATGGTATGAATCAATTATGTATGAAACAAAATATCAGCCAAATGGCCGCTGCGACCTCAGCGGCACACCTCTATCCGATGGTCCAAATTTTCCATGACGCTGAGGCATAATTGGAGTTCTAAGCCGTTAATGTGCCGAATTATCTCATCCTTTAGCTCTCGAATTATTGCTGGCTTATCGACGTACACCTTTTCTTTCAAATAACCCCAAAGAAAAAAATTCAATGGTGTCAAATCACATGATCTTGGCGGGCAATTGACATTGCCACCACGTGAGATAACACGGCCATTGAATTTGTCGCGCAAAAGATCCATTGTTTCGTTAGCTGTGTGGCAAGTGGCACCGTCCTGTTGAAACCACATATTGTGCACATCCATATCTTCCAATTTGGGCCATACAAAGTTCGTTATCATCTCACAATAGCGAACACAATTCGCAGTAACTCCCTGACCGGCCTCATTTTGGAAAAAATACAGCCCGATGATGCCTTCAGCCTATAAACTGCACAATTCAGCGCCTCCAAAGGACTAGTACGTGAACAAATCTGTTATCCCTATTAAATCGGATCTCTGTATTCTGTACATCTGGTCAACCACCTATGTGTCTTATTTATGGGAAGCCATCAGACTACAGAGCCGTAACTCAGTACTAGACTCACAATTGCTGTATACCTCCATTTAAGCATTTTGGGGTTTAGGCCCAGGGACCTAATTCCCGCATTGCCAGCGAGTTGGTACTCGAATGTGCGAAGAAAAAGAAAATGTATGTTTAATATTTGACTTATTTATTTATAAATGAATGAATGCACAAATGTACGTATAAAAAAAATACAAATTAAAGAATTTCTAGTTGACTTTAAATATAACAAAACACACTGACTTAGCAAATAATGTTTTGCCTAAGAGTTGTCGGGGAAAATAAAAAAAATCAACCAACATCTAAATAACAAATTAATTGCTTCTGGTCAACCAATAAAAGAATCGAAAATGTGGCTAGTGCTCTATTCTCTAAATTTACACTAATTAATTATTATTAAGTTATTAATTAAATAAAAATTAAAATAACATTTATGCATATTCGTTTCTTTTTTCTGCATATACGTGTGGATGTACGTACATGCATATGTTTTTGCACACAAACATATATACAAACATATGCTTTTGCTTACAATTTATTCAGTGTTGTGAAATGAATTTATATATATATATATATATATATATATATATATATATATACATATATATTTGCCTTTTTCCAACACTGAAACAAAAACTCGATTCGCTTGGTAGCGAGTGACACCATCGGAAAATTTCTTGCCATCGAAATTAATTTCTATTCGAATGCAATTCCGATCACGAGTGCAGGAATTAGGCCCGAGGTCTTTGTGGTAAATAGTATCAGCTCCGTTTTGTTTGGGTTCACTTGTAGCCCACAGTCTATAGCACATTAACTTAGTTGGCCCAAAGTGTTGGACATGATATCGCTAATCACGTCTGTGAACATCTCTGAGACGCGTACAATTTTAACCCCCAAGGCATTTATTTTGAAAAGTATAGTGTTAGCCAGAACAAAGGGGAGATGATCATCCCACCCTGCAGCCTAATTTAGCAGTGACTTTTTTTTGCCCCCAAGCATGGTTATTATCCAGTTGCTGATGTAATCCTCAACATCAGTATCCTGGAAAGCATTTTGGATGGCTGTCACCGATACATTATTGAAGGAGTCTTCTATGTCTAGGAAGGCAGCCAGGGTATATTGTTTGTGCTACAGCCATCTCTCTATGAGTTTTACCAGTTCATGTAGTGCGGTTTCTTCAGAGCATCTCTTGAGAGTCTTGAAGATCCTAATAACCGTTGCCTAATATGACTGTCTTTCCAACGTCTTGATCAGGAAAGATGAAATGCTGATTAGTCGGAAGTCATTTGCTTCTTCATGACGTCTTTTTTCAAACTTCGGAATGGATACAACTCTGACTTTTCACCAGCTGGTCGGAACGTAGCTAAGAGAGAGAGAGAGAGAGAGAGACAGAGTTTATAGATTTAAGAAAGCCACGAGGAGATAGAGCTTTTTGCGCTATGTTGCATCTTTGGTATGATGCCATCCCGACATGGCGAGCATGATGTGTATCAGTTGTTGTAGGAAAGTTCAAGTCATGAAGGCATAGTCACTGGTCACTGAACTATACCGACTTTAGCAGATGCTAATCCTAATATAACATCAGAGCGCCCTCCTTCGTCGGTATTGTGTAGCAAAAATCATCCACGAAGTAAAATAACCAATAAAATGGCTTCTAAACACAGCTTCAAAATTTAATACGCCTCATTTAACACTAGAAGGCGCTGCAACACTGCATTATTAAAAAAGCGTGCAAAAGCAGAGTTGCAAAAGAATGAAGCTTTATCCTATATCTTCCTTCACCACCTGTCTTCTATCACTATCCCTTTCCTAAAGAAGGTAACACCTAATAATAGTAGTAGGCATTAACTGTCTGAGTGTTACTTCTCTTTATAAAAAAAAATTGTCAATTGGCCAAGGGTTTTATCTACAGATAGTATCTCGTTATCGACAGCGTATTGTTGCCTACTGATAAAGCGTATACTTACAGCCAGGAAAGTGGGTATTGAGTAATATGTTTAAGGATTCTGCAGAGGAATCTGACTAGGAGTTGGACAGGCATGATTCGTAGTTAGGATCCTGGCAAGCCTCGATGAATCTCTGGTACTATCGATCGACTCACAGAAATTCCACAATAAGTTGCGTTTGGCAATTTTTAAACCTTTTTTGTAAGATTTTAGCTTTTCGCGATAGAGTTGCCACATTTAATTATCGTAGCTGGTGTTGAGTGCCCTGCATGCCTATTTGCGTAGAATGGAGAGCTCCGCATTCCACCAAGGAGCATAGATTTTTCTAGCTTTTGTTATGGGACGATATGTACTTCGGTATTTTTATGTTAAATAAAAATATTAACAGCCTTTTTTATAAAAATTATTAAGGCTTATTACGCCAATTTTTATTATATATATATATATATTTTTTTTGGAATTCTTATAATTTAAGCCCAGTACGGAGTTCTTACGGAATTTCACGTTTTTAAATTTACATTCATTTCTACACGGAAAAATAATCGCTAGCCTTTTACATACACACAAATTCATGTATTTTTCAAATTTAAAACACACAAAAACACTAAAAATTAATCACAAAATGATGAAAGTTAGAAATGTTATAAATTCCATGCCCAAAATTTTGTATTAACATTAATTTTTGTTTCAGTTGAGTGAAAAAGTTTCCAGTTATATTTATAACATCCCTAAGATATGCCATAAATTTTAAAAATTCCGTGTACTTTTCTTTTGAAAGTCCGTACCAGAGAACAGCAATGAGTAGTAAAAAAGTGAGTATAGTTGAATCATGACTTATAATTTCTTGTACTAATGCGCACTCATACTTATTGTAATGTTGTCTATGAATCATATTCACTCGAAAGTTTGAAGTGCGCATCGAACTCATACTTAGCAAAATTTATGACGTTGCTGATTTCGACTCTACTTGATTCCATAGCTATGGACGATGCAAAATAATTATGATTCACACTGCGAACATCGGATACGAACATTAAAGTTCTCATTATGAGGTTATGTGTTTCTCTGTTGCTTTTTTTTCTTTTGCAAGAATTGAAAAACAATCCTATTTACTACTATTGTATACTACTTGCAAACTGTTCAATAACTAAACTTTCAAATAAACATACATGCATGAGTTAAGTGAGCTGAATCAATGTGAGTAGTGTAAGTATTTTCCTGAAATTTGAAATCAAACTGAGGTGATTTATCGCAATCATTATCGCATTCATATTTATTTCAACCTAATTATTTATACTTATAAATCTGTGGTCGGCAAATTAAGGGCGCCGCGCCTTTTCTTATACTCTTCTATTACGTATGTGTACACACGCATTACTGAGAACAGCTTGTGTGTTTCTGATACTCTTAAGAATCAGCGTTGCCGGAGAACAATTTTTTCCCAACAATAATAAAATATGTGTGATGAGTATTTACTAAATTTTTTATTTTCAGAAAACTATTATGGCAAACCAGAAAATTTGGTTTGTCAACGTATGTTGTCATACGTGAAAAAACGTGGCATGCAAAGACATTTTCAAGCATATATTTAAATTATTTTAAGAACATTTTCTACAAAACTATCTATTTACTCATCTTTACATTGGCGTAACAACAAGAGAAGATGTATTTCTTCATAAACAAAACTTGAGTGTTTCTTTTGATCATAATAAAATCAAGTTTGGTTTTGGAGATTTAAAATTTCAAGTTAGGGAAATGAGACGAAAATTTAACTGGCAACACCGACTCGTGATAAGAGTAAAACATACACAATTGTAAAATGTAATTGTATGGGTTGCCGACTACGGTTATAAATCAATGTCATCGTGAGTATGCGTAAATCAGAGTAGTTGCGTTTAAATAATATATACTCACTTATATTTAAAATTTAATGAATCAGTATGAATAGCGACAAAACGATTCATTGACGATCACTGGTCCGTACTAGCAAATGGAAATTTCTTTACGAAATTTACCAATTTGCATGAGAACCTGAAATTCGGTATGAACTTCTTACCAGGCTTTAAATTTAACATTTGTTAATGCACTAATTCATTTTTTTCAATGTATTTTTAATGAAAAATATTTTACTGATTAGGTATTATACCTAATTTACATTTTTTTTTTCATGAAATTATTTGCATAAAATTTTTTCCTTTGTCATTAGCAGGCCTGGAGGAGCAAGTTATGTAAAAAAAAGTGGCCAAAAATGCATCAGAGATTCATCCTACTTCTTTTTTTAATATAAAACTCTATTTCATAGCGCTGCTATTAGCAAACGGAAAAAGTTTCGTGCAACAAAGTTCATGAAATTTCGTGAAAAAATCCTTAATAGCTAATTCAAGCTAACGCCGAATTAAGTAATATAGTGATTTCGGTCGAAATCAAGTTGAAATTAAGTAATATCCCATATATTTTGACATATTCCAAATTTAAGTTATTTTACTTAATTTCGAAGAAATTAGCAAGAAATCACAATATACAACGCTAATTTTGCGCTAATACTACTTTTTTCAAACACGAATAAATTTACAACTATGAGAAACAACAAATAAAAGAAATTAAAATTTTTTAATTCAATATGAAGTTAAAAAAGATTAAAAATTATTATGTTAGGGACGATTTTTCCAAGAAAATTTGTTTAAGTGTAAAAAAAAAGAATTTATTGAACTATAAAAAGGACTGCAATGTCTGCCGCAATGAATAAAATGTTTGCGAAACCAAGTTAAATGTCATTCAGTACATGCATGAATACTTTTGATTTCGTTTGTAATTTGAGCCTGAAATTACTTATTTTCGTGTCAGCCCGAATGGGCTATAATGTAAATTAGGTATTATAGAGCAGCATGAACAATTCCATCCATGAAACTACTTAAATGTTTGTTTACTAAAGCCCAACTTCGGATAAATATGTAAATACTGAACAAACTGTTGCTTTTATCATACTGTGAGTGAAAACATTTCGTTTCATACTGTTAACACAAAGAGACTGTTCATTAAAACGACTTTTGTTCATGCTGCTTTTTCTCATCTCATCTTTTGTTATTCAGGGCTATCATGAATAAAATTCCACGTGAAATTTTTTACCGGGAACAATTCCAACTAATAGCAACTAATAGGTAAAACAAAAAATTCTAATTGGAAAAGGGAGAAATTTCGCGCGGAATTTTATTCATGATAGCCCTAATTAATTCGCAATAGCAATGTTGCCAATATAGTGAAATCATGGAATTTTTTGTATGCGTCGTACATGTGTAGTAGCTTCCACTTTTAAATTAAAGTTTTAACTTTTACACATACATACATAACTAAGTACATATGTACATATATACCATGCACTTTTATATAATATAAATCTTTAAACTATTTTAATATATTATATATTCTTGTAATGAACTGCACGCAACCCTGAAATGAAATGCTATGGAAAGAAACACACACTTTTAGATGAAAAATTAAAATAAATTCAGTAAAGTGCGACTCTGACTCGCACACGAAGGGTTCCGTACGAACACTAGATATGTAATTTAATACAAACTTCATCCTATATAATATATATTTTTGGCATTTTTTTCGTTTTTGGGGTCTTTTCGGTTTTTTTGTTTTGTCGTTGTTTGCGTTTTTTCGGTTTTGGCGATTTTTATAAGCTTTGGCTCTTTTTTTAGTTTTGACCCCTTATTTTCTTGTTTTGGCGATTTTTTTATTTTTGGCGATTTTTTTTCATATTTGCGATTTTTTTTCCATTTTTGCGATTTTTTTTTATATAACATTTTTTTTTTAGTTTTGGCGACATTTTCGCGATTTGGCGATTTTTGGCGTTTTTTTTTCATTTTGGCGTTTTTTTTCATTTTGGCGATTTTTTCGAATTTGGCGATTTATTTTAGTGCTAGAATTTTTTTTTAATTTTGGCGATTTTTTTTTAATTTTTGGCGATTTTTTTTTTTGGTTTGGCGATTTTATAAATTTTCGGTTTTTTAGTTTTACCGTTTTTCAAAATTTCAAGTGCTTGCCTCATACGCTTTCCAAGATATAGCAAATTGTCAAAATTACATAGTCAAAATTGCATTAACTGATGGACCACCCTTTAATTAAAATTTTTTAAAATTTTAGTGTTAATTGTTGTAGTCTGTATAAAAATACACTAATTTTACAAATTTCAAGTTTCAATTTACATATGTTCATACAATTGTATTATTATGTATATTACATGGGATTTTAAAATTTTTCGTTGCTCGTTTTGGAACACCCTTTAATTTTTTATTCTCATGTATTTGTTGTTGTAGCGGCCAAGGTTCTACATACTGTGTCCAAACTTCAGGTCCGTAGCTCTTACGGTTCGTGAGAAAATACCGTGTGACGGACAGACGGACAGCGTAGCGAAAACAATAGGGTTCCTTTTCACCTTTGGTGTACGGAACCCTAAAAAGGAATTGATTTATGAGAAGTGAATATATTCTTAAGCAAATTTGATTATTAGTTGTGTAGGTGTCTAACGCCTTTTGTCACGTGCTTGTTTTTTTTTTAATTTCTTATGATATAAAAAAATTGAAATTGACAAAAATTAAACAAAACACAACAAAAGTACTCGTTTCCAAGCGAAAATAACTATTTATATTCTTCCAAGCAAAAATATAACTAAAAATTATTTTTGAAATTAATATTTGTAATAAAACTCAAAAAAATTGATTATCAGCCTAATGTAAAAATACGAAATTTTTAACAACAATAATATTGCATTTAGAAGAAAGATAATTATGTGTACATTTAACTTATGTTTATATGTAATCCATTTCGTGAAAGCGAAAGATAGTATAAAATTAAGTACTTTTATCTAAATGAAATATTTTACCGAAGTTGCAGACCCACTAACAAAAACTAAATTTTATTTAAAGCTCGTTAAAATTTTTTAACTTCCTTTTCGGCGATTATTCTAGTATTTTCCCTTTTCCTACAATTGGCAACACTGATCTTTAAAAGCATATTGTTTTTGCATGAACTTAATCGAGATTTACTCAACACATGTTCTATTCCACATTTGTAAATGTTAGTAAACAAACCATCATTTTACTGCGTTCTTAACTATTGAGTGTTCATTGTTCTTGTTTCATAGTTATTCATCTGTATGAAATAGAAATGAAACGATTTAAAAAGTTATAGCGAAAGTTTCATGAACATCATTATTTAGTTTCATGCAGATGCATTGGCGTAGCTAGACATTTTTTCGGGGGGGGGGGGGGGGGGGGGCAAACACAATTTTTTTTAATTAGTGTTTTTTTATGGGAATTGTTAAAATTTAAGCTTAAAATTTTTTAAACGCACTAATAATTCCAAATTAATATTTTACTTATTAAGTTAAATATATATTTTTTATTAAAAATACATTGAAATTGGAAATTAAAAAAATATATTTTACTTAATAAGTAAAATATTAATTTGGAATTATTAGTGCGTTTAAAAAATTTTATACAGATTTTTTTTATTTAACATTTTTTTTATTTAAGTTAAAAGATAAATTAACAGTCCAGTTTCAATAACAAAAATTAAGTTATAATTAAAACTAAAAAAACAAAACATTCAAAACAAAAACAATATGTAGACAAAAAGGAAAGTATGCATTAGAAAAAAACTAAATAATAATAATAATAATCTAATAATAATAAACTAAATAATAATAAAATTAATATTCGTTTCCAACAAGTTTATATGTTCACATGGAAAAATTATTTATGTTTATACTATATTTGAATACAATATTTTGAAAAGATACAAGCAAGAAATGATTTCATTCATCATTCATGATTTCATTTCTTAATAATTTATTATTTAATTTAAAAAAAATTTATTTGTTGGTGCATAAATAAAAATAGAAAATTGCCATTTATTATTTAGTTACCCTTCCAATATTGAAGTTCTGAATCAATACTATATTGTTGCGATGAATGAACATACATACATAAATAAGTAAAAACATATGTATGCCAGTATGTATGTATACGTGTTCAATTGAAAAAAATTTTATGTGCATACATAGCGATAGTTGAGTTTTTCAGTGATTTCAATAAATTTCACACTAATACACCTCATCACAAAAATTTATTGCAATAGTGTAAAAAATATAGCTTTTACAAGCAGTTGTACAAAAAAGTTACATTTTGAATATTACACTTTCTATTATGTTTTACCTTCTCCTGTAAAGATACAATTATTTGCGTTAGGGCCTTTCCATTTGAGACCAACGATATATTGACCTGTGTAAGTTGATATCCTATCAAAAATTTCGGCCATCAAAAGTACTGATACCAAAATTTGGACCTAGGAATATTTTTCACAAGTTTTCCACTAGTATAACAAAGTTGTATATGAACATGAATTGTTTTGTTTTGTTTTCTAATAAAAATAAAACATATGTATACATGTTTAAAGAGGAAATTTTGATTTGTTCGATTTTCTGACGATTTTTCGGACATGAAATGACGATTATTTTATATTTTATCGGGATTTCGGCGACTTTTCCATCATTTTATCTGGCAGCCCTGGATTGAACCATAAATATGCATACATACATACATACATACATGTGTGTGTACGAGTATATATAGTAAATGAATATATACAAGGTATTTGCAGATGATAATTTTTCGATATTCTTTTAATTTTACTCTAAATAAAAATTGGTGGCTATTGTTACAAACAATTTGACAGTAGAAAATCTTAAGAACACCTTAAAACAAGTTGTCTTGCTACTAACTACGTACACTAATACAATTTTATTAAGAATTTGTTGAAAGCTACATACACACAAACATATCTACACACATGCATTATAAATTCACATCGAGTTTACTATTTGTGATGTTTTGAAGTGCTGTAAACTTATAGTTTTTTTGGGTATTTGTTATCTAATAAAAGTATGCATATTTAGCGATTATTCGAAAAGTTTGTATAAAAATTACTGGTGATTTTCATGAGTAATTTTAAAATAAATAAAAAATAGAATTTTTTAATATTACAGGCAAAAGAATATGTTTTAAAAAGACTTTGTAATAAATCCTGGGGGGGGGGGGGGCAATGCCTAGCTACGCCTATGTGCAGATGTCTATTAAGTGTTATACATTTTTATAAATAAGGCTGTAAGCTTTTAGTTAAACTTTTTTTTAATATTTAAACACAATTTACGATTTATTTTTTTAAACACACTTACAAACAACACTTTAAACATAGCGCTCTTCCATCTCTTGTCCAGGTGTTACAACTTTAACCAGCCCACAGAACATTTCCCTGAAAGTGTAAAATACATATTTTTTCTGCCTCGTTACTGAAAATATTATTAACAATAGGTTTTTTTTTTGTATATCGCCATCAATGAACCCAAACAGATTTAAAGTCATAAAGGCAAAAATGGCACAACAAGTCCCTCAGCCAGCCATCATCACAAAAAATTATGGAACAGCTTAAGCAGCAAGAGTTGCATTATAATAAGGGAATAAAATTGGTTAAAAGTCTGTGCAGTTCATTAAGCCATTATGCAATGTAAACTGGGCACAACATTTTGTCTTAGGAGTGGGAGAGAGGGGTGGGAGTGAGAGCATCAAGTGCATCAAGCCGTAAGTAACACTGGCCCACCAATGAAGATTTTAAGAAATCTTATTTAACACAAAAATTGTTGCATCCGCAACAACAACAACAATAACACGCAGCGCCATTGAACTGTAGTGATTGTCATGATCTTCAATAATAACGCGTAATAACGAACAAAAAAAATCGCTTGCATTACACATGCATGCATGTATAAGTGTGCATGCGAGTGTGTGTGTGTGTGTGTGTGTATAGATGCTCGTATTGACTTGCATGCTGACACTGTTGATGTCTGCGGGATGAATGATGGATATAAAAATGAAGCTAAACTGCAACAGGAAAATTGTATAAATGGCCTTTTATACAACTGGGAGGAGTGGTGGAGCGGGTATGATGCATCAAAAATTGTTGCTTACTTAAAAAATGGAAAATAAAAATCACACACAGCCACTTGAAAAAAAACATTGGCAAAGTTCAATTGCAGGCACAAACACAGTACATACACGAGCATTAGCCCTTTTAAAAGCAGTCAGTCATACAGCCACATGCAGTCATAAATATGCACAAACACACGCACACACGCACACACACACACAAATAATGCATAAGTTCATTCACACAGATGTGCAGTTGCAGCAGCACTATTATCCCACTTTGAAATTCGGGGGAAGCCCCATTCGCGAAAAAAAATTAAATAAAAAAACAGAACAGCCAACAAAAAATATGCAGCAGCAACAACAACAACAATAGCAACAACAGCAGCATAAACTGTATTTGACCGCGACCTAGATAATTGTTAAACACGCATCAGTGACACCACTCTCGTCAAGGTCATGTTGAAAAATTATGCCAACCAATACTCGAAGTTCGGTCGAACGAATGCACATGCTGCAACACGGGTGCCATTAAAATGTTGCTGCACTTCTCTACATATAACGCGTTTGTTTGCCACTGATGGTGTGTTGCTGCATGTCTCGTTTTTTTTTCTTTCGTTTTTTATGCACTTTTTTTTTGTATCGTATTTACTGGGATGTTGTTATTTGAAATCAGTTCTGTTCTGCTCTTGTTTTTTTTTTTGGAATACGTTTGTGTCTTTTTTTTTTCATTTTGTTTGATGTGGAGTATCTTGTTTTGTTGGCGCCGCATATTCATTTTTTCACGTGCTGCAATATACTTGAGTTAAAAAAAAAATAACAACGAAAAAAATTCAATGCCACCAGTTTTTGTTTTTCGTGTTAGCATCACGTGCTCAAATGCACAAAAGCGGGTGTGTGTGTGTGCGTGTGTCTGCTCACACATTCGCGTTGTATGCACATAAATACATGTATGCATGTAAATATGTTACGTGCTTTTAGTTTACATGTGTGTGTGTGTGTCTGTTTGAGAGTAGTGGCCAATGCACTTGCAATGCAATATATCGTGGACCCTGCAATATTGCAGCTGAAGCGACTCATCAATACGTGGACGTGAATCCATTTTACATACATTTTTAGGGATTTGTGTACAAAAAAGTTTATGTAAATGCATCAACATACAAACATTGAAATAAACGTACATTGAGCTCAACACTCGTATATACTCGTACATAAATATCGTTTTAATGCAAAAACACATGCACACACATATAAATTATTATACATACAAACACAGCTTATGCACATATGCATCTATGTACATAGGCATGTATTTGTGTGTAAGTATGTGTGTTTGTTTGTGGTAATATTTGTTATGCGCAAATCAATAACCTGTCACAATAATAAACACCAAATTCCCTGCACTCCCTCTCACCCACTCTTAAATACCATGACAGTCAGTGATTTTTGCTTTGTCTTCTCAAATCAAACGCCTTAAAGGCCGTGATACACTATCATACAAAGTCGTGCGATCTACGAAAAAGTACAATGCTGGTGTGATGGAGTTTATGAAAATTTTCAAAAGACAATAACCATTCATCACACCAAGGTTGTATATTTTCGTAGATCGCACGACTTTGTATGATAGTGTATCACGGCCTTAAATTTTGGGTGCAATTTTTTCATTTTTGTTTTGAACTAAACACAAATCCATGTAAATGCATCAAAGCTGCCAAAAGGATATGGGAAATTTAATAGTTTTTTATACAAACTATGTTGCCTTGCAACAAACTATCTAGTGGAATTATTGTGCATAAACAAATTCAGCCAATGAAGTAATGAACAGTGTTGCATTGTCATAAATCCCAGAAATAGTTTTAATAATTTATTAACGCTCTGGAATAAATAACTGCAAATATTTAAATAAGAGCTGGGAACTATTTGGAACATAGTAACTGCACCAAAGCCTTCTATTCTATTTTTAATATTATTAATATTATGCCCCAATTCTGTTCGACAATTGTTTCGTCTTGTCTATGGTGGAAAAAGAGTCTCAGTTGTGATTCGTTAAGACAATTATTATCTATTGTATATGCTCGAATGTTTGTATAATAAACGATACTAATGTTTAGTTTCCACAATGCAAGCAAGCGAATTGCCTAGAAATTTTTTATAGGAATCACTCAAAAATTTTAGTTTTTTCATATACCATACATATTTTTATATCCTACATCAAAAATGTTAAAAGGTATATACAGGATGACAAACGTGTATATCATTTCCACAATATTCATACGCGACCCATGACTATGACCATGAATAGGAAAGCCACATAAGCGATGTCCGCCTTTCCGTCCATCTGTCGGTCTGTACATGAAATCGGTTTTCCGAAACTTCCAGAAAAGCTAGAGACTTTGTTTTTCGTCAGCTGTGTCACAAATAGTCCAAAATATATTGCTATTTAAATTCAGCAAGATCAAAAAGACGGTTGCAGAGCTGGAAAACTTAAAATTTGTTCTCCATATAAAAGTAACTAGCTAAAACAAATTTTTTTTGTGTTAAATAAACCTATTTTATATATCAGTAAAAATTAATTAAAAAGGCGATTCCAGGGTTGGAAAATTGAATTTTTTTGGTATATAAAAGTAGTCTACTAAAATTATATTTTTTTTATCTATAAATTAAACATATTTTATATTTTAGGAAGAAATAGATTGACACAGGAAATCAGAAAAAATCAGGGTTGTAAAATTGAAACTTATTTTGGTGTATAAATGTAACTAATACCTGATTTACATTGAGCATTTTTTCATGAATTTTCATGAATTTTGTTGCACGCAACTTTTTCCGTTTGCTAATTGCAGCGCTAAATGGTGTAGAGTGAATCTCTAATGCATTTTGGACAACTTTTTTGATATGAGTTGCTCCTCCAGTCCTCCTATTGACAAATAAAAAATTTTCATGCAACTAATTTCATGAAAAAAATGCTTAATGTAAATTAGGTATAAGTCAAATTAATTTTTTTTTTTATAAATCAAATATATATTTTACATAGCGTCTACAACTGCGACTAACCTTGACATAATATGTGAGAGAACGTCGGCAGAATAACAAAAATAAAATGCTGATATTTCTCTTCATGTCATGCAACAGGACAACGTAATTTTACTTTTCTTATAACATTTCATTTTATACAAATTCTCATCGAGTTAACATGTATTAATTTTATATATCTATTTATTTTGTTTTTACTTTTTCCCACAAACTTTAATTTATAAATCAATTAAACATATAAAATCCCAGAATTTTTGTCCAAAGCATTGTTTTTCATTTATTTGAATAAACACTCACACATGCACACTAATTTATTTTCATGTACGTGTAGTTTTTTGACAGTTCATATCATAAGATTGTTGTTATAGGATTTCTTATAACAACGCTCTTATTTATAATAAATCTTATAATATTGACATAACACTAATTTGAAGTCTAGACGTAACATAATTCTCTCTGCGATTCAATTTGACGCTCTTATCTTACATATTATGTTAGGTGGAGACCCTATGTTATACATATAAGAAAAAAAGTAGATTGATAGTAAAAATCACAAAAATACAAACCACAGCTGCAGAGTTGCAAAATTTAAATAATTTTGCTACATATAAATTACCTAATTAAAATTGATTTATTTTTTTGTTAGCTAAATATCTATGATAAAATCGTAGTGTGTGTTTGTTCCTAACGCATGATCTCTGAACCTATAAGAGCCATGGAGCTGAAATTTTCAACAAATGATTGGATTAATACCAGCTAGGTTTTCGTTTTGTTTTCTACCCGACAAGTGAACGCTGTGTGGAGTAATTTGTAGTTAAAAAAAAAATAAATAATTATTTACTGCATGACAACATTTGCCGGGCTCATCTAGTATTTTATATATTAGAAAGAAATAAATTTGTATTAAAAATCAGACAAATCAAAAAAATTGTTGCAGGGTTGGAATTTTTATTTTTTTTTGTTTATATAGGGTGTTTTTTTCAGGGGTATAGAACTTCGAATTGAAATAAAACACAAGAAAATCGTTTTAATGTCCATCAATTTGGCTTTATTGGAAGGATAATTTTATGCCATTAATGTTTAAATATGATTTCGGGCATGTGGCCGCCGCGGCTGGCTCGAATAAAGCTAATTCTACAGGTCCAATTTTCAACCACTTTTTCGAGCATATGGGGCCGTATGTTGGCAATAACGCCACGAATGTTGGCTTCCAAGTCCCCTAACGTTTCTGGTTTGTTGGCGTAGACGAGCGACTTCACATATCCCCAAAGAAAATAATCCAATGGTGTCAAATCACACGATCTTGGTGGCCAATTGACAGGTCCATTCCGCGAAATTATGCGCTCATCGAATGTTTCCTTCAATAAATCGATTGTGACGTGCGCTGTGTGGCATGTAGCGCCGTCTTATTGGAACCACAACTCATCCACATTCATGCCATCCAATTCGGGAACAAAATAGTCGGTTAGTCGGCTCCAATTGCTGTGCACGGTGGCGAATCGATTCATTCGGGTCCTCTTCAACACTTTGCTCTACAGCGGCAATTGTTTCTTCGGTGCGCACTGTTCGACGTCTCTGCGGATGCGTATTATCACATAGAGTAAACGTAGTGCGAAAACGATCCATGCTTAACCGAATTAATTGCTCTGATGGACGATTATGTCGACCATAAAATGGACGGAGCTTGCGAAAAAACTTCGCGAACGGAACCATTATTTTCGAAATAAATTTGCACGATTTGCAAGCGTTGTTCTTTTGTCAACCTTTTAATGATAAAATGGCAAACCAAACTAAATATTAATCACTTGACAGCTGACAAAATGGCCGCCAGTTAAAAAAGTGATGCCAACTTAAAGTTCTATACCTCAATAAAAAACACCCTTTATAAGTAAGTAAATAAAAATAATTTTTGGTATGTTTTTGGAAATTTTTACAACTAAGTTAACATTTGTTAATTGGATCAATACATTTTTCAAAAAAAAAATAAATATTTTACTGAATAAGTAAAGCAATAATTTGGGAGTATTAGTGCGTTAACAAATGTTAAAACAATTTTTTTAATTAGACATATTTTATAATTTTGGAAGACCTTTTCTTCAAGAATTTTTATTATACATAGGGCCTGTGCCAAACGGTAGCAAAGTACTAGTGTAAGTAAATTTTTGACACTTCTGGGGCCTAATTCCTGCACTCGTGATCGGAATTGCATTCGAATAGAAATTAATGTCGATGGCAAGAAATTTTCTGATGATGTCACTCGTTACCAAGCGAATCGAGTTTTTGTTTAAGTGTTCGAAAAAGGCAAATATATTTATATATAAATTTATTTCACAACACTGAATAAATTGTAAGCAAAAGCATATGTTTGTATATATGTTTGTGTGCAAAAATATATGTATGTACGTACATATACACGTATATGCAGAAAAAAGAAACGAATATACATAAATGTTATTTTCATTTTAATTTAATTAATACCTTAATAATAATAAATTAGTGTAAGGTTAGAGAATAGAGCACTAGTCACATTTTCGATTCTTTTATTGGTTGCCCAGGAGCAGTTGATTTGTTATTTATATGCTCCCAGAGTTGGTTGATTTTTTATTTTCCCCGACAACTCTTAGGTAAAATATTATTTGCCAAGTCAGTGTGTTTTGTTATATTTAAAGTAACTAGAAATTCTTTAATTTGTATTTCTTTATACGTACATTTGTGCATTCATTCATTTATAAAAAAATTTGTCAAATATTGAACATACATTTTCTTTTTCTTCGCTTTTTCTCTATGTTAAACATGATTTCGAATGCCTTTTTGCTTGCGAGTAAAAACACGAACGCTTGCATTCGAATGTATGCACGTTATCGAGTGCTGTCCTTAGAAATTTCGATATGTGTTATTCGAAACCGAATGCGAAAATCCCAAAGTTAAAAAACTCGCACATTCGATTAATAACTCGCTCGCAATCGAATGCGGGAATTAGGCCCCTGAGGTGAATAAAATTTCACTAGCCCTGGGGGCTAGTAGAAATTTTGACACAACAGGTAAATTTTTGACAATCTGCAATAAAAAGCATGCTATCATAAAATTTAAGTCCACCGCCGTCGTTTCGAGCCGTCGCCCAATACAAAGATTTTTACGTCTTTTAAGTTTAATTAGACTGTGAAAAAATCATTGTTTATTTTAGTTTGCGAAAAATATTGCATCATATATATAATATTATATAATTTATTGCTACAAGAATATTGTTTTATATAAAAATGTCCTCTTAAAAATTTGTTGGTAGCCGGCGGCTTGTAGTCAGGCGAAGCAAAACCGCTGCCGCAACAATAGTTTCATCAGCTTCTTTCTATGCTCAAACGAATTTGTCAAAATTTTATATTGTCAAAAAAAGATATAATTTGGCACAGCAGAAAAATTAAAATTTTTCCCCGCAGGCAGCATAGTACTTTTCTACCGTTTGGCACACGCCCATATAATTAAAATCTGTAATATGAAAATATACTTTAACAATAAACATGGGCACACATTAACTAGTCTTACGAAGCTTTGGGATATGTTGCTAATTATGCTCTCAGCTCAACTATGTTTCAAATCGATGGTCATATGTTGACAGCATGTAACGAGTTTTTATTAATTTTTAGTAAATGGAGTCAAAACAAAATATATCCTGAAAGAGCAGCTATAACTAAAAATTAAATCAAAGTACAAGTTCCAATTTTATATCATTGAACAAAACGGAAAAATTCTTTGGGAATCAAGAGTTTGCATAATATCGTGATTTAAGTGAACGTCCAATATTGATAGAGGGATGTTTGATTTGAGACACTAAACAGCAACACTAAGCAAGTTGGCTTAGTTGATATGGAAGTACAATACTAGAATAACTTTTGCGGATTTTTAATGAAAAAAACTACGATGGTGTCAATTTTTCAACCCTTGACATGTAAGCTTTTTGTAAAAATCATATTTTAATTTAGTCTGATTTTATATGCATAATTTTTTGTTGTTGCGCATCATGTTAAAATACTTCTAAGATACAGAGTGCCTAATAAAATATTCAACTATTGCTAATATTGAAATTGAAATTTTTAAAATCAAATTCTCTTATCGAAAATTACCTATAGTTCACTAACTATAATTTTGACTAGAGCAAAAATAAATAAATAATTTTAATTAACTACTCCATACGTATGTATGTACGTCGCTAAAGGATATATAGTACTCTTGCCTGTTTCTAGACATGTCGCTTACTTGCATCGTGAAAACTACACGTAATAATCATACCTCGTTATTTCTCATATTCCCTTGCAGTAAAACTTCATGTTAAACAGCTGATGTTAACAACCAATCTCTGCCCTTGTAGGTTGACTTGGGTGTTGATAAAGTATCTATGTGCTGGCAAAGAAAATTGTACTGCACTAGAGTTTGATTAAGAAAGTATCCTGATTAAAATTGATTAATTTGCGTGGAATCTAAATTTGTTTTTCAATTTCTTATTACTTTTTTAGGGTTCCGTACACCAAAGGTGAAAAGGAATCCTATTGTTTTCCGTCTGTTTTCTGTTTTGCTGTCCGTCCGTCCGTCACACGGTATTTTCTCAGGAAACGTAAGAGCTACGGACCTGAAATTTGGACACAGTATGTAGAACTTTGGCCGCTACAACAACAAATACATGAGAATTAAAAATTAAAGGGTGTTCCAAAACGAGCAACGAAAAATGTGAAAATCCCATGTAATATACATACAATTGTATGAACATATGTATCTATAATGAAACTTGCAATTTGTAAAATTAGTGTATTTTTATACAGACTACAACAATTAACACTAAAATTAAAAAAATTTTAATTAAAGGGTGGTCCATCAGTTAATGCAATTTTGACTATGTAATTTTTACAATTTGCTATATCTTGGAAACCGTATGAGGCAAGCACTTGAAATTTTCAAAAACGGTAAAACTAAAAAAACCGAAAATTATAAAATCGCCAAACCAAAAAAAAAAAAATAAATCGCCAAAAATTTAAAAAAAAAATCGCCAAAACTAAAATAATCGCCAAAATTAAAAAATAATTTCTAACACTAAAATAAATCGCCAAATTCGAAAAAATCGCAAAAATGAAAAAATCGCCAAAAATAAAAAAAATCGCCAAAATGGAAAAACGCCAAAAACCGAAAAAAATCGCCAAAACAAGAAAATAAAGTGTCAGAACTAAAAAAGGAGCCAAAACTTAAAAAAAATCGCCAAAAAACTTGAAATTTTCAAAAACGGTAAAACTAAAAAAACCGAAAATTATAAAATCGCGAAACAAAAAAAAAATCGCCAAAAATTAAAAAAAAAATCGCCAAAATTAAAAAAAAATTCTAACACAAAAATAAATCGCCAAATTCGAAAAAATCGCCAAAATTTAAAAGAAACGCCAAAATTAAAAAAAACGCCAAAAATCGAAAAAAAAATCGCCAAAACGCGAAAATGTCGCCAAAATTAAAAAAAAAATTTGAATAAAATAAAATCGCAAAAATGAAAAAAATCGCCAAAAATAAAAAAAATCGCCAAAATGAAAAAACGTCAAAAACCGAAAACAATCGCCAAAACAAGAAAATAAAGTGTCAAAACTAAAAAAAGAGCCAAAACTTAAAAAAATTGCCAAAACCGAAAAAACGCAAAAACCGCCAAAACATAAAAAAACCGAAAAGACCCCAAAAACGAAAAAAATGCCAAAACTATATATTATATAGGATGAAGTTTGTATTAAATTACATATCTAGTGTTCGTACGGAACCCTTCGTGCGCGAGTCAGAGTCGCACTTTACTGAATTTATTTTAAGACGTAACACTCAGGCAATGAACGCTTACTACTATTTCTAAGTGTTACCTTCTTAAGGAAAGGGATAGTGATAAAGATGACAGTTGGTGAAGGAAGGAAAGCTTCATTATTGTACAACTGCTTTTGGAACATTTTTTTAAACAATGCAGTGCTGCAGCGCCTCTGGTGTCAGTGAGGCGTACTTAATTTTTTAAGCCGTGCCAAGTAGCTATTTTATTGCTTATATTACTTCGCTGATGATTCTGCTACACAATACTAATGTAGGAGGGCGCTCTGATGTTAGTTACATTAGAATTAGTATCTGTTGAAATAGGTCTAGTTCAGAGACCAGTGTGTATGCCTTCACCACTTGAACTTTCCTACAACAACTGATTCAAAGGGACACTAATGGATATCACAAAAATGCGTGGTGTTGTTATTTAATGACTGTCGGAGACTGGGTTCGAAGCCAGGACCTTCTATTTTGTGATCAACGTGCTAACTGCTTAAGGCAATGCTTTTAAAAAAGAAGAATGTATCTAAAATTTAAAGGTTTAGAGAGTTTTTTTATTTTTGTAAAACCCAACGGTAAACATTAACAAATTTTGTATGAGTTTTGTTTTTGTATTTTTTTTTTTTTAAATATAAACGACCCTGTTCTGTAAACCGAGTTCGAGTAAATTTCTCGTTTTAAAAAAAATTATAATGGTCCAGCAGACGCGCTTAAAATCATACATATAATAAAAAAAGTTAAAAAAAAATTTTTTTTTAAATATTTCTGTTGTCGGAGTTAGTTTTCTAAAATCGTGCGGTTTCTAATCGATAGGTTTACAGAACAGGGCTGAAAATTTGTCCAGGCCTAGCGTTGCTTTTAACGAAATCAGGCCCTTAATGGCAGCGCCAAAAATATGATAAAGTTTAAAATACAACTCATACTTTATTACTCCTTATATGTACATATATAAATTTTTGGCGGATATAAAACCCTCAACAGCAACAACTGGCAACTCATGCCAACAACAATAAATATCTGTGTGATAATTATTTTCCCACGATTAAAAAAAAAAGATTTGTTTGTTATGGTGGAAAGTGGCTAAAATGATTGCAAACATTTAAAGCCATCATTGTTGTTAAAAACTGCAACTGGTATAAAACAGTAAATTGGCGATAAACACACAAGCAAACCCACACACACATATATTCAACATCTGACGTCAATTGTATGGTATGGGTGTATGTAGAAATATGTGGTAGGTGCTTTTATAAAAAAAAGAGCCACACTTTCGATTTCAACGGTGCGCGGCTGCATAAAAGTCGGTATAGTGTGTGACCAAATGTAAAATAAAACAAAAAGCCAGATATGTTAAAAAACCAACCGATTTAAAATCACGCCAACACGTCATCATAGAACCAACCAACAGAAAAAAACAACACAATGAAAGCAAAATATAAAAAATAAACTATTTTAAACTCACACTCTTTTTAGCAAATTCACACAGTTAGTCAGTCAGCAGTGTTGCAATTGCATCGACTTTGTGCAGCAAAAAAAAAAAAAAAAAACTTTAAACAACCAGTTGCACCAGTGAGTCTGTCTGTCATCAACAAATTGCACTCTCTATACAAAAAAAAGAAGCGATTTACACATACAAATATTTTTTTTTACTTTAGTTCTTTTTAGCGGTTAGTAAACTGCGAAAAATACAATTCATCCAAACACGGCAAACATACGAATGAACACAACACGGCTGTAGGTTTGTAGGCAAGTGCAAGTGCAAGTGCAAGTGCATGTGTGTGTGTGTGTTTGGTTTAACTAAATGTACTCCATCCACACAAGTGCATGTGTGCATATGTGCATGTGTGTGCACAATTTTGCATTTACTCCCGCTTCCATAGTTGAGCTGCAACAATAATGTCATGTATTGTGGCACGCGCTACAAATTCATTCATTCATTCATTGATTGTAACAAAAGAAACAAATAAAAAAAATGCGCAACATAAATAAAAGCAGAGAAATGAAAAATGCTAAAATATCATGCACGTACAAACACATTCATTCATTCGCATATGCACACGTCAACAACTTGAATGATAAAATTTATAAAACTGTTGACACTTATTAGGGAATGTCACGCCCACTTGTCAATTACGTTTGAATTAGTTTAAGACACACAGACTGGACATGCCAAGGCAAGACCTAAATCTGAAGTAATAATAATAAGACTCTCATCACTATTAGAAACACAAGTTCCGGCTTATTAATCATAATAAATGTTTTAAAATTTCCTGTTGGCTGGCACAGATTTTTCGCAATAAATTAAAATAGTTATATGGCGAGGAATAAGAAAACGTGTTTTTAGAAATGGCGTTAGTCAATCAAATCTTTTCTTTTTAAATAAAGTTGCGTATTTAAGTCTAATCTCTCAAAACTGAAAGGATCAATTTTAAAGTTGAGCACATCTTTAGGTATTTGTTAAAAAGCAGCAAAACCAGAAGCATAAGAAACTGAAAAGTATTAACAGTGAAGTATAATTATTGTTGACATGGAAAACATATTTCAGATAAAATAAGATATTAAATTTATACACGACTTTTATGTGCAGCATTAGTCTAGGCAAATTTGTGAATGCACTTTGCAAATTAATTTATTCGTGTGACACTAATGCAACAAAATTATTTTTAAAAGTATTTGGAATTTTTGAAGTTGTTCAAAAAAAAAATTAAACCTCCGATCTACAGAAAATTCTTAAATTTTGTAACACAAATTAAATCAAATACCTTGTAGATGGCACAAAAAATGCCGATCATGTTGCTAGAGGGAGGATCAGGAAAACTTTGCTTTTTTTCTTTGCCGAAAGAAGCTACGAGTATCTAGACTTCACTGTTCCATGCTAGCGTTTTTATCAAGTTAACCGACTGCGCCGCGCAAAGAAGGGTATTGCGTTTATCAGCCTATGTACATGCAAAGAAAAAATATGGTTGAGGTCACCATAATCAAACAGCAACTATACTATGATTGAATTATATGGTTGCAGTCAAATCATATTATTGTCAATAGAAAAGCAAACTGTAAATAATATTAATATCTGAGTTAATAAAAATATTATCTACAAAACCGATAAACTTTGTTACACTTAATCTTAGTATTATAAATATGACAATACTATTGTTAGATGTGACTAAAATATAATTGAGACTCACCATACCATGTTCTTGTATTATAATAATATTGTTAAATACGACCACAGTATTATTTAATATAGCAATACTATTTTCTTTTCTTTTCGTATTAAGTTAACGATATATTTTTATTGATCTACCCTTTTGTTTATACTTAATTTATTCATTTATTTGTTTATTTATTATAAACACCACGCGTGCACTACCAAAGCTTACAAGCGAAACATTGAACTGGCAGAAGATGTTTCTGGAATTTTTTTTTTTTAAACTTAATATAGTATGGTCTGGGATAACATTATATTGTTATTTACATCATATTATTTTTAAATAATAATACAAATTATGTTGTAGTCATAAATATTTAACAAAACTATATTGTTAAACTCTAACCATATCGCAGTTTCTATGAATGTAATAATCTAATTATTAAATTTAAACATTACTCTGTTTGTCGTAACGAAATTAATGTTTAAAATAACAATAACTAGTTTTCAACGAACAATTCAATTTTTTCAGAGAACATATTATTGTTTTCTCAACCATATCTTTTCTTTGCGTGTAAAAATGCAAAAACCGCCAAGACAAAAAAACCGAAAAAACCCCAAAAACGAAACAAAATGCCAAAACTATATATTATATAGGATGAAGTTTGTATTAAATGTCATATCTAGTGTTCGTACGGAACCCTTCGTGCGCGAGTCGGAGTAGCACTTTACTGAATTTATTTTACTCATATACCTGCAATAATTGAAACAAATATCTTACCATCAGTGTTGTTTAGCGTTTGTCTTAGAAGATTTCGCTGCATTAAAGCATTTTAATTTCGGAATTTTTTTCGTTTCTGGAATTTTTTTGGTTTTTGGCGATTTATTTTAGTTTTAGCTTTTTTTTTTGTTTTGGCACTTTTTTCATTTTGGTTTTTTTCCGGTTTGTGGCGCTTTTCAGTTTGGCGATTTTTTTCATACATGACAATTTTTTTGGTTTTAACAATTTTTTTCAGATTTTAGGTGATTATTCTTGTTTTGGCGTTTTTTTTTTAAATTTTTATATTTTTAGCGAAAATTTCAGGTCTGTAGCTCTTACGGTTCTCGAGAAAACAGCCTCCGACAGGTAGGCAGGCTGACTGTCAGACGGATAGCGCAGCTAAACAATAAACTTTTTATTTTTAATGTATTTTCATATAACTCACCCTAAATAAAGGGCTAAATAAAGGTGGTCAAAAAGTGGAAAGGCAGTCGAAAAAGTGGCAAATTGCCACTTAAGTCGTTCAAACGGTCACGCGGAACGGAACCTAGTAAAAAATCAAAATTAAATTAATTTCATTAAATTAATTATTTCAAGCAATAAAATTTACTCAGATTAGAGCCGGTTATTCTAAAAAGTTTGAAGTGTCCCTTAAGTGCCATATAATAGATGCTATATATTTGACTTCCTTTTCTTCATCGAAAAATAATTCAGGTGAAATAATCATCTTTGTGGCAATTAATTTTGTAGGCCTTTTTTAGGTCTTTTATATTTAAAATTTAGATGATTTGCTTAAATATGTTTTTAGTTGTCAAACTGTACTAAGCATATTTTCGATAACTTTTTGGCAACTGGAGACAGTTGCCATAAAAATTACAAATCTTAATTTCAGTTGCGTTGCCAGCTAACAAGCAACTGAAGAAGTCATTAATTTCAATACCCCAAATAATTTGAAATAAATGTTTAACTGTGTGATTTGTGCTGTTTAAAAATAATATCTAACTGAGCCCAGGTGGTTGGGAACTGCAAGCAAATGAGAAGTAATTTTATTTTTAAGTTAATTACTTTTCAATAGAAATTTAATAAACCACAAAAAATTATGGCTAACTAAAATTTGCATTGATTGCATTCACTTCTTGGATTATTTTTATTTTTTTTTTCCTGGGATTAAACTATCAAAGTTCCTTCATTTTTATCCAACATATATGTACACAAATACATATTTTAATAGAATGAAAATCAAAGGGAAGATTTGACGTACACATGTGTATGTACATGTATACGTCAACTTTTCTATTTTATATCCTTTTTATTCCATAAAATGTACGCAATTAAGGTAAATTAAAAAAATTTTAAAAATTAAAAATGATCAAAAAACAAATGGTTTTAAAGTATTAACGAAATGTGAAGCCAGAAAAAAAATTAGAATCAAGTAAATTTTTTTCTAAATAAATGAGCATATGTATATGTAGATATATGTATCTGCTGCTATGCTTTAAAATAATATTTTAAATATAAACGAGTCCTAACAAATTCCCTTTTTTACTTGACATTCAAAAGTAAATCATAGAAGAAAAAAAAATATATAACAAACGTGAGTTAAAAGCGCTGTAAATGCGAAAATGGTATGAACAACATGACATCAACATCGTCTACAACAGACTCAACATCAATATTGAGAGGTGAGACTAAACGTTGTACCCAAAATATGGATATGCCCTTCTCTCATCCATTCCTCCCGCTGGCAAGTGTTCATTTGGTTGAATGGATGGTTGTATGAATCGCTGGATGGATGGATGGATAGATGGATGTATGGATAAATAATAGATAGTTTCTTGCTTTTATTTTCTCTCCTCTGATGCGGACAAAATATTAACTTATTTGTTTTTCCATTTTATTTTATACATATTTGCAGTTGTTGGCGTTTTCAGTAAATAGAAACAATTTTTGGTTACCAACAAAATAGACAGTGATTTCCATTTCGTGTCTCATTCTTTTTTTTTTTTCTTTTTTGTTGACAATATTTTTTATTTCGGAAATTGGAGCCTGTTTCTTTTATGTTCAATGGTGGCTTAAATCTGCATAAATGTGTCCATAGATGTGTTCATGTAAGCGTGTGTGTGTGTGTGTGTGTATGACAAACTACATTGGTATGGGCTAATTTGCATAGATTTCTACATCTGTTTGTGTTTATATACATATGTGTGTGTGATGAGTAAATCTAGATATGTGTACACATACACATACACACACACACACATGCTTTACGCCTGTTTGCAATGGTTGTTAATGGCATTTCAACTCTGTTCAAAGGCAATCGAAAGAGTTTCACTCCACAGTTGCACATAATTCGTGCTTCTGTTAAAGACAATTTATAACCTTCTCTATGCCCTCTCGCCACCATAAAGACAAACAATACCTGAACTTTAATGTACGAATGTACACATTATGTATTAGTTCAAATGCAAACTTCATTAAAATGAATAAATTGGAAAAAAATATAGCGCAGTAAATTTATTATAATTATTTCATTTAATAATACTAAAATAGTGTCGTATATATTGGAAATCGGTAAACGAACATTGATTGCATCATGGTTGTTGTATAACGCGTTTGTCTTCGATCTTTTTTCAGGACTTTAGTAAAAATGGTGAGGAGTCCTAGTCCAAGTTTAAATTCGACAAATTATACAAGTATTTTTAGAAATAAAAATAAGATGATATCTTACGTGAGTAAGCGTGAAGTCAATACCTGTGCTACCAACTACCCCCAAACGAACTGCAATCAGCAGCTCAAAACATCTGCAGAAGTCACGCAGTATATTATCAGTCAACGTTACCAACAGTACATGGTACAATTATACTAGGTACATGCACGACTACAACAAAATTACAACACCAAAAAACACATTCATTTTGTTGGCATAAACAAACGAATAACTGTCAGAAACAGATGCCTTTTGTTTTTTAAAAATAACAATTACAGGGTAACCAAAGTGCAATTGCAGACGCGGCATTCCTGCATGATTATAGTTATTCAGTGTTGCCAATCTGTGTGTAGTTAGACAGTGTGTAATTTCTACTCATATGTGTAGGCCATGTAATTAAATTCTTGTATAATCTGTGTGTAATTTTAATTTTAACCTACACAAAAGATGTGTATGTGTAATTGGAGACACAGCGATGTGTAAATTCATTGGCAACACTGTAATCATTTTATTCACACACATACACTAACATTTTCGCAGCTTGTAAACAAAGTTTGACAACTATTTGCATTGTATACATTAACAGGCTGGGCTTGTGCATGTACCTGTTTGTAATTGTATCATGCAACAGTAGCTGTACGAGAAAGAAAAGCAGAGGGAGCAGTAATGTTATCATTCCTTCTATCCTCCGATTAGAGATCATGATTTATTAAAGGTATTCACGTCAAAAGTTGCACTGTTGCAGAAATGCAAAATTGCAAAATTTTCAAAAAATATAACAACAACCACATAGAAAATTATTTTACACAAATGATGCAAAATTGTCAGGGTCTGAGTAAGTGCAAGATTATCAGACTAAATTTGGCAAAGTTGTGCAACTTTTTATGGCATTGCCAATCCAAAAAAATGGACAAAAACTACTTGTAAAATCAACCATACAAATTACAACGCAGAAATACCGTAATGTTTTTCTTTTAAATGAAAAAACAAGTCGTTGAAGATATTTTCGACACAAATAAATTAATTAAAAAATTATAAAATTCTTGGCTAGAAATTATAAGGAAATCTTCAAATTCGACTTTAATACAACAAATACATAATTTTGTTATTTTTAAAAGACCTGTGGGTGAAATTGTTATTAGAATTTTGTTAAAAAATGCCCATATTATTAATACTGATCTTTTTATTAGTGAATTAATTACAGAATTAATCAGTGAAGTTACAACACTTCGTTTTCTTCGTTTCTTTTAACAATTAAAAAACACGGGTACAATATATCTATGTGCATATTGTGTTGCTTTATAGACAACTAAAAAAATAGCTTGCTCACGTCAGAAAGTGCAATTATGCTTTTTTGCACAGTTGCAAGAGTTGACGTGAATACCTTTAGTATTTCATACCTATCGACTGTAAATGCCGAAGATACATACATATAAAGAAAAATTTCGTTCAAAAATTAAACAAAGTCAGTAAAGTGCGACTTTGACTTGCACACTAACAGCCTATTTTTAGAAAACATAAGCCCTTTCGTTTTCATGTTTCGTTCATAAACGATAACGTTTAAAATTTGATTTTTATAAAACATATTCTAAAGCTTTCATTTTGACATAAAAAGAGCTTTTTAGGTATAACGAAAAAATCACACTCACAAAATTATTACAGTGAAAGTATACAAAAAATAATATCTATTAAAAAAATTTCTATGAAAAATTTTAAATAAAATTCATTTCAAATTAATTTTAAATTTTATGAATAACGGGGTAAGCAATTTAATTTTTAATTGATTTAAGCATTCAATTGGAAATCAATTTAACGATTAAATTAGGTTTTCATGGCAATTAGTATTTTCCGTTGTTTGTTAGAACTATGTTTTTTTTTCCTATAACCTTTACTTTATTTTGACTCAAAACTTGAATTTTTTGTGATTTGTTTCACAGTTAAATTGTGGAAAATAAAGCAAAAATTATCTGTTTATACTGAATTTGGTGTTGAATCTTTCACAGAAAAATTAAGAAGCAAGGGGAGCATCTTTGCTTTGTACGGAAGTCAAAATTCGTTCTTGTGAAAGTTAAATCAATCCGCTTATAGAAAAAACCATTTAGATTTTTTATTTTTTTAATTTATAGTAAAGTTTTATTATGTCAGTTCACATTCTAGCATTAAAAAATAAATAACATTTGCGTTAAAGTCAAATGAAAAATATGAAGACTGATTTTTAATTAATTTTACATAAAAAATTTTATGAGTGTGCGAAACTGAAAGCTCTTTTGTTGTCACACACATGAAAATAACTAAATGTTTTAAAAACGAAAACATGGTTTCAGTCGTTATTTTAAAGAACGTATACACTTATTCATTTTCGAAAAACAGGCTGTAAAAGAGTTCCTTCCGTACGGACACTACATATGTAATACCATACAAACTTGAGCCTAAACAATCGAATATCTTGCGTGATATAGACATTTAAAAAATACTAATTTTTATGTTAACGTTTTTTTGGCTTTGCAAATTTTTTCTCAGTTTTTGATGATATTTTTGTCTTACCGTTTTTTTAAGCTTTGGCGTTTTTTGATTTTGGTGATTTTTTTATTTTATATATTTTAAATATTTTTTTGCATTTTAGCGATTTATTTTATTTCTTATATTTTCATTTAAGCGCTTCTTCATTTCGCGCGCTTTTTTTGGTTTTTGGTGGTTCTTTGGCGATTTTTTTTAATTTTTCGGTGATTTATTTCGGTTACTCTCAATTTTAGCGATTTTTTTTTTCAATGTTGGTTTGTTTTCATTTTGTTGATTTTTTCGGTTTTTGGCGATATTTTTTTAGTTTTTTGGTGACCTTTTTACTTATTTTAGGTTTTTGCAATTTATCAATTTATTTTATTTTTGGTAATTTTATTAGTTTTAGCAATTTTTTTTTAATTTTTGTGTGATTTTTTTCGGTTGTTCTTAGTCAAAGCGATTTTTTTTAATTCTCAATCTTTTTTTGCTATGGTGATTTTTTTCGATTTTTTGTAGTTTTGTGGCAAACATTTTACTTTTGGTATTTTTTTTTTTTTGCAATTTATCGATTTATTTTATTTTTGGTAATATTTTCATTTAAGCGGTTGTTTTATTTTGCCGAATGTTTTCGCTTTTTGATGGTTGTTCCATTTAGACGATTTTTTCGGTCTATAGGCGGTTGTTTTGTTATGTTAGCGTCTATTTTATTTATGGCTCTTTTTCGTTTTGGTGTTTTTTTTTCGATTTTTGGTGATTTTTTTTTTTGTTCTTAGGCGACCCTTTTACTTATGTTAATTATATTTTTGCATTTAGCGATTTATTTAATTTTTGATAATCACCCCTATTCTGCGTTTGGATTCGAATCGAAAGTTTCTCCGTTTGGCAACTTTGGTATTCTGCGTTCCGTTCTTCGATTTCTCTTTCGATTCTATGTATTCTGCATTTCGATCGTAACTACGTTTTTGTAAGTTGTTATTTTAGTGGCGGAGCGTTTTAAATTTTTGTTTGTTTAGCTTTAAAAAGTGATTAATGCAAAAAATAATGCAAGTATTAAATGAAAGAAGGTTTAATTAATAAACTAAACAGTTTGTTTTGTTTTTCTGTACTGAAATGCGATTTTTATTTAGTTTATTACAGGTAGAACAGTTGACATACCTATTTAATGGCAACGAAAAACGATTTTGTCTACGGATTTAATTAAATTTAAGCAAATAAACTTTATTTTTGTGTTACAATTATGTGTAAAAAATTAAAATATCACCTCCGGCGCGACAGGATTCTTCAGACTGGAAAAGTTTGGCCACAAATACCTCTTGCTTATCCCGTTTTTTTTTTATCTCTCTGTACTTAAATTTGCAAGAGTTCATTTAATGAAAATTTTCACAATATTTAATTATTATTTGTTTAATTGTTAAATCACTGTTTTTTGCACTAAATTTAACTTTTTGCTAAAAATTTTGCAAAATTGCTTAGTTTTACTGTTTCTATTTCACCCGTTTCAAAGCAAAGCAGCAGGTTTAAACATACTCTTCTCCTCTTCTTTTTCTTTCGATTCAGCTTTTTGGCAGAATACCTCTTTTCGATCCGTGCGTAACTGAATTCGGGAACGTAATCGAAACGCAGAATAGGGGTGAATATTTTCATTTAAGCACATTTTTTCATTTCGCCGTTTTTTACGGTTTTGGGGGTTTTTTTGTAGTTTTAGCGATTTTTTCATATGGGATATTTTATTGGGTTTTGGGCGATTTATTTCGGTTGTACTTAGTTAAAGCAATTCTTTTTTAATTTTGGCTTCTTTTTCGTTTTAGCAATTTTTTCGGTTTTTTGGTTTTTTTTTTTTTGATTTTTTGGCGAACTTTTTACTTTTGTTCATTGTGTTGCAATATATTGATTAATGTATTTAATTTTTGCTAATATTTTCAAATGAAATGAAAATGTTTTTCGGTTTTTGGGTTTTTTTGTAGCTTTAGCAATTCCTTTATATTTTGGCGATTTTTTCACTTTGGCAATTTTGTGGTTTTTTGGCGATTTTTTTTCTGTGGTTGTTGTGTCTTAGCTATTGTTTAAAATTTTGTGTTTTTTTTTCATTTTTCTGATTTTTTTCGTGTTTTGGCGATTTTTTTAGTTTTTTTGCTAATATTTGTATTTATCACCACAAAATGAAAAAAACCGCTTTAGGTGTTTTTCATTTTGTGGTGATTTTTCCATTTTGGCGATTTTTCGTTTTAATGATTTTTTCGTCCTTTTTGCAATTGTGCACTTTTATTTTTCTTGGCGATTTTATTACTTTTGCTAATTTTTGTTTTGCAATTTATAAATTTATTTTATTTTTAAGTAATATTTATGCACTTTTTTTATTACGTCGCTTTTTCGGTTTCGGTGATTTTTTTAGTTTTAGTGATTTTTTGAAAGTTTTATTTGCGGCGATTTTTTTAATTTTGGAATTTTTTAGTTTAAGCGTTTTCGAAAATTTGATGAGTTTGCCCTCTTACAATTTTTAAAATACGACAGAAAGTGCACAAGATTAAATAGTCCAAATTACATTAACTGATAGAGTACCCTTTAATGTTGATTGTTTAAATTTCAGTGTTAATTGGTGTAGTCTGCATAAAAATACACTAACTCTGAAAATTTTAAGCGTGTATAAATAATTTTCTGTGTATGACAGTAGGATTTCAACATGTTTCGTTGCTCGCTTTAGAACACCATTTAATGCTGTATTTGTTTTTAGCGGCTAAAGGTTTACATATTCGGTGAAAATTTCTGGTCCATAGCTCTCACGGTTCTTGAGAAAACGGCATGTTACATACAGACAGACAGACAGACGGACATCGCAGCGAAAACTATAGGGGAACCCTAAAAAATTATATTTAATTTAAAATACATAAATTTGAAACTGTTGTGCTTAAATTATGGAAATTAATTGCCTAGCAAAAGTATAATAGATTTTTTCCAGTTTTAATTTTTTGGCATCAGGGTTGTACCTTAGAGTGGGAGGAAGTGTTTCGAGACTATCACCGGATAGTTGAAGTCAATGGCTCATAAGGCAAAATATTTGACTTCTTGAGATAAGAACTAAGATATATCATACTTTAATGTCTAGAAATTATAACAGGCACACGAAGAAGCTTGATGTGAAACATAAGCAATTTAGAACGACAGCAGAGATGGGACTCGCTTGCAAACAAAATTTTCCATTTTAAGTGTTCTTAAGTATTTTACACATTTGAATTACACACTAGTTAATTATTTATTAACACATCATTTATTGCCTTATTTTAATAGAAAAATGCGCTACAAAGTCTTAACCAATATGTAATGTAGTTTATTGCATTGATTGTACAGCTCATTAATTCCGTTTGTTACTAGTTATTACAAAATTTTCTTTTAAATTTTATTTAATGTTTTTATTTTTTTGTGGTATTTAGTTTAGAAATATTTTTTCTAGACAATGTACTATAAATTACTCAATATGAATACGTAATAGCTGAATTTCTCAATACGTAAATACTTGTAGTGGATGCCACAAGAAAGAAAAAAGAATTATTCAAAGATCTTTAAATTTTGATAGTGAAGGTCCATTGCGGAGTATTTCCTTTTTTTTTAATTTTACAGTAAATTTTTAGTAATGTAAAAAAGTAGCAACAATTATATTAAAAGAAAAAAAGAAACAAAACGATAAACATTTTATGGTAATATAGAATTACACTTAAAGAAATTTCAAGATGCTTCAGTTCTGTTTACCCGACAGCGCGATGCAGACTATGTGCATATGTATGTGTGTCAAACGATTTCTCTCAATCCCGAGTGATAGTAGCTAAAATTCTACGCAGTGATTGACGTGATTATTTGTACGTCTGCTGTTAAGCGACAAGCATACGACTCTGATACATGTGCACTGATTGATGGTTTTAGTTGGTCGTCTCCAGGACTCATAAGAGCAATATCCTTCCATATTACGCATGTCTTATGATCCACTTTCCTTAGAGTGGGTATAAGCCAGTGATGCCCGTTTCATGCAAAATTTGTTAATTGGTTGCCTGCCAGACGGTAAGAAGTACATTTGCTTATCGGATGATTTGTGTTTTTCCTTCCAGATTGTTTTTTTTTATTATTAAGAGACAGTGCGTAGAAAAAATTGTCGTACCTTTACGAAAATTATTCATGATTACTAATGCCTTTCATTGCTCAATGTGTTTTGCGTTATCAAACACTTAAAGGACATTATGAACATGTTATTACAAGGCATTATGATTATTTTCATAGTGATATGAAAAGATATAATGATGAGGAAAAAAATGAGATTTGTATAGAAATGAAAAATATATGTTTTAATAAATTTAAGGGATGATTGCAAGAGGAAGAAAATATAGAAATGAAATTAGATAGAGACTTCATAAAAAAAAATTGCGATTTTAATTGAACAAAAATCTATTCGTTTACTTTTTCGGTTTACTGTACCTCTAAATCTCATACGGGGTTTACACTATGACTTTTTACCGTGACTTTCCTAGAGGAAGAAAATATAGAAACCAAATTAGATAGAGACTTCATAAAAAAATTGCGATTTTAATTGAACAAAAATCTATTCGTTTACTTTTTCATTTTACTGTACCTCTAAGGGTTAATAAATCAGTTAAAGTTTAAACGCTGGTTTAGTTTTAATAAACTTTAATTCATATGTGGTAAATCAGTGAACCATACCTTATGTGCAGTTTAAAAAATAATATTGTGGCAGCACTAGAATATATGTCAAAAAAAAACAGCTGTTTTGCAGCAGTCTATCTGTTCTTTGCACAATCAAAAAGGCAAAAAATTTGATAAAATTTATTTAAAAATACCTAAATTTTACTGAGAAAGAAATTATATATATATATTCTTGGCAGAGAAGAACAATAGAGTGTAAGAAAACAAATCGAACAAGATGTGAAAAAAAGTAGAAGCTTGGAAAAAATTTGAATGCTCCTTAAATGCAAAACATATGGTCTGTAAGTAATAAAATCATATGGCCTGTATTGGTAGTTTAAACGCTAAATTTTATGGGTTTACAGATGGTTTAAGTACTGCACTGATTTATTAGCCCTAAATCTCTCACAATTTCTCACCAATACACAAACTTTTAATTTTTGGGCATCTATGGTATAAGCTGTTCGCTGTGGCAACACTATCTCAGAAATAGCCCATTAAGGAAGCTTACTTTGCTTGCGCTGACCATATACACACAAGTATTTCTTTGAGTGTAAAATATTATTCAAATTAGCAACAAGTAACGATCATAAAACAATTACCAAACACAACATTTCCTTAAACATATTTATTAAACCTGTCTAAGGGGAAAAATAAGCTCAGCAAGAAACGATCAAACAACAACAACAGCAACAAAAGAAAAAGAAGAAGAGCAAAAAAAACACACGTAACCCTCTGAACGTACGAACTGACATACAAACATACAGACATACATACAAGCAGACTAAACTCAAGGCAAGTCAAGTCTTTGTTATTCTCAAGAGGGCATTTTTAAAAGCCAAGAAGGAGTAATTGTTGTTGTTATTGTTGTTGCTGGCTGGTCTTAGAATGGGCCAGGTAAAGCAATTGTTTGTACGTACAGTAGTCGAAGACAGGTATGGAAGCATGAAATTAGTAGCTTTATAAGGCTTTTAGTGAAGATATTACAAGCCATGCTAAACAATGCCGCACCAACCTCATCTTCATCATCATCATCATCATCATCATCATCGTCAATTGCTGCAATAGCATAAAGCAAAGAAGAAAAAAAGCAAGCAGCAATTGTACGTGTATGCAGTGTGTTGTTGTTGATAATATTAAACAATAACATTAGCAACAAAAATTTAGAAAAAATTAAAAAAAATAAAAATTAAGAAATAATGTTGTGAATACAATGATATGAAGTTCATAAATGCACCTCACAACAAAAACAACAACAACACAGCTGAGTGCAGTTTAACTCAATACAACACAACACAGCAACATAAATACAACAACAATTTAAGACCAACAAAGGCGAATTTTGTTGTTTTTATTTATTGTTTGCAAGTTGCAGCGAGTAAAAGCATGTGAGAGTGTGTGCGTATGTTTATGTGTGTGTGTGTGCTTGTAGCTTGATGTAAGACAGTAGCATTTGCATTATTGTTGAATCGTTGCAAGTTGTATTTGTTGAGCATGGGCGCCTGCGTTTTTATGTTGTTACTTTATTAACGCTACTGAATGCTGCTCCTTACAGCAAATTTGACTTCTTGATGATACTTTTTTTTTTTTTTTTGTAACTCTTGTACTTCGCTACGACTTAGAATTCACGTTTTCGTGTTCGTCGTGGGCGATACGAAAAAGTTGTATTCAAATCTGCCCGTTTCAATAATGCCGAATGGCTTGCTGGCTTGCTGTGGCGCTTAGGCAGTGAAAAGTAAATGCGCCTTCACCGCCAATCAGTTTCATTAAAGTTACGCCGCAAAGGAAAACAAAAGGATTAAATGCGAGTACGTACCTACATATGTACATGTGTATGAATCATGCAAATCCGCATTAATCCACCAAAAATTGTTAAACTTTGATGATGTTTCTTATTCCTTCATAACGCAGAAAATTTTAATATTTTTTTTTATATGCTTGCGTTTTTTTTTTCGTATTAATAAATTTATTATGTTTTATTGTTGCGCACACAATAATATGTAAACATTTTAGCAAATATCCTTGTAGCTTTCGCTGAGTATGGTCATTTAGCTACTTAAAAGCCAATAACATCCAAATCAGCATATGAATAAAAAATTCTTAATAAGTTTTTGAACCACTAGCACCTAAAACTATTTAAGAAAAAAACTTCCAAACTCTTTTCATCTATGAAATTTTTTCTAAATTATAAAGTGATACATGCTAAAAATATCAACATAAGGTCCGAGGACCACTTGCATTAAATTTTCGTATAGTTCCAAATAAAATTCGAAGTTTAAAAATTAACTTAAAACATTATTCTATTTAAAAGCAAAAAATTTCGAGGTTTTTTATTTAGAATTCCATATTGATTAAATTTCGAAAATAAGTTCGAAATTTCGAACATGCTTTAAAAATGTTTATATATATCAACATATATCAACTCTCAAAAAGAAAAACAAATGCCAGATGATTAATTTCGCTTGAATTTCTCCAAGTTGGAAAACACATATATGGAATTTGGAAAATTACTTGTGTCATAGCACTATTTTATTTAAGAGTAATGAATTTCTAGTATTAGTGTATAAAACTGTGGTTTGAGTAAAATTCGAAATCAAGTTCGAAACTTAGTACCTACATAAAAGGCTTAAAGTTTAATAAGAAAATTCGAAGTTTTAAAAATTAACTAAAAACATAATTTTATTTAAAAGCAGACTATGTATTTCGAAGTTTTTTATTAAAACTTGCAGTTTGTGTGAAATTTCGAAATTTCGAATATGCTTAAAAATTTTTTTATAAACATATATCAACTCTTAAGAAGAAAAAAAAGTAATATGCTAAATTTCGCTCGAGTTTGTGTAAGTTCGAAACTGTATCGTATCATAGTATTATTTTATTTAAGAGCAATATATTTTAAATTTTAATGTATAAAATTCTGTTTTGAGTGAAATATGAAATTTCGAAATAAAGTTCGAAATTTTTAATATTCCTGGAAAATAAATAATTTTGATTTAAAATTTCAAAATTTAATAATATCCCAATATCCGGTTTGAGTAAAATTTTGAAGTTTCGAATATAAGTTCGAAATTTCGAATATGTTTGGAAAATTAGCACTTCAATATATAAATCAGCTCTGTAAGGAAAAATAATATCAGATGATCTCTTTTAACTGAGTTTGTCCAATTTATTTATTTATGTTTATTTTTTTGCTTGACGTTAAATTACAGTTTTCGAACATGCTTTGAATCTTAGTGTATCAAATTGCGTTTTTAGTATATTGAGGAATTTTGGAAGTAGGTTAGTTAAATAATATTATTAATTGTCTTTTGAGTGAAATTTCGAAATTTCGAATATAAGTTCGAAATTTCGAACATGCTGTAAAATTAGCACTTCAATATATATATCACTTCTCATAAGGAAAAAAGTCGGTTTATCGATGGCGACAAATCAAGCGATGCTCTTAGTTTATAAAGTTGTTTTTTGCTTGAAATTCGGAATTTTGAAAGTAACTTCGAAATTATGAATAATCTCGAAAAAAAAATCATTAAATTTTTAAGACGTACGAAATAAAAATGAGTTGATTTCTGTTTATTTTTCTGATTGGCCTTAGAGTAGTATTTTCGAACTTGATCGCTAGTAGACTTGAACATTTTTCAATAGCACGAGTACTTACAATGTAAAAAATATTATTAACAAAATGTGAGTTAAATATTGCTTTATACAAAAATTAAGTTTAACTGATATTTAGAGTGTAATATTAACTAAGAAAACATATTGTACTTGCACTGTTGTAGTTTGTTAGAAATTTCGAAAATGCTTCAGAAATATGTGCGTTTTCCTAGAGTTTTGTTTATAAAAGACAAATTTCCTTCTCTGCAAATTCGAAATTATATTCGAATTTTTGAACTTCTCCATTTTCTTACAGACTTGAATCATAGAACCTCTCCTTTGAATTAAGTTTTCCCAAATTTTCGTTATAAAAAAATTTTGATATCAAATTTAGTTCAGTATTCAAGAAATTGGACAAAATGAACCAGAATTTGTATAAATTTGAGTTTTAGCTTAAGTTATATTATCCTTAGATGCACTTGCAATTTTAGTGTCTTGCCCATCGACTTGAGGTATTTTTTTTAAGCAATCGTTAAATACACATTTCTGCGGGCGATATATAACAACAATGTTGATGCAACATAATTCAAATGTATTCGCTAATAAATAAATAAGGCAAATATTTATGTAATTGTTTAAAAACAAAAAACGTTTCTTTTTTGTTTGCCATTGTCTTAAACATGATTTGTTGTTGGCAACCTTTTCTTTAATTGTATTCAACAAACGTTTACTACTGTATGCTAACTAAATACAACAAAACCTTATTGCAATACCAACAACAACAGCAACAAAAGAAGATTATTTGCATGTAATTGTGAAATTATGACAATTTCAACTTCAAAGTGTTTTTGCATTGTCTTTTTATTGTTCACTTTTTGCATTTCCACTTTAGGAATAGTAGCGACGAGGATTTTGTTTGGGAAGAAGTTATTTGCAATTGCTAATGTAGAAAAAAGTTCCATTGTTAAATGGCCAAGTAAATTTTAATAATAAAAAAATAAATAAAAAAAGAAGAAACTGATTCACTCACACGCATACATATGTACATACTTATTGCAAACATGAAAGGTTTTAAAAAATATCCATATGATACTCATCTATGTGATATTCCCCGAAATAACGCGCGACCCAGGCAAGACCGTGGTGAAGATAGTTTAAAGAAGCAAAACAGTGAATTGGCGAATACAAAAGCGGAGAAAAGCGTTTAAGTTTGAAATTTGTAAGTCAAATAATTTTGAATTCTCTCCTTTACTTTATTTTTAAAGTTTCTTGTAGATAGCAAAACTTCCGTGTTTCCAGAACTAAATTTTCACCCACTTCCTTTTATCCATCCTTAAAGGCTATTTAAGGTCTATTTAGACTATTATACAAGTACAAAAACTTTCATAACATTTTACGAGAAACCTGCCAAAACATCTAACGCAAAATGGAATACTAAACGTACTTTAGCCTATAGAATCGAATATCTTACCTAAAGTAGACATTTTTTAAAAATGTCAATTACCCGGTGAACTTTTTTCGGTTTTTGGAGATTTTTTTTTATTAGTTTTGGCGCTTTGTCTCAGTTATGGCGATTTTTTCATTTCTGGCGATTTTTATTAATTTTTATCGATTTTTAAAGTTGTTTTCGTTTTCGCAATATTTAACTTTGGTGATATTTAATTTTGGGGTTTTTCTCGGTTTTTTGGCTTTTTTCGTTTTGACGATTTTTTCGTCCTAGCGATTTTTTGAATTTCGAGATTTTTTTAGATTTTCGGCGTTTTTTTTTCTTTTAGCCGACTTATTCCATATAAAAACAACGAGTGATTGCGCCCGACCACTTCTGAATCGAACCAAACTCGATATGGTAGTTAAGTTTTGTACAACTAGCATTTCACAAAAAAAAAAAAAAAAATAATAATATTGCCAGTGGTTCCCAAATTATTATGCATACCATGTACGAAAAAATACAAAATTTTCTTAAAACTGCTTTCATATAAATTGTTATAACTTTTTTAATATCTAGGCTAGCCGAATGATTTATGCCTTGTTTCAAAGGTGATATAATAGTGCTTCAACGACCATAAAAATAAAAAAGGCTATCACAATTATAGATGTTGGTTTTTTTGCAATCCACGATTCATGATGCTGCAACTAAAAAAATGGTACTTTTAAAATTTTTAAAAAAAATTATATTATTAAATTATATTCGCTATGTCATCACCAAATCTGTATATGGTACTCTTGCAGGTTTCTGAGATATAAATAAAACTTTCAGCAAAGAAAGAAAAATAAATAAATTTTGTGTATATTGAAAATATATTTTTATTAAAAAAAACTGATTTAGCAGGCTGATGTTGTAATTCATTTGGCTTTATTAGTATAAACAAATTTCGGTATTGGCTAACGTTTTAAGATAAAATACGTTGAAAAAATGTCATCAATTGTTAACTGCTGCAAATCCATTTTAAAAGTTGGGTCACACGAATTTAAATAAAAATCTTAGAAGACTACTGCTCTGTATGTTGGTGCTAATAGATGATAAATGTATTTCGACTTATTATCGAATTTGTACTTCCTGCAGGATTCACCTGTCGAAACTAAAAAAAATCTGAAGAAGTACATACTTATGACAATTTAGACACAAAGATTTTACAATATTGTGTTTTATAATTTGTTTTTTAATTTGCATGTTAATTTGTGTTTTTCCCCCCTTTTTTGATTATCACTACTAACCTATTATTTATAACTATCACTAAGTTTATGTCCGACACTGGTCGGGCCTAATAATATTTTTTATAGATTTAAGATTTGAATACTTATTGTTAGTTCATATATGAAGATACAATAAATAAATACATGTAAAAAAATATATGTTTTTTTTATTAAATTTTGTTCAACAAAAAAATTTATAATATATGTACATTAAACCATTTTTTTTTTCAATATATACAAATTTTATATATTTTTCTTTTTTTGCTGAAAGTTTTATTTATATCTCAGAAACCTGGCAGAGTACCATATAGAGATTTGGTGATGACATAGCGAAGGGAGTAAACAATAATATATATTTTTTTTAAAAATTTTAAAAGTACCATTTTTTTAGTTACAGCATCATGAATCGTGGATTGCAAAAAAAACAACATCTATAATTGTGATAACCTTTTTTATTTTTATAGTCGTTGAAGCACTATTATATCACCTTTGAAACAAGACATAAATCATTCGGCTAGCCTAGATATTAAAAAAGTTATAACAATTTATATGAAGGCAGTTTTAAGAAAATTTTGTATTTTTTCGTACATTGTATGCATAATAATTTGGGAACCACTGGCAATATTATTAAATTTTTTTTGGTGAAATGTTAGTTGTACAAAACTTAACTACCATATCGAGTTTGGTTCGTTTCAGAAGGGGTTGGTCCCAAAATCTAGATTTTTGGTTGGTTTTTTATATGGAATAAGTCGGCCGACCTTTTCGGCAATTTTTTTTTAATGTTAATTTTTTTTTTTTTTTTGGTTTTTGACGTTTTCTTTCGTTTTGGCGATTTTTTCGTTATGTCGTCTTTTCCGTTTTGTCTATTTATTCGTCTTGGCGAATTTTTCGTTCTGGCCACTTTTTTAAATTTGGGATTTCTTCGTTGTGGCGATGTTTTTAATTTTGTGACTTTTTTCGGATTTTTTTTTTTTTTTTGGTTTCGGCGATTTTTTTAATATTGGAATTTTTCTTTTCGGTTTCTGGCGCTGTTTTTGTTTTGGCGACTTTTTCGTTTTGTCGATTTTTTTGTAAAGGTGAATTTTTCGTTTTGACGACTTTAATAATTTTGGGATATTTATCCGTTTTTGGCGTTATTTTTCGTTTTGGCGATTTTGTTAAGTTTGGAATTTTTTTTGGGTTTTGACTTTTTGTTAAAGATATTTTAATTTTGTGATTTATTTCGGTCGTTTTGTGATTTTTATTTTTGACGATTTTTTTTGTTTTGGCGATTTTTTAATTTTGGATTTTTTTTTAATTTTACAGTTTTTTCGTTTTGGTGATTTTTTCGGTTTTTGGTTTTAAAGATTTTTTCGTTTTGGCGACTTTTTCGTTTTGTTGATTTATTCGTTTTGGCGATTTCTTTAATTTTGTAACTTTTTGGGTTTTGGGTGCTTTTTTTCGTTAAGACGACTTTCTTAATTTTAGGTTTTTTTTCGGTTTCTGGCGTTTTTTTTAGTTTTGGGAATTTTTTTTCTGGGATTTTTTTCGATTTTTTTTTAATTTTGGGATTTTTTAGTTTTCCAGCTTTGTTGTACGCAACCGTCTTTAGTCGTCTAGTCGATGAAGAATATAGTCTACATCCCGAACTCAAAAATTCCTTTATTTGAGTTATGGCGTTCTTTGAGCAAATGATATAGAAAGGTCCCAACTCATTATTTTTTTAGGGTGCCTCGGTAGGCTAGTGAGTAGTGTGCTAGCCTATCAGTGTGGAGGTTGTAGGTTCGATTCCCACCATAGACTCTGGTCTGTTTCACTACAACGAGTGAAGTTCTTTGTTACTATTCTCGTTTAAATTAAATTATGATATAATTTGTAATTGTATTTGTAACATTTAATAAATAATAAAAAATAAAACATTATTTTTTGAAATCGAATTTTTTGTGTGGATATTTATATAAAATTATGAGTTACGGCCCTTCTTTATTAAGGTAAAGATATGCATGTATACATATATGATAAATATGTACATGTAATAAATATGTAGTATATAATAGCATGAACTTTGATTCAATTCATAGAAAATTATATTATATATAAACATTTACAAAAATTACAATTGACTGTGTGCGTGCGTGTGTGTGTGTGTGTGTGTGGGCGTGTGTTTGCAACGCTCTGGTATGTGTGCTTTTGTCTAATACTTTCTATGAATTCTTTAGATTGAATATGAATTTGACTGTTCTTGTTACAATCGAGCCTCAATTTTATTTAACTTGATGATGATTGCATCAAAATTTGATTTTAATTATTTATTTTTATGTAGAGATTGTTTTTAGTTTATTTTTATTTAGTTTTGTTGTTGTTGTTGTTGTTCTTAGTTTGTAATTACATATTTTGATGCATGACATGGTGCTGCATCATGGCAAAAACAGTTACCAGAATTGCAGAATTTTTAATTCGTCAAACACAACACACACAAACACATACACACACACACATACACACACACGCACACAAACGCAAACACACAAACAAATCCACGTACACACTCCTGCACTCAGTGTTATAACGCGATGCAGTAGAATTAGTTCTATAACGGACCGGCGCAAGGGGAAGGTAACGGAACTATTTTAGTTCGTTGCAACAACATTCGCCGTTCACATAAATTTATGAAAGATTCCCTAAAATACGTCTATGATTTTGTCACACTCACTCGCAATTAACATAAAAGTCTCTAGTAAGTCAAAATGCAAATGCAGCAGGAATTGTCGCAGCAAATTGTTAATATGGACTAGAGTGCAGCAACGACAATTCGTTCGTCATAAAGGGTGTTTTTTTAGAGGTATAGAACTTCTAATTGAAATAAAACACAAGAAAATCGTTTTAATGTCCATCAATTTGGCTTTATTGGAAGGATAATTTTATGCCATTAATGTTTAAATATGATTTTGGGCATGTGGCCACCGCGGCTGGCTCGAATAAAGCCAATTCTACAGGTCCAATTTTCAACCACTTTTTCGAGCATATGGGGCCGTATGTTGGCAATAACGCCACGAATGTTGGCTTCCAAGTCCCCTAACGTTTCTGGTTTGTTGGCGTAGACGAGCGACTTCACATATCCCCAAAGAAAATAATCCAATGGTGTCAAATCACACGATCTTGGTGGCCAATTGACAGGTCCATTCCGCGAAATTATGCGCTCATCGAATGTTTCCTTCAATAAATCGATTGTGACGTGCGCTGTGTGGCATGTAGTGCCGTCTTGTTGGAACCACAACTCATCCACATTCATGCCATCCAATTCGGGAACAAAATAGTCGGTTATCATGGCTCTATACCGGTCTCCATTAACGGTAACTGACTCTCCAGCATTATTTCGGACTAAGTATGGCCCAATGACTCCACCAGCCCATAGAGCACACCAAACAGTCAGTTTTTGTGGATGTAATGGCGTCTCAAGGGTCTCATGTGGATTCTCTTCACTCCAAATGCGGCAATTTTTCTTGTTGACGTAGCCATTCAACCAAAAATGAGCCTCATCACTGAACAAAATTTTGCGATGAAAATCAGCATCGAGATCAATCTCATTTTCGGCCCATACACCAAAATCACGACGCATTGCATGGTCTCGCGGCTTTAATTCTTGCACAAGCTGGATCTTGTAAGGTCGCAAGCCAAGATCTTTGCGCAAAATCTTCCATAAAGTTGATGGACAAAGCTCCAATTGCTGTGCATGGTGGCGAATCGATTCATTCGGGTCCTCTTCAACACTTTGCTCTACAGCGGCAATTGTTTCTTCGGTGCGCACTGTTCGACGTCTCTGCGGATGCGTATTATCACATAGAGTAAACGTAGTGCGAAAACGATCCATGGTTAACCGAATTAATTGCTCTGATGGACGATTATGTCGACCATAAAATGGACGGAGCTTGCGGTAAACTTCGCGAACTGAACCATTATTTTCGAAATAAATTTGCACGATTTGCAAGCGTTGTTCTTTTGTCAACCTGTTCATGATGAAATGGCAAACTAAACTAAATATTAATCACTTAACAGCTGACAAAATGGCCGCCAGTTAAAAAAGTGATGCCAACTTAAAGTTCTATACCACAATAAAAAACACCCATTATTATGACGGATGATGAGATTCTCCACCTCCATTCTCCTGTTTGCGGTATTATTTTGTTTTTGTTCTCATAGAAAAGTCTGAATCTCGGATACTTTATAAAATCATAGCTTTGTGACATCTTGTCTGTCATATTTAGATACATGCATATGTAACTACATTGTATATACATTAGGGATGCCAATACCGAAATCCCGAATACCGAAAACCCGTGATTATTCTAAAAATCTGAGTCCCGAACCCCGGGATTTTTAAGCAGAAATCCCGGGATTTTTGTAACACTAAAAACCTGACAATTTTTTTTATTAAATGCAACTATGTATGTTTACGTTTGTAAATAAACATGAGTTGAAATTTAATCATAGTAGCCATGAATCAAATGCTTTTACTGGTTATAAAAAGAAGTCGTAGGCGAAAAAATTATTAGTAATGAATTTTGTACCACACAAAACAAAGTCGGAAGCTCAGTTTGGTGTTTTTCTTACTGGATGATAAGGGAACTGCGCACGAAAAAAGCAAATTTTGCAAAAAGTTATTAAAAACTTTAGGGAGGTTCTACCAAAGGTCTTTTGACACATATTAATGTAAGTATACTTTGTCAGATAAATATATGAAAGAAAATGTTTTAAATATTTTTATAGACCCATGATATTCAGCTAGAAGGTAGTACCTCAACCAAAAATACTAAAAATTACTAACTTTCTTGGCCCACAAAGAGAGGTGTCGCTTGGCACTATCAAATAAAGCCCACGGAAATAACGGACAAATAAAAAAATGAAATAAAGTCGAATAAAATTAAGGAATTTTTAATTGGGCTTTATTTCATTTTGAGTTTGGTTTCATTTGGCTTTTTTAATTGGGCTTTATTTCATTTATATTGGGTGTTATTTCATAAATTTACTCTTGGCCCTCAATTAATTTTTTTGGGTTTTATTTTATTGGGCCTTATTTCATTTCTTATTTGGGCGTTATTTCCTTCGGCCTTATTTCATCGCGCAATTACAGCACCAAGCAAACGTTCTTTTTCGTCAGCAGCTTATATTTGCAATAAAATAAGATCTCGATTGTAGACTGCCACCCTAGATGCATTAATTTTTTAAGAAGTTTCTTAAGAGATACGACTTAATATACAAATATTACTTCCATATTACTTTAAATTATTCCTACCAATAATACATTAAAAATGTTTTATTTGGTTCTGTAATAAATTTAACTTTCTTTATGAATTAAGAATTTTTTTTTTTACATCAATAATAAATTATAATTCTAAAAGCTAATAAATGAGATTATCTAATATTTTTTAAATTATAAAATCCCGAAAAATCCTGATCCGTCCCGGGATCCCGTGTCTTAAGTGTCACAATGTCTTCATTGACAAATTTTAACATAGTTTAAAAAATTGTTGTTGTGGCTTAAACAAAAAGGTCATAAAATAATAAGACTTTCTCAGCTATGTTTATTGTTTGTCATAACTGCATGTAGAAATGCGTAAGACTTTACCAAAGGAATCGAGAGAGAGGGAGAGAGAGATAGAGAGAGAGATAGAGAGTAAACAATGTAGAAATGTGCTTAAACCAGTGTCCCGCAAAATAAAATATGTTTGTATTGGTGAGAAAAATGAGAGTAAAATAAACTTGCACTTGAAGAAATCTTTTGTAATATAAAATACATGATGTGGTTATTAGTTGTTCGAATTTTTTTTTTTTTTTTGTAAATAAGCAATTTAATAAAAACTTAAATAAAAAGTAAAAATTTAATAACCATTCAACAATTTAGTGTATAAATTCAAAATTAAATTTATTCACAGATCTGTGGATACTATTAAAATGCCTTTTTAATCTTTTTTTCCTGTTATTTTTTAACGTTTCAAATATAAAATGCATTGCATATTGCCAAAAGCATTTTTAATCACGAAATATTTCCCAACTTCCATAATTATATTATCAATTTTTTGTCTGCAGAAATTTATTGAATTTGAACTTTAATTTCGTTCCGTGTGCTCAAAAAAACTAAACAAAAAGCCAGGAAAATATTAATACATGCGTGCACAACTTAATTCGTCGCTTGCTCAGTGATGACTAAATGAAAGAGCATAAGCATGTACATATGTGAATGATTAAACAGAATACCGGCTTCAACACATTTTCCATACAAATTGACACAAAAAATAGCCGCAGAAACCGGTCGTGAGATAGAATCTATTTTATTTTGGGAGCGCTTCTTCTTATACTCTCACATATCAATGTTCATTCTCATAAAAATGTTACCATACTTTCAATAAATTTCATACATTTTGTAAACAAAACTACAAAGAAAAATAAGCACAAAAGAAAATAAAACAAAAATTAGAAAGCATTTGAAGTTACTGCCGTCAATGTTATTATGGGCTTGATTAATTTGTCAGCGATTTTCCTAAAGTTGCAGACTTTATTCTGTTTCTAAATTGATTTTCATCCGCACAATTGTGCTATGGCTTGCGGATTACTGGCTGAAACCAAAACACAAATAAGTCCAATATTTATAATTGTAAATTATGAGGGGTTGCTCATAGCAGTCATATTTTTTCTTACTTTAAAACCTGTTAATTTATGAGTACCATTTGAATATTCCATATGTTTAAACACATTTTTTAAATTACGCAGCACAAACGATAACAAATAGATAGAATATTTACAACAGACTTTGGTGTTATTTGGTCATTAATAATTATCACATGTAATTTGGCTTAAAAAGCAATACGAACTTTAGCCCGTTCAAATCACAAATATAGAAACAAATGGAGTTCGAATAATAATTAAAATTAACTAAAATAGAAATAAAATTTATAGACTGTATGAGCTACAATCACACGCATCAGTATAAAACTACTCTGAGTATTATTCGGCTACACGTGCGTATTTACAGGGCTATTTTATTTATAAATATACATAAAGCATGTTTTTACACAGACACACACACACACACACATTTTTCATTTCATTTTATGTACACAAATGTGTTTATACGGTCGCGAATAATTAATAAGCATTCCGAGTATAAGCGTTTTTTTTTGTACAATTAAATATTTATAGCCTGACTCGGACTGAAAATATAAGAGAGAGCCAATGCGTTTTTTGTTGTAGCGTATTTTAGTTTTTTATATAAACGAAGTAGAGATGCTCTTGTATTTTGGAATAAATGATTAAACAGAATACCGGCTTCAACACATTTTCCATATAAATTGATACAAAAAAACAGCCGCAGAAACCGGTCGTGAGATAGAATCTAGTTTATTTTGAGAGCGTTTTTTTCTTATACTCTCACATATCAATGTTTATTCTCACAAAAATGTTACCATACTTTCAATAAATTTCATACATTTTGTAAACAAAACTACAAAGAAAAATAAGCACAAAAGAAAATAAAACAAAAATTAGAGAGCATTTGAAGTTACTGCCGTCGATGTTATTATGGGCTTGATTAATTTGTCAGTGATTTTCCTGAAGTTGCAGACTCTATTCTGTTTCTAGTTGCTTGAGAGTAAATATGTGAGCGTACAAATTCTTTGCGATACAATTAGGATTATACGCAGTTACTAAAATTAAGACTATTTACTTATGTATATTTTTTGAGTACTCATTGTCATTCTCTGATGCACACCTTACCCACTGGTTTATTAAGAACAATCAGCCAAGTATGTTGACGAAGTGCAAGATCTGCCGAAAAAAATTGCAGCTGTCTGTCATATTATGCAGCAGCATTCCAGTTAGTCGATTTCGCGTCACTTAGAAAAATTCTTTTGTGGTAACTTGGGACTGCAATCGCAAAAAAATTCAGCCGTTCTAGAATCTTAAGATAAACGATAGACAACAACAAGTGTTTGCTGAATTGGCACTGGAGCAGGGGTGAGGCCCACTTCTAAATAATGAATTCGAGGCTTTGAATATTTTAATCAAACTTATATTCAATTTCAATGTATCGTGCTTTCTACAACACACCTTTTCACTTTTTTGGTATTACTAGTTTTGTGAAATAGTGCGATTTGAAATCGATCGATTTCCATCTCATAGCAGAATCTTTCAAATTGAATATTTTTTAAAAATCAAAAAAAAAAAAAAATGGTGAATGATAAATTAAATCAGAAACAAAATTATTAATTAATCAAGCAATCAATAAACTATTTGAGTTAATTAATGTATCCAAATATGGATTTAACTAAAAAAAAATCTGATGGTAACTTTTTCTGGTCGCACTGTGCATGCCGTGCACTCAGGCAGCCATGGAAGATGCTAAACTACTACAGAGAACATGACTTAAGCCCGTCATTCCCAAACTCTTCATCTCCTCTAACTTTTAAGAATGCCTGGTGCAATAAACTGTTGATCAAATTTAGGCCCAGAAAATCTTAAACACTGATTTTTAACACTGATTTCTTAAACACTGATTCTACAATTTTGTAGCACAGTGTAATAATTACAGCATAAATCCATAGAAGTGCTTACAGCCATTTAATTTTACGTACGTACGCATTTGTTTGTTGTTAGATTTTTGTGTATGTGATTTTACAACAATTTCATATCAAAAACATTAAAAAAAAATATTTTCTTTTCTATGTGCCTGTGTGGGCGGTTACAACAATTATTGACTCGACTGGACGAGTTTGTGCGTTGATGATAATTCATTTACTCATTATTAATGTTCTATCGCAAATTTGTTGCAGTTATAATATTTGTGTATGCAAAAATTCTATCAAGGAAAAACAAGTCTAATAAGAGAGTGATTTAAATAAGTAATCATTTTTAAAAAGGCTAAAGTTTAATTCTTTACAGATTTTATATTAGTAAACTCTGTTTTTTTTTTTTTGGTTGAAATAATTAATATTTTGCAAAATGAGGAATAAAATAAATTTTAAAAAGACACCGGCGAAATAAAGTACAGAGGTTGATCGACATTGGTTAAACTAACCAATGTGAAGTTGTGACGATAAAAGTCGGAACGTAGTACCTCGTTTTTATCCCACAGCATTATAAAAATTATACATATATCTTAGTATTAGAATTCTTTTAATTTCATTTTGTGGACCTAACACAAAACACGCTGTAATGAAGATGTAGTGGCCTTTGAAAACAGCTAGTTATTCCGTTCTACTTAGTATTTGCCAAAATATTTACAAATAACTTTTGGTGTTATTTGTTCATTAATAATTATCACATGTAATTTGACTTACAAAGCGATACGAACTTTAGCCTTATCAATTCTTAAATATAAAATTTTTTATATATGTATCTGTAAGTTTTGGTCACAGGGGAAACTTGTGCTTTGGTGCCTTAATGGCAGACAGTATTTTCTAAAAGGATCAGCATTTATTAATAAAATTTAATTTATTCGATCTCTTGCATTGTCTTTAGGAATATTATTTTCGATTCAGCTGCTTGTATATTTTTTATTTTTTTGGAGTTTTGCTACATTAATGTGCAGCTATTTCAGATATGCTTGTTAATAATAATTTGCTGGCGATATTTTGCATGCATGATAGATATGAACAAATAGACTTGCATGTTGCGGGCATCGAGCCGCAAAAATAGATAATATGCTTCTTTGCGAAATTGCCAAATTAAACGCCCAAACACCCACTGCTGCTATCCCATTCAGAAACTTCCCCCGCTCACCCTTTATCGCATATACTTTTGCTAAAACTAAAATAAATATAGAAAGACAGCTAGCTCAACACATAAAATATTAGACAACAAAATAATAAAAAAAAGAGAAAGGCCGAGACAATGCTAGCGAGCAGCTACCACAAGCCACATTTGAATTACAACAGCATCAGGATATAAATGAATATAGGAAACGCACAAACAACAGTCGTTTAACATCAGGAGGCACAAAGAAGAGAATAATGCAGAAATCATCAGCAACGGGCGCACACATAAACACACATTCACACATTGCTAGAGATCCAACTGCTCAGTACACACAGCCCCCCTTCCCAGTCCTTTAATATTTTTACCAACCAAATGGAAAAAACTACATTTATTCACATACCCTGCCTTTATCGGCAAACATTACGTATGCAGGCAAAAATACTTGAATCCTAAATTGCATTCACATACAAAACTAGGCGCAACAAAACGAATTTTCGCTTAGAATTGACATTAGAAACACACACAAAAAGAAAAAAAAAGAAAACTACAAATAACACAAACAACTGCCTAAGCACCTCGTCCATCTCAACTTTACTGCACCAACACCAACACCAAACAATCATCCACCCACCCACCCACCCACCGGCTTTCACATTCAAGTGCAACCACAACAGTAAAACTTGCAAAACTAACGGTGACGACGACGACGCATACATAAGCCCTCATCTAAATGTAGTGAAACACGCACACACACACGCATACAGGCGAGCCCATATAGATAAAACTAACCAAAAATATAAAAAACAGACAAACACTACAACAACAAAATGAAAGAATTAACAACAGAAACATTACGGAAACGAAAAAAAAATTGGAATTGAAAATTGAGAAAATTCATATGAAATAAAATATATGTACATACATATGTATGTATTTATGTGTGTGTGTGTGTGTATGTGTGTAGACAAATGTATGTATGTATATATTGATGTTTGCATGCTCGAATGTGAATGCGAAAGTTTCTATAATTCTGGAGAAAATATGCACAGTGGCCAAAGGAACAGCATCCATGATTTCCGATTTCATATGAAATTTAAGACGTAACTGTATTTTGTCCTGCAGTGGTGAAAGCCTTTGTTGAGGTACTGGGTTCAATCCCTGTATGCAACAGTCATTAAAATAACAACACCAAGCATTTTTCTAATATGCATTAGTGTCTCTTGGTGTCAGTTGTTGTAGGAAAGTTCAGGTAATGAAGGCATAGTCTCTGGTGACTGATCTATACCGACTTTAGCAGATACTAATCCTAATTTAACATAACAAACACAAACACAACTCGCAAAGCGATTAGCTTGTCTGCGAAAAACACCCAGGGTCTATGGTGGGAATCGAACCCACGACATCTGGACTGAGCGGCTAGCATCGCTACCACTCAGCCATAGGGCCTATGTTGATTTTGAATAAAACACAAATTATTTAGGAAATTATAGTCATTTCTTTTTATTATGATTATATGATATGCTTCATATCCTTCGTCGTGTAGCAGAATCATGGGGGAACTAAAGAACCGAGAAAATGGCTACTATCCACAGCTTCAAAAAAATTTAATAAGCCTCATTTAACACCAGAGGCGCTGCATTATTAAAAACGTGCAAAAAAGCAGAGTTGTAAAAGAATGAAGCTTTTCTCTGTCTTAGCAATAGTAGTAGGCATTCATTGCCTGAGTATTACTTCTCTTTAAAAAAAAGGAACTTTTTCCAATAGTGGAACCATCCTCTACCATCAAAAGCGGCATACGTTGTACGTATAACAACAGCACTTGTCATGGTGTCAGGTAATTTTTTGCATAGTGATTTCATAAAAATTTCAACGAAATCAATGTAGCTATCATGATGGAAATAAATGTCACGTGCGACATATCATATGTCGAAAAACATAAAGGGTGGTTAAATTTTAAGGGCCTATGTTGATTTTGAATAAAACACAAATTATTTAGGAAATTATAGTAATTTATTTTTATTATAATAATATGATATGGTTCAATTATGTATGGAACAATGACCTCGGCGGCACACATCTATCCGGTGGTCCAAATTTTCGATGACACTGAAGCATAATTGAGTTTCTATGCCGTTAATGTGCCGAATTATCTAATCCTTTAGTTCTTGAATTATTGCTGGCTTATCGACGTAGACCTTTTCTTTCAAATAACCTCAAAGAAAGAAGTCCAACGGTGTAAAATGACATGATCTTGGCAGCCAATTGACATCGCCACCACGCGAGATAACACGGCCATTGAGTTTGTCGCGCAAAATATCCATTGTTTCGTTAGCTGTGTGGCAAGTGGCATCGTACTGTTGAAACCACATATCATCCACATCTGTATCTTTCGATTCGGGCCATAAAAAGTTCTTTGTTATCTCACAATATAGCGAACACAATTCACAGTATTTTGAAAAAATACGGCCCATGATGCCGCCAGTCCATAAACCGCACCAAGCAGTCATTCTTTGTGAGTGCATTTATTTTTCGACAAGCACTCTTGGATTATCATTGGCCGAATGAGGCAATTCTGCTTATTGACGAATCTATTGAGGTGAAAATGTGCCTAATCACTGAAGATGATTTTCTTCAAAAATTTATCATCCAATGTTGCCATTTCTTTCGATCATTCTGACCATTGACGACGTTTGGAATGGTCAAGAGGCTTTAGTTCTTGAGTCAATTGCACCTTGTAAGCGTGTAAATGCAAGTGTTTATGGATAATGTTCATCAACGACGAGCGTGAGAGGTGAAATTGTTGGGCACGACAACGAGTTGAGGTGGACGTCTCTTCAGCCACACTATCGCGAACAGGAGCAATAATTTTTTCTGCAGTACGAGCTTTACGAGCATGCATTGATGTTTCCACATCTCCTACAGACCCGGGTTGCTCAAATTTTTGCACGATTTTTCCCATTGTACGCACATTTAGTCGGTCGTGATGACCGAAAAAATCACGAAATGCACGATATTTAATTTGATTTGAACGCCCATTTTCATAATAAGCCTGAATAACTTTAACGCGTTGCTCGATTGTGTATCTTTCCATGGTTCAAATTGAGTTAGTCTGAAATTAAGAAATGTCAAATGAAATGCAGAAAAATACTTGACGTTTAGGTGTGGTTTACATTCAACATCGGCCCTTAAAATTTAACCACCCTTTATAACACTAACTCAATGCATATCTATTGTAAGAATTCAACAAGCAATTTAAAATTCCATTGCTGCTCCACTGTGCTCGCTTGCAGTCGATTCGCAAGCGAACGACAACTAAACAAGCGCACCAAATATGAATATCTACACAAAGTAAATACATACAGAGAAAAATCAGGCCTTTTATCCCCTCAACATCACTGTTTTCAGACACCAACAAGCACACACATAGACTCAACCAAATTCATCCTTCGTCTAATTTAGAAACACAAACGTGGACATGTAAGAACGTGTGGATATGCATAGAGGCCTAGATGAAAGCAGTGGCAAACGCAGGAAATCCAGCAGTATAGAAATAGATTTGCCGATTTGAAAATAAAACGCAATGAGTGCTTCTTTTTTGTTTTTTTTTTGGTACGAGTAGCCGTAGAATATGCAAATGCATTAGATACGAAATAAAATTCCTTAGATGGAAGGAAAAGGACATGGAGTCGTTGCAGTCGTAGTGATGGTTTATAGTGGCCACTATATTGAATGTGAACTAAAAAAGAAGATCCAACATACGTACATTATTTTTTTTTTTTTTTTTTTTGTTATTTTTGCGTTAAGTTAGTTAGACTGAATATATGAATAGCACATGTATATATGTGTGTATGTATGTATGTGTGTGTGTAGGTGCTGAAGCTGGTGGGGGTATTAGATCTGCAAGTAGGAGTTTGTTTGGTGTGGGTAAGAAAGACAAGACCCAATATGTATTGGAATCTATAGAGTATATTATCATGAATGTCTGTAAACTAGTGAATGCGTGCGTATCCTAAAGCAAACAGCAAGAATCCTTTATTTTGCCTTCCCTCAACCCTCCCCCTCCCCATACTTTTTTTAGATTTTGTAATGTAGATGCTTTAACTACGATATTGTCTCCGTTTTCAACACCAGCATAAAGAAACAAAGTATCACGATGCAATTTTAAATTAACAGAATTAACTGAAAAATTATTAACACTTGTCTGCAATAATATCTATAAATTATTTAAAATTGTTTTAATCTCTTTCCAAAAGAAAAATATTCAGCCTGATTGTGTAAGACCTTGGTGATGAAAATCTTTTAAACAAAAAACAACAAGATTAATACAATAATATAATAATTACAATCTGCTATTACGAGTACAAATAAATTTAATTGAACTAGAATATTTAATTAGAAAGAAATTATCTTAATCGGGCTCTTAAGTTTAGTATTTTTAATTTTTATAAAATGAAATAGTTTTATTAGTTAAAAGAAAAATTAAACTAGACTTTAGCGGAAGGAAATGTCAGCATTTTTCTGAGCCGCCACGCACTTCATCTGCACCCATGTCCATCTAATTGGGCAGATATTGTTTGTTATATTTGTCAGCTGTTTAAAATGAATTGTAATATGACAAATGATTATAATGTGGGCGATCTTAACAACAATCTTTGTACAAGTAGACTGACATGGGTGCAGATGAAGTGTGTGGCGGCACAGAAAAATGCCATCATTTTCACCAGCTAAAGTCTAGTTTAATTTTTCTTCTCTTCTTTAGAAAATCACATTAATTATTCAAATTATTACATTCTATAAAAATGTAAAAACTTAGAAATCGTGTTATAATAAACACAAAAATTTAAGGATCTAACACAAGGGCAAAAAGGTAACCTTGAGTATTTTCTGTCTCTAGATCTTTTTGAAAATCCACTACATAGTAATTGCAAATTCTTTAGGTTTTAAAAAATAATGCACTTCTATCCATGTTGAAGAAAGCTTTTGCTGCAGCATTGTCGAATTTATTTTTAGCAAATTTCAACACAAATTAAGATGAAACTTCCTTTTTAGTTAACCAGTGAAAAAAGTGAAATACTTCGCATTTATTAATAATTTCGGCTGAAAATTCTTTCTTAGGTAAAAAATTATGCAATTATTAACAAACGGAAGTTGCTTTTAAGTTCCCGGTAATTCCCAAAAAAGTTTCGCGAAAACCCGAAAATGGGATTTTTTTAATTTTTACTGTATTCTTCTTATTTTTCGCGGTGAGCTGATGAAATTTTTTTCAGGAAATATTTAAAAGCATAAAATGGCTTAAGGTAGTGTGATAATTTTTTTTTTTTGGTTCCAGCTTTGGAATTTGACAAAAAAAAGGTCTTAAATTTGATATTTATAACAAAAAGTGGTCTATTTCGAAACGATCTGGTTTCTTCAATAAGGAAAATTTTTAACAAAAAATTCCTTTGTTATATTTCTTGTTAGTATTACCTTTTGAATAAATGAAAATATTAGGTTGATATTCTTTGCAATATTTTTTAATAAAAGCGAAATAATTGACCCATTTTTTCTGCAAAAAAGCGGCGAAAATCGACTTTTTAAAAATTTTAAATTTAAATTGCGAATAATTTTTGACTTAACTGTGCTTTTGATACAAAAATTTTTTTGCATTAATTTTTTTTTCATCTGTAATAAATTTATTTTTCTAAATCGGTGGACCAAAATAATAAAAAAAAATAAAATTTTACTCTCGAATATTTTTTTAACATGTAGCAGGAGTCTAATCGTCGCTTTAGATAACGAAATTATGGCATTCACTATCGAATAATAAAATATTATGGTACGATATCGAATGCCATAATCTCAAACTGAAAAAACCTGGGGGCAAATCACGGCATCCAATACGACTCGTAATTTGAAAATATTTCAATAGAGTTTATAAGGAAATATTTTTAAATTACGAGTGGTATCGAACGCCGTGATTTGCCCCACATCGAATCAGCTCGTTATCGAATGTGACGATTAGACTCCAGAATTTCTTTTAAGCTCTTGGATAGAAAAATATAATTGCAAAAAGCAATTTTTACATTTTAGAAGTTTCATAGTTAAAAAGAAGAGAAAAAAAATATACACATCGGAAAATTATTCTTTCATACAACTTCAATGTTTACATTAGTTAAAAATATTTTAATTTCAATTTAAAAATGATCTTCGATGACAGATTTCTTTGATCTTTGACGTGTTTGTTAAATTGTATAAACATATCAACACCAACAGAACACAAACAAGAGCTGCAGCAGTATAGCAACTCTTTGAGAAAGCAACACAAACAAGCACACACACAGGCAAAAAGTCACACACACACACAACCTCAAGCAACCTCAAATATTCGTGTATCTGTTATTAGAAAGTAAAATATCGAAAAACTTATGAAACTCATTCTGTATAAAAAATATTTTATGGTCACACAACATTCACAAAGTGTATTTTTGAAATTACAAACAGCCGTGTGTGTATGTGTAGTTGTTTACACACATACATCCACAAACATTTATTTACATGCTTGCACTCACCCATACCCAGCGGGAAAACTCAAAAGACCTTCTTAATTCTGGTCTTATTAAAGGCTTGCTTAGGAATTTTTTGGATTCAATTACTATTCAAATGGTAAAAATGCCTTATAAAAGGCCCCGACTCTTTTGCATAAAAGATAAGATACACATTCCACACTCCCTTTGATGAGAAGTGAGAAGAGAAGGAGTAAAATTTTTTGTTTTATTTTTTTACCACAGCAAAAGCAAAGTCCATTAATTTGAAGGCCTTCCAGAAACTCTGTCGCAAAAAGCGATTATAGAGGCCTTCAAGAAGGTATCCTTACTCCTTCTTCTTCCCGCTGGGTATGTACATACATACATACACATGTTAAGGGAAAAATTTCCGCAGATGTTTATTTGCTTACTTTAGTTGAACATGCAACAATTTTTTTTATACACAAAAAGAAAACACACACTCACTCACTGACTGACTGGTGTCGCTGCCTTTGATAAAACGCTTCTGAATTGGATAAAACTTCAACAAAATGTAAATAATCTTAATAGTCTTACCCCTAGACCATTTAATATTATTGAATACTTCAGGCTATAATTATCGTGGTTTTGCCTCTACACTATTCAATAAATTGCACAATATTAAAAAAATTATAATATGGCGCAATTTGTCTTACAATATATGTAAAAGTAAAAACACCTACACACACATACATGTTTAAGAAATTTTAAAATTTTAATCAAAAATAATTTCAGTATTTTCAAAACTTAAGACCGATTAAAAAATTATTCCTAAATAAAATTTATTTTAGTTCAATTAAGAAAAGTCCTAAACAAATTAAATAATCAGAAATAATTTCTTATTCGGGCTTAAGTTCAGTAATTTCGTTTCTAATTGAATGAAATATTTTTATTAATTAATGTGAGTTTCTAAAGAAGAGAAGAAAAATTAAATTAGACTTCTTAAGCTGGGGGAAATACCGATATTTTTCTGTGCAGCAACGCACTTCATCAGCACTAGGGTGATCGACTCGGTTTTTCAACCGGTTTTAAAACCTGGTTTTTTCACAATACGGTTGTCGGTTTTTTCAAAATGTTAATTTTTCGAATGTCGAATAGTCCGGTTTTTTACAATTTAAAAACCGGCTGAGTCGAATACTTTTCGATTTGTACATTTTGCAATAAAATTAGTTTTTACTATGTTAAAACTTAGACCAACGTGTTCTGTTGATTTTCCTATTTTTTTTTCAGTGTAAAAGTTCTAATCATTTTTTTTAGTATGGCGACACTTACTGAAACATGAAATTAAACCGAAATTATTTTATGAGGTGATAGCAGAGGCGAATTTAATTGGCCTTATGGTGTGCAATGGATGTCAAAATACAGTTGCAAAAAGTGTTTTTTTTTAGTTTTGTTGGCATTCTTCTTCATATTTTATAAAGAGGTAGATATCAACCTTGTCCATGCATTCATATGTATGTATGTATATACCATTAAGGAATAAACTCTACATACACCCATCATATTTGGGGTTTGAGGAAACTTGGAAGGAAATTCAAAGAACTAATTATGCCAATATTTAGGGTGCTAATAAATATGTTTATACAAAAAATAAAAATTAAAAAATAATTACAATAAGAACAACATATTAGACCATATTTGGATACCATATGTTGACGGCTTGGTACCGCAAATCACAGCATTTTCAAACAAGTTGACGACATCAAACATTCTGCACGTATTTTTTCATGTATTTTGTGCCTGTATGTAGACTTTTTTCCTATGTATTTGGAATATTTTTGCTACTTACTTATTTTTTTATTTTTTTGTATAAACATATTTATTAGCACAAAATGAGAACGGATCAAAAGTGTCCTAGGTAGGGTGGGCGAAGTGGGGAACACAATCACCTAGTTCTCCCTCTAAGTGTTTCCGTGTAGGGGTAAAGTTCTTTTTGTTTGTACATTGTTTTTTTTTTTTTTTTTGTTCAATTTAGTTGTGCTTGTCTCTGGCTTGTAATTGTGGGTTGGAACCTGCCCTGATGGTGCTTTTGAGCTGGCTGGCATCACAATTACAGAGTCAAATCGAGGCACGTAACAAAATGGCATAATTAATTTTTTGAGTTTCTTCCAAAATTTTCACAAACCCTAAAAATGATGGTTGTATGTAGAGTTTATTCCTCGACATACATATATACATATTTATGTATTATAGATAAGTATATGATATGTTTTTGTATTGTTTTATTATATTTACATGAACTGTTAACTCTTCTTTTTAATAAAGCAATTTAAAATCAAAACTTTTGTATAATAATTTTCTTACTAAAAAAAAACCGGTTGACCGGTTTTTCCTGAATTGTAAAAACCGAAAACGGGTTTTTCACAATTTCAAATAATCGAACTATTCGAAAACTGGTTTTTGGAAAAAGTCGAATGATCGATCACCCTAATCAGCACCCTACTCTACCTACTTGGGTAGAGATTGTTATTAACATCAGCTATTTAACTTAAATCCTAATGAAACGGAATGTGAGAATAAGAAACGAAATTACTGAACTTAAGCCCGAATAAGAAATTATTTCTGATTGAAATTCACTACAGTTCAACTAAATCTAAAAATGTCTCATTAAAAATCATCATGGGCACGTGACGGAAATATGTTTACTTGGAAACACAGTTAATAATGCTGGAAAGTAAAATCAACTGTTGAAAGCAAAAACAATGTAACATAATATCCACTACTATAATACTTACATGTATGTACCGACGGTACATCGAATAAGTAAAAGATAATTAATGTGATGATCGTAAAAGATAAGCAAGAATAGTTAAACATACATACGTAGGTAGAGTAATATAACTTCGTGCTAACCTAAATAGAATAAATACTTACATATGTATTTACCAAAGGTAAATCAATAATTGTACACAACAATAATTTCTCACATTCCGTTTCATTAGAATTTACGTTAAATAGCTGATGTTAATAACAATCTCTACCCAAGTAGATAGACTAGGGTGCTGACGAAGTGCGTTGCTGCATTAATTTTTCTTCTCTTCTTTAGAAACTCACATTAATTAATAAAAATATTTCATTCAATAAGAAACGAAATTACTGAACTTAAGCCCGAATAAGAAATTATTTCTGATTTAAATTCACTAGAGTTCAACTAAATCTAAAAATGTCTCATTTCAAATTAGATAATTTTTAATTATGTTATTTAAGAAATAGAAAAAAAATGTTTAGTGATATTACTGGTAAAATTTTGCTTGTTGCGCAATATTGATCACGAGGCTTTTGATTTTGTCCAATATATTGTGTCAATATGTACTAAGATAATATATACACACACACACACACACGCAATTTTATTGTACAATATCAATTATTGCACAGTAATATTGCAAATGTGTGTGGGTACTAGAGATGGGCGCGTGTCGTGTTTTTTTTCCGTGACATGAACACGCACGACTCAACACGAAGTGTTCGTGACAAAAAATTTTCGTGCGTGTTCGGGTCATTTCGTATTGAGCAAAATTGACACGAAAAACACGAAACGATGTAAAGTATGTATGAATGAATTTCCAGTAGAGAAAAAATTTAACATTTTTTATCGTTAAACACACAACACCAGTAGTGCGATTTACTAACTTTTTTTAACGATAACCGCATCGTTAAAATAATTATAACGAAAATTGATCGAATTTGCTATTCAGTAACATTTTTAACGATATTTGCTGTAAGTGAATGTCAGCTGTGTCGTTATTCAAGCGACAATAATTTATGTGCTGTTAATTTTATCGACAAAAATCAACAGAAAATATCAGCTGCGTACTATCGTTAAAAAGAAGTTACAGAATCACTCAATCGTTATTACAAGCGACAAATTTTACAGATAAAAATTACAATTGTCGGATCGTTAAAAGTTACTGAATCGCACTACAGCATATTTGTTGATATTTTACGGGCCTCTGAAACTTAAAGTTCTGTATGTAAACCGATAGTATCAGCTGTGGTGGCAGATAGCATCAGCTGGCAGTGCCAACTCGATGCCATATTTTGGAAAGCGACTCTTGAAGAAAATCAATTGAATTTTCTGATCTTCAATATCATACCAATAATAATTCGCGTGTGTTGTGCAGATCGTGTTGACGAAATTTTTCGCGTGCGTGTGTTTCGTACGTGTTGAGCATCGTGGTATTCGTGTTCGTGACATGCGCCCATCTCTAGTGGGTACCTTAAGATTTTCTCAGTGAATTCTCTTTGCACTGAAAAAATATTCCTGCAATTAACAACTTTATTTGAAAATAAAACCAAACATTAATTAAAAATTTATTGGAGTCAAATAAACTTTGATATTCATGTCTGAAATAAATTATTTTTAATTAATTTTTGGTTTTATTTTTGATTAAAGTTGTTGATTGCAGGAATATTTCTTTCCACGATACAAGCGATACGAGTGAATTAACAAAATAACATTAACTTAAGGAACACCCTTTAGTTTTTAGCTGTCATATATTTGTTAATGTAGCGACAAAGTTTTACATATGTGAAATTCTTCGAAAAAAGGGACCTAGTGTGTCAAAAACGGAAACTTGGGAAAATCGATAAAAAAAATGAGAAAAACACTAAAATTTTATTTTTTAAATGCGTTTTTCTCAAAACTTCATTTTTATACACTAGGTCCCTTTTTTCGGAGAAAAAAATTTTCTGGCTTGTAGCTCTTACGGTTCTCGAGAAAAATAATAGGGTTCCTTTCACTTTTGGTGTATGGAACCCTAAAAACTATTACACATAAAAAGTGATAAAAGCATTTCCAACTCTATTTTAATTCAGTTCTCCAGCTCTGGCTGTATGAAATTTATCATTTTTTTAAGTGACTACCAAGTGAAAAGTCTTCAAATCACTTGGAATAGAAAATTATCAGCAAAAATTCTTTGTTTAATATAAAATTATAAACAGATTTCGAAGAAAACGTAACAAATAAACAAACAACACTTGAGTGACAAGAACAAAATAGACAATTAATTTGTTAAAGGCGGAATATCTCAGAGGAAAATAGACATAAACAAGAATAACAACAAAACATAAAAACAATATATATTTATCTAAATAAATGTTACGGCTGCCGTTAATAGAATCTTTGGCGGTACATGAGTGTACTCGTATTTAAGTTGAGGCCAGTGCCACCAGATTAGGGGATTTCTCCCCAAAATGGAGATTTTGCTTCTCATTTGGTGACAGAATTTCGTGGGGAGGGATTTGGGGACTTTTCATTTAGAGCTCAAACATCACTTTTTCTTATAGGAGTATTTTATCTGAATACAACATTTACGTTTTATGGGTATTCTTCTAAGCTTACAGATTATTTTAAAATATATAGTATTATTACCGTAATTATATTTTTATAAAGCGAAAAAAATGGAAATTCGAGAAAAGTTACAGAATTAAAAAAAAGCCCAAAATGTACGAAAATTCCCAAAAATTTACTAACAGCGGGATGATAATAATATTAAAAAATAAAAGCAAAAAAGTTTTGCAAAAATTCGCGAGAAGTTGATTAAAAATCGCCAAGCCGTTAAAAATAAAAAAATTTTGGTAAAAACGCGAAAAAATTTACTAAATGTATTAAAGAAATTACTGAGCCTGTAAATAGTAAACTTCGCAAAAAATGTAAAAGAAAATTATTTCTTTTTATACTTTTAAATAAACACTTTTATTTTTATATATGTGAAATATTTGAAAGCGGCACCACTGAAATATATATTTATACTTCAATAGCAGGATCTTATTGTGTTACTGCCGTTTTTAAAATAATTAAGCAGTTGGCTACCAGACAACACTTTTTGCCAGTGGCACTTGTAGTCATGTAGCCTGCTGTGGTCTATGTGTTTAAATTTATAAGTTCTAATTACTTAACTTATAATTTGTTAAAAAATTCACTGAACTTTTGCAGCTCACAAGTGGCAAAATCACTTCCCACTTCTGAAGAATTTTTTGTTATTTTCGTACTCTCCGTTGCGAACGCTTAAGTACAAATAAATACAGTCAAAACCCAATAAATAATTCGTACCCCGATAAATCGTAATTCCCGATAATTCGTAATAAACTGTCGGTCCCTTGAAATTTTTTTGTTAATTCGTAAAATTTAGACATTTTGGTCCCCTCGCTAATAATTCGTAATTTTTTTTTTTTCTTTCAAATAAAATCTCCTTCACCCTACACTTGTCAAACATTTGCCCAAAAAAGCGTAACCAACAAACACTAATGAAAAAAGTTTTGATCCAGACACTCGTTTATCAAATTAAACAGTTTCGAACACAACTAATAGACAATGTTATGGAATCCAACATTATTGAATATTCTTTAACTTGACAAACTTTTGTCTGAATGTTTGCAAATATTTGACAAGTGTGACCGTAGCTTTATAAATCGTAATTGTTTGCTGACCACTTACATATAATTCGTAATAGAAATAACAGAAACATGGAAAGAATGATTTATTGTTTAGCGCTATTTTTTTTTGCGTGGCTTTTTGCTTTTGCTTGTGTGTGTTTATTTTCTTAAGATCATTTTTTTAATGAATAAAGAAAAATGTCAAAGCGCACGCATAAAATTCTGTCGGTGTTACAAAAACAAAATTTTATTTTGTATTTTATTTTTAGCAACAGTTTTTATGTTTTTTTAATCATTTTAGTAAATAAATTGAAAAACCCCGTTAATTCGCATTTATTTTATTTAACATCCCATAATTCGTAAGACCCAAATCACACTGTGCAAGTCTTATTGCTAAGCTGATTAGTTTCAGTGAGAGAGAGACGAGGGGAACAGCAATGTTTCTTTTCCCCCCGTCTCTCTCTCCTAATAAACTAATCAGCTTAGCAATAAGACTTGCATAGTGTAAATAGGGACTAAGAAATGGCCGGTCCCTTGCGATTACGCATTATCGGGATTTGACTGTATTCGATTTAATCTATTTAGGTTTGGACTCAAATAAATTTGACAAACTTGTATCTACTATTATCAAACTCCAGTTGGTTATCATAAGAAAAGCTGTGCAAAGAGTTTTGAAGCAATGGATTGAGTAACAGCATCATTTTAAAATGATATCAAACAACAATATTGACAAAATATTTTTGGGGACAAAAGTTAGGATTTTTCTTTTGAAACGGGAATTTTTTGGGGACATGATGATTTAAATTGGGGACAGCAGGCAAAGTTTTTCCGGCAGCACTGGTTGAGGCAGCGATCAATCGATTGATCTATTGATTTTCTAATTGAAACTTGTTCAATTCAAGTGCTTTGAATTGACAATAAGACAAATTGTCTACTTGACTAAATGTTAACTAACTATCGTCTAAGTTAAAATAATAATAATAACTATTGTCACTCGTATTATTAATAAAATGAAAAAGTAATTTTTATAATAAATAGCTCTTGATAAATGAGAAATATTTATTTGCTCGTAACACCACAACGATAAGATTTAAATTTCAATTTACGATAATAATTGGTAATTTTGTTGCTTTAAAATATTACTTCCACAAACTTCCTTCGTATCAATTTTAATTATAAATTGTTTTATATTATGTTGGATGATAAGCAAACAAAGTAAAAAAAAGCAAAATACAAATAATAATTTAAACAAATATTTGATTAAAAAAAACTGAACTGTAGAAAAACATTAGAAACAAGAACAAAACAAACTCATTTTGAATTATAAAATGTTTAGGAAAAGACAAAATTAATAAACGATAACATGCAACATGCTACATGAACTAATTCAAGTGGAATTGTTTCACTGCAAATAGAACAAAAAAAAAATTAAATTAATTAAAAAATAAAATAAAATAAATCGTAATGCAGGTGCTGCAGAAGTACAGAAGTACGCGTCGTATCTGTTAATATTTGATTTTTCTTATAACAGATGCCACAAGAAGTTCAACTGAAATCAAACTAAATATTATTTGTGCTGCTAACACTTCTACTTCATTGGCAGCTACTCCAGACATTACAACAATTTTACATAAGTATGTACGTTTCTTTGTTGGCAGCCACTGGCAAACAAACACTCTTACATAGAAATGACCGACTTGCTGGCTTTTTGACTCACTGTGTGACTGACTGACTGACTGACGGACAGACTGAGCAGCTGACTGCAGTTGTTGGCAGTGCAATAAAAAATTATACTTAATGTATAAACATTTAATGGCGACTCGTTTATTACAAATTTTATTTCAATTTATATTTTTAATGCTATTAATGCAACAATGTTGTTGTGGCATGCAGCAACTCTGCGCTTCATGGCCAAAACGCAGGCCTCGAAATCAAACAAACTCTTCGCTACAACAACCACAACAACAACAAATAAATTGTATTAATATAACTTTTTTTATTACCTTAGCATCAATGTATGAGTGGCCGTGTGCGAGTGTGTGTGTGTGTGTGTAAGTCGCTTTTTATTATCATAAGTTCGCATTGGCAAACGAATTTTAATCTAAGCAAATCTTTTAATAATCTTTTATTCAAATATTTTTTAACAGAACAAAATTTTTAATTCTCTACAGCACTTTTTGCTTGAAAATCCTTAATAAAAGGATTGCAGTTGTATGCACTTAAAAAATTTTATTTGTGAATATTCTTTGGCTTTGCATTTTTTAACACAAAGACTTACCACTAGTTATTGTGTAATTAGCATCCTCATGAGTGCATATTACTGTTGATTGAAATGTTTGTCACGCTTGCATCTCTAGGGGGTAAAAATCTTTTTCACAAATTTTGAGTAAGATGCACACCGCGTTATCAAATCGGTGTGAGCTACATATGTATGAGTGTATTAGTGTTTGAAAGAGGCAACACAAACTTATTTAAAATATTGTAAATACATAGGAATTTGCTATTTTTTTGTTTCTTTTATTTAACTTGATAATTGCTTTATTAGGGTTCCGTACACCAAAGGTGAAAATGAACCCTATTGTTTTCGCTACACTGCCCGTCTGTCCGTCCGTCTGTCACAGGGTATTTTCTCGAGAACCGTAAGAGCTACGGTCCTGAAATTTGGACACAGTGTCTAGACATTTGGCCGCTACAACAACAAATACATGAGAGTTAAAAATTAAAGGGTTTTCCAGAACGAGCAACGAAAAATGTTAAAATCCCATGAAATATACATACATACAATTGTATGTTCATATATACACTTGAAATTTTAAAAGTTAGTGTATTTCTATACAGACTACAACAATTAACACTAAAATTTAAAAAAATCTAAATTAAAGGGTGTTCTATTAGTTAATGTAATTTTGACTATGCAATTCTGACAACTTGCTTGCTCTTGGAAACCATAAGATCAAACTCTTGAAATTTTCGAAAACGGTAAAACTAAAAAATCCCAAAATTATAAAATCGCTAAACCGAAAAAATAGCCAAATACAAAAAAAAATCGCCAAAACGAAAAAAGCACCAAATTAAAAACATTCTAGAACTAAAATAAATCGCGAAAAACAGAAAAAATCGCCAAAATGAAAAAAAATTGCTAAAATGAAAAAAAAACCCAAAAGCAGAAAAAAATCTCCAAAATAAAAAAATCGCCAAAATAAAAACGAAATCGCCAAAATTAAAAAAACCCTTAAACAAAAAAATCGCCAAAATGAAAAATCGCCTAAATAAAAAAAACCCCAAAAACATAAAATAAAAATGAAAAAAAACCAAAAACAAAAAAATCGCCAAAATGAAAAAAATCGCCAAAAAGGAAAAAAACCTCAAAATGAAAAAATTGCGAAAATGAAAAAAAACCAAAAAGAGAAAAACAACGCCAAAACGAGAAAAAATGACAAAACTGAAAAAATCGTTTAAACCGAAAAAACTTAAAACAAAGAAAAAAGCCACATCAAAAAAATGCTCAAAACCGAATGTGCGGAACTCTTCGTGCGCTAGTCAAAGTCGCACTTTACTGAATTTATTTTAATTGCAATGCGTACACAACAACAAGAACGGCAACAACTAAGCGATGAACAACAGGAATTAAAAATTAATTAAAAGCTCCAATCAGGTTTTTGTTAAAATTCGTGGAAAAAAGAGAAAAGCATAGTGTATTTGATACTGTACTGTATTACTACTTACCAATTAACACAGCTAATAAAAATTTATTACACCAGAAAGACGTAGCAAAACAAAAACGACGACAAAATTTGAGGGAAAACGAGACAAACAGAAAAATACCCGTATCTTCCGTCTCGTGACACTTCTGTATGTTTTGTGGTTTCAGTAAAAATAATAAAAAATTTTTAACCAGTAAATTTTTAATGATTACTAAAATTTTTTTTTCTATAATTTTTTAAAGTGCCTAAATGATTTATTATATGATGAGGTGCATTGAATTGTCAGTTATTAGTAATGCCCGTATTCATAACGAAATTCTACCAAGTGGCTTAATTTTTTTCATACAAAAGTTTAAAAATTTTAATGAAAAAAATTTTGCCACTTGCTACAATTTTATTATGAATACAATTTTACTCGTAATGCAAATTAAATTTCATTAGCAGTAAAAATTTACTGAATTTTTTCAGTAATCAGTAAATTTACTGCTTACTGCAATTTTGAATGCAGTACAAATACATATACTGCAGTGTGCCCATTTACTAACCAAATAAGTTTAATAAAACAAAAAAATAAGCAACAAATTCATATGTACAGAGTGGGCCAAAAGAAACCAAGGGGTGTAAAAGTTTAATAACTTTTTTGTTTATTAATTTTTTTTTAATTTTGCTTTCAGATTATATAGACAACACTTGGAGGATTTATAATGGAGAGGTTCACAACTGAACAGAGAACCAGAACAATAGAATTTTATTATTTAAACCAGAGATCAATTATTTTAACGCAAAGAGCATATCGTCGACATTTTAACGTCAGAATTTCGCCCTCTGAAGCGATGATTCGTTGCTTAGTTAATCGTCATCACCAACATGGCAGCGTAAGAGATTTGCCTCGAACCGGTAGACCACGTTTAAATCGCACTGCGGAAAATATTGAACGAGTACAGCAAAGTGTTAACGAAGCACCAGAAACATCTGGCAGAAGGCGTTCTGCTCAGCTAGAAATGTCTCGTACGTCACTACGGCGCATTTTAAAAAAAGATTTACAGTTATACCCATATAAGGTGCAATTGGTCCAAGAATTAAAACCCGCAGATCATCGGCAACGTCTAAATTTTGCAGTTAAATTTCAAGAGTTGGCCAGAAATGAAATCAACTTTATTGAAAATTTGATTATGAGTGATGAAGCTCATTTTCATTTGAATGGCTTTGTTAATAAGCAGAACTGTAGGTTCTGGGGCTCTCAAAATCCAAGAGCCATTCATCAACGCCAATTGCACCCCATCAGGTGCACAGTATGGTGTGGGATCACATCTGAAAATGTCATTGGGCCCTACTTCTTCGAGAATGAAGATGGAAGTGCTGTAACCGTAAATGGAGAGCGGTATCGGTTTATGATAGAAAATTTTTTACGTCCTGCTCTTGAAAACAGACCTGGTATGTGGTTTCAGCAGGACGGAGCCACTGCCTATACTGCCCGAGACACAATGGCACTTTTAAGTCAAATTTTTGGAGAGTGAATAATTTCTCGAAATTCGGAAATTATCTGGCCAGCGCGATCGCCAGATTTGACAGCACCCGACTATTTACTTTGGGGTTTTTTGAAGGAGCGAGTGTATGTGAACAAGCCAGAGGCAATCCTTGAACTCAAGGCAAACATTGTTGCAGAAATTCGAACGCTACAGCCACAAGTTTTGAAAGATGTTATGGAAAATGCTCTAAAAAGAGCCAATCGGTGCGAAGCTGAAAACGATGGTCATTTAAGAGACATCATTTTTCATACTTAGTGTAAAAAAATTTCCATTTTATATATTATATAATCTGAAAGAAAAAATAAAAAAAAGTTAATAAACAAAAAAGTTATTAAACTTTTACACCCCTTGGTTTCTTTTGGCCCACCCTGTATTTACAATATTGAAAGTTTTGATACTTTTAATTAATTAATTTAAAAAAAATTATACTAAAATCATAAGTACTTCCAACTTAAAAAAATTTTTCATTACTACATGTTTACACATCTCCTCTGTGATCGGACTCACATTGCTTTTTTTTGGAACATAAGGCAACCGCTGTTTAATTGTTACACTTAATGAAATACATGGAAAATTCATACATTTCGTGGCTTCTGTAATCTTTTGCCGAGTCACATGTTCGAGTCGAGAAACACGGCAGTACAAAAATTAAAAAAAAAATGTTTAATGTAACTTTAATAATATAGTTTTTGTTTATGTATATCCTCCTGATGCATCAACTTTTGAACAGAAGTTAAATTATTCCTTTTGTTTTAATTGTATCTGTTTGTTATCATTTTCATTAAATTGTACAACTGAATAAAAAAAAATAATGAAGAAGAAAATTACAAATAAAAAATGCAACAATTTTAATAAAACTATAACCTGTTTGCAATGCGTGAGTGTGAGTGTGTATCTTTTTAATAAATACTTATTATTTTTTAAATTTTTTTGAATTTTTTTGGTTTGTGCAGTTTTTATTTCAATACGCTATGTTTTTTTTTCGCTGTGCAGCTTTAGCGCACATTTTAATTATAAAGAATTCAATTTATTGACAATTCTTCGCTGCATATTTGACATTTTTATTAAAAATTATGTTAAAACTTTATATTAATATGGATTTAATCGAAAGAATTGCGGCTTTTTAACATATAAACGCATGTTTGCTTGCAACATTGTTGTACGGTGTGTGCTGGTTGCGGAGCAGAGTCGTCTTCATCGGCTGTCTGGCTTATGCTGGATGATGACTGTTTGGTTTGGTTGGCTTGTTTGTTGGCTGGTGATTATTATTATTATGTTTATTATTACGAGTATTTCTTCCCCTTCATTCGTTTGTTATACTGGGATTGTTTTTTATTTTTTAAATTTATTTTTAATTTTTCTGAAATGAAGATCCTGCTCATTGCAGTACTGCTCTCAATAAAATATTTAAAATAATACATTTTTAAATGTGAAACAAATCAAAATGTTTATTTGTATTAACATATACACATATTCTTTAAGCGCTTATGCGTTACTATATCAATTTTCAAAGTTGTTGGCCAACAAGTTGTGGACAAGTTGTGGACTCCGAATTAAAATTCTTTGCATATACATGTGGCAATATTGAAAAATAGCTTAAGTAGACTTAATTTTCAATGGCTAAAATGCTACATATGGAAAGAATTGATCACACGAAAGTAGAATCACGCGTTAGAAACTTTTAAACCTTAAGTCGACTTAAGCTATTATTCCATAATGCCACAGATATAATACATGCACAGAAAATATCATCAGTGCTTTTTTCTCAATCAACAACGTACTTTAATAAAGTCTCAAAATTCAGATAATTTCTTAATTAATTCGATCATTTTCTTAATTAAGGAAATATTGGATCTGTTCATTTACTTTCGCAGCAGCAACTTGCAACGAGAGAGTAAAACAGAAACTTACAAAATTACTCTGCTAAATATGAAAAAGTAAGTGAACGCTTTACTTGTGAAAACTTGCAAGAAAATTTTATTCATATCAGAACCATTGATGGAAATCATGATACAATTTTACTTTTTCTGATATATTTTAAATTGCAATTGTTTTTAGAAATTGACATTTAATGTGAAAATCTTTACACAGTTTCACGTATTTTTACTATTTTTATGAATTTTTTTTTTTTATAATAATTTAATTTTATTCATTAACAACACTTTCCAATAAAACTTCGTATTAAGCTATCAAATTTTGAAATAATATTAAACACTCCTTCTATATTTACTTCTTTTAAAAACACAAATTGGGACAATTTTCGTCATGATGTCCGTCGCGACGTAATTTTCGATTTCCCTGATTGTAACAGAAATTTAACTAATTTTGAGATTGATGATTATATTAATAGATTTTTTAATATTATAAATATAAATTCAAATATTCATTCTGAAAAAATAAATGCTGGCACTCGGAAGTTTTTTATTTCAGATAAAATAAAGTATTTATTTAAAGTTAAACATTCTTGGCAAAGAAATCTTAAGAAAATATATCACCGTACTTTGAATCGTCGAGGGCCTGAATATTTATTGTTAGCTAAACAAATTCAGTTATTGAATATTTTAATAAAAAGACAGGTTGAATTGGAGCAAAATGAATTATTTAAAAATAAATTGAGGTATATTAGACCAGGTCCTACTGCTCATCAGAAAGTATATAATCTCCTATTCAGGAAGTTTATTGTAATGGAATCCCTCTAGAAGATGATTTTCAGAAATTGACTAAACTTAAAGATTTCTTTTCTGAAATTTATGCAGAAAAAACTTTTGTTCATGATACGTCCTTCATTGTCGATAATATTCAAAGAGTCATTTCTTAATACATGCCAAGAATTTCAATATGAGTTCAGTGATTCATTTTCGTCTCTAAACGATCAGGATAACAATGACCTTATTAATTTAGATCAGGTTTCAATGTGTGTAAGTAACGTAAATAATAAAAAGTCTTGTGGTTTAGATAATGTCTCGAATTATATACTAAAGAAACTTCCACTAAAGGCTTTACAATCCCTGACTGTTATATATAATAACTGTTTAAATAATTCATATTTCCCTGACATTTGGAAGGCATCGAAAATCGTACCCATTCGCAAGAAATGTGGTGACAATGAACTAAATAACTTTCGACCAATTTCATTGCTTTCTAATTTAGGTAAAGTTTTTGAAATTATAATACGTAAGAAAATGGATATAAATGTAGCTATTAACTACATTCCTGACTTACAATTTGGATTTAAAAATGGACATTCTACCTTAGATGCGTTGCTGAAATTTCATAATGATGTGATTAAAAATCTTCGTGAACGTCGCTGTACGGTTGCCATATCCTTAGATATTGAGAAGGCATTTGATCATTCTTATCACAACGGAATTCTTTATAAAATGATTGAAATTGGTTTTACTGCTCCTTTTATAAAATTGTTTAAAAGTTGCTTCACTAATAGATCTTTCAAAGTTGTATTTAACAATGAACTATCCGCTCAAGGGGAAGTTAAATGTGGAGTTCCACAAGGTTCTATTTTAGCACCGCACCTGTTCAACATTTTTATGTATGACTTTCCACACATAACGAGTGATTTTACAGGTCTCTTATATGCTGATGATTCTTTGCTATATGCGCACGATGAGTCTCCATATGGAGCTTTAAATAAAGTTTCTCACCATTTAATAATTGTTAAAAACTTTTATCATAAATGGGGTATAAAAATCAATTCATCAAAAAGTGAGTCCATATGTATCCGAAATGCTTCGGGTAAGTGTAAAGGTTTTGTAGTTCCAGAGAGCAAGTTACTTCATCTTTATCTTGACGGAACAGAGATTCCAATAAAAGACAGAATTAAATATCTTGGAATTAATTTTAGTAATCTCTTGAAATTTAATAAACATGCTCGTATTGCTCTAGGAAAAGCATATAAAATAATGGGAATATTTTCACGCATTTTTAAAAATAGAAGTTTAACAACGAAAACAAAACTTTTATTGTATAAAACTAGCATTAGACCAGTATCTTTATATGCTTTTCCTATTTGGTTCAGCATTTCTCCATCTGTTCTAAAAGAATTTGAGATTTTTGAAAGGAAAATTTTAAGATGCTGCATTGGAAAACACTTTCATTCCCCAAATAAAAGATATTCAAATAAATTTATTTATTCTAAATCAAAAGTTACTCCAATCGGTTTATATGTTTGTGACATTATTCAAAGATTTATCCTTAGAGTTCAGCATCATGATAATGCCTTCATAAAAAGTATTTATGACAGCCAAAGTCATTTTAATTGGTCCAATGTCAATTATTTATCTCCAATGGGTTATATAACTGAGCATGCTCCATCATTTGATTTAAACAATTCAATTCGTTATGCATTTTATGATAAAACTACTCCTGGTACACACAGGGGATAATTAAATAGTTAGTATATTTATTTTTTTTATATATAATTTTTTTTTTTTTTGTAATTCTTGATTTAAGTTGTTTTTAAGTTAGTTTTAAGAATATTTTAGAGTAATATATAAAACTTACTCGAAATATGAAAGCTTTGGGAGCAGAAGCATATTAGATCTTATTTTATTTTAATGTATTAATTAATATATGTTTATAACTCTCAATTGTTCTGTAAAGCTTGGTGCTGAATACAATTTTACACAAATTAAGATTTTACATTATAGTCTTAAGATATTTCTTTTTGTATTTTACGGTTATTTATAAGTTTATCTATATAAAGAATTAAAAAAAGGCTCAATAAATTTAAACTTAAACTTAAACTTTATTCATTAACAAATACAAAAATGACACTTTCCATCTCTGATAATATATGAGAAACACACAAAATTATTTGCAATTAAAATAGAATTTATGTAGCTTAATGAAAGACAACTAATATGTGACCTTCTCCGAGAAAAGGGACCTAGTGTGTAAAGAACACGGGAGCTTGAGAAAATCGATAAAAATGAGAAAAACATTAAAATTTCATTTTTAATCATTTGCACACACTAGGTCTCTTTTTTCGGAGAAGGTCACATATCTGAAGAAAACATGCTTTCTTTTTAACCCCCGACTAAAAAAAGGGGTGTTATAAGTTTGTAGTGTGTGTCTGTGTGTCTGTGTATCTGTGTGTCTGTCTGTGTCCACGTACAGGCCAAACGGCTGGACCGATTTTCATTTAGTTTTTTCTGTTTGAAAGATGACTTGATCGAGAGGGTTCTTAGCTATGTTTGAAAAAAAATCGGTCCAGCCGTTTAGAAGATATAACATCTTTTCTGAAAAAAGTCGGGGGTTTTTAAAATTTTTAATTTTTGTTATTTAATACGTATAGATGTTTTTTTTTAACAAATAAATGTACTTTTCCTTTTTTCAGATATTTTTGGAATAATTAATTTGACAATAAAACACACAACAGTTGGTTGGATAATTCTTGCAATTTAAAATTTTACTAGTTTACTAATTGCTAAGAATTTTTTTGTCTCTCAATTTATTTTCTCTCCTTTGGCTCTCTCCTTGCAAACTTTTTGAGTTAATGAACACTTTCCATGTAAAAATTCGTTAATGAAAAAACCTATTATGAATTTAATTTTTTAATTGAATTTTTTTTTATTGTTTTGAAAAAAAAATAATAGTTAATGACATACATATGTAATTTGTTGTTGTAGTCGCTTATTTTGTACATGCTTACATATTTAATAATTCTCAAATATTTTGTTGAAATTTTTATACAATGAAATTTTTTTCAATATCTTTAACAAGTGTACATTCGCATTATAAAGATTCACTAAAACAAGAAAGTCGATATCAACAACAGCAACAACAATCAGTATAAGAACAACATCAACTAACATTTTAATGTAAAACAATAACAACCAAATGCGTTTATTGAATTAATCATGCACTTAATAATTCCCCTTATTGTGATTGGCGTCGTCGACGTCACATTAAGACGACACTAAAAACTGTCACTTGTCTACTCTTTGTCGACAATAATTTACTACTACTAACATGTTCCATTAATTTACAAACCCTTAGAGATTAGTTAGAGATTCTAAATGAGATCCAATTTTTTGCCAATAAAGAGTATACAAGTGACCAAATTTACTGTCGTCTTGATGTGACGTCGACGACGCCATTCACAATAAGGGGGAATAGTTCTTTCCATCAACCTGCTTAATTGCTGCAATCATATGATTAATTGAATTTGAATTCATTTGCAATTAATTTTTTGTTTAGTTCATTTAATTTTTTTAATTGAAATCATAAATATGTCGTATTATTTTTTCAATAAAAATAAAAGTTCCATTAATAAAAAAATATCCATTTTCGGTTTTTACAATTTTGATGATTGACACCACAATTTTTGTAAAATTTATAAAATTGAAAACTTATAATTGATAGTGAATATTTTTTTTATTAACTTCCCGCTATAGGAAATGAGTGATTTTACTCCAATTTTCGAAAATCGAATTTTGATAATTTTATGACTTTTTGACGTTCTGTAATCGATTCCGTCTATTTTCGCAATTATGTTCGTATGTATTTATGTATGAGTGTGTGCATGTATAAACATTTCATAACTTATGCGGAGTACACACTATGGCATTTTGTGATATCTCTATTCTATATAATGTTGGAAAAGTTTGTCATTTCCGATATTTTTCGTTGTGTGGCATTGCTATCCATATTAAAACCACAATGGGAGCGTCGTTCACACATATTGAAAATGACACTACAAAATGACAACACAAGAAATGCCAGATGTCTACTCGCCATTAAAAATGGCTCACGGTATCGTTAGCAAATTTACCGCATTTTAAAGATACTGAGCTTACTTACATAGATTTCGTAATATTTTCTTTAGGTTCGAAAGATTTCAAAAATTTTCGTAAATAAATTTTTCACAAAATTATTTTTTTAACAAACATATAACTACTAAGCAGGTCTTAACCTCAAAGAGGCTGCCAATTCTGAAGAAAATTTTCGAAAAATTCATATTATTATTTTAAAAACTTCAAAAGTCTGCATTAAACTGATTTAAGATATTCACCGATTTTTAAAGACTTAAAAAAAGTATCAGAATCTAGAGTTTCAGGGATAACCTGCTAGGTCTACCCATTCCAATATATATTTTTCTGTTTAAAAATGCTTTTAATAAGTAAATATTACCATCCACATATCGTTGGCCAGCCCCTGTATTGATTCCTGGTATATCATGTAGTACGTTTCTGTGGATGGTTGAAAATTATACATTTTCAGAAATAAGGCTGCTATAATGAAACTTGATATTTTCTTTAAATGCAAAACATATGCCGTAACATTGTTGCTTAATTGAAATTTTAATTATTGATAAAATACAATATCTACACACACGTACTCGAACTTACACAAATGCGGCTACATTTAAATTTATACAGAAACTAATAAATTATAAAAAAAATAAGAAGTTTAAAAATAATGAAAAAAAAATAAATAAATAAACACATTCACAAGCAGAAATAAACAATTAAATTGTTTTCCTCTTCCTTTGGCGGCAGCAGCCAGCCAAGGCAGCAACATTTATTAGGGAGGTGGCATTTAAGGTTCGAAAGTTGTTGAAATTTTTAAAGCAATTTTAGTTTTAGTTGTCTAAGAAATTAATTAAATCGTGAGCTTAGAGTGAAAAACCTGGGGCCTAATTCCCGCATTCGATTGCGAGCAAGTTATTACTCGAATGTGCGAGTTTTTTTAACTTTTGGGATTTTCGCATTCGGTTTCGAGTAACACATATTGAAATTTCTAATGAAAGCATTCGATAACGTGCATACATTCGAATGCAACCGTTCGTGTTTTTACTCGCAAGCAAAAAGGCATTCGAAATCATTTTTAACATAGAAAAAACGAAGAAATAGAAAATGTATGTTCAATATTTTAATTATTTATTTAAAAATGAATGAATGCACAAATGTACGTATAAAGAAATACAAATTAAAAAATTTCTAGTTGACTTTAAATATAACAACCCTATCGGAAATTTGGCTAACCTTAAACTAACTTTAAGCTAACTATTTCGCAACTAGTACTGACTACACTTGGATTACTTTGCAATGTAATCAACTGACTATTTTAACATTGCGATGTCCAAGGCGGTAGTCAATTGTCTCACTAGGCACTACTTTAAGCTAACTTAAAGTTGACTTTTTTAAATCACTTGGTAGTCAGTAAATTAAAAAAAAAAAATCTGTGGCTGGAACATGTATTCAACGCGCTACCACTCGGCTAAGCTGCCATCTAAAATAACAACAGCAAAATGTTAATATAAAACTGAAATGAGTTTTAAAGTAGCTGCGAATAAATTTGTTGGCTCTCACCAAATTCGATTACGTACTATAGCATTGCACAGATACATCTGTTTGCACTAGTTTTGTGTGTTTTTTGGTTCTGGTATGAACAAATATGTTATTTATCGTTTTCTGTTACTAGTTGTAAATGTTGATTTTTTAAGCAGTTATTGTATGGTTGGGCAATGAGCAAATGAAAACAACACATTTATTTTTATTTTTTTTTTGTTTTTCTAAGGCAAATAAGATACATAAAACTGCTTTTACCATAAGTGCCTTATGATGTGTTGAGAAAAAATGTAATTGGCTGATGAATGAATGAATGAAAGCAAAATTGCACATACATATGTAAGTAAATGATACATGTACATGAAACACATGCACTTGTAATTACTCTCAGAGCAAAATTGTCTTTTTCTCTCTCTATACTTTGGCTGCGCCACAAAATAACACAACGAACGTCCGCACATACATCTGCACATCATGAATTTGTTTCAATAGTGGTTCTTTCATATATTTGTATTACAATATGTATTTTTTGAGCAAAAACAGATCAAACAGTTGCTCAGCAGTAATACAATAAGCAATTGTTATTTGTTTTCAATTGTATTTTAATTTGGAAAAGCACACACACACAATAATTCTTATACTAGTTCTGTCGCTCACACTACAATTATATGGTACATGACATGGTATATATATTTGTTTTGGCTATACAAACGAGTATACAAATGCATCCCCTTATTACGTACTCAACTTTAGAATTAATTTTGGGTTTGTTCTGGATGACTTTGCAGCTAGCTTTTAGTCAGTCTAAGAAAAGTTAACTATAAGTTAACTATTTTTGTAGTCAACCACACATTCTCCGACAGGGAAAACACACTGGGATTGGCAAATACATAATGTTTTGCCCAAGAGTTGTCTCGGGGAAAATAAAAAAAAATCAACCAAGTCTGGGAGCACCTAAATAACAAATTAAATGCTTCTGGTCAAATAATAAAAGAATCGAACATGTGGCTAGTGCTCTATTCTCTAACCTTACACTAATTTATTATTATTAAGTTATTAATAAAATTAAAATGAAAATAAAATTTATGTATTCATATCTTTTTTCTGCATATACGTGTGTACGTACGTACATACATATGTTGTTGCACACAAACATATATACAAACATATGCTTTTGCTTACAATTTACTCAGTGTTGTGAAATGAATTTATATATAAATATATTTGCCTTTTTCCAACACTAAAACCAAAACTCGATTCGCTTGGTAGCGAGTGACATCATCAGAAAATTTCTTGCCATCGGAATTAATTTCTATTCGAATGCATTTCCGATCACGAGTGCAGGAATAAGGCCCCTGTTCAATTTTCTTCTTATAATATACAAAATTTTAATGCCGGTAGAAAGAGACTGTATAAAATATTTATTTTGAAACTCTATATGTCGAAAAAAGAACTCAATGTATTCGACTAATTTCCTAAGATAAATATAAAATATATTAACATTATTTTGTCTCTCCTGTAAAATTTTGTTTAAAGTCAGTTAGCAGTTTTACACTCTGAGCCGAGGATATTAAGAAAACCTTCTTCCATTTGAAGAGTAACCCCCTTAATATTTTTTTTTTATTTTAATGCTTAATCTCAAGTTCATTTTATCCCTGGAAAGCATAGTTTTCGTAATATTTTTTTGTTTATTTGCCAGAGAATTTGTTGCTGTTCTGGGTTTTTATTGATTTGGCAAATATTATTATATTTTTCATCAGTCATATAATTTGTTATTTATTGTTGCATTTCATTAATTGTTTATTTTTAACACAAGTAAACTAAAACACTATCGTCTTGGGTTGACCCTTATGGAATTTTCTGTCCCATGGCTTATTTATACAAATCGATTGTAACAACTTTGTTGCATAAAAACAATAAATATACATCTGCAAATTAAGATACAAAGTAACACTATTAAATTTGCTTTGGGTATATCTCAATAAAATAAAACATTAAATACAATTTCCATATTGATGATTTTTTAATAACTTAATGTTTTTGCTCACGCAAATATATAAGTCAGCTTCGATGAAATGTGCTTCCCACAAATTAAGTTTCCCATGGCTCTGGCGCACAAATCAGACTGCATATGACCGGTGGCATACATAGTTAACTTTGGCCTTGAGGGAAGCTGTGGTTTGTGGCTTATTCCATAGACCGGTGGGTTGGGAAAATTCCACAAATATCCAATGGCACATTAGCTACATGGCACATAGCGCACTCTTATTAAAACCGCATGTCGTTGGTATGCGTATCATCCAATTCTAGCCAAAAAATAATCATAATCATAATTATAATGATAATCATAATCATAATGATAATCATAATCATAATCATCGACCTATAGGTGAATGGCCTGGCCAACTTCGTTCTATTCAAAATACCGACCGATCCAATTCACACCAAACAGAACTTATTCGGGATGCATTATATGTCATGAGAACTGATATCGTCCCAATTCGATTATTGTTTTTGTTGACTTATACCCTAATTCAGTAAGAAAATTTATGATGTTTTTGTTTGAAAATACTTTTGAGTTCTTGTGTTTGAATTCTCTAATAGGGCATTTACATTACCTCGAAATCTAGTACTTACGAGATTTCGAGCTAAATCTTGCTGCTTTGTACTAGATTTCCCATACAAAACAAAATCTATTTTGTCAGTAAATTTATAGGAAATCTAATAAAAATCTAATATTTTTATTTATTTTTTACTACCCTGTACAACATTTTTATGACGATCTGCCTAAAAAGGCGTGTGACTTAGCTACATTGCAGTTATTTGGTTGTAGTTTTGGAAATTTTTTTAGTTAATGGGCTTTGTTTTGGATAAAAAAGCTTGATAAATGTCAAAAAAAAGTTGGTGTAAACGGTATAGATTTTCATAAAGATTTTAATTAAAATCTGCTAAATTTTGTGCTGGTATAAATTGTCTATAAAATATTTTCTTCAAAAATGCTTGTTGTCTTTGATAATTAAATTAAAGTAAAGGGTCCGCCATCTAACGTTTTTTTTCAAACCAGTGCTTATTTCGTGAATGGTAACACTTAGCTCATGTCTGATTTGACAGATAATTAGTTTTATCCTTCCGCTGAACGAATATGGTTGTGTATGGTTGTGTATACGCTTTGCTATGTGGGCCTGCGATCGACTTACAGAAAATGCCGATTTTGCCAAAAAAAAATCATCTTTTCAGATGAAGCTCATTTTGATCTTGGCGGGTATGTAAACGAGCAAAATTGTCGCATTTGGGGCACAGAAAACCCGCACGCATACATTGAAAAGTCGACGCACCCAAAACGAGTCACTGTTTGGTGCGGATTTTGGTCCAGAGGCATAATTGGGCCATTTTTTTTCGAAAATGAGCAAGGAGTGGCCGTTGCAGTCAATGGCGATCGTTATCGGGCCATGTTGAACGAATTTTTGTTCACAAAAATTGAAGAGGAGGATATTGGCAACGTTTGGTTTCAACAGACTCATTTGGTACTATTTGAAAAATTTTCGAGAGACTATCACTTGCTTTATTTTCACAAAAATAATTAATCGCGATCATTTAAAGTATAATCAATATAAGAGAAAAGTGGCGAATTTGTTTTCTTGTTGAGAGCGAATACCTTATTAGATGTGCATTATAGTTGATTGGTTTATTATAAAGAACTACATCTAACTTCACCGGTGTTTCGTTTTCAATATAATAGCGCCGTCTTCATTTATTTTATCTATTGTATTAATATGAAATTTGTAAGAAATAAAAAACTCGCTATATTATTATCATATCAATCGTTTAAGTGATGAAATTAAATGAAGCTAGGTATGCTACATACATATCGATGGCTTAATATAAAAAAAGCCTAACTCGAATTTTCGATATTTTACAGGAGAAGCAAAAAACTGAAGAAAAAATAAAGCATTTACATGCAGAAATAGTTTTTAAAGTTGCCATAAGTCCTTGATTTTGAACTGTAACGTACAGAGATCTTCAAGGAGGATGCAATTATACATTAAAAACACGATTTCAAAAAAATTGAGTAAGGGCCTTTTTATATTAAGCCATCGATATGTAAACCATTAAAAATTACTTTGAAATTAAAAAATTTATACATGTAGAAATAAAATTAAAAGTTGTATAGTTAAGGATTTTAAAAGAAATGTTAAACAACCGAATTTTAAAAGAAATGTTATAGAACCTTTTGCGAAACTAAATAAAGTTACTTTTCATAAATAAATTTTAACCTGGCTAACAAAATTAACTCCCGAATATGTTAGTAGTATAGTATCTCTCTTATTAAAAAATATTCCCAAAAGAAAATGGAAATTATAATACTATAAATAACGATTTTCGAGCTTTAAAAAATTAATTGGATGAGCTAATGAGCTTTCAAAAGTTATCATTAGAATATTGTCAATTCTTCACTCATCAGCGAATGTGGAAAGATTGTTTTCATAATCAAAATGAAAACTTGAAAGTCTAATACAAACAAAGGACTTATTGAGAGGCTCTAACTCATATTTTTTTACGAAATTCAGTTTTTCAGTGATTGCAATATATTTAAAATAGTTTGAAAACTAACGCTTTTACAATCAGTTGTACAAAAATATTACACAAAGAATATTAAAGTTTATATTGTGTCTTTACCTTCTCCTGTAAAATTAATCCTCATATAGTTATTTTTTTGAAACAAACACAAAATTTTCATTTTTCATTAAGATGTGTGTAAATTGAAAACTTGAAATTTGTGATCTGGCAAAATAGTTTTTTTGAGCTATGACGTTATTTGAGTAAATGAGCGACATGTTTCAAAAATATAATAAAAAAAATTTAAAAATACAAAAAATACCGATTTTAGTACTATTGGGTTCGAAAAAGTACATTTTTAAAAGCTAATTGGTACGAAATTGGTTTTCTGATTTATCATCCCTGCTCTAAAGTGACAAAGAACCAAAAAATTTCTTAAACATACACGTGCACATAAGACATATACATATCTACACACACACATACATACATATGTATTTACTTGTATAAAACTCTGCATGTATGCATTTCCATTAGGAAGGCTCCGCGATTATAGCGCAAGTCTATCCGAATCACTGATATTATCGTAATTCTAAGAGTGCACTGTGGGACGCGACGTGACACAACACGTTAAAGTATTTCTTAAATTTAAATTAGACATGACATAACCATAATGCCATAGATATAACAAACCAAAATTCAATTGGTTTATATGGACTTATGGCGAGTCACCTATAATCAAATACAGTGTTCCCCATTATTTTGGTTCGAACAGCTGTTTTCTATGGTTATGGTTATGGCACGTCTGATTGAAATTTGGATCATGGATCATGAAGTATTAAGATATATACAGACGGTTGTCAAATCTAACAATATTGTTAGTAAAATGTGCTAAAATTTCTTACAACCGTCCGTATGTCACCTAAAATTTGAACATAGTGTGTAGACCTTTCGCCGCTACAAAAACAAATACATGAGAGTTAAAAATTAAAGTGTGACCCAAAGCGAGCAACGAAAAATTTTAAAATCCCATGTAACATACATACAATTATATGTACATATGTATGTACACAGTTGAAATTTGTAAAGTTATCGACAAAAACCCCAAAAAAAATCGCCAAAACGAAAAAAGCACCAAATTGATAAAATTTCTAACACGATAACACGAAAACGATAAAAATCGCCAAAAAAAACTCGAAAAAAAGCTTTAAAAATAAAAAGTCGCCAAAATGAAAAAAAATCGCCAATATAAAAAAAATCGCTAAAAATGAAAAAAATCGTCAAAATGAAAAAAAAACGCCAAAAGCCGGAAGAAATCGCCAAAACGAGAAAAAAGCGTCAAAATTAAAAAAAACGCCAAAACTTAAAAAAAAATCACTAAAACCGAAAAAACGCCCAAACTAAAAAAACGCTCAATTCCGAAAAAATTCCAAGAACGAAAAAAAATGGCAAAACTATATATTATATAGGCTAAGGTTCGTATTGTATTACATATCTAGTGTCCGTACAGAACCCTTCGTGCGCGAGTCAAAGTCGCAATTCAGTGAATTCATTTATTTTTTTGTTTATATATTGGAAAATGTGCAGAAATAAAATCAAAGGAAATTTGCAAATAGATAAGTTTTTAATTATAACATTTAAATGTCGGAATGAGCTTAATATATAAATAATATTATTCTACACAGTATCAAGTAACGCCATCCTAGCAGAGAAATAAGCCGTCTTAAAGAGTCGACGGCGGCGGCTTAGGAAAAAATAGTCGGCGGTGGCTCATAAGCTGGCTTGAGCCGGCTGATATTGACAGCCGCTGTTTATAAGTTTTTTAGACACATTTCTATGAAATATTTCAAACACCTGATGTCTTCCATATAATTTATCTTACAAATCGTACAAATTTGCAACTACACAAAACAATTAGCCGGCTGCATTTTTTTTGCATTAAAAGTCAGCGGCGGCTCCTGAGCCGGCTGTAAGCCGATCGGCTTGTTTCTCTGCATCCTAGACCACCTCCATTTAAAAGTGACTTGTCCGCTGTCACGTGACTAGTCTTTTGTCAGTTCCATTTGCCGCAGGGTATGTATGCATATATTACATAATTTTACATAATGATATAATTATACTAAGCTTCTGCCTATAGCAACTCTTAAGTAAACCTTGAATAAGATATAATACCTCTTAGACATTGGCAAAGAATGCAATTTCATTTTACGTTCAGGTCTAGTGTACATCTGCCTTCATGCCCCGGGATCCTTTTCAACATTTTCCGTTAAAATTGTTTTTCTTTTTATTTACTATTCCGACTATTGCAACATTTGCTGGTCTAAAATATACATTTGAATTTTAGTTTTGTTTTTGGTTTTTTTTTTTTTTTTTTTTTTGACACAAAGACGCACATTTGTGCAGACATTTGTACAGCGTGCATAACAGATGTACTGCATGTATGCGTGAGACTTTATGCTGGTCATGTATTTCAATTCCAAAGCATACAAATAGGCGCGCGCGTGTATGTGTGTGTGTGTGTGTGTGTGCAAGTGGACATTAGTTTAAAAATGTGTGCGTAGTTGGTGCATGTGTATGAAAGTGTGCTGGAACAAACCTTATACGAAAACTAACGGAAATCATATAGAATTCTTTTGTGCTGTTGTTTTTATTACATAAAATAACTCGAGTGTGTTAGAGCGTTTGTGTGTGTGTATGGGTGTGTGTGTGTGTGTATGGGTGGGTGTGTGTATATATGTGTGCGTGTAAGTGAGTATGCGTTTCGTGTTTTCGTTGCTCGTTTTAACCTGTAACGAAGTAGATGCGATTTTTAGCAGACACTTGGTATTAATAGTTGCCATATTTGAAAAAAATTTCGGGATTTTCTACTACACGTCTCAATTCGAAAAGTCCGCCATTTTAAAAGTTGTTATGACTGAAACTACTTGATAAACAAGAAGTAAAAATTATAACATTAATAAAAAATGGAATGGAATGGAATGGAAATATTACACAATTATCGCAGATATTAATTATATATCTGTGGCAATAAGGAAAAAGTGCTAAAGTCATATTTTACTGTTTTGCAGCAGAGCACTTTTAAGCGTTCAACTCGATTTTCAGAAATTTATTAATTTTACACTTAAATTTGAAAATTCTTTCTTAACTTCTAGTTTTTTAAAAAACTATCGTACTAAACACTATAATTAATACATTTATGTTGAAATATACCAAAGTATAACTATAATTAAACTATTAATCCAAATAAGATTAGATGTCTAAAAAAGATAAGTCGGAAGTCATAGTGCTATAACTTCCTGAAAAATCACACAAATCAATTGACATTTTGATCAGGCATACTTTCGAATTTGCAGATTTCGAAAATACCATTAACTCAAAATCAGCTTATTTCGACTTAAGCAATTTGTCCTCTTTGCCACAGATATGTAATTAACTCAGCTCAACGGTGTGGATCTTGTACGATTTCGGACTATATTTAGTATTGATACATTTGATTTTTCTCATAGGCTAGAACTCAAACGAACTCACGATTCTACTTGATTAATTAAAAGCAGAGAACGAAGTCGATTGGCCGTGAGCCGGCTAACACCTGCAAACCGACGGTGGCTGTAACCTCTGCAGCTAATTTTGGCGTTAGCTTAGCCGCTTTTTTTAAATCCCATTTTTTTAAATCAACAGATATATGACCGCTGCTGACTTTAATGGCAGCTTAGAGATTTTGTTGACACTAGCTAATGAAATGACGTTATTTTAAAAGAAAAATTTTATTTGAATATTACTCTAAGTCATGTTGAATTAACATGAAACACATATGAAGTAAAATCGTTTGTGGAAAAATGTTAAATTAACAAGAGATTTTAATATTAAATTTTAATTTTTCTGTGTGTATGAAAATAATAACAGAACACACAGATTTAAAAATCGCCTGACTCGCATAAGTGTTGTTGACGATTTAATATGTAGAGCTTGCCGTGAAGATTACAAATCTATCGAGCTCTATTTGTCTCATTGTCCAACATTCAGTTAAATAAGAACACAAATTTTCCATTTGGAAAATATACTAGATATTGAATATTTTGGAGATACAGACTGGAAAACACTTAAGAAAGTATATTGAGGAAACTAGGTTCCTAATCCAAGTTTCATAAGTGTAATCCGAAACGGATTGGGTCAACATTGATTGTATGTGTTCTCAACCTCACCTAGACTCACAAATTACTTGCTCAAGCATAAAGCTTTTCTTTGGCTTGTCAAGCTAATTGTATAATTTATTGGATCCTTTATTAAAATATGATGACGTTAGTTGTATCAAATGCAAACACGATTCCTTTAAATTGGATATATCCTTAACAAATCTTAATTTACTTTCTCCTTACGCTTTTCTGCTTCAAATGTTAGCGGATCACAGCAAACTTTAGTTTTTGCTTCTACTGTCATTAGACATTATTTTTTCCTGTAATTTGGCAACACAGTCCCAATGCCAACTTCTGTACATATATCGCTGGATTCGGCCTTTTACTCTTCGTTTTCCGTCAACGATTAAAAGTATCTGCATACGTTGAGTCCATGAGTTTGTATGTGCTTTTTTTTTTTTTTTTTGTTTTCATCACTTTTAGAAAAAGAATTCTCGTTGCTCGAGTGTATCCAGAAAAACTTTGGGCACAAAAAAAAAGGAAAAACTAGAAAAGAAAATAGCAACAACTATATTAGAAACCCAACAACAACAACAAAGTAAGGGCATGATACAGAACACACATCTTGGGTTCAAGGAGACTGGCTCACATATCGTTGTTGTTATTGCTGTTATTGTTGTTGTCGTTGTTGTTATTGCTGTCGTTGTTTTTCATGAATGGTCATTGGTGCTCACAATGTTTTGTCGATTTCCGTTGATGCTGTTCATCAGCCACTAGTCTTTAGTATTCATCTTTCACACACTCACACTTACGCACATTAAAAAAAACGCATGCACACACACACACACACGCACATACACGGCATATACATATGTATGTATATTCAAAAGCATATTTTTTATACATAGTGGGTATATAAGTTCCATATACATATATAGAGGTTTAAGAAGCAAGGCGTTGTTCTTTGCCTTGGAAGCTTCTACGCATTTCTCTGATTTTTTTTTCATGTTTAAAGTTGACTTAATGCTTTGGCTATTCGGCGGCCATTTCGCTGACTGGCCAGCATTAGCAAGGATGTGGCGAATATATTTCTTCGAAGTAGTTATGAATTTGAAAAATATGTAAAATATGCCAAACTTTGCCTTTTGGCAGGATGGTAATAAAATATTGAAAAACACTGCACACCTTTGGTAATAAATTAGAGATTTTAGCAATTAATCTTAACTGATTTATATATGTATTAAGATGTTGAGCACAATATATTGCTTTTTGGTGAAATGGAAAGATTTTATAATATACATTGCTTTTATTTTAAAAGTTAATTATTTTTTTTTATTATTAGTACAGGATACCTCCCTGAGAGATTCATGTTTAGTATTTTAATAAAAAGTTTTTCATAACTGCCTACAGAGTTGCTGACGGAATCGCTTCCGTCGAATCATTTAAATTCGATGGCTTCGTTTAATAAAATTCCTGTTTACAGTAAGTCCACAAGAAAAAAAATCTGTTACAGTTAAATCTGAAAAACAGGAAGGCCACTGAAATATCGGGTTATTAGTAGACCTGACTATACTCAGAAAAATTTAAACTTAAAATCTACTTAAACAAGGTTAATTCAATATTTTTCGGCAATGATTTTGCTTCACAGGTATTTCACGTTCATCTAACATGATTTGCAATAATCTTCAAAGAAAATTTTTACTTTTGTTATAACATTATTTCATGTCGATTAAACATTGTCGTACTGTTAAATTAAAATGAAAAATCATGTTGAATCAAAGTTATTTGAAATTAGAATAACGTAAATGCGATAATGAAATAACGTAAGGAAGCATGGTGGATTAAAATTATTTTGAGTTTAAACAAAATGAATTTCATTTAATGTAGTCATTGTATTGTTATTGATTATTTAACTTACATGTGGTGAGTTCCAGGCATCAGAAAAATCTTTGTTGTATGTATATACAGTAGTTTTCCGATTTAACGAACATTCGATTTAACGAACATTAAATTTTTTTCTACTGCCTACCTTATATAACGAACAAAAATTTTATTTTATACTCGGTATAACGAACAAATGTAAAATTAAATAAGAAACACAATTGCTTCTTCTTTTAATGATTTTGCTTGATATCATTTGAGAGCCAGTTGTATGAAGTAATTTGTACAATCCCAAAATCAAAGGAAAGTTTTTATGGAATGTTAAAACAGTCATTTAGAGTATTGCAATAGAAGAGCTATAAAGCAAGGTGAGTTCCCGAGAATGGAAAATAAACTTTTTTTAATGGTTCTTCATGTAACGCAATTTCCATTTTGTAATACAAAGCCAAAGAAATTCACAACGAAATTTATGGACGAGAGTTTAATGCAAGACATGATTAGATGCACAGATTTCAAAAAAAACCTTATGCAAGGTGGAATAGATGAATTGAAAAAAGCTCTTGATCCGTAGATGAAAACATACCAGATGAAAAAAACGAAAGTGAAGACGAGCTGGATAGAACTGAAATTCCAGAGCCATAAATAAAACACGAAGATGTCATTAAGCATTTTAAAATTTGTATTAAATGGGCTCAAGAAAAAACTTCAAAAATATTCCATTAAGAGAAAGATATCAATTCAAAAAAAGACTGTGTTTTAACCAGTTGTTTAAATAAATTATTTTTGTATTATAGTACTTTATGAATTTTTCTTTTCATTAAATTTTAATGAGATATGTATGTTCTTTTAATAAAATATTAAAAATAGTACGGGAGCATACATATGCTTTATGTTTTTAATAAAATAGAGGACGCTTTTCTTTTTAACTTAGTACTGGATATAACGAACAATTCTCTTTAACGAACAGGCCTGACAACAATTAGGTTCGTTAAATCGGAAAAGTACTGTATATATAATTAGCCTCCCTGGCCATGATTTGAACTTGGAACTCATTACATGGTAGTCAATGCGCTTACTGCTGCAGCCACAACAACAGTAAATATTATATTATATTATATTATATTATATTATATTATATTATATTATATTATATTATATTATATTATATTATATTATATTATATTATATTATATTATATTATATTATATTATATTATATTATATTATATTATATTATATTATATTATATTATATTATATTATATTATATTATATTATATTATATTATATTATATTATATTATATTATATTATATTATATTATATTATATTATATTATATTATATTATATTATATTATATTATATTATATTATATTATATTATATTATATTATATTATATTATATTATATTATATTATATTATATTATATTATATTATATTATATTATATTATATTATATTATATTATATTATATTATATTATATTATATTATATTATATTATATTATATTATATTATATTATATTATATTATATTATATTATATTATATTATATTATATTATATTATATTATATTATATTATATTATATTATATTATATTATATTATATTATATTATATTATATTATATTATATTATATTATATTATATTATATTATATTATATTATATTATATTATATTATATTATATTATATTATATTATATTATATTATATTATATTATATTATATTATATTATATTATATTATATTATATTATATTATATTATATTATATTATATTATATTATATTATATTATATTATATTATATTATATTATATTATATTATATTATATTATATTATATTATATTATATTATATTATATTATATTATATTATATTATATTATATTATATTATATTATATTATATTATATTATATTATATTATTTAACATGATTTAATATGATTTCAAATGAAAATTTTTGGATGGTGATTTTACATTGGTTTTTTATTCTGTGCGTGTGTGGGAACTTGACCAATCTTGTTGAAGTCACACTGAATTGAAAGGAATTATGTTTTACAATAGCAATCTTTAGTGATCTTTAGAGGAGGTACGTCTTCTTCAGAAAAGTATAGCACGACTATACACCTCGATGAAACTGCATACCGACTGTGACTCGAGCTGAGTGCGATTCTCTCTCTCGCTCTCTCTCTCTCTCTCTCTCTCTCTCTCTCTCTCTCTATCTCTCTTGAATAATTTAGTTTATGGATTAGCGTTTCCCCAAATCCAACAATTTTGTTTATTAATATTGCCATTTAGATCGTAATGGTCCTCGTTTAACACGCAAATATGGTTGAGCGTGGTTTCGTCCTTTTCCACCATTCGCAGAGTCCTTTGGCAAAAGACCAAGTTAGGCAAGTCCGCGTACTTTGAGCTTTATAAAGAAACAAATTGAAATTAGACTTTAGCTGATACCCATTTGAGCTGGTAAGCTTCTTGTTCTAATGCTTGGGATGGTATGTATTGCAGCAATTGTTTTATTTGTAAGGCCATAGAGCAACTGTATGATGCTCGGTAAAAGAGCTTACTTACTAACCTGCTGTGTGCCGAAACTTTCTTTGGACTTAATCATTGGCACATTTTGCACAATGGCGTGATCCCAATTTTTCATTTTTAATAAATTGAAAATAAAAAAATTAAACAAATAATAAAAAATAGTTATAGGAACTATCTTTATTTAAATTAAGCTTTAAGTCCTAGTTTACACTCTGCAAGTCTTATTGCTAAGCTGATTAGTTTGTTAGGAGAGAGAAACGAGGGGAAAAGAAACGTTTCTGCTCCCCTCGTCTCTCTCTCTCTCCCTCAAACTAATCAGCTTAGCAATAAAACTTGTATAGTGTAAACTAGGACTAAAGAAATTAACTACCTTAATCCTTACTCGCATATCGCACGCTGTTACATAAACAGTCACATTCAATATTTTTTTTCTTTTTTTTTAAACACAAATACAATTCACAAAGCGATTAGCTTGTCTGCGAAAAACAATCAGGGTCTATGATGGGAATCAAACCCACGACCTCTGGACTGAGAGCATTGCTACCACTCAGCCACAGGGACACCCCAACTAACCAGCATGCTGCAGATTTTCAACTTGTATGCATTTCTGTTAGGTTGTGATCTTTGTTCAATTAGCTTCCTAGAGTTGGTAATACAAATTAATGTAAGTGGTAGTCCTTCATTAGTCCTTTTACCAATCGGACTATCTGCAAAGCACACGCCATGAAAATCCCTTAGTCGCAATGAGACAACATAACAGATGTCGCAGACTATCAGAGAATATGGATTATAGAACAAACTTCCATCATTCCAAATTAAAACCTTAACCTAAGGGTATTCACTTTAGAGGATTGCTGGCCACCGAAAGAAATGTATTTGTGCATGTGTATTAGTTTATATAGAAAGCAGGGCAAAGTAGTTAGCACATGGACTACAAAACCGAAGGTCCTGGGTTCAAGTCCGGTTCTGACAGTCACTAAAGTTATAAAACCGCATTTTTCTGATGTGCATTAGTGTCCCTTTGCATCAGTTGTCGTAGGAAAGTTCAAGTGATGAAGGCATAGCCACTGGTTACTGAACTTTACCGACTTCAGAAGATGCTAATCTTAATGTAACATCAGAGCGCCCTTCTTCGTTGTGTAGTAGAATCATCGGCGAAGTAAAATAACCAATAAAATGGCTGCTAAACACCGCTTCAAAAAAAAAAAAGAAAAAAAAAAAAAAAAATGAATGCATCTCATTTAACACCAGAGGCGCTGCAACACTGCATTATTAAAAACGTGCTAAAACCAGAGTTGTAAAAGACTAAAACTTTCCTCTATCTCTTTTTTCATCACCTGTCTTTTCTATCACTATCCCTTTTATAAATAAGGTAAGGCCTTCATAGCATGAGTGTTGCTTCTCTTTATTTAAAAAAAGAAAAAAGTACGGCATACGAGTGCTAAAGGGTGTTTTTTATTGAGGTATAGAACTTTAAGTTGGCATCACTTTTTTAACTGGCGGCCATTTTGTCAGCTGTCAAGTGATTAATATTTAGTTTTGTTTGCCATTTCATCATGAACAGGTTGACAAAAGAACAACGCTTGCAAATCTTGCAAATTTATTTCGAAAATAATGGTTCAGTTCGCGAAGTTTACCGCAAGCTCCGTCCATTTTATGGTCGACATAATCGTCCATCAGAGCAATTAACTCGGTTAACCATGGATCGTTTTCGCACTACGTTTACTCTATGTGATAATACGCATCCGCAGAGACGTCGAACAGTGCGCACCGAAGAAACAATTGCCGCTGTAGAGCAAAGTGTTGAAGAGGACCCGAATGAATCGATTCGCCACCGTGCACAGCAATTGGAGCCGACTAACCGACTATTTTGTTCCCGAATTGGATGGCATGAATGTGGATGAGTTGTGGTTCCAACAAGACGGCGCTACATGCCACACAGCGCACGTCACAATCGATTTATTGAAGGAAACATTCGATGAGCGCATAATTTCGAGGAATGGACCTGTCAATTGGCCACCAAGATCGTGTGATTTGACACCATTGGCTTATTTTCTTTGGGGATATGTGAAGTCCCTCGTCTACGCCAACAAACCAGAAACTTTAGGGGACTTGGAAGCCAACATTCGTGGCGTTATTGCCAACATACAGCCCCATATGCTCGAAAAAGTGGTTGAAAATTGGACCTGTAGAATTGGCTTTATTCGAGTCAGCCGCGGCGGCCACATGCCCGAAATCATATTTAAACATTAATGGCATAAAATTATCCTTCCAATAAAGCCAAATTAATGGACATTAAAACGATTTTCTTGTGTTTTATTTCAATTCAAAGTTCTATACCTCTTAAAAAAACACCCTATACTTTGACTCAAAGATGTAAGGGGAAGAGGAATCATACAAAACTTACCGATAACTGTGGCATTTCTGTGCTGCCAAAATATCTTTAAAATTAGCTTTCAGGATGCTTTTGGTGCTGGAGTCTTTGTCTTCCAGATTCTTATTTCAATCATTGGCTAGAGACCCAGTCATACCAACATCATGGATTTTTCTGGTATGCCCTAGTGTATATCGTATCGTAATGCATATCACAGAGACCTGTTTCGTCGATATCTGTAGCAATAAATCGTAGCGAGGTGAAGTAAATATTGAGATAACTATTTACATAGCTTAAGATAATGCACCTACTTAACACTAGAGGCGCTGCAGTCACTACCTTCTCCGTCGCAAAGTAAGTGACTTTGATGTTCGGGATACCTGGAAATTTTTTCCCGGAAAATCTCGTAAGAACAAAGTATAATATTTATTTATTTAAATTAAATATTGCAGAAGTTTTGCACTAATTGACAAAAAGGATAACTCCAGCGATTGATTACAAAATCAATTTCCTCCCTGATAATTTTTTCTAAGGCAGAATCGCAAACTTTTCAGAAAAAAAAGGATTCCTTTTATCAAAAAGCACCGAAAGCGGACATACATACACTCAAAATAAGAATCAATCCATCCGTACTTAAATCAATCAAAAGCGGTGTCATAAGTACGGTAAGTACGGATTTACTCAAATCAAGTACAAAAGGCTTAATTTAAGTACGGACTATTCAAGAGCTAAATACTTAATTTGATCCATATATAATCCCGATTCCGTACTTGAAATAAATCCAAAACCAGAATGGTTTCAGAAAACCTGAGATAGAATTAATTTCAAAGTATGTTTGATTCAAGAATTTCTTTATTGATTTAATGCGAATCCGTACTTGAAATACTCCCAAAACGAGATTGATTTAAGAAAATCGGAAATTGAATTAATCTAAAAATGTTGTTGATTTAATCCCGAATCCGTTTTAAGAAATGCTAACTTGATTTTTTGAATAAAAAGATTTAATATAATTTTTAATTAGCTTTTTATTGAATTTCTATGGTAATAACAATTAAATTTAATGCAAAAGACCAAAAGCGGGTATTGTTTCCTTTACGTCGCTCTATTACATGCATCACTAACAGTGTTGCCAAAAAATTATGACGCAAGAATGCTAAGTGAGTCCAAGATGTATGTTCTATGGAAGAAAAAATACTCGATTTTAAATTTATATAGGTTATTTGTTGAATGCTTTTTTACTAAATAATAATAGGTACTTGGCCTGCACAATACTGCCTCTTTATCATCAATGAATAAATTATCTGTTTTGCTCTCAACTATAGCCCACGTTTCTAAGCTGATTACATTTAAAATCGTCATCGCTCCAAAAGTGCAACCCCATCAGTGCTCTAATCGAAACTATTTCATTAAGAAGCTGGGGGTTCTTGGTCACCTAGAGCGATAACATATTTCTGAGTCCGGTCTTACAGCGAGTTGAGCAAAAAAAAAAAATAATTATCAATGACAACTTATGAGGCATGCGTTGCAGAAAGTTTTCGTACCTATAACTATTTTTTAACTAATAATATTACATATTATTTAAATATGTATGTATATTTATATAGTATAAAAAAACTACAGATTGAAATATACTTCTATATATAAATCTTTCACTGACATTTTCATAATGTTAACAAATACCTGATTTACATTAAGCATTTTTTTTCATGAAATTAGTTGCATGAAAATTTTTTATTTGTAAATAGGAGGTCCTCGAGGCCTTATATCAAAAAAGTTGTCAAAAATACATCAGAGATTCATTCTACGCCATTTTTTAAATAACATTCTCTTTTATAGCGCTGCAAGTAGCAAATAGAAAAAGTTGCGTGCAACAAAATTCATTAAATTTCATGAAAAAATGCTTAATGTAAATCAGGTAAAAGTGTTTATCTTTTTTTTTTATTTGCAAAGACGTGAGCAGAAGCAATTATTATACTGGGTTCACAGACTACAATTTCTGTTGAGCAACTTTTGACTTTATTAAAGATAAAAGAGAAGATAATGAAAATGGGAACTATCATATTTTTCTCTCCCGCTTATGAACTAAAAAGTTGCTCAACTAAAATTGCCGTGTTTGAAGCGGGACTTGTTAAAAACAATACGCACAATCAATAACAAAAACTCATATTTTTACTTACTCTTTAAATAGAAACAGCTTCGCAATCTAAGTCCCTCAGAAGATTTAGCAGTTTGGAGTCGTCCTTTTTCACTTTTTGTCTTATTTATTTATTTATTAATTTACATTTTAATATTGATATTATAGTTTTATTTTGTTCACTTTTATATTATTAAAAACACTTTTGCACACGAGAAAAATCAACCGCGTCTAGTCACTTTTAAATAAAACATTTTCCGTTAAAAAGTACAATTATTATTTTTCTCTTATATATTAATTTTTTCATTTTATTGAATTACAATCACAAGCACACTAACGAACTTGAAATTTTTTGGTTAAAAGGTTTTTTATTCTTCTTTTAATATGTGTAGTAAATATAAAAAATCGTACTTTAAATAAGTTTTTTACTCAATTTAAGAACTTTGTACTTGGTTTATTTTTTTTACATCATTTAAGCTCTTCATACTCAATTTAAGAAACTCCAGGATTAGTTTTCTAAAGTAATCCTGTTTTCGGTTTGTTTTAAGTAAATGTTAGTGCTATTCGTACTTAAATTTTTAAGTATGATTCGTACTAAAATAAGTAGAAAAAACTTAAATTTAGTACGGCTTTTTTTCTTTCTGTGTACCTTCATTGGCTTAATACCGATGTTATTGTGCGTGTATGTGTACTCGTGTTAAGATTAATGTGTGTAAAAAAAAGTTTCTTTCAGTTTAGTATTTTGTTCTTAACATCCGTTGGCATGTATATATGTACATACATATGTGTGTGTGTATGTGTATGTATGTCATCTCCATCGAAAATGTCTAAAAACAAAAATTAATTCCATTTTAGATTTTTTTCCTGCTGCCGCTGCTGCCACCAAGACCATCAATATTACTACTATTGCCATGGTCTTCGTTAGACGTTTTCGTTGTCGTTATCCTGGTCATCATCATCACCATCAGCATAAATATCGTTAGAACAAACACGCACACACACGTGCATTCACTTGCACGCAAACAAACAACATAAACAAACATACAACTTTACCCTCTAGTCAACTTAGAACCATATGTCTCTATGTCAATACTCTTTCTCCGGCGACAATTGCACTAGTTAAAATGTCGACAACTTTCCTTTTATGCGCGAGTAGAGATACGTTAAAGACGACAGTTCTAGTGTATTTCAGATGATATTGTCAATGAACGCGTCAATAGTTTGTTTTTTTTTATTATGTGTGTAAAAGAACTACCTTCTCAATAGTGCTAAAGTCTACTGATAGATTTTGAATGACAACCCTATGTTATTTGTCAATAGGCATTTGCATTGGCTGGGGTACACCTAGTCAGTAGCACTATTGACAATGTCACTAGAAAATCACTATAAGTTTACTATTGACACCGAGAGAGGATATATCAATATTGTAGACTAGAGCCCCTAAAATTTACTAGTGAATCTGTGGTGCCAATGTCTCCATGTGGTCCCGAAAGAGGTACTAAGTCAGTAGTGCTATAGTCTAGTGGTGGATTTTCAATGACAAGCTAATGTTAAATGTCAATAGATGATACCATTGGCTGGGGTACACCTGGTCAGTAGTGCTACTGACAACGTCACTAGTAAATCACCACAATTTCACTATTCGCACTTTCTGCAGGGTACTTATGCCGTAGTGATGTATAAAAAAGTGTGTGTGTATGTATGTTTGTACTTAAGTATGAATATATGAAAACGCATACATAATCAAGAACATACGAATGTAATTTAAATTTAGATGGGCCTAAGCACACAGTTGTCCCTGCACATCAATTTTGTCGATTGGCCACCTTTTGCCGTCCAACTAACTGCTCGCTCGTACCACGAGGACTCATCAGCTGCTCGTCTCCGAAACTCGACCACTCTCTTAAGTGGGCACTGCATGCACACACACACACACACACACAAACATGCATACATACGTGCATGATTTTCGTTAGAATGCTGCAAAAGTGTGTGAGAGTGGGGAACATCTAGTGTTTCGTTTACGCATTTATATTTTATACTTTATGTGCATAAATGCGTCGCATGGGATTCTGTGTGTGTGTGTGTATGTGTGTGTTATTGTGATTGTATTGCGAGTTAGTTTCCTCAATTTGGTCCTCTAAACAATTCTACACTTAAACAAATTCACATACAACCGTGTAGTTGTAGCTATACGACGCTGTATTGTTGGTCTTTAATAGTTGTTATTGCTGTTGTTAGACTGTGCGTTCTATTGTTTTAATGCTGTGCTTATATGCTTAACGAACACTCACATACACACAAGAAATATTTTTTTTTCAGTGCAATTTTGAACGCATTCTCGAATTTCAATTAAAAATAAATCACACATACGTTGCCCAAGGCCTAGAACACAGTACGAGGAGTAGGTACCGAAAAATAAAATCTCATGACAACTAAAAAGGCTTCGTTCGAAACGAAAATAATGGCACCATCATTTATTAGAACAAGTTGAACCTAAAACGATGCATCGACAATAATAGTAAACACCTCCACCAGAACATTGCCAACGAAAAACTACACAAACTACAAATGTACACCAACAAGCAGGCTGCTCTGGAGTGCGGAAATGCGAAAAATGAAGAGCAAAAAAAACGGAAAAAAGCGTACCAATGCGATTTCAGTTAAGGCTTAAAATGTACGTGTATGAATGAAAGTTTTTTTTCTGTTTGGTAGTTAGAATTGATTTGTAGGGCCTGCTGGGTGGCTCGTAGCATGGAATATGGCAGAATACGCACCCATTATTCTCTTAGTACATACACACATGGACATCGACACCAAAAGTTTGCATGCAAATAAAATATATGCGAATAGAAAAGTATGTAGTTACATACTCACGCATGTACCCTGAGAAATTTTACTTCTAAAAACCTCAACGCTACAGAATACAGTGCACATCAGGCATGGAAGTTAATGCTAAGATATAATTATTGTAGCGGCTTTGAGTAATATAATTTTGAACTATTTCTTGGGTATTAAGGCCTTTTGTCCCTGTTGGATATCTGGGATTTATACTAAGTTGGGGGCAGGGAGTTTTCTCCCTACAAGAAATGACTGACTTAAACTAACACAAACAACATTTTTTTTACTAACACACACGCAAAGCAACAAAGCAACATACTATGATTGAATTATGTGGTTGCAGTCAAATCATATTATTGTTAATAGAAGCACAAACTTTAATAATATTATTATTTGAGTTAATAATAATAATATTATCTACAAAAACAATGAACTTTGTTATATCTAATCTTAGTATTGTAAATATGACAACACTATTGTTAGATGAGACTAAAATATAATTGAGACTTACCACACCATATTTCAATATAATAATAATATTGTTAAATACGACCACACACAGTATTATTTAGTATAATTAGTAAGACTATTTTGTTTTTTAATCATATATTTATTGTAGAAATAAAAATAATTTAATATTGTTGAAATAAAATGTATATATAGAAATGTATACTTACAGGACATACAGACATATCTGTATACAGAGATACACAAACAGTGATACCAACTTTTGAGACTCAAAACGCGTAAAAATTTTTGGAAAAAGGGCTAGAAAGGGCTAAATTGAAAAAAATTCAAAAATAAAAATATAGTGAAATTTTTCGGAAAAGCGCGAAAAGGGGCTAAAATTAAAATGTTTCTGTTGAAAATAAAAACATCAAATCAATTTTTGTAAAGGTATTTATTATAATATAAATAACTATCATGGGATCAACACATACATAGCTTGAGAGCTTCATATTGTACATATTTCATTTACAGTACGACGACTACACGAGCAATTTGATGTGTCTTAACACAAGCAATAACGTCGGCAGAATGATGACCTCAAATTGCTTGTTTTCAACAATGTATCTAGAGGTGGCGAACACGTATATTCAAATATATTTGAATTTTTATGCATATACATACCTTAATTATCCTGTATTAGATCTTTTGCTTATTGCAAATTGAAATAATATTTATTTTATTTATTTCAATCATTTTTTCTTACTGTTTTGTTGAAAAAAAAATTAATATTATTACAATTTGACAGCATGTGTTAAGAGATTATTGCTCAGCAATGTATTTTAACATTTGTTGCTGAATATATATTCGAATACATAATCATAGGGTCTACACGTTAATATCTTGTGTCGGCAATCGAATTTGACAATTACCATGGCAATAATTGCCAAGATTATTGCTCGTGTGGACGGCTAGTTACATTTCATATGACATTTCAATAAGGTATGTACATACGTAGATTAAATATTTAGCATATACATACATATATAATAGAAATATATATACATATGTATGTTTACATAAGTACATACATTTAAAATTGGCCGTTATTAAATAAAATTTCGATTTCTCGCTTTTCCAAAAACATACATTATCTATTTTAGGCTGTACTGAATAACTTTCAAGGCATAAAAAATTTGGAAGAAATAAAAGATTACTCTATATTATTCTTCTTTTTTAAATTGGTAAAGCAATATCGACTTTTTACTCATTTTATTTTGCTAAATTAAAGGAAGAAAAAGTTCGCAAAAGTTTAAATGTAGCCATATCGAGCAAAAACTAAAAAGGGGCTAAAAGGGCTGAAAGATTTTTGTAAAAAGTGCTAGGTTTGCGCCTTTTTTAGTTTGGGGCTAAAAAATTTTTTTCGCGTTTTGACTGACTGAAAACGGGCTAAATCTAATCCTAAAAGGGCTAAGTTGGCATCACTGTACACAAATGTCTATATATTTTTATTGGTCTACCCTTTTGTTTATTCTTTATTTATTTATTCATTTATTTAACACCAGCCTTGCACTACCGATAGCTTTCAAACGAAATACTGAACCAATACTGAATACCAAAAAATTGGGGCTTGTGTACCCGTTGTCGAAAACAACTGACTAGTTTGCAGATTTATGCTATTTTCTAGACCTTAGAGAAGGGAAATAGATTTTCAGTTGCACAAAATTGTTCTTGAGAGCGAGTACACAAGCCCCAATTTGTTCCTATTGTGTTAAAGTGACGTCGATGTCAACAACTGGAATAAGGGTGATTATTTTCGATTATGTACTTAAATTTCGGACTTGTTGTTAATAATTCCGACATCCTCTAAATAATTTACGATCAAAATAATTTGATTTTCGCGGTTGCGCGTATTTTTTCTAGCTTCTCTAATGTTTTTCACGTAAATATTTTTTGTGTAAAATAATTTATCATATAAAAAGTTTTTTAAGTTTTTTTTTCACAGTTACACTAAACGAGAATCGACAGAGTTATGTAACTGTGAAAAGTTTTGTTTCATTCCCAATTTTTTTTTCATAATTAAAATGTATTTAAATTCTTTTCATTTTTCACTGAACGGGAATCAGAAATGCCATGAAATCGTGAAAAAACTTTTCATTTCACAATTTCACAGAACGAGAATCGACCCCCAAATATATATATTTTACTAGTTCATGAAGTTCACAAGTATGAGAGAGAAGCAAAATCACACGTACACGAATGTTTACATCAGTTTTTTCATATTGCCCTTAACAAAATGATAGAAACTTCTGATGTATGGTATGATGTCATGTATATACATATATTAGATCCTTTAGTTCCTATAAGGAGCATAAAGCCTCTTCATTATTATTTCTTGAGGTTTCAGTAATCAGATGTTTTAAGATAAGTAGTTGGTTGAGCTACCGCAACTGATGCTGGAATCGGGGCTGCTGGCATGGCCTCCAGGTGACCATATATTGGCAATAATGCCATCTATGTTATCCTTCAATCGGTCAATCATTTTGGGCTTATCGGAGTAGACTACTGACCTTAGCGGTGTTAAATCGCACAATCTTGGAGGCCAATTCACGGGTGCGAAACCAAAAAATGTGCGTCTACCAAACGTTTCCTTCAATAAATCAGTTATGGCACGAGCTGTGTGCACCGTCTTGTTGAAACCGCAGTTAATGCACATCATTCTGGTTCAATTGATGAACGAAGAAGTCAGTAATCATAGTGGATAGACGGATTTGGGTCTTTCTCTTCCAATCTCTGGCACGTAATCAAGTCCGATCTTACGTAGAGCAAGCAAGAGTTGTCAGTCAGGGACAACTATATTCAAAAGATTGCAACCTATATGTTCTTTCCAAGCCACATAGTGCTTTCTAAGCGTGCATGGGGGTGATGGTTGGAAGCTCAGCTTCAGCCGATGTTTAGACCGCCTTGAGATTAGGCCGTGAATGCAGATGCTCACGTAAATCTGAAACACATTACTTCCTTGAAAATGACTAGCTTTAACATATCTTGAGACAAAAGTTTTTAGGGAGCCATGTATCAGAAGACCTTTCAGAGTTATCGAAGGTCTGTGAAAAACTGTACCACGAATTGTTGTAAAAAAGTTTTGGAGATTGTTCGTTTTCTACAAAGTTTTATATAAATTAACACTATAGCAGTGAATTTTCCAACCCTGGAGTAATTGGCACAAACATATTCAAACGTTCAAGCAAACACAGTTCAAACTGCCCAAAAAAAAAGAAAAAAACATGGCTTATTTGTGCATTTCGAAGCGATTTTGCGGGGAGAGAATTGCAGCAGGAGATGCACGTATGCGAAACGCACAAACATAGAAAACCTTTCGATTGCACTAGTTAATATTAGATCCAGGAGAATTCTGCAATAACACACAAGGACTCATGGGCACACACACACTAACACACATACTAACACACACACAAACACACACACTTACACTCTCGTGCATTAACTAAATAAGGTTACATATGTATATTTTTCGTTAAAATTTTGTTTCTGGGCAGTTGGTAGGCATTAGACACCGTTTAGTTGTTGGAGCGTGTTCGCTGAGTTGGAGAGGGTGGCTGGTGTTCTTGTGCGTAACATATTAAATTGCATTATGCATAGAAGTGAAAATTGTTTGCCACCTTGAACCCTCTCACTCTTGTACTGTGAGTGAGTGAATGACATCGTGTGCGCCCATTAACCCAAACTGAAAATTGCATATTCGAATGCATTTGAATTTACGTATTTCGGTGTGTAGTTTTTTTTTCTCAGTTGTTCGGTTTTCTTGCATTTAAAGTTTAAAACAAGCAAAGTTTGCTGATGATGCCTAATTTTCGCTTAAAGTCCATACCTAGACGTTCCTCTCTAGTCACGTTTTTGAATGGAAATGAAATCTGTGATAGAGTTTTATTGCAATTCATTTATATTCTGTGTGCTTACCTGCTCCGCCAATACTTTGTAAAGGCTTTGAGGTAGTCTCAGCTTATGTAACCATAAATTTTTTTGAAATAAAATCATTGGTAAAATGATGTAATTTCGGCAAGAACCTGAGGTTCTAAGGTTTTGTGATTGTAAGTTCGGTCCTGTGTAGCCAGTTATGTTAAGAAAATTAGGAATAAAGAGGGGTACACATAAACGCAAACATAAGTGTATTAGTGCCCAAAAATGTAAACAACTTTTGACAGTTTGAAAATGAAAGCACAACAAATCAGCGGAAAGTATGCATTGGCTTGGCTTGAAATATAGACCTTGAAGCAGTTGCTATTAGGTTTATTTCATTCAACGAATTATTTGAACTTAGCGGATTTTTATGTAACTGTACTTTTTATAAATACAACTCTGTTTGATTTAGTACTATTAAATACAGCTCTGTTTGACTACTTTATGTTAATACTTTTTGATACAATTGTGCTTTAGAATTTGTGTATAAGCAGCAGCGTTGTCAACTTTTAAATTTCAAAAAGCACTGAATACAGGAAAAAAACGCGTAATTTAAATAAAAAAGCACTAAATTAAAATTTTTTGTTTTATAAAAAAATTTTTCTATATAAAAAATATAGAAATCGGTTGACCTTGCATTTTATCCCTAAAACTTCAAATTTGAAGCATCCGATACAAATTTTGATTCTATGAGAATCAGCGAATTCTAAAATCAATTTGATGAAACCTTTGTAAGTTATTATAAAAAATATAATTTTTTTCGTCAACAAAGAAGCAAATCACATGAAATTAGTCAAATTAGCAGCAATTGGCAAGTCATTTTGACTTGCTGATTAGATTTTGAACTCGATGGGAGTAGTAGTTAATTTTTTTAAAGTCAAGACTTTCAAAATTTAATTATTATTAAACAATGCTGTGAAAACATTCCTTCACAGCAAACGCAATATTAATAACAAAGTTACAAAATTAAAAAAAAAAACAGTAATTTGCAAGTTAACCAAGTTATATAAACTTAAATTATATGTACTATTATTTTTGAATAAATTCAGTAAAGTGCGACTCTGACTCGCGCACGAAGGGTTCCGTACGAACACTAGATATGTACTTTAATACAAACTTCATCCTATGTAATATATAGTTTTGGCATTGTTTTCGTTTTTGGGGTCTTTTCGGTTTTTTTGTTTTTGCGGTTTTTGCGTTTTTTCGGTTTTGGCGATTTTTTTAAGTTTCGGCTATTTTTTAGTTTTGACACTATACTTTCTTGTTTTGGCGATTTTTTTCGGTTTTTGGCGTTTTTTCATTTTGGCGATTTTTTTATTTTTGGCGATTTTTTTAATTTTTGCGATTTTTTTTAAATTTTTTTTTTAGTTTTGGCGACATTTTAGCGTTTTGCCGATTTTTTTTCGATTTTTGGCGTTTTTTTTACTTTTTGGCGATTTTTTTTCGTTTTGGCGATTTTTTTTTTTAATTTTTGGCGATTTTTTTTTTTTTGGTTTGGCGATTTTGTAATTTTCGGTTTTTTTAGTTTTACAGTTTTTGAAAATTTCAAGTGTTTGCCTTTTACGGTTTCCAAGATATAGCAAATTGTCAAAATTACATAGTCAAAATTGCATTAACTGATGGACCACCCTTTAATTTTAATTTTTTTAAATTTTTATGTTAATTGTTGTAGTCTGTATAAAAATACACTAATTTTACAAATTTCAAGTTTCAGTATACATATGTTCATACAATTGTATGTACATTACATGGGATTTTAACATTTTTCGTTGCTCGTTTTGGAACACCCTTTGATTTTTAATTATCATGTATTTGTTGTTGTAGCGGCCAAGGTTCTACATACTGTGTATAAATTTCAGGTCCGTAGCTCTTATGGTTCCTGAGAAAATACCGTGTGACGGACAGACGGACAGACGGACAGACGGACAGCGTAGCGAAAACAATAGGGTTCCTTTTCACCTTTGGTGTACGGAACCCTAAAAAAGGAACGAAGTAGGTTATAAATATGTAACCTAAAACGGCAGCTCTATTAGCAACACAATTTTCTCGTTTCAGACCGCTTTTATATAAAGCCAAGTGTATAGAAAATTTTTTACGTATTTGAGACTTAAATAAAGTAATAAAGGTAAAAACGTGATCAACTTCTGCGTTTAAACATTAAAGTTTGATGGGAATGCAATTTCGATAATGCCCCAAACGAGTTTGTATCAAATGAATAGGTTATAAGACTTTATTTCTGTCTAAAACTCGATAGTGAAATCAAAGTTTCTCCATTGCATTAAGTGAATTATTCTCTATTTACAGTATATACTAGAAAATATTTCGCTATTAGACTATACTTGCATTATGTCTTCTTTGTCGTGTGGCAAAACACTGTTTCCATTAATTATGCTTAAAATGTGAAAGTTTGAGAATAAAATGCACGTATTTCATCAACCAAGTTTTGTACAATCTTTTTGAAAATTCTTTTTGAATTTTGGGTTTAGTGCCACCGCCAAGAAACAAAGAACAAAGAAAAATTAGTTTAAAAAAGCACCGAGCACTAACTTCAAAATTTTTCGCATCGAAAATTTCAAAAAGCACTGAAAACGGTGCGAAAAGCACCGAGTTGACAACGCTGGTAAGCAGCAGCATTTGCATGAATAAAGTTACTCTGCATTTTACTTCCAAAGAGTGAACAACTTTGTCCGCACGACTTCAATTCAGTTCAAGCTTATATTTTGGAAATAATTTAAAGAGTTGTTATTGAAAAGTTTGTGTTTTAACTCGTCTGCATTGTTCTAAATGAACAATTATTACAATCTTAGAAAAAAGATTTCTTCATATGAACAAATAACACCAAAGTTAATTGTAAATATTCTGACAAACACTAGTAGAACGGAACAACCAGCTGTTTTCGAAGGCCACTATACCTTCATCATCACCGTTCCTTGCGTTTGGTCCACTGTGTAAGGTGTCAGTTTATGGATATATGTATCTTTTATACACTCAGCTTTTTATTGTAAATGGTATATGTGAAATGTTTTGATTCATCGTATTACAATTTGCTAAAAGCTTTTTTGTAATGAAAGCACAATTTTACCATCTCTAAATTTACAGCAGTCTTGCCACTGATTTGTTTAGTTTTAAACAGTGTTTCTCCAGAGAAAGTTTATATAATATTGGGAAATGTTAATCGACTTGAAAATTCAGTCGACTTGATCAAAAAAATAGCAAAATGTTATTTCGGCGTTTATTTGACAGAGAAGATTCTGCAATTTTAGAAATTTGCACCAATTAAATTTTTATTTAAGCAATCCTCTCATTCGAAAATAACATGTCTTCACAACACTGGAAAACCCCAAATCGGGGCAAATAAGATGAATCACAAGATTTAAAGGCGTTAACAAGTCCGTTCGTGTGAACACTAACCTTTTAATTATAAAGAGCTTTAAATCTGCATTGACCATCACTAAACACAACAAGCACCTAATGCTGCATCTCTGCAAAATGTCCAGCCTGAGCTTTGATTCCTCTTAAACATTTTTCTTCAAAAACCAATCCAGATTTAATCCTGGAGCAGTTTTTCTATACAGATAGTTCAACTCTTAAGTTTACTTCAATGAGCTCGAAGGACCAAAAATGATTCTGTGACATATTTTTCCAAAAAAAGTATAAAATATAAAAAAGTTAAGGTTAATTTTGCGGTAAATTTTCAATTAAATTTTTTTTACGTTCGTTTCGGTGGTTTGTAGAATATAAATAAGGAAAGCGTATTTGTTTAAGCCTTTTAAACTTTTAAATTATAAATATAATATAATTATACAAAAATTTAATTTTAATCCATAAAATATTTTTATTCGAAACAGAAATGGTCATTTACATTTGAAAACTATTTTTATTTTTTGCGAAGTGTATTCTAGGCGTCCGATTTTAATTCACTTTATCTAGCATTGCTGGCCGTATGACATGTATAACATGAAAAATATTGTCAATCGTTGTCGGTTTATCAGCATAAGCCAATGACTTCACGTAGTCTTACAGAAAAAAAAGCAATGTGAGTCCGATCACAGAGGAGATGTGTAAGCATCTAGTAATGAAAATTTTTTTAAGTTGGAAGTACTTATGCTTTTAATATCTTTTTTTAAATTAATTAATTAAAAGTATCAAAACTTTCAATATTGTAAATACATATGAATTTGTTGCTTATTTTTTTGTTTTATTAAACTTATTTGGTTAGTAAATGGGCACACTGCAGTATATGTATATGTACTGCATTCAAAATTGCAGTAAGCAGTAAATTTACTGATTACTAAAAGAATTCAGTAAATTTTTACTGCTAATGAAATTTAATTTGTATTACCAGTAAAATCGTAGGGCCGTAATCATAATAAAATTGTGGCAAAGTTTTTTCATTCAAATTTTGAAACTTATGTATGAAAATCATTTAGCCACTTGGTAGAATTTCATTATGAATACGGGCATTACTGATTACTGAAAATTCAATGCACCTCATCATATAACAAATCATTTAGGCAATTTATAAAAATTTTAGAAAAAAAATTTTAGTAATCAGTAAAAATTTATTTGTTAAACATTTTTTATTGTTTTTACTGAAACTTTAGTGGTACTGCAAAGTGCTCATCTATGGTAAATGCCTTTACTTTTACTTTTTAATTTTTAATTCCTGTTGTTCATCGTTTAGTTGTTGCTGTTCTTGTTGTTGTGTACGCATTGCAATTAAAATAAATTCAGTAAAGTGCGACTTTGACTCGCGCACATTCGGTTATATCATTTTTTTTTTTTGATTTAGCTTTCTTAATTTTTTTAAGTTTTTTCAGTTTAAACGATTTTTTTTCAGTTTTATCGCTTTTTTCTCGTTTTGGCGCTTTTCCCCTTTTTGGGTTTTTTTTAATTTTCGCAATTTTTTTTTCATTTTGGCTATTTTTTCATTTTGGCGATTTTTTAATTTTGGCGATTTTTTCTGTTTTTTGAGGTTTTTTTCATTTTGGAGATTTTTTTCTGTTTTTGGGGTTTTTTTATTTAGGTGCTTTTTTCATTTTGGCGATTTTTTCATATTGGCGATTTTTTTGTTTAAGAATTTTTTTAATTTTGGCGATTTTTGCAGTTTTTCGCGATTTAATTTAGTCCTAGAAATTTTTTTTAATCTGGAGCTTTTTTTCGTTTTGGCGATTTATTTTTTTACCGTTTTACCGTTTTTGAAAGTTTCAAGAGTTTTGCTCTTACGATTTCCAAGATACAGCAAGTTGTCAAAATTACAAAGTCAAAATTGCATTAACTGATGGAACACCCATTGATTTAAATATTTTAAATTTAGTGTTAATTGCTGTAGTCTGTATAAAAATACACTAACTTTTAAAATTTCAAGTGTATATATGTACATACATTGTATGTGTGTATATTACATGGGATTTTAACATTTTTCGTTGCTCGTTTTGGAACACCCTTTAGATTTTGTAGTGGCCAAATGTCTACATATTGTGTCCAAATTTCAAGTCCGGAGCTCTTACGGTTCATTTTCACCTTTGGTGTACGGAAATATACAGAAAAATAACCGGCGGCGGCGCACCGTCGGCTTGTTTCTCTGCTTGGTATTGTTTCTTTCAAACACTAATACACTCATACATAGCTCACACCGATTTGACAATGCAAAGCAGAAGCAAAACGCAAAGAAATCTCAGCAAAGAAATCTCAGCGAAGAAATAAAAGTCAAAAGATTTTTACCCCCTAGCGTATAGATGTTTACACATCAAAAAAAAAAAGGGGGAGCTGTCAATCTCATGGCAGGTCTATTTATCGAAATCAGCTTATCACCAAATTTTTATTTCAATAAATCGATGGCTGTCATTGCAATCATATTGAATCTTAGCTTTGTTAAATATGCTTCATTTCATATGATGATGGAAAATTTTTCCTTTATTTCCTTTAATTCTCATTAATACATAAATTTTTGAACTTGAAACTGATAATATTTTTGCACCTAACCCACCAATTTTTTATTTTATATTTATTTTTTTTAGTTCCTCACAGGTATTTATTAAGTTGCATGAGAGAAACTACAAAAAAAAACTGCATTTGAAATTATTTAAAGTCTATAATAAAAACACTGAATAAATTGTTTTTAGTTTTATACTGAATTCTCTGTTTGCTTGTATGTCTTTGTTCATTTAGAAATTGCAGCTACAAAACGTAAACGTAAAGATCGTTAGGATCACGAATATAAGTTTTTTTCCTCTCCTTCTCTTAATGATAATAAACAGTTTGTAACGCACGAATCCAAATTTTTATGAACATACATATTAATAATATTATGAATACTCGTGCAAATACTTTTATATAAGAAAATAATTTGAACATTCCCCTTCCTTCCTTCAGACAAGATAACGTGCAAAATTACTGCGTACAACAGAAGCTGCCTGACGAGCTTGTTTGCAACATAATAAACATTCAATATCTATCAGGTAGATACATCGCATCTATCCAGCTAAATATCTCTCGCTTGTTGCATATGCTACAATCATCATTTATGTTGTTAACCTGCCAGGCAGTCAGCCAGGCAGACGGATGGACGGATGGACGGATGGACGGGTATACAAACAGACTGAGTCAACAGCCGGTGCGGGGTCTGAGCCGTAGTCAATCAAAAGTTCTAACTACTCATCAAACAGTAGTCAGCAAAAAAAAAACACGAAATTTCTGCCGTTTTTTTCTGCGTTCGCCTTAACAAATTGTCTACTGATCTTCACTGTTGGCTGCCATTCACAGGATTTTTAGTATAAAGCACATGAGAGAGTATGTGTGAATTGATTGATCAGTTTGTTTTAATTGACATACAGGCATTCCGCAGCCAACCGTTCGGTTGGTCGATTGGGCGTACGTTTTGTCTGGCTGACGAAATGGTTGCAGGGTCAGATGGTAATGGCTGTATGACTAGAATTATGAGCTACTGTTTTTGCTGTTGGCAACAAAAAAAAAATGCAACAATTTCTCTCTCCTCATCTTTATAATATTTATATACATATTATTACATACTAGAGAACTGCGTAAGTAAACAGTCTTGAAATGCAAAAATACGTCTTGTTTTTTAAACGTATTGTCGCAGCATATATTATACTAAACGAATAATAAATGATATCGTTTAATAAGCGAAGCACTGTGGATGTGTTCATGTCAGTGTTGCCGAAATCGAAATTCAATTTTACACATTCAAAATTATCCAAAATGTTATAAATTATTCAAACCAAATTTTGTGTTTGATAATAAACAATGCTTTTTATATAATAATATATATCGAGTGATATTTTTACTAATTGTTTTTTCAGTGTCGATTTTTTCAGTGCAAAAAAAAAATCACATTCGTAACTTGTCACAATTCCAAAAATCCTCAGTAAGGTTTGTGACTAAATTTCACATCAGTTTAACTTTTTTGAACATTAATTCACCAACTTGTATGCGCACTGAGGAGAATATTGCTGTTATATAGGCCAGTGTCAACAAGGAAACTTTTTCTTTTCGTTAATTGCAGCTCTATATAAGAGAGTGATTTGTAAAAACATAACGTCACATGAATCTCTGAAGCATTTTCAGCAAACTTTTTATCTGATTTGTTTTTCCGGCCTCCTATTAACAAATGAAAAAAATTCCATGCAAATAATTTTGTCGAAAAATGTAAATAAGGTATTACTGTATGAGATATATTACAAGTTTTAATTCCAATATTTCATTTTCATTGTATTTTTGGTTGGTTCAAAATGGTCCGATCAATATTGGCCTATACCTTCACATGCAAAAAATATTGACACTATGGTACCAGATGACAACTTATTGTTCATGTAAGTTTTTCTTTATTTTAATTTGCTGGAAAATTTTTCTACTGAACAGCTCGAAAATAAAAGACAGGTATAGCTAAACAAAAAAATTTAAATAAAAAGATTATAAAAATGTTTATTAGTTAATTTACGGAGTAAAATTGTTTTTAAATGAAATTAAAATCCTTAATTAAGTAATTTACTTGTGTATAATTTTTGGGGCGAAATTTCACAAAAATTAAAAAAGAAAAGGTTTATGGTTCCAAAATAGTTCAAGAAAAAAAATGTTTGTCCCATTTTTGGGTAATTACACAGAGATCGGCAACGCTGGTTCATGTACGTGTATATGAGTGTTTTTAAGTGATGTCGCGAAGATGTAGATGTTAACTCTGAACAAAATGTCGGTGGTGAAAATGTAGTGAGTCGCTTTTGATTTTGTCACCAGTACTACTCTACAATTATTCCCCATACAATACTTTGTGCTATAGACATTTAACATGTGCTTGTCATTGAAAATTTACTAGTAATACTAAAACAATTGACTAGGTAGTGAATTCATAGTTCTTATGGGAACATGGAGACATAACAAAAACACATTTACTGGTACATTTCTATACCTTACGTACATACAAATTTATTTATATTGACAAGTTGTTGCAAAGTCCACCAGAAATACACCAAATTCTCTCTTTCTTTTATACTGACGAATAGAAGAGAAATTGTAGATAATGTAACTACTACTAGTATTTTAGTGTTGACATGGAGACAATTGGCCCCAATCTTACTGAAGGGAAGCTTTTATGTGTTTAAGGGTGGTTTTTTAAAACAATTCATGTGTGCGTTTGTATGTGCGCAGAAAAATAAAAGATCATACACACAACGTGTGTGAGTATGTACATGCATGATGTTCTCATACGCGCCCATGTGTATGAAGAAGCAAGCATCACAAATTCTTTCGTCACGAAGTATTTTCTTCTTTACTGCTATACCTGCAATAACTGAAACAAATTTTTTTTTTGCAAAAATTTGTTGTTTAGCATTTGTTTTCGAAGACTTCGCTGCAGTAAAACATTTGAAAAATCTCTCATGTCTTAAAAGTTCTCGTAAGTAGTCTTGTGCGGGACTCTATTACACACGAACAACTGTTTTATTCTTACGTGAAGTATATTTCGCGTATACATACATGCAAGTATAAACTTATAAATGCCTACTGCATTATTACAGTGAAGGACAACTGTGAGAATTATGATGAGCGGAATACTTTTGTGGCAAATATAATTTCCATACAATTTGCCGTTGCAAAGCACACATCAATTTCTTTTGAAAAACTTTTTTGGGAATTGTTAAAATTATTATTATTTTACTTATTCAGTAAAATATTTTTTTAATTAAAATTACATTGAAATTGATTACTGAGGGGTTTAGGTGAATCCTGTGCGCATTTCTCGGTTGCTTATGCAGATCATCAGGAAATCTTTACCCCAACATTTCTTAAAGCAACTAGCGATATTAGATTAAACCTTCATTTGAACAAATAAGAAGTTCAACTAATATCAAACTTGAAACAAGAACTCAATTATCAACATTGTTTTTTTAATTTTTTTACAGCTAGAATTGTAACTAGTTGTAAGAAGTATGTATTGAAAATAAATGAAAAAAAGCAACAACAACTATTCATTGCTTGAGCAAGAATAGAGTGCTGCCCGACAAGTATTTTTGACCGGGTGCGGTCAAGTTAGTAAAAATTCTTGTATGGCAGCACCTCTTCTTGCGAAAGTAACTTGAAGAGTGTATCCGATGGGGTAAATTTTAACAAATTCTAAAGCTTGGAGGGAATTTTCGAAGATGGCCTGCAATATCAGCTTCCCATATATATTTTTTTTCGATAACAATGATTCATTGCAACACATGCTTTGTTTCTGCAAATTGTTTTGCTTTTCACTGTAACTCACTACACTGCTTATTCGGTTTTATCGAAATTGTAGTAATTTGGCCATTATTATGGTGGAATATGCCCACAATGTAAAAATTTGGTATTGTGTGGGGTTTTTTTTTTTTTTTTGTTTCGCTAAAACTTTAAAATTTTCTTATATTAAGCGTTATTTTGTTTGGGCTTTGTTTAGTAAAATTTTTGCATTTCTCTGCATTTTTTTTAAATGCTTTTAACTTTATATAGTTTTGCTCAACAGTTAAGTAGATAGTTTGTAAGACAAAGGCAAAAAGAACTCTCTGGCTGTAAGGATACAGTGCAACACACGTATAAGCACCATCAAACACTCACTCCAGCACAACTTCCTTTTCGTTTTTCGTTGCGTCGAATAGTCAGTCAGTCACTCATTCAGTACCTTTAATCATATTTTCATCAAAATTATTATAATGTATTATTATTGTAGATGTTTTGCTAAATTGTTGTTGTTATACTTTTTGTTTTTTTCCTTGATTTCTTTGCTGTGGCTCTTCTCATCATCTCATGCTGGTGCCTGCCTCAAATCAGAATATTTGCAACTTCTTGTCGTTTCGCAATAATGCGTTTTAATGGTTTTAATAATGTTCTGTTCGAGTTTTTTATTTGTATTTAATTTTTTTATTTTTTTTTTGCTGGTTTTTTTACTTGATCATTTATTGCGTTATCGGAATTGTTTTTGTTAATATCATCCAATTATGGTTTACTTATGAACATAATATTTAGTTATTCTTTTGATTTTTATTTCCTTTTTTTCTTCTACATACAGGCTGGCACAAAATTAAGCATACAGTTTTGCGATTGAGGAACTTTTTTTTAATAAATTTAAAAAAAAACTGATTTTGAGTGATGTAAATATTTATTTGAGGCTTTAAATTTTTTTCTGTCAAGCAGAATAAATGATATCGGCCAAGTTGCTGCCGCCAGTGTTGGAACACATGGGTTCCCCTTTTTTCTTACTGTTACCCTTTTGCCCTTTAAAAACACTTTTCCGTGGACTCGAAGACTTGCAAATGAATAAAAGACCCCAGTGTAGTATTTAACTACACTACACACTAGTTTTATTTATTAAATACACTTAAACTAATGTAATCAAGAGCTTAAATAAGCACACAACTTAAATTACTTAAATACACACAACTGGTTGCCACTATGTCTTCACTACGTCTTCTATTGACGCTCACCGTTGGTGCAACTGCAACCTCTCACTGCTTTACTTTAAAATACACTTATACACGACTATCAACTGCCTTGTTCACTTGTCTCTTCATTAAAAACAGCAAGACTTCACAATACACAACCTTATGATCGACTACTAGACAAATGAACTGATTTATGGTCCACTGATGATAGACTGATCTGCCAGCAGATGCGTCGCCCTTTTTATACCAGACCCCTGCAAAAAACAACTAACAAGAACTTCTAAGACATGAGGGATTTTTCAAATGCTTTACTGCAGCGAAATCTTCTAAGACAAGCGGTAAGCAACACTGATGGCAACACATTTGTTTCAATTTTTGTCTGTCTAGTAGTAAAGAAGAAAATATTCCGTGAATGAAGAATTTTTGATGATTGCTTCTCCCTAAGAATGGGCGCGTATACAAACGTCCTGCATGTACATACATACGCACACACGTTGTATGTATGATCTTGCTTACTTTAAAAAAAAAACACCATTAAACATATAAAAGCTTACCATCCACATCTTACACACACACACACTCAAATGTACAATATGCAAAATAACAAACAACACGCATCAACACTATTTCTTTTGAGTGTTTGTTACCAACAAGAAGTCTTGGCGACATCGCTTAAAAACACTTATATACACGAACATCAATACATCCATCGTGCTTCGCTTATTAAACGACATCATTTATTTTTGGTTTAGTATAATACATGCTACTATAACACATTTAAAAAACAAGACGTATTTACATTTCAAGACTGCTTACGCAGCCCTCTATTTAATACTTCACACTAGGCTTCCAGAAAGTGACAGCAACGTCTGAAAAATCTCAGCAAAATTTTCAATGCTTGTTTGCAATCGCACAATTAGTTTTCCGTCTGAATTACCATGTGTGGGTACGAAGTTGTATGTACGCATGTGTATTTAGTTCTTTAACAAAACGAGTTCTGGATAATACGTTTTGTTTACCAAATATTTTCTTTATAAAAAAATTTGCATTGACTCTGTTCGAATATTTTTGCATAAAAGTATTTTCCATGACTTTCCGCAAGACTTTCGCTGATAACTCTTCGAATACCTATCAACTATTCTCTTTGAGGGCTCCAATTGTGTGGAGTTTATTGACATAAGCTCGTGACTTTAAGTAGTTTCAAAGAAAGAAGTCTGAGATGGTTAAATCCAGCGATCTTGCTGAAAATACCAAATCGACGAAACAGTAGATTATACAACCAAGAAACGCTTGCTTTACAATATTAATTGTGGCTCCTAATGTGTGTGCGCTTGGCCGACCTTGTTGAAATTACATGTTTTCCAGGCTGCTTCCACCCAAATCCGACAGTAAGAAGTCTTTTTCCAAGACCCTGTAGCATTACATAGCCACTAACAGTAACCCTATTTTCTATGGCGTCCTCAAAAAAAAAAAGAGGTGGCTTTATTACTCCTCCCGTGTGAAAAATGAAGTTGCCTGGAATCGATTCTGCGGCTCTTCGTGCATTACACAGGGATTCTCAAAGCCCCAGAAATGAAAATTTGGCTTACCGACGTAACCACTTAGGTGAAAATGCTCCTAATCCCTCAAAATGATTTTCGTCTAAAAATCTTCCTCTAAGTTGTTGATATTTAGGATCAACAGTAATTCACACATGACTGACGGTCAGCAGGCATTAAGAGATGTACTGTTTACATTTTGTCCGAGATAACGTGTAAGTCTTTCACCAAAAATTGGCTGAAGGGTCCGTCTGGTGATGCCCAATTGCCTGACACATCGTCTGCTTGAGATTTCTCTATTCTTAGCGACATTGACAGCTACAGCTCAGATATTCTCCATAACACTACCAGTCCAATGGTGGCCATGTTCTGCAAGATCTTTTGTGGTTTCATTAAGTTTAATTTCAGCAGCTAAGCGCAGGAAGTTTAACCGAGTTGGGGCAAAACGGTTAGGAAATCAACATCGAAATTCCACCGCTATTTCGTAAACAAAATCGACATAATTATTTCTCACTTTTGCGTAGTACCGCGCGAATCGAAATAATCACCCTTATTCCAGTTGCCGACATTGACGTCACTTTAACACAATACCAAAAAATTGGGGCTTGTGTACCCGTTGTCGAAAACAACTGACACCTGTTGGCAGGTTAACGCTATTTTCTAGACCTTAGGGAACGGAAATAGATTGTCAGTAGCACAAAATTTTTGTCGAGAGCGAGTAAAGTGTATTGTCTCAAAGTGACGATGATGTCGACAACTGGAATAAGGGTGAATACACTCAGGGAAAAGTGGCAACTTAAAAATAAGAACGCGTCACAATAATTCAATTATTTTCAATATAATAGAAAATGTATGTTGAAATGCTTAAAAACAAATAAAATTAATAAATTAATACTGTAAATTAATATTTTTCCATATTGAAATAAGAAATTTCAACATGACTAGACTTTCGTTAATGTTTCTTATTAATTCAATATGGTTTTTATTGATTTTAAGCTGTTTTTTTCTCTGGGTGTACCAATTGGTCTCATCGCTACAACAAAATGCATACAAAATTGTTGTAGGATTATTTTTATTTGCATGCTGACAGCTCGGGTTAAGAGCTTATGCTATATATATATATATATATATATATATATATATATATATATATATATATATATATATATATGGAGTTTGACGCATAGGCTAAGAACAGCTGATGATCAGCTGGGATGAAAGGGCCAGAGCTGTATTACTTGTCTGTTTGTATACTGCAGCTATCTAGCTCTTAAGTGTCAAATATGATTGACGTAGTACGTTTTTTGAAAAAATTATAACATATATTTATATCGAGTGAATAATTTCGCTCCACCCTGTACATTCATACAAGCATTTTTTATGCTTTTATTTTTAGTTTTATGTAGATTTATGCGAAACCTGGGAATAAAATATGTATATACTTACTTCTTTGTTTTATTATTGGCACAAACAAAATATCGAAATTGTTTCCCATCAAATGAGAAGTCGTTGCAAAAAGAAGCAAAAAAAAACCAACACAGAGAATATTAAATAATGCACTAGATTCTGTAAATTGCAGGTATCGGCATTGGTCGGCCATCCTTAAATTTTGCATAACAAATGCATAATTTAATATCGCTTGATTGCTTAAAGATAATAAATTGCTGTGCTACCATCCATTTGTTTCTTTGACACAAAACTATTACCTTAACCATTGAGCCATATGCCTATTAACTCTAATGTCAATCTAAAATCCATTTTCTAAAAGGTTTACTTCAAAACAAACGAAAAAGTAAAAAAACACAAATTTATATCTTGTACGTTGTTTATAGATACATGCGGACATTCATTCACACATCTCGTATTTGTATCTGCATACGGAAATTTGCACAAAGTAAAAAACTGCAAGAATTAAAAAAAACGAAAGAAAAAAGCTATAGAAACAAAGAACTTTATGGTGCTGAAGGTTAAAATAAGCTCCTGAGGAAAGTGCTAAAGTCAAGTGTACTGTTGTAGCATAATGTGTTTCACATCAGTATCAAAGGAAATTTGTTTCTAGTTATTTTTTCTAACACAGTTTTTTTTTCTCTCTCTCATTTTTTTAACATTATTTGAAGTGACATAAAGCGGAGGAAAGTGTATTTTTTTTTGTCAAATGGAAGCATAAGCATAGATGATCAGGAGGGGAAGTCAAGAAACAAAGAAACTAGTAAAACTTTGAATTAATTCCCAGTTATCTTGAAGCCCTATATTATGAAAATCTAATGATATCTAACAATAATAAGTGAAAATTTTTACAAAATTTAAATGAAATTATTTGTTGTATTGAATTAAGTAACAGAAAAATATTTAAGTGATTACATTTTTGATGTGTAAACAAACATCTATACGCTAGGGGGTAAAATTCTTTTTCACAATACAATCACAAATTTTGCTGAGATTCACACCGCCTTGTCAAATCGGTGTGAGCTACATATGCATGAGTGTATTAGTGTTTGAAAGAACCCTTCAGTCAGACTGGAGCCAAGTGTCTCTATGTCAACACTAAAACTCTAGTAGTAGTTACATTGTCTACAATTTCTCTTTTATTCGGCAGTATAAAATAAAGAGAGAAAGCAGATGTGGTGTATTTCTGGTGGAGTTTGCAACAACTTGTCAATATGAATAAATTTGTATGTACGTAAGGTATAGAAATGTACCAGAAAATGTCTGGTTGGTATGTCTCCATGTTCCCATAAGAACTATGAATTCACTACCTAGTCAATTGTTTAGTGTTACTAGTAAATTTTCAATGACAAGCACATGTTAAATGTCTATAGCATAAAGTATTGTATGGGGAATCATTGTAGAGTAGTACTGGTGACAAAATCAAAAGCGACTCAGTACATTTGCACCATCGACATTTCCTTCAGGGAAGCAATACAAACTTATTTAAAATATTGTATTGATAATTGCTTTATTAGGGTTCCGTACACCAAAGGTGAAAATGAACCGTAAGAGCTAAGGACCTGGAATTTGGACACAGTGTGTAGACATTTGGCCACTACAACAACAAATACATGAGAGTTAAAAATTAAAGGGTGTTCCAAAACGAGCAACGAAAAATGTTAAAATCCCACGTAATATACATACAATTGTATGTACATATATACACTTGAAATTTTAAAAGTTAGTGTATTTTTATACAGACTACAACAATTAACACTAAATTTAAAAAATTTAAATCAATGGGTGTTCCATCAGTTAATGCAATTTTGACTTTGTAATATTGACAACTTGCTGTATCTTGGAAATCGTAAGAGCAAAACTCTTGAAATTTTCAACAACGGTAAAACTAAAAAATCAAAAAAATATAAAATCGCCAAATCTAAAAAATCGCCAAAACGAAAAAAAGCACCAAATTAAAAAAAATTCTAGTGTTTTTTATGGGAATTGTTACAATTTAAGTTTAAAATTTTTAAACGCACTAATAATCCCAAATTAATATTTTACTTATTAAGTAAAATATTTTTTTTTATTAAAAATACATTGAAATTGATTATTGAGGGGTTTAGCTGGATCCTATGCGCATTTCACTGTTGCTAATGCAGATCATCAGGGAACCTTTACCCAAAGCTTCTTAGAACAACTAGAGTTATTATATTATAAACTTTCATTTAAACAAATGAGAAGCTCAATAACAAATAACAAAGTTGAAACAAGAACTCAATAATCAACATGTTTTTTATTTTCTTACTTTACTATTGCTACATTGGCTGACTTTTTTTCAGCTTCAAATTGTAGTCGTAATAAGAGGATATAAAAGAAAATAAATGTAAATAACAACAACAGCTATTTAAGAATAGAGTGTTGCCACACAAGTATTTTTTTTTTTTTGACCGGGTGCAGTCAAGTTAATAATTAGTGTTTTTTATGGGAATTGTTACAATTTAAGTTTAAAATTTTTAAACGCACTAATAATCCCAAATTAATATTTTACTTATTAAGTAAAATATTTTTTTTTCTAGGACTAAAATAAATCGCGAAAAACCGGAAAAATCGCCAAAAAAAAACCCTTAAACCAAGAAATCGCCAAAATGAAAAAATCGCATAAATAAAAAAACCCAAAAGCAGAAAAAATCTCCAAAATGAAAAAAATCGCCAAAATGAAAAAAACCCCAAAAACAGAAAAAAATCGCCAAAATGAAAAAATTTCCAAAATGAAAAAAATTGTGGAAATTAAGAAAACCCAAAAAGAGAAAATAAACGCCAAAACGAGAAAAAAGCGATAAAACTGAAAAAATCGTTTAATTTGAAAAAACTTAAAAAAGGAAGAAAGCTAAATAAAAAAAAATGTTCAAAACCGAATGTGCGCGAGTCAAAGTCGCACTTTACTGAATTTACTTTAATTGCAATGCGTACACAACAACAAGAAAAGCAACAACTAAACGATGAACAACAGGAATTAAAAATTAAAAAGTAAAAGTAAAGGCATTTACCATAGATGAGCTCTGCAGTACCCACTAAAGTTTCAGTAAAAATAATAAACATTTTTTAACAAGTAAATGTTTACTGATTACTAAAATTTTTTTCTACAATTTTTATAAATTGCCTAAATGATTTGTTATATGATGAGGTGCATTGAATTTTCAGTAATCAGTAATGCCCGTATTCATAATGAAATTCTACCAAGTGGCTAAATGATTTTCATACATAAGTTTCAAATTTTGAATGAAAAAACTTTGCCACAATTTTATTATGATTACGGTCCTACGATTTTACTGGTAATACAAATTAAATTTCATTAGCAGTAAAAATTTACTGAATTTTTTTATTAATCAGTAAATTTACTGCTTACTGCAATTTTAAATGCAGTACATATACATATACTGCAGTGTGCCCATTTACTAACCAAATAAGTTTAATAAAACAGACAAAAACCAAAAAATTCCTATGTATTTACATCATTGAAAGTTTTGATACTTCTAAATAATTAATTTAAAAAAAGATACTAAAAGCATAAGTACTTCCAACCTAAAAAAAAATTTTCATTACTAGATGTTTACACATCTCCTCTGTGATCGGACTCACATTGCTTTTTTTTAATTTTTACAGATTCCATTTCATGCATTTTCATTCAAAAATATTAATTTTTACCTTTTACTTACAAAAAATCACACAGGTAATGAAAATACTTAGAATCATTGTCACTAGTATTGCCAAAAAAAACTTGAAAGCTTTATTTCTAGGAAATATGCTAAATCTAACAGTGAAAATACTAGGGTATTCATTTAATCGGGGTTTTGCTTTAATCGGTTAATCGCTCGATTAATTAATCGAGATTTTGGCTTAATCGGCTAATTTCGGTATTAACCGGTTAATAAAGTTTTTTCATAAATCAAGTAATTTGAACAAGTAAAAGTACATAAATTATTTATGTATGTTAATATACTTCAATAGTTTAAAGAGATCTTCTAACACAATATTTCAGAAAAATAATTTGGGTTAAATGTTAACAGCCGTATTCATAAAAATTTTAAACCGCGTTTCAAATATTGTTTAAGCAAAATTCGCTAAAATTGTATTCATAATAGAATTTTAGCTTAAAAACGGTTTTTAAACCTTGCGTAAATCAGCAAATTTTAAAATTGACTGCCCCCATGTTTAAACCAATTTTAAGGTGACGTTGTTGTAATTTTGCTTCGTTTTTGTTTACATTTTGAACTTTATCTGTATGTATATAAGCCAGTGTTATTTAGAAGAAAACAATGTAATTTTTTTTTTATAGAAACTATTGCCGAAATAACAAATATACTCGAAAGAATATTTAAAAGAAAAGGAGCGATCCAGTTTCCATTCCCAGTCACTGTTTTCTCATTTTATGTGTTAACAAAAATAGTATAATTGTAGAAAATTAACTAGTGATGCATAAACACTCCAAACAAACAAAATAAAGCTCGTTATTCTAGTGCTTCTTTATCTGCAATAAAATAAATAATATAAAAAGCACTTTTAGCAAAGATTTGTTGTGAACTTTTTTTATTATTTTATTAAATACAAGTTGTAATAAGTCTAAAAAAGATAAGTCGTAAGTAATAGCGCTATAACTTCCTGCAAAATCACACAAATTTATTGAGATTTTAATTAGGGATACTTTCAAATATGCAGATTACTGAGGTATCATTAACTCAAAATCAGCTTATCTCGACTAAAGCACTTTTTCCTTTTTGCCACAGAAAAGAAAACGCCATCATTTCTAGGAAAAAATATTACATCAAATGAAAATTTGCAATAAAATGGTTTTTTGAAATAGAGAGTTTATTAGGAATTATTTATTGTATCACACGAACGCCAAATTTTATAGCAAAATATAAAAAATGTGAAAATTTTTCTGGAAACGAAAACGGCATTAGTGTGTAATATTTTAATTAAAAGTCTGAATTATATAAGTACAGACATACATACATATGTGCATATGTTCGTCTGTATGCAGTTTGTAAATATGCAAAAAAATAAATTGTTAAATAAAAATATTACTTTTAATATAAAGACAAACATTTGTTCACAGTTTTTTCGGAATTTTGTTAGTCCCGAAAATCCTGAGGTCCCGGTTCGGGATTTCGAGACTACATCACTAAATGCCGAAGCCCGGGATTACTAAAAGCCTGTCCCGATTAGCATCTCTCCCCGACTTTTTTCAGAAAAGATGTTATATCTTCTAAACGGCAGCACCGATTTTCTTCAAACATAGCTAAGAACCCTCTCGATCAAGTCATCTTTCAAACAGAAAAAAAATTAAATGAAAATCAGTCCAGCCGTTCGGCCTGTAAGTGGACACGGACAGACACACAGACACACAGATACACAGACACACACTACAAACTTATAACACCCCTTTTTTTAGTCGGGGGTTAAAAATAGAGTTAATTAAAAAAAAACAATACAAAATTTAATAAAGAAATACAATTAAACTGCAACTTCAAAACAGTTTCATATATCAGAACTGAAACCTTGGAACTGTATATTAGATTTTAAAATAAAAATTGTAGTGACACTAAATAAACTTTTATACATTGAAAATTTTCTTTCAACTTCCACTGATGTAAACTGGACAATTTCCAACATAAATATAAAAATCAATTTTTTATTGAAATAACGTCTAATATTTTTTATTAAATCATCAAAAGTTGGATAATTGTGGAGTGATTGGTTTCATTCAAAGCAACTGTGCTTACTAAAAATTTATATAGCAAAATAAAGAAGTGAAATGTATACACTGTACACAAGGCTTATGCGTATTTTTTAAACACAAAGGCTCACTGGGTTTTCATATGCGGGCTAAAATTCTAAGACAAACTGCGTTTTTACTTTTTTGATATTTTAGAAAAAAGTTCCGCACCAAATGCATTTCTGCAGCAAAAATGTGGATTTTTCAAATTCAAAAAAATCTCATATTTTCGTAATGACAAACAATTTTTTGTTAATAAACCATCTGATCCGCTGATCACGAATCTGCTGTTTATTTTAAAATCCATTAAGTGCGTAGAACATTGAAAATCAAAACATGCCCTCAAAATATAAAAAATGTTGAAAACATGCGTGTAAGACTGAAATATGCAAGAACATGCTTTAAAGGATAAAATATGCAAAAATATGCACTTACAAAACAATGTAAAAATTAATAAAAATTTCTGGAACGGATAAGTATATTCAGGGCTATCATAAATAAACTTCCCATGAAATTTGTCCCTTTTCCAATTTTTAAAACGCATAAATAAATTAAAAATTTGTTATTAAAGTACTATTTATTAAAAGAAAAACAAATAGATTTGACCAAAATAATGTTAAATCTTGAAAAATCCCGGGATCCCGAAATCCCAAAAATTCTGGAATCCTCAAAATCCCAAAACTTTACAAAATTCCGGAATTTCGCCTATCGGGATTAAAAAAAAATCCCCAAATCCAATGATTTTCAAAAATCAATTCCGATTGGTATTCCCTAGTGTAAATGCTCTCAACACAATTATGTCTTAAAACGCCCTATAATTATTTAAATACACAACTTGGGAACATATATCTTAAATATAATATCGTGCAATAACAGCCCTTGCATTGGCGAGGCCTATTTAATTGACTAGTAAAATTTCTAGTGACGTCTTAGCCATAACCAAAATATAGACGTATAAGTAATTAAACCGGAAAGTGTTCAACGGCAAATTGAAGCTTCCCAAAATTTGTTCAGGTTGCAACGAAACACTATTGGAAGACACCATACGAAATTATAATTGAAATGTGTAGCGCCAACGAAAGAAAAGAAAATACTTAATTCATTATGCTGGTGGTATGATTATTTTTATTGACTCTTTGTATTTTATTGATTCAGTCATCAAGCTTTAGGGGGGATTAAACCCGCTTTTCACAGGCCGATCCCGCCTCGAATTTCTATCCCACTTTATCCCGCTTTTTGGAGTTTTGAAGAATTCAATCCCTTGTTCGATTTTTATTAAAATGTAACTAATAAAAATTCATTTTAAATATTTTTTAAATGCGGTTATTGCTTAACTAGCCAAAACCCTGTGCGCTTCGCTACACTCCATAAACGGTTTGAGATGAAAATGATTTTTTGTTATTAGAAGTGCCACCCTTGCGGTTCAATCTTCACTATTTTGTAGAATACAATTCTCATTATTAACATAAATAATCACGAATTTTTTGTAATTCTGCATTAGTTTTCAAGATATTTTTTAGATAAACATATTCTCTATTTGAGAGGAGCCATGCTACTTCTTCAATCCCTATTATTTTCTATCATTGGCAGAATCAGCGGAATTTCAAGTTTGTGTTTGTAGCAGATAGCAATATATTGTTACGTTTTTCTCTCTTTAAAAACGCTTTTCCGTTGATCCGAAGATTTGCAAATGAATAGACGACAGCGTTAATTTGCATTAACTGTCTTAATGCAAATTAACTAGTGAATTATCCTCATCCGTAAATGCACTAAATGACAGTGAATTAATACTGAATTTAGCTATATGATAACACCGTTCTAATATGGTAACACCGTCAAAAATCAATCAAATGTTGGCAAATTGTTTTGGTTTTTAAAATTAAAATGCGATTCGGTCAGAAAATATAAGTTATTTTAATTGTTTTTAGGAAAAGAACAAAGTAATATTAAAATCGAGACACATTTTTTCCATTTTAATATTTCCAAGGAAAATTATCGAAGTGTGTGGTACGAAAGGGATGTACAGATTTTGTTTACTTAATGCAAATACTGTCGTCTGTCAAGGTAAATTTTTAATTCACATTAGTGAGATTTTAATGCAAATTAACGCTGTCGTCTGTCTACGCTATAATACAACTTAAACTAATAAATTACACGCAAATATTCACAACTGGTTACCACACGCCTTCCTCGCTGTCGTTTACGCACGTGTCTTAGCTGGCTGCGCAGTTATTCACGTGACACCTCTTTGTCTGCTGCTTGTCACTTACGAGACTCACTCTGCTGTCACTCACAGTTGATACACCAATACCTCTTTGTCTGCTGCTTGTCAGACACGGCACTCACTCTGGCGGCACTCACAGTTGATACACCAATAAAGACTCACTGGCTTTACTTACACCCTTACACACGTCTATTCGCTCTGCTGTTCCCTTCACTCCAGTCGACACGATAGACTCCGCAATAATCTCAATTCCACGACAGACTTTGCTGTCACTATAGACTGTCCTATAGTTTCTCCTTTTCCCAACTAACGTGTAAAGCACAGACTGCTCTTAACTATCAACTCACCACTGTATCGCAGACTATTATTAATTCACAACTTAATTATCAACTGACTTGTTCACTCGCAACTGATTGACTTGTTCGCAACTGACTTGTTCGCAAGTGACTCACAACTGCAACTAACTAACTCACTGGATGCGTCAACGCTTTTTATATTTCACACAAATACCACTAGAAGTTTCAAGCAATGTCTAGACGATCATTATCATCTTATATGCTGTTTACAAAGTGCCTAATTAAGTTCATGTGGTAACTATGTACATACATGTGTAACTAAGCAATACACGGTGGTTGTTTATCTTTTGCTTTTCGTTTGAATTAGCATGTATGTATGTGTGTAAATATGTGAATCTTCTTAATAAGCAGACGCTTTTTGTTGTTGTTTTTGTTTGCTTATTTTAATCATGCTTGTATGTATGTGCCACGCATGTATTTAGTTAGTTGTTTGCTACTATTTTAGATTATTCTTTGCATTGACCCTGTAGTAACATTTTCGCGTAACACTTACATTAACTCTGTTGGAATATTTTTGTGTGATGCTGCTTAACCTTGTCGACGGCCATTTTTGTAACAATATTATAAAAATAAATATTTTATTTTGTTGCGAGGTGACGCACTTTTTGCTCTACTATTGACTACTTTTTATAATACTCTTCTCTTTATAGGCTTATGAAAAAAAATCAAAATTTATACTATGTTGGCTTCCAAGATATCTTGGGTAATAGCCTCTTGTTCCTTCTAGACTATCAGTAATACTCTATAAGCGAAGCAGCAAGATCGATACTCTGGTATTATTTTTGATAAATTGCACTGCTTGTTAAATTCTGAAATTGTTTCCAGAGACAATGCACAATATTAGCAAAGTTATGCCCACAATATTTCAAAAATTCGAGCTTTTTTTATAAGACAACGCACAATATAAAAATTGTTAATCACACAAAATTTCACGTTTCTTGCTGAACGGCATTTCAGAAAGAAATTATAATGGAAGTGCAACATAAAAAAGTAGCGGAATGCGATTACAAACGAACGATTTTGATTTTTATTTATATAACTAGATAAATAATTTTTTATAAATACATTTGTTTATTTAAAAGCGTTTCTTTTGAGTTGGAAACTATGTTTCCTAAGTACATAAAAAACTGTGTGTACATATTGCACATCCCGCTTTCTAAAAGTTATTTATCTTGAAATCTCGCTTTTTGGCTGTATTTTCTTCAAAATCCCGCTTTTTGATCGATCATGTCCCGCTTTTTGCAAAAACCATCTGGTCACGTTAATCATCAATCAAGTGACAACATTAAAGACCTTAAGTATTTAAAAAAATGTTGGTATTCTTAATTAGAATCATTTCAATTCAATTGAATACCTAAAATAAGATAATTTTGCACCAGCATCTCTCAAATTTCTTTAATTATTTTAGTTTCAGTTTTAGGCATCGGTAGTGTCAACTACCAAACGGCAAATATTTATTTGGGGCCCAACAATTGTGTTGCATCATATGTGTGTGTGTGTGTGTGTTTGTGTGCCTTGGTATTGGTTTTAGTTTTTATGTAACGTTATGTATGTACGTACATGTATGTGTGTGTGTTAAAAAAAAAGCAACAAAAAAATAGAAACACCGTAATATGTTTCTTTTTACATTTCGTACGCCGCATTAGATTGTGCCAATATACCGGGGAGTTGGCGAGCTCTTACAACATCTAACGGCGTAAATAAATATCTCTTCTTACATTTACACAAGTTTGTGTGTGTATGTGCTTGTCTATATGTTGGTGTTTACGGTTCTTTATTAGTGTATGGATTGATTCTGCAACGACGCAATTCTTTAGGTTCTTTTTCGTTTCCTCCAGTATTTGCATAAACACATTGGCTACTCTTTTACATTCATTTGCACACACATACATATGTACATATGTACATATGTATGTAGGTATGTATGTTCTCGTATATAGAACTTTCCCTGTATTTGCGTTTGCAAGTGTGCATGTTTGCTTTATAGTTTTATACATCTGTGTGTATTTCAAAGTTTCAGCTGCTTTCACTAATACAACAACTAATGAAATAATAAAAGAAGTAGGCTTGAATGAGTTAGAAAAATTTTATTTTGTGTGTGTGCGTATGTATCTTGCAGAAAGGACCAGCCAACAATCCATGCATTTTTCTTTTTTATATAGCAAAAAAAAAAATTCGTTAACCAAAGGAACCTTGTGTATGTTGAGTGCGTGTGCGTTTGGTTGTGTTTCCATGAAACTCCTATTAGACTTCAGATCATACGGTTTTTAGTGGCAAGTTTACCTTAAGCGGGCAGGGTTGATGCAGGAATTTATCGTAGCTACGCTAAAACATAACAAATTAAAAAAGAAAAAAGAAATAGTACGAAAATCCTGCCAATGTAAGTATGTAGTGTAACATATTGATGCACCAAAGGCTTCGTTAATTTAATTTTTTTTTTTGTTTCATATTGCAACCGTACACGCATCAACATTTTTCTAACGAAGAACTTTTTACAGCCAAGTCATGAGTTTCTTTAAATGAAAAGTAAAAAAGAAAAACTTTTCACTTTGGGATTGCATTACGACAGCTACTGTGTCTAACTGGGTGGCTGTTATTGATGCCTTGAAAATCATCATACCTCCCATTGCTTTCGGAAATATTAGAAGCAACTGTAGAGACTCAGATGTGTGGAAACTTCACTTGCTCCCAACATACGAAAAATCATCGTCATCATGATGAAAAATAATAGCAACAGCAACAACGACAACGACAACGACAACGACAATGGCAATGGCAACGGCAATAGCAACAACGTCATTCATATATTGATGTGCTTACTTCGCTTGTCCTCCAGCTCTCTCACGCTATAAGGACGGAGCCCATGTCTGTTTTTCTTGCACACGTCCATATGTAACATTGTATGCATGCATATTAAATTGAATCGAATTCTACACTCTTATGTTGGTAACAAACTCACATATCAATACGGACATACATACTTACATACTCGTATAAACTAACTTATGTATGTATATCTATAGACAAACTTTACACTTTTATTTCCCCCATTCAAGTTGCAAGCATCACATGCCTGCCCGCCTGCCTGCCCTTCATGCCCTGCCCCATGCCATCCATTTTGATGTTTCATACTTTATTGTGCCAACGTCGTCGTAACTAGAATAAGTTACGTTTAGAAATAGGCGGAGTTATCAACGTTTTCAAGTCTTTATAATAAAAATTCACCGTATACAAGTTTTGTATTTTTGTTTTTATATCTTTGATATAAACACATGCACACACACACACACACACACACAGTTTCCCACATACAGATATTTGCATCAGCAGATGTACGTGCATACATACAAACATACATACATACATACATACATACCAATTAAATATACAAGTATTTATTCATCCATACATATTGATACATACAGTCTTGTTTGGGTAAATTTAAACAATCGAATCAAAGTACACAGAAAAAAGTATTCATCAATTAATATTTTCAATTAAGAATTTAATTGATTCAATTAAATTTTTAATTGTATTAATTAATTTGAGTGGAAAAACTTAATTAATATTATCAAATTGTTTATAGGTGAAAATTTAATTAATTTTTTAATTGATATTACAAATATTTTAATTAATATTATAAAATCATTCATATTACTTTTTTGTGTGTATGTGTGAGATATCATGTGAATACTTTATTCGTTTTGAGAGGACTCAATATATCAATAAATCAAGCAAATATCCAACGCGGCCTCACCGGGTCAAATTTTTCATGACTCCGGCTCATAAATTTGGATAAATTTAACCGATGGCGCGTTGTTTCTGTTTTTAGATTTTCGACCCTCGCTGTGGATCTTTTCTTAAACAGAAGCCAAACTCAGGCAATTACTTTCTTTAGACCTTTACGGCGCCATGATGCAGATATGCAAAAAAAAATAAAAACCATTAAGCACAGGCAATTGCTACGGCCCATGATCCGCTTAGGAACTACGGGAAAATATATACAGACAATACAGGAATATACATAGAGAATTGTTACTTTAATGCAATGACTTTACTACAATATATCGTTTCAAACTGTAAAATTATTTCTTAATATAAAATTGTATCTGTTACATCACAACAGACTTAAAGTAAGGGCTCAGTTAGCCGACTGTATTGTTGTGTAACTGCTACAGTAGGAAACAGCTGATCGATATTGTTATGTGAAAAGCAGGGACCGTAAATAACAGTTACATTTTTTTTAATAAATAAAAAAAAAATAAGTCGCTTAAGCTTTTTTTTTGTGGTTATAACACGATATGTTTTTATTTTAATTACGATTTATTCAATTGCAATGCAAGGTGATTGTATTGGGAGACAATTTACATAAACTGATGGCATGTTTCTACATTACAAGTAACTCAAAAATTTTGTTCATATGAGTACAAAATTTGGCTTTGGGGTTTCATAAAACAAGTGTCAACTTTTACGTAATACTTTTTTATTTTGTTGTTTCTACATAACAATTTCAATTGTATCTAATGTCAAATATAGGCAATCAAAAATTAGTACTTGTGTGGAAATTAAAATAGGTTTTTATTCATTAAAGAAGAAATCGAATGCCCACACAATCGTCTAATTGAACCATTATGGAACCTGTAAGCATAAATCCAAACATTTTTACATTATATCCCATATTTGTATGTATTTTCATCACAATTTTATTTTCAATTTTGTTCACATAAATTTGTTCAAGGAAAGTAATAATAGGTTTGTTCGATTAGCTGAAACTTTTTACTGAGCTTCGCTGTATTATATTGAATTTCGTTCGTTTGTAATTTGAGACTGAGTAATTGCAAGCTCTTACTGAATAAATGGTTGCCGAAAATAGTGGCTGCACTTTTCTTTTTTGTGAATTTTATTTCTAAGTAAATTCTTCAATAATTTTCTTGTATGATGTGTAGCATATTTAAAAAAAGAATATATATAAAAAAAGAATATATATATCGGTTTTATGTATATGAAATATATTTTTTATATCTGTAATACATTTTTCCACATTTAAAATATATTGAAAGATATTAACCTCCTAACCACGATAAGGCATATTATTTTGTGCTTGGAACCACATTTCAATGTAAAGTTTTTTATTCATTGTTATCTTGGACCTAGCTGTATTCAAAGCAAGAAAATTGGGAGTATTTCCATTAAATGCGGCAAATTAGTAACCATCTAACAATATATGTACATATCGTATATGATGGATGAAATCCATTCATGAAGCATGAAAGCTTTTTGACTTGTTTCAGCAAAATCTTAATGCTTTTATAATTGTGAAAAAAAATCATAACATACCGTAAATGAAAAAAAGTATGTCACTATCGACGTTATTAATTAAGAATCTATGATGCAGCCTTTGTAATATATATATCCAAACATTCTTTAATGCTTAATAGCAAAAATACTCAGGATTTATTCAGTTACTCGATTTTGCTTAAAAAATAAACGAACTGATCTAATATTGCATTGTAATTTAAAAGCAGCTGTTTTTTATTTTGTTCGATTTTCTACCAGGGGTGCCATTCAGTAATGCTTCTAGTATGGAAAAAATTAACTCAAATACCAAATTGTATACCATGGCAATAATGAAATTAAATATACAAAAAGTGATACCAAATACAACGTAAGCTAGACAAGTGTACTATAAAAACTCATTTTGTTACATACTCGCCTGTGTACCGCTTGCTTGGCTGAGAGCTTACTTGTTATGTAGAAACCGGCCATGAGTTTTATTTTCAATCGGGAAAAATAAAACTCCTGAAATGAGTTTTATTTTCGGACGGGAAAAATAAAACTCTCATTTTAAGAGTTTCATCTGATCTTTTATTTTTCCGTTGAAATATAACTCTTAACTGTGAAGATGAGATTGTTTTTTTAAGCTCCCTTCTGAAAATTCTGAAAGTGCTCGCCAATACGAATCTATTGGTATATGACAGTATAGGTCTCCGTTGACTCTAACACAGGGATTTTTTCAGGTAAAATTTTTTCGATAACAGTTATTTACGGTCCCTGGTGAAAAGTAATGAAAATGGTTACAGAGATGTAATGTAACATAACCAACTTTGCATATAAAATATCGATCAGCTGTTTCCTACGTTTACAGTTACATTACATTACAGTCGGTTGACTCAGCTTTAACCCTACGATTATATTAAATCAATGTTACCATAGAGCAATTTTTTAAAAACTTATCAAATATCAAGAAAATTCTGGAACAAAAATTTTTTACTTGTACTACAAGCTAATAGAATCTGTAAAATAATATATTTTCTCGATATTGCGCCATATAGGGGTAGAAAGGTAGTTTGAAGACATGACACATGGTGAATATTTAAATTAATAAACTTAATGTTTTCAGGCCAAACATAAATTTTGCAAGATTTTTGGCCATTTTGGCGATTTTTGTTATAAATGATAGTTTTTATGTATTAAGGCTTCTTTGTTTGGATTTGAGCAATTTAACTTTAAAAGCTGGGTTCATTCATTGCCTCCGAACAAAATGTGTGTCCGGATGAAAATGCCACTTGTAGAATTAATACACATCGCTTACACACATATTGTATATGGTAGTTTTGATTTTCCAGGCAAAATGTTTGAAGTCGATGGATGAATCATGCTGCAGAAAACAGTCAGCAAAAAAATTTATGTCTGGACAAAAATTTTGTTCGGAAACAGTGGGTGAAAAAAATATATTTTTTTTTCATTTTGACATTTTACTCTTATACGTAGTTATTGAAAATTAATTCCAAGTGGGTTAAGCTGGAATCAACTAAAAATTTTCTAAAAAAAACTTGGAGGACTTCTTCTGAAAAAGGCATTAAAAACTTAAACAATATTATAAAGTAACACCCTGTTTGCACTAACTAAACGGCTTTCTTGAGTAGAAAATGTTTATACAAAGTCTTAATTTTCTAGAAGAGTCCACGGCCTGGATTATGTAAACAGGGGTTAAGCTTCATTACTATATCAATAATGTCGGCAATTAATAACATTTCAGTGATTAATGCTGCTTTATTGCTGCTGCTATTAGCTTGTTAACTTAACGTTAAGAATTTTTTAGACACTACTGCAACTATTTCTCGTATTCTACTTCATTACAAGAAGAGACCTCGAAGTGTGTGCAAGCTTTTATAAAAAAAAATTAACAAAAATTCATGAAATATAATATTTAATTTTTATGGATGTACAGTATCCCACTTTTTTAAGTGCAAGATTTTGTTGGCGAGGGTATCTGGAAAGAAAGCTTTTACATGGTAGATCCATAAATTAATTCAGTGGAGTGCGACTTTAACTCGCACACCAAGGATTCCGTAAGGACACTTTATATGTCTTTCTAATCGAATATTTTACCTGATATAGACATTTAAAGAAAAAATTTAAGTATGTACCCTGGAAACTTTTTACGGTTTCTCGAGATATTTTTTAGTTTTCGCTTGTATTCTTAGTTTTGGCGTTTATTTTCATTTTCGGAGTTTTGCTCGGTTTTTTTGCGTTTTTTTAGTTTTGGTTTTTTTTTTTTTTTTTGTTTGTCGATTTTTCGGTTTGTGGCGATTTATTTTAGTTTAGCGATTTTTGGATCTATGCACTTTAAGGCGTGATACGGGAGCTAGGACGTGATTTTCGTAACAAAAATAATCGACATTATTACAGTTATAAATTTATTTTTGTTTTTGACTTCTTTGTACTTAAAAGCAGAGTACGAAAATAAACGAAACAAAATGTTTGATTTCGTTTTATTTCGTTCTCTGAAGTGAGTGAAACAAAAACAATGAAAAGGATTGCTCGATTTGTTTTTGTATTGTGTTTGCAGGTACAGTCACACTTGAGCAAACATTTGCCCAAAAACGCGTAACCACTACATACCAATGAAAATCCTTTGGCTTCAGACACGTTTTTATTAAGTTAAACCGTTTCCAATAATATTCGATTTTATGACACTGTCAATAGACAGTATGTATGTATGAAACTGTTTAATTTCATAGGCATGTGTCTGAATTACAAGACTTTTCAATAGTGTATAGTGGTTACGGTTTTTTGGGCATATAACTGCCAAGTGTGACTATACCTTAACAGCATAGCTCTAACCGGGTGTTCTGAGACACACATCTTCTTTTATTTTTATTTAGCAAAAGTGAGCTTTCACCATTTCTTAAACACAAAAAAACAGGTATTCACCTGCCTTCAACATAATCCAGCCAGTGGCCTTTGTTAGCGCCGCACTGTGGACCATTTTACGAGAAGGCGGCCAAACTTAATTTTTTTATGGCCACTGATTATAAAATGTTTAATTTTATAAGCATGTATCTGAATTAAATGATTTTTCAGTAGTATTTAGTGGTTACGCTTTTTTGGACAAATGTTTGCCACGTGTGACCATACCTTAAACAGCATAGCTCTAACCAGGTGTCCTAATACACCTCTCTTCTTTTTTTTAGTTCTGGCGTTTTTTTTTTCGTTTCGGCAAATTTCTTCACTTTGACGATTTTTTTCGTTTGACGATCTTTTTTATATTGGGATTTTTATTTTTGGCGTGACATAGCTGTGCAATGCGTAATCTTGTTAATTTGACTTTTGTTCGTCATATGAGAGCTAAATATATGTACGGATTGAAAAATAATTTTTTTTGGACGATCGGGAATAAATTTTCGAAGATCCCAGTAAATAATTCAATTTGTACGAATTCGTGAATTTGAGTCTGGCAACGCAGATCTGGCAATTTTTTCATATATATTTTAGTATTTACAAAATTGTCTGGCAAAAAATTGTAAGATTATCTGGCAAATTTGATGCAACCGTATGAACTGACAATCTACCTTGTATTGGCAATTCTGGATTGTCAGCAGATTGCCAGATCTGAAAATATTGTAAGATCAGACAAAAGTCTATTTATAGCTTTAGTTCTTTATAACTGTGTTCTACTTTGCCTTAGTTGATATTTTAGAACTATGAGGAGACTCATACTCATCGAGGAAAACTTAAATTCAATCGCACATACCCACACACACACAAATACACGTTATCATGGAACATTTTTGTACCCTTTTGCTGGAGAGAGACACACACACACACAAATAAAAATGAATATGTGCTTTCATACTTCTACTCAGCGTTGCCAAATGTGAAGTTTTAACTGATTTTAGCAGTTGTTTTTAAGCATAGAGCAGTTTTGCAGTTTAAGGTTTTCTATAAGTTGTGCAGTTTTTGAGTTTTACTTTATCTAAAATTTGTTATTTTAGTTCCGATATCTGAAGCCATAGTTTACCCCCATTGCTTAATATAACAGTGAAGTTTTATTAGTACTTTTTCAAACAGCAAGAGAGAATTCACACGAAAATTGTGTTTTTCTTTGTGGAATTTGGTCTTATTGTTTGCAAGTTGGGTTCATACGGACGTAGCACTTCCTTTATTTATATTACTTCGCCTTAACTTATTGAAAAAAAAAACAAGTTTCTTCATTGAAATAATTCGATCCCTTATAGAATAAGATAAAACACGACGACCTTTTTTTAGAACTCTTTTAGCAAAATTTCAGAAAAAAACAACATAAAATGTTTGGCTAAGCAAGTGTATTAAATAAATAAATCATTGTGCACTTCAAATAAAACAAAATCTTCCTATATTTATGACTTGAATAGGCTAAGGTCCGTATCACTTTTTAAGCCAAATTACATGTGATAATTATTAATGAACAAATAACACCAAGGTTAGTTGTAAATATTCTGACAACACATAGTTGAATGGAACAGCTAGCCGTTTTCGAAGGCCACTAAACCTTCATCGTCAGCGTTCTTCTATGTTTGGTCCACTGTGTGTGGTGTCAGTTGATGTAGATTTCTGCTTTATATACGAAACTCTCTTGCAAAATCTTAAAAAACAAAAGCAAACATTTTACTTACCTTGTTTATTGAATTTTTGATCCACTTACTTCTTTAGGTTGATTCGAAAAAAAAAAAAGAATTTCCCTGTGTAATTTAATGCGAAATATCCAATAGTGCAACTTAAACACTTCCATTTCAATTAATTAAAATCTTTATGAATTTTGTAGAGTGTAACGACACGGATTCGCTTGTGGCTAGGGTAGGCTCAGCGGAGTCCAGAGTCGCGTATATTAGATGGAATATTCAACGTACCTTCTCTTGGTTACTTGGATGCAAATAAAACAAGTACACCAGGTCCGTTTAATATTAACAAAATTTATTTATTTACTCAAAAATAAGAAAAATAAATTATAGCTATTTAATTGCGGAACAATTATACAATAAAATAATATATAAAAAAAAGAAACTAAAATTTTAAATAAGAGGAAAAAACGCGGTTATACTAGAATAACTCACCTTTTATTTATAAGAGTATTGATTCACCTTTTGGGAAAAAGTGTCCTAATTCCCAAAGGCAGCCTCTCCCACTTATAAATAAAAGAAATATTCAAAACAAAAAGAGAATATTGGAATGGTTTGCTTCAAATTTGCAACCAAGAGAAAAAAAGGATGTAGTAATAGAGCAGTGTCCTATCTCTATTATTACCTGATTTTGCTCACTTTATATTTATAAGAGTATTGATTCACCTTTTGGGAAAAAGTGTCCTAATTCCCAAAGGCAGCCTCTCCCACTTATAAATAAAAGTATTTTAAAAAAAGAGAGAACTTAATATCTTAGTGGTTTGCCTCAAATTTGCTAACAGAAAGCTTTAATAGTAGAGCAGTGTCCTATCTCTATTATTACCTCTTTCGCCAGCGCTTGCTGCGAAAGAGGTAACTAATCATCGATACAACGATGGCTCGCCTTTTTATAGTTGTGCCAGACAACACACATAAGTACACAACCACACAAACGATTGTATTAAATACGCCATATGTTTTACCATGCCATATGATCTCAAGTTCATTATGCATGGTTGTTCATTCAGCGTTGTATAGTTGTGTAGTATACCCGTATGTTGTTCTAATATTTCCGTTAATTTTAAACAAAGATTTAAAATAAAGTTGGTACCTAGTTTCCTACAATTGTGTATAATAACATAATTATCTTTCATAAGTGTAAGAGTAATATAAAACAACCAAATAATCTGGTAATTTAATAAAGATAAGGTTAATAATTTTAAGGAAGTAAATAATAAATAATTAAATAAACCAACCAATTCTTGGGAAGTTGTGGGCCAAAACGAACTAGTGACTTTGGTCGTCACAAGAGCCACATATTTTCTTAAGTGATGACGATGAGGCTTTCGAGACGGTGAAACGGAACAACTTGACAAACATTGTCAAGTCATGATATAAAGATATATACAAAACACTAAAGAATTTTTTATGTTTTTATGATTAGTTTTTTCACATGAAAATCAGATTTTTTATTCTAAATTTTCAGTTTTCCAAAAAAAAAATATTATGGCAACGCTGCTTGTACTGTAAATTTCAATTGTTTTTTGCATTATTTTGTGTTTTGTTTTTTTTTTTTTTTGCTCAAATCGCTCAAATGCTTGCATGTATGGTTCCTAGATAGAAAATAACAACAAAAACAACCAGAGGAACATGTAAGTTGTATTAGAATATGGTGATTCTATAGATTTTTTCCTTATGCAAAACATTTATACTCGTACGAGTTTGAGAAACAAAAATAAAAATTTGCACACAAAAAAAAATATAAAATTATTGCTTTACTCAATAGTACTTCAATGCTGAGATGACGTGATCGATGATTGGGGGGGGGGAGGGCGGAGTGGGTAGGATGAAGATATTGGAATTGGGTGATGGTGACGGTGTCGGTGCCAGTGTCGGTGGTGTTTTTGAGGCGTATGCTTAGGCTGTGATGATGATTTCAATGATGGAGACGGTTTGTGTTAGAAGGAGCAGCCAGGGACCAGGAGCTGAAAGAAGAGATTCAAGTGTCTTTACTGTTTTTATCGGTTCTAATGCTGCTGCCGGTGCCGGTGCTGGTGCTGGTGCTGGTTTTCAAAACATTTTTTCGCATATTTATTTTATTTTTGCATACATTTATATATATTTTTTTCGTTCTTTAGTTGTGTAAAGGTAGAAGCGAGACACTTTTGCTAATGCATTGATTAAAATTGAATTTTTAATTAAAATATATGTTGTTCTTGTTGTTTTTAGTTTTGTGTGTGTATTTTTTTTTTCTTCTTCCTGCTAGCTGTTGTTGCTGTTACAACTGCACTTGTTACTTTTTTATTCTAATATTTTATTTAGATTTGTTTACCCGCGTTGCCGTTTTTATGGGTTGGGGTGCTTGTGCTTGTGCTCGCTCGCTCGTTCGCTCTTAAACGTTTGCTACCTTCAACGAGTACTTACACATAACGTTTGGATTAAATATTATTATTATTTTTATTTCCATTTTTTTAATTCTTGCAATGATTGAGTATACCGAGTACGAGGAATATAGAATATTTATTATTTCCATATATATATATTTTTTTCTTTATTGTTTGCATATGCTCATATAGCAGAATATATATTTATAGAAAGCAAAAAATAAAAATAAAAAAGAAAACAACAATAAAATGGTTGGTAGATGTAATGTGAAATATTCTTAAGCGCTTTATATTGGAAAATACATTATTATGCATAAAGTTATTGTGTATACACATTTTAATAACGAAAAAGATTTAAGAGTTATTCAAAATCAATAACTAGTGGATTGTGTTTTAATAAAAATTCAAACAGTTGCCAGCTTCTCTTTTTTTTAACTGTAATTTTATCTTACTTGCATTTAAATATTAAGTACATGCATGCATACATACAAATGTACCTGCTTAAGCATGAATATGCATGCTTGTAATTAAATTTTTTTTTTCTAAGTTGTATAAATCTTGCTTCATAATTTATATTTATTTATCCTTTTGCTTAATAAAATACTACCATTGTTCTTAAGAGACTGAGAAAGCTTAAAATTGCTTAAGTTTTAATTAAAAAATTTTACTTTTGTACGCATACTCTAAAACTATAAAAATTTTTAAATTCAAAGGACAACTGGTTACTTGTGCCAGTAACCTTGAGGAATTCCCTTGTCTTGCCAATACAATACCAGACAGTTATATGCAAACTATACACACATACATACATATTTTCAAGATATTCTTGTTGTGTCTGCTTGCATGTCTAGTCTAACAATCACAATACCAAGAAATGCACAAAACTTACTCATAAGCATACATCTAAGAAATGCTCCACTTATGTATATTATGTACCAAAAGTCCTTGCCACATATTTTCTTCATTCACAGAAATGAAGCTAATGCAGGAGTATAACATTTAACTAACATACTCACTCTGGCTGAGAGACTGGCATATGTAAGGGACGGACAGACATTGAGCTGCATGTTATAACAAGTGTGCATAAGAAACTGTGTTCATGTATGAGTATAAGCATTTGAAATATGTATATCAAAAAGGAATTCAAAAGTTGCAACAGCATCTTAGCACACAACAACTGAGTTAACCACTATTCAAACTAGCAAACATACACACAAAGACACACACACATACGTACTGGTTGCTACTTAATGCTTGCTAAATTCCTCTTAGACATACTCTCAGACATGTTTATATGTTCACACAAGCACACATTTGCTAGTATCTGCCAGCAAAACGAACTTTCACTTTCACACATTATTTTTCATTCAGTAAGCAACAAGAGCAGCAGCAGCAACAACAATGTGTTTCATATTTTGAAAATTATCTGTAATTTCTCGACACCAAGAAAGTGATTTCCTCCGAGACGTAAAAGAACTTCCCAAAACCCAAAAAGAAAAAAATAAAAAAACAAGAAAAGCAATATAGTGAAGTTCCACATGAGTCAAGGAGCAAATGTTCCCATATGAAGAAACATAATTCAATGCATAGAAAGGATACACTAAAGCACACACTCACATACACACACACATACACAGATAGACACACACTCACATTTAGCATAGTGTGTCTACAAAAGTCATGTCGACAAGGACGTTTAAAATATTTCTTTTCATATAGAGAAGTTCCAAAAGGCAGACAAGTTCACACACAAACACACACACACACATAAATAAATTCATTCACATACTTATTGTAAGAATAATAAGACTAAAGTTCACATATTGGCAAACAATCCAAAAAAAAAAACAAGCAACAACATGAAAACACAATTGCCACAATTGAGTTCATCATACAAGACACTCACAAACACACACGCACACACACACACAACATTTAATACACACAATCACTTGCTGAGATGTTGCCCAGCAGTAAATAGGCCTATTATAAGGCCTCATTTACCAGTTACGAGGACTGCTATGTAGTCCTATTGCTTACTTATCTATGGACTTTTTTGGTTCTTTCACATCGCAGAATAAATATAGCTGAGATCTTGGTGATCCTCAAGGCCACATAACTGGCGTCCAGAAATATGTCTGAATACGAGAAGGTAACCTTCTGAGTGAGAGCCCTCTTGGCTAGTGGGTAGCATACTAATGTAGTACTTAAAAGCGTCGCAGGTTTGATTCCTGTTGAGACTCTGGGTGTTTTTGTAGACAAGCCGAAGCAGCTTAGCAGTTTGTGTATGCACTTGACAATCAGGAGGCGCTTAAAGCTTTGAAGTTACACAATTTCAAATCAAAATTAGTTGGTAAGTGTGAGAGAGCCCTCGATTTGCTTATGAACAAATATAGCAACAGAGTACATTGGGTTACTGGTCACTGCAATTAGATTTGGGTTCAACTCATTCACTAGTTAATTGATGACACAAACCATTGATCAAACCTATTTAAATTGTATAAGTTGGATCACCGACTTACGTTGAAACTATACCATAGGGAACCCAGTAAGTGGAAGTTAAACAAAACAAATGGAGAATCAAGGAGAAGATACTTTTTTTTTTAAATTTGACTTAAGAATATAAAAACTGCTATTAAATCTGTATTAGTCTTGGATCAAGGTCATTCATTCGATCACTTTTGATACAAACGTTTGGTTAAATCCATTTAAATTTAAAGGATTTGATCATAAGTTTGGGTTAAAAACGACAGACAGTCTACTATCAACAATGTCAAAGCTTTTCGAAAAACTGCTTAAAACAAAATGGTCCCCAATTCTAATTAGTAGTGGGTGCATACCAGACCATCAATTTGGTCTTAGAAGTCAGCATAGCACCATTGCACAAACTCACAGATTGGTTCAATTTATAAGAAGAACGTTTGAAGAAAAAAACTATTAGTTAATTTTAATTATTATTCGAACTCCATTTGTTTCTATATTTGTGATTTGAACGGGCTAAAGTTCGTATCGCTTTTTAAGCCAAATTACATGTAAATATAGTGATGGTAAAATTGAGCTTACAATACAAAAAAGCTTTCAGCAAATTGAAATACGATGAATCAAAACAATTCACATATTCCCTTTGCAATAAAATGCTAAGTAAATAAAGCAGAAATCTACATCAACTGACACCACACACAGTGGACCAAACACAAAAGAACGCTGATGATGAAGGTTTAGTGGCCTTCGAAAACGGCTGGCTGTTCCGTTCAACTATGTGTTGTTAGTCAGAATATTTACAACAGACTTTGGTGTTATTTGTTCATTAATAATTATCACATGTAATTTGGCTTAAAAAGCGATACGAACTTTAGCCCGTTCAAATCACAAATATAGAAAAAAACTATTGTTCTGCGCTCTTTATTGACGTTTCCCAGGCATTTGATAAAGTGTGGCATGAAGGCCTAATTTTAAAATTGAAGACTTACTTACCAATAAACATTTTAAATATTTTGGAAAGTTACATTATTAAGTAAGTTCACTGTTGTGGAAGGAGACTTTACGAGTAGGCCTGAAACTATCTCATCCGGTGTGCCACAGGGGAGTATACTGGGGCCAGTTTTATATTTGATTTATACTTGTGATATGCCTGTGAGCATTAGTATCCATACTTTCACATTTGCCGACGATACAGCCTGCCTTAGTATGCACGAAAACCCTGATGAGGCATCCTGCGAACTCCAGGAACACATTAGCCAGATGGAGCTATTGTTAAACTTATGGAGAATTAAGGTAAATGAACAAAAGTGTGTTCACGTAACATTTACCTTACGAAGAGCTACTTGTTCCCCCATTCGGATTAACAATCAAGTTGTTCCTCAACATTCACATGTGAAATATCTTGGTATACACCTTGATCGACGACTTACATGGAAACTCCACATTGATTCTAAGCTATCACAAATGAAACTTAAATTAACTCAGGTACATTGGCTGATTGGTAGGAATTCAAAATTCAATATGACACTAGTGACTGAAGAAATTGCAAAATACGCAGGCAAATATTTAACAAAACTCGAGTCACATCCTAATCCGCTTGCTCGTAATATTTTGAACTTTACTGGACACATCCGCTTAAAAAATAGAAATGCAAGGGCTCTAATAAACAACACTCCAGAATTCAGCAGCTGCTTAAAAATATTTAGTTTTTTTTGTGCTTATCACTACTTATGATTATTAATAACTATCACTTAGTTTACGTCCGACATTGGTTGGGCCTAATAATTATACTTTAGATTAAGATTTGAATACTTATTGTTAGTTCATAATTGTAGATACAATAAATAAAAAACGTCTTAAAAAAAATAAAAATAAAATTAAAAAAAAACGACAGACTAAATGACTTTGAACCAAGTCTACTTGATATGAATAGGAAGCTGTTAGGAGTCTTGATAGGCTCATTGACTGGTCACTGCTCTCAGTCAGAGCAAGCACCAGTATTTGAGAAACTGGTACTCTATAATTCCTGTAGGATGGGTGAGAGTAAAGAGGAACCATAGACCATTCACTATATAATCTGCCATTACCCGAAGTCGCAATGCCATAGGCTTAGTTGGCCGAGCAGACGTTTTTATGAGAGCATTAGTTATATTGCAAAGTACAAACAAAAGGATATCAAGAGCTTCATTGCGGGAATTGAGTGGCTTAATGGCAGCTACTGAAAATGTTTCTAGGTACAAGGAAATAATTTTATTAACACACAGGAAAATTTCATATTAAAATCTATGTAAACAAGGTTAATTTAAAATTTTTCAGCAATGATTTTGATTCATATTTATTGCATGATTAACAGTAATCGTCCAAGGAAATTTTTCATTTTAAAGTAACTTTATTTCATGTTAATTTAACATTATAGCAATGTAAAATCAAAATGAAGGAATCATATTGAATCACAGTTATTTCAAGTTGGAACAACATAAATTCGATACTGAAATTCAATCCACAAAGAACCATGTTGATGTAAAGTTATTTGCAGTTGAAACAACATGAATTTAATTTAATGTAGTAATTGTATTTTACTAATTCTTTAAAATACGTTAATTTGAATTTAATATTATATTGTTTATCATGTAACTTATTTGAAATGAAAGTTATATTTGAAAAAAAAAACAAACTACGAAGCTATTTTGGCTTGACTGTAGGATTAGAACCTACGACCCTCCGACTTCAAGACTAGTACACTTCCTACTAGCCAGTAGCAGAAAGTTTTCGCTGGTATCGCGAAGTTTGTCGGATATATACTAACATCAAAACAAACAGCGACAAAATAAGAACAAGTCACGCAACTGAGAACAATAGTGCATTACACTGAAAAATAAACACCAACACACTTAAAGTACAATATTATCTCTTATAAGTTCAATATGATAAGCAATCAAAATGTTTGGCATTGAGATTTTACATTTAGCATTTTTTCTGTGTATACAAATAGCAAAGAATCAAATTGATCTCTAAGTGAATGAGTGTAACAACACTACCATTCGTAACCAAACGAAAAAGCCTGACTGAGGGCCTACTTAAAGGGCTTCTTTGACAGGCGTGATGGAAGGCCTCTTCACAACAGTTGATAAAAAACGTTTGTAAGTTATTGTCTTTGCAATGCGATTTGTTTCTTGTAACGTTATTAAAGCCGTAAAGCAATTGTTGCTGCGATCACATATAATAAAAAAATAACTTATATGCCCTCTCCAAAAAAAATTTAATTGAGAATTTGCTTGGAATTTTTTTAGAATGCTGTCTTAAGGTTTTATACAAAGCCTTGCTATGAAGGCAGGGAAGAATGGCTATCGTATCTTAAAGAATTTCTAAGAAGGCCCTCAAAAAAGCCTCGTAATACTAAACGCTGTCTAAGAAATATAACCTACACAACGTTAAGCAACCTACTAATGTGCAACTAGATTTCGTCCTTGCCAAGATTGTTTTCTCTCTCTCTGGTCTGGTTGCTGGTGGTTATTTGTTTTTTTTTCTTCTGCTTCTTCTTATTCTTTTGACTGCTGCTGTCTTCCTTTTTGTAGTGCAAGTTCAAATTTAAGGTATTTGCATGCTGTTTGGCAACAACTTCGAGACGACTCACTCGCACTGCATTTGGATTTGTGAGACGAAGGCGATGAAAGGCAACAACAGCAGCAACAAACGTAAGTTGCTGCACTGATTTCTACAAGCATTTTCTACTTAGAATCCTTGTGCAACATTATATTGTACAAATAAAAGTCCGAACTAGCTTTCGAAATGAAAATGAATGAATGAATGAGTGAACCAACGAACGAACGAACGAACAGTCAAACAAACTCTTATTGTTGAGCACTTAATTCGAACACACATTCATTTTCAGCAGACCAAGAAGTCATAGTATTTTTGGTTTGATTTCTCGAAAGGAAGTTGTATTAGCAAACATAAAGGCACACACACGCTTACACACGACATAAACCCTTAAAACTTATTTGTGTGAAATAATTTTTATTTGGAAGTCAAGCTGTCATAGACGAAGTATGTGTTTGCATGTGTGTCTCTGTATCATTTAAAGGAATGCCAAGCAAGAAGACCAGCCAAGACTAACACCACCACCACCACCATCACCATCATAACTGTCGTTGCTGGGAAAGTGTATTGCTGTAACGTAGAGTGTTTGCTTGTTCTTGTGAATTTCCAAAGGATGCCAACTTGAGATGAGCTAATGCTGTTGCTCAAGTGTGTTTAGCTTGAATACTTAACATTCATTTGGTTTCTCCCTTGTGCTGTGTGCTTTTTTCAGTTTTTGTTTTGTTATGTTTGGTTGTTTCGTATTTCCTCTGCTACTTTAACTACGTTTGGCTTTGGGTGACCTTGATAATGATGATGTTCCTAATGCTGTTGCTATTGTTGTTGCTGATAACGTTTGGTGTCGCTGCCATCTCACATTACCCAAGTGTCTTTATATTTGTCTGTCTCATTGTGTGTGTGTGTCCGTCTGTCTATCTGTGGCTTTTGTCTGTCTTTGCCAGTGTCTTGCTTTGTTTTACTTTCCTTTACTTTAATGCTTTTTTTTCTCTCTGGTTTCTTCCCAGCTGAGTGAGTGTATTAAGTTGTTTGTACAAATGTTTGTGCAATTTGTAAATGTTTTTTTGTCCGTCTCTTAACAGTTTTGGGGCGTTAAGCTGTTGATTGCTAGAACTATTGTCTTCTTTCAACAAATACTTAGACTCAACGACCTTGTCGTTTGTCCAGCATTTTGCATTTACACACAAACCAACACATTATAACTAAATAACAACAAATATCTTTATCAGCTTGTGCAAATAAATGCTTATTAAATGGCTTCATGTTATAAGTAAAACAACATACATATGTACTTATATATGTTTTTCAGTCTAGTCTTCGTCTAGTACCTTGACCGAATTAAAAGAAGCTAAAGAAGGGGATATGAAAGCTTGACATCATGTTGAGTAAAATGTGCATGTACATTTCAAAAAAAAAAAAAAAAAAGGATTCAAGACAAACCCACACATTGCAACATCATCAAGTAATTTGTAACGCCTTTGTATAACAATTTCCGAGATCTTTCTACCACACCACAACCAAACAGACAAGCAGCCACAAAAGAAGCAACAAATGACTGTCAAGATTACCAACCACGATACCAACTGACAAAGCTGTATGCCAACACATGTTGCCAATAGCATTGACACTCACACTCGCATTTGCTCTCTTATTGAAATAGTTTAGTTATTTTGCTTCTTGTTTTTTATATTCAACTTGACTGATTTTATTTTGAATATGTGAAAGTTGACTCTTGACCATTTTATTAACTTGCACTTTTTTTTTCTTTTAATTATTTCATTCACTTGTAGCTGGTAATAACTTTTTTGACTTTTCATTCTTTTTTCTCTTTTTTAAAGGATTAACAATCAATTTGTTGCTTCCAAGTGTCCTTAAAATTAACCTCAACAATATCGTAGATAGATTAAAAGCAATTATTAAAAGAAAAAAAGAAACATTAATGGTATGGTAAACTTTTGTTAAATAGTTATAAATATCTTTATAATGAAGACTGCTAGACTTGTTTTATTAACTCCTTAGATGAGATTAAAAACTAAAATTCCAAAAAATTGCAATAATCTTAAAAAAAATAATACCGATTGACATAGCTTGCTTGGTATTTGACTAGAAAATATTTTTCATGGCAATAGAGGCATATTCCATTCTAGGTCTCTGCTGATTCCCTCACTCGTAATCGACATCGAATAAAAATTAATTTCGATATCAAGAAATGTTCTTATGATGTCATTCGATACCAAGCAAATAGAGTTTTTGTTTCTGTGTTGGTAAAATGCAAATAAATTCGTTTCACAACACTAAATAAATTGTAAGCAAAAATATATGTTTGTATGTCTATATACACACATACACAGAAAACAGTATTCACCGCCCTGCAGAAAGTGCGAATAGTGAAATTGTATTGATTTACTAGCGTTGTTGTCAGTAGTACTACTGACCAGTTGTACCCCAGCCAATGTAATCATCTATTGACATTTAACATTAGCTTGTCATTGAAAATCCACCACTAGACTGTGTCACTACTGACTAAGTAGTTCTTTTGGGACCACATGGAGACATTGAAACCAAAGATTCAATAGTTAATTTTAGAGGCTCTAGTATAAAAAAGCGATATTTCCTCGCTCGTTGTCAATAGTAAAATTATTGTGATTTTCTAGTGACATTGTCAATAGTGCTGCTGACTAGGTGCACCCCAGCCAATGTAATTGCCTATTGACATATAACATAGGGTTGCCATTCAAAATCTACTAGTAGACTTTAGCATTATTGAAAAGGTAGTTTTTGTAATACCAAATGGAGATATTTGAACCAAAGATTCACTAATAGATTTTAGTAACCCTCATCTACAAATATTTTGCACACCATTATAAAAAAGAAAAACAATCTGTTGACGCGTTCATTGACAATATAACCAGAAATACACTAGGATTGTTGTCTCTGACGTATCTTTACTCGCACATGAAAGAAAAGTTGTCTACATTTTAACTAGTGCAATTGTCGCTCGAGAAAGAGTATTGACATAGAGACATATGGTTCTAGGCTGACTAGAAGGCAATAAAAGTTTTTTTCATTAATAATTTAATTGATTCAATTAACTTTTTAATTGTATTAATAAATTTTAGTGAAAAGCTTAATTGATATTATCAAATTGCTTAAAGGTGAAAATTTAATTAATTTTTTAATTGATATTACAAATATTTTAATTGATATTATAACATCATACATATTACTTTTTTGTGTGCATGCAATATTTTTTAAATTTTTTTTAATTAGTAACTTAATAAAAATTAATTAGTATAAACTTAGGGATAGAACACTAGCCACCTTTTCGATTCCTTAATTGGTTGACTAGAAACAGCTAATTTGTTAGTTAAATGCTCCCAGAGTTGGTTAATAATTTTATTTTCCCTGACAACAACTGTTGGGCAAAACATTACACATTACCATCAAAACTACTTGCTATATAATGACTAACTTTTCTGATTGCCAAATTTCCTCACTCGCTTACAAATCACATTACAAAAAATTAAAAAAAAAATTACGTACAAGTTGATAAATGAGGAGAATGATTCTTTTAGATTTAATAGATTACGTGAACATGTTGCCAAATAAAATAAATACAGCAAAGTGCAACTATGACTCGCGCATGAAGGGTTTCGTACGGACACGAGATATGTAATTCAATACGAACTATAGCCTATATATTACATAGTTTTGGCATTGTTTTCGTTTTTGGGATTTTTTCGGCTTTGAGGGTTTTTTTAGTAAGGCGTTTTTTAGTTTTTGGCATTTTTGCATTTTTGGCTTATATTCGGTTTTGGTGATTTTTAGTTTTGGCGGTTTTTGCTCGTTTTTGGCGATTTTTTCGGTTTTTGGTTTTTTTTTATTTTGTATTTTTTTTTTAATTTTGGCGATTTTTCCAAATTTTTGGCGATTTATTTGATTTTTATAATTTTTTTAATTTGGCGCTTTTTTTCGTTTTGCGATTTTTTCGGTTTTTGACGATTTTTTTTTTTTTTTGTTTGGCGATTTTATAATTTTGGGATTTTTAAATTCTAGCGTTTTTGAAAATTGTATGTTGTAGCGGTCAAAATTCTACATACTATGTCAAAATCTCAGGTCCGTAGCTCTTACGGTTCTAGAGAAAACAGCCTGTGAAGGGCAGACAGACATACGGGCAGCGTAGCGAAAATAATAGGGCTCCTTTTCACCTTTGGTGTAAGAAATCCTAAAAAGTGGGCGTGGTCAATGTTGACAACACACAAACGGTGACAAACATTAATCGGTACAGCCATTCTTAATTGATGTGGTTACCAACGAACTACATTTGAATTTTATTTTTATAGATAAATATTTTTGTTTATTTAAATGGATTTCTTTTGAGCTGAAAAACTGTATTTCTTATGTACATAGGAAACTGTGTAAGTGCATATTACACATCCCTCTTTCTAAAAAGTATTTACTATAAAATTCCGCTTTTTTCGGCATTTTCTTCTAAATCCCGCATTTTCAATCGATCATGTCCCGCTTTTTACAAAAAAAAAATCCATCTGGTCACATTATGCATTAGCAGTGTTGCCAGAAGTAGGGGAAAATCCTTACATAGGGAAAATCGACAGATTTTTTATATTCTCCAAAATTTAGTGATTTTTTCGTCATGTAGCATTATTTATGAAATAAACAATAATATTTTCTTTTTCAAAACAGTTCAAAAATGTTCTTTTCGCTAAAATCGCTTAAAAATATATTTCCAGAGTTGTATGTGGCTTAAAAATTTGTTGACACTAATATTTATGTATTAGTGATGTAACAAATGTCAATTTTCGATATTCGCGAATACGAATATAAATAATAATATAAAATAATAATAAATAAATAATAAAATTAATAACAAAATAATAAAAATAAATATAAAAATATTAATAAAAATAATAAATTAATAAAATTAATAAAATTTATATATAATTAACAAAAAAGGTCGAATAAACTATTATAATATTTATGCATTTATTTATTTAATTTTTTTGGAAAAATATTCGTATTCGTATTCGCCTAAATTTGACTAATACGAATGCTTCATATTCTCATTAAAAATGTCCGAATAATTGGAAATTCGAATACGAATATTCGTGCATCACTAGTATGTATGTATTTCCCAAGGCGAATTCATATACCAGGTGGTGTCAAGCCTGCAACAACAAAATCCACCTAGTACAAATTTTATTGCAATGAAATTTGACTGGCCAAACTTCTTTAAAAAATCAGCTGTTCACTTGGCACCACCTAGCACATTCGCCTTGCTTTTTCTAAAATGTCATTCAATGTTGAATGATGAATTGAATTTATCCTTTCAAATATTATTTGAAAAGAACTTTATATTAATTTTTAAAAAACTATATGTTGTTTTAATTGAATTTAATTAAAAATACATATGTATGTATGTATAATTTTTTTTTAGTTTTTTACTTATTTTTTTCCAAAGCTTTAATCAACATATGTGGCAGCGCATAGAGAAAGGGACCTAAGGGTAAAAAAATTAATTTTCACTTTTTTTTTTTTTTTTGATGTGGACAACATCTGAGCATCGAATGAGACCGATCCCATGCCCCAAAAGTGTTGCCTCCCAGAGATATGCGCTTTTTATTCAGTGATGGTACACCAAAGATACATGTATTTAAATCTTTAAAATGGCACTCCTGAACAAAACAGGTTTTTACCCTTAGGTCCCTTTTTGCGCGTCACATATACATATATATATATATATATATATATATATATATGTATATATATATATATATATATATATGTATATTTTTATAAATAATAGTTTTTTTTCTATTTTAATGACAAAAATGAGTAGGAATTTTTGTAGGAAAAAATCTGAATTTTTTTTTAGCATGTGTAGGTATTTTTTCGAGAAATCTACTGGCAACACTGTGCATAAGGCTATTAAATCTAGGAAATTAAACACTAAATAACGCGTATGAGCATTATGCAATTTCTCTATTATATTGCGCATACGCCTCCATATATGTAAACGAGTGAATATGATTGATTCTGCCAAAGCAGAGCGGGGAAAATATGCTTGTATGTACGTGTATGGGAGAGTTTTGAAAGTGATAGTCCGATGTAGTTAAAAGTACCCTCGTCCCTTTTGCATATTATTATGAAAAGTTTGCATAGAAAACCATTTAATCCTTGCTTTTCAAATAGAGGAAGTATTCCAAACTTTTTTTCCTGGAAAAAAAAGTCATAGCATATGAGATTTTTTCAAATATAAATGGACAAATTAAAAGAATTTTATCGCAAAGCAAATATTACTGTATTAACGAATGCCTTCAGGATATTATGAAAGTGTAGTTTTAGTATAATGTGGCACTTATTGTTATTAAAACTAAGGTTTATATCTCTATCAAAATGTTATATCATTATCGAAATGTATTGCATTTGTTGTTCGTGGGTAATTGCTCTCAATTTTTAGCTTCCTCAGGAATCGTACTATTAGAGTTGTTATTGATGGGATCTCGTCAAATGAGTTCAAGGCAAGTTCAGGACAACTGCAATGCCCCTTTCTTCCTACAACTCTTCTCTAATTTTTCTAAATATCCTTTTATCTTGAACTTTCTATCCTTTCTACTTCTTCGCAGATGATAGCAGGATTTGCCCTTCATTCTCATTCAGTAATAGACCAAAGTATGAATGATACTTTAAGTTATGATTTAATAGCGATGTTTGAATGAGGACATGCCACTAAGATTTATTTTAACGCTCAAATTATTGAAAATTCTGCGCCATCTGTAACTGTGGGTGGTATAAGTATTAGAGAAGTGTATGAGCTGTTTCACTTTCACTCTCCACTCACTTTTACAATGCTTTTGTTTTGTTTTTTGACATCAATATGTAAAAATGATATTGCTTACAAAGTTAACTCTCTAACAATTGACTATATAGTAATTAAATAAGTCACTAAAGCACGTTGCCTAGATGAAGTGTTAAGTTAATAAAACATTGCGTAATAATTAATAATTTTTCTCGTATTAAAATAATTTTTAAAATAAAATTATCCTAGCTCTTTTATTTTATAATATTACATAAAACTATATTTGTGAGATGGGGTTTTAAGAAATTCTCAAAAGAGTTATACTGATTCATTGCTTTAGTGAATCATATGAATGAATGGAAATTGCAAGCAGTGGCATGCATTGACATGCACAGATGCATGCACTGATCACATTTTTCAAGTCTCAAGGGAAACATTCAAATGCCTAGATATTTTAAAACAAAGGTCATATAGTCCATTATGTTTTTTAAATCAACATTGAAATACTTCATTCAAAGAACCAGATAACATCGTTTGCGTGCTAAAAATGCATAACACAATAATTTTACGAAATTATTTGGCCTTTTCACAAATGGTGGTGAGTTTTTTTCTCCAAATATTATTTAAAAAAAAAAAGATACGAAAAATCAGATTTGCTGAAGTTAAAAAACTAATTCCGATTCACTGAATAGGTATTAAAAAAAAGAGTTTTTCTTGCAATGGCAATCTCTTATAAAAATTATTAGAATTTATTCAAGATTAAACTACTTCCGGGTCACTAGTTTGAGATCTTATTGACTCTCTTGGAAGTTGTTTTTTTTTACTAGCTGGCTCATTAAAATACCAACGTAATCTGGCATATATTTTGCTGTTCTAACTGCACCAAAATGGAAAGTGTGCTAATGAAAACAGGAAACCTCCAATGATTTCATAATTATTCACACTAAAAACCCAAAACTATAATTAAAAAAATATAAACTAATTTTTCCTTACATCAGCAACAACTTATATTCTAATCCAATTGTAATTGTTTACTTGACCACTGAACAAGTTTGTTGCGTTAATTAATTGTAAACCGCAAAAAAGATAAAAGAAAACTTTCCATACTTAAGTTAACAAAAATGAACAACAACACTGCTTCCCTGCCCGCCCAGTATTTCTGTCTCAGAAAACAACATACAGTTGATATATGATTACAATTTATTCACAAGTTAACACATGTTGGTTTAGTATTATTATAAAAGGTTAAAAGTGACCTTTTTCCAACTTGTTCTATTTTTCTTTTTTGCTAAGTGAAAACATTTATTCGCTTCACAATGAACAATTATCCTACAAGCGATTAACCAACTCAACAGCAGCCACAATACAAGTAAAGGATGCTTTATTTACTTACAGTAGTAGTGCCAGTGGTAGGCGACAAATTTGAAAAGTCTGTCACACTACGATTTATAATTTCTGCTGTTTTAACACAATCCTTTTGCCGCTATGTAGTCCTTAGTCTTTATTATTTTGTTTAATTTTATAAAAACATAAAAAGCGAACAAAAAACGATACATGAACGTTCCTTAGAATAAATAAAACTCACATAAATACACTCAAAAAATTAAGATGATTAGATTTTGTTTTGACAAAAAAGTAACATGCTTAAAAACGGTCTAAAAAATATTTAGAACGAACATGTAACGTGAAGAAAGTGATTAAATATAATTGTTTTCCATAAGAATATTTACAATAATTAGAATATCCACATTCCCATATAAAAGTATATAATAAATGATAGAGTCTTGTATAAGACCATTTAAAAGAACTTTCAAGACATGAGAGATTTTTCAAATGCTTTACTTTAGCAAAGTCCTCAAAAACAAACACTGAACAACACAGTTTGCAAGACATTTGTTTCAGCTATTATAACAAAGAAGGAAATATATTGAAGCAAACAGTCGTTAAGCAGCTCTGGGTTGAGGAACATCTCTCGCGCCATCGTAATTATTTCTTAAGTGCGGTCAGGCTTGTGCGTTTTGTTTGGCCTTCGAGAGTTTTTCGTCTCGCTCGCACTGTTTGACTGATCTGCCACGGATAACCGTATAATCTTGCGGTTTTTTGTGAAATTTCTTTAACAACCACGTTGCTACTTCCTATGTGAAGGCATAGGTCGTGTACAGTCAGTCACAAAAACTTTTAAAATACTGTTAATACCATCTTGGGCATATGGTCTAGTTACTCCGTCCATACTTGTGCAACACCATATTATACAAATTTACTTTGTATAATATGTACTAAATAAATAAATAAATAAATATTGAAGCAAAGAAGCATATATTAGGCTGAGTTTACATCTGGCATTTCATGTGTGCCATATCACAAAAAAAGGCTTTACCACTAATTACTAATGAAAAACTGTTCGATTCAGACACGTATTTATTAAGTTAAACAGTTTCATACATAACTAATAGATTAGACTTGGGTCGAACTCGTTCACTAGTTCATTTTTGCCACAAACCACTGATCAAACCCATTTAAATTACATGGGTTTGATTATTGGTTTGTGGCAAAAATGAACTAGTGAACGAGTTCGACCCAAGTCTAGACCCAAGTCTAATTCGTAGCTAGTAGTTACGCTTTCTTTGTCACGTGGCACATAGATATACAACCGGCCTTATACTAAACAAATAATATAATATAATAAAATATAATAACCCTGCAGTCAGACTGGGGCCAAAAGTCTTTATTCTGGCGACAATTTTAGTAGTCACAATGTCTAGAATTTCTCTTCTATTCGTCGGTATAAAAGAAAGAGAGAAAACAGATGCGGCGTATTTGTGGTGGATTTTTCAACAACTTTTCAATGTATGTACATAAATTTGTATGTACGTAAGGTATAGAAATATACCAGTAAATGTCTGTTTGGTATATCTTCAAGATATACCAGCCATAAGAACTACGTAGTCAGTACCTAGCAATGATCTGCAATAAAACGTTTTTCGATATTCACACTGACTCATGAAATCTTAAATCTAAATGAGTAGACATCATTTAAACTCAACTACTCTGATTTACGCACACTAACGATAAGATTGATTTATAAGTATAAGGTTGCAATAAATATAAATGTGACGTCGACATCATAATCATATGACACTCACACTAATTAATCACTTCACTTCACTGCTGGCCACTAAGAGAATAACTAGCGCCAGAGTGCCGAACATCAATCGGCTTTTTATACAAATGAATACACATACGCTTATACATTTCTCTCGTGTTTCTCTTTGTGAGCAGCTATGCTTCAGTTTGATTTATAATTTCAGAAAAATACTTATACTACTTACATTGATTTAGCTCATGAAACTCAACCATATAGTACAACTACAACTGCAACAGTATTAAGCAGAGCTGCCCACAGAGAGAAAACCAAAAGAAATGTATAAGCGTATGTGTATTCATTTGTATAAAAAGCCGAATGATGTTCGGCACTCTGGTGCCAGTTTGAACAGCCTGTGTATAAAGTGTTTAAAAAAACACATTTGTAACATCATAATGAACAAACACATAACCTCATAATGAGTATTTTAATGTTCGTATACGAAGTTGGTTTTCCCATACAATACTTATTTTGCATCGTCTATAAATATTGAGTTCAGGAGAGTCGCCATCAACAACGTAATAAATCTTGCTAAGTTTGAGGGCGATGAGAACTTCACACTTATGAGTGAATATGATTCATAGTATGAGTGCGCATAATTACAAGCTATTACAAATCACGATTCAACTCTACTCACTTTTCACTACTCATTGCTGTTCTCTGGTACCTAGTCAATTGTTTTAGTGTTACTACTAGGTTTTCAATGACAAACACACGCTAAATGTCTATAGCACAAAGTATTGTATGGGGAATAATTAGAGAGTAGTACTGATGACAAAGTCAAAAGCGAGTCAGTACATTTTCATTAGAGACATTTCCTTCAGGGAAGCGAAGCACGAAAGATGTATTTGTAAAATGTTAAGGTGCGGGATGTAAAGGTTTTAAAAAATATCAAGTAAATGTTGAACGAACAGGATACAAAGGTTAGTCCTAGCTTATAGTAGTGTGTGTAATAAATTTGCCCTATAGTTTCTTGCTTAGTTTATACAGATATCAGGAAGACCAGCTCAAACAATAGGCGCTCAAAAGAGGTGCCAAAAGATTTGGAGAATTGATTTGAAAACAAAGCAAGTTATTACCGGATTGCGTTTTCAAATTAAAGTCCGATTTCTTGAACATATTGGTGGGCTTATATACTCTTTTACATTTTACAATTTTTATGTTTCTTGATATCTTTAATTTTGCTTTAATAACATAAATTAGTAATAAAAAAAGAAAGTATGTCATTTAAATTTTTATTAAGCAAACATTCTGTTAATTATTACAATGAACTGTATTGCTATGCAATTGAACTATGATACAGTATAATACAGTAAGTGAGGTACACTACATATTGGTGTTTGTGTGTATATGAGTGTTTACAAGCAATGTAACAAGAAGTTGTCTCGTCTTTGCTATTATGTTTGTATTTAAGGGAGACATAACTAATGTCAAGGCACGTGTGCATTTGTAAGTGCACAGAAATATAAAAGAACATGCACAAAGCGCGTGCGTATGTTCATGCATGACGTTTGTATACGCGCACATGCGTATAAGGAAGCAAACATCACAAATTCTTTCGTTATGAAGTATTTTCTTTTTTTACTCTTATACCTGCAATAAGTGAAACAAATGTCTTACCAACAGTGTTGTTCAGCGTTTGTTTTTGAAGACTTCGCTAAAGTAAAGCACAAGTGTCTTGAAAGTTCTTATAAATGGTCTTTTGCAGGACTCTAATGTACAGGGTGGCCCAAATAAGACCAGCTGATGTGAAACACAAATAACTTTTTTATTTTTTAACATAATTTATTTTTTATTTTTGCAGATTATAACTGAACTCTTGGAAATTTAAAATGAATACGTACAGTCCACAACAAAGCATTAAAATTATCGATTTTTATTATTCTTCTCAACGATGAATTGTTCTGACGCAAAGAAATTATCGCCCACATCTTCCATGATTACAAGTTTAGTTCGCCGTTTCTTTTTTATGGGGATATTTAAAAGACAAAGTGTATGTTAACAAACCACAGACACTTGGACAGCTCAAGCAGAATATTCGAGACGAAATACGGCGCCTGTAATCAGAAACATTACGCCGTATAATGCAAAATGCGCTAAAAAGAGCCAATGCCTGTATCGAGCAAAATGGTGGTAATTTGTCTGATGTCATATTTCACACATAGTCACGTTAAATTTCCATAAAATTTATTTAACATATAAAAATAAATCATTTAAAAAAACCGTTATTACAAGAGTTACAAGTGTTTAAAATCACTAGATATGGTATCCTTTGGGCCACCCTGTACATATACCCAAAATTTGTGTGTATACTCTTTTATTTTAGCAGAGACACCTTTAGCTATCACTGCCAAGAATCACTTACTCAAATCACGAACTTTTTAGCAAAGATATAAGCATATAAGCCACAATGGATATTCCCATAAACCTAGCTAAATATCCCTAAATCAAAGGAGTTTCCCTGCACTTCCCCCACAAATTATGGGCAACAGTGAAAATCCTAAAAACCCGCTGTCGCAGCACCATTATGTTATGTAGTTTTTACCAGTATTTGTAGCCAAGTGAAGATACTACTTCTTGTTGTGGTATTTGGAGTGTTTGTTACGAACAAGAAGTGCTCGCCCATATACACGAACATCACTACATCCATCGTGCCTCGCTTATTATATAGCATTTATTGTTGGTTTAGTATAATACATGCAACGGCAATACGTTTAAAAAGCAAGACTTATTAACATTTCAAGAATGTTTACGCAGGGCTCCAATAAACATAACAGCAACTCTTATGGTATACCTTCTGCTTATTAATACTATGTTCACACTTATGGTTTTAAAGTTGTTTAACGCCTCATTCGTGTTTAAGAGCTTAAACACGACAATTTTGAGATGCTTTACCATACATTGAATTGTTTTGTTAAACATCTCAAATGAAGTGTTTAAGATTTAAACACTTCCTTAAACACGATAATGGAGTATGTTCAGTCCGTTTTTTGATAACTCTGGCAACTTTGTGTTGTTATTAAATGGCGTCACGTCAAAAATTATTTGGTAAACAAGTAATTATTTACAGAATACTAAAATATTTACAAGAAAAATTATGGTTTGAAAATAATTAACCAATAAAAAAGCATAATTGTTCGTAATTTCTTACAAATACAATAATTCATTGACAAAACGTCAACCTTAAACATCTTAAATGTAATGTGAACGGTTGTGTTTAGTTTTTTAAAACACTTGCCTTAAACACGTTTAAGACCATAAGTGTGAACATGGTATAAAGCCGCGTTCAGACTATTATACTTTGTATTTATACTTGTCAAAAATTCAAATAATACGTGCAAGTGTGATAGTTTGAACGCAAAATGTCATCAAAGTGGCAAATAATACGATAATAATTTTGACATCCCATAAGACTTTTTCGTTTTAGAAAATTTTCTTAACGATTATACTTTTCATTAGATCAGGGTTGCATTTTCACACAAACCAAACTTCCAAGTCGGCTGTTTCGCCGCCGATAGCGTGTCGTCATTGATGTAATGTTTTGTCATATGTATATCGGCTCAAAATTTTGAATAAGTGAATCGTATGGAAGTATATTTCGTTGACGTAATTTTTTTAACGTTTTTGTAATATCTTTTCTTAAATTTTTTCTTTTATTTACATAGAATATTTTTAACTGCTGAATTTTTTCAAGTGCCGGCACGACCCCGCCACATGAAACCGCTTTGCCGCCGCTAGTCAATGAATAGTACAGACATTTTCATTGAACAGCTGTTTTGTTTTCTGCTTGTATTACACATTTTATTTGAAGTGTGATGGTCTGAACACAATATGTGATTTTACGTTAGATTTTTTGACAGTCGCAACGAATGTATTTAGACTTCTGTATCGTAAAATGTGATGAAAGTATTAATACTTGTATAATAGTCTGAACGGAGCTTAAGACATACAAACACATAATCACATAAGCCAATGTAGATGCCAGACATAAACAACAACAGCGAATATAATATGTTTATTCACTTTAACCAACAGAACGAGTTGTTACACGATGTAATGACGTAAGCGACAGCTGAAAATATGGTTGCATATGCTGAGACTTTTGTTAACATCGTGGTATTCTATCCGTGAATAATGTTACAATGTGTATTTAAATATGTTTTGATAAGACATCATACTGAATGGAAAAATTTACCAACCTACCAAAACTATATTTTATAATTAGTAATAACCTTACAATATTCAACACTTCAGGCTGGAAAAAATTTAATCCTACATATATGATACTGTTATATAAAATGTAGCATATCGTCGGCTAGAGTGTAAACCTGCTAAATCCACTTTTTATAACATGTGAAATTTTAATGGCGTTCGAAAGAGAAAGAGACGCCTGAAAGATTTTTTAAAATATTTATTTTAATTTGGAGCTCTATATGACGAAGAAACTTAATGTATCAGACCAATTTCCTAATACTCTTAATGGTTTCTAGTTAAGAGTATTTTGTCTCTTCTTTAAAATTTATACTCTAAGCCGACGATATGACCATCTAAATTGTAACTTATTAGAAGTTATGACACAAAAGCTTATTATTAATTGTTTATTATGGCACTCGCTTTAATTTATAATATTACGAGCTAAATTTTCCTTGAGTGAATACAATTCAAGTAAAACATAAAACAAATGAATTGTTGCTGATGTCTTTTATACATATAATTTTTTATTACATTTTATCCTTTTTGTCGTTAATTTTTTTTGTTTTTTTTTTTGTTTTGTATATGTTTTTTTTTTATTTTCATTTCTATGTTAATGTAGTTGTTTGTATGCTTGTTGTCCTTTAAAAAAAAAGGAATTCTATTATACTCCTTACTTGTGGCTGTCATGACGACTTCATTGTTTCGCTCACAAGCGCTTAAAGTTGTTTTATTCGTTCCTCTATTTTGTTTTTTAACCGCAAAGATAACAAAATGTGGCTTAACAAAGCCATTCATTCATTCATTCACTCGTTCAACTCATTCATTCATACACTTGCTAATCTCTATTTTATTTAATAATAATGTGATAAGCCGGCATAAACTTCACTTGTAAGTAATTGAGAAAACAATTTAAATAGGAAAAATCTTTCTTGTGTGTGTCAAGGAAGTTAATTGTGGAAGTTAATTTGTGTTTCACACATAAACTATGTTTATATGTTTCTCAGGTTTTTTTCTATGTTATATACATATATTGTTTAGAAAACTTTGAGTAGGTAAATGGAAATGATTTTTATTTAACTGCATTAATAATGACGAGGTAAATTTTTATTTTTAACACTTTGCATAGTAAATTTTGATAATTTAAAATTCTATATAATCTAAAATTATTTAGTTACTTTCTAAGGTGCACAATAATTTTTATGTGAAATTATTCAGGACTTTTGCCACGAGTTTGTACTTATTGACTTCCTTAGTTTTCAACAAGCTATATCACTTCCATCTGCTTGAAATAATTTCATCAGGTGTTTGTGGATTGGACATTGAAGGGAACGCAAGTGTAGATTAAACGTGAAATGAAGCAAACACTTGCACTTCCCTTCTTTAAAATTTTGAATTTATTGGAAATTAAGAAAATGAGTTTTGTATAAACCGCAGCCAATAAAAATGTTCAGTTTTTTTCCCACAAAAAAATGCTCCACTGCAACAGCTTTAAGAAAAAAAACAATCACACTTTTTTTAGTCCACAAATAGCTTTAGGAAAAGTAAATTCTTATGCACTAAACACATTCACCACAGCAGGCTACACAAACACACGACTTCAAATGCCGCTAGCAGCATTTGTTGCCTCGTAAACGGCTATTTAATTATTTTGGAGACGGCAGCAGCACCATCTGCAGCTGATATTCTAGTACAAATACATAGTTCAGTATTGCCACTTTTATATGTTTTGCATTTATTAAAATTAATTACTCTTTTAAAATGTACTTATTTCACGTAAAAGTACAAAAATGAATTAATTTATTCTTAACATCAATTTTTGGATATTATTTCTGTTAAATAATATGAAATAATTGTACAAAATCATTCAATCAACATTTTCTATTATACCGGCAATACTGAATTTTCTCATTGTAGCTAAAGAAATAGAAATTAGTTTAATTGGACTACAACAACAAAATCAGCATAGACAACAACCTGTCGCCCTGTTGCCTTGCTGCCTTCAAAAAAATTATTCTCATATAAACATGTGTATTCTATCCTTGACATTTGGTAGTCGGTAGCTTGCTGTGGTGAATGTGTTTAATGCTTTATTCCGCTGGAGTACTTACTGCTAAGCTATAATATATGACAATTTTTAAAATAGTCAGTTGATTACATTAAAAGTAATCCAAGTGTCAGTCAGTACTAGTTGCGGAATAGTTGGTTTAAAGTTAGTTTAAATTTATCGTCATTCCTGATAGGGATCCTTTATTTTTCTGCGCACATACAAACGCACACATGCATTGATATTAATTGTGTACGCTTGCTTTAAAACCCCACCCTTAAGTACATAGTAGCTTACCATCTACATCTTACACACACACTCAACAGCAAAATATGAAAAATACACTCATCAACACTACTTCTTTTGAGTGTTATTTACGAGCAAGAACTCTTCGCGATATTGCTGGTAAACACTCATATACACGTACATCAATACATCCATAGTGCTTCGGTTATTATACGACAGCATTTATGATTGGTTTAGTATAATACATGCCACGAGAATACATTTAAAAACCTAGACGTATTTACATTCCAATAATGTTTACGCAGCCCTCTAATGCGAATATAAAAATCAAGACATCACTTATCAGCTTATTACACGTTTTGTTGTGTATTTGAAAATTATTCTACAGCTCGTGATCCATTTTATCAATATTTTCGGCTGAAAATGCTCGTTTAAAGTAAGAACAAGTAGAACTTTGTTTTGAGTTCGCGGCAATTCCCAAAAAAAGTCGCTTAGTCCCAAAAATGAGATTTTGCACTACTTTTGAAGTATTCTTCTTAGTTTTCGCAAATAATCACCCTTATTCTATTTGGCGTCGGCAACATCGTCGTCAATTTTGAAACAACATCAAAATAACACAACATCAATGCTAACTTTGTATTCCCTAACAGTGTTATGACGACGTTGCCAGTTTATCGATAAATACAATACACATATCCAATATTTGAGTCAGCTGGTTCATTTTGTTTACTATTTTTGCTAAAAGTATTTTTGAATAAGTAAAAGCTTTGTAAATAAATTAAAATAAAATGTTTTTCTTTCCTATTGAGACGATGAAAATAAAAACAAATTAATAGTGAAAATAAGATTTCTCAGACAAAAGTCATGCATTTGCCAGTTACCCAAGGAAAAGTAAGTGATAAGTTCTCTCATGTTTTTTTGGGAAAATAATGGGTAATGTTCATCCTTTTAATATTTTACAAATATTTTCGGCTGAACAAAACATCATTTAGGAATGTATTGGATACAATAGAGCCTAACTTTTGAAACAAAAGGGATCAGATCAACGTTTATTGGAACTTGGAGCTTCTTCCAAAGGTACTCAGTGCTAATTGTTTATATACCCCGCCTTCAGTTGCTTTGCTGTTGTTGTTTGCAACCTTTTTTTTTAATTTAAGCCTCAAGTCGCGCCAGACCTGTAAAAAATTTTTATCATACAGTATACTTTCCCAACACACTATTTACCTTACATTTTGTCATCCACCACTAGTTCTAATTGGTGGACCGAGGGAATTTAGTGCAGTCTCACTTTCCCACTGCACCTTGAAATTATTAGGAATACTGCCCCTGCGGAATCCTCTAGCAAAAGAAGGACTTTTCCAACTCTTCTACAAATTGGTTGGGGTTGCTAATTTTAATTTTGTCCATATTATATTTTTAACTTTTTTTAAGAACTTTTTTCAAATAAATATGTACATTTTTATATATACTTATATTTCTCTTTTTTACCATTACCAGTTGAGGCATGCACACAACAGAACACGACATCAACAACACTGACGACAAAATGAACGGCAACATCAACATCAATGTTTCTTTCAGAATACCAAACATATGCTGACAGTCATCGATAAATGGCAATACTATCTACGGGAATACCGATTTGATAAAAAAAACATTAAAAACGACGTCGTGTTATGTTGCCGACGCCAAATAGAATAAGGGTGAATATTTTTGAAAGTATTTAAAAACATTTCTTGTCTTAACTTCGCATAATAAATTTTTTGGTTCCTGCTTTGCAATTTAAAAAGAAGGCCTTCAATTTGATATTTATAACTCAAATTGGTTCGGTTTTTGTCAGCTGACACGCAACATAGTGATACGATTTCGCTAATTCTACTTTAATATACAAGTGCACTCGTGTATATATTTTGTTACGTTTTTACCTTTTAAATATGTTGTTTGTGTAGCTTCGGATTTTTATAACTGAATAAAAAGTTTCCAGTGAATAATTGTCATCAAACACATTTTAAACACACAATTATAAATTATTCAGTACTGGAATACCACGATGTTAACTTCACTGTTCTTCAAACTAAACCATTCTTAACATGCACCTTGCAGTCACTAGTGAAGTGCCTAAAAGACGATTAAACAAACCTACCAGTAATACATGTATTAGAGAGCTGTGTAAACAGTCTTGAAATGTAAAAACGTCATGATTTTTAAATGTATTCACGTCGCATGTATTATAGTAAACCAATACTAAATGCTGTCGTACTATAAGCGAAGCACGATGGATGTATTGGTGTATGTGTATATCAGTTGTAACAAGCGATGTCGCAAGACAGCTTGTTTGTAACAAACACTAAAAAGAAGTACTGTTGACTAGTGTATGCTTGTTATTTTTCATATTGTACGTTTGAGTGTGTGTGTGTGTGTGTAATATGTAGATGGTAAGCTATTATGTGATTAACCGCATACAACTAATGTCAATGCATGTGTGTGCGTTTGCATGTGTGCAGAAAAATAAAAGATCATACACACATACATGCATGACGTTTGTACACGCGCTCATGCGTAGAAAGAAGCAAGTATCACAAATTCTTCCGTCACGAAGTGTTTTCTTCTTTACTCTTATACCTACAATACTCAAAAAAATTTCTTGCAAACAGTGTTGTTAACGTTAGTTTCATAAGATTTCGCTGTAGTTAAACATTTGAAAAATCCCTCATGTCTTGAAAGTTCTTATAAGATGTCTTATGCTGGAGACTAATATGTATGTATGCCGAGTACACACATTTGGCTTCACGTTCGAACTGATTGATGAAAATCAAAAAATTTTGATTTTATTATTCTTTTTTTATTGAAAACAAAATGTAATTTACTTTATTTTATTTTATTTGTGAAGTCATGGAGAAGTGTACGGACAAAGAAAAATTGTTTTTGTTTAATCGAAAATTATCTTTGCTTGTCAGCTTCATTTAATTTCAGTTCACTTGCTTTGATACGCTACAAAGTGAAAATATTTATTTGTTTATTTCTTTAAAGGGACAGGCATACCACATTTTTAACATATGCACTGATGGTCGGCTTTATTTGAGTGTATCCAGGGTTCAATACAATTTTGTTGATTTTCGTGTATGGGCGCTGACAATAGATCATCAATGTCGATGGCTTCTTGTTGTTGTTTCTGTCTTTCATCTGCATCGGCTTGTGTGTTTGTATGATTGTATTTTTTGATAAGCAGAATGTGAAACATTATAGTTACATTGTTCTAAAAAGGTTAAAATCGGTATATTTATATCTCGGAAACTGAAATAGATGGACTTCAAGCCGACAAGTGCTTGGTACTTTTTCGATATGTGTACTTTTAGGGGTAAATATTATGTAAAAACTGAATTTTGGTACTTTTTTACACTTGACACATCTCCTAAATAAAGTATTGAAGATAGCAGAAAGCTTTTTGAAGCTTTCCTTTCAGTACATGTACATGTGTGTACATGTGTACATAGGTGTAAAAATTATTTACTATGACTTCCTACCGCTTGGTAAAAGTTAAGATAATAAAGTGTATTCTTTTTAAGGCCCTAAAAAGGTACCAAAAAGGTTAAATAACGCAAATGGTGCTAAAAATGTTAAATGCGGGAGAATTCATATATGGACATTTCCACGAGAAATTCCACTTTTTTGTCGCGTGCGACTCCATTTTTATTAAAATTTTACCCAATGTCGATCTGCTGACGGATTATACAAATATATAAAGAAGTAAAAAAAAATAACAAGCATATTCATTTGGTGTCGCACGCTACAAAAAGTTGACATTCCTGTGAAAATGCCTAAATGTAATTGAAACATTTTAAATCTGAATTATACATATATTTTTAACTGATTTTTTAATATTAATTTGGCATCTTTAAAATACTTTCCGTAAGGTAGTTTTCAAAAAAAAAACTTTAAAAATTTTTATATTCTTTTTGGAAACACCACTTTTTTGCATATTTAACTTTTGAAAACGTACTATTTGGGCTATGAAAACGTTTTTATAATGTACTTTTTAAAAAATTCACCTTTTGTGAATGCTATTTTATAAAAAGTAATTTATAAAAAACGACTTAAAAATTACTTTTAAGAAAAGGTAATTTCTTAAAATGGTTTAAAACAACAACTTTTTGGGAAAAGTACTTTTTAACAAAAAAATTTGTTTTTAAATTATATATGAGATTAGATACTTTTTTGAAATGGTGCCTTATTGAAAAAGGTACTTCCCCAAAAAAGTGGGTTTTAAAAAGGTACTTTTTGAAAACATACTTTTTGAAGAAGGTACTTTTTGGAATAAGTGGTTTTTGAAGAAAATAGTTTTTGTAACAAGTACTTTTTGCAATAGGTACTTTTTGGAAAAAGATCCTTTCCCTAAAAAGTGGTTTTTGAAAAAGGTACTTTTTTGAAAACTTACTTTTTATAAAAAGTACTTCTTGAAATAGGTACTTTTTTGAAAAAGGTACTTTTTTGAACCAGGTTTTTTTGAAGAAGATACTTTTTTGAAAAAGGTGTTTTTTTAAATGTACTTTTTTGAAGAAGGTAATTTTTTGAATAAGTTACTGCTTTGAAAAAGTTACTTTTTTAGAAAGGTACATTTTTGAATAAGGTACTATTTTTGAAAAAGGTACTTTTTGAGAAACGTCTTTCTTTGAAAAAATTACTTTTTGAAGGCCATATTAAAAACATATTTTGGTTTCTGTCAGTCATTTGTCTGTTTAATTTTTTTGGCATTTTTAATTAATTTAAAAGTATGTAACATATTTTATGTAATTTTTTTAATTTTGAATTTACGATGTTGCGCGTGGCCGTTGTATGGAGAATTTTTTGGTTGATTTCTTATATTCTCTTCCCCCAAATCGGTTCAGTACTATGTAAAAAAAATACAAAAAAATTTTATAACAATAAGCTTTGTTTTAGGGGGTACATCCGACCCTCAAAGTTTGCCCTCAAACCTATATATTCAATGTAATTTTTTTTAAGTTTAAAATTTTTTAAACTCACTAATAATCCCAAATTAATATTTTACTTATTAAGTAAAATATATTTTTTTATTAAAAATACATTGAAATTGATTATTGAGGGATTTAGCTGGATCTTATGCGCACTTCAATGTTGCTAATGCAGATCACCAGGGAACCTTTACCCAAAGTTTCTTAGAACAACTAGAGTTATTATGTTATAAACTTTCATTTAAATAAATGAGAAGCTCAACAACAAATAACAAAGTTGAAACAAGAACTCAATAATCAACATGTTTTTTTTTTGTTGTCTTACTTTACCAATTAATACATTGGCTGACTTTTTTTCAGCTTCAAATTGTATTTGTAAGAGTATGTAAAAAGAAAATAAATGTAAATAACAACAACAGCTATTTAAGTATAGAGTGTTGCCACACAAGTATTTTTTTGACCAGGTGCAGTCAATTTAATAATTAGTGTTTTTTTATGAGAATTCTTAAAATTTAAGTTTAAAATTTTTTAAACGCACTAATAATCACAAATTAATATTTTACTTATTAATACTTAAGTAATACTTGTGTGGCAACACCCCCTAAAACACAACTTATCGCTAGGAAATATTTTTGCATTTTTTTTACAAAAAACTGAACCGATTTGGGGTGAAAGAGCATAAGGAATTCTCAAAAATAAATAACGGCAACTCTAATGTATATAGGCACCACGGTCACAAAAATGTATATTTTTAAACAAGGATTTTTATTTTTATTGTATTAAATATCCCTGTTTTTACTAAATATTAATTAATTTTCTGCATATACTTTCGACGCAATGATAGCAGACCTTGTTTTTTTTCTCAATGTCGCACGGGACACCGAAATATTTGATTTTGCAAAGAAGAAATTTACAATTATTTAAAATCGTATAGATTTTTATGCGATCTTTTTTTACTGGTTGTACATTCAGAAAAATATAAGAGAGCAAACGTGAAGCGATTATGCTTCTCCTTAAGAGCGTTTATCAATACAAGGCGTTCTAGAGAAATATCGAAATGGATAAGTTACCCTCATATCTAAATAAGAGCGGCAGGCGTTGCGTTAGCAGCAGGGTACGCATTTTTAGTACACTGGAATGTGAAAATATTTTTTGATTGTACTGAAAATACGTACCCTGCTGCTAACGCAACGCTTTCCGCTCTTATTTAGGTATGAGGTTTAAGCTTTTGTGTTTTGCATTCGAATATCTCGAAATGGATTGTTAAAGTTGTTGACACTAATAAACTCACCTTGATGTTTTTTCTTACAAAGTTTTAAATAATAATAAAATAGTTTTATTTTTTTTCATATCAGATATTTAACTGAAAAGTTTTATTCACATTTGAAATGTTTGATTTTTTTATTAGATTTTTTATTTTATTTTGCTTCACATATTAATTATGAAATAAAGTTTTTTTTTTCTTCTCTATCATTTACTGGTATAATACTAATGAAGGGGTTTTTTTGTTGTTATTATTTTTTAATATTATTGTTATTATTTTTAAGTTTTTGATAAACAAAATAATTTTATGAGATGTTGGTTGCAGTTTTTATATTTGTCTCCATAGAATTTTATTTATTCTCTCTTGCTTTTATTTTGTCTCTTAAAAAATATGTTTTACTTGTGTGTGTATGTGTGTGTGTGTGTGTGTGTGTGTGTGTATAATAATTGTTTAATTAAAAGTACAAGTGTTGGTGTAATTGTGTGTTAAATTGTTGTTAAATAAAACATTTATTGTTTTACAATATGTATGTATTAAATTTATGCATATACATACATACATATGTATGTAGTTACATATGTATGTCGTATGTCGTAAGTGTGTATATTTTATTTTTGTAATTTTATGTTTGCTTAAAACAAATGGACCTAAATAATTCTTACAACTACAATTTGTACAAATTCTATTTACATCAAAACATGAAAAGAAAATGCTAAAGTTAAACATAAAGAAGTACATACTCGTATTACAATAGATTTGAATAAAAATCTCTAAATTAAATATAGGAAAAATTTGCTGAAAATGCCGAAAGAAGCTGTGGTGTTGCAGATAGGATGAGAAATAAAATTGTACATGACACTGGATAGGTAGTTTCTGCTCTTTGTTTTTAAAATCTTGCAAAGACAAATAAAGTGCAAGGCCATTTAAGAATTTCAGCATTTTATACACAATTAGGCCCTGTACTTGCCTTTTAGCAAATTCTTCTATCTTGTACAAAACTACAACAAATTGTATTTATTATATCAGTGGGGAAACTTTTACGCACATACATCCAAGTTCAAAACTTATGAATGTGTATGTAATTAGTATCTGTGTGTGGGAGTTCAAGTATACTTGTGTATTTGTGTGTGTGTGTGTGTGTGTGTGTGTGTTTTGTATATATACTCTATATGCCTGTAATTATTTGAACTTAAGCCTACCGACGTTGGGGATAAATAGCAGTCATTATGTTTTAATTCATATTTTATACTTAAACTATCATCAAATAAATGATGTATAAAAGTCCTGCGTTTCCAGCAGCGCTGAACTGATTCAGTCCTCATGCTGCAGCTCTGTGGACTGATGTTCCAATTTAATTTTCATTATATTAGTTTCTCTTTGCAAGGGAAATTGCGGTGCAGCAGCTGATTCAGGGCCCGCCATTAGGTCGTGCATGTCTTGTGCTTGAAAGAAGTCTTCGAAACGCGGGCTTTTGTTGGTGGATTTTTGCAGTAGACCATTGGCGATGGCCTCGAAATCTATGCCGGGCGGTAAACTGTCGAGAAAACGTTTATTGTATGCATAGTTGGGATGATCTTTCATTTTCATTTGCGAATAGGGGGAAGCAGAGCCTGCTGACTTTTGTGATTCACTGGCGGCCGAGCCGCGTGATTGATTGCTGTACTGTCTTTCTCTCTCCCTCTCACGTTCTCGCTCTCTATCGCGATTGCGTTCTCGCTCACGTTCCCGTTCTCGTTCACGTTCTCTTTCCCTGTCCTTTTCACGTTCGCGCTCTCGTGAAAAGGCCGCTGCATTTGAGTGCATTTGGCTGTTGCGTGAACCCCCGGTAGGAATCACATTCAGACCGGGCAGACCCATTAGGCCCAAAGCACTTAGATCTGGGAGATTTTCAGAGCCACGCCGTTCGGTATGTTGTTTTGTAGCTACACCGGATATTTGGTCGTCTAATTCCGATCGTTGCACATACGAGGGGGACTTGTACATGTTCATCGATTGTGATAACGGAGACTGCTGCTGTTGTGACATAATTTGACGCCGCAAGTTTTCAGTCATGGTTGAGAGCGGACTGGTGGACTCCTGTCCAAGGCCGGAATTCTGAGCCGCCAATTTGGCAGCATTGTGGAATCCATTTGAAACTGCCGAACCAGCGGCCGAAGTGCCGAAAATTGCCTGATATTAATTAAAATAGAAAATAAAACAAATAAAAAATTAGACTTTATGGAACAAAGAAAGTGTTAAATTAAATGAGCTAATCAGTGCGCAGGCGCACAGTGGGACCAAAGGCACCTTTTTTCACTGATAAATTTATATTTACACAACTACAATAGTAAGGCACACTAAATTCGATGTGAATAACTTTTAAAACAAGCTGCGTGTTCTAGCAAACTCGTGGTAGTATAGGAGGAGGAGAAAGATACCCCCTCACAAAGTAATTTTTATTATTGCTACATCTTCAGAACTACAATAGCCAGGCACACTAAATATGTGCTGAATAACTCTTAAAACAAGCCGCATGCTCCACCAAGTACTTGGCGGTACGTGAAGGGTTGACAGGTATCTCAACACACAAAGTAGTTATTATTTTTCCTACATCTTAAGAACCACAATAATAGAGCGCACTAAATTGTATGTGAATAACACTTAGAAAAAGCTTCGTGCTATAACAAAATCTTGGTGGTATAAGAGGGGGAGACGGGTACCCCCCACACAAAATAATTATAATTTTCCCTATATGTATCTTCAGAACTACAATAGTGAGACGCATTAAATATTATTTGTATAACACTCAAAACAAATTGAGTTTTCTGGCTAAATCTTGGGGGTATGGGAGGGCTGAGACTGGTACCCCACCCATACAAAGTAATTATTAATTAATTAATTCATAAATGTGATATTTTTTCTATATAAGAAATACCGAAGCATGGACAAAATGCATATAAACGATTTTTTTCGGTTTTTGGGTTTTTTTTCGGTTTTTGTGTTTTTGGTGTTTTTTCGGTTTTGGCGATTTTTTTAAGTTTTGGCACTTTTTTTAGTTTTGACACTTTATTTTCCCGTTTTTGGCGTTTTTTCATTTTGGCGATTTTTTTTAATTTTTGGCGATTTTTTCCATTTTTGCGATTTTTTTTTATATAAAATTTTTTTTAGTTTTGGCGACATTTTCGCGTTTTCGGCGATTTTTTTAGATTTTTGGCGTTTTTTTTTTCTTCTTTTTGGCGATTTTTTCGAATTTGGCGATTTATTTAAGTGTTAGAATTTTTTTTTAATTTTGGCGATTTTTTTCGTTTTGGCGATTTTTTTTTAATTTTTGGCAATTTTTTTTTTTGGTTTGGCGATTTTATAATTTTCGGTTTGTTTAGTTTTACCGTTTTTGAAAATTTCAAGTGTTTGCCTCTTACGGTTTCAAGATATAGCAAGTTGTCAAAATTAGATAGTCAAAATTGCATTAACTGATACACCATCCTTTAATTTAAATTTTTTTAAATTTTAGTGTTAATTGTTGTAGTCTGTATAAAAATACACTAATTTTACAAATTTCAAGTTTCAATATACATATGTTCATACAATTGTATGTATATTACATGGGATTTTAACATTTTTCGTTGCTCGTTTTGGAACACCCTTTAATTTTAAATTCTCATGTATTTGTTGTTGTAGTGGCCAAGGTTATATATACTAAATCTAAATTTCAGGTCCGTAGCTCTTACGGTTCCTGAGAAAATACCGTGTGACGGACAGACGGACTGCGTAGCGAAAACAATAGGGTTCCTTTTCACCTTTGGTGTACGGAACCCTAAAAACGTCAAGAAAACTAGTTACATTGTCCTTCTTTTTTATTTCCAAACAAAAAGATTTAAAAAAAACACAGATAATTTCTGGGCATATCTCCACTGGAATAAAAATTGGCGATGCCATATTTTTTCGAACATGAGAGTTTATTCACGTGGAAAAAGGGAAATATTTCAAGGGAAAATGTATTCACGATAGGGGAGATTATTTAGGAGGTATTAAAAAAAATATTATAGGGAAAAATTATTCTCGACTGCAATTTTGTTAAATACAGGAAAATTTTCGAAGGAAAAAATGTTCGCTTATATTAAGTTATTACCCACATAATTTGTAACTAAACATTTACAGCCTTATTTATGAAACTTATTAAGGCTTTATAAAGGCTTTTTAAGAAGAATTTTGTATGGAAATTTGTGTTAAAAACTAAAAACCCTTCATAAAGCCTTAATAAGTTTTATAAATGAGGCTGTTAATAATTACATGATTAAAATATTAAACTTAAATAATATCCTTCAACTTACCACATGCGGCTGACCGTTGGCAAACGGTAGACCACCCAGTTCATCCTTTAACTCACGATAATCCCTAAACACCACCGCCTTTATGACCGAACGTATCAAATCCTCCGGCCACATGCCCAACAATATTCTTTGCGGACGCCCTCTGGCCTTCGGACGTGGATCAGAGCCGCCATCTAAAGAGGGACCCAACATATTGTGCACACGATTTGCATACAAAACAAATGTCGGATATGGAATATCATATTTTCTAGCTGCCTGCGACAACGATAAACCTTCTTTGAGTACGCTGAAAATGGCTTCTGCCATGGCTTCAGGTCGCCATGACTTTAATGGGCCGCGCTCACGAAATCTCAATTGTTGCACAAGATTTTGCTGATTAGTATTCCAACATTTTTGCCACATCGACTGCAATTGATATTGATAGCTGTCTGTGGTAAAGAAAAAGGAAACGGAAATTGACAAGAAACGTTTAGAAAAATGGCAAAAGGATGAGAACGTCAATCACAAACTAAGTTAAAACTAAAACTTAAACTAAAACCAAAAGAAGTAGAAGAAAAGACAAAAACAAAATGAAAATACTAAAGACAAATGCAAATTAAAATTTACCTGTAACCGATGAGGTCGATGCGCCACCCATCCAAGGATGTCCGCTTTCAATCATTTTTGCCTGCAAGAAAAACGAGAAAATAATAAAAGACAAGGGACATTAAATACAAATGTCTTCATTTAAATAAACTCTTAAATTTAAACAAACATATGTATGTTAACATGTTTGTATGTATGAAAGTATGTGCATGTAAGTATATAATTTCTAAATTAGTGTTTTTCTATGTATTTTAAAATAAGGCCAAATGTTAATTTGTTTTAGCATTAAAATGATATTAAATAAATACTAGCAAGTCCTAACGCTCGTTTATTGCAACAAAGTAATAACTTGAAAAACAAATGGTCTCACATAAAATTAACAAATTCAGCTTGGAAAAAAAATTTTATACTCGTACAAGCTAGATTACAATAGAATGAAATATGTTGCATTAAATAAATTAATTTTTTGAGATATAACTATGTTGCAATGAAGGAGCGCTATGATGCAAGTATTGACATCAGGAAATTCCTTTTTCTTTTGGGGTGGTAACTGGTATAGTTTTTAGTTAGATAACTTTTCAAGATGTGGGGTTTTTTTGAACTTAAACAAAAGTAAAGCGTCTTGCAATAAATAATTGTTTGATGGAAATAGAAATTTGATCATATAAACGAAAAAAATAATACCAAAAATCAATTAAAAATGTATTTAAGTTAATCAAACTTTTGCTTAAAAATTTAATTAATTACAAAGCTTAATTGACTTAATGAAACTTTTTAATTGATTTTTAGTTTTATCTCCAATTTAAGTTGCTTATTGCAGGAATATTTTTTTCTGTGTAATGAGATATTCAAAGCTGATTTGAAAATTTTTTTTTCTAACTTGTAACTAATTTACATTAAGCATTTTTTTCATGAAATTAGTTGCATGAAAATTTTTTATTTGTCAATACGGGACCTGGAGGAGCAACTTATATCAAAAAACTTGTCAAAAATGCATCAGAGATTCATTATACGCCCTTTTTTTATATAAAATTCTCTTTTATAGCACTGCAATTAGCAAATAGAAAAAGTTTTGTGCAACTAAATTCATGAAATTTCATGAAAAAATGCTTAATGTAATTCAGGTATTATTATGAACAAACTCCTGCCACGACCTAACACACAAAACTTTTGATTATATGCTTATATCATGATGAGTTTTCATAAAAAAATTAGGCGCCATGAAAAATCGCCCAAAACTAAATCGCCCAAAAATTAAAATGAAAAATCGCCCAAAATTTCAAAATGAAAAATCACCCAAAAAAAAGAAAAATCGCCCAAAATTTTCAATATGAAAAATCACCAAAAAAAAAAAAATGAAAAATCGCCCAAAAAAATGAAATATCGCCCAAAATTAAAAAAACATCAGAAAAAATTTAAATTATAGTAATTTCATTTTTATATTAAAATGAAAAAAGAAAAGTTATAAAGAAGCGTAAAAAATGTTCGTTCGTTCCCGAATTTTCTACACCATAGCGTTCCTCGACACGGCGCTGCCCACTAAAAATTTTCTGCCTTGCAGAGTTTTCCTGCTAAGAACGTTTTCTTGCAGTGCCGGCTTTCGGCCGGGATTAAGGATTATCCCCACCATGGTGTATTCCGACACGGCACTGCCTAAAATATTTTCTGCTTGCAAAGTGTTCCTGCGTAAGAACGTTTTCTTGCACTGCCGGCCTTCGGCCGGGCTTAAAGATTTTCTCCACCACGGTGTATCCCGACACGGCGCTGCCTAAAATATTTTCTGCCTTGCAAAGTGTTCCTGCGAAAGAACGTTGTCATGCACTACCGGCCTTGGGCCGGGCTTAAGAATTTTCTGCACCATGGTATTTCCCCACACGACGCTGATTAATAAAGATTTTCTGCTTTGCCAAGTTTTTTTGTTTAATAACATTTTCCTGCACTGCCGGCCTTAAGAATTTTCTCCACCATGGTATTTGGGTGTAGTTTTCCCTTTAATTTTTCAATGTTTGAAGAATTTTGGGCGATTTTTCATATGAAAAATTACTTAAAATTTGTATGAAAATTTTTTGGGTGATTTTTCATTTTTATTTTTGGGCGCTTTGCTTTTGGGTGATTTTTCATGGAAAAATTTTTCATATGAAAAATCGCCCAAAATTTCAAAATGAAAAATCACCCAAAAAAAATGAAAAATTTGCCCAAAATTTTTGGGCGTTTTTTCATATGAAAAATCACCCAAATTTTGTATGGAAAAATTTTGGGCGATTTTTCATTTTTATTTTTGGGCGATTTGGTTTTGAGCGATTTTTCATGGAGCCAAAAAATTAACCCGATATCCTGGAACATCTGAAATATTGGTTGCAAACTGATGCCAATTATATTTTCGAGATCTCAGCAAAACCCCTTTTAGCCTTCTTCAAAAAAATGAGGGGGTTATTTGTATGTGCTTTTTATGGACATTACTTCATAACTCCATAGATTTCAAATCGATTTAAATTTTTTTTTATATTTATTTTTTTTTTGCTCCCACTAAACTTTTTACTTCGATTTTATTTACTTTTAACTATTTGTGCGATTGCTACGCTACTTGGCACAACCCTTGGAGGGTAGTAATTATACAGTTCCAAACTTACCTAAATGGGCAAAGCCACACCCCTTAAAATTAAATATTATATTTCAAATTCTTCTACTCAACCAATTTTTACAAAACTTAGCGCACGCCCTCATTTCTGAAAGTGGCACGATATTGCATTTAAAAAAAGTGGTCGGGAGCCATTGCCATGAATGTTTAAAAATTATAAGTACTTCTACTTATTCGATCCACCACGAAACTTGGCAAACAGTTTGAGCTCTTGAAAGCGCATAATATTGTGCTTAAAAAGTGGGCGGGGCCATGCCTGTTAAAGCTTAATATGATATTTAACGTGCTTCTGCATGTCCGATTCTTGCGAAACTTGACACTCACATTGAGCTCTGATAGTGGCACGATCTTATATCAAGAAAAGCGGTGGAACCAGTAATATGTTAAAAAGTGGGCATAACCACGCCCCTGAAAGTTTCAAATTCGCACTAAATAATTGCAAAAAAAAAGTAAGAAAATGTAACTGCCTTCAAATATAAGCAAAAAATTATGATAAGTGAACTTATAAATATGTACATGTAGAATTTGCCAACTTGATCACCACCGACTTCCAATTGCACTATAGGGAATGCATACACAAAAATGTTTTATTTATACAAATCTAATTTTTTTTTCACTTTTTAGTGCTTATTTGTTAAATCGGTTAAATTTTTTAAAGCTTTCTTTTTATTTATTTTTAATTACCTATTTACTTAACTTATTCATTCAGTCGTCTGTGATGCAAACTAGAGATGGGAACGTGTCAAATTTTCCCAACACTACACAATACAACAACCATTAAATCAAATTGAATAGCAAAACAACACCATACAAGATGGCCAAGCACAAAGTCAGGGCTTAAATCGCCACATCCGTGATAGTATCGGCAATCGTACGAAATCAAATTAAGTGATACCTCAATTGTATAAGCAGAATGCGAATTTCAATACGTTCGTTCAATGATGTCATAATCCGAAAATGGTGTTTTTACGTGACAATTTTTACGTTCACGGATGTGACGATTCGACCCCAGATTTTCTGTTGTGAAAAAACACGACACGGAAAAAACACGACACGCGCCCATCTTTAGTACAGACCTTACAGACTTTTAACAATAGGCATAATTTTTTTTTATGAGTTGAATAGGAAGAAGAATATTATATATTTTTTTGGTACAACCGAAGTAACTCTTTTTGGCCGAAATAAGTATAACAGCCTAACCCACGATGTCGATCGACTGACGACAAGTCACTCATTATAGTTCGTTTGAGCGACCCACTAACTATCGACTTGTCGGTCGTCAGGCTTTACGTTGTTAACGTAATGCATTTACTCATTGTCAAATTAGCATATTGCCACATCAAAAATTTCACAAATGAAACGATAATTTACAAATAAAAAGCGCTGAAATATGAAAAGTATTCCATAAAAAATGCAACTCTATGCTACTTAAAGTTTCTACAAATAAATAATAAAAATAACAACAATGATAAACATAAGACAATACAAAAAAATTAAAAAGTTATTTTCAAAATTTTGTGTGTGAAATATTAATAAATATATAAGTTGAAATGTGTAGATACTCCTAAAATAATGCAAGCGGATTTTAATGAAGAATGGACGGGAGTAGCACCAATGGGACAAGCAATCTATTGAAGTGGAAAGAGTAATGTGCCTAATTGAGTGTTTAGAATTGTTTAGATAAATTGCACGTATACACATTCATACATACATATATATGTATGTATGTATGTAATTCAAAAAGAATTACATACATCTATGTGTGCCTTTTTGTTTTGTCGACAAGCACAAACCAAGTGACTGATTTTGACATTTGTTGTCGTTTGAATTTTCATAGTGGGTACCAAATTTGTATGGAAATGGTTACGTCATCGTTCGCATGCATTGTCGATCGACTTGTCGTGCTGAACAAGTTTAGTGGGTCCCAAATCAGCTGTTTGTCGTTAAAAATGATTGCGAACGACAACGTTCGATATCGTGGGGTTGGCTGTAACTATGTAAATATTTCTTTTATCAATTTAAAAAATTTATTTTTTTTAATTGCTCAAAGTACATTTCGAATAATTAATTTCAGTTTTATAAATGTGAAATATTTGAAAGTGGCATCACTCAAATATTTATTACTCATACTTCAAAGTCAGCTGTTTAAAATGTTGCTGTCGTCGTCAATATAATTAAGTAAATGACTACACGGCGACGATAGCAGTCAATGTTATTCATTGCCGTGTAGTTGCGTTTGTGTTGTAAAAAATCTTCACCAAATACGACAACCTCAATCGACTACAATCTGCCATCTGCACTTATTGAAAAACCCTTTATAAGCAAGTGTTACTGAAATGCTCTGCTCATAAAAATTAAATTGCAGCTGCATGACAGTTTAAAATGTTTTCGGCTGAAATTTCATCAACAAGGTATTTTTACAATTTTATTTTAGCACCATCTCTATACCATCAGTATCGCCATCTTTGGCTGTTAGTTTGTTGTTGCCTTGTTGTGTTGCTACTTTTGAGCTGCAACAGCACAACCAAGACAGCCAGCCAGCCAACCCATGTTCAAATTGCAACCATCAAGCCAAGCCCCCTCTTTAGCAATAAATTCAATCTCGTAAACTATTTGTGCCTGGTGTTGGCGTTGATGGCTGGTGTGGTGATGATGACGTTGAAAACAACGTTGTTAATAATAATCAAGATGATGATGATGATGACGGTGATGTTAGTGGAAGTGTAAGTGGTGGCAGGCAGCAACAGTAGCAAACGGAATGATATAATGGCGTCAGCGAACGAACGAAAGAACGAGCGAAGTGAATGAGTGAGTCTCGTTTCTTTTTTTTTCTTCTTTTTTTTTTGTAGCCTTTTCTAGTTTTAGTTTGTTGCAATTTTATTGCTATTGCCATTATTATTGTGCTTGTTGGCGTTTTTAGTTGCTGTTCATTTTACAAGCTGTCCAAACATGAAACTATAAAAAACACTTCCGACATTTTCATTTTCTTTTCTTTGTTACAACACTTTTCATACATTCTCATTCATTCATTTTAAGTTATTTTATTTTTTATATACATATAATATTTCGTTTCTTCATCAATTATTCATACACTTTATGGCCTTTACCTTAACATGCATGTGCATGACCATGTTGTATGTGATCATTGCGCAAGAAAGAAACTTAACTTGGCTGCCACAGTGGTTTGCAGCTATTTAAAGTTGAAGCATGACATGACATGTCACCTACATATGTATGTATTATAGCATTGCACAGATACATCTGTTTGCACTAGTTTTGCGTGTTTTTGGTTCTGGTATGAACAAATATGTTATTTATCGTTTTCTGTTACTAGTTGTAAATGTTGATTTTTTAAACAATTATTGTATGGTTGGGCAATGAGCAAATGCAAACAACACATTTATTTTTATTTTTTTTTTGTTTTTCTAAGGCAAATAAGTTACATAAACTTGCTTTTACCACAAGTGCCTTATGATGTGTCGAGAAAAAATGTAATTGGCTGATGAATGAATGAATGAAAGCAAAATTGCACATACATATGTAAGTAAATGATACATGTACATAAAAAACATGCATTTGTAATTACTCTCAGAGCAAAATTGTCTTTTTCTCTCTCTATACTTTGGCTGCGCCACAAAATAACATAACGAACGTCCGCACATACATCTGCACATCATGAATTTGTTTCAATAGTGGTTCTTTCATATATTTGTATTACAATATGTATTTTTTGAGCAAAAACAGATCAAACAGTTGCTCAGCAGCAATACAATAAGCAATTGTTATTTGTTTTCAATTGTATTTTAATTTGGAAAAGCACGCACACACAATAACTCTTATACTAGTTCTGTCGCTCACACTACAATTATATGGTACATACCATGGTATATTTGTTTTGGCTATACAAACGAGTATACAAATGCAACCCTTTAGTATGTATGTAAGCATATGAAAGTATTTTGCATCTTTGCTGCTGCTAAAGTTAGTCTGTGCTGGACAACAAATTTCATGCATTTAATTTAGAGTTAATGTTAATGTTTTTATGTATCAGTTCATTTTCTTGCTACAACAGCAACTTGTTCCTTGATACTTTAAGGATGTTAATACAATTTATTTAATTTCTAAATTATGCAGAATTGCCTTGCAAAAGGACACCATAAGGCAGTGATGACTGTGTAAAGCTAATCCTAATGTTTGAGAAGGGAAATTTTTTCAAAGGAATTTGAGGGTTAATCTAATTTATGAAATTTTGTTTATATATTTAAGATTTTCCAATGACATCCGAGCTTAATTTTGATGTCTTGCGATTTCAAAAGTTTTTTTTTTTTTGCGAAATTAATATATTAATCGCGGTTAGTTTTGCTTCAAGAGATTTCTGATTTTGAGTTGCATTCGGTCTTAATCGGTTATCGAACATCGAGTATCATAAGACAAATTCCTATTATGAGCTGGCAATACCATTGACATTTTCGGTACGCAATGAATTTTCTATGGTTCAGCTTTCGATGTAGTGTTGTAGTGCGAAAAATTACTAAAAATGCAAATGTTCAGCGATTGTCTTTATAACAATAGTGGCCAAATTTAAGGTGAGGCTTAAAAATTTTTTTTTTTCTTATTTTTGCAAAATGTTCATTGTTTTTTTAACTAAAGAAATTATAAATTTTAATAGCGAATAATCAACTTTATGAAGCCATAAATGAATATTGCAGAAATCTTCAATAGCACGCTAAATTTATGAAGATCCTTTCCTTAACTGAGCAATCGACATCCATTCATCCATATCTTCAAACTTTTATGCATTTACAGCTTTTACGAACAAAAATGATGAGTGTGTGTCAGTAGACTTGGTGTGTTCTTTTAGTTGCTGCTACACGAGAATCTTGCCAGCTGTAGTATGCATTTATTTATTTATGTATATATGTGTGTAATTATCAGCTTAACTTCCATGGATGTTTCTAGTTTTAGTTGATAATCTATTACTTTAGACCGTAAAAATATTAAACTAATGCACTAAGGCTTAAGCAGCTCACCCACCCTTAAATTGTTTGTTAAACCATGCATCGCCATGCATGGTCAAGTTGTAATTTTTATTACATGTTTTCTTAAGCGCCAATGCGAAGGTATATTATTTCACACTGACACGAACTAAACATTAATGTTACTCCACCCAGTTGTGTTTATATATGTGCATACATACACACATGGAAACCATGCAGGATGATCATTAGGCCGAGTCCGAAACAATACATGTTTTGATATTTGGCACAATAAGATAATTTTTTAAATACTTTATTATATCATTTTGTTCTTTTATATTCGATTGCAATAATAATTCAATATCACAAAAAATTCATTATTTATGCTACTTTTTTTTACCTTTTGACCTGCTCTAAAAATATATTTATATTTTGCCACAAGCTCTGATGTGTTCTTTTAATAATTTTTGCCAATGTATTTGTGTTCCAATGAAATTCTTTTGAATTAGTGCCCCGTTTTATTCTTAACTTTCGCTGTTTGTTATAATGATAGCTGCATCTGCAAATCTATTTAAGATTGATAAATTGAACCACCTTAATGCACAAATTTTTATTGCATTTTTCATATTTACAACTTGTTAGTGTCCTTAGAGAATGCATTCGAAGGAAAAGTAATAAAACTAACGGAAAAAATTTATTAATAAAATATTATTCTTTTAGTTGTGAATTTGGCAGCTGAAGTAGGCCCCCGACATGAATTTATAAAATGCAATAAAAAAATATGTTATATTAATTTAGTTTTTAGTTTGGTTTTTTAATATTTTGAGCATTTTTTATTGAAATAGTTGAACTGCAAAGTAAACTTAATTACACTTTTTAAATTAGTTCAAACCTTCATTTGCATGTCAAAAGAAAACACGGTGGATTCAAGTTTATACAAAACTTTTTTTTAGCTACTCGTACAATACAACTTCCTCTCCTTCCTTTAATAAATCTCAACCTGCTTGCAGCAATCGGTGCTGCTTTCTTGTCAATGACAGGATAACAATATGCGAGAAAATGAAGACTCAAAATGTTGTAGCGCCTTTCGTTCCATTCTGCTAATGTTTGGCTAATAGGGAAATATTCACGGAACGATATAGCAGTGAACGGCAAAAAATTAAAACATATCGAATACTATGGAAGTGGGGCCACGCAGTAAGCTATACATTTGAGCGGCAGAGTGGTATTTTCAGAGAGCCGAGTGGCACCACTCGTCCGCCCAAATACTCCACTCTACCACATATCGCTCGCCACTCATTGTGTGGCCACGGTCTTAATCGATCTGTAAATGAAAACCATCATATTTTAACTGGACTCCTTTAAGTTAAGAAGTAATCTTAGCCTTTCTTCAAAATTTCTAGCAGAAACTTGGTGTTTGTATCATATAACAACAAAAGTTTTATATCTCCAATTCAACTGCCTCAAGTCCTAGGTATAATCTTCATACCAGAGAATGATAAAAGAATCGTTTTAAGTACTCTTGGAATATTTGCCGTGAAACAACTAAAAATTCCTACACTTAAAAATGAAAACCATACTCATACTCATACCCATACTCATGATCATATTCATACTCATAATCATACTCATAATCATACTCATATTCATACTCATGCTCATACTCATACTCATACTCATAATCATACTAATACTCATACTTTACACCACTAACGAATGCGTTCATGCAAATTTCTTAAACTACGCCGCACAAACGACTAAAAATAAAACAATCTATAATATAAACAAAAACAATATCATCTACAATCATATGCATAAATGCTAAAACATTTTGAGTACTTATTCAGCTACCCTTGAGTATATACAGGAGTATTTTTTTTTGCACACACTTCAAACATCAGGAATGCCACAAAAGTGGAATGATAAAATCATAAACTGGCAAAGTGTGATTTGCTAATTCTCCATTGTGTTAAAAAGACTTCTAACAAATTACAAAATATCATTCATTAATGATTTTTGATTGCAGATTTTATGAAAAAGAAAATTAGGAATAATATCAGTTGCTTAAAAATTATATTTATTCTGAATTTTACCTCTCAGAATAACTGATTAATGTTTTCAGTCAAAGCACATTTCCGTTCCCTTTTCATGCACACAAATGCATATGTGGCCGTATGAAGGATTAAATACTCTGAGTATTATGCTATTTTTTTACGTTGTTTGAATAAATATCCATACTCCGGGTATAAGTATGACATTTACATGTGTGTCTATGGTTATAGAGTAGTAATAGTTGTTTGGAAGCGTTTTGAATTTTAAAATTTTGGTAGTTTTACCTGGATTTATACAAGCTTCGGCATAAACTTCTTTTATACATACATACATATGTATGTATGTTTATGCCTGCTTTTTGGCATCTCTCTTAGTGAGGCAGCATAATTATGGAGAAAATCTATGTCAGATAAAAAATATTTTGTCAGGCAAATCATTTCGACTGAAGCAAACGGTTTTAGATCCATCCTGACTGTAAATTATTACCTTTAATTTTCAAACCATCATATAAATCAATTTTGTAAACGTCGAACAAGTTACATAAGTCAAGTTTCGCGATATTAAATTTGATTTCACAGCCCCTTAATCGTTATTAAACAAAAATTTATTTTATAAAGTTCACTCGCACGTAAGAAAGCCCTCATGAATGCAAAAGTCAAGTTAAAGTTGTAAGTCAAAATATTTAATTTTTTATATAAATAATTACATATGTATGTATATACAAATATATGTGTATGTGTGTATATGTGTGTGCCTTCTATTTCAATCTTTACATTTCTTCACCCATATACATGCAGGCATACATACATATGCATGTACATGCATGTTTGCTTATTTACATAAGTGTGTGTGCCCGAGTACGTTAATATTTATATACACTTTTATTGTTGACGAAGGTAACATCAAAAGTATAAATATAGCGGAAATATTGAAATCGAAAATGAATTATAAATAAAGTGTTATATTTCTTTTATGCACACTTCGGCATACGTAAACGTATGTATATTCTACATTCATATACACATACACATACATAAACATATATATGCATACTAGTAAATATATTTGCTTATGTAAGACATTAAAAGTGCATTCGTTTCCTTTTCTACAGAAGAGTCGCAGTTCTTTAAACACTCGAAAATTTAAAGTGAACTATTTTTTAAGAAGTTCATGCCTGCCTTAATCTAAAAACGCCCTAAGTCATTATGTTATTCAAATTAAGATTTTTCCATATTTCAATAGATCATATATCAGAATATGCAAAAAAATCGATTTGAAACAAATAATACTCGTAAGTCGGGCGGTGTGTCTATTTGTTTGGGCAGTAGGCACTAGTCTCCTGCACAAGATATCTTATAAGAACTTTTAAGACATGAGGGATTTTTCAAATGCTTTGCTACAGCGAAATCTTATAAAACAAACATTAACAACCCTGTTTGCAAAAAATTTATTTGAGTATTGTAGATATAAGAGTAAAGAAGAAAACACTTCGTGACGGAAGAATTTGTGATACTACCCAGCGGTAAAACTCTGAAGACTTTCTTGGTGCAGGCTTTATTAAAGGACTCTTTCGCATAAAATATACGATACACATTCCACACTCGCTTCTTTGAGAAGGGAGAAGAGAAGGAGTAACATGTTTTGTTTTGTTTTTTTACCAAAACAAAAACAAAATCTATTAGTTTGAAGGCCTTCCAGAATCTCTGGTGAAGGAGGCAAGAACAGAAGGCCTGCTCCGCAATGACAACGCGTGTAAAAAAGACATGAGTATGGAATGGAGCGAGCAGGCCTTCTACATCCAAAAGAAGGCATACAGAGGCCTTCTAGAAGGCATCCCTACTCCTTCTAGTTCCCGCTGGGTAGCATCTTTCTGCACATAAGCGCGTGTACAAACGTCATGCATGCATGTGTGTATGATCTTGTATTTTTCTGCGCACATGCAAAGGCACACACATGCATTAACATTAGTTGTATGCGGTTAATCACATAATAGCTTCCCAGCAAACCAAATGCAACGAAATCGTTCAGAGTTCATAACGACTTTCTGCACAAGTTGCCGATTTCGGGTCTGATTTCGTCTCGAAGTCGACACGAAAAATATATGAAGTGGTTGACACGAGTTCTGTAAGAATTGTCGGGGAAAATTCCCTTAACTTCACAGATAGATCTATCTGATATCTGAACGATGTCTGATGTTATTTCCTAGGGAAATTCTGGATTTCCTTTTGATATTTCCAATCGATATCTGACAGGAATCGTACTTGTAGTCGTTTAAAATTCGTATAGTTTTTGGGACAGTTTGAACAGATATATGCCAGAAATCTGACAATAAATCGTTTTTATTTCTGAAATGATTGCCGAAAAATCGTACAGATTTGTGGAAGAAATCTAAACAAAAATCGTTGAAAACTCTGAAACTTTTGACGATTTATGGTAGAAATGTCTGACAGAAATCTGACATTAAATCTTCAACATTTTCAAATTGAACAAATCAGATTTTTGTCTATACAAAAACAATTTTTATATGAATTGAAACGTGTTTAATTGGCTCAATAGAAAAATTCGACCGATGTTTCTATTTATAAAAATATAAAATGAAAATGAATATAAGACGTAAAATTTATAGCTTGAATTTCTTTAATTTTAATCCTTTTTTTATTTCATTTGGTATTATTATCTTTAATTTATGATGTTCCCCAAAATATTGAAAAATGCGTGTTGTATGTTTAAAAGTTTTATATATTTATATTTCTGAAAATTATTAAGGGTTTTCATGCACGCAAAGAAAAAATATGGTTGAGGTAACCATAATCAAACAGCATATTATCATATTATTGTTAATAGAAAAAAAACTTTAAAAATATTATTATCTGAGTTAATTATAATATTATCTGAGTTAATTATAATATTATCTGAGTTAATTATATTATAATCTTAGTATTGTAAATATGACAACACTATCGTTAGATGTGACTAAAATATAATTGAGACTCACCATACCATGTTCTAATATTATACTAATATTGTTAAATACGACCACAGTATTATTTAATATAATAATACTATTTTATTTTTTAATCATATATTTATTGCAGAAACAGCTGTGCGTCAAAATCTAAATAAAAATAATTTAATATTGTTGAAATAAAATGTATATATATAAATGTATACTTACACGACATACATCCATGTCTGTATAAAGAGATACACAAATGTTTATATATTTTTATTGGTCTACCCTCTTGTTTATTCTTTGTTTATTTATTTATTTATTTATTTAACACCAGCCGTGCAATACCGATAGCTTACAAACGAAATACTGAACTGACAGATGTTTCTGAAAAAGATTTTTTTTAAACTTAACATAGTATGGTTTTGGATAACATTACATTGTTATTTACATCATATTATTTTTAAATAATAATACAAATTATGTTGTAGTCATAAATTTTTAACAATACTATATTGTTAAACTCTAACCATATCACACTTTTTTATGGACGTGATAATGTAATTATTAAATTCAAACATTACTCTGTTTAACGTTATGAAATAAATGTTTAAAATAACAATAACTAGTTTTCGGCGACCACACATTTGTTTCAGAGAACATAATATTGTTTTCTCAACCATTCTACAACCATATCTTTTCTTTGCGTGTGAGAATGTTTAAAAGTCTTGCACACTGTGCAATTGTGCATTTTTACACTCTCGTAAATAAAATGTCAAAAATTGTATGGAAATTTATTTACACAAACCTGATTATTTTGCCCAATAATATTTCACTCGTAAACTTAAGCTGTGCAATTGTGCATTTATTAAACTTCAACTTTTTGGTTTTTTTTTGCATTTATATACACACACATACTTTTTATTTTTATAGAAATATATAAATATGTATTTAATTTAAAAACTGCTTGAAATTCAATTTTTTATTTTTATTATATTATTTTTTTTTGACATTTCATTCAAATTTACTTAACTGTTTGCGCAAAATTTGAAAAGGGGCTTCATGAAACAAGTCTCGCAAATTTGCCCAATTGCACAAATGGGAATTTTAAGAGTTCTCATGAAAACCCTTATTATTTCATTTGCTGCACAAATATATTTTTTAAACTTATCTAATAATAAAAAAAACAAGAAATTGTATCCATTGAAAAAACAAACATAAATATCTTAATTCTTAATTATTATTAAATATTATTTCATATATATTTTTTATTACTATTAGTTTATTTATTACACTGCACAACAAAATAGAGGTTTTTTTATGATGTTTAAATAAAAATGACTGATAATCAAAAAATGTTAAAAGGACTGAACTAAAAACACACGATTTTTAACATCCTTGCAATAATAGTCATATACCCTGATATACTCATCAATGTGAATGTATTTAAGTGAAAGGGATTTTTGTGTAGATAAGTAATCCAGAAAGTATTTTTAAGTTTGGAGTACCATTCGTAATATATTAACGGTATAATACGAAAAGAGATGCAAATTATGCAAATCCTAAATGACACTATATCTTCAAAACTAGAGCTGATAGAGAAAAACTAACGACACTATCGTAATCAGGAGACAAAAATACAGAAGGATCGGCTATTTTTATTTAAACATCCAAATCACTGTTGTGCAGTGTTATTATTCAATTTAATTATTATTACCACATTTATTATTAAACACTTTATGTTTTTAGCACGTCTTCTCTTTCCAAATTCACTTGATACACTGCTGTGAACGACGATTATTAACATGTTTTCTTTTCTTCAAATTGGATAATCCCGTTAGACACATTAAACTGTTGTTGTAAACAACGATCGAACAAAGAATTGAAAAAAACTTCGAACTTTCGATCCGAGTTCTGTTCGAAATCTTACAGATTTTTCTACACAAGCAAAACCATTGAAAACCCTATCAGCAGTCTGCAAGCTTTCGTGATCCGAGTTCTTTACGAAATCTTGCAGATATTTCTGCACAAGCAAAACATAAAAACCATTGAAAAACCTATCAGCAGTCTGCAAGCTTTCGTGATCCGAGTTCTTTACGAAATCTTGCAGATATTTCTGCACAAGCAAAACATAAAAACCATTGTAAAATCTATCAGCAGTCTGCAAGCTTTCGTGCAGATATTTCTTAACAAATGAATATGAAAAATTCCTCCGAGGTTTCTATCTGAAGGCTGAACGAAATCCTGCAGACATTTCTGCATAAGCAAAATATAAAATTCCTCGAAATTTCGTTAAGAATTTTTAACGAACTCTGTACGATATGTCGAAAGACTTACGAATTTGTACAGAATTGTCTTATATCAGACAAAATCTGTAAGTTTGGTTGGCTGGGTTGCTACAACTGATATACACATACACCAATACATCCATCGTGCTTCGCTTATAGTACGACAGCATTTATTATTGGTTTAGTATAATACATGCGACGTGAATACATTTAAAAATCATGACGTTTTTACATTTCAAGACTGTTTACGCAGCTCTCTAGTAGGCACTATACTAGTCTAGTAGTCGAAAGATCGCAGGTTCGATTCCTAGCGGACACCGAGGGTATTTCTGCTGGCAAGCCGAAATGTGTTTCTTAAAAAAAAAATTTAAAAATTGTCTGAGTATTACTTCCCAAGGCTTGGGAATGGGGGATTAGGCAAGCTTCCCCTGCTCTGCTTTGTGAAGCATAAGAGTGGAGGAATGTAGGAGAGGTCCGCATTTACCGGAGACTGTCTCATAGACAAACATGCGAAGAGGTTAAGGTTTGAATACAATTACAGAGGAGAAAGGAAAATTTAGAAAATTTTCTGTGTCATTGCCCTGGAATAACAAGAATGAGAATGGCCACCTTAAGCACTCTTGAGTTCAGGAAACTATCTGAAGCTATCAAGGTTGAGCCTTGAGGCATTTGCAGCTATCTATCGAGTCCTGATTGGTTTGACGGCGGTGACACTGCTTAAGCAAACTCTTCGTGATATTACAATTGACCAGAAGGGTCTAGGTCAAAGCTGCCCAAAGTAGCACCCGAGTGCCGAATATCAATCGGCTTTTCATACATATGTATACACATACGCGAATACTTTACTCTCGTGTTTCTCTCGGTGGACAGCATTGGTCTAAGTGAATTCACGACTTCGACTTCCAATATTTTCTAACCTAACCCACTTCTTTTAGAGCTATGCTCTTTATGCCACGACACAGGAGCTAGGACGTGATTTTTGCAACAAAAATAATCGACACTATTACAGTTATAAATTTGTTTTTATTTTCATTTCTTTGTACTTAAAAGCATAGTACAAAAATAAATAAAACAAAATGTTTGATTTTGTTGTGTTTCGTTCTTTGAAGTAAGTGCAACAAAAACAATGAGAACGATTGCTCAATTTGTTTTTATATTGTTTTTGCACATGAGCGCAAATAATACATTAATTTAATTGTGCTCACCTAGAAAAGAAAATAATGGGAAATAAATGGAAACATTTTGAAAAATTTGAGGCGAATTTAAGATCATCATCCTTATCCTTACTAATATTTTAAATGTGAAAGTGAGTTTGTTTGTTTGGTTGCTACGCTTTCACGCCCAAGCCACTTAACCCATTTTGAAAGTTCTTTCACTAATAGGCTATTTGTTGCGGTTCGAAACCGGTTTTTTATATTTTATATAGAGTTTCAAACCACTAAACCAATTTTAAATATATTTTTCACTAATAGAAGGCTATGTACATTACCAGCGGCAAACATCGCCTATTTTTTATCTGGTTCGGAACCGGTTTTTATATTTAGTTCGAATTTTTTCCGAAAAAAACATTTTTGGGCTAGTTAGGGCAATTTTCGTTTCGGGTTTGATTGTTTAAACAGTTTTAAGACCGGTTCTTATTTGGTTTTTTAATTTATTTGATTGCCTTTTGGTCGGTTCTTATCGTGAGTGAGAAATAGCAAAACATTCATGAATTTATGGCATAATTTCCAAAATATCAGATCTTCTCGAGCGGAGCCGCGGGCAAAAGTTAGTACAATATAATTTTATTGTATTGTTATCTAACACATGGAACCTGTTATAAAAAGCAAAGCAGCATAGCTCTAACTTAGTGTCCTAAGGCACCTCTCTTTCTTGTTTTTTGTTTTTTTTTTCTCTCTGAGGAATAGTATCGCGCGATGGTGTCACAGAAACACTAACACTTTTTCTTGTTTCTGACAGTTTAGAACCGATTTGCGTATATTTTTTTTAACTACGAGTATCTGAAACCTTCGACATGTACACAATTTTTCTTACTTCCTTAACTTTTATTTTATTTATTACACATACAAATAAATTTTTTAAAACTTTTGACACACATAAATTTGTGAGTGCATTTCAATAATACAAGAGAAAAAAAGGAAATAAAAATACAAGTTTGTTGTAAAGAAAAATTAAAACTGCATTAGACGCCGGGTAAAGCGAGTTATAAAATTGGAAAAAAATTATTATAAAATAAAACAATTTTCAATATTAGTTTGAGCAAAGAGACTTGCAGTTAAAAGGGGCAAAAAGTTCTTTATAGATTTTTTTTTTTTCATTTATTACAAAACTAAAATTGTTCAGACTCTACACATTCATGAGCACACACTCAGTCGTACGAGTTTAGAAGTAATAAAAAGTAGAAGGAAATTGCAAAAGTAAAATTGTCTATTAAACACAAATGCACACACAAATAGTCACACATCCAATCGCATACACACACACACACACACAAACACATTCTAACATTTAAACATTGTATGCAGGAATAATAAAATAATAACAACAGCAACTCCTCAGCCAAGTAATCAATAAATTTCATAGAAAATTGTAGTTGCAAAGAAGAAATAATAATAATAATAACAACGACAACAGCAGCAGAAGCAGCAGCAGCAACAACAAAAACTTAATTAAATAAATTATTATATGAATGGGGTGTGTAAGCGTCCACAGTACGTACATATCTACGTATGTACGTAAATACATTCTCTTAGTCTTTCGGAGGCAGACAACAACGTACCACCCAGCCAAACATTCATTCAAGCAACCACCCAATCACCCACTAGCCCACCATCCACTTCTTTTTGTTCTTCTTCTTCTACCTCCTCATTCCACTTGCATTTATTCACATGTTTCACCTTCCAATACTGAATTGAATTGAATTGGATTGTAAAGCAGCGGCATTGGAAAACAACAAAACAAAACAACACGATGAGTAATGGTAGATTACAATTAAAATATATTTTATAGTTACAATATAAATATATACGAGTACATACATACATACATATATACAGCTGTAAACATTTATTCAAAGATACATATCTGTTGTGTGTTTTTAGTTTTATATATGTATGTGTGTGTGTGTGTGTGTGTGTGTGTGTGTTTATGAATTTATCCGAGAGCCACCAGTATCTATAAGTGTGTCTTTTCATGTTATTTAATTTTTTTGTTTGTATTTATTTGCATTTGTTGGTTAATATTTCTACATACATATTTTAGTGTCAAATGTAAGAACAGAAAATTAAAAGAAACATTTCTTTTTTAAACTAATTATTCGCTAAAGTTTTTATGCAACAAGCAGAGACTGTTGAATGTTGACTTGTCCTTCTAATTAGAATTATTTAATTACTAGAATAATGTTTTTTAAGTATTGCACGCAGGAATAGCATTTTTCAATGTAAGAATAAGTTATTAGGGCCTGCCCCACGATATGGACAACGTTCGCTTTGTCGCACACTTACATATCGTCATATGATTTCATAAAAGCCCTGAGTTACATTGTAACAATTTTACAGGAGAAGCAAAAAACTCTTTAATAATTATTAAAAATCAGCCAAAGTGTTCAAGCTTTTTTCGGTGTTATGATTATTTTTTGTACTTCATACCTCAAAGCTTGAGTTTTTTTCAATACTTAAGAAATAATAACGATGATGCTTAGCGACTAATCGCTGTTTTTATTCAGCTCTCTCAGTTTTGGTGATTTGTCCCCAAATAAGGGATTTTTTTGTGATAGGGAATAAAAATTTAATGCAAATCTCCAGGGGATGTTTTGGGGACAACACATTTTTTCCCGGGGGATTCTTGGAGATAATACAGGGTGGGCCAAAAGAAACCAAGGGATGTAAAAGTTTAATAACTTTTTTGTTTATTAACTTTTTTTTATTTTTTCTTTCAGATTATATAATATACAAAATGGAAATTTTTTTACACTAAGTATGAAAAATGATGTCTCTTAAATGACCACCGTTTTCAGCTTCGCACTGATGGGCTCTTTTTAGAGCATTTTCCATAACATCTTTCAAAACTTGTGGCTGTAGCGTTCGAATTTCTGCAACAATGTTTGCCTTGAGTTCAAGGATTGTCTCTGGCTTATTCACATACACTCGCTCCTTCAAAAAACCCCAAAGAAAATAGTCGGGTGCTGTCAAATCTGGCGATCGCGCTGGCCAAATAATTTCCGAATTTCGAGAAATTATTCGCTCTCCAAAAATTTGACTTAAAAGTGCCATTGTGTCTCGGGCAGTATGGGCAGTGGCTCCGTTCTGCTGAAACCACATACCAGGTCTGTTTTCAAGAGCAGGACGTAAAAAATTTTCTATCATAAACCGATACCGCTCTCCATTTACGGTTACAGCACTTCCATCTTCATTCTCGAAGAAGTAGGGCCCAATGACATTTTCAGATGTGATCCCACACCATACTGTGCACCTGATGGGGTGCAATTGGCGTTGATGAATGGCTCTTGGATTTTGAGAACACCAGAACCTACAGTTCTGCTTATTAACAAAGCCATTCAAATGAAAATGAGCTTCATCACTCATAATCAAATTTTCAATAAAGTTAATTTCATTTATTCATTTCTTATTTTCTGATTTTCATTTATTATTTTCATTCATTATAAATTCTCCAAGTGTTGTCTATATAATCTGAAAGAAAAAATAAAAAAAATTAATAAACAAAAAAGTTATTAAACTTTTACACCCCTTGGTTTCTTTTGGCCCACCCTGTATATGTATATCTAATTAAGAATCTTGCTGATTAATTTTACTTTCTTGTATTTGTTTCAAATATATGTAATCTTATTTTATGTTTTGCTGCTGGTAACATCGATAAATATCATTATCTGCAACTTTATGTCTGGCAAGTCTAAAAATTGTGTGTCATTAATCATTATGAATAAAGTTGTGAATGTTAACTCATAAAAAAGAAAATTATATTAAATTTATGTGAAACTGTAAAGAAACTATTTCAAACATTTCAATAAATACACAACAAAAAGAACATTGCAAGAACTGATTACTCAGACGATACTGACTCTGAAGTTTTTTCAATGATACTCCTAAATATTCTTCTTTTTCTTCTGGTAACCTGTCTCCCATTGGATCATATGGCTTCAAATGACAAACATTGATACATTGTGTTCCTTTGCGGCACTATATAAATCGAACGCGTGGACCGATTTTTTTTTTTCGATTTCTTTTATGATTTTGGTGTAAATAGATTTGTCTTAATCCCGGGAGTGTCATTAAAGATATGTTAGTTGTCAAAATTCAATTTGGCGGCCAACAGACGCCATTTCGTAAAAACACGAAAAATATAAAAAGTCGGCGAACTATATCAAAATGGAGGTATAAAATAAAATTTTGAACCCTTTCTTTTATAAAAACATACAGATGTTGTCAGAAATCTATGCCGTCAGGAAACAAGCAGCTACGGTTCACTAGTGCGGGAAGCATTAACCGGCTGAAATTAATATATTACAATACCGATATATTTTTTAACTATTTAATAGCTTTTATGGTTTTTTGTATATTTCGATAGAAAAACATCTAATGTATTGAAAAATGCAAACATCTCGATTTAAAAAAAAAAATTATGAGTTAGTTACTATATTATATTACTACTTACAAGAACTTTCAATGGATGAGGGATTTTTCAAATGCAGCGAAATCTTCTAAAACAAAGGCTAAACAACACTGCTTGCAAGAAATTTGTTCAGTTATTGTTATAGGAGTCAAGAAGAAAGTTCTTCGTGACGGAAGAATTTGTGATGCTTGCATCTTTATACGTATGGGCGCGAATGCAAACGTCATGCATGTACACACGCACACACAGAGTGTGTATGATCTTTTATTTTTCTGCGCACATACAAACGCAAACACACACACACTCAAACGTGCAATATGCAAAATAACAAGCATACACGCATCAACACTACACTACGACATCGCTTGTAGACACTCATATACACGTACGTCAATACATCCATCGTGCTTCGCTTAGCGTTAGACTATTATAAGCTAACTTAATTTTTTCGAATTTAAAAAAATTAACATGTTTGTGGTGGCAGCACGCTATTTTGAAACCGATAATTACCTTGGCTTATGCAAGAGGTACAAATCAGCTATTTAAAAAATAAACAGACACTATATCAGAAGAAACATGCAGAATGAAATATGATTTGTCAGATGTAAAAAACGTATCGTATATAAAAAAATTTACTGGAAAATTTTTGCTTTCACTAAACGGATATGCAAATTACAAGCGGCGAAAATAGAAATTATTTTTACTAATTAAACTGTCACACATTTATCTTATCTTATCTTATATCTTATCTATATAATTAATAGGCGAACATGTTTTTTGTAATCCCTTTTACGCTGGTACCACTGCAGCGATTTTAAAAAGATTTATATAGTTTTAAAGGATTTTCTGTACAGATGTGTAGAATCTGTATTTTATTGAAATCGGTTTAGTATTTTGGGAGCTATAACCGTTTAAAGTTGCTACTACTACATGTACACATATTACACACGTATTTATTAGCTTACAAGTAAAAAAGAAACAAAACATGAGTGTGTGTGTGTGCTTGTAGTATTTCTCTTCATCTAACAATTTTTTTCTCTTATTTGTTGTTGTATGAAAGCCATAATACTTAAAGGAAGAGAATTGAATAAAGTGAATTAGCCAGTGTTGCCAGAAAATGATGATGAGAGAATGCTAAATCGGTCAAAAAATTCTGCTAAAATGTTCTACAGAACAAAAGTATAATGCCAGATTTAAATGAAGAAAATTATTGAAAGAGCTTTGATTTTCATGTTTATACAAACTTATTAGTATTTACAGGTATTTTTATAGCACATACAAACATAAAATAGTTAATAATTGGTAGTTTTTGGATGTTACAATTACGTTTAAAATTTTTTTAACGCACTAATAACCTCAAAATATTATTTTGCTTATTCAGTAAAATATTTTTTTTTTATTTAAAATACATTGAAATTGATTATTGAGGGGTTCTCTGGATGCTATGCGCATTTAACTGTTGCTAGTGCAGATCATCAGAAAACCTTTACCCTACAATGCATATAAATTCATGACAAAAATCCTATACAGAGGAATATTTTTAACAAATTAAAATTTTTTATTGTCAACAAATTCTGCCAGAAAGCATTTAGCAGAATTTTTTGAAAGTTGAATGCTTTTTAACTAATGAAAATGCTAGATCTGGTAGTGAAAATGCTAAAATGGCAACAATGGGATTAGCTTTGTTGAAGGGATTTTGTTTATGTTTTTAGGGTTCCGTACACCAAAATTGAAAAGGAACCCTATCCGTCTGTCCGTCTGTCCGTCACACGGTATTTTCTCAGGAACCGTAAGAGCTACGGACCTGAAATTTGGACACAGTATGTAAAACCTTGGCCGCTACAACAACAAATACATGAGAATTAAAAATTAAAGGGTGTTCCAAAACGAGCAACGAAAAATGTTAAAATCCCATGTAATATACATACAATTGTATGAACATATACATATATATTGAAACTTGAAATTTGTAAAATTAGTGTATTTTTATACAGACTACAACAATTAACACTAAAATTTAAAAAAATTTAAATTAAAGGGTGGTCCATCAGTTAATGCAATTTTGACTATCTAATTTTGACAACTTGCTATATCTTGGAAACCGTAAGAGGCAAACACTTGAAATTTCCAAAAACGGTAAAACTAAAAAAACCGAAAATTATAAAATCGCCAAACCAAAAAAAAAATCGCCAAAAATTAAAATGAAAAAAACGCCAAAATGAATAAAACGCCAAAAATCGAAAAACATCGCCAAAACGCGAAAATGTCGCCAAAACTAAAAAAAAACTAAATTAAAAAAAATCGCAAAAATGAAAAAAAAATCGCCAAAAATAAAAAAAATCGCCAAAATGAAAAAGCGCCAAAAACCGATAAAAATCGCCAAAACAAGAAAATAAAGTGTCAAAACTAAAAAAGGAGCCAAAACTTAAAAAAATCGCCAAAAACTTGAAATTTTCAAAAACGGTAAAACTAAAAAAACCGAAAATTATAAAATCGCCAAACCAAAAAAAATCGCCAAAAATTAAAAAAAAATCGCCAAAATTAAAAAAAAATTCTAACACTAAAAAAAATCGCCAAATTCGACAAAATCGCCAAAACGAAAAAAACGCCAAAAATCGCCAAAACACGAAAATGTGGCCAAAACTAAAAAAAAAAAATTAAATAAAAAAAATCGCAAAAATGAAAAAAATCCCAAAAAATAAAAAAAAATCGCCAAAATGAAAAAACGCCAAAAACCGAAAAAAATCGCCAAAACAACAAAATAAAGTGTTAAAACTAAAAAAAGAGCCAAAACTTAAAAAAATCGCCAAAACTGAAAAAACGCAAAAACCGCCAAAACAAAAAAAGCCGAAAAGATCACAAAAACGAAAAAAAAATGCCAAATGAAGTTTGTATTAAATTACATATCTAGTGTTCGTACGGAAACCTTCGTGCGCGAGTCAGAGTCGCACTTTACTGAATTTATTATAATTTCATGTATTATTTAATTATGCTTGCATATGTATGTAAGTTTGTGTGTGGCGTGTTTTAATGAATTTTTTATGATGTTTAGACACATACATTTTCTTTGAATCTTAAATTATTTACATTTTGATTCTAGAATACGGACGAGTGTGTCATCCGTTTGGTATATCTAGTTTCCTTTAATGTTGATAAGGAAAATTGATTTTGGACCAGAGTGCTGTCTATAGCTATTTCATGTATACATATATGTATGCGTGTATATAAATAATTTATAGCAAAAACTCAATTAATTTGATTTAACTCTTTTAAGTGTCAGTGAAAGACAGACATCGAAATGTATGTGTACATTTTGTTAGTTACATTGAAGTCAGTTGTCGTGTGCGCCTTACATTTTGTTTATAACTGCGATTGCAAGTTTATTTATGGAAATGTACGGATGTATGCAAACTATGCATACTATGCGTACATATGTATGTGTGTATGCACATCTTTACGCTGTTTAATGTAAATTTACAGTCGTGCACCAGCATGTTAAAATATGGGGCTAAAGACTGCTGGAAGAGCGCCTGAAAATTCAATTATAAGTTTAAGTAGAAGGCGAAAGAAAAGAAAAGACGCGTTTTTGTTTTCAAATAAAATTAAATTAATTAAACCATAAAATAAATGAATGTGCAAAACAATAGTAAGCTTAAACAGCAATATAATATAATTATATAAAAAAGAAACCCAGCAACTTTTGCAAGAGGGTGTTAAATAAATAAAAAAAAATTTACACAATTTATATGAAATCCTTTTAAGGGTGCAGAGTATTTGGTTACATTTTAATGGCAGCAAAATATCAAAGTTATTATTACATATATACATACATACATATGGTATATGCATATTTAAGTATATTTTCGTTTTTTATTTCTTATATTAATTTGCATAATTAATCCTTTACAAATATGTACGCACCTCTTTTTTTAAATGCTTTTAATTTATTTGCTGGTTGTTAACCCTTAAACAGTCTTAAAAATGTAAATACACAGACAAACGAGTACTTTTCACCAGCAAGAGAGAAAACAATTAATAATGCACTTTTGTTATTAAAAAGTTATAACAAAGAAATGTTTAATAAAATAAGGCGTCTCATAATTTAATAAATAGTGCCCTTACGCTAACTTTATCAAAAAAATTATCAAAAGAATTTTCAAGACGGGTGGCTTGATATTTAAATGAACTGCAATAAACTGTGTGGAATATGCATAAGAATGCTGTGATATATGTTTACATTCACAGGATCATCAAGTGTACAATACGAGTAGACTTGGATCGAACTGGTTCAGTTGGTCATTTTAGACAAAAGCCTATGATCAAACTTATGTAATTTAAATGCATATATTCATACATAAACAATTCATATGCTCAAATAATTGGTTTCAATTAACTATGACTATAGCCGATTCTAATACATAAAACCATCTCTACTTCATTTATGCGAAAAACTAAAAAAAACTCTACAACTATAAATAGACAGGCACATTCGTATTACGCATTTTGGCGGCCTGCCACGCTTATACTCGGAATATGCTTATACTCAGAGTATGGATATTTATTCGGATAAAATAAATATATGCATGATACTCAGAGTATTTATTCATCATACGAACGCTTTTGTGCTCATAAAATGAAATGGAATATGTACTCTGATTGATTGAAAACATAATTAAGGTATTCTCTGAGCTAAAATTTGGAATAAATATAATTTTTAAGCAACTAAAAAAATTTTTCGTATAATTTGCAAACCAAAATCTTTACTCAAATAGTTTTTGAAAGTCTTTGCATAAGATAAGAGGTTTTTGACTGTTCAAAAAGTGATAAAAAATATATTTTTATGTAGTAAATATTTGCAGCCTTACTTATATAAAGTTATTAAGGCTTTATAAAGGGTTTTAAACATAAATTTTCATACCAAATTTTTTTTAAAAAGCCTCAATAAAGCCTCAATAATTTTTATAAGTAAAGCTGTTAGTTAGGGCGTGTGTCAAACGGTAGAAAAGTACTATGGTAAAAAAAATATTTGCCTGTGGGGAAAAAATTTCATTTTTCTGCTGTGCCAAATGATATCTTTATTTGACAATGTAAAATTTTGACAAATTCGCTTGAGCATAGAAAGAAGCTGATGAAACAATTGCTGCGGCGGCGGTTTTGCTTCGCCTGACTACAAGCCGCCGGCTATCAACAAATTTTTAAGAGGACATTTTTATGTAAAACAATATTCTTGTAGCAATAAATTATATAATATTATATATATGATGCAACATTTTTCGCAAATTAAAATAAACAATGATTTTTTCATAGTCTAATTAAACTTAAAAGACGTAAAAATCTTTGTATTGGGCGACGGCTCGAAGCGACGGCGGTGGATTTAAATTTTATGATACCATGCTTTTTATTGCAGCTTGTCAAAAATTCACCTGTTGTGTCAAAATTTCTACTAGCCCCCAGGGCTAGAGAAATTTTATTCACCTCAGAAGTGTCAAAAATTTACTTACACTAGTACTTTGCTACCGTTTGGCACAGGCCCTTAAAAACGTTTTTAGCACAGTCGAGAATTATAAAAACTTTTTTTATCTTTATCATGCAATCAGTTGAACAACGTTGCCAGCGTGTTAAAATTTTATCAATTGATTTCTATGGCAGTACTGATGCTTAGGTTAGGTTATGTTAGCATGTTGCTGGTAAGGATGGGTGAAAATTAAGAGTACAGCTCACTTGGATCCAATACAATGATGCCTTTGTGCTACTTATGAGTTGAAGAGAAGAAAGATAGAGAGAGAGTGGGGAAATGATGAGAAAGTTATTATAGAGGAGAAGAGAGTGAGCTATACCAGCCACTGCTTCTAGTATAAAAGCTCAAATATTTGAGTCCTATAACATGTGGTTAAGCATAAATTCGTCTGTCACCAAGCATTTTATTATTTACTCCTATACCTGTAATAACTGAAACGAATGTCTTGCCAACAGTCTTGTTTAACGTTTGTTATAGAAGATTTCACTGCAGTAAAGCATTTGAAAAATTTCTCATGTCTTAAAAGTTCTTGTAAGTGATCTTGTGCAGGCATCTAACTGTTAGTATTGAATACTTTAATAAATGAATTAATTATGAAAAAAAATACTTAAAAACGATACTTTTGTCATTCTTTGATATATATATATATATGTATATATACATATGTATGTGTGCATATTAAAAATTTTGAAAAATCTTATAATTATAAACATTCCCCTCAGGCAACTGAATTTTTTTAATATTGCTGCTTTCACTTAAATAAAAATAAATTAATATTTCTCAAGAGTATGCACTTTATACTCGTAGTGCAACATTAATACAAAATATATTACAAGCACATGTATAAATATATTTTAATATATGTACAATAGTAAAGCTTCCTATTAACTTTAAATTACAGAAAGGCAGGTCAAAAGCATTACATCTCCCTTTTTCTGTGTAGATATTGTCAAAAGGCATTTGGCTGATTTTTTTATATACATATTTTTATTCCTTTTGTCTAAATACTGCAAACGTAGTACGAGTAAAAAACTTTATATTTGCTACTTTGCAGTAGGAATGAAAACAAAGTTAAATTAATAATTAATTAACGACACACAAAACCCAAGAGATCCTTATAAATATAAAATAAAACTTGTGTATGTTAAAAATATGAGCTTAGCCTGTATGTGATGGTGTGTGTGTGTGCGTGAGTGTGTGTGTGTGTGTGTGTGCAAGAAGGATGCGAGTAAAATACAAAAAAGTAAGATTTATGCATAGAGAGAAAACAGTACGTTTTTCAAATGGGAACTGCAGGAGATGATTGTGCGAACAAAAAAAAAACTGCTTGTTGTTGCATAAAGTAAAATAAAAACTGCAACCTTTGCAATATTTATTTCTAAACTGCCTGCAATTTTGCTCAAAAACAGGGCAGAGTGGAAAGAAGTGAACAAAAAAAATAAAATAAATAGACACATAAAACATCTATACCATACAATTTAATACTTATGTGTTTTACTACCTTGAATGCGTTGAATGCAGTCCATAATTCTGACAAACGATACAATGAGTTGAACAAAACGTAAAATTCAAATGTGTAACGATATACATACACACACGAGCACTCACACACCTGCATACACGTCTATTTTGTGTAAGTAGTTAGTGTATAAAGGACATTTAGTAAACGTGACATATTTGAAATCCGCACAGGCACCTCCCTTTAACAAACAAATGAATAGATGGCTGGTTAGTGCACAGGTTTATTTTTTATTATTTTTTTTTTAATCTAATGGACAAATACACTTGCATGCATGTGTGCTAGGCTTGTCCGTGTGCATGTATGTGTGTATGTGTGTGTGTGTGTGTGTGTGTGTGTGTGTGTGTGTGTGTGTGCATATTTGGCCATACACGTAGAAAATTATTCACTCATGAATCTAAAATGTTACTACACGCTTTCGTTTGGTTTATTTTATTTTTTTTTTAACATTAACACAAGTGCAAATATTCATGTGTATGTTGTTTAAAAAGAAATAGTCTACTCTATATTATTTGAAATGCAGAATAACCCTCCAAATAATATTTAATATTTAGAGAGAAATAAATATTAAATGAGTGTGTTACTTAGAACATTGCAAAGGTATGCCACTTCCATTCAGGCTTATACTTATTTATATGTATGTATGTACACACTTACGTAAATATACCCTGTAGTCAGCCTAGAACCATATGTCTCTATGTCAATACTCTTTCTCCACCGACAATTGCACTAGTTAAAATGTCGACAACTTTCCTTTTATGCAAGAGTAGAGATACGTTACAGACAACCGTTGTAGTGTATTTCTATTAATATTGTCAATGAACGCGTCAATAGTTTGTTTTTCTTTTTTATTGTGCTATGCAATAATATTAAATAAATACATATATGTAGACGAGCGTCAATAAAACCTACTAGTGAATCTTTGGTTCAAATATCTCAATATCATCATAAAAGTACTACCTTCTCAATAGTGCTAAAGTCTGCTGGTAGATTTTCAATGACAACCCTATGTTATATGTCAATAGGCGATTACATTGGCTGGGGTACACCTAGTCAGTAGCACTATTGACAATGTCACTAGAAAATCAATATAATTTTTCTATTGACAACTAGCGAAGAAAAATCGATATTGTAGACTAGAGCCCCTAAAATTTACTAGTGAATCTTTGGTGCCATGTGGTACCAAAAGAACTACTTAATCAGTAGTGCTACAGTCTAGTGGTGGATTTTCAATGACAAGCTAATGTTAAATGTCAATAGGCGATTACATTGGCTGGGGTACGCCTGGTCAGTAGTACTACTGACAACGTCACTAGTAAATCACCACAATTTCACTATTCGCACTTTCTGCAGGGTATATTTACACACGTCTATGTGTAGATAAATACATATGTACATACACACATGTTAAGTAAACAACAATCATCAGGGCTAACAGTAACAGTCGTAGCGAAACTTAAGCAATTGTATTTGGGCTTGTAACCTGCTGCATGCATGTGTGCTTATGTGTGTGTATGTGTACGTGTATTTTTGTTTGCAAGTGGCTCGAATTGCAGGAGGCCTTTTCACTATACTGCGTGCATAGACACTAACACCCAAGACCACTTAGATAGGGCTACTTCTTTTTTATTTTTCATTCAAAATATTTTTGTTTTATTTTTTTTTAAAGAAGTAGCATTCAGGCAATGAATGTCTACTACTATTACTTTAGTCGTAGTCGTAGTTTGCATTATGCAAGTCTTATTGCTAAGCTGATTAGTTTGTTAGTAGAAAGAGAGATGAGGGGAAAAGAAACGTTTCTGTTCCCCTCGTTTCTCTCTCTCTCTCTCTCTCAAACTAATCAGCTTAGCAATAAGACTTGCATAATGTAAACTAGGACTTAGGAAAGGGATAGTGTTAAAGAAGACAGGTGCTCAAGGAAAGCTTCATTGTTTTACAACTCTGCTTTTCGCAGCGCCTCTGATGTCAATGAGGCGTATTAAATTGTCAAAGCAGTTTTTACTAGTCATTTTATTGGTTATTTTACTTAGCAGATGGTTCTGCTACACACTACCGATGATGAAGGAAAGTGCTCTGATGTTAAATGAGGATTAGCATGCACTGAAGCAGGAGTAATTTAGTGGTCAGTGTCTACGCCTTCATCAATTGAACTTTCAGCAGCTGCTACAAAGCTGATACAAAGGAACACTAATGCACATCAGAAAAATTAAGGTTGTTGTTATTTAATGACTTCGGTGACCGCCTTTGAACCCAGGACCTTCGGTTTTGTAGTCAACGTGCTAATTACCTCAAACAACGCCACCCACAATTTAGAAAGTAAAAGAAAAAATAAGATGGAATGTTCAGATAGTTCGTACTATACCTCTGCAAAAGACCACTTGCAAGGATTTTTCCATATGCTCTAATACAGCGAAATCTTCTAAAACAAACGCTAAACAAAACTGTTGACAAGACATTTGTTTCAGTTATTTCAGTTATAGGAGTAAAGAAGAAAATACTTCGTGGCAGTAAAAATTGAGATACATGCTTCTTCATACGCATGGGCGCGTATACAAACGTCATGCATGTACATACGCACACAAGTTGTGTGTATGATATTTTATTTTTCTGGGCACATAATAACGCATACATACATTGACATTATTTGTGAGAATTTGCCTTAAAAGACCACCCTTAAACACATAGTATCATAGCATAGCATCAACACTACTTCTTTTGAGTGTTTGTTACGAACAAGAAGTCCTCGCGACATCGCTTAAAAATACTCATATACACGAACATCAATACATCCATAGTGATTCGCTTATTAAACGACATCATTTATTATTGGTTTAGTGTAATACATTCTACGATAATACATTTAAAAAACAAGACGTATTTAAATTTCAAGACTGTTTACGCAGCTCTCTATTATGTATTAGTTTAGCTTTGAATGAAAGCAGGCCTGAACATCTTGATTGTTAAGCAGCTGCATGATTATAAAAGAAATAAATGGTACTAAAAAAAAGCCAGCATTTTCATTCAGTTGTGTGAGAATAAATAAGAAAAATGCCACCCACTTTACTTTAGAAAAGTTAACGGGTTTTCTATTTCTTTACGATTACACACCCACTACACACACACAAGCACAAGCATACAGTCATGTATGTGCAAGCAAGTTTCTGAGTATTCATTTGCGGAAGTGTGTGTGTGTGTATGTGTGTGGGTTCGAATAAAGTAAATGCGTTGTTTTTTGTTGAAGTATTAATTTTTGCAATGTTTTTCTTTTTCTTTTGGTCTTGATTACTTTGTCCCATAAAAATGTCCTTATTGCAATTTTAACTCGCATTTACAGTTAAACATGCACACGCACACACACACAGAAATACATAGGTGTGTTTATTTGAATGTATTAATTTACATGCATTTATCGGTGTATATGTGTGTGTGTTTAACCGAAATTCATATAAAATATTAAAAAATAATTGTAATTTCTTATTTAAAATGCCATTAAGTATATTTGTTTTAGTGGCCGTTTATTTATAAAAAAAAATAAATAAATTAATGAAGTAGTGGGTGGCAATGCGTGTGAGTGTGTGTGAGAGAGAAATTATTTAGAATAAATACTTATAAAACATGAATTGATTTAAACTAGAAAAGGATTATTACAACAAGCAAATTTTTGTGGCTTACAAAATATTTTTGCCGCCCACTCCTGCGAAATGTTTTCAAGGCAGGATGAGTTAATGTAGACCAGCAAAAGCCGCCATTTTGTTTTACTGATATGCCACAAATAGTTTATTTAATGCATTAATGAGACCAAATATCACTGTCACAACTTAGAGAAATGTTTATTATTTTATAATATAAAATATTATTGGCCAAATAAATGTTCGTTAATACAAACGTTGAGTGTATAGAGAAGAAAAAGACTAAATCGAAAGTTTTCAATATGGTACTTTCTCCTTAAGCTATTGTTTTCTATTCATAAACTATAGAACTATTAACACCTTTAACGAAATTTTTAAAACAAAAAGTCTCTACATATTTATATTGATGCGGTGTTTTTACAATTTTATTTTCACTAATTATGTTTATATTATTTTGCTATTCTTCTTTTTTTCTTCATGGTTGAAATACTTTTGCTTTTTATTAATTTTTTTATAGTTTTTTTTTATTTTTTTTCGATTCTTGAAATTGTAAAATAAACAACAAAAATTAAAAATTAATTTAATGTGTTTTATAACAAAACAAAAGATGGACTTATTTAATACAAAACATATTACAGTAGAGTTCGGCTATAACGAACACAGGTAATAACGATTAACCATATTTCATAAAAATTAGTATAACTCTAGCGAGTTCCAGTTGTAGCGAATTCTAACGTCTCACAAATTCTTTTTAGGGTTCCGTACACCAGTTTAAACTTAAAGGGTATTCCAAAGCGATAGTAATATAGTACTAGAAATTATTAATGTAATATAATTACTTGAAATTTTCAAAGTTAGTGTTTTCTTATGGAGACTATAGGTCTGCACAGATATAACTGTTTGCACCAGTTTTACGTGTGTTGGTTCTGGTTTGTACAGGTACATATTTTATTCAGCATTTATTTAACTAGTTATAACTTATCGGTGCAAGCAAATCAATATCCCTCTTCTTTCTTCTTTCCTCTCTCTTTCATAAACACAGGGTTGATTCAAGAAAAACAATAGAGTCTAAAACATGACTGGTAACAGAAACGCTGAATAACATACAGTATATGTACATACCAGAACCAAGACACGTAAAACTGGTGCAAACAGTTATATCTGTGCAGACCTATAATGGAGACTACACCAATTAGCACTGAAATTATAAAAAAAAAATAAAATTAGGGGTATTCTATGATTTACTGTAATTTTTACTAGGTAATTTTGACAACAGCTGGAAAGTGTAAGAGGCACACTCTTGAAATTTTCAAAAACGCTAAAACTAAAAATTCCAAAAATTTAAAAAAAGCCAAAACGAAAAATCGCCAAATTGAAAAAGCGCTTAAAGAAAAACTATCACCAAATATAAAATAAATCGCAAAAATTAAGAAAAAAAAAACCGCCCCGGAAGTAAAAAGGTTTTCAAAAAACTGGAAAAAATCGCCAAAACGAAAAAAAAGTGCCAAAACTAAAAAAGCGCTATATTAAAAAAAAACGTTAGAACTAAAAACACTTATGTCAAAAAAAACCCAAAAGTTGCCAAAATCAAAAAAAAAACGCCAAAATGGAAAAAATGCGAAAAAATCCCCAAAAAGAAAAAAATCGACAAAACGACAAGCAAAAAACAACACAACTAAAAAATTACTAAAACTAAAAAAAATTGTGAAAACCCGAAAGAATCGGCAAAACGAAAAAAGTACTAAGACTAAAAAACGCTAAAATACATTTTTTATGTCTACATCAGTACCTGCAGTGCGATTCACTAACTTTTTTTAACGATAATCGCATCGTAACGAAAATTTATCGAATTTGCTATTCAGTAACATTTTTAACGATATTCGCTGTAGGTTAATATCAGCTGTGTCGTCATTGAAGCGACAATAATTTATGTATTGTTAATTTTATCGACTAAAATCAACAGAAAATATCAGCTGCGTACTGTCGTTAAAAAGAAGTTACGGAGTCACACAATCGTTATTGCAAGCGACAAAATGTTAAGACAAAATTACGATTGTCGGATCGTTAAAGGTTACTGAATCGCACTAGTAGATTCAGTAACTTTTTGCGAATCAAAAATCGTAATATTTATCGATATATTTATTTGTTTGCCGTACCGATAATGTAATTCTGTAATTTCTTTTTTACGGATGCGTACTCCTGTGTCCTACTCCCAATTTAATTGCATATCATGTGGCATCCCTGCATAGAAAATGTCAAAGTAAGCGAAAAGCAAAAAAAAAACAATTAAATAAAAACTAAATGAATTTGAACTTGTTATTTTGCTTTATTTACTTCAACCTACAGCGAATACTCGTCTCGTTAAAGTATGTTAGTGAATAGCAAAGTCGATATATTTTCGATATATTTATAATATCGATACGATTATCGTAATAAAAGCAAGATATTCGAGTATATAGGCTCAAGTTCGTATAGTATTACATATGTAGTGTACGTGCCTTCCTGTGCGAGTCAAAGTCGCACTTTACTGAATTAATTTCGAAAATTTATAGGAAACTTATACGCCTATAATGAAAAAAAGAGTTTAACTATTAACATACATATGAAGTTTTTTAGCTTATGCTTCAACAAAAAAAAATACCAAAAATTCGTTATACTTTTCAGAGCATTATCGCTAGTGGCCTTGAGAACAAGGAACTGCTTGATTACCAAATTGCATTTATAATTTTTTTAGAGAATTAATGTTCTAGTTTTTTTTATATAGTATGCACTCATACTGAGCTAAATACAAATTTTAATTCAAAGCTTTGCCTTTAAATTTAATGTAAATTTTTTTTGCGTTTATTATTATTTATTAGTTTACAGGGAACATATACATACATACATACATATATGTATATTTAAAACTAATCGAGGTTTTTGGCACTTATTTGCATGCGGAACTAAAGGCGCGTGCTAAAACAATGCAACAACAACAACAACTTATTGGTTTCAATTACAAATAGTTTTAATTAGAAATTATAAAATTACATTGAATAATTCAGTAGATGGCCTTGCTGTGTGTTATTAATTAATTTGAAATTTCGTCATAAACGATAAGAATTTTTGAAGAAACCTTGATTTCAAATTCATTGCTTTAAGCTTGAGACCAAAGGTTTTTATTGATTTAAGTAGTATGGAGGTATTTTATTAAACACCTTTTAATTAAATACAATGTGTGGTATTCACAAAAAATAAAATAAAATAAAATGTATTTGAAATTAAAGTTTAAAATAAGTAAAAAAGTAAAAAATTTTAAACTTACATTTTAACAATTCCCATAAAAAACACTACCGCCCTTATTCATAAAAAATATTTTAAGTTTATTAAGCGCTTATTTGACATATTTCTATGGAAAATTTGTCAAATAAACCTGCAATAAACCTAAAATATTTTTTATGAATAAGACCGTAAGTATTTGAAATTTATTTTTAAAAAAATTTTTAACGAAAATTTTGTAGTAAGATACACTTTAAACTCGTTTCAAATTTTTTTTTAATATGGGTGAATATTCCTATCAGAAGAAGATCAGTCAATTGACCGATCATTTGATCGGTAGTCATGCAGGATATATTCATCATTACGTAGAACAAAGTTTCTATCACATTATTAAGCAGGGCAAAATGAAAAATGTGATGGAAGCTTTTGTATACGTGTGATGTTGCATCTCTCTCTCTAACTAATGAATTTCTTCGACTAGGTAACATATACATATTCGTATTGCTCACTCTAATGCTTTTCACTAATCAATGATAGCATAAATATTACGCAAGTTTGACTGATCATAACAATTGACTAACATATCCCCCACAATTAATAATTTTTATAAATAAAGCTGGTAATATTTTTTTTTTTTATTATTTTGCATCACTAACAATTGCCCAGCTCTGAAGGGAGTAGTATAACAGTTTTTACACGTGTATCTAAAATAAGTCAATAAGAGTAAAATGAAATAGACAAAAAAAGCTGTGAAATAAAATTTATATTATATTTTTAGGGTACACCATAAATTAAGTATAATTTGTTAATCGGAAATAGCACTTGATTTGTTAATTTTGAATTATAGGATTTCAAGGGCCAATTTTTGACTTGGTAATCAAACTGTATTTATTTATAAGTGCTTTTTAAATACGAACTTGTGTTTTTCAATGTATATTTAATTAATACTTAAATACCCAACCTTGTGTACTTAAATAATGATTAACGGCCTGTCCCACGGTGTCACCTGAAATCGTTCGATTAAATACTTAAATTGAAAACAACAGAAAATTTTCAAATGTTATTGCTGTTTGCAATACAAGTTGTCGATCGAACGTTTGCTGTGTTTATTGAAAACATGTACACTAACATCATGTTTCATTTCATTTTCATAAATTTATAATATATACAATAATGCAATAATGATGATGATGAAAAATGGTAAGCCATATGCCAAAAATTTCACTTTGGACGCTCTTTAAGATCAAATATATTAATATGCCCAATTCACACTATTCTATACACACTATACTAATTCGATTCCTTACGAATTTCGTAATTTTAACAAAACTATTATCCAATTCAAAAGATTGCTAAGGAGCACGTATAATTTTAAGTTAAATAACCTGTTAGTTACGTTACTATAAGGCAATTTATCAGAATACTTAATGTTACATAGTAAATAGGTCCCATTACTTGTGCATAAAATGGGGGGTTATTCATAAGTATTATTTTAGTTTCAGATAGTTATGACATTTTTCAAGTTCTGTTGCCATGTATTATTCTGAATTTAATTTGGCCTTATAGGCTTAAGAATTCATTGTATATAATAATAAATAAATAAATAAATAGAAAATGCTTTTTATAAAAAATGGTTTTATAAAATGTGTTTTAATGAAATTTTAATTGTCTACACGTTGATAACCTAACTTTCTTATTTACATTAAACAGCTGTTGTTCGGAAAGCTTTACATAATATTTGGAGATTTTTTAGTGCCACCCTACTTTCATCGTAATTTTATTAAAGTTTACTTCAGCACTCAAAAAATTAAACTTTATTTAAGTAAATTTTAAATATAAATTAAAATTAGCTAATAGACCCCTGCAAAAGACCACTTAAAACAACTTTTAGGACATGAGGGATTTTTCAAATGCTTTACTGCAGCGAATTCTGCAAAAACAAACGATAAACAAGACTGGTGGCAAGACATTGTTTTAAGTTATTGAATGTATAGGAGTAAAGAAGAAAATACTTCGTGACGGAAGAATTTGTGATGCTTGCTTTTTCATACGCATGGAGTCCAATCTAGTCATGATCATTTGCCAGAGTATGACAGTTAGTGATACAGTTGATACTTGCGTAATATCTTATATTTTATTTTAATTTTAAATCGAATAAAATGAAACACTTAACCGGTTCATATGCTTAAATTCACTGTTCACCCTAATAAATAATTATGATCAATATAATGAAACACGAGTACAACAAAAACACGCATAAATACATACTACATTTTTTTCACAGCCAATAACAAAAAACTAACGATATTTATTTTAATAAATGTTTTATTTTTAAGGTTGTTCTGTTATACAATAAAACACGAGCGTTTCTCTCTTTTTTGCTATTAACATGAAAACAAAACATAAGAGACCACATATTTTTTCACTTAGAATTTATTAATTTTAAGTTTTTATGCAAGTATAAGTGTTTTAATTCAAATTTAGTGAATAAAATCAAAAATTAAAAACCAACAATAAAGTGAATATGAATATAAATCGTTTCTTAAATAAGTATGCGAGACTTACTCTAAATGGCAATGGTGTAAAAACATTTATGGCGAATTTGACATGAGTATTACATATTATGTAAAGGCCAAACTATAATATGAATAAGCTGGCTTAAGCTAATGTCAGAATTGAACGATAAGTCTGTCAAATGCTTAAACAATTCAGATGTGACTTTTAGGTGGCCATAATGTGTACTTACATGCACTTAAGTATTGTTTAGCCACTGCTGCACATCTAGGTATTGTCAATAATTTTGTTTCTTCTCATAACTCCTAAATGAATGCAATTCAATCAAACTAACTTGAAAGAATGTCCTAATCTATTAAAAATTCACATATAAATATATCCATCACCTTATTACTTGTTTTATTTGTTTTGCCTACTAAAAACTACAACAGTGAATATACATAAGTAAATACATGTGTATGTGTGTATATGTGTATTGTAAAACAAACATTTAAAATAAAAGTTTTGCTTTATTTTCCGAGTTTAAAATAAGAAACAATAAAAAAATATTTAAAATCAGTGAATATTTTCTGCTGCTGCTTGTTTGAGTTTAAAAAATGCACAAACAGTTGTTTCCTTACGGAATGTGCGTTCAGTTTGGCACTTTACTTAAGCAAGTGACATTTGACGAAACTTGACGAAAAGTTTGTTAAGTACATTATAGTTTGCCACATGCGTTTTATATGTAACCGCACAGTTGCTTAAGCTAGCTTATTCATATTATAGTTGGGCCTTAACGCTTCAAAGAATGGTGGGGGGGGGGGGGGGGTTCTAAGGATCTTTTACGGTTTAGAAAATGTATCCAGAAATTTTTGTAAAAACTTTAATAAGGCCCGGGGGTGGAATTTAAAGCGTTAGGTATTATGTGAATGACGTATGCGTAGAAAAGTCATTCTACGGGTGCATTGCCTCCTACAAAAATATATTTTCTTTCCTTGCGCCTTGAATTGTTAAAAATTTATTAATATATTTTAATATAATCTATTTTAATATTACTCATGAAAATCGCCAGTACTAATACCACTTCCCTCTTACTCCACCAATGATTAGAGATCACTTGGCAGTGTACATAACGCTGATTTTGTAGCACTTTCCATTAAACATTAAACTTCTGCTTGTTTTAAGTCAATTAATTTCCCAATCAAGAGCTTCCAGTGTCTGAGAGACGTCTTAGAAATGTAAACGAAAATCGCTGAAGTGTTATGTTAGAATTAGTCGATTCGTATACACGATACTTTTCAAGTTGTCGTATCGTTTAAATCTAGATATTAAGGCTCAGTTAACTCAAGAGGAAACGTCAGATCGATATTGTTATGTGTAAAGTAATGTACAGATTCTTACATTCTGGTGAAATCTCTATAACTATTCACATTACTTTTCATATAACAATATCGATCAGCTGTTTCTTACAGTTGCAGTTACATTCCATTGCAGCCGGCTAACTGAGGCTTTGATTAGTAAAAACGTGGTGCTACCAGCGAACGTGTCAGCTGTTGTATTGTATTTCTCTTTGCTTTATACGTTTGTGTGTTTGTATGTATGTAAGAGAGTAGTTGACGTTTTTTACGTAAAAATCTACTTTCTTTAGATTTCTTCCTCACATACATTAGGATACATACGTGTTAAGTAAATAGGAACATGTTTTATTTATATTAGATATTTTGTCAGCTGATTCCACCATTAAGCGCAGCATTCACGGTCAAAATGCATGACACAAGCATCGTATACGTGTGAATGATGAACTCAGCATTACACGTACATGCTTTGTACGATAAATTAATAGCATCTTGTTACAAGCTAATTGTAAGGCAATTGTCAAACTACATACAAAAACTTTTTACGTATAGAATTTGACAGTTCTTTTATGCTTTGAGTAGTTTTTCTTGTTATGTTGTGTTGCATACAATGATGTGCAAAAATCAAAAAATTTTGATTTTTCTTCAAGCATCGTCGGTGTGACTCATACAAACAAGATTCCACCAATATTATTATTATGCAGGTCATAATATTAATTTTAGTTCGTTCAAAGACACTAATTAATAATAGAAAAATTCACTTTTGGAAGTGTGATTTATTGAGTTTATATTTCGTAAATTCGTGAAAAGAAAAATATAAATTACACTCATAACCTTTGAACCAAAATTGTAATACTGTGCTATAACCGCTTAAGCCTTTAAAGCGACATAATTTTCGAACTAAATTAATCATTTAAGATCGCAAATAATCGATTTTTGTAAAAAAAAAAAAAATTAAGTACAAAAAATGTGTCGGTTAAGATTTTTGGCAGTTATGGCTCGATACATACATATGTATTCACACAGAAAAAATGCCAATGTAAAATCACCATGCAAACATTTTGATTCAAATTCATTCAAATCACATTAAATTAAAAAAAATAGGTTGTTTCAGCGTGTTGGTATTTATTTGTTTTATTCATAGCTGTGAGTGGTTTTTGTATTGTTGTTGTTTTCTTTTTTTTATGTTTGTAAACAGCTGACAAACTGCTTATGGCTAGTACGCAGTATACTAGTCCGGCAGTCAGAGGATCGCAGGTTCAAGGCCTGGAGTCAATTCAAAGTATTTTTTTTTTAACTAAAACTTTTCAAGTCAAAGTATTTTGTATTTTTTTTTTTAATTACAACTTTTCAAATAAATTGTAAGTTAAATGATCAATAAAATAATATTGAATTAAAATTTTATTCATGATGATACATATTTGGTGTATACACGTAAGTTAAATAACTAATAAAACACATTTACTGCATTAAGTCAAATTCGTATTGTTCCAACATGAAATAACTGATTCAACATGATTCTTCATTTTAATTTTAACAGTACGTAAATGTTAAATCAATGTTAAATAAAGTTATTTTAAAAAGACTAATTTTCTTTGGAAATTACTATAAATCATGTGAGATTAACATGAAACACATATGAAGCAAAATCATTGCCGAAAAGGACTAGATTAACCCTGTTTATGTATGTAGATTTTAAGCAGAAATTTTTCTATGTGTTTCCCCCAATTCGAGCGGTTTTTTTCTCACGAGAGTGTGTGTGTGTGAGATTTTGTACTGACGCTCAATTGTCTCTTATTTTTTTATACGACTTGTACCGATCTCATCAGTCGCTGTACAAATATGCGTATGTAGGAATTTTTTTTCTAATTGTTGATTTTTTATTTGTTTAGTTTCATTTAATTTAATAGCTTTAACTTTTATTTATTAATTAATTTATGCAGACACGTTTTAGTTTTATTATATTAATTTCAGCTCTTAAAAACATCAGCAAAAAATAAATAACAATTTATTTTTGATTTTTTTTTTTTTGCTTTTAAATACACGAGTACAATATATTAATTGTTTTTTTTTTGTTTTTGTTTTTGCTTTTGTTATTTCGTATCCATTATACTTTGTATTAAATTCAACAACATATTAACATTTCTACATATTCGTACATATGTATGTACATAAATTGAACGTATGTATGTATGTTTGTATATCTTTTTTACTTATAACCAGGCCACAATTAATACGTTCACATGAATCCTAGGATTTGAAGTAGGATTTGGTAATTGAATTTTAGTTTCACTGATGCAAATCATGAACTCTCCATAAAAAATAAACATATTAAAAAAAACTTTTAATGCTTGCAAAACACCACATTAAGTTGCTCAAAGTTTTGTAGTTTGATTTACTTACGCAAGCGCACCGTAACTTTGTTTTCTTAAGCCACATTATATTTGTTCATTTTATTTTAAATATTTAAATAAATTAATTATTAATGCAAACAATAAATTCACAAAGTTATAAAAAAGTTTAACGATTAAAAGCAAAAAAAAAAAAAAATAATAATAATAATATTGGCATAAACAATTTTTAAATAAGACACAAAACGTAAACAACATGGAAATAAAATTAATAATAATAATAATAAAAAAATCAGAACGCACGTGTAACGATTTAAATTTTTTATATCTTTAAGTTTGTTGTTGTTGTGGTTTTTTTTATAAGCAAACAACACACACTCTTATAAATACATATTAATATAATATTTATAAATTGTGGCTACCGATACATGAATTAATGGCCGATTTTTTTTTCCTAATCAAGATGCAAAACAATAACACACCTTTCCTCATTTTAAATTGACAATAATAGCTTATGGATAAAAAGATTTACGAATAGAAAATTTGAAAATTTTAGTGAATTTTGCCATTATGTAAAAATAAAATTTACATAAATTAAAGCATTTTTAGAAAATATTCAATAAATAAATTTGTGGTATTTATGTCTTATATTTGAATTGGGGCTGGCAAAAATTTAGGGAAAGTTTTTTTTGGGTATTTCTGAAAAATTTAGAGAAATATTTACAGAAAAAAAAACACAAACAAGATTCAATTAAAAAAAATGAATTAAAATATTAATCAGTTTTCAACCAATCACGGATATTGTATATCTCAATCATTGTAATTGATTTTTTTCTATGATGTTTAAATCAAAAAAAAAAAAAAATATTACATGAATTAAAATTTAATTGTTGTTTTTTACGATTCAATTATAATTTAATTGTAATGTTTTTAAAGATTCATTAAAAAAAATTAATTGAAATATTCCTTAGGATTGAATAAAAAAGCTTATTAAAAATTTCAAAATATTTAATTAAAATATTATTTGAAATATATAATAATATTTAGGAATAATTTCTTAATTGGGCTTAAGTTCTTGTAGAATAAAATATTTTTATTAATTATTAATTAAATAATAATTAATTTTTCTGTGCCGCCACACACATCATCAGCACCCATGTCTACCTCATTGGGCATAGATTATTGTTAACATCAGTACCAGTACCTGAATTCAGTAACTTTTATTACGATAATCGTATCGCTATAATAAATACAACAAAATATTTATCGAATTTGCTATTCAGTAACATATTTTTTTACTATATTCGCTATCGGTTGAAATAAAAAAAAAAACTAAAATAAAAAGCTCAAATTCATTTAATTTTTTCTTGAATTCGTCTTTGTGTTTTTCGCCGTTTTTTGACATTTTTTTTTTTGCAGTGATGTCACATAATATTGCATTAAATGGTGAGTAAAGTAAAGCTGGTCACTATTGTAAGAAAGAAATTACGGAATCACATTATCGTTACAGCAACGGAATAAATATGTCGATAAATATTACGATTTTCGGTACGTAAAAATTTACAGAATCCAGTACATGAATTCTGTAAATTTTTGCTATGTACCGACGGTTGCCATATCTTACAATATTTTCAGATCTGACAATATACTGACAATTAAAAATTTCAAGCACAAAATAGATTGTCAGTTCACAAGGTTGTATTATTATTGCCTGAGGACAATAAACTTATCTGACAAAATGTACAGTCAATAAACTGTTAGTTCACACGGTTGTCATATGCATAAATTCTCATATTATTTATACGTTAACAGATTCAAACTACTTGTAACGCAATTTATTTTCCAGCTGGGGTACGACTCAGTCGGCCCGGGGTCTAGTCAGACCTTTGACTGGTATGGAGATGTTGTTATGCTAACACAATAAATTTTATATACGCAATCACGACTTCTAACGTCTACACTATTAAAAAGTGAAGAGTATGAAGTAATTCCGAGGGGTTGTATTCAGCATTACCGTTGTGACACTAAAGTATAACTTTTGACCCTAATTTCGTGTCAACGACACTCTTTATGACCATTTTTTTAATTTATACTTTTGTATCATTTTAACAAAATGTATGCCGTAGGGCAATCATATGCTCAAAAATTAGACGAAGCACAGTCTACCATATCAGGTATCGGAAAAATGGCTGTTCGTCCAGTTGGCGATATTCGGTTCGGTTATGTCGATCATTTAACTATTTTGGTCGATACAAAAGCAAATAAATGGTGAAAATATTACTAAAAATCTGACACCCAAATCTTTGATTTCAAATGAAAATTATTGCTGGGAGAATCACAATTAAAAAATTTGTGTGTTTTAACTTACTTTCATCTTCAATTTTTTTAATAAAATTTTTATTTTATTATTATTTTTATTAATAAAATTTTTAATCAAAAATAATTTCTTATTCGGGCTTAAGTTCAGTAATTTCAATTCTTATTGAATGAAAATATTTTTACTAATTAATGTGAGTTTCTAAAGAAGAGAAGAAAAATTAAACTCGACCTTTTAGCTTTTTAATAACAATCTCTACCCAAGTAGATACACTAGGGTGCTGCTGAAGTGCGTTGCTGCACAGAAAAATATCGGTATTTCCCCCAGCTAATAAAAAGTCTAGTTTAATTTTACTTCTCTTCTTTAGAAACTCACATTAATTAGTAAAAATATTTTCATTCAATAAGAATTGAAATTACTGAACTTAAGCCCGAATAAGAAATTATTTCTGATTAAAAATTTATTAAAGTTCAACTAAATCTAAAAATGCCTCATAATAAAATTTTTGCAAACAGGCAAGACCGTCTACAGACGGTCTGCACTATTATTTACCTGGCGTTCCTTTCTATTGTTTCTTTTTTATTTCTAAATTAAAACTTAGGGTTCTTTCGAATATATCAACTTAAAAAAAATATTAGCTTCATAGCGATCTACGATCTGGCCAGTCAGAGGGCTATCATTGATTAATAATTGAAATATGTATGTTAATTAATTTTATTTTAGTCCAATGTATTTAATTAATTGTTAAAATTCGTATTTCTTTTTTTTATTAATTTTTTTTTTTTTTTTTTTTTTTTTGTTCACAAAAAACTCGACCCTATTTTACTATAAAATACCCTCTTTTGAACCTTTTTTTCTTTCTTAAATACCCTTTTTATCATACTGTTTCGAAAATTTCAACGGCAACCCTGGTTATATTATGTCCGGTTAATTCAAAAAATACAATTATTACGAATATAAAGTAAATTCGGGAGACTGTATATTCGGCTATCGTGCAGTACAGTACAGTACAGTACAGTATCGGCACTTCTTCTCCGATTGTATGCAAACCTTTATGTATGTCATGCTTTGTTCAGGTATGCGGTAAAAGGTAGGTGCATTGCACTATGGTATACGGTAAAAGGAATGAGAATTTGCGCTTTTTAATTAATAAGTATATAAGTACTGGTAACGTCACGTTACAGTTAAATTTAAAAGGTAAAAATTTAAATTATTATGGACTTTAAAGAAACAATTATAATGATGATTATTTCTTTATTTAATTGATATTAAAATTATATAAATATAAAGTTAATATATATGTACACTGATAGAATTGGCTGCCAAGGCCATCGGCTAAAAATTTTATTATATTTTTGCACTTTCCTTTTTCTTTGAAAATTAGTGTGTGCAGTGTTGCCAATAAAACGAATTCTTTTTGCAAATGACAAACATATGGCAACAGGCTTATAGTGGCAACGATATGTATTCACTCGATTGTCAGATGTCTTTCAAATTGTTGTCAGCTGGTAGTCTTGCAATGAACTGATTTTTTTTCTTTTTCTGGCAACCTTGTTAGGTGTAAGTTTAGGAGATGCTTCTGACTATATTTTAAGATATGGCATCCTTCTCTACATAGCTTTAGTTATCTAACAGTTTTTTTTAATTACACTCTTTTAAAAAGAGTTTAATAAAAACGCCTGTATTTATAAATTTTTGTCAAGGTTAAAGTATTCTTCAAACCGATTTTATTGTACAAAATTCGTGAATTAAACCAACATTAAGTGTGGTAATAATTGCCTATGAATATTGGAGAAGGTGTTTTGCCTATACAATTTCTTACTTGTAGTTGCTCTAATAGTAAAGACCGATTGATATTTTAGTTCTTTTGAGCTGCTTGTTAGTTAAAATTTAAAAAGTTTGCCAGTATCGTTTAGTCCAACTAAAACCTTTAAATTATTTCTTTTTGTCACATTTGAAATTGAGGCTACCAGCGCAGAAGTTGTGTAACCCACATTGGTTTTTTTTGCTGTTGTTCTAATCATAAATTTATGTTTACAATACCAACTATCATAAAAAAGTAGAGTAAGCCACCTTTTGTTATTCGAAAGGAAATGGAGCTGAAAAATCTTTTTAGCACAGTTCATAATATTGCAAAGTAATAAAGCAATTAAATAATTAAAAAGAGCAATTGTTTAAATAATTAAATGTGGGTTGCACCACTTCTGCGCTGATAGCTTCAATTGTACTAGAAAGTATGCGAAAATTGTTAAAAGCTTCTAAAAACTTAAATTTTTTTGTCACACTATGTGCTATTTCGAAATTGTTCTTAACTTTTTGAAAAATACATATCTAGTAGAATGGCATCAGCCTATATTTTTGTTCCTAAATGTAAAAATAGTTTCTATAACTCTCCTACAAATAACGTAAAAACTAATTAATTTTCTGTATTAAATATAACCATTATTTATTTATTAAAATTCCAATTGTTTTATTACTTTTTATTTCCTGCCACAAAAAACCAAAATAAAAATAAAAAATAATGTATTTTAATTACAAATCAACGCCTTCAGTTTCTCAACATTACGTACGGACTTGACATACAAACCAGTGTTAATAAAATAAGAAAGAAGGAGGAAAAACATACATATGCATTGAAAATATTTCGCTCGTACCTTTCAATTTGAATGTTGAACTTAAAAAATCAAAAAGAAAACACGCACTGTCATCATGACTTTAAAGAAATCTAATGAAAACTTATAATTACATTTGTAACACACACACACATGCATACACACATACATAAATACGTTCATACAAATATTTTAATGAAATGAACACACACAACAACAACCCCACACAAATGCTTAAACACATGCATATGTTAATACCCAGTTAGCCAAGATGATACAACTCTTAAATTAATCTTCTGCTGATTATTTTGATTATTTGGAGAGTGATATTGTAGCATTTCTGTTAAATGCTCTCTTATAAATCTTGCCATATTTAACCGATGATACATTTATCTAAAATATGTTTGTACGTTTTTATTTTCATATTAATTTAATGTGTTTTGTATTTTATATCAAATATTTATTAAATTATTGGAGGTACGTAAAAAGCTTTTAAAAAATCGAATTCTTTTAATTAATTGAATTATTCATAGGTCCTTACCATTCAAAGTTCTTGCAGCACCATTTTGTGCACGCCAAAGATTGAAGCGATAGACTATTAAATAAATTCAGTAAAGTGCGACTCTGACTCGCGCACGAAGGGTTCCGTACGGATACTAAATATGTAATTCAATACAAACTTAAGCCTATATAATATATAGTTTTAGCATTTTTTTTTCGTTTTTGGGGTTTTATCGGTTTTTTCGTTTTGGCGCTTTTTGCGTTTTTTTCGGTTTTGGCAATTTTTTTAAGTTTTGAAGCTTTTTTTAATTTTGACACTTTTTTCTCGTTTTGGCGATTTTTTCGATTTTTGGGGTTTTTTCACTCTTGCGATTTTTTTTCATATAAAAATTTTTTTTTAGTTTTGGCACCATTTTCGCGTTTTGGCGATTTTTTTCGGTTTTTTGCGATTTTTTTCATTTTGGCTATTTATTTCATTTTGGCGATTTTTTCGAGTTTGGCGATATATTTTAGTGTTAGATTTTTTTTATATTGGCGATTTTTTTAATTTTTGGCGTTTTTTTCGGTTTGGCGATTTTGTACTTTTGGGATTTTTTAGTTTTACCGTTTTTGAAAATTTCAAGAGTTTGCTTCTTAGGATTTCCAAGATACAGCAAGTTATCAAAATTACATAGTCAAAATTACATTAACTGATAGAACACCCTTTACATATGTTCATACAATTGTATGTATATTACATGGGATTTTAACATTTTTCGGTGCTCGTTTTAAAACACCCTTTAATTTTTAACTCTCATGTATTTGTTGTTGTAGCGGCCAAGGTTCTAAATACTCTGTCCAAATTTCAGGTCCGTAGCTTTTACGGTTCCTTAGAAAATAGCGTGTGACGGACAGCGTAGCGAAAACAATACGGTTCCTTTTCACCTTTGGTGTACGGAACCCTAAAAAGCAATATTCAACATAATAATCCTAAATTTTCTATGTATAGAGACTGGTTGCATCCACATACATACATACATATGTACATAAAATAGTATTTAATCAATTAATGAAGAAAAGTTTTTTATTAGTAAGTACTAAAAAATTTAATTAGTTTTTTTTTTCATATTTAACTTGCAAAATAAATCATTATTTTGCAAGTTACAACTCTCCCAATGGCTCCTATAAGATTAACGTTGAAGAGCCTCATACGATTCTCAATGTTCTTCAAAAAAGAGTTGTAAGATAATTTCTAGATAAATTTCAAATGATGGCATCTAGGACTAATAAAAGTGCCTTCTGCGGCTCTTGTACACGAATCGTCTTCGGTAATAGTGTCTACCGTGCGAAGCATCTTCCACGATTAAAATATGAGCTCGTCTGCTATTGAAAATGGTCTGCATACGATTCACAATAGACTATTCTGCGGTTGAAAAGGCTAGTTGGGTACATACACAGATACACAGTTACGCACACTTTCAATGAACATCTTATAAATAATGAGTAAAAAAATATATTAATTAAATGTATTGTATTTTATGGAAAATGTAAAAAAAATAATAATAAATTAATAACACATTTGTGCGATGTACATATCGTCACCTAAAATCCAAAAGGCCGTAACAATCAAAAAATTCAAAATAGACCTTTTGATTGATTATGATGTGATTAACCAAAATACATATTTTCCTAAAATTTTACTCACATATGTTCAAAAATACCGATTTTATTCATTAATCATTGGCACCTAACATATAAATAGTATTAAATTTCTGAAGTTTTCTGCTTCTCCTGTAAAATAGTAAAAAGTGTACTTACGGTCTTTTGGATTTTAGGTGACGATATGTATGTATTTAAAGGGTCTTTCATGAAGAGAATCTTTACTTTACATTACAAAAAAAAAAAAAAAAAAAAAAAAAACAGCTCCGTCTTTCTTGGTGGGACACATCCAAAATGAGGACTTTGAAGCATGAATCATTCATGAGCCATGCTGAAAACACAATTGGAACAAACGACGCATTTTTCGTTGCGAACTTTCGTCATCAGAAATACGACACATTTGTCCATATGAAAATTAGCACAACACCACCATAGAACGAAATTTGTCGTGCGTAACGAACTTTTGCGAAAGATTTGCTTATACACGGTGTTTTTTTTATAGACGTATAGATCTTTGAAATGCAATAAAACAAAGATGAATTATTTTAATTGACCTGAAATTTACTTTTTTCGAAAGATCATTTATTGTCATTATAATTCAAATATGACTTCTAGCATATGACCGCCGCCACGGCTGGCTCGGATGTAGTCTAATCTGGAGGACCAATTTTCGATGATTTTTCCAACATTTGTGGCCGTATGTATATTGGCAATAACGCTGCGATCGATACCATTTCTCCAAGCGGTCAATCGTTTCGGAATTATCGGTATATACTAGCGATTTCACATATTTCCATAAAAAATAGTCTAGCGTTGTTAAATCGTATGGCCTTGGAGGTCAATTCACGTGTCCGAAGTGTAAGACTATGCGTTTACTAAACGTTTCCTTCAATAAATCAATTAAGGCACGAGCTGTGTGACATTTTGCGCCGCCTTGTTGAAACCACAGCTCATGTACATCATGGCACATCCATAAAGTGGATGGTTGCATATCCACTTCCTGTGCACGATGGCAGTAAGACTGATTCGGGTCTTCCTCTACGCTATGCTCTACAGCACCAATGACTTTTTCTGCACGCACTGTAAGATTTCTCTGTGCATGCGTATTATGATTTAAAGCAAAAATGGTGTGAAAATGTTCCACAGTTAATCGATGTTAATTAATTGCTCTGATGGACGATTATCTTGACCACAAAATATGTGCGCAAAAAGAACCAGGATTTTCAAAATTAATTTGCACAATTTGGAAGCGTTGTTTAGACATCAGTCTATTCCTGTTGAAATGTCAAACCAATCTAAACATAAATCATTTGACAGTTGACAGAATGGCTGCCAGTTAAAAAAAGTGTTGCCAACTTAAAGTTGTATACATTTCTAAAAAATACCCTTTGTTTTTTTTCTTCTCTCTCTCTCTCTCTCTTTCTCTTTGCAGAAACAGTAACCAACTTTAACAATTATAAAATTCAATTAGACGTACCATAGCCATAACCAAACCAAAATTCAATAAGTTTCTATGGCTATGGCGTTATGGCGAGTCATCTAGAATCAAATACAGTGTTGCCCATAAGTTTGGTTCAAATTGCTATTTTCTATGGTTATGGTTATGGCACGTCTGATTGAACCTTAAGAGTTGTTATTTTTTCATCTTTGTTGTGCTTCAGCTTCAGGGTTGTCAGATTTTTCGGACCTATTTCGCCAAATTGATTTTAAAAAACGCCAAAACTCATCAAAATCAATTTCATGTAGTTTTTTTCGATAATAAATTTGTTTTTGTTTAATACTTTTTTTAATATAAATTTTTATAAAATAATCGTATAAAAATTTGACAGAAAATCACCAAAAATTATTTCTTGTAAATTTTTCTCATCCAAATTCGCAAACGCATTAATTACCTTAATTAATATAAGTAAAGTGATGAATTTTTTTTTAATTTCTTGCAGACCTGCTTTAGTAGAATTTATTTTTGAAACTACTCTTTCTACGAAAGTTTTGAAGTTCAGTTTTGTCATAAAAATCGCCAACAAATTTATTTGTCGCCAGGAAAATCGCTATTTTGCCAAATCAAAAATTTAGCCGCCAAACAAGTTGAAAATCGCCATATGTGACAGCCCCGCTTTAGACGACGAATTTGCTCGCAGAATTCTAATGGACCAATTTGTCGCTTTGGGCGAAATTTGTCGTTCGTGTCAGTTATATTTATAACATCATGTTGGAATTGCGAAGACGCTGTGGTTTGTGGTTTGTTCGCAAGGACATGAGGTTTAAAAGAATACCATAAGAAAAAGTGTAACTGATTCAAAATGCACGATCTAGGTGGCCAGTTGACATCACTTGCATATGACCAGGTCCTTAAATTGCTCGTGAAGAAACTTCAATGTGGCGAGAGCTATGTTGCACGTAGCGCCGTCTTGTTGACGCCACATGTCGTCGAGCACCTTATCATACAATTCTGGCTAAAAGAAGTTGATAGTCATGGATCGAAGTGGGCTATCAGTGATTACACGCATCAAAAATTTACTTTTTATGGAAGCTCTTAAATTTCATGTAGATTGGTTCTGGCCCGAATTAGAAAATTTTGCTTATTAATACATCCATTCATCCAGATGTTGATGTTTTCTATGAAAAATTAGAATCAGTTCAGGTTCAGGAACTATTCAGCTAACACACATCATTGTTTGTTTTTATTTACCTTCAGCTCTTGCGGTAGTTGAATTTTGTCCGGTTGTAGGTCTAAGTTGCAATGCCAAATTCGCCAAATTGAGGTCTGCGAAAGTTAGAGTTCTTATATGCAACGCCTCGCATTTTCCTGCATACTACAACAATGTTTTCGACGGCTCTTGCTGTTCGTGGAAGTACGGAAGTACGCCTAGACTACCAACAGAGCAAAGTTCGTGAATTATAACTCAAACAGAATACCCATTTTAATAATAAAAAAAAAAAAGAAATTAATAACAATCTCTACCCAAGTAAATGGACTAGGGTGCTGATGAAGTGCGTGGCTGCACAGAAAAATATCGGTATTTCTCCCAGCTAATAAAAAGTCTAGTTTAATTTTTCTTCCCTTCTTTAGAAACTCACATTAATTAATTAATTAAGACCGAATAAAGAAATTATTTCTGATAAAAAAAATATTTGAATTTCCACTTGTCTTTGAACGCTTTATTCGTTTACTATGGTTTTGCAAAACTGGCTGTATAAACGACAGCCTATTCAGCAGAAAAAAACTTTGAAAATATGGCTGTTATCTACTTTTAAAGTTCAGAAGTCCCTATTTGAAAACCCTTTACATACATACATATTTGTATGTCGGACAATGTTTTTGAATTGAAAGAAACATTCAAATAAAAATAAGTGAACAAACAAACAAACAAATAACATTTGCTCCCAATAATTTTTATTATTATTTTAATGCAGCGCAATGTGTGTATAATTAAAATTAAAATATAAAAGAAATTACTTTCCTGCACACTTACATAAATTTCTTATGTGTAGGTACATATTTGTTTGCACGTGTAGGGTGTTCGCATCCATTTTCCGAGCGGTTTTCTTAGGCCCTACAACATGCTACTTTTTAAAACGAATTCATATAGAATATATTAGCCTTATTTATAAAAATTATTTAAGATTTAAAAACACTGAGAAAACTATTCACCAATCAAAGTTTTCAATTAAGAATTTAATTGATTCAATGAAACTTTTTATTGCATTAATTAATTTGAGTGGAAAAACTTAATTATTATTATCAAATTGCTTATAGGTGAAAATTTAATTAATTTTTTAATTTATATTACAAATATTTTAATTGATATTACAAAATCATTCATATCACTTTTTGGTGTGGACTTAAAAGCAAAACTTTTTAGAGAAATCTGCTTTGAAAACCCTTTATAATTTATAAATAAGGCTGTAATTTTTGTTAAGGTTCACATGCATTGTGGTATGAACTTGTTTGAACTGTGTGTGTCACGTAACGAATGTGAGAACTTATAATAATTTGAGTTCTGCTAAAAGGGGATGTACTTTAAGGTGCAATTAGACGTGACATTGCCATATTGCAATAACCATAACCAGACCAAAATTCAATTTGTTTCTATGGTAATGGCTATGGCGTTATGGCGAGTCACGTATAATCAAATACAGTGTTGACCATTAGTTTGGTTCGAATGCCTGTTTTCTATGGCTATGGTTATGTCATATCTGATTGCACTTTTAGCTAAACAGCTGGCTGTTATTGAATAGACAACACCACAAAAATTATTGTCGTTTAGTTAACAACAGCGCACGTAACTTAAAAGTGTTACTGCATATTATTTCTAAACGATTTTACTATCGTTACAATGAGATAGTGAATCGAACTACTGAGCTGATATTCACTCACATACACACGCTGGGAGTTTTGAGAAGATATAGTCTTGAAAAAAGTAGTTTATGATCACTAGATCAGGGTTTTATTTTATTAAAAGCAGCTACATCCAAACACACATACTCTGACAGATGTGCAATTGCTTTACGTGAGTACCTGCCATTACGGCCTAATCTCACATGTGTCAAAGTACTGGGTGTGGGTTAGACGCCAGACCAACGCCCCCATGCACCCTTTTAGAATGAACCTATGGCCCACTCCATAAGACACATAGGTTGCAATCTTTGAATATAGGTATCCCTGTACTATATTCAATTACCTTGCTGAGGTAATTTGAGCTATATAAACTCTGCTGCTATGTCCGTGCCCATAGCAGCTTCTGTTGAATGGCAACAGCACCTAGAATAGTGTCTGGCTGACCGCGTCAGACCAACAACTACCATTGATTTAACACTGGGAAGCCAAGACTATTCTCCCAGCGTTTTTGGTAGCAACCACAGCCACCACGATAATTCTCCGGCTTCCACGCTATGGTGTTGTGTATACACCTAGCGAGGTCTCCAAGAGAATTCTTCAACCATTGCCAGCACGGTACGGCCACTCTTCCGAGAAGAATGCAAGCTTGCCGCCAGATATTAGTGCCTACTCCAGTCAGCATCATCCCTTTAACCCCGTAGGGTGGGACGAAATCGACTTAATTCAGCACAATACTAAAACGACCGCAATACACTCAACTCCAAGCAGCTCGACTGTCGGGCAACCGGCACCCGTGGCACCAGAAGTAGCCTTTGGTTAGACCTCGAAGTTCCACCACAAGGGCTTCACCTCTATCGTCTTTTGAACTCAGGGGCAGTTCTCGGTGACGCTGCACCTAACTGACATCAACAGGACCTGTCTTCCTTTTTTTATAAATATGTGCACATCCTTTGCTCTGTTGCCAGAGATCGGGTAGTAACACATAAGTTCTATGGGTAATGTACCAAAGGTACGTCAATGGAAAAACCACATCACCCCAGCTGGGGCCCTGGGGTTGCCACACCCGTAGTCAAAATAGACTCCGCTGGGGGGACATACTCTGACAATTGCATTTGCGGCAAACAGCTTCGAAAGCTCTTCTTAAATTTGTTCTTGTTTCTTCGCAAATTGAGAGCAACCATTGTAGTCGCTGATACCTGGTTGGCTCGGTGTGAAAGCCCAAAACCTCCTTTGTAAAAGGTTTCGCATTGTGCATATGGCTTGGACGTAGCTGATTTAAAGGTGCAATTAGACGTGACATGGCCATAATGCCATAGCCAAACCAAAATTCAAGTCACCTATAATCAAATACAGTGCTGTACATTAGTTTGTTTCGAACGGCTGTTTTCTATGGCTATGGTTATGTCACGTCTGATTGAACCTTAAAGTCTTAAAATTGGTATAGTGATTTTGATTTTGTGTAAATACTTCTTTCTACTTAACTCCTTGTTCACAGAAAAATGTATTCACCAATTAATGTTTTCAATTAAGAATTTAATTGATTCAATTAAATTTTTAATTGTATTAATTAATTTGAGTGGAAAAACTTAATTGATATTATCAAATTGTTTATAGGTGAAAATTTAAATAATTTTGTAAATGGTATTACAAATATTTTAATTGATATTACAAAATTATTCATATTACTTTTTTTGTTTGTTACGAAACCTAGCGAACACACCTTAAGATCTGAAATTGACACGATCATTCATTTAAATATGATCGTAAAGTTTCGTATTAAACTATATGTACTTCTGCTTATCCGATTTCCATTAAACTTGTTAAACAATTTTAGCCCTTGGAAAGACATAATGCAGTGGTGAAATAAGTGGATATATGATATTAAAATTTAATATTATATATCGCGTGCTTCTACTTGACGGAATCTTATGAATCTTGGTACACACCTTCAGCTCTGAACGTTACGCGATCTTATATTTATAAATGGCACCGACTTCTAATGGTACTATAGGTAAAACATACGAGTGTTTTATTTCACTGCATCAAAATTATTTTTAACTTTTTGGTGGTCAGTCGGTTAATATATTTTTTATTTAATTTTATTTTGTTTATGAAATCAAAACATCTAGGCTGGCGCTAAAAATACATCTGAGAATATTCAAAGAAAGCTGCTAAAAATTATAAGAAGTTAGAATTCAAATTTAAATCGCATTAATTTACATAAATTAAAACAAAGTGTGTAAAACATTAAATGCTTTTTTTAATTTATTTAGATAATTTAGCGTCGGCTGTATTTCTGGTTTTGTTGATAAAATCCAAATATTTAAACTCCCGCGCCGCCTCTAAAGCAGCCGTTAGACACTAACTGCCATATGGAAAAAAGTATAACGTGAGCTTGAAGTGTACGTTAAAACCGGCTTTTCTAAGGAAACTTTGTTTTAAGGTTCACTATAATCCCACTTTATTTTTTTATTATTTGTATCAGAGAATTTAAAAAAAAAATTGCTCATATACATTATGACACGGGTTAAATAAAAATAAAATTATTTTGGTTAGTTTTCTATGATTTGATTAGGCTAAAGTTCGTATCGCTTTGTAAGCTAAATTACATGTGATAATTATAAATGAACAAATAACACCAAAGTTAATTGCAAATATACTGATAAACACTAGCAGAACGGAACAACTAGCTGTTTTCGAAGGTCACTGCACCTGCATCATTAGCGTTCTTTTTGCTTAGTGCACTGTGTGGGTCAGTTGATATATATATATAGTTATATACGCAGCTTTTTATTGCAAATAGAATATGTGAATTGTTTTGATTCATCTTACTACAATTTGCTGAAAGTTTTTTTTTTTTTTGTAATGAAAGCTCCATTTTACCATCTCTAATTTTACAACAAACAGTATTTCGATTGTCGCTACGAGTATTTTGATTTTTCACACCCAAACGGCAAAGCCGACATCAAACATTTTTTCACAAATGGAAAGTTACATTATCAGCGTAAAATATATGATTTTTTTTTGTATCCAGTTTGGAACCGGTTTTTGGTACGGATTTTTTCGAAAAACACATTTCTGGGCTTGTAAGTGTAATTTTCGTTTTAAACCGGCTTTAATGCAATTTTTAAACAGATCAACGCGAACGGAGCGCAGGTAAAAGCTAGTTAAAATATATTTGAAAAAAAAAAGTGCGCAAAAAGCTAAATTTTTTTTTATGATTTAGATATTTTAGTGACGAAGTTGATGTTCACTTATTGGCTTTGTCTGAGCTTATGCTTATTTCTTGTATAATGATATATTTTAAAAATCAACTGTTATAATAATTTTTGAAAGAAAGTCATGGTATACATCCTAAACTTGCAGGTATTTAAGGAAGAGTGATTTCCCTTAATATTATTTTGTGTGGTTCTCGTTTACATGCTGCCTATCTATTTTTTGCCCTTATGCGTTCTAGCTAACTTTACTTTGTCTAGCCGTTGTGCTAATAAATAAAATGCTAATAATTTTGCTATTTGTTATTTACGAGTGTTTTATTTGAAATTAATTATTCAAAAAATATTAATACTAAAATAAATTTTACAGATATTAATATATGTATAAATATAACACACTTCGATAATAATATTTTAATAGATTTAAAAAAAAAAATAATTAACATTAAATTATGCTGGGGAAAAAATTAAAACCGATCGCCGACCGGTCTATTGAAATTTTATATATTCGAAAACCAGTTCTATGCAAATGTGAAATAATCTATCAAGCATTAATACTGACATAGTTACATGTGTAAATAATAAATTTGTTAACTAATGCCGCTAATTTGTTTGTTTTTAAATTTATAAAATAAGCGCTGCCGTGCAGTAAACGTTTTAAAGACACAACTTTGCAACACTGAACTAGGCTGAGTTACAGCTTAGCAGAACAGTGGGTGTTGTTAAAAATGGCCTTATTGTAACTTTCAAGAGATTCCAAATGATTTGAGGAAGACGTACTAAATTCAAAAATTTCACAACCCAATATCCGGTTATTTTAATTAATTAATGTATTTAAGCAAAAAAAAAATCATATTGCAAACGCATAAAAAATCAGTGTGAGGCTTTAGAAATATCATATCATATCAATAGTCCTTTCGTTTAGCTTAGGGTCTTAAAACTTTTAAACGAATTTAACATTCTGCTGAAAGATTTTATTGTATTCTGAAGTCTGTTGAGTTTTTTCGGTCTAAACCTAAATTAAGTTTCGTTGATAGTATCAAAATAAAAAGACATCAATCAAGTGATTCTTTTCCAAAAACTACAACTCTAAATATTCCCCTTTAGCGTTACTATAAAGCACTTAATCTATTGCTAAAAACGCTAAGTTAACATTACTGTTTTTAATGGTCTAAATGTGTCCATTATTTCCCCTGAATTATTATTAATTGTTTCACTGTAGTTTTGTTATTATTTTATTGTATTTATTTATTTTATTATACTACGAACCAACATATTGTACATAAATTAATACAAAAAAAAACATCATACAAACGTTATAGACAAATGTACACAATGTATTTACATATTTTACTATAAGACTGTGCTGACTGTACATATACTTGTACACACACACACACACACACACACACATGCATATGTACGTATTTTATTTTATTAATTTCTCAATAATATTTTCATAAATACATATGTACATATAAACTTGATTTATGAGTAATTAAGTTTTAATTACAAATGAAGGCGTTAATACAAAAGTTTACTGTGTTTGTTTTTGTATTTTGTTCTTGTTTTTTTATTATTATTTTAATGGAAAATAATTTAAAAGTAAAATTGAAAAAGGGATTGTAATTATTATGGATATGGACATACATACATATGTACAAACATACAATATTCCCTATCCAGTAGAAAGGTAGCTGCATACATAATTACATACTTCGTATGTATATAAAAAAAGCAAAGGAATTCTTTTAAAAAAATTAATAAGATATTTTCCTTTCTTTCTAATAGCAAATTAAAAATAAAAATTATATACATACATACACTTATGTGAACATATGTATATGTATGTATATGTATTTTTCTAGGCAATATAAATAATTAACACCACAACTGCAGACAAATAAAGATTTCAAAAGAACAAAATTTTTGTTTAACTTTAATATCCAAATAGAAAACCATTCGAAAGAACTAAATACACAACGAAATCGAAATACATACATACATACTTACCTCGAATATGCACAAACGCTTGTACATCAAAGAAAATTAATAATTTATTTGTATAGAGAAAATAATGAACATACAGACATACTTATCGTATGCCACCATGAAATAAATGTCTGCATTTTTATTACAGAACATTCCCAACCCAAACTCGATCACAGATAATAAAACTTTTACACAGAACACCAACAACCATTCAGCAAGTCAGTCAGTCAGTCAGTCTTAAGCAAAATAATGATCATAATTTTTTATTTTTATTATTTTTCAGTTTGGCTTTTTCTTCAAGATAAATCAAACAGAAAAATTAAAAACCAAATAATTTTTTAACAAATAAGTGTATAAGCCACACGACGGCAGTCTCAGAATTTCTGTGCAAAAAAGGATTATGAAAATTTTTTGAAGAAATTTTATTATTTTCAAAATAAAAATTTATGTTTTATATAGAAGAGACTTGAGCTTCAATATAAAACATAAATTTTTATTAAAAAGATACAATTTGTTAGAAAAGTACTTTTTATTAAAAAAGGTACTTTTTATTAAAAATGTAGTTTTTACTCTTTATTAAAAATGTACTTTTTGTTACAAAAGTACTTTAAATTAAAAACAAACTTTTTATTAATAAGGTGCTTTTGATTAAACAAGTACTCTTTATTAAAAAAAAAGTACTTTTTATTAAAAAGGTATTTTTTATTAAAAAAGTACTTCTTTTTAAGAATGTGCTTTTAAATAAAAACTACTTTGTATTAAAAGGGTACTTTCTATTAAAAAGGTACTTTTTATTAAAAAGATACTTTTTATTTAAAAAGTATTTTTTATTAAAAATGTACTTTTTATTAAAAAATGTACTTTTTATTATTTTGTTCAAAAGATACTTTTTATCAAAAAGGTACTTTTTATTAAAAATGTACTTTTTATTAAAAAGGTACTTTTTATTAAAAACGTAATTTTTATTAAAAAGGTTCTTGTTATTAAAAAGGTACTTTTTATTAAAAAAGGTACTTTTTATTACAAAGGTACTTGTTATTAAAAAGGTACTTGTTATTAAAAAGGTACTTATTATTAAAAAAAGGTACTTTTTATTACAAATTTACTTTTTACTTAAGAAAAGGGTCTTTGTGTATAAAAAGCTAGTCTAGTATAATTATGCTACCGCCTTCGTATATGCAGTGCAATGCCTGCGTGTGTGCGTATTTTTTAGTTATATTTTATTGTTTTTCTTTTCGATTTGTATATTTCTTTATTTTCTTATAATAAACTATTAAATATTGATGAATGCACATTGTAAACGAGCACACATACGCACAAGCTAATGAATACCCAACAAGCGCACAGACTGCAGGTTGATTTTTATTTAAAAAAAAACATCATTTAGTCTCAACTGGAAGTATGCAAATCAATCAATATTTTTATAGGGATAAAAACCATTTGAGTTTAATTTGAAGTTAAGACAAAATTAATCAATGGAGGCATCAAAAAAAATTAAATAACAAGTTATAAAAACTTTCGAGTTTTCTGGATATAAGCCAGGAATACCAAATATGCTTCTAAGATAATTTCAAATCACTTTCGAAAATCTTTCATTTAAGAAAAATTTCGATTTGAACTCATTCCCAATTGCGAGATAGAACGCGCGTATGCTTGTTGGGATATGGAGATGGATGCATTCGTAGTTGAATGAATGCATTTGTATCATCAGGCCTTAAACCAAAGTCAATAAGACAGCCACAACTGCACTGCACACAGTTCTTGTATCTTGTCATATCAAACTACAATAAAAATATATACATGATCACACACATAAATACACACACACACACACAATTTTCTTTAACACATTTTAATGCATTGAAGCAGATGTGTTAAAATTCGTAAAGTAATAAAAAAAACAACAATCTGTATGAAAAATGTAAACAAATAAATAGTGAAATAAACAAAAACACAAACAACAAATTAAGGTCGATAGGAGGCGAACGGAAGGCACCCTACTAGGAATCGGTAAAACGTTTAATGGTTAGCTTATGCATTTTATGCGGAAGTTCCTTATATAGATACATACATCATCAAACGAATTATGCGTATTTTATTGAGAGAAGAGTGCCGAGATCTCATGTTTAAAAGAAGTTTTTAGAAATGTTAAAGAGTTGCTGCGTCTCTGAAGTACAGCCAACAACAGACAGACTTCAAAGAAAACTATGAATAAACAATAATTTTATTGTGTTTAAATAAACAAGAGATGAAATTTATTTGTTTTATAAATTTCTATTTGCGCCTTGTATGTGAATCTTTAATGCATATTTAGTTGCAAGTAGCAACATTTTTAAGTAAAATAATGGCTCGCAGTTCGGATTGCATTTACACAGTGATGTTTTGCAGTTACATATGACGGAGTTCAAGTACTTACAGTTGTACAAAGAACATCGTTGCCAGCTCATCAAAGAAGTTGTAGTTAAAAAAAAATCAAATAACCCGACTGCAACAAACTTTGAACTGTTAAATATCATAAATGGTCGTTCGAAATGAAATATTATAAGGGAAACCTAAAGATGATTTTAAAATACCTGTCGAATAATACCCATTTTGATATAGTTCGCCGACTTTTTAATTTTTTATTCATATTTACAAAATGGCGTCTGTTGGCCGCCATATTGAGTTTTGACTACTATCATATCCTTAGGAACACGCATACATATATATGCTGATAAACACAATACCCTTCTAACTCATTTCATCTTATTATACACCCTTTTAGGTACCAGAATCCACTCTTAAGTCCAAACCCGTTTTTTGACACACTAGCTCCCTTTTATCGAAGAAGGTCACACATAAAGTATTTTCTGTTAACACTCCTTGTGTGGTTTATAATTGTGACAACATTTGCCATGGAGTTTAAGTTACTATTACAAATTGGTTATTTCAACCAGGAAAATAGTTGGTTCGTCTAAATTGAGGCCCTATGCTCTTTATAGGAACTAAAGGATCTAATATGTAAATATATCTAAACTGAAGCAACGAGTCACACTAAAACTAAAATAACAATACACAATTCGTTGTATTAACCGGACAGAATTTGTTTGTATTGAAACTCCGCCAACACTTCCTCTTTAACTGTAAGCTTGACAATTAAAATTGGTTAGATTAATTTGGCAAGTTTGTTAGTCCATTTGAGAATTTTTTTAAACAAATGTGGTAGTTTTCCAAATAAGAAAAATTATCTATGTATAAACTACTAAGACTTAATAATTTATTTGTAGAATTATTTAATAATGTTGAGAGAATTTTGTCTATGTATAGATATACTTTTTAATTACATAAAACACACACATACTCAACCGGTAACTACTCGATAGATGACAAGTGATAAATTTAGTTAAGTGCACAGGAAGGGTTCCATACAGCCACTACATTATTTATTTCCAGGATATATTGGGAAGGACACGAGTCCTTGAAATTTAAATGGCCAAATTGTAGGTTTGATTTATATTATCTATAGCTTATTATTAAACATTTGACTCGTTATAAGTGAAAGAATTTTTCTTTTGCTCCTTTTTACTTTTAGAAAAAGGATATTTTTTGAGGTATGCTTATGCTTCCTTGAAATTGAATGAAATCATGACCAAGCATTAAATATGTTAATGTACGTACATAATTTCATTAAGTTGCAATTATTTTTCTCTCTGTTATGGTAATTTTTTGTATTCAGGATATATGGGAATCCTTGAAATTTAAGTGGCCAAATTTTAGGTGTGACTATGTTTTACCAATTTAAACATGTGTGCCAAAATTTCATTTCTTTATAATACCTCCTTCTATTTTTGGCCGCTCGTAAGACGAACTCACGACACTGCGTCACGTGTCTTTGCTGATTGGTAACTTGAAATGCATCAAGCAGTTCGAATAATAATCTAACAGTGATAAGGCTGGAAAACCCATTAATTTTTATTGAAAATCCTCTCCATTCGCAACGTGTGTGATGCGTTTTTTGGTCTGTCGTAGACATTGGAGCTTAGTTAAAAAAAAATAAAAATGAGGCTATAGCAACTGCTAAGGTGAAAGGTTTGCCCTATCGAATCTTAACTAATTATTTTGTAAGCCCGAAATCGCAGTATACAGATGTGTACCAGTATATTTTCAACAAAACGGCGCTACGTGCCACATAAGTAACGATACCAACGCTCTTTTGACTAAAACTTTTCCCGACAGTGTGATTTATCGAAGAGACCACAGAGATCCTGTGATTTAACAACTTTAGAGTTTTTTCTTTGGGACTGGAAGGCGCAATACGGAACACAAATTTTCACTGTGGATATAATGGTGTTTCGATAAAAGCTTGCGGATTCTCCTCACTCCAAATGCGACAATTCTGCTTATCTGAACTACGATTATGTACGCCATAAACTGGAAGAAGTGCACGATGAGTTTGACGAAGAGAAAAATAATTTTGATTAAAAATTTCAATATACTCTGCATGCGTTGCTCTGGTGTAAGTCGATTCATAACGAAATTTCAAAACAAACTAAACAAAAAGCAACTATCAGTTGTTAAGCAGTGATGCCAACTCAAAGTTGTGACACTCTAAAAAACATGCTTTACAAGTATAAAATAAACATCCCATGATAACGCTAAAAAATACCACAACTAAACATCCATTTGGAAGACCCTTTATATTTGAATGGCATAAAATTGTTCATGCTCTAGAGATCAAAGTGACATTTAATTATTTTGAACTTTATTTATTTTATAAACACATATTTTGTTTGTGTACTCTATGAAAATAACAGTTTACAACTTTGAACCCTTAGATAAAAAAAGTATTAGAACATTAACCCTTATTTGCTCTGGTAAACAATATTGTAACTGCATAAACATTTATAGATATCTGTGGCAAAAAGGAAAAAGTGCTTAAGTCCTGATAAGCTATTAACAATACCTTCTTAACCTGCATATTTGAAAGTACCCCTGGTGAAAATCTTAACTAATTTGTGTGGTTTTTCAGGAAGTTATAGCACTATGACCTGCGACTTATATTTTTAACCGACTTTAAAAAAAGAGCAGGTTAACAATTCGTCTCTGTTGTTTTTTTTTTGGCGGTGTTACTTCATAACTCAGTACATTTTTGACCGATTGTAAAAATTCTTTTTTTTTTGTTCGAGAGGGTATGGCTTTGCATTGGTACCATTGCATAAAAGTGGGCGGTGATACGACCACAATTTTTTATTATTTAGTTTTATGATATTCTACTTATTTAATTGCTGCGAAATCTATCAAACACCTTTGATTGTTGCAATTACACAAGTTTATAGTTGAAAAAATGGGCGACGTTACGCCCATTAAAATTAATTACTAGATATACCAAACGGACGACACACTCGTCCGTATTCTAGAATCAAAATGTAAATAATTTAAGATTCAAAGAAAATGTATCTAAAGTTTAGATTCTAAACTTCATAAAAAATTCATTAAAACACAGCCACACACAAACTTATAAACATATGCAAGCATAATTAAATAATACATGAAATTAAAAAAACATAAACAAAATCCCTTTAACCAAGTTAATTCAATTTATTCAACTCTCTTCCTTTAAGTATTATGGCTTTCATACAACAACAAATAAGAGAAAAAATTGTTAGATCAAGAGAAATACTACAAACCCATACACAAACACACACTCATGTTTTGTTTCTTTTTTACTTGTAAGCTAATAAATGCGTGTGTAATATGTTTGCATGTAGTAGTAGCAATTTTAAACGCTTATAGCTCCCAAAATACTAAACCGATTTCAATAAAATATAGATTCTGCACATCTGTATAAAAAATCCTTTAAAACCATATAAATCTTTTTAAAATCGGTGCAGTGGTACAAGCGTAAAAGGGATTACAAAAAACATGTTTGCCTATTAATTATATAGATATTTCACGCTGTTCTACTTAACTGACTTTAACGAAACTTACCACACACTTTGAGCTCTACAATAGACACAATCCTCCATTTAAAAAATGGGCGGAGTCACGCCCTTTAATATTTTATTTTAAGCGGTTCTACTTTACCGATTTTTACAAGACTTAACACGCACCCTGAGCTCTGAGAAACACACAATCTTGCATTCTATCAGATCTTTGCATTGAATTCGGGATTTTTTGGCAGATAGAAAATTATTTAGACTTATAATCTCATTTGGAATAATAGCTTAATTTAGGTTATACTTTGGTATATTTCTACTTTAAACATACTGAAAACAGACCTACCCCTGGGTCGTAGTAGTTCTTTACACCAGTATCTAATTAAAACTTGGTTTCATGAATCATAAAATTAATGTAACAAGATTTACTAAATAGTCTATTAAAACTATTACATTTGTAGTACACTTGGCTGCAAAGAGGCCGCTCTCGAAAATCAAAGAAAATAAAAGATAATGCGAAATGTGTGATCCCAGCTATGAAAAAAATAATTTTTACCTTTGACCCCGGCATAGAAGTTGTGCAAGTTGCAATAATTGGAAATCAATAAATGAGAAACACTAGAATTGCTTTAAATGCTTAATTAATTAATAGAAATCATTTTAAGCTTAAAACAATTGATTAATTAATTGATGTTATTTTTTTTTTTTTTTTTTTTTGCTAAAACTTGAAAAGAAACCGCAATTGTAAAATTTGTCATACGAGTACATATGTTAAATGTTCATACGCAAATAGTATGAAGCTGTATGTAAGTTGTTTACATCAATGTAAATTTATTCAGACACGCGCACACTCACACTCGTACATTTTTTTTGTCTTACCATGTGTGTGAGTTGTAAATGCTTGAATGGTGTAAAAAGGTTCAAAGACCTCACCCAACAAATCATTTGCTTTGGTTACTTTTCATACATATTCATAAAAATATCTACATTTAGAAAGGCCGCCAGAGTGAAAATAATTCTTTTTACAAATAAACAAATTACTCATCTTAAAAAATGTAGACGCATTCAGCGCAGACCCCTTGCCAAGGCACTGATTTAATTAACATACACCAACATAAATACATAGCTATACACAAATACACATATATACATATATACAAGTGTAAGTGTATGTGTATTTAAGTTCCAATATAAATAGTTATGATCATAAAAATAATATAGATTCTTTTTAAACTAAACAAATAATAATTTTTTTAATATATAAAAGAAAACACATGTTCATTATCATTTTTTATACTGTTGCGTAGATGTAACTAGTTTGATGCCCTCTGCTGTACCTTACACATACACACACATACACATGTTTTTTTCTGATCTTGTTATAAAAATATGAATTAGAAATAATAATATGAATTACACACTTGGCGTTCATTGCACTGTGATTTGTTTAAGCAAATTTATAATTGTAATTAACGAACATACTCGAGATTTAAAAATATGTGGCAGTGTGTGTGAGTATGTATGCACGTGTGTGTGTGTGTTTATAAGAGCAGAATTTATTATAAATATAAAATTAAAAAAATATGTATTATTAAAAAAAAAAATTAATCGAAATTATTTCAATTTCCTCAACTAGAGAAAGTCGTCAAACAATAAAATCGGTTTATGTGTATAAAAGCACAGTGGGCACAAATGCAATTTAAAAAAAAAAATCAGTGTTCTGTTGTTGTGATTTTTATTCGAGTCTAAAAATATTCGATCATGCGAATAGTCTTGAAGTTACGGGAAACGCCGTTTTCAACATGACAACTAGTAACTATAGCTTTTAAAAAAATTATTTACGGCCTTATTTACTTACGATGTCGTCAGAAAACGTTCGATTATATTGACAGCAAAAACAAATTTTCTTATTTTATTGTTATTTTCAATACAAGTTGTCGTTTGAACATTTTCTATCGACTTCGTGGGAGATGCCGTTAGTTTCATAAATTTATTGAAAAATTCATTGCAAAAATTTACGTATTTGCTCAACTTAAAAGCCAACCAAAGCCAACAGTTGTCAAACAAATATAAGCAAGAACACTACAGGTTTGTTTGTAATATTTTGGAAATAGTTCTCATTTATTTCTTGAAAATTATTATACAGTCAATATTATGCAATTTGGAAATGTTTAGTTCACAGAAGCATAGATGAAGCGCGGGTGCAAACATTAAAGTAGTTTTCTTAAAAATGAATTATTAACGTGTCTTGTATGTGAAAAATTTGGTTCCCAAGAAAAAAGTTTGGCGACCACTGTTGTACCAATTTTGTAGTCTGTGTTGATATACGTCTATTAAATTATCCTGGAAGCTTAAATATACAGAAAGCACATAAATAGTAGTATTTCAACAAAAAGTCTTCTAATAAAATATTTAATAACTCAGTCAATTTCCAAGGATTTTTTTTAACATTTTTTTAACACAAGCTCAATCAATTATGTTTATAAATAAATTCATAAACAGTATGGTTCCAGTACAAAAATTTATACATATATATTTGGTAAAAAAAATGCAGACATGTATATAAAATTTACTGAAATAAAGTATATATGGTTCGAAAGGTCTTAGTCTCTTCTTTCTAAATCCGTTTATAAATTTAAAATAGGTTGATATTTAGATTAGTTAGAGGTTGATAGGTGCATACAGATATGAAAATCTGGTTTTTTTACCCGTAACGCAAGGTTTTGGTGGTGTTTTGAAAATTTCAGATTATTGTTGTGCTCGACAATACCTACCAGAAAAATAGTAACACGTCACAGGTATTTTTTTGATGTGAAAACATCTATACGCTAGGGGGTAAAAATCTTTTGAATTTGATTTCTTTGCTGAGATTTCTTTGCTTTTCTTTCAAAGCATTGTCAAATCGGTGTGAGCTATGTATGAGTGTATTAGTGTTTGAAAGAAGCAATACCAAGCAGAGAAACAAGTCGACCAGCTCGAAGCCGACGGTGCGCCGCCGCCGGTTATTTTTCTGTATATTTCCGTAGACCAAAGGTGAAAATGAACCGTAAGAGCTACGGACTTGAAATTTGGACACAATGTGTAGACATTTGGCCACTACAAAAACAAATACATGAGAGTTAAAAACTAAAGGGTGTTACAAAACGAGCAACGAAATATGTTAAAATCCCATGTAATATACATACAATTGTATGTACATACATATATATATACACTTGAAATTTTAAAAGTTAGTGTATTTTTATACAGACTACAACAACTAACACTAAATTTAAAAAATTTAAATCAATGGGTGTTCCATCAGTTAATGCAATTTTTTTGTAATTTTGACAACTTGCTGTATCTTGGAAACCGTAAGAGCAAAACTCTTGAAATTTTCAAAACCGGTAAAACTAAAAAATCAATAAAATATAAAATCGCCAAATCTAAAAAAATCGCCAAAAACAAAAAAATCGCCAAAACGAAAAAAGCACCAAATTAAAATAAATCTCTAGGACTAAAATAAATCGCGAAAAACCGGAAAAATCGCCAAAATTAAAAAAATCCTTAAACAAAAAAATCGCCAATATGAAAAAATCGCCAAAATGAAAAAATCGCCTGAATAAAAAAACCCCAAAAAAGAAAAAAATCGCCACAATGAAAAAAAACCCCAAAAAAACAGAAAAAAATCGCTAAAATGAAAAAATATCCAAAATGAAAAAAATTGCGAAAATTAAAAAAACCCAAAAAGAGAAAAAAAACGCCAAAACGAGAAAAAAGCGATAAAACTGAAAAAAATCGTTTAAACTGAAAAAACTTAAAAAAATTAAGAAAGCTAAATCAAAAAAAAAATGATCAAAACCGAATGTGCGCGAGTCAAAGTCGCACTTTACTGAATTTATTTTAATTGCAATGCGTAGACAACAACAAGAACAGCAACAACTAAACGATGAACAACAGGAATTAAAAGTTAAAAAGTAAAAGTAAAGGCATTTACCATAGATGAGCACTGCAGTACCACTAAAGTTTCAGTAAAAAAAAATATACCTGTAAGTAATTAAAACCCTTTAAAGTCTATATATTTATTCCATACGTTTTATTTCGGCCCACTATGCAGATTGCATTAAAAAAATCTAATAACTGTCAGTATATCGAAGACAGCCAGGGATTCTCGTTTGTGTTATTATATTAGAAACAAAAACAAATATTAATGCTTTATTTTTTGTTTTCAATATAAATAGGCAGACGAGAATTTTCGCTTGTCTCGAGTAAACTGGGCAGTAGTTAATCTGATCAATAGTTTGATAACCATGTTTCACGTTCAGTCCCACAGTGCAATTTGTCAGATCGTTTTGGCCGTTCTCTCCATCTCTTTTACGACATGACTTTATACAAAATTTTATCCAATTTCGTTACATCCATAGAGCAACAAACAAAAGAAAACAAATAAATTTATTTCTACAATAATTTAAAGTGCGAGTGTATCTGTACAATTTATAGTGCCACATACATACTTACATATCATACATCCATACATACTTGTAGATTTTTTTCTATTACTTTAATTAAAATAAATGTATACGTTCGTGTAAGTAAAACTTAAATATCTATAATACATATGGTTGAAATAAATATATAGATATAATGGTAGTAATTCAAATAATATATAATTACGTTTCGCATAGTAATTTTTTATTTTATTTTTATTATACACACATGCTGGAATTTCCCAATACAATAATTGAACGTAATTTAGTGATGAGATCGTGAGCAAGTTTTGACATGCAAGCACGCACGCTCATAAGACAAAAGAGAGTATTTCTTTTTACTTATTTCATACAAAATATATGTAATTGTAAAAGAATTGTTATTTACAAATTTTTTACTAATGCCGATATCGCAATAGTGTATACTGATGGCAATGTTTTCCATTCCCAATACTTTTCGTTATGTGGCATTGCTTTCCATATAAATAACATAATGGCAACGGCATTGCATTTGGAAATGACACAACACGAAATGGCAGAGGTGTATTCGGCATTAAACTTATTTATAATGTAATACTATAAAAAAATGTTACAGAGAAATTTTTGTTAAATATTTTTCTTCTTGAAGGAACCAGACCGTTTCGAAATAGACCTATTTTCGTTGTAAATACCGATTTTAAGGCCTGTTTTCTCAAATTTCAAAGCATGAATCAAAAAATTGATGATGCCACCTTAGGACATGATATTTTTTCAAATATTTGCAAAAAAAAAATATATATATGCACGGCGAAAAATACCGAAAATACCATATTTGGGATTTTTTAAATTTTTTTGGGAATTGCTGGGAACTAAGAAAAAAATTTTATTTTTTTATTTAGGTTGTAATATTTTTATAGCACTTTTTTTATTTTATTTGCATTAATTATATCATTTTCCGTATGAATGAGAATTTTTAGATGAAAATATTGTTGTTTTTAGGGTTCCGTACATCAAAGGTGAAAGGGAACCGTATCACAGAATACACAGAAGTGAACAAAGTGACAGGTAAAAAAACCTCCCATCAGGTTTTTGTTAAAATTCATGGAAGAAAGAGAAAAGCATAGTGTATTTGATACTGTAGTGTATTACTACTTACCAATTAACACAGCTAATAAAAATGTATTGCATTAGAAAGACGTAGCAAAACAAAACCGACGACAAAATTTGAGGGAAAACGAGACAAACTGAAAAATACCCGTATCTTCCGTCTCGTGAGACTTCTGTATGTTTTGTGACCGTATTGTTTTCGCTACGCTGTCCGTCTGTCTGTCCGTCAAAGGCTAGCTAGAGAAGCGTAAGAGCTACGGACCTGAAATTTGGGCAGAGTATGTAGAACTTTGGCCGCTACAATAGCAAATATATGACAAATAAAGGGTGTTACAAAACGACCAATGAAAAATGTTAATTGTAAAGTTAGTGCATTTTAATACAGACTACAACAACAATTACCACTAGTATTTAAAAAAAAAAAATCTAAATTAAATGGTGTTCTATCAGTTAATGTAATTTTGACTATGTAATTTGGACAAATTGCTCTATCTTGGAAACCGTGAGAGGCAAACTCTTGAAATTTTCAAAAGCGGTAAAACTAAAAAATACCACAACTATAAAATCGCCAAACCGAAAAAAAATCTCCAAAAACAGAAAAAAAATCGCCAAACAAAAAAATCTAAAACTAAAATAAATCGCTAAAAACCGCAAAATTGCGAAAATGAAAAAAACGCCAAACCCAAAAAAATCTCCAAGACCGAAAAGACGCAAAAAACGCCAAAACTTAAAAACGCCATATTAAAAAAACGAGTCCAAGTCGCACTTTGCTACTTTAGTTTCTTTTTATATTGTTAATATTAACTTTAGCAATCATTTATGAATACCAGTGAGAGTGTTTTGTTTTCCTTTCCTAAATCATACCACAATCTAGCTACAATTACATTGCAAATTGTCCAGTTCAAATTTTGTACACAGAAAAAAAATATTCCTGGAATAAACATTTTTAATTGAAAATAAAGATTTCGGCCCTTAAAATTTAACCACTTTACATGAGGCTGTTAATTTGTAAGAGCAAAGTAAAACCAAATGTTCACATCTACAACAAAACGTAGGTAAATTTGCATTCAACGCACCCTTTAAAACCAAAAATTAATTAAAAATTTAATTGAGTTAAAATTAAACTTTATTAATTAATTAAATTTTTAAACAAAAGTTTAATTGACTTAAAGATATTTTTAATTGATTTTTGGTTTTATTTTCAATTAAAGTGATTTATTGCAGGAATATTTTTTTCTGTGCATTAAACGTAAATGCGTGATCTGAGAAAATGTCACTCACGCTAGAGCTTGATCGCTAACCAACTCTAATACAAACATTAAGAAATAATAGATTTGCTACAAATATTCCATGCTCTCTTTTAAACTCTGGCCTTTGTAATTAATAGAACTTGTAACAACTATTATATATCGAGTGAATTCTAGAGCAAAGAAATAAATTAAAAAAAAAAACTAAAAATGCAAGCAAAAAACCAGCACCCCTTTGCACCCTTTCAATTCTGCATTAGCTATAAAATTATGTATTTTAAAGAATCCTAATGAAATATTTCTTAAAACCACATTTCCCCACTGTAAAGTTTTGCTGGGTTCAATGAACACACATACATACATACACATTCATATATGAATTGGGTACAACAAACACACACCAAAAACACACTTACATGAATTCTTTAGATAGTTTTTGCGATTTCATTTTATTTCAGATAATTAGCAGGTAGAGTTCCCATTTCTTACATTATATTAAGGCAAAAAAAATAAACAGATGTAATTAATAAATTTTAATATGCATACATACATCGTACGTACGACTTACGTAAATCTCTAATAATTATTTTGCAAAAAAGAAAAAGCAGACGTACGTACGTACAATTGCATACATGTTGCGTATTAAACAAAAAGAAATTATTAATATAATTTATAGTATTTTATAAGGCTACAAACGTACAAATATATATTATTAGCCATATATACGTCGCTTTATACGATTTTATTTTGTTTTTATTTGTTGCATTATGGTTTATAATAAGTTTTCATTTGTGCCCCTTTTTAGCCGACAGATTTGCAGCGCTCTGTTTTAGCATTTGCTAGGAAAGTCGTAAAATCATGAATTTGTTTTATTTTTTATTTTTTAATACACAAATAGGCAATACTTCACGGAAAATGCATAAATATATGCATATATAGGCATGTGCGTACCAGCCATACCCAGTTAACAAGGAGTTTTAAAAAGTTAATCCAGTTTTTGCCAAGTTAATCAAATAGAAGGTGCTGAAGTCTTATACAAGCTATCGGGTCCATTTCACGAATACCAGAACAATAGTACAGCATCCCAGTTAGCCCACTTGTCGCACAGGACACTTTCTTCAATAACTACTTGGAGAAATTTCGACAAAATGCACAATATTTATCGATTACAGTTTCGTTCAAGACAAAAATAAAAACTACTCAACTGGTCTTGCATCCAACAAGTTGGTGAATATTCGGCCCTTTTCTTTAAACCGATCGATTTGAAACCGAACGATTTTAGAAAACTAACTCCGACAATAGAAATATTTATATATATATATATATATATGTTTTTGTTTAATATTCGAGCTTGAGGTCACTTTTTAATAACTATTTATTTATATTTAATTTTCCAATATTTCGCCACTCCGTTGTGTGGCTTCTTCAGGGAATATTTTATTTTTATTTTAAAAAACGTTATAAAATCTTTTGCAGTTACAATTTTTCGATGTTTGAAAAAACAATTTTTTTTTTATTGACACAAAACTTAAAATTGTTTTTTCAAACATCGAAAAATTGTAGCTGGAAAAGATTTTATAACGTTTTTTAAAATAAAAATAAAATATTCTCTTAAGAAGCCACACATCGGAGTGGCGAAATATTGGAAAATTAAATATAAATAAATAATTATTAAAAAGTGACCTCAAGCTCGAATATTAAACAAAAACATATAAATATAAAATAAGGTCGAAAAGAAGATAGATATACTATTTTTTTATATATTTTTTTATTTTTTTTATTACGACTATATAGCTTCCTAAATATCATATCTGAAAGAAAACTATTGTGCATGATTTTAAACACGTCTGCAGAACCAGTAATAATTTTTTAAAAACGAGAAATTCACTCGGATTCGGTTTACAGAACAGGGCTGATTGATTGTCCGTAAGCCAGTTTTGCAACGTTCAATGTAAAGTTGTGTATAGTTTCATTAATAAAAATTTTATAGAAATTGTTAAGGTTCAATTAGACGTGCCATAACCATAACCATATAAGACAACTGATCGAATCAAACTTAAGGGCAACACTGTATTTCATTTAAAGTGACTCATCATCAGCCATCAGAGCTGTAAAAAATTGCAATCAATTTAATTGCAATCACTTGATTTCACGTCACTGATTTCTAATTTTTTGATTGCAATCAAAACCGTAAATTGATTGCAATCAATTTTTTGAAATTAATTTATACATCAATTGATTGCAATCAAATTTGATTGCAATCGATTTGATTGCAATCAAAATGAAATCAGAATCAAAATAATCGTTCTCTTCAAACAAAACTCCTTCTTCTAGAAATAAATCTGATTCTGATAATTTTGGATTGCCAATACTGGTAATTTTTGTTTGAAAAATGTTTTAAAATTACTGAACATAATTTTTAACAGCAATCCGATAAGTTTTAAATATTTTATAATATAATCTACTTTGCGGGAATTTTTTTTTACCGTCGTACTTGACTCAAATGTCAAATTGCTAATAATATTCATTGTTAAAAGTGAACAAATTAAACGAAAAATTTCGGTCAGAATGTCAGAAGTTTTTGGTAATTTTTCATCCGATGATTGATATTGATATTGGAAAAAATGCTCAAATTCATGAAAACTGAAATATTTTCCACATTGTTTTTTTAGTGTTATGTTTGTTATCACTTTTCCCAATAAAGGCACGAAATTAATATTTTTATTTTCACTTTTCCGCTAAAATTTGCATTAGAATTTGTTGATTTCCACCACAAATTTAGTGGTTTCCACTAAAATGGAGGATCTTATAGCCCGTGCATTTTCAGGACACAAAGGTCAAAACCGCAAGCTTAAACTCAACCTCTCTAAGCACTCTACAATATTTTATTGAATGCTACCCCTTTAGATTTGATTTCAGGCAAATTAATTGAAATCCTATGATTTCAAAAAAATTTTATTGCAATCAAATTGATTGCAATTAAATTGATTGCAATCAATGATTTCTAAAAAAAATGATTTCACAATGATTGCAATCACGAAAGATTGCAATCTTGTAATGATTTCATTTTGAAATCTGAAATCATTTTGAAATCAAAATAATGAAATCAGTATGGCTGAAATCAATTTGATTGCAATCACAATTGATTGCAATTTTTTACAGCTATGCTTGCCATAACATCATAGCCTTAACCGTAACCATAACCATAACCATAACCATAACCATAACCATAACCATAACCATAACCATAACCATAACCATAACCATAACCATAACCATAACCATAACCATAACCATAACCATAACCATAACCATAACCATAACCATAACCATAACCATAACCATAACCATAACCATAACCATAACCATAACCATAGAAACTAATTGAATTTTAGTTCTCGGACGTAACCATAAACATCTGTCGCTGACATAAATATTTGTTTTTGTGCTTTTAATTCCTTAATTTTCTGGATTGTTTATTAAGTTTTGATTTATATTATTGTTTATCTTAACATATCTTAGTTTTTTTTTACTAAAATTATTTATTTGCATAAAATAGGTAATGAAAAGCTAGTGGAAGCTGTGGTGCACTTTTGAAACGAATAAACCTACTGAAATTTAAACAGCTGTTTACGGTTATGGCAGCACTAATAGGTAAAGCAAATATATTTATGGCTATGACAAGGGTTATGGCTATGTCATTATGGTATGACAAGTCTGATTAAACCTTTAGTTCTACAAGGACAAAAAAAAATATGAGCAAAAGTAACGCTCTTATTGTCATGCTCTAAAATATCCTCAATGAACTGTTTAAGTTTTCACTAACAGGTCCTTTAATGCTTTAGCATAACCGGGCATACGTCTTGCAAGATGTTGAAGAGACAATGGATCTAATGCATAACACCTGAGCATTTGCTTGGACTTAAAAATTTTGAGCAAAAGGTACATTTTGTATGCATAAAAATATTTACTGCAGCTCTAGTATACCACATATCCCATTGTAGTACTTACCCACCACATCGCAGTTCCTACCACTCTAGTATACCACGCTAACATCTGGTGGGTAAATACTAGAACGGGATCTTTGGGGTCAATGGTCATTAAAACAAAACATTGGTCTCCTCTAGAAAAAAAAAACATTGACATATTACACTTAAAGATCTGTCTGTAAATGCTGAAGATATAATGGAAAATTTATTTTGGCTACCCCTACGTTCGGCATAAAAAATGCAATAATACTTAATATTCGCTGGTATACGGCGAACTTTGTTTTTACTTATAAGGCGAGACGATCTAATGTGTATTCTAACCCTGACATTTGGAAGTCCGTACACTCAAAAATAAAACTGACTAAAACTTTGGGAAATTTTCTAAATTCGCGTAAAAAAAAGTTGTCGTATGGCGCCAAAACTCATATTAAGTAAGTTTTACTAGATTTTTGTAAAAATTTACTTAATTTTAGAAAAAATTACTTAAACTTAGAAAAAAATTAATTTAATTTAGAAACTTTTTTTCCTCGATAATATTGTGTGTCTTTTTTGAGGGTAGCTTGCTGTGGTGAATGTGTTTAATACTTACCTCCTTATGCAAAAACAATTATTAAACTTAAAGTTGGTTTAACAAACGAATTTTGTATGGCAAAACCGGTTTTAACACATGCTTTAACTTTATCAAACGTTATTGCATAAGAGGGTTAATGCTTATCTAATACACAAACTATAGTAATTTGTTTGCTGGGTTTTTCTAAATGTTTTTCAGCGTATTGTGCGTGAGTGTGTGTGTGTGTGTGTAAGCGTGTGAGTGTGCAAATGTTTGAAACTGTGTCGACACATTTATGCTTCAGTATGTTTGTCTATCCATCTATCTACGTACATATCAACCGACATACTATTTATATCTTAAGCGTTTTTCATCTTGGTATGTTAAACAATAAATATAAATAATTACATACTTTGAAATTTCCATTTTTTTTCTATATTTCTTACATACCTATTTCTTTTCTATGAATATAATAAATGAGGTTATGTAGATATAACGGTTTGTATTAACAAAACAAATAAATAATGAAATAAAAAAAGGGAAAATAAAATAAAGCTAAGCTAAAGACAAAGTAATATTAATAAATATAATAATAAAATAAAAAAATAAATATATATGGGTAAATATTTGATTAACAGTTTGAGTATGCAGCAGAGTGGTGCATGGAGATAACAATGTGGAGGTAAATATAATTAGTAGACTGGTCCTTATTCTCGAAAAGTCACAATATTTAATGGTTCCTGCAACTTAAATTGTTCGTTTTAGCATAAAAAACATTATTGTGTAATGTCATTATTGTCAATGTTGGTGATTAATTTTTTATAGGTCTCCAAAGGTTTCAAAAATTAATGCATCCTCAAAAAATTGTGTCCCTTCAGTTTTTGGCCAACAGCTTATACAGACTTGGTGATAGCTCTAAACTATATATGTCAGTAATGTAGCCAAGAGTCAAGCGAACAAATATTGCTTACATCTTATGCCAATAAAATAATTTCTTCGTATACTTTTTAGTTGCATAGATTAAAGAAAAAAAAAGCAATGTGAGTCCGATCACAGAGGAGATGTGTAAACATCTAGTAATGAAATTTTTTTTTAAGTTGGAAGTACTTATGCTTTTAGTATCTTTTTTTAAATTAATTAATTAAAAGTATCAAAACTTTCAATATTGTAAATACATATGAATTTGTTGCTTATTTTTTTGTTTTATTAAACTTATTTGGTTAGTAAATGGGCACACTGCAGTATATGTATGTATATGTACTGCATTCAAAATTGCAGTAAGCAGTAAATTTACTGATTACTAAAAAAATTCAGTAAATTTTTACTGCTAATGAAATTTAATTTGCATTACCAGTAAAATCGTAGGGCCGTAGCAAGTGGCAAAGTTTTTTCATTAAAATTTTGAAACTTTTGTATGAAAAACATTTAGCCACTTGGTAGAATTTCATTATGAATACGGGCATTACTGATTACTGAAAATTCAATGCATCTCATCATATAACAAATCATTTAGGCAATTTATAAAAATTGTAGAAAAAAATTTTAGTAATCAGTAAAAATTTACTTGTTAAACATTTTTTATTGTTTTTACTGAAACTTTAGTGGTACTACAAAGTGCTCATCTATGGTAAATGCCTTTACTTTTACTTTTTAATTTTTAATTCCTGTTGTTCATCGTTTAGTTGTTGCTTTTCTTGTTGTTGTGTACGTATTGCAATTAAAATAAATTCAGTAAAGTGCGACTTTGACTCGCGTACATTCGGTTTTGATAATTTTTTTTTTTTTTTTTTTTATTTAGCTTCTTCCTTTTTTAAGTTTTTTCAGTTTAAACGATTTTTTTTCAGTTTTATCGCTTTTTTCTCGTTTTGGAGTTTGTTTTTTCTCTTTTTGGGTTTTTTTAATTTTCGCAATTTTTTCATTTTGAATATTTTTTCATTTTGGCGATTTTTTCATATTGGCGATTTTTTTGTTTAAGGTTTTTTTTCATTTTGGCGATTTTTTCTGTTTTTGGGGGTTTTCTTATTTAGGCGATTTTTTCATATTGGCGATTTTTTTGTTGAAGGATTTTTTTCATTTTGGCGATTTTTCCGGGTTTTCGCGATTTATTTTAGTGCTAGAGATTTATTTTAATTTGGTGCTTTTTTCGATTTGGCGATTTTTTTTTTGTTTTTGGCGATTTTTTTATATTTGGCGATTTTATATTTTTTTGACTTTTTAGTTTTACCGTTTATGAAAATTTCAAGAGTTTTGCTCTTACGGTCTCCAAGATACAGCAAGTTGCCAAAATTACAAAGTCAAAATTGCATTAACTGATGGAACACCCATTGATTTAAATTTTTTAAATTTAGTTTAATTGTTGTAGTCTGTATAAAAATACACTTACTTTTAAAAATTCAAGTGTATATACATATGTACATACAATTGTATGTATATTACATGGGATTTTAACATTTTTCGTTGCTCGTTTTGGAACACCCTTTAGTTTTTAACTCTCATGTATTTGTTGTTGTAGTGGCCAAATGTCTACATATTGTGTCCAAATTTCAAGTCCGTAGCTCTTACGGTTCATTTTCACCTTTGGTGTACGGAAATATGCAGAAAAATAACCGGCGGCGGCGCACCGTCGGATTCGAGCCGGTCGAATTGTTTCTCTGCTTGGTATTGCTTCTTTCAAACACTAATACACTCATACATAGCTCACACCGATTTGACAATGCAAAGCAAAAGCAAAAAGCAAAGAAATCTCAGCAAACAAATCTCAGCAAAGAAATCTCAGCAAAGAATCAAAGCCAAAAAATGTTTACCCCCTAGCGTATAGATGTTTACACATCAAAAATTTTTTCACTTTTTTTAGTATAAGTTCCAGGGACTTGTGATTTTTTGCTAACAATATTTGGGAGAGTTGTAGCCACTGTAAAGTTGAATAGCTTTTGTTAAGATATCAATACAATTTGAACGTATCGAGGCACCCTAAAAGTTCATACATCTCATCAATCGCTGACCACAATGCACGCACACGGCTGTTTGAGTTTTTATTTGATTTACCACATTTTGCCCAATCGTACGACATGTCGCCTTTCGATTAGGTATTCTGATCTACAATTTAAAGGAAATCGTCGTTCATGACTATCTGAGCGACAATGTCAATCGTTTTGTCTTCAATAAAGCCGTGTGGATAACAATATGAGCGATATTGTCGCTCATCTCGTCTTGTGTGTCCTCGCCGCCATTTGTATGAAAATTTCGTCGACGATTTGTATGGAGCTGTCTTCAATATGTCTTCTACGACTTACCATTGTATTGTACCCGTCGTCAAAGATGTCTTAAAGACGTGGCCAACTGGGATATTATCTTAAGCGGCATGGCCACACATCAAACTGACGCATCAAATTTCTGTATGTGTTGGTAAAATTTTTCATATTGCACAAAAAATATTGATAGAAGAAAATAATGGCAATAAAAACAAATTATTATTTATTTATTTATTTATTGATACATATTATACAAAGCAAATTTGCATAATATGGTGTTGCCAAGATGTTATTAACAGTATTTGAAAAAAGTTTTGTAACTGACTGTACACGACATGGTTATCCGTGGCAGATCAGGCAACCAGTGCGAGCGAGACGAACGACTCTCGAAGGCCAAACAACACACACATGCCTGACCGTACTTAAGAAATCATTACGATGATGCGTGAGCTGTTCTTCAACCCCCTTTTAGACACGGAAAGTTTACTTTGCAAAGTCTTAATTCAGCTGGGAGAAAGAAAAAGAGAGATAGTATTCCTCCCTCTGTCTTTCACACAGCTGAATTAAGACTTTGCAAAGTAAACTTTGCGTGTTTAAAAGGGGTATAACATTTCTCTAGAAGTGCTACTAAATTTTTGTACGTTTGCCAAATAAACAAAATTTGCAAACAAATTTAATTGCCAAGTAGTGCGCGTATAAACGTAGTAATATATAATAACTTGAGTTATGACAAGTATTGCCATCATCCAGCTGCATGTAGTCTAATTGCTAGTAAACACACATAAGTTTCATTTGTACTTACTCCTCGTGTCTGCTGAAAAATACTGCTTTACATTAAATCTGTTATTTTATTGCTTCTTGCGGCATCGTGTGCACTCTACCATTTAGCTGCTGAATTTCCACTAAAACATCCTTCCTTTGAAGCCTATATGCACAAACAGCCTATTGCGGCTGTGGCTGCGGCTGCTACAATTCTATTCATCAAATGCGAAAAAAGGGATTTTTCTTATTTTCCGAATACAATTATTTTCTTTCAATTACACAAATACACTGGCACTTGAAATGCTTTTTCGCCACTTTCGAATACGTTTGCCGTTTAACACGCAGTCAGTGCATATGATTGTCTGTCCGCCAGTCTTTCAGTTAATGATGCCATGATGCATTGATGCATTTTTCTCGCACTGGCCGTGAGTTTGCTACAGATTCTTTGACTTGCATATTATGAACGTTTAAAACGTCGTATAATTTAAACACAACGCACACATTTTATTAAGTTTGTGCTTAAGTTATATGTATGTATGGGAATTCTTCAAAGCTCTGGAATAAATATGCTTTGATATAAGTAATAATACTAACACACATACATGTATACGAGTGTGTATAATTAACTCAGTGTGTTTTGGAATTTGCCGCCTCTTTATTGAAATGGCAATACTGCTGCTGTCAACAGGCAACTGTCACTTGACTCCTGCCTAAATTTGAACAAGCCGTTGATAGCAGATTACCGAGCGTTTGGAGAAGAAAATGGAAAAAAGTTAAGTTCATGCGCTCATTAAAAGCCACGACTCAATATACTACACAATTGCAGTATATACGAAAAAAAATACAACCCTGATCTGATGAATTGTTATTATATTTTAAAAATTTTCATAGGCTCCGTCATACCAGGGTTGTATTTTCGCAAAAATCTCACGATTTTTGGCAAAAAAAAACCAGCATTCCAACCAAGGCTAAGCTTGATAAATTCTAAGGGTAAATGAAATTTCGTTATGGTCTTACAAGCTGTACATTCTACATGCCCAGTTGAGGTCCCTACATCCGAAACAATTGAAAAAGTTTACGATATGCTTTTTGCTGATCGGAGATTGAAAGTGAGAGATATTGTGGAAGCCATAATCATCTCATATAGGTCAGTAGTTTAAATTTTGAATGATGACGTTTGCTCACAATCGACCACAAGCGCAGTTGCAGTTTCCATTACAAAATCGCTCCATCATCCGCTTCTACTCGTATTCTTCCGATTTAGCCCCGAGTGACTATTTCTTGTTCCCAAACTTGATGGAAAGGCATTTTGACTCTAACGACGAATCATCTTACAAACAAATAACTATTTGGATGACATCGACAAATCATATTTTTCGAAACGAATAAAAAAAATTTGAATAGACTTTTGTGTATAGAACTTAAAGGAGGCTGTGTTGAGAAAGAATATAAATTTTTATAGAAAAACCTGTGTTTCTTCAAAAAGTTACTGAGTTAACAAGCCGCCCTCGTATTGTCTATATTTTTGTTGGGTGCTTGTGTTTGTTTGCTGGGTTTGCTTAGAAAGCTTCTACACTACACCTAGAGATGTCTATTAAAGGTATTTACTTTTACTAAAATTGTATGTTGAGAGGCCTTTGACTGACTGTGTGTGTACGTACATACGCCAGCATTCTGTGGTAATTGTGTTTTTATGCAAATGTAATTTTGTGGAAAATTTCGATAGGATGTAATATATTTCAATAGAAGCACATATGTAGATATATATATATTTTTTTTTTTTGCATAAATATAAAATTGTAGGCATGTGTTCTTCTCATGGATACATTATTATATAAGCTTTTATAACACTTGTTTTAATAATAGAGTAGTAGAGTGTTTAACACACTTGATGATGACTTAAATCGCAACTGCAATTTGCCATCATTCCACAAATACTGAAATATTTAAAGACAACTGCTGAATACACAAGCTTTGTGGTATTATTTAAAGTTATATTTCAAGACAATTTTTTTTATATTTTATACACATAATATGTAATTGCTAGAAGGATCCTAAAGCCACTTTTGATATTTTAGTAAACTTAAATTTTTTTTAAGTTAGCTGTTTTTTATGGGAATTATTAAAAAAAACAACTACATAATTATTAAATTGACTGCACCTGGTCAAAAAAATACTTGTGTGGCAACACTCTATACTTAAATAGCTGTTGTTGTTATTTACATTTATTTTCTTTTTACATACTCTTACAAATACAATTTGAAGCTGAAAAAAAGTCAGCCAATGTATTAATGGTAAAGTAAGAAAATAAAAAAACATATTGATTATTGAGTTCTTGTTTCAACTTTGTTATTTGTTGTTGAGCTTCTCATTTGTTTAAATGAAAGTTTATAACATAATAACTCTAGTTGTTCTAAGAAACTTTGGGTAAAGGTTCCCTGATGATCTGCATTAGCAACAGTAAAATGCGCATAAGATCCAGCTAAATCCCTCAATAATCAATTTCAATGTATTTTTAATAAAAAAAAAATATTTTACTTAAAAAGTAAAATATTAATTTGGGATTATTAGTGCGTTAAAAAAAATTTAAACTTAATTTTTTTTATTAATACGAATTTTAATTCATCTGAAGTTTATCCCCTGGAAATACTTTTTTACTGTCGATCAGTGTTATTTTATTAACTTAAAACTATTTTCTTTATTATTCTGTTGCTGCAATAATAAAACGTATTTATTTTAATGATGGAGCCGTCGTCGTCGTCTCTGTTCACTTTTTTTTTCTTTTTCTTTTAACTTTTGATTAAATAAATAAGTTATTAAATATGTTTATGATAAGTTAATGTAATAAAATTAATATTATCGCCAAATAACATCAAGGCATTATATTATATGGAAAAATATACTAAATATACATACATACATGTGTATATTCATTTTATAGGTTTATTTTTGTTATATTTTATGAGTTTAATATTAACTTTTATAAGTCTTAATAGTTTAATTTGATAAAAGTATATAAAATAAAGAGAATAAAAAGTATGTATGTACACATATGTTTTTGATAAGATTATGAAATTTTTATTATATTAAATTATATTGTTAAGCCAAATATAGCCATATTCTAAATGAGTACACTTCTTTCAAAGGACCAGTTAAAAAAACTTGTGAAATTGCCACACATATTGTGCCATAAAATGTTTTGTTAATACATTTTGAGGAGAAAAAATATTATTTATTGTAAACTAATAAATTAAATTTCAAATAGTAATACGCAATATAACGTTCAGTTAATATAGAAAGGTCCTAAATCCTATTTTTTTTAATCGTGATTTTTGCATTTTTGTTCTTCTTTTGAAATTTATAAAAAAACCTGATCTATAAAAAAATAATGAGTTAGGGCCTTTCTATATTAAGGTAATGATATGTATATGTGACCTTCTTCGAGAAAAGGGAGCTAGTGTGTGAAAATGAAGTTTTGAGAAAAACGCATTTAAAGTATCATAACGCATTATCACTTTGAACACACCTTCAGTTGGGAGATGCGATTTGGTATGGTTAGTTATGATTGGGTGCCCCTTTACACCCTTTTAGGTACCAGAATCGACTCTAAAGTCTAAACCAGTTTTTTGACATACTAGGTCACTTTTATCGGAGAAGGTCACATATATAAAAAATCAGTATCCCATTCGGAGAATGTGTGGTTGACTACAAAAATATTTAACTAATAGTTAACTTTTCTTAGACTGACTAAAAGCTAAATGCAATGTCATCCAGAACAAACCCAAAATTTATTTTTAAGTTGAGTACATAATCGAATTTGGTGAAAACCAACAAATTTACTCTTAGCTACTTTGAAACTCATTTCAGTTTTATATTAACATTTTGCTGTTATTTAAGATGGTTCCTTAGCTGAGTGGTAGCGCGTTGAGTACACACCGTGTGATGACACATGTTCGAACCCTAGAAAAAAATTTTAATTTACTGACTACCAGGTGATTTAAAAAAAATCAACTTTAAGTTAGCCGGCATCGCAATGTTAAAATAGTTAGTTGATTACATAAAAAGTAATCCAAATGTCAGTCAGTATTAGACGCGAAATAGTTAGCTTAAAGTTAGTTTAAGGTTAACGTAATTTCTGACAGGGATGTTTGTCATGTCACGAGTATTGCCAGAGTTTAAGTGAAGTATAGGGGGCAGAAGTTACAAAATATAATTGGGGGATTTTTTTTGGGGGATATTTTTGCTTTTTATTTTAAACAAAACTTTTAAGGCATTACGACACTATAACACTCAAGACCATTATTTGAATCCCCTAAATGCAAATTTTAAATTTTATTCTATTGCTTTTTTTAACTATTTTACGACCACCCAACTTTTGTCAGTTCCCATTTGAACTCAAGAAGATATCTCACTATAATGCATTAAAAATATTGACCACAGCAGGCTGCAGGACAACATGTTCGCAAATGCTGCAAGATGCAATTATCGCCCTGTAGCCAGCTACAGTAACAGCTACTTCATAAGCACCTGATATCGAAGTATACTAGTCCACTAGTGGGAGAGTCGCAGGTTCGATTCCTTAAGGCAGACTATGTTTATTTCTGCAGACAAGCCAAAGCAGCTTCCCAGTTTGTGTTTGTTTATTAAAAAATTTCAGTGGTGCCACCTTCAAATATTTCACATTTATAAAAGTTAAATACTTGTTCAAAATATACTTATGTGACGTAAAAATATAAATCAGCATCAATTTATTTCTTTATATAAATTTTTAGATGATCTTTCTATTAAATAGTATAAAATAAATTTAAGGTATCATTCATTTTACATTTTGTTTTGTATTGGCAGCACTGTAATTGCTCATTGTCGCCAACAAAAAAACAAAAGAAATATTGTATTATATTGGCAGCACTGCAGTTGCTCATTGTTGCCAACATAAATAGAAATAAGAACATAAATAGAAATAGAAATAACGTCATAACTGAAAAAATGGAATTTTTGAGTTAATGATGCAGAATTAATCCTGATATCGTACTTCATATTGTGTTCAAATTTCATACAAATGAGGTTATGTGTGGAACAACAAATCGGGCAGATGGCCGCAGCGGCTTTGCTGGCACACACGCGATCTTTTAATGAAATTTTCAATGGCCGTTTTGCATAAATGCTGCGGTATTTTATTAGTGCAGCGTCCAATTTCCTCTTTTAAGGCTTGAGTCGTCGTCGGCTTATTCGCGTAAACCATCGACTTCAAAAACCCCAAAGAAAAAATTCTAATGGTGTTAAATTACACGATCTAGGCGGCCAATTCTGGCCTCCAAAACGCGAAATAACACGACCGGCAGATGACTGATGTAGCAATTAAACTGTTTCTCTGGCTGTATGACATGTGGCGCCATCTTGTTGAAACCACATGCTCTCCACATTCATTTCTTCAATTCTGGGCACGAAAAAACTGGTTATCATTTCACGATACCGAACACCATTGACTGTTTGCGCTTGACCTGTGTTTGAGCGACATCATCACGTACAGCTGCGACATTTTCGGTCCATCGACCTGGTCGAAGGCGCGTTGTTGTCTTTACATCACTAACAGATCCAGTTTCGGCAAATTTATCCATTAATCTCTTTACAATTGACTCTTTTGGAGCATTATTATGACCGCAAATTGATCGCAAATTTGCGAACTGTAGCCGCAAAACTTTGACCATTTTGGTAAAACAATTTCACAATGAGAATGCGCCGTTCATTCGTGTAGCGCTCCAATTTTACTAACCTTGTACCTTCTACTAGCAAACAATAACAATTGTTCAAATGTCAAACAATGACACTTCGAATGGCGCCAAATTTAAATCTTGCGTTCTTATTTGAACACCCTTTATAAATTAAAAACTTTAAACTCGTTTTCTGGCAAACTTGTTTTTTTATTTTTGAAGTTATAACATTGTTTCAGCGATATGTCGCTCGATTACTTCAATAGTGTCTCAACTCAAAAACCAGTTTTGCAGAAAACGCGTTTTCTATTTACAGACAACTTAATGAAGAAATGAAAAAATATTCTTCTGTCAAGAGGTGGTAGTAAAAGCTATTTATATGAAGATAAAGTATGAAATGCCGCATTATTATATTAGTTTTCTGATTTACGACACTATTGAAGTAAATGAGCGATATGTTCTATTCTTGACAGGTTGCAGTCGGCAGTCTGCTGCCCTGAATGTGCTTAATGCTTAAGGCTGCAGAAATTTATCTTTTTTTTTTTTTGCTCAAAAGCTTATGCTGATTACTTTTGTGCAAAAAGTGCAACATTTCTTTTTAATTTTTTTTAAACACATAGTTTTCTTTTATGAAATTTAGCGAATTCACAAAGTCTTCAAAAGTGATAGATAGTAATAAAGTACTATTTACGGACAAATAGCGCTGTTGTGAACGGCTTGTTGTATTCCCATAGGAAAAACTGTGATAAAACTTAAATTTAAATGATAGAAAAATATAGAAATTATAATTAATGGACACAATTCTTGAAGGTAAAAGAAAATAATCCCCCTTATTGCGAATGGCGTCGTCGATGACACATCAAGACGACAGTAAAAATTGTCAGTTGTCTACTCTTTGTCTACTACTATTAACATACTACATTAATTTACAAAGTCTTAGAGATTAGTATGAGATTGTCAATAAGAGCCAATTGTTGCCGTTAAAGAGTAGACAACTGATAATATTCACTGTCGTCTTGATGTGACGTCAACGACGCGATTCACAATATGGGGGAATTTTTAAAATAAATAGCACACTGAAATAATATGACAAGCAAAGTTTTATTCCCATATATTATTTTTATATGAAAAAGCAGGAAAGAATTTTATGACAGTCATAAAAGTTTATGCAATACAACAAATATGATGCAATAGCAACTAGTGGGTGGTAAGACCCGGTAGCCTAATGGGTAGTGAGCTAGACTATCAGTCCCGAGATTTCGAGTTGGGTTCCAACCAAAGACTCTGTCCTTTTACACTACAACGTTTGAAGGTCTTTGTTTCTATGGATACTCGTCGAAATGAATTACTGTAATTTATATTTGTAATTGAATTTTTAACATTTAATAAACAAATACGAACACTTTGTGAATTGGCTAATTATATAATCTGAAGTAATTAACTACTTCCTCCGAATAAATTTTTCTTTTCTCCATGAGCCTGAAATTTTTATTACTACTTTTTGAGAGAAATGTTTGCCTTATCTTTAGCACAGAAAAATAAAGTCGTAAAAAAATTAAAGTTTCTTATAATAATCTGTTAATCTGAAAACCTTTGTAGAGATAAAAAAATTTTGAGAACGCAAAATGATAAAATTTCTTATGGAAAAGTTGTTTTAATTTAAGAAATTTAGGTTATGATAGTGTGCGAGTATTTTAGGGTTGAGGAGATGTTATATTTGAACATTATCAGGCGCTTCTTTATACTCGTACTAAATTTTGATAGTGCAATACACATACTTAGTAATACTAAATAATTAAAAACAACTGCGTGGTGAACACATTTTCCATACAAATTGAGGCATAAAATATGCTGAGTACACACATTTGGCATTTCTTTTGTTGTCATTTTCAAAATGTCGTTTACAATAAGTTTTTGTTTGGAACGCCATTGCGTGAAGTGACAAACGTTGCGATATGACTAAATGACATAATGCTTACAGCGTTTTTTTTTTCAACAAACTGATACTTAAGCTGAATTCACCAATTTTTTTAGAACAAAATTTTTGTTTGGAGAAAATTTTTTAGTGAGAATTTTGTGCAAGACGGACGATTCACCCATTTCAAACACTTTGCACAGAAAATCAAGGATACCGTATGTACCAGTGATGCACAAATATTCGTGTTCGAATTGCCGAATATTCGGCCATTTTTAGATATTCGTATTAGTATTAGTATTCGCCAAATTCAGGCGAATACAAATACCAATATTTTTCCAAAAAAAATTAAATGAAATTTAAATAAATGGCTTAAAATATTAGTTTGCACGATTCCATTAAATATTTTAAAGAAATTTGTGCTTTGTATCATTTTCAAATATTATTTACTCTCCATCATTAAAATTTGGGTAGTTTTTATTAACTTTAAAGTGCGCCAACAAGAGTATGAAATGAAGTTCTTTTTCATAACAATTTTTTAATATTTCATATTGCTGGCATAAATAGAATCCCAATTTTTTCGCGCGAATATCGTTTCAAATATTCGCATTCGTATGCACGAATATCAAAAATTGACATTAGTTACATCACTGGTATGTACATACGTGTACTTGTGGAATTTAATCGAATCAATTAAAGTTTGAATAGCTTCGATAAATGGATATTGCTCATTTATTTATTGCAAATTTTATTTTTCATTTAATTTTTTTCACTGCACTCTTTCGCAAATAATCATTTTAATATGTCATTTATTTAGCTTCAATTCTAAATTCTATTCAAAAGTATTTGAAGTGCCTTTAAGACGGAAATAAACGCACTTGGCAAAACAATAAACTAATACAAAAATAAAATTTGCCACCCAGAATACTCATTAAAACGACTTTTAGCAAAAGGAAAAAAGTACGAGTATCTATGTGCGTTTAATCATAAGCACTCAAGGAAATAAATATTAAATATAATAATAAATTACAATCAAATGATTTTGTGGTATTTATGAATTAGTGAAAACACACGTCGCAAAATACATGCTTCAACACAAGCACACACACACACACACATGTTTATACTTACAAATTCATACAAATGTATGTGTGTGTCACAACAGCGCACACACAGTGCTGTTGTGATATTACTCCAGCAACTGTGCTCAAAAAAATTACATAAATACGGGCTTAATATATTGTAATTTTAAAACAGGTGTGAACTGGAACTGGAACTGTTGCCCTTTTCAAAACTCTGCTTCAAGTACTTTAATTTTCACCTCTACTGTGGGTTCAATTTTGTGTGTATGTGTGTGCAGTGAAAATGAAAAAAGGAAAGAAGTTCGTTCTTACATATTCCCGTACAAATTTAAGAAAAAAAAAAGAAAATATATAGATAAATATTTTTTATGTGTTTTCCTTTATTGCATTTTTTATGAAAATTTATTTCTTAAATGTGCAATTTAAATGAATTTTTAAACAATTTCAAACATGAAGACTTTAAACTTATATGTTTGAAAAAGAAATATTTAGATTTGAAAGTAAAATCATTTGAATATGTTGTGCATTAATAATGATTTCAACAACAGATAAATTTTTGCAAAATTACTACAAGCTTTGAAATATTTAAAAATATGTATGTAAAGAAAAAGAATTAAATAAATAATGTTTATATTAACATAAAAACACTATCGAATACAATATTTCATAAACTTGAGAATTAAGAATTGACTGACTCAACTTCGAAAATTCGAATATATCTCTAAAATAAATGTACACTAAATTTTATTAGTTGGTCATTTATTACTAATATTGAAATCATGCTACACAAAAATTAAGTTCGAATCTTCGAAATCATGCCACATAGAAATTAAGTTCGAATTTTTGAACATAGTTAATTTTATTGCCTGTCGGATTGACTTCCCATTCAACTTCGAAAATTTCGAAATGCAAAATTTATAGTGTTCGAATTTACCAAAAGTGCGCGAAATTCTATAATTAAGTCATTTTTAAGCAATAGCAAAATCATTCTGCTATATTTCTGGCTTAATATCGACTTAAGTGCCATACCTAAACTAATTTCGAATTTTCGAATATATATAAAACTAAGAAGCAATATACTACATAAAAGAAAAATAAACTTTAATTAAATTTAGGCTTAAGAATTGACTTCCCAACTTTGAAAAATTCAAAATGAATTCCAAATAGCAGAATCTAAGTGCAAAATAAATGGTATTCGAATTTACCAAAAGTGCAAAAAAATTTATAATTAAGTAATTTTTCAATAATATTAAAATAATTCTGTGCTATTTTTGGCTTAATAACGTTTAAGTGCAATATAGAAACTAATTTCGAATTTTCGAATATACTTAAAACTAAGAAACATTGTACTCCATGAAAGGAAAATAAAATTTAGGCTTGAGAACGGGATTCCCATTTAACTTTGAAAATTTCGAATTGAATTTCAAATATTCGAATTCACTTGCAAAATTAATGGTGTTCGAATTAACCTAAAGTACACAAAAATTTATAATTAAGTCATTTTTAAACAAAAGCAAAATCATTCTTTTATATTTCTGGCTTAATACAGGCTGAAGTGCTATACCTAAACTAATTTCGAATTTTAGAATATACTTAAAACTAAGAAACATTCTACTACATAAAAGAGAAATAATCTTTAATAAAATTAAGGCCTAAGAATTGACTTTCCATTCAACTTTGAAAATTTCTAAATGAATTTCAAAACTTCTAACTCACCTTCAAAATAGAGGAATAAACCAAAATGTACAAAAAATACTATTGTTAATGATTTATCGCTAATACTAAAACCTATGAATATGGCGTATTCATATCGAAACTAATTTCGAATTTTCGAATACATGTAATGAACACTGAGAAACATTGTACTTCATGCAAAAAATAAGATTTATAAAATTAGAACTTAAGATGTGACTTCTTTTCAACTTCAAAATAAATTTGAAAAATTCGAATTCACATGCAAAATATGTGTTGTTAGAATGTACCAAATAAGCATGAAATTTGTATATTAAGTCATTTATTGCTAATACTAAAATCATGTTAAAATATTTCTAGCTTACAATAGACTCAAATGCCATATAGAAACTGTGTTCGAATTTTCGAATATAGTCAAAACTGAGGAAAATTGTACTCTATGGAAGAGAAATAAGATTTTATGAAATCTAGGTTTGAGAATTAACTTTCTATTCAACTTCGAAAATTGCGAAATGAATTTCGAAAATCCTAATTCACCTTCAAAAGAAAGGAATAAGCCCAATGTACACAAAATGCTATTCCTAAATGATGTATCGCTACTACGGAAATCATGCTTGGTTACGATCTAGTCATATGCCTTATAGCAACTAATTTCCAATTTTCGAATACACATACATACATACATATCTATGTGATTAAGACTAAGAAACCTTTTACATCATGCAAAAGAAAAAATATTTTATAAAATTTAGGCTTAACAATTTACTTGTTTTCAATAAATAAATTTCGAAATAAATTCCGTTCGAACCCACCAAATTTATACAAAATGTTATTATTTAACCACTTATGACTAATAATGAAACGCTGTTCAGATATTTCTAGTTCAAGATAGACTCAAATGACACACTTAAACTATGTTTGAATTTTCGAATATATGTAGCTAAAACTTGAAAACGGTGCACTTCAAGCAGGGAAAATAAAATGTAATAAAGTTAAAGCTTAACAAACGACTTTTTATGAGACTTCGAAAATTTCGAATTAAAGTTCGAAAAATTCGAAAATTCGAATTCACCTCAAAAATAAATATTTTTAAATTTTATTTACATAAACTAACTAATTTATTCTGATCCTTTGCAATATATTTATAGCACCTCTGCAATAACTTTTTTGTTATTTGTATTTTAACTTATGGTCGTCTAGTGTATGAAAGTCAATAAACTGCTTCTACAAATCATTCGAAATTCATTAGATTTTCCTATCATTTTAAAATTAATCGCTTAAAAATTTAAAATTAATTAAATTATTTTAAGTAGTGAAAATTACTAAATTTTTTTATAAAGTATTTTAGTGAAAATTTTGTTTAAAGCTCTCTTCTCCAGTAGGTCTGTTAAAAAAATTACTCAGATATGCTACGCCATTTTCTTTTCATAGAATAGAAAATGGAAAAAGTTTTGTGCAACAAATTTCATGAAATTTCATAGCATTGATTAAATTAATAATGAAAAAAAATATATGTATGTACATACGCATAAATACTTTTTTATTTTATAAAATGAGCTTTTGTGTCATTTCAGTTTTCGATTCGTAAAGGCCAAATGATACTTAAAATATACATACATATCAATCCTTGCAAACAATAGTTAAAGCCATAACTTAATACACTTCCTAATTGTATTTTATGTTCGCAATGAGAGGTTTATTACTCCATTTGCCAAATTCACTGACAAATTGTTGGCATCATTGGCCGGCCACAAGTCAAAGAACTCAAACTTTGCGACGGCATTAACAATAACACACAAAGCTAGTTATGTATTTGTTTTTGTTCTGTTGTGTTGTTTCTTTTTAAACACACGTGTTATTGAATGAATGAATGAATGAATGAGTGAGCAACAGCGTCAGCCGCTTTCCAACCTTTTCCAATCGCCAATTTCCCATGCAAACAGATGGATAGAAAAGCAGAATTTAAGATACAATATAAATACATACATATGTAGATATGTATGTAAGTGTGCATGTAATCTTGTATGTTTGTATTTTAAGACCTTTTCGTTTGTTTTTTATTTTTTTTTTTTATTTTATTATGTGTTATTATTTTTATTTTTTGCTTCTTGTGTCTTCTTGTCATTCCACCGCAACCAAACTCGCCCGACTTCTTTTTGTGGCCCAACCAATCAGCAGGGCTGCCAAAAGTGCCGATTTTTTCATTAAAAAACCCACAAATACCGATTTGCCGATTTTCGGTCAAAAAATGCCGATTTAAATCAATACAACTGAAAACACGATAACTCGGTGTTCAAACACATAAAATACATGATTTATATGTATAGATGGAAATAGTGTTTAAAACACTATTCTATCCCCCATATTCATAAAAAAATAAAATGAATTTGAAATTCATTTTAGGAAAATTTTGTATGGAAAATTTTAAATAAAATACATTTCAAATTCGTTTAAAATTTTATGAATATGGGGGTATAACTTTATAAAAAAAAGATATTATAAAATATAGTGAAATAGTTTGATAGATTTCATAGACAAAATTAACTTTTCGGAATTTGATCAAATATATTTGGCGTTTTATGTCACAGACTTAAGATTAAAATCAAAGCTAAGCAAATCTGAAATTAACAATATAACTAATAATTGTGTAAGTTTTTATGTAGAAATGCTCACCCAAATACGGAAATGGTTAAATTTTGAAACTAACATAAACTAGTAGTATGTAGTCTTTGATAAAACATTTCTGAAATAAAGCGACGAGATTAGATTCAACAAAACTCCTTTTTTCAGTTTTAACGCAATTTATGAAACAACTTACGGTTCTGGTACATTCGTCCGCAAATGTCGAACGCATTTTCAGTGCCACCAATTTAAATAAAACTAAATTTATATGTTCCTTAGAAAATAAAACCTTCGAAAGAATTCTGTATTCTAAAAATTATTTGACACTTAATAAATCCGATTGTTTCGGCACTCGTTTTAAATACGGTTTAGAAAGACATTTAAATTCTGAAATGTATTCATACCTGTATATGAAATATGTACTTTAGCTTGCAAAATCCGGTTAAATGATGTTAAAATCTACATATACAAACGTTTTGTGTTTATATTTATAAAAAATATAGTTTATACTTCTGATGCAAAAAGGTCTTGCGCAAGTGCAAATGCAAAATATCGAAGCATTTCTTTGGATTGTGTGTGTATTTTGTTGTTGGATTTTAAAGAAAAACTACGATATTTTGCATTTACTATGACGCAAGACAATTTGCATCAAACACAGAATACCGCCTATGTATTATTATGTTATCAAATACATGAAATTACAGATGATTGCTCTTTTTCTCATTAATAAAAATTAATGAAAAACTTAAAGGTCTTCAGTTTTATTTATTATGATTTTCTTGCCGATTTCCGAAAATAATGTGCCGAAAATGCCGATAATTTTTCGAAAAAGTGCAGATTTTTCATCAAAATCTTCTGGCAGCCCTGCCAATCAGTCAAATAGACAACAGACTATAAAGTCTGTTAGTCAGTCATTTAGTCGGTACGTTTTACAAACGGAAAAGTTGTGTTTTGCAGCCGAAAATTTTCTGAATGAAAATTGGTTGTTGTTGTGTATGTAGAAAAGTTATGCATACACACAAACTCGAGCATTTTTTACTTCTTTTTACATCCGACACAAGTGCAAATAAACGGAACAACATTAACAACGTAATAAGAAGGAAATATAAAAATTACACGCATTTTCTGGGGAGTAACATTTTAAGAGAGTTTGTTTGTTTGTATGCGTTAACAAAATATTTGTGAGTAGTAGTAAAATTTATTATATAACAGGAGTTCAGCTTTGGGACAAACATTTATTCATACACACATACTATACATTACATTAGAGCTGCAGAAAAAGAAGCATCTACAAAATCATATAGCAAAATTCTTTTGAAATAGTTCGGACTTTACATACAAAATAAGATGTGAAATCAGCGCTATGAAATAAGGCCCAAGGAAATAATGCCCAGATAAGAAATGAAATAAGCCCCAATAAATTACAAACCCAAATAGTGAAATAAGGCCTAAGAGAAATTTTATGAAAAAATATCCAATATAAATTAAATAAATCCCAAATGAAAAAGCCCAATGAAACCAAACTCAAGATGAAATAAAGGCCAAACAAAACTGAAATACACCCCAACCAAACTCAAGATGAAATAAAGCCCAAATAAAACGTCCTTAATTTTATTGGTCCTTGTTTCATTTTCTTATTTGGGCATTATTTCCTTGGGCTTTATGTCATAGCGCCTGTGAAATCCACAGAAATGTAAAGCTACCGGTTAGAACATTTAGAGTTGAAAAGCCCGATTAAGGCCCAAAGAAATAGCGGCCAAATAAGAAATGAACTAAGTTCAAAAGAAATAAAACACACAAAAAAATTAAATGAGCGAAAATTTATAAAAAAAAAACACCCAATAAAAATTAAATAAGGTCCAATGCAACAAAAAAAAAGAATTAAATAAAAATCTAACCAAACTCAAGATGAAATAATGCCCAAAATTAATTAAATAAATTCCAATTAAAAATTCCTTAATTTTATTGGGCCTTATATCATTTTCTTATTTGGGCCTTATTTCATAGTGCCAAACTGGTATATTTGATAGTATAGGCGATATAAAGGAAGAGTGCCGCTGTATATATAGTTAAACCTCTCCTATTAGAGGTGTCCGTCTAATAACCGGACAAGTTTTGTAGAACCAAAATTAAAATAAAATAATGTGTACCACTCTCAAAAATATCGCGACGGTGAGTATCCGGTTATGGGAGGTTTCTCTGTATTCGAATTTTAAGGAATTTACTTAAAAGTCTTACAAAAAGAAAATATCGAGCCATAACCGCCAAAAGAAAGCTTAAGCGACATATTTTTTTAACTTGGTTTTTTGACGAAAATAGTTTACCTACAATCGAAAATAATGGATTTTTTGTAAAAAAAAAAAAATGCAGCTCGAATATTATGTCGCTTAAGCTTTTTTTTTTTGGCGATTATGGCACGATATACATATACACAATAGAATGTTCATGGCAAGAGCTTTTTTAAGTTTTCAAGTAAACATTAAGAGGATTTTCGCCTACACTAACAACAAAGAAAGAAAAGGTATTTTGTGTGGCAAACAAAACAATGCCACAAGAATATCCTTGTTGTTCCTCAGGCTAAAATAGTATTATTTTTAGAATTAATGGCACTCCTAAATGGCGCCGCATTTGCATAAATATACATATAGTACATTTTATTTATTTTTAATTTTTTTTTTAAATAAATAACAATTCGAAGCAAAACATTATCATATGTATGTATGGACAAGTATGTTGGTAAGATATTAAGAAATTCTAAAATAATTTCAATTTATATGTAAGAAGTTTTTATGTAAAGATATAAATTGTAAAAATTTAATTTTTTCCTGCCGTCTGTCTGCAATGAAAACTAAGTCGTAACCGTTTTTGTTTCTTCACTTATTTTTTTTTTGTTTTTTTTTTTTTGTTAAATTAGTACAAAAGTTAATTGCGTTTTCCTCTGATTTTATTTATGATTGTTTTTTTTTTCTTTTTTGTTACTTCATTTTCTATTGTTGTTGCATTAGCAACTTAAATAAATTGTTTATAATTTAGAAAATACTACAGGTTTTTTAAATGATGCACACACACACATCCACACATACGCATTAACTCAAACATACACAAACACAAATAGGGAGAGACAAATACGTTAAAACGTCGATATACATATATCTGTGGCAACAAGGAAAAAGTGCTTAAGTCATATTTTACTGTTTTGCAGGAGAGTACTTTTAAGCGTTCAAGTCGATTTTCAGAAATTTACTTCTTTTACAGTTAAATTCGGAAATTTTCTGTTAACCATTATTTTATTAAGCAAACATTGTTCTACATACTCCAAGTAATAGATTTAAGTTGAAATATACCAAAGTATAACCTAAATTAAGCTATTATTCCAAATAAGATTAGAAGACTAAAAACGATAAGTTCGCAAGTCTTAGTGCTATAACTTACTAAAAAATCACACAAATTAATTGAGATTTTGACCAGGTGTACTTTGGCATATGCAGATTACGGAGGTACCATTAACTCAAAATCAGCTTATCTCGAGTTAAGCACTTTTTCCTTTTTGCCACCGATATATATCTTTGTAATGCAATCAGTGTTGCCATATCTATATGTTTGAAGTAAAAACTGCCCATATCGAAAAACAAAACTGTCTTTCAAAAGAAAAAATTTCCCAAAAAAAATCCCGATTCGGATTAAAAATTCACTCTAGTTCGATTAAATTTAATATGAATCATTAATTTAGAGTATTAATTTATTAATTTTATTTATTTTTAAGTATTTCTACATACAATTTTTATTATATTGGAAATGATTAAATTAATGTGACGCGTTCTTATTTTTAAGTTGCAGAGTGGAAAAAAATAATTAATGATAGTTTGAATAAGTATTGGAATTGAAAATATTACTGAAATGTGAAAAGTCAAAGCAAAAAATTGCAATAAGGGACAATTTTAAAGAAACACTGATTTTTTAAGAAAAAAAAACTGCATGACTGCTCCACAATTGAAAAACCTGCGAAAAACAGATAAACCTGCACATTTGGCAACACTGAATGTAATTTTTATTGATGTTGTTGTTGATGTAAAAGTGTTAGGCAGTGTGCGTGTGTGTGTGTGTGTTTGTGTATGTATATGCAAGACCTCCGCTGAATACTTGAGAGCATACTTTGGCGTGGCATTAAGTGCGTTAGTTGTGTGTGGAAATAATTTCAAGTTAATGACAAAATTACTTTAAGCAAGCAAGTTAATCTAACTGTCCGTCCATCCGCTCGTCCGTCTTTCCATTACTATTTAATAACAATAAATAAGTTGTTGAAAGAGTGTGCATGCATGCCTGTGTGTCTTGCAGCCGACGCGTCGTCAACATGCAACACTACTACAGTCACAGTCTTGAGGCAATTGTAAATATTTGTTGAGATAATTTGTAGAAAAAATAAGTAAATAAATTAAACGAGAGGTTGCTAAATTGCATTGATTTAATATTTTGTTTAAGCACTGCAAGTCTTTTTGTTATTTAATATAAAATATGTGAAGGGAAAAGCGTAAATGTGACTTACCCTCTCCTCTTCGCGTATCATTTCGGCTATTTCGGGCTTAATTTCCATGTCATCGTGATGGGAGGATGAACCGGCGCTGCTGGTGGGACCAGCAGATGCCGAACCAGCAGCAGCCGCCGCTAAGGAAGCACCCAAAGCGCTGGCCATGGCAGCATGAGAATGTGCGGCATGTAATTGTTGTTGGGCGGCAAACTGTTGAGCGGCTGCTGCAGCATGATGATGAGGATGGTGGGGATTGGCCAAGGCGGCTGCTGCCGCTGCCGCTGGATGTGGATGTATGGATATTTGAGGAGCTGAGGAGCTACTGGTGGGCGATGCTAAAGATAAATTGTCGGTTCTGGCGTGAGCAGACAGTAGAGCAGGTGAAGTATTTATTTCGCGTGGGCGATAAGTAACTGCTGCTGCAGCTGAGGAGACTGAGGAGGCTGATGTAGCCGAACCAGATGTCGAACTCGACGATGAAGATGAAGTAGAGTTTACACTGTTGTTGCCGGCCACGGGCTGGTTACTTGGATTCGGGGAAGCGAAAGGATTTCGCACAATGGTAGAGGCAGTCATTACCATGGGCAGTGCAGTGGCTGCAATGCATTTTTCTGATGCAGGAGGTGAGGGTGAAGGACTCAGTGCTGGGTTAGCTAAGCGATCATCATCGATTAGCAAGCCATCCCGGGAACGCTTGCGTAATCTTTGCTCGGCTGCCACAAGATCAAATGCAGTTGAATTTTTAGCAGAAATGTGTATTCTGGGTCTTTTTGCTTTCGAGCAGCCTGTTTTATTGTCCTCCTCATCTTGGTCATTAACAGTTTTGCCATCATTCTGGACATCCTCCTCCTCGTCGTATACGGTCATGCGTTGTTCCGGTATAAATTGTTGAGTCGCCATACCACCACTAACCACACCACCACCAGCACCACTAGCACCACTTGTGCTGACTTCAGCTAGTCCGCGAATTTTCAACATTTCGGCAACTTTCAGCAGCGGATTTATCTGCTCCTGGCTGACATTAATCTCGCCCTTATACATGAACTCCATTAAGGCCTTCAACTCCTGCCATCGCACATCACGCATTATAACTATGGGATGTTGACAAGGGTTGTCATAAAACAAGGCTTGAAAGTAGGGCGAGCAAGCGGACAAAATCATTTTGTGGGCCTTTATAGACTGGCCCTCACAGGCCAGCGTTACATCTACAAATGATTCGTTTTGTAAAAGTTCATCAAACACGTTGGTCAGATTTGTTTGATAGTTGTTCCAACGCAAGCAAAATTGCTGATTGCTTCTGGCTAGTGACTCGCCATTAGGTTTTATCATGTTCGCGGACAATTTTTTATCACTTATAAAAGGTGTTGGTTTGATAGGTGGCTTGTCGGTTTTGAAGGTAAACAAATCGGTCATGTGTGACGCCTTCAGGTGGTTGGGAGAGGCCGGCAACGATCTGGACTTGTGGAGCACCAGTGTGGGATCCAATTGCATTTCCGGGTCCTCTAGTTTTGTTATAAAGCCCACAACTTCGCTGGAGGTTAAAGGTCTGGGTGGTGGCGATAAATCACCGGCCAAAGTAGTTTTTAGCGTGGATACATTGGCTGTATTTTCTAAAAGTTGTGGTGTAGTGGGCTTCTGCATGTGTTCTGTGGTCATTTTGTTATCTATTTTTTCGGCAGAGTGTTCTGCATTTATTGTTGCATTAGAATCTTGCATCATTTGGTTTTTATTACCTGCATTGCCGAAAATGCCAAAATCTTCGGCGCTTAATAGTTTAGTTTCGCTGTTTTTTATATCGGTAAAGTCGACTTTTTGTGTAAAGTCAATTATGTCTTTTGTTAAATCCATTTTAAATTTCTGATTTTTTTTCTTTCAGCGTTTGGGGTGCCGATTGTCGTCAGTTCATGTTAAGAGCTCACTGTGCTTTGGAAAAAGCTTTTTTTTTAATTCAAAACGTTTTTTTGGTTATAAATTGCTGTAAAAGAAAAAAAATTCTCGAATTATTTTTCAGCAATATAAATTAGTAGATAAATGAGTGTGTATGTATGTTTGTATGCAGTTGTATGTATGTGTGCGTTTGGAGAAGCAAAAGCCTTGAATAAGGTCATTACAATTCTATAATGAGTACAGCAATATAAAAAAGGCAATTCACGTATACTATTTTCATTGAAAAATATATAATTTACATAAACTAACACCACACCCTTTCCATTTAATGTTAATTTCATTAATTTTTTTCCATTAAAAGTGTTCATTGGAGAAATATTCTTTTCTATGTCCGAGTATGTTGGTAGGAGCGCGCTTAAATGACGAGGGCTGACATACAAAGCTGCCACACGTCACAGAATGAGCATTGATGCAACAATTTTAATTCTCCGCTTTTACATATTTCTTTCTCTAGTATCTTTGTTATGCTATGTAATAGCAGTGTTGCCAGTTAGACATATTTCTTATAATATACATGACATAAACAGTATAAAAACTTAAAACAAAATAAAGTAAGAAGCGTAAATGAAATATTGTTATTTGCTGGTAAAAATTCAACTATTATATTATTCAACTATTATATTATATTATTATATTAATTTTACATTTTCCAAATTAATAATTAGTTAATTTATGGCAACACTGTTACACGAATGAACGAATAAAAGGCATTGATTAAATAAATATAATAAAGTCTTTATTTGAACGCATCTGGACTTAAGAAGGAACTGCTAAACAGAACATAGGCGTTGTCGCAGCTACGTCACTCTTCATCTAAATGGGCTCTAGGCAGAGTAGTAGGCTGAGTACTATTTCACTTAAAAAAAATTGTGTAGTCATTCATCAAATTTAAAAGGTTTGCGATAATAAAAGAATGAGCTATTGAGAAAGTCCTTGACAATGAACTATTGTTGGATATCCTGCACATATTAAAAATATTTCTCGCATTTCAATGGCATAAAAAAACGCTTTATAAAATTGCCAATGACGGGTAACGAATTGACAATCAACTATTTTTAATTTACTAAACATTTTATTCTCAAATCACAAGCGAAACGTTGTCAGATAAAGAACGAAAATCCACAATTTAATGTGATAATTTTTAAAGAACAAATAACATCCAATTTAATTGTAAATATTGTGACAAACACTAGCAAAACGGAACAACTAGCTGCCTTAGAAGGTCGCTGCACCTTGATTTGAGTATATAAAGCAGAAATCTACATAAACTGGCACCACACGCAATGGAGCATACACAAGGAATGCTGATGATAAAGGTGCAGTGACTTCGAAAACAGATACTTGTTCCGTTCTACTAGTGCTTATCACAATATTTACAATTAACTTGGGTATTATTTGTTACTTAAAAATTATCGCATGTAACTTGGCTTACAGAGCGATCATAAATATAGAAACAAATAAAGTTCAAACAATAATAATTAAACTAACTAAAAACCACAAGGTTGATAAATGAAGAAAGAAACTTTGTTGTTGTTGCTTTCTAGAGTAATTGTCAGACTAATTACAGTTCTCTTGCGTATAAATAGTAATTTGTCTTCCTCAAAATATGAACTTTAGCCTAAATAAATCACACAAAAATATAGAAGCATTCGTTTCCAAAATATGATGTTTGTTAAATATAAATAATTTCTTATTCGAGCTTAAGTTCAGTAATTTCAATTCTTATTGATTGAAATATTTTTATTAATTAATGTGAGTTTCTAAAGAAGAGAAGAAAAATTAAACTAGACTTTTTATTAGCCGGGGGAAATACCGATATTTTTCTGTGCAGCCACGCACTTCATCATACTAATATCGGTATTTCCACTGATTAAAATTCACTACAGTTTTATTTAAAATTAGTTAAATTTATTTTTGCTTTATTTTTCTAAAAATTTTAAAACCATCAAATTAAGAAACAACAACAACAATAAAACTTATCAAGTAATAGAAAAAAATTTTATAAAAAAATTTCTCTTTGTTTCAATAACTTATTTTTTTAAGCTAAATATGTATCTCATAACTTATTTGTAATCAACTAAGAAAATGTTTTTTTTTTTTCACAGGAAATATTAAAAATTTCCGAGTACCATATTTTTTAGTGTGCAGATGAAAACTTTAGTGAGATAAAAGTTTATCATAAAACACACTTAACCGGCAATTCTTAATAATACTACTGCGCATTATTGTATACGCAATATTTTAAAACATAAATTAAAAAAGAATAATAGCTTTCAACTTTTTGATTTATTTAATTTCAAAACGCAAAATCAAAGTCTCAAATTCATTTAAATATCTTATTGAATTATTAGGTGATTATTTTTCTCAATTTTTTACAATTAATTGCCGCGAGATTATTTCAATTCACTTATGAAATATAATTTTTCACAAACTTTGCTGTCAAAAACATAATACTCCTAGTGAAATTTTTTTTTAATGGAAATTTTAAATAAACACAAAGGCCTCTCTGATATAAAAGAAGTTAAATAATTGTTATTTACAGTTTTGCTCAAATTTTACATTGATGGATAGTGTGAACACGAATTTCGTCAGTCAACATTCAACCACCGGATTTTTTTTGTGGTTGAGTGACAGTCAGCGGCCATATTGGTTTGTGACTGATAGTGTGAACCAAACACCGTCAGTCAAGGGATATTTTTGTAGCATAAACAACATAAGATGGACGCGGAAAATTATTTTTAAAGAAATTTACATAATTTTATGAACTGCAAGGTTGTGTGTGATTTTAAAGACAAAATGTTATATATCATTCAAAACTGATGAATTTTTGACTGTCACTCATGTTCGATAATGTTTGCCAAATGAGATTGTAACTAAGCAATTTATATTAATTGAAAACACTCTTCCTAAGCAACAATTAAATTTATATATTTGTTTATATATAAATCAAAGCAGTTTTATTAATAATAATTCCCAATTAGTTCAGAATTTTTAGAAATGTTTTTTTTTTCGATTGAATTATATTTTAATTATGTATCAATGTATCATGTATACATATTTAAATTTAATTGAACTAGAATAAATTTTCATCAGCAATATCATTATTCTAATCGGGCTCTAGTTCGGTATTTTTTAATTCTTAATATGATATTCTAACAAAAGAAAAATTAACCTACTTTTATCTAAAGCTAAGCTTATAGTTACTTGTCTTCTTTAGGAAATCACACTAATTGAAAACAATATTTCAGTCTATAGCAATTGAAAAAAATACCACACTTGAGCCCGTTTAAGAAATATTTACTGATTAAAAGTTTTAACTTCAAAAGAAATAAAAATTCACTCAATTTCTATATAACACTTGAATAATTTTATATTTAAAATTTGTACTAGCCTTTTACTGCAAACTAACAAGAATTTTAACTTGTCTATTGATGTAGAAACCAACAAAAAAGAAATTAAACGACTTTAATATTAAACAGATATAAACGAACAGGAATTCTTGTTCGTTTTCTGTAAACAGGCAATTTAATCGAAGATATAGTAGATATGGAAACATAATGCAAATTTAAATATGAATTAAAAATAGTTAATAATGATAAAATGCAATGAATGTGCAATACAGCACCCAAAGAGCCAAAAGTTTTCATTTTATTCGCTCCACCGGCATTTTCCGGTAAACTGGTCATAAAAGTTGGCATATACGTAAAAATTGCACTGACAGCGTGCAAACCGTCCATGCGCATTGCATTTCTCATAAAAAAAAAACTATAAACACTTTTGGCCCCATAACTTTTTTTTACCATTAAAAAATTGCATTCATTGATTGTACTCGAGTTATTTTTAATTTTTGTTAAAATCCCATGCCTGTTCAAAGGATCGGTTTTGTAGGCCTGTCATTTTTAAAATGCTATTAAAAAGAATTTTGTTTTTGATGAATTTTTTCGAGAACATTTCGCGTACTAATTTCTAGTTTTACTATGTTTACACCATAAAACTTCTGGATATTTATTACATGTTTGTTACTCAAGGAAATACCTGATTTTAATCATAACTTAAGAACGATTCAAAGGATCGGTAGGAAAATTGCTGCGCTGCATTCGAATGATGTTGAGCTTACATAGATGTCGTAAATTAGTGAATTGATTTCAAAAATTTTCGTAAGAAAATATATTTTTTAAACAAATTTTAAATTTAATAGTAAGTGATTAAGTTAAAAATATAATCATAACTTAATCCTAAAAAAGTCGTCCATTGCTGTTAATTTATCTAGAATCGGGTGTTACGTTGGAGAGATATCGTTGACGAAAAATTTCCAAAAAAAATCGTTGTTTTTCTAATAACTTCAAAAGAGTATGTGGTATTTTTCTTAACTAAAACTTTTCAAATAATTTGCATGTTAAATGATCAATTAAATAATGTTGAATTAAAATGTTATTCATGATGGTATATATATTGGCTCCATGAAAAATCGCCCAAAACCCAATCGCCCAAAAATAAAAATGAAAAATCGCACAAAATTTTTCCATACAAAATTTGGGTGATTTTTCATATGAAAAAACGCCCAAAAATTTTGGGCAATTTTTCATTTTTTTTGGGTGATTTTTCATTTTGAAATTTTGGGCGATTTTTCATATGAAAAATGTTTCCATGAAAAATCACCCAAAACCAAAGCGGCCGAAAATTAACATGAAAAATCGCCCAAAAATTTCTTCATACAAATTTTAAATAATTTTTCATATGAAAAATCGCCCAAAATTGTTCAAACATTTAAAAATCAAAGGGAAAAATACACCCAAATACCATGGTGGAGAAAATTCTTAAGGCCGGCAGTGCAGGAAAATGTTATCAAACAAAAAAACTTGGCAAAGCAGAAAATCTTTATTAATCAGCGCCGTGTGGGGAAATACCATGGTGGAGAAAATCCTTAAGCCCGGCCGAACGCCGGTAGTGCAAGAAAACGTTCTTACGCAGGAAAACTTTGCAAGGCAGAAAATATTTTAGGCAGCGCCCTGTCGGGATACACCATGGTGGAGAAAATCTTTGAGCCCGGCCGAAGGTCGGCAGTGCAAAAAAACGTTCTTAAGCAGGAAAACTTTGCAAGGCAGAAAATTTTTATTAGGCAGCGTCGTGTCGAGGAACGCTATGGTGTAGAAAATTCGGGAACGAACGGACATTATTTACGCTTCTCTATAACTCTTCTTTTTTCATTTTAATATAAAAATGAAATTACTATAATTTTAATTTTTTTCTGGTGTTTTTTTAATTTTGGGCGATATTTCTTTTTTTTGCGATTTTTCATTTTTTTGGTGATTTTTCATATTGAAAATTTTAGGCGATTTTTAATTTTTTTTTTTTTTTTGAGTGATTTTTCATTTTGAAATTTTGGGCGATTTTTCATTTTTGGGCGATTTGGTTTTGGGCGATTTTTCATGGAGCCTATATATTTAGTTTGTATCTAAAGAATAATTAAAGTGTCACGATGTCTTCGGAGTTCAAATCTTGGCCGGAAAATCTAATTATATACAAACAAACATTTTTATAATGCCTGTGCCAAACACACAATTATGTAAGTTAAATAATGAATAAAATACAATGACTACATTTAATTAAATTCATGTTGTTTTAACTTGAAATAGCTTTGTTTCAACATTGCTCTACGTGCTATTTCAGTATCGAATTTACGTGTCTCCAGCTTGGAGTAATTTTGATTCAACATAATTCTTCATTTTGATTTAACAGTAAAGCTCAGATCGTGCTATCGGCACAATATACCGATTTTCGCCGGCTCACTGAAATATAGTCTTAAGTAATAAGCTAAATTTGCCTTATTTCTCAACTAATGGACATATTAGGACGAAATTGCCCCTCACTGCAATTGTTAATAAAGCCATATATGAAATATATATATATATATATATATATATATATATATATATATATATATATATATATATATATATATATATATATATATATATATATATATATATATATATATATATATATATATATGAAATATGCCCAATTTGATTTATTACTTAGGACAATATTGTAGTGAGCTGACGAAAATCGGTAAATTGTGCCGATAGTGGGATCTCTCTCGGCTTACGGAAATGTTAGATCAACATGAAACAAAATTATTTCAAAAGGAAAAATTTTATTTGAAGATTATGTATCTACTGCAAATCATGTTAGATTAACATGAAACACATATGAAACAAAAATCATTGCCGAAAAAGGTTAAATTAACCGTGCTTACGTAGAAGTTGAAATTTTTCAGTGTGTGGATGTGTTCATTTTTTTAAGTAAATACTGAACTTGAGCCCGTTAAATGTTTTTTTTTTTTTTATTTAATTCTACCCAAATAATTTTGAACTCATATATTTTCTAATTCGTTGTCTTTAATTCGTGCAAATAGCAGATATTTTGGTTTTGTTATAGGTATGCTCTAAACCAGTGTTGCGAAATTAATATTTTACGGCGCACCTTGACGCTATTTATGCAATACAAAAAGCTGAGAAATGGAATTTAATACATACAAAATTGTCTCTCGATAAGAAACCATATAAAAATATAAATTTAAGGAAATTAGTATATCCGAAATCATAAATATGTACATAAATAATGGAATGGCTAGAGCAGCCATAGTATTTTTAATTTTAATTGCTGAAGATATTTTATGAGTTTTTGTTTGTTTCAATAACATCGTTAACAAAAAAAAATATAACAAAAAACTGCTGAGTTCAGTGGCAAGTATTTATTTATACTCGTATGTATGTATGTATGTATGTATAAAAGTAGTAAGTAGTAGTAGTGTATAATTTTTCAAGGGTGGTTTGGGTGAACTTTGGTTTTGCTTGTCTCATAAATAATAAATTTATGAATACACGCGCTTTAACTTGCACACGCACAAACACATGCACACACATGCACAATCACACTCAAAAGCAAGCACAATATGTAAGAAATTTATACATTTTAATAATTTATTTAATTTAATTAAATTTATTTATTATTATCCATATGTATGGATATGTATGTATGTATTTCGTTCATTCGTTTTTTTTTCTTTTTCATTTTTATTGTATTCAGAATATTCTTTATTCCGCTGAGTGTGTGTGTGTATGTGTGTGTTTATGTTTAAGAGTAACGAACGCAGCATATTGAGCGCCATGCTTCATTTACGTGCTGGCAGAGCCGTTTGGTTTCCCAGTGAACATAAAAGTTCTAGCTTGCCTGCTTGCTTTGTTGTCTGGAACTGTATTTGCTGTAACTGTCGAATTTTTTGTTGTTGTTGTTGTCTGTATAAACTTTTTAAGATTTGTTGTTGTTGTATATAATTTCTATAATGTAAGTTTTGTGAAATATTTGCACGAGTGAGTGTGTGTGTTTATGTATACTACGAGTATATATATATATATATTTTTATTAATATTTAATGCTGCACATCATAAATTATACAAGTGTCGACATTAAGTACTGCTGCAATAATGTTGTATGTGGCAAGGGGGTTGCTGGCGTAGGGAGAGGGTTCAACGCAGAGTTGGCAGATCTTGTATTTGGTTTTATTTCTTGTTGGGTTTTCCTTTAGTTTCTTAAACTTTTGCATTGGTTTTTTTTTAATTTATATTAACAAAAACTAAACAAAGTTTTAAACATACACCAACTGCTGAGGCTCATACACACAAACACTTGCATTAGTATTTTATTTTTGTTCTTGTTGCAGCAACATTTAATAAATTATTGCCAACATACACTTGTAGTTCAGGCTTTGGCTGCTGCCACCTCTAATGGAGGGGTTTCCTATTCCTTAGCACTTACGACCACAATTTGAAATCTTAATTTTCAGTTTTATTTTATTTTGTTTTATTTGTTTTTGTAAAGACGTTCGTTGCTCCTTTCTTACTTTATTTGCTTCGTGGTGTCTGTTAATAAGTAAAAATAAGTTTTATTGCGCGCTTTTGTTTTTGTTCCGAGTTTTTTTTTTATTTTTTTTTTTTGTTGGTGTTTAGATTCCACCAAATATTTTTATTTGTTGCTACAATTTTTACTGAGATCCTGGTCGGCGACTTCTTAAACTGATGCACAAGGAAATTTTATGTGGCAAAAGAAAGAAAGAAAGAAGTCAAGTCAGTCGTTCGTTGTTTCTTTTCCTTAATTTATAGCCAACATCTCGCATACAAAATGCTCAACGGGTGACCAATTTTATTGCCACCCACTCATTTTCGGCACGTACACTCACTCGCAACTGCAGATGTGCTTCTCTCTGTGTTTGTGTGTTGCTTGCTACTTTTAAATGTTCATTGTGTGTTTGTATGTTTCTTTGTTGTATTTATTTGTTTGTTTGTTTGTCATCTGCATTTCCAGCAGTAATGGGAAAACTTTTTTATTGTGCACTGGTGGTATGGCAAGAGCAAGTAGTAGCACGTTGTTCATGATTCTTATCATAGCGCGGGACGGGAATGTGGTGTAAGGTGTTAGCCAGTCGGGCAAGCAGGCAGGCAAGGCAGGCAGATTGAGAATCTGGCTAGGAAGCAAAGGAAATCGGTGGTTTGTATGTTATGGAGTAGTGCTATAAATTAATAAATTACAATTTATGTGTAACTGTGCTGAAGCTGTAAGCTGCTGATTTTACAGCAAAATAAAATAAAATAATATGAAAACTTTTCTTTGAGTTTAACGCGAAAATCGATTTTTGTGAACTGAAGGAAAATTAAAATTTCATTATGGAAAACAAATTAGAAGCATACACATGTAAATATATACATATATATATATATATATTTCTCTGGCCCAGCTATAATTTTAATAAAAAAGTTATTAAATGAACAATAAAACCATTTAAACTTTAACACATTTTCATTTACACAAGTAACTTATAAGTTTGGGAGATCCCCTGGGATCGCCTGCCATTTCTAAGTTATTATTACAAACATACATATATATTTATTTTTAGTTTATAGCCATACATTTTCTTTTAAAATGTTTTCAAAAATATTTGTTTATATACCTTTATTTGCTCTATTGTATTTGTTTGATTATTCCTCAATCACAATTCTATTGATCTCAATTTCAATACACTTAATTGCTAAATATCTTTCTTATTTTCTTTATATTTTTTTTTTTTTTTTTTGAAAAAATTTAAAGCAAATTTTGTAAACGTCTTTTTATTATTTATACTTGATCTAACGAAATGATCTTGTAGAGAGCTAGTCAATCAATCATTCGTTGTGTTTATTTTTTTCACAACTTGCACATGCATTTCTAAATTGTAGTTTTTGTGTTGCTTGTTTTTCATTCACTGCACTTACACACGCGATATCTTATTAGAATTTTGTACACACGACGACGACGGTTGAATGTGGACTGATTGTTGTGCCATGAATGAAACTTGGTTGTGGTCACACAGCGCACACAATTAATGTGTTCGGCAGCAGCGATGTCTATGCCGCAGTCGCAGTCAACGTTGAGTATTCTCTCGCTCTCATTCAAATTGTTGTATTAATGTGCGTGAGATGGATTTCGTGTGTGTGTGTGTGTGTGTGTGTATATTTTTGTTGTTATTATTGTCGCGGCCTCTAACAAAGTAAATTTCTTGAAATTCAATGCATGTTTTTTTTTCATCCTGTCGGGGGTGTGAGTATTTTGTTCCGGTTTTTCGTTTTCCTACACACAAATCACAATATGGGAAATGAAACATGATTTTCTTTAAATTTACGGCGAATTGGTTTTTATTGAGAAAACGTCAGAGATTATTGATGTTAAAATATTTAAGAGAAGCTTTCTTAATTAATAGATAGTATTTTTCTTCTCCTTACCCTCGCCCAGCAATTTATTAGCAATGATATTAATAAGTGATTCGACAGCAAAAAAAATTAACACATGCACTTAAAATATTTACATAATTTCAACAATCATAATAAAATTTCGTACTATTATAATTCATTAGCAATATGTATGTACATATGTACTTATGTACATATGACTCAGTTATTCTGGGAGCAGGCTTTATCAAACTTTAAGTAATATATTAAAATGTAAATATATTAAAAAATATTTCCACTAATATTGTAATAATTAATTTTCCTGGTAATAATAAGACGAATAAATATTATGTCACTGCTAAATATTTTCCAAATGCATAATTTATAAAAGATTTATTTATTTTATAGTATTCCAGTTATTACAACGAAAAATTTTGGCTACACCTGTCCCAGTATTGCTGGGTTGAGCGACTTTTTAGCTTATTGAAGCGAGAGGAGAAAATAATGAAGAGGGTAGCCGTCCAGTGTTGTCCCAATATGATGATGGAAGAATATTAAATCCATCCAAAATATTTGCAAAAGAAAAAATAAAATGAAAGATTTTAAATTTATTTATGTTTATGTTTTTTTTAGCAGTTGTTTCAAGAAGAAGAAGAGCATTCATTATGAAAGAATATGCTAAATGTAGCAGTGAAAATGCTAAAATGGTAACAATGGAGGCATCATATTTTCTTCTTCCGCCCATAAACTAAATATCAGTTCAACTAAAATTATCGTGCGTGAAACGGGAAAATGTGTAGCAAGACTCAGTTTGCAATTATTTACAATAGTCTTTTTAAAATAGCCAACTGTATTATATTAATTCGAGATATTTAGAGGTTAAAAAGCCTTCTTGAATATTTCGCTTGCACGTACGTACCTTTTTGTGTTTTTTTTTCGATTGATTAAAACAACATTCTTTAGTTTAAGAAAACAAAAATGAGCCTCAAGATATTATTAGAATAGAAAAATAATTAATTTACTTGCAAAAAAAATAAAAATTCATACAAGGTGTCTCGAAAAAAAGTTTATATTTATTTAGCTTACTAAGTGAAGGCTATAAATCTCAATCGGTAGCCTTGTTCTTGAGAATTCAGTAGGTATGGAGCGTTGTTCAGGGCTGAACGGCGCATTGTGAGTGTTATATCTACTCTTACAGAAATGATAGTACAGCGACCGTAGCGCATAGAAGATGTTGCAATATTCGAAACTTAACACGCATACATTTCATTCGAAAATGTATAAACAAAAAGTTTGAATATATCTAGCACAGCCTTGGGAAACCCAAAATTGGGACAACTAAGATCATCAGGAACATGAAAGTGTTAACCAGTTTGTTTGTGGTGATCCTAACATTTCAATTGGGAAACGCTCAAGTTCTTTACATAATTGAATCAACTATATTTCGACTCACGCTATAAATTTTTTATGAATCCAAAAAACAATCAATCCATGTTCATTAACGTAAGAGCTAAATTGTAATAATAGTTTTGTTCATTTACTAAATTTACTAAAAAAAAATTTTACGAATTTGTAACAATTGTCAATGGAAAGTGTTCATCAATTAAAAAAGTTTTCAGGGAGAGAGCGTCAAAAGAGAGAAAAAAATTGAGAGACAAAAACATTCTTACAAATTATTACCAGTGTGCACACTTCTACCGATATTCGGTAGATTCTACCGAATATGTTTGTGAATTTAACAATCTACCAATTCTACCGAACAAGGCCTGAAATCTACCGAATATTGTTATTTAGTAATTTAAGTCGATATATGTGTAAATTGCCTATTTTGCCACATAGCAGTGCCGCCGCAGAGCGGTCATTTAATGTCATGAAAATCATAAAAACAGAACAAAGAAATCGGTTAAAAACTGAAACTATAAGTAAGCTAATATTTGCCAATGAATTGTACCTTGAGGATGAAATATTTATTCCTACCAATGATTTAATAATTTCTGCAAAAAATCTTAAATTCATAAATCGATCTTACATATAATCTTTGTAGTTACAAATGTTTGTCAAATAAAAGTTATTTTAATAGTTTTATAAAACCTATGTACAAAAACTGAATTCCTGTTATTTATGTATCCTCACAAGAACATAAATGTGAAAAAAGGCCAAGTTCCTATCAAAAATTTCGGCCATCAAAAGCAGTGAGATATAAATTTTGACCAAGTTCTTGTTTGGAATAACACCTTTCACTGACATATGCTATGCGTTATATACATTTGTAATCGTAAGGGTGACATATAATTTTTGGATAATCTGCATATTTTCTGTATGCATAGCACATCTATATTAAGGGTAAGAGAAAATAACTGGGAATGACTCTTTTTGTTATTGGAAATGCTTCATTGTTTATGGCAGTTTAATTTCCAATCACATGTGAAGTTTTAAATGCGCTTTTGGGACCTTTTTAGTTTGATACTCCTTGCAGTTACCCTTTATATATAAGTACATATATTTTGTTTTATTTTTATGTTTCTTTGAATTGTTATTTTTTATGTTTCTCTGAACAAAAAAAAAATTCTACCGAATTTCATTCAAATCTACCGATGTTTTTGTCGATTCTACCGAATTTAAAAAAAAATAAGTGTGCACACTGATTATTACTAGTAAAAATTTAAATTGTAAGAATCAAGGCATATCAAACAGGTACACGTATCAGGCATATTGCTCATCCGCTGATTTTTTGTATACAAGTTTATAACGAAGAATTCGTTTGACAATTACTTTTGTGCCTTGTTTGATGCATACAAATTTTTGACAATTACTTTGTAAAGCTATGTGAGAAGCACAGAGTTGCCACAGAGTTTTGCCTAATGCATGTACCTGTAGTAAATGTGCCTTGGTAAGAATTGTCCAAGCAGCTGTTGTGTGTTTTGTTGTCAAATTAAGTATTTCAAAAATATCTGAAAAAGGAAAACTGAAAAATTTAAATTTCTTTATTTAAAAAATATGTTTACGTATGAAAAACGAAAGCATATTTTCTTTATGTATTGTTTTTCTTTCATTAAGCTACATAAATTGAATTGTATTGTCAAAGAATTTTGTTTGTTTCTCATATCTGATCGGAGATGGAAAGTCGCATTTTTTATATTTGTATTTTATTCCATTAAAAATTAAAAAAATTATGAAAAATGCGTAAAAATATTAAATAATACATGAAACTCTGTAAAGTATTTCATATTAAGTGTAAATTTTTAATAAAAATTTGTATTTTAAAACATTATTAAACAAAATACATAGTACATCAGAAAAAGGACAATTTTATCATGATTTCCATCTATGGTTCTGATATGAATAAAATTTTCTTGTAAGTTTTTACAAGTAAAGCGTTCTTTTACTTTCTCGTATCTGGGAGAGTAATTTTGTAAATTTCTGCTTTACTCTCGCGTTGCTAGTTGCTGCTGGGAAAGTAAATGAATAGACCTAATATAAATATACATATATATATATATATATTTGCTTAAATAAAAATAAAGTGAAGTGAAGCGAAAACTAAGCCAGATACAGATGCGAATAGATTAAATTTCCAATGATTGTATGTGCGAAACAAATTTTATAGAGTTTTTTCTGTTATTGGTCTTGAAAATATTACTGGGAAAGAAATTTTCTATTTATCTATTATGTGAACTCAAGGGAAGTGTGTAAAATTTCAATTTAAGCTTGAGGGTAGATTGTTCAATTTAATGATTCGCTTAAGTTATAACATTATTTTTAGTACATTTGTTTTAACAACACAGTCATAACTTCAAGTTATAAAAGCATTTCATATCAGGTGGAGACGAAGAGTAAGACAGAAGTTGTTCATGTCTTGGGAGTGCATATGCATGCATGATTTCGATAAAAATTCTTAAAACAAAAAGGAAATATAATATTCCGGTTCTAATTAGTTTAAATTGAGGACTCTAACTACTTTGAAATTATTTCCGCTTTTAGTATTAAAATAAGTGAACCTGAGGCTTTTGTTGAAGAGTTCAAGTTATTAGAAAGATAAGCGAATAAAAAAAGCTATGATTTAATTTTCAAAATATCTTGAACAGAAATGTTGGCACGAAATAACGATTGAATGAAAATTTATATCCAAACTTGCATATATTTGCTTCATACATATATATTTAATTTGTCGTTATATAGTAGTAGCTTCGGCTAGGAGGGTTTTTTCTAAGTTCGCATCATTAAAAAAATTATCTAACAGTCTTAAAATTGAAACTTATTATTTCACGCTATCAGCTTTTAGTTTGCACTAAAGCGTGATTTATAAAACTGTATTCCAAGTGATGATGATGAAGATAAAAAATAGGTATTTCATAACTATTAAAAATCCTAAGAAACCCCTTTTTCTATTTATAAAAATATTTTATTTGCACAAAATTTACAGAATTATCTTTAGAATTCAATGTTGGGATATTATTTAAATAAACTTTTTTCTAAAGTAAATAAGCCGAGTTGTGCTTTTTTAGTAAATACCTGACAATGCCCAAGAAAATAGCATTGACATGTATCGGTATCTTAAAACAATTTAACTAATTTTTTATTACAAATATAGACTATATGCATTAGTTTTTATTTTTATGGATTTAATTTCTCATAAATATAATATTTTTTAGTCTTTAAATATTCAAAACTTATAGCGTAGACAGACGACAGCGTTAATTTGCATTAAAATATCACTAATGTGAATTAAAAATTTACCCTGACAGACGACAGTATTTGTATTAAGTAAACAAAATCTGTGCATACCTTTCGTGCCACACACTTCGATAATTTTAAAATGGAAAATATGTGTCTCGATTTTAATATTTCTTTGCTCTTTTTCTAAAAACAATTAAAATAACTTATGTATATTTTCTGACCGAATCAATCGCATTTTAATTTTGAAAACCAAAACAATTTGTCAACATTTGATTGATTGTGACGGTGTTACCATATGAGCACTGTGTTATCATATAGCTGAATTCAGTATTAAAGGCTCAGTTAGCCGACTGTAATGTAATGTAACTGTAACGCAGAAAACAGCTGATCGACATTTTTATATGAAAATTAGGTTACGTTACATTACATATCTATAACCATTTTCATTACTTTTCACATAACAAAATCGATCAGCTGTTTCTTACTGTTGCAGTTACTTTACATTACAGTCGGCTAACTGAGCCTTAACTCACTGTCATTTAGTGCATTTACAAATGAGGATAATTCACGAGTTAATTTGCATTAAGACAGTTAATTCAAATTAACGCTGTCGTCTGTCTATGCTATTAGTTTTTATTATTGATGTTTTTAAAAATAAATTGGGTGGTTTTAATTTGTCTTGATTCCTTTTCGTCTTTTCGGTGGCACCTTTTTTATAAATCCCCTTATTGCGCCACTTTTTGAAAATTTCCAACGCTGGTTTTTATATTGAACTTTTTTAAGAGAATATATATATTTTAATTATTAACATTATATATGGTATTTAATGTTGTGTTTTTAAAATTAATTTATTTAAAAAGATCCGTCCTATTTTTTCGGTCAAACACCCTCTTCTTCTGATGTTGAAGTCTTCTTTTTTTCTGAATAGAAATGGCAACCCTACATATATCTGCTTACATTTCGCGAATAAAATTCCACATGCTAAAGAAGCTGGCGAAGGATTGCAAATTTTTAATATTTTTCAAAATTATCGGTTTGTCAAGAACGCTCACAGTACGAATTGGCAACAGGACGAATTGGCAACACTAATGTCAATAGCTAAAATCTGGCAACACCATAATAAAGTTTAAAATTTTTTAGCATAAACGTACTCACAACGTTTTGATGTGCAAAGTGATATTTGTTTTGTTTACAGTGAGACAAAAAACAATGATGGAAATTTAAATTTTTTTCACAACTTTCGATGTGGATTATCTCAACAAGAACGTGTCAATGAACTCAGTTGTTTGTATGGCGATAAAGCACCATCAAAAACCACAGTATATCGCTTGTATAGTGAATTCAATCGTGGTCGTAGTTCCGTCGCCCACGATTCCGTGAAGTTCATCCAAAATCGGTTCTTGTGCCCCAAAACATCGATGCAGTGCGTGAACTGATAATGGAAGATCATCATATGATATATTGTGAGATAGAACTATACTTATACATTAGTTTCACTTCAATACATTAGATTTTGCATGTACAGTTTGTTGTAAAAAAAATTTTGTTCTCGTTGAATACCCCATAATTTATCAATCCTTCAAAAAAAAAATGCTCGCGTCAAGTGGTGTAAGGAAATGATTAAAAAGTTAAACCGTGTTGCTTCAAATGACATGTATAAAATCATGACAGATGACGAATCATGGATAAATGCTTATGAACCGGAAATAAAACAGCAAGCGACCGTGTGGGTATTCCAATATGAACTAAATCCAACAAAAGTTGCTCGTGGAAGAAGCACAGCGAAGCAAATGATCGCCCGTTTTAAACACGACCATGGTACAATTATACTAGGTACATGCACGACTACAACAAAATTACAACACCAAAAAACACATGCATTTTGTTGGTATAAACAAACTTATAATTGTCAGAAACAGATGCATTTTGTTTATAAAAATAACAATTACAGGGTAACTAAAGTACAATTGCAGACGCGGCATTCGTGAATGATTAAAGTCATTCAGTGTTGCCAATAGGTTTGTAATTACACAGAGAGTGCAATTACTCTCATGTGTAGGCCATGTAATTAGATTCATGTATAATCTGTGTGTAATTCTATTTTATCTTCTATTTTCATTTAGTTTTGTTTTCATTTTAACCTACAAAAAACATGTGTAGTGTAATTCTCTTCAATATGTAATTGGAAACACATCCATGTGTAACCTCAATGGCAACACTGTAATCATTTTATTCACACACATACACTAACATTTTTGCAGCTTGTAAACAAAGTTTGACAACTAATTGTATTGTATACAATAACAGGCTGGGCTTGTGCATGTACCTGTTATAATTGTATCATGAACACGACGATTTGTTTGCCGGAACTCTTCGGAGAAATTCGTAAAACTAACCACCGAAGAGGAATCATTCTTCATCATGACAATGGCGAGTTGTCACACAGCTCGTCAAACAAGTGAATCTTTGAGCAGTCAAAACATCGAATTGATGACTCATCCTCAGTGCAGTCCTGCCTTGGCACCCTGTGAGTTATTGTTGTTCCTGAATAGCAAAGGTAAACTGCATATTCAACGATTTACAAGCGCCGAAGAAGCAGTTGGGGAGTTCAAAAATCATGTTTTGGCGGTGTCTCAAGAGGAATGGAAAACTGATAGTATATAAAATGGTTTGGGCGAATGCAAAAGTGTATTGATCATCAAGAGGAATATTTCAAAAAACAATAAAGCCATTTTCATTTAAAACTGTTTGTTATTATTTGTTACTCCCATAAAATAATTAGTAGCCCTCGTATGCGCCTCAAAATGACTTTCAAACCAAGTCGATTTAAGAAACAAATTTTTGGTGGCCTGCTCGAAAAAGTACCCTACAATTCCCTACAAGAAATGAATAACTGAAACTAACACAAACGACGTTTTTCACTAACACATTTGCAACAATGTTATATTAAATGCAACAGTGACAGTCAATTCACTAATCATTTTAGCGGCTGTGATGATGAATGTTATTATTAGTTATAGTTGCTTTGTATTTTAGAGTGAAACATCTAATGTAAATATGCCAAAAATTTTAAAATATCGTATTTAATTATAAATATCGTATTTATTCGGCCCATTACCGGCCGAATTATCTCATCAATTATGCCTCAGCGTACAGAGAAAAAACTGCCTCATAGAATCAATAAGATTTTCTCTATGAAACGATTTTAGGCTAAGGGGTATCCCAGCAGAAAGAAGCGAAGATTTTTTCATAGAGATTCCTTATTGTTTTTATGTGGTAAATCTTATTAATTTTATCAAGAAGAAAACCACTTAAAATCAAGAAGAAATCTTATTAGTCACAACTTTTTTTACTCAATTTCCGTTATTTTTGGCACCAAAAAAACATTCCATAGAGAAAAACTTCTTGATTCTATTAGGTTTTCTTATAAATTGTAAACTATAGGGATTTCTTATTGATTTTTAGTTAATTTTAATTATTATTCGAACTCTATTTGTTTCTATATTTGTGATTTGAACGGGCTATTGATTATTGATTTTATTAGGTTGCCTTATTGATTTTCTTAAAAAGGTTTTCTTCTTGATTTTATTAGGCTATCTTATTGATTTTTTCAATAAGGTTTTATTCTTGAATTTATTAGGTTCCTATATGATTATGTGTAAAGCATCTTATTGATTTTTTTAATAAGGAAATATTCTTGATTTTATTAGGTTTCTTGTTATTTCATTTATGTATGTACGTACATTTATGTATGTATGCATGTATATAAATAAACATAGAGACAATTTTCTAATGATCTTTTTCGTTTTTGTTCCGTAATATCTCTGCTGCAGAGACTTCAATACTCATACCCAGTTAGCCAAATCGTCGCAGACGACATTGGGTAGTATGAATAAAAAAAAGTATTTGCTTTTTACTTAAAAATTTGTTTAAAAATACAAAAAACATACACATATTTGGGGTTTTCAAACAAATTTTTAAGTAGAAGGCAAATACTTTTTTTTATTCATATTACCCATTGTCTTCTACGATTAATGTACGACATGTCACAATTTAAAGGAAATCGTCGACAATGTCACATGTTTTGTCATCAATTAAACTTTTTTGAGGACAATCTGAATGACAATGTGCCCCTTTTTGTCTTCAATAAAGCCGTGTTGACGACAATCTGAGCGACATTGTCGCTCATCTCGTCTTGTGTAACCTCACCTCCATTTGTATGAAAAATTCGTCGACGATTTGTGTGGCACTGTCTTCAATATATCTTGTACGACTTACCATTGTCTTGTACCCGTCGTCGAAGATGTTTTAAAGACGTGGCTAACTGGGTATTTATGTATTTTTGTATATGTGTTGCCGCTCATAACTTTACTTCTTTACTTTACATACATACATATGTACATATGTATTAAAATTAAACTTTTAGTTGAAAGTGAACCAGTGCGAAGTGAACAAGTCGAAAGAACAATTGAATATTTTTCCACTAACATAAAATATAAACTAAATTAAAATAAAACTAATTAAAAATAGTGCGTACCTATATCTATATTATTATTATATTTATGTACATATATAATCGTAGTATGTTTTTTGGTAAGGAATAATCTCTGGAAACACAATAGCCTTGGAGTGGAGATTTTCAATACAGGTTGGGTGACCAGTGTGTTGATTAATTTTTAATTAATTTTAATTATATGAAATTTTTAAATATATGAAAATTACAATATATTAAGGGCCGTTATTACTAAATACTTGTCTGATTTTGTCTGCCCGATAAATAGCTTTGCATTGCTACAATTTTAATTTTTTTATTGATGTCATTATTAATAATAATAATACTTAATGGACAAAAAAAATATTAAATGAAGGTTTTGTAATGCAAAGCCATTTATATATCTGATAAAATCATGCCTTTAACTAACGACAAGTTGTAATAATGGCCCTAAGTACGTATAAATGGGTAATGTGAATACAAAAAAGGCATTTGCTTTTTACTTTAAAATTTTTTGTAAAGTCTTAAATGTATATGTACTTTTTGTTTGTTTCAAACAAATTTCTAAGTAAAAAGCAAATGCTTTTTTTATTCACACTACCCAATATTTATAAGCAAATATGTAATTAAAAAATTCAAAAAGATACTGCTAACAAAACTTACTTATTATTACTATATTGTGTGTATTCCTAAGTAAATACACATGTAAATGAAAATAAATAAAATTTTCAAATAAAATCAATAAGTATTGGGTTTTATTTTTGAAAAAATCATTAAGATAGCCTAATAAAATCAAGAAGAAACCCTTATTGAAAAAATCAATAAGATAGCCTAATAAAATCAAGAAGAAAACCTTATTGAAAAAATCAATAAGATAACCTCATAAAAACTACAAGATTTCTTCTTGATTTTTTTAAAAAGGTTTTCTCTATGAAATTAATAAGATTTCCTTATTGAAAAAAAACCATAGAGATTTCTTATTAATTTTGTTCTATTTTATGAGGTATTTATTAGGCACTGTTTTCTCTGTGCGTCATCGAAAATTTGGAGCATCGGATGGAGGTGTTCCGCGGAGGTTGTGGCCGCCATTTGGCCAATATTTTGATCCATACATAATTGAACCATACCATATTATCATAATAAAAAGAAATGACAATAATTTCCTAAATAATTTGTGTTTTATTCAAAATCAACATCGGATATGTATTTACAAAAATCAAGGTGTTTTGGAGGGTGAAAGAAGCGTGAAAAGGCTAGACCACTTCCTACATTATTTTATGTTTTTCCTCTTGTTTGTTTTTAAATATTTTAATTATACATATCATTCAAACATGACTAATACATGCATAATCAATGACAAGTAAAAATACGGCAGATCAATCAATCAATCATACCCAGTGGTAAAAATATACATTACGTAATCGATGACATCAACAATACTTAGTAGCAGTCAGTGGTGATTCGTTAGCTTATTTTGCTACTTAGATTTAACATAAAAGTGTCATAGGACACGTAAGTGGTGAGCTCTCGCTTACAAAGTAAGCCACGATGTCAGTACGTGTCACTAGTATTGCACTTACATCAACAGCGGACTTGTAAGCGAGCATGATAATAAATTTAGCCTAAAAGTAGATCAGTATTTCAATTTTGTTGTATAACAAACTGTTTGTTTTAATCAATAAATGAATCCCTGCTTACATCGTAATCGAAGTTATTAGTAGCACATGACATATCAGATTACGCGTACATTACAATCCAAGTACTTAGATGGCTCGCTCACGATGTCATACTGACGTCAGTGATTATTATCGAAGTACCTCGCTAAATTTCCCGCTGGGTAGTAGATATTTTTAATTATTTAGACAAAGATACAAAATCACGTGTACAAAAAAGCTTACATCACTTTTTCCACATTTCCCTTAACAAACTGATAGAAACTTAGATAGATAAATCCATCACCACTCTCGGTCGAATGACCGGTCATTTGAGTTGGACTGTTCTTGCAGGGTAATATACAAGTTAATCAGTTATAATTCTTCAATGGGTGGGGTTGAGGATGCACGTACTAAATGTTTATATCAAAACTTGACTTTTTGATAATTAAAACATTTGTTAATTTGTTTGATGTTGATTCAGCTCATGTTGCTTCAAGATTATTCTCATCATCTAAGTACAATGGACATAGTACAATGAAATTTTAAACGCGTTAAAAGATCATTAAAATTTAAAATTGCCTGCTGCTAAAGTTTATTTTTATTTTTCGCAAAGAACAGCAGTGTTAAGATATTTTTTTCTCTACTTCATATTGGAATGGCTGTGGTGTAGGCCCAGCAAAGAAAAAGGTTGGAAAGGGTAGCTAGCATTAATGCGTATAAAATTTCTTACGTGCATGTGTGTATGTGCAAACATGCAAAATATGTGTATGTATGTATGTCTGTAAGTGTGTGATGCGTAAGTAAACCTGCATGTGGTATTTCTGGCCCAAAAGCATAGTAAGAGCTTGTGTGTTTGTGCTTCGAAATTCTTATCTGGTATTTGCAACAATAGTTTTCTGCCTAGCAAAATTGTTTTTGTTTTTCTTATTTTTGCTATTGTTGTTAAACCAAAAGTATGAGTAAAGGATTGAAAAGAAAAAGAAACATGCACTATTATACATACATATTGAAAAGAACTCGTTAAGATTTAGGCCACGCCTCGAAAGTAAACCCACTTGCTCACATGCAAGTCACACACACATACACACTCATACTATAGTATGTATTCAAAAGTTGGCAGCGAAAAAAAATTGCTTGCTTATATTTACGTTTTCTTCATCTTTCCATCCCATTCAGTGGAAACTTATAGTTTCATTTTGGCTGGCCCCCCAACCGTTAAAACTCCACCACATGCACTTAGTAATTACTTTTTGTTTTTGCTTTTACACATTCTCTTCTGATGTTTAATGCTCTTTTAAAAATTTTTTTTTTGTTAATAATACAATTCTCTTAGATTAAGAAGAGCAAACACAAAAAGTTCTGTGCCTTGAAATAATTTGCTTGGAAGAGTGATTTTTTGTTTGTTTTCATTTTACAAAACTTTGAAGACAAAAGAAAATTTGTATTTGCTTTTTATTATATGAGTTGGAGAAAAACAACAACCACACACAATAATCATCCACACAAACACACACAATTGCATTGAGATGTGACGTCATCGAGGAGGTGGAGCTTAATGTATTATTTTTATCGTTTTATGGGCCAAAGCGGGCGTCTCAAACAGGACACTGTTGTTCGCTAGTGCAGAGGATGATGGCAGTGTGTGCGTGAACAAATAAATGTGTGTTCGAGTGTGTTTATTTTTTTATGTATGAGTTGTTATTGTTGTTTGTGCGGAACTCTTGCAATTATTTTTGCTCCATCACGTGACTGCTGTATTTATTGTATGGTAGTATGCATGTGTGCTTGTATGTGTGCGTGTGTGTGCAATTACATTTTAGGCATATTACCACCACTTTATTTATATTCCATTTGTCATGGCTTTATTTATGAAAGCATATACATACACACATACATACATACATGTGTGCTTTTGAATATGTATTTATTTAAAGTTAAAACTATAAAGTGTGCAGTAAATAAATAAATATGTACCTACATACAAATTCACCACTTACAAATATTCATATGTATGCATGTATGTGTGTGCCCACTTATGTAGATATTATGTGGGAGCTATTGCTTGTTTTTGTTTTATGTACTTTTCCAGTATTTATGTTATAAGTTTTTGTTTAAATAAAAAGAGTTTTGTGCGTAAGTACATTTACGCACATACTTACATGTAAATCCATACAAACAAACATACATATATACACATGTATGTATGCACATGCATGCATTCATGTACATATATTTATTTATATTTTACTTATGCGGCTTTAAAATATTATTGGCACCTACAAACTCATGCACATACACACCCATACTCACGAACCAACATGCGAATTAAAACATTCGTAATGTTTCATGTATAAAAAAAAAGTTGCAACCCACTTCTTTGTCATTGGCAGTTCAACAGAGGCCTACATGCGCCCTGATATACACACAAGCACACACACACATATTTATTATATGTTTAATATTTATATATCTTAAGGAATAATAACTTACATTTATTTATCTTGGCTGTTTTTTATAAGTTTTCTTGCTGAAAAGATTCTTGTCTTAAAAATATGACCGTTCAATTCGTTATGAATACTTTTGGGAGCTATTAAATAGTTTTATACCTATCCGAAATATGATTTTTTAGACACTCCAATAATAAACTTATGTTTGTTTTTTCTAGTTATATAACCTTAAATTGGCCTTCAGAGAAACAAGCCGATCGGCTCACAGCTGGCTCAAGAGCCGCCGCCGATTTCAAATGCAACTTCAAGACGCCGCCAGTGCATGCGGCTTGCCTCGACTCAAAATTGCACCCGGCTAATTGTTTTTTTTTTAGTTGCAAATTTGTATGACATCTTACAAATTATATGGAAGATATGTAGTATTTGAAATTTTTTTATAGAAATGTGTTGAAAAAACTTATAAATAGCGGCTGTCAATTGCAGCTGGCTTATGAGCCGCCGCCGACTATTTTTTCCTAAGCCGCCTCCGCCGACTTTTTAAAACGGCTTGCTTCTTTGTTAGCCATACTGCTTGACATCTGCTTAACATTTTGACATTTTAGACAGCTGTATTTGGATGGAGTTGCCATTTTGTCACACAGAAAAATTTCACAAGTCAATAAACAAGGTTGATTTCATCTTTTTCGGCAATGATTTTTTTTCATATGTGACACGGAAAGTTAAAAGGGACCTATGCTCAGAAAATAAGTTTTGGTTAAAAAAGGCTTTGAAGTTAATAAGTCACTTTTGATGCGCCTTACGTTTTTATGGCTTAAAACTCGTTTCTCGAGAGGTTTCTGGAGTCGCTGATTACGAATTTGATATTAGATTTTGAAAATTCAAAATGGGGGACTATTTTTTGTAATATTATTGAATTTGCTTGAAACTTGTTACTCCCCAGCAAAAAATTATCGACACTCAGAAGCACTAAAAGCTGTTAGAAGCAATACGTTGACTCTCTAGAAGCACTAACGTAAGCGAGACCATTAAAATAATTATGTTCTACGATCGTACACGTACAGTACACAATTATATATGTACTATGTGTATAGTACAGGCATACGTTTGGTGGATGATTTATTGCTATTGCTTCTAAGTGGCTTATCGCGAACAAAAATCATGCATTATAAAAGCGCAATTGCAAGTGATTCCGTTTCATGGTCTCCCTTACAAAAATGCTTCCAGCAAGCAAAAATTTTTGCTGGGTCAGGAGGTTTTCGGTGTCGCTGATTACGAATCTGGTATTAGATTTTGAAAATTCAAAATGGCTGATCCAACATGGCGGACTATTTTTTGTAATATTATTGGTCTTGCTAGAAACTCATCACTCAAGTATTTTCTGTGTGGCTGATTATGAATCTAAAGTCAGGCTTTCAGAATTCGAAATGTCGGAATTTTCATTAAGAATTGAGCTGATTTGCTTAAAGCTAACTACTCTAGTGTTTGCCTATTTAAATTATAATTATTGATTTTTTATGACTTTTAAAATAAATAGTTTAAACATAAATAGTTAAAAATCTGCTGTTCGTCTGATTAAAAACATCGGATATACATATGGATATCTATCCTAATTAAGCATCTTAAATTGTCAGAATTAATCCGAACTAACTCCAGAGCTACTCCACCAAATTAGATCCATCTTTTTGAAATTTAAAAAAACTGACCTTACATTCATAATCAGAGACTGCAAAAACCTTTGAGTAACGATTTCAAAACAAGTCTGATAAATTTTTAAACAAAATCATCTGCCATATTGGATCCGCCATTTTGAGTTTTTAAAATCTAATACCAGATTTGTAATTAGCGATCCGACAGCCATTTGACCGATGTGTTATTCCATAAATAACCCTTTCTTGTGCACTTTATGGTTCAATAATAAAAAGACTAAGAACTGTGCTCTCTATTTAATTCAAGTATTGCGTTAATTTTGGGACACCCTTTTTTTGTCAGCAATGGTGAGCTGGAATCTGCGATTTATTACTGTTTTAAAGATCTTAACAATTTTTACTATAAATATGGTATCTAAGCTATTCAATATAAAGGGTCCGCCATCTAACGTTTTTTTTTCAACTAGTGCTTATTTCGTGAATGGTAACACTTAGCTCATGTCTGATTTGACAGATAATTAGTTTTATCCTTCCACTGAACGAGCCAACTGACCATCCAATGCGTTTTCGCTTCGCTAAGTGGGCCTGCGATCGACTTACAGAAGATGCCGATTTTGCCAAAAAAATCATCTTTTCAGATGAAGCTCATTTTGATCTTGGCGGGTATGTAAACAAGCAAAATTGTCGCATTTGGGACACAGAAAACCCGCACGCATACATTGAAAAGCCGACGCACCCAAAACGAGTCACTGTTTGGTGCGGATTTTGGTCCAGAGGCATAATTGGGCCATTTTTTTTTTTTTGAAAATGAGCAAGGAGTGGCCGTTGCAGTTAATGGCGATCGTTATCGGGCCATGTTGAATGAATTTTTGTTCACAAAAATTGAAGGAGGATATTGGATATTGACATTTGGTTTCGACAGGACGGCGCTACGTGCCACACAGCCGAAGCTTCAGTCAGTAGTTTTTTTTATAGCATTTTCAAAAAAAAAAGTTATCTTTAGCTTAAGAAATGTGCATTGGAAAAGGACGACGTATAACGTGCAACGGATTCTACACCCAGACAAAAAAACAGCTTAAAATAAAAAAAATATATTGAATTAATAACAAATATTAACGAAAGTGTGGTCATGTTGAAATTTCTAATTTCGATATGGAAAAATTTTAATTTACACCATTAATTTATTTATTTTTAAGTATCTCAATATACATTTTCTATTATATTGAAGTTTATTGAATGTGACGCGTTCTTATTATTAAGTTGCAGCTTTCCCGGAGTGTATGTAACTCGGCCTCAAGTGTAAATTGAAAAACAAATCATTTCATATATGTAGATGATAGTTTTTTTTACAAAATACTGATTTAACCCGAAAACAACAACAAAAGTAACCCTTTACCTCTAAACAACTTAGACTTGCTGATGTTTTTCACTTTTCTAAATAGATAGGACTTATAGGAGTTAACCCACGATAGAGGAAAAAAATTATAATTCCAACAGCATAAAAAACTTTTTTTTTTCAATACATGTATTTATTTATTGTATCTTCATATGTGAACTAACAACAAGTATTCAAATCTCAAATCTATAAAAAAATTATTAGGCCCGACCAGAGTCGGACATAAACTTAGTGATAGTTATAAATAATACATAAGTAGTGATAATCAAAAAGGAAAAATAAATATATTATCAAGCAGTCCCATCTGGAGTGTTAAGTATAAGAGGCCTTGTGTCCCTCTTTTTGAAGCGGATGTGTCCAGTAAAGTTCAAAATATTAGGAGCAAGCGGATTAGGATGTGACTCGAGTTTTGTTAAATATTTGCCTGCGTATTTTGCAATTTCTTTAGTCACTAGTGGCATATTTAAATCACGATGTATATTTAAATTTTTTATGTACCTTGAAGCCGATGTTATTAACCGTAAAATTTTGTTTTGCTTTCGTTGGATTTTCTCGATATTGGAAGCTGAAGCAGTGCCCCATAGTTGAATTCCGTAACACCATATTGGTTTAAAAATCGACTTGTATATTAAAAGTTTACAATCTTGACTGAGTGTTGAGTTTCTACCAATCAGCCAATGTATCTGAGTTATTTTAAGTTTCATTTGTGTTATCTTTGAGTCAATATGGTGTTTCCATGTAAGCCGACGATCAAGGTGTATACCAAGGTATTTCACTTGGGAATGTTGAGGAACAACTTGACTGTTGATTCTAATGGGGGGACAAGTATCTTTTCGTAGGGTAAAGGTTATATGTACGCACTTCTGTTCGTTTACTTTTATTCTCCATAAGTTTAACCATAGCTCAAGCTGTTCCTGAAGATATCGGGATGCCTCATGAGGGTTTTCGTTCATACTAAGGCAGGCTGTATCATCGGCAAATGTAGAAGTATGGATATTACTGCTCAAAGGCATATCACAATTATAAATCAAATACAAAACTGGCCCCAGTATACTCCGTTGAGGTACACCGGATGAGATAGTTTCGGGCGTACTCATAAATTCTCCTTCCATAACAGAGAACTTCCGGCCTAAAATATAACTTTCCAAAAGTTTTAGAATGTTATTTGGTAGATATGTCTTGAATTTTAAAACTAGGCCATCATGCCAAACTTTATCAAATGCCTGAGAAACATCAATAAACAGGGCAGAACAATACTTCTTTTCTTCAAATGTTTTCCTTATAAATTGAACCAATCTATGCGTTTGCTCAATGGTGCTATGCTGACTTCTAAAACCAAATTGATGGTCCGGTATGTACATTGTATCTCTTAGACAAGGGGACAATTTTGTCATGAGCAGCTTTTCGAATAGTTTTGACATAGTTGACAGCAAACTTATTGGCCTATATGACTCAGCTTTGGTAATATCTTTGCCCGGCTTTGGAATCATATTGACCTTGGCAAGCTTCCAGTGTTGTGGATAATACTCCAGTCGTAATATGGCATTAAAAATAAACAGCAGGATTCTTATTGCAATATGCGGCAAGTTCATCAGCATCTTGTTACTAATTTCATCAATACCTGGAGCTTTCTTTGGTTTGAGTTCAGCAATTACTTTTTTTTACATCACGCATCTTAAATTTTAAGGGTCGAGGGGGTAGAGCAACTACACTCGGCAAATCAGATACACCAGTACATGTGTTTGGCGTAAATACGGATTTTAAGTGCTGAGCAAATATTTTACATTTTTCCGTATCGCTTCTTGCCCAATTTCCGGTAGATGTGCGCAGAGGTGGCTCAAACTCAACGGGTGTTTTAAGCTTTCTAGCAGCGCGCCACAAAGAGTAATTTGATGCTTGTGTAACATCAAGACCTTCCAGATAATTTTTAAGAGATGCAGTTTTTTCAGATGCAAGCAACTCTTGGAGTCGTTTAGTACACTCCTTAAATCTGATTTTATTTTGGGGTGATCTGTGTTGTTGCCATTCCCTTCTAGCTCTTCTTTTTGCATAAAAAATGTATTTGAAAAAAATGTGACTTGGTATAGTTTACCTCCCACATACAGATAAAGAGCTGCATGTTTGTGTGCCAGTGTTGCCATAAAATGATGCTGGGAGAGTGCTAAATCGATCCAAAATATCTGCTTAAATGTTCTACACATGAAAAATTTTAAATACTCTATTTCAAATTTACATAAGTTTTGAGCAGAAAAATTATTGGCGTGTCCCACGATGACACCAGAAATCGTTCGATCGAATACTTAAGTATATTGAAAAAAAATTTTTCTAATGTTATTGTTGTTTGCAATAGAAGTTGTCGATTGAACGATTTCTGATGAGATTGGGGGACAGGTCGTATGTTTGACTTAAGGCTCAGTTAGCCGATTTTAATGGAATGTAACTGCAACAGTAAGAAACAGCTGATTGATATTGTTGTGTGAAAAGTAGGTTTCGTTACATTACATCTCTATAATCATTTTCTCATTACTTTTCACATAACAATATCGATCAGCTATTTCCTACTGTTGCAGTTACATTCCATTACAGTCGGCTAACTAAGCCTTTAGGAGGTAATCACATATTACGTAACGCTATTTTAGGATATTTTATACTCTCTCCCCCCCCCCTCCCCCAACCCCTTTGTGACACTTTTTACAAAACTTTCAGTATAAATCCTAACTTTAACCTGGAGCGTTACACAGTATGTGAATAGTCCCTTAAGGCTAGTGATCTAATGAGTTGTTATTGTCTTTTGAAAAATTTCATAAGCTCCATCATAACAGACTTGCATTTTTTCGAAAGTCGCTGGACTATTTAGGGTACTAAATACTAGCCTTTTTATCCATAAGTTAACTTTACTAGTGGGATCATCTCATAAATGCGTCCTCCTTTAAATATTATTTCCTCCACCCATAGGTGCTGTAAGCTAATAAAATTTTGCCTAATTCTTAAAACAAATTGCTTTGCCTAAAGTAATGCGCATACTTAACCCCATCTGACCTCTCTTCACTTTCCCTTTCCTAAAGAAGGCAATACTCGTACAGAGATATGTATGCCGGTAGGCATCACAGAATGACTAAAGTATCGTTTTAAGTACTCTTAAGAATATTGGTCGTCAAATAACTATAAATGCACACACGCCCATATACAAAACACACGCATTAACTTTAAACCGAATACGTATAACTATAAGCATCCAACAACTATATTCATACACGTTTTTTTACATAAACAACTATAACCAAAATTTTTAAGACTGCATGAGCTACAATCATGCGCATGAGTATAGAAATATTCTGACTTTTAATCGGCTATACATGCGCACATACAGGGCTATTTTTTATACACCCAAAAATAAAGCATGTTTACAAACAGCCAAACACACACCCACACATTTTCCATTCCATTTTATATACATGAATGTATGTATACGGTGCCGAATGATAAATAAATAAATATCCCGAGTATCATGCGCATATTTTTTTTTGTCTAATTAAATATACATACTCTGAGTATAAGCATACTCAGACTAGAAAAATGTGAGAGTTGTGGCGTATTTTAGTTTTTCACATAATTCGTTTATGTAGAGTTACTCTTGTGTGTTGGAATCGGCTATAATGACAGTTGCTTGAGAGAAAATATGTGAGCGTACAAATTGTTTACGCTACAATTATGATTATACGCAGTTAATAAAATTACGAGAATTTACCTATGTACATATATTTTTTTAGTACTCATTGTCATACTCTGTTAGACATATTAATTGCCAAAAATTTTTTCTGTTTTTCCGTTATTTCGCGTTCGATCTTAAGCAATAACACAGTACACAGTTGCCCCAAAAATAAGAACTTCTGCATCATTCGTTTTGTCAAGTTGGCTCCATTAATAATTTAATGGCCATACGAATTTTTCTGCTCAAGGTGGGTGAAGATCTCCATTGAAATATGAAGAAATATGTTGTTGTTTTAATTTTTAGCCTTAAATTCCCAGCAAAAAATTTCAAAAAGGTAATCGGGTTTGGAATTAATTAATCATTTTTCGCGGAAGCTCTTCCCTACTGGATTGCCAACTTAATGATTTTAACAAGGCGTGAGACTAATATAATCGGTTCTTGAGAAGTACTTACTTTTTTATCTGGCAACATGTTTACGTAATGTATTAAATCTAAAAGAATCATTCTCCTCATTTATCAACTTGTACAGCATTTTTTTAAGTTTTATGTAATTGGCAATCAGAAAAGCAAGTAGTTCCGATGGTAATGTGTAATGTTTTGCTGGGTTTGCTTGCGCTTGTTGCTCCGAATGTTTGCTATCATCCAATACTAGTTTTAAGCTAAACGGTCCATTGGTTACCGAGTTATAGGCCTTTTTCTGAAAAGTACGTAAAAGTGAAAAATAAACACGGCAACACTGGTGAATTATGTGAACATATTACCAGTGTTGCCTTGTTGGTACGATTTTTTTTTTAATTTAACGTACTTTTCGGAAAAAGACCTATCTTCGGGCTGCTGGGGTTTGTCATTCTGCTGCGCAGGATAATCTATCTCAACTAAAAAAATGCGGAAGATTCAAATGAAAATGAGTTTTTTTTTTAAATGTGCACATAGTCTTTCCTAATTATTGCGATGATTTGAATTGCTGCAAGGCGCTACGAAGTGAAAAACACCATAAAACGAGTATGGAACTCGTTCCTCCATTTTTCACTGTCCCTTCTTATAATAAACAAAAATCCCTTAAGTAGGAAACAATAGCAGCAAATCTCCAAAGAAATTTTTTATGCATATATTCCTGGGAAAAAATACCATTAATCGGCGAGTGTTGCCCCACAAATCGTCAAATTTGCAGGCAACAAAAATTCCAGTAATCTGACAGCACTGACCTCGGCAAGTGCTGCCACACAAATCGTCAAGTCGAAAAAAATTGTCACCAAACACATTTGCTTACAAACTTAAGAATATGAAATAATTAAATATACAATGTACTATATTTCTTAAGTAAACTAATTTACATTTAATAAGAAATGCTTATTTTTTTAAGATTTATTTTAATATTTCCTTGCAAACAGTTCAACGTTCGTTCGTAGCTTCTACAACTAAATATGTCTACACTCAAAGGGAAATGAAAACTGTTTCCGTCTAGAAAGAACAAAAAAATTAAAAAAATGGCTTAAGAAGTAACAATCATATGCAAAAAAATAAAAATTCTTTAAAGTACATCAACGACAAATTGAAATTCGACCAGATAAACTAAACCATAATGTACACAAGACAAGAAAAAAAAATTAAAGCAACATTTCAAAAAAAAAATAAGAAAAGAAAAGAATAACACCAGAAAATAACGACATCCGCGACATCAGAAAAGAAAGAGTTAAAAGCCAAAAAATATATAATAAAAACAATAAGAAATAAAATAGAAAAAATCACAGGAAGTGGACAACGCTTCCACATAAATGTAATATAAAGCAAAACCATTTCAAACAAGACCATTTTATGAAGAAATAACAAAGCTGCAAAAAAAAATAAAGAAACGAGAAATACAATTATTGGAATCTAAATTGAAACAAAACAATGTAAAAAAAAATTGAAGAGGAAAAAATACAAGAATTAATTTTTACTCAAATTGATTTTATAAACTCTGTCAGCCACTGAGAAATATTTAACGAAAGAAATTTGAAAGAGTTTAAAAATATTGATTCATTGAACAAAAAAAATGAAAAGGAACCAAAGAGAAGTTGCGATTGTCTTTGATGACTTGATGTTATTTAATCAATTGGTAGAGGAATTTGGAAAATAAAAAAATTCTTTAGATTACTCAGCGTAAATAGCTATATTTAAAATGTATAGACTGTATAAGCTACAATCGTATGCAAGAGTACAAAAATACTCTGACTATTAATCGGCTGCACATGCGTAAAGGCACAGTTAGCCGACTGTAATGTAATGTAACTGCAACAGTAAGAAATAGCTGATCGATTTTGTTATGTGAAAAGTAATGAAAATGAAAAGAAAAATAAAATGAGTTCACCTGGATATAAATTATTTGCTGGGTTTTGTATCAGTTTCAAAGCCTACTGCTTATTTTTTCTTTTATGATTTTCAAAAGTATTATTATTTTATGAATTCTCATATAGTTTTTGAAAGTCTATGCATAAAGTAAGAGGTTTGTGACTGTTTGGGGTTTGTGGTTAAAGTCTACTGATGATTTGGTTCAAGCGCCAATGTAATATGTATATAGACATGCTAAACTACCAGCAAATAAATTTCAATTATTTTATGTACTACTTATATTTTTTTTTGAGTACTCATTGTCATTCTGTATATCAAATAGCGACAAAACCGAACGTTAGCCTTTTAATTCTATAATTCATTCGGACAAAAATAGGTCTATAGAGAATAAATAAACTCGTGCGCTACCGAAGGAAATCTTAAAATATTTTCATGGAGTTTATATGGAAGTACTTTAAAATTTCAATTCTGGTTTTAATAACCAAAATAATAAAAAGTTCTGGGAAACGTTTGACCTTGCAGGCCATCCCTGAAACTTCAGATTGCGGTGAATTTTCCGGCATCGGATACATTTCTTAAGTCTATAAAAACCAGTGAATGTCTAAAATCGATTTGGCGAAAACTTTTGAAGTAATTAGAAGAATAATCCTTTGAAAAATAAATTAAACCGACTTCAAAAATAAGAGCTGAAAAGTTAAAAATAATTTAGATTCAGTTAAATAAAACATTTTGATATATCGAGCCTTATTTTCGATTTAATCGTAAGCGACAAATGTTAAAATTTTCAGGAGACGGTTTTTTTTAAATATTAAAATATGTTTTTGTACGTAAATTGTCGATTACGATAAAATTTTACCTCCTGAATCTTAAAATTTATCAACAATTTTGGCATTTTGATCATTTTAAACTGTGAACAGACCCATAAAATCTTAATTTCAATAAAAAAGTCAATTTTCGATAACATGTCCCTTACGATAAAATCTAAAATAAGGCTCGATGTGCTTTTCGAAGTCGATGCCAATCAGGCATCAAATCGTCACATTCGTGATCGTATCGACAATCGTACGAAAACAAATTAAGTGATGCGTCAATAGTACGACTATAATCCGAAAATGGTATTTTTATGTGACGAGTTGTACGTTCACGGATGTGATGATTAGACCACAGACTAGGAAATTATATATTTATTTATTTATGTCACTATAGGTAACACATATAAAAATGTTTTATTTAAATGAATAAAATTATTTTTAACTATTTTGTTCTTATTTTTCAAGTCGGTTTAATTTGTTTTTAAGATTTATTTTAAAATTTTTAGTATCATTTTTTATGTTTTTAGAGGAGGGGTCACGCCGAATCTGGCCCACTTTTCTAAATTCAACATCGATTCACTGAGCTCTGAAACTCTGAAACTCAAAAAAAGTAAAAGAACGTGAAATATAATATTAAATTTTAATGGGTGGTACCCTGCCCACTTTTTACTGCAAGATTGTGTCCTTTTGCGATGCCAAGGTGTGTAACAAGTTTCGTAAATATCGGATGAATACAAGCACGTAAAACATAATATTAAAATGTTTATGGGCGTGACATACCCACTTTTTTGAATGCAGGAATGTGTCTATTTTAGAATTCAAAGTGTGTGCCAAGTTTTATAAAAATCGATTAAATACAAGCACGAGATATAAGATTTAATATTATCTTAATGGGCGTAGTCCCGCCCACTTTTTTAGTATAAAATTTTAGCTTTCTTATGGCTCAGAATGTATGCCAAGTTTCGCAAAAAATTATTACATACAAGTACGTGATATATGATATTAAAATATAATGGGCACGATCCGCCCACTTTTTGTAAATACAATACTGCGTTTTTTAGGGCTCAAAGTGTATGCTCAGATTCAGTTAAATACAAGCGTGTAAAATATAATATTTAAATTTAATAGGCATAGTCCGTCTACTTTTTGTAAATGCATTAATGAGTCTTTTTTAGGGTTCAGGGTGTGTGCTAAGTTTAGTAAGAATCCGTCAAATAGAAGCAAATGAAATATAATAATAAATGTTAATAGGAGTGGCAACGCTCCTTTTTTCAACTTCGAAATTGTGTCATTACAAAAACCCAAGGTGGGTCCCGCCAACTTTTTTTTTGTCTATGGCCTCAAATGGACAAAAAAAAAAGAATTTTTACAATTATGTAGTTCAAAGTGTATCGAGTTATGAAGTAACAATTCCAAAAAAAAAGTACAGACGGTTAAAAAGTTTTTTTTTCGGTATGTTTAGTCAACGATATCTCTCGAACGAATCACCTCATTTGAGTGAAATATGCAGCAAACGATCTTTATTTTTTGAGGTTAAAACCTGATCTCACTTGGAACTTAATCGGCTTAGTATTTTAAAATACAGCGAATTTTCCTACAATCCGTTCTTAATTTGTGAGATTTGTATGTACGAAAATCATAGCGAGAATAGTCAGAATCATTTTCCAGGACCTCTAAACGTTGAAATATTATGCAAACTCGATTATCGAAAAATTGGGTAACATCAAAAACTTCCTATAACTTAGAAAAGATTAAATTTTAGACCTATTACAATGATATTGATTACACTGCGCTAGTTCAAAAATTTAAAAAGTACGGACCTGGTGAGTAAACATAATTCGAGTACACTGAATCCAGTGGTGCTAACCGGTTTGTTTTTTATGTTAGCTCTTGTTAAATTAAAAATTGAGATTGATGATTGCTAAAATTTCCTTTTTTTTCCTTTTCCTTCCCAGTGAAAACATGCTATATATATGTGTAAATAAAATAGTCCTGTATATACGCATGTATAGCCGATTAATAGTCAAAGTATTTTCATACTCATGCATGTGTTTGTAACTCATAAGTTTTATTTATAGTTGTTTGTGCTCCGTAATTAAAAAAAAATATGTACAAACATACATATTTAATGGATGTTTATATTTAGTTGTAAGTATTCGGTTTAAAATAAATGTGTGTATTTGTATAAGAGCGTGTTTCTTTCCTATTTTTAGATGTACGCTTTCATAGTTGTTTGACGATCAATACTCAAAGAGTATTTAAATCAATGATTATGTCATTCTCTGATCTGGACGTGCTAAACAAAGAACAAATAATTTTTTTTAATTTTTCAAAGAAACAATTTTTTAATTTATCGAAATTTGTAAAGTATTGTAACAGATAAAAATTATTTTAACTGAATAGTGGTACCTTGAAGTGGATTGTGCTTACCAGCATTTACGAGGTCAGATCCTTATCGCATGCAATACAAGCTTGTCCTTAAGTTCCTCGAAATTTCATCAATGCTAGACCGCTAATGTATTCATATGAGATTGAACCAGAAATTGCATTTTAATCTAAGAGTTGCCTTTGTGTGGCAAACTATAATTGGATTGCACAAAACAAATAATAGAAATTGTAGTTAACGATTGCATTCTCGTTGACATTTTTTTTCACAACAACCATCAATATTCATCATTTTAGAGGTATTTCTGCGCAAGAAGCTACTGAAGTTGCTGTATTCACATGTGTGTGTACGTACAAAAAATAAATGTATATAAATTTGTTAGCAAATGCACTTTTGCATAAATTCTTCATTCCTCAAACTCCCCCACGCTCTCCCTTCCTAGATGCCTGTTTCTAACAACAAAACTTAAATTACAAAGAAAATTGGCCTAAAACTCTAACGAAAAATGTGAGCGGTTAAAATCAACGTAATTTCTTTTTGTCCTGCAACAAAAAAAAAGCCATCTTCTCGCACTGCAGCAATTTCGAAGGACCGGCAGCAGCTGTTGTTTTTTTCACCGTTGGCACACTCGTATTTATGTATTTCCTTGCAAGTCTTTTTAGCATGAGTTCGTGCAGTTTGTCTGTATTTACATATTTGCCTTGTTTCAAATGCTGGCAGGATATTAGATTGCAACTTGTTTTTGTTTTTGCTTCTTTGAAATTTCAACTTCAAATGTGATCCTTTTTGCTCCCATATAATATATTCTCTTCGAGGACACTTTAAAGCTACGCACACCCTTCACTTCAGAATCTAAACTTTAGATGCATTTGAGTATTTGTGTAGCGGCAGCAGCATGTGTGCGTGCGTGTGCATGTGAATGCATGCTTGATGCTTTTATTTTATCCCCATGGACAATAAATATTAGTTCTCGAAACATGTTGCAGGAGGAGTTAAACTGAAAAGTAAAAGAAACTTTTCGTTTTATAGAGGAAATTGAAAATTTAAAATCAAGCGCCAATGAAATATGATTAATATTTTATATATATAATTTTATTTAGTTATTACTTGTTACAACATAATTGAAAATTAGAAAAGGGAGTTCACAATAGCGTTTTAAAATAAGTCTTTACATTGAAACGTTTCAATTTTAATACTTTAATATGGGCTGGCAAGTTTGCTGTTTTCCTTTGTGTGTAAAACAAATTTATTAGCAGGTGGCAAATTTAAAAGCATAGAAATATGTTAATACTTAACTAAACAAATTAAAAATGTCAGCCGAGCTGTAGTTGATAAAAAAAAACATTTGTATTTTTCGCAGAGCAAATGTTATTATGACAAATTTATCCAGCAATAATTTCAAATATAAAAAATTAAATTTTAATATTACTGTGATTTATACCGTTGCCTGTTTGCAATGAAAATTTTAAGATAGCACAATGTTGCCACATTAAAATTTTATGGTATCCATTGTGAATTCCCTAAGAGTAACGAAAAGTTGCATCTTTTTGCAGCTAAATGGATACACAAGTGCAGAATGATAGACCATTTTTATATTTTTGAGACATATAAATGTATTTAATAAAAAAAAACAAATAATTAATAACAGAGGTCATAAAAAATGTTTGTTTGTGTGAATGACACATAAAACATGTACACTTTTGCATGAGGTGTTTAATATATGTACATATACATTTTAAGACTAATATAATGGCAAAGGAGGACAATGTGCACTGCACATATTATACACCGTTAAGTAAACAACTACGTCTTCTATTGTGATTACATAGAAAACAAGTAAGAGTGCTATATTCGGCTATGCCGAATCTTATATACCCTTTACCAAAGTGCTTATACATATTTAGTATAGAGATACATACATAAGCACATACATACTCATTTGTTTTGTGAAAAAATTTATAATATCTTGCTCTAGTGCAATTTTTCGTAAGTTACCTCTCGGTATTTTTCGATTAAATATTTTTTTTTCGATACTAGCAATATTAGTTTTATTTAAGTAGCTTTATATACTAGAAAAAGTATAAGTTTTCCAGGTCTGGAGCTATATTTTTTATTTTTATAATTTTTATGCCAAACTATTTCTTTCTAAAACATTAAGTATAAATAATTTACAAACAAAAAGAAAAAAATAACGACTTCCTTACTTTTATATACAAAAAAAAATATTTTGCAACCCTGGAGTCATCCTTTTAGATTTTTCTGATTCCTTATACCGATCTAGTAGTTCTTAAAAAAATATATAAAGTATGTTAAGTGAACAAAGAAAAATAGTTTTATTTAGTTACTTTAATATCCAGAAAAAAGTTAACAGCTCCCAGCTCTGGAGATGTGGTTTTTTTCTATAATTTTCTACACCAAACTTTTTTGTTCAAAACGTAATATATGTATATATAATTCATAAAGAAAGAGAAAAAAAATTAATTAGAACTAGTTATTTTTATATATCACAAAAAGTGTAAGTTTGCCAACCCTGGAATCATCCCTTTTAATTTTTCTGATTTCTTACACAAATCTCTTTCTTTTAGGAATATAAAATATGTGTAATTTACAGAGAAAAGGGAAAATTTGTTTTAGTAAGTTACTTTTGTATAAGAAAAAAACTTAAAGCTTTCCAACTCTGGAAACTTTTTTAAAATTTTTTTAATTTGAAATATCAATTTTATTCGTACTGAAGTATAAAATAAGTTTATTTAACAAAAAAATAAAAATTAGTTAGACCTAGTTACTCTTATTTATCACAAAAAGTGTAAGTTTCCCAACCGTGGAATCATCCTTTTTGATTTTTCTGGGGGCTCGCGATTGCGAGCGAGTTATTACTCGAATGTTTGAGTTTTTGAACTTTTGGGATTTTCGCATTCGGTTTCGAATAACACATATCAAAATTTCTAATGACAGCATTCGATAACGTGCATACATTCGAATGCAACCGTTCGTGTTTTTACTCGCAAGCAAAAAGGCATTCGAAATCATGTTTAACATAGAAAAAGCGAAGAAAATAAAAATGTATGTTCAATATTTGACTTATTTATTTATAAATGAATGAATTCACAAATGTACGTATAAAAATACAAATTAAAAAATTTCTAGTTGACTTCAAATATAACAAAACACACTGACTTGGCAAATAATAAAATAAAATATAAAAAAAATCAACCAACTCTGGGAGCATCTAAATAACAAATTAACTGCTTCTGGTAAACCAATAAAAGAATCGCAAATGTAGCTAGTGCTCTATTCTCTAACTTTACACTAATTTATTATGTATTATTAAGTTATTAATTAAATTAAAATGAAAATAACATTTATGTATATTCGTTTCTTTTTTCTGCATATACGTGAGTATGTACGTACATACATACATATGCTTTGCACACACACATATATACAAACATATGCATTTGCTTACAATTTATTCAGTGTTGTGAAATGAATTTATATACATATAAAGATATTTTCCTTTTTCCAACACTGAAACAAAAACTCGATTCGCTAGGTAACGAGTGACATCATCCGAAAATTTCTAGCCATCGAAATTAATTTCTATTCGAACGCAATTCCGATCACGAGTGCAGGAATTAGGCCCCTGATTTCTTACACCAATTAGTTTTCAGTAGTTACTTTTATATGGCAAAATAAAGTTTGAGTTTTCCAGCTCTGAAACCGTGTGCTCGATTTTGCTGATTTTCAATACCAATCTATTTTGGACTATTTCTGATACACCAGTCTCTAGCTTTTCTGAGAGTTTCGGAAAACCGATTTCACGTACATCAGACGGACTGACGGACATCGCTTGCTCATCTTCCCTATGCATAACATGCCGACCACACGAGCAATAATCTTGGGAATTATTGCCGTGGCAATTGTCAAATTCGATTGCAGACACAAGATATCAGCGTGTGGACCGTATGAATATGTGTTCAAATACATATGCAGCAACAAATGTTAAAATACATTGCTGAGCAAAAATCTCTTAACACACGTAAAAATAGAAAACAAAAGTTTTAACTGCATAAAACCAATAAAAGTTTAATTTAAAATTAGAAAAGGATAAAATTATTAACAAGTTAAGTATTTATGTGAATAGAACGCAAATATATTTGAATATACGTGTTCACCACCTCTAAATACATTATTGAACACAAGCAATTTGACGTCATCATTCTGCCGGCATTATTGCTTGTGTTAATAAGACACATCAAATTGCTCGTGTGGTCGTAGTGTAAGGATCCAGAATATATATACTTTATAGGTCGCATATTAATATTGTGGAAATTATACACGGAATGAGAAACCTATATATACCCCTTTCCATTTTTTGGTAAAGGGTATAAAAAGAGCGTGCAATTTTTTTTGCCACATACAAAATTTAATTTTTTTGCAAAAAGAAAATGTTAATTTTCGACGAATGCAGGATGTACGGTGCACCAGCGAAAATTTCTAAAATTTATTTCACAGTCTTTCTTAAGAACAATCAAAGTTGGTGTTAAATACTTGATAATTATTTTAAATATTAAAAACGAATTATACTTTTCTCGCATAATATATAAAATTATCTCATATTTTTCAAAAATCAAATTTGCATAATAATTCTTTGCTAAAATTTTTGAGATATCAAAAAGATTTTATTTGTCATATGAATTTGAATAAAGTGCTTTTTGAAAATAATAAAACAAAAAGGATTTTGGCTAGATAATAAAGAAGTTATGTATTAACGATTAAAAAAAAGTCATGGTCAAAAAGTAAAAAGAAAATGTTTTCAATGTTTTAACTTTGAAACTGTAAGTAAATGGTGTAAATGGTGCTTTAAACGTAGTTTATTTCTTCCTCCCAACTTTGGGACATTCCACGGTAGATATTTGCAAAAGTTGCAAGCTCCGAAGGAATTTCGACACCCGCAGTTTCCAATTTTGACGCTCTTTTGAGCTACCCGGTACTACAACAGGGTGCCTCCAAATATAATGCCTGAAAAGTTCAATATATCTTCTTTTCAAAACAGTTGGTTTCATCGAAAACGTTTGACTAGTTCAAAAGTTGCGGAGTTTTTACCACTTTTTTATTTCACGCGCCTGTGCTATGATTTCATTAATATCAGCCCATGTCCAAAAATCAAATTTTTTTTAAATAAGTTAGAAGTTGTGTTGTTGGTTTAGAAAAAAAAATTATTTACATACGTCCATATTTTTAAAAAATTTCTTAGAACTTTCTAAAAAGCATTTAAAATAAAACAATTTGATCTCATAAACTCGAAATGAGAAATATATTAAATAGGCTGTTGTTAATGAAATCCGTGACTATAATTTTCATAGTTTTTTTACATAATTTTAATCAATATGATATTAATATTTGAGTCGGATTGTATGAAAATGCCGACATTATTAAAATAAAATCGTTCTCAATATCATGTTGCTGTAGATCTCAATAATAATATTAGGTCTGTTCAATTACTTTCCCAGCAGAAACTGGCAACGAGAGAGTAAGGCAGAAATTTAGAAAATTACTCTCCTAAATGTGAAAAAGTAAATGAACGCTTTACTTGTAAAAACTTGCAAGAAAATTTTATTCATGTCAGAACCATGGATAGAAATCATGATACTATTGTACTTTTTCTGATGTCTTTTGTTTGATAATATTTTGGGTTTCAAATTTTTTTAGGAATTGACATTTAAAATGCAATTCTTTACACAGTTTCATGTATTTATATTATTCCATTAACAAATACAAAAATGCGACTTTCCATCTCTGATCATATATGAGAAACAAACAAAATTATTTGCCATTAAAATTAAATTTATGTGGCTTACCTTGCTTACCTTGAGGATACACGTTCAATAAATTGCTTTCAATTTTTTCACACGTATGGTTAGTCAAAATTTGCTAAAATTGAAGTTGTGACGTAGGCTGCAAGCAATTTGATTACCAATTTTATGTTCAGTGTCGTCGTCGAGCAAACAATTAAAAATTTTCGCCTTCACATTTTATTTCAGCAAGGGAAATTACTTCTGTTTTAAATTTTTTACAAACACAAAAATTATTTTAAAACAGCTGTTAAATTGAAAGACAAATTGAATGAAGCGTTGAAAGAAAAATTGAAGGCCACCTGGTATTCAATTCCCAAATGTATGAGTGTGGTAGTAAAAAAGTGTAAATGTATTGAACTTTGAAACAAAAATTGAAGCAAACATTGAACGTGTAGCCTCCAAGTTAATGAAAGAAAAACAATAAATTAATAGCGTAGACAGACGACAGCGTTAATTTGCATTAAAATATCACTAATGTAAATTAAAAATTTACCCTGACAGACGACAGTATTTGCATTAAGTAAACAAAATCTGTACATACCTTTCGTGCCACACACTTCGATAATTTTAAAATGGAAAAAATGTGTCTCGATTTTAATATTTCTTTGCTCTTTTTCTAAAAACAATTAAAATAACTTATATTTTCTGACCGAATCGCATTTTAATTTTGAAAACCAAAACAATTTGTCAACATTTGATTGATTGTGACGGTGTTACCATATGAGGACTGTGTTATCATATAGCTGAATTCAGTATTAATTCACTGTCATTGAGTGCATTTACAAATGAGGATAATTCACAAGTTAATTTGCATTAAGACAGTTAATGCAAATTAACGCTGTCGTCTGTCTATGCTATAAGAAAACATGCTTTCTTTTTTCATATGTATACATGTTTTTTTAACAAAGAAATACACATTTTTCAGTTTTCCTTTTTCAAATATTTTTGAAATAATTAATTTGACAACAAAATACATAACAGGTGGTTGGATAACTCTTGCAAGTAAAAATTTTACTAGCAATAATTTGTAGGAATTTTTTTGTCTCTCAATTTTTCTCTCTCTTTTCTCTCTCTCTCTCTCTCTCTCTCTCTCTCTCTCTCCTTGCAAACTTTTTGAGTTAATGAACACTTTCCACTAACAATTGTTACAAATTCGTAACAATTTTTAGTAAATGAACAAACCTATTATTACACAATACAACAATAATATTAATATAATAATAATAATAATAATAATTTATCATAATATAGCAATTTATGTAAATATAAAATCACAATGAAAGGTAAATTATATTTTTTAGAATCGGCTCAATAAATTAAAATGCATTGAAAAAATTTTTAACTTCCCGCTTTAGAAACACAGAAAAAATTATTCACAAAAAATTAATTTTCAAGCATACGTTTGTTTCTACTAAAATTAAGTTTCATTAAATATTTTTTACTATTAGTCTTTAGCATAAATATTTTACGTTCTAACTACTGAAAGGATATAATAGCCGAGCCAGATATTCATATCTACGTTTCTTCTTATGCCATTTTGATGAAATATATATAGTCCAATGTTGTCGCCTGAGTACAAGCGGCCACATAAAGTCATTTCCTTTGCATGCTTGAATTAAATAAATGTCCATTCTTGACATTTAAAAATTTTACAGTCAATTTATTTCATTACCTTCAAATTTGTCCAATACGACTAAAAAGGAAAATTTTCTTCTTTCTTTCCCAAACTTTAATTTTGTATCTAGTTTATATTTACACAAAATTAGCTTTTTATTTAGATTTATAAAAACTGCAGTTTTGCATTAAAAAAATAATTTTCATAATAAACATACATAAATTTGAAACTAAAATAAAAAATAAAAACAGAAAGTAAAACAATAAAAACAGCATTTAACTTTTACAATAGATGAAGAGCTAAAGTAGTTTCTGTCACATGTCACATAAATATAATTTTCCTTTTGTCTATCCTTTATTGCAATTTGATTTTCTTTATTTTAAAAGAATATTTTTTATGTACATATGGTGTTATCCATTAAAAAAGCAAATCTGTACATAAAATTTGCTTTTAATGCATTTTACTTGGATTTGAATCAACGAATTAACGACTCTAAAGTTAAGTAGATTAACTAAATGCAAAGCAAAACTTTAGCGAAAGATTTGTTTTCAATTTAAATTAACTTAACTTAACATATGTTAACTTAACTTAACTTAACTTAACTTAACTTAACTTAACTTAACTTAACTTAACTTAACTTAACTTAACTTAACTTAACTTAACTTAACTTAACTTAACTTAACTTAACTTAACTTAACTTAACTTAACTTAACTTAACTTAACTTAACTTAACTTAACTTAACTTAACTTAACTTAACTTAACTTAACTTAACTTAACTTAACTTAACTTAACTTAACTTAACTTAACTTAACTTAACTTAACTTAACTTAACTTAACTTAACTTAACTTAACTTAACTTAACTTAACTTAACTTAACTTAACTTAACTTAACTTAACTTAACTTAACTTAACTTAGATTAACTAGAAAAAATATTTCTTTTGCAAAAAAAAATATGTTTTAAAAAATGCAAATAGCAATTAAGTCTACTGACCACTTCCGTGAAGCAGGGATGAAATGCATGTAGACGTTGCTTAACCAAAAAACAATAAAAATTGTCAAGTTAAATAATGAACTTATGTCAAATAAATACACTGCTATTTATGCCCTTGATGGCTTTTTCAAGGACATAGACAGTTCTTACTGTAAACTAGAGCTGCAAAACTATCGATAGTCGCTCCACTCGATAGTTTCGATAGTTTTATGTAAAACTATCGATACTATCGATAGTATCGAATAGTTTTATAAACGTTGCCACATAAACTACATTTGACTCGAAAAAAATCCAGAGTCCTCAACATTTTCATTAGTATATAAAAATATATCAAGCCTTTTTTTCAATTTTATCGTAAGCGGGACATATTTTCGAAAATATACTTTTTTATTGAACTTAAAATTTTATGGGCCTACCCTACCCATGCTTTAGAATTATCAAAATGCGAAAATTGTTGATAACTTTTAAGACACTAACTGTAAAGTTTTATCGTAAGAGACGATTGGCGGCCGTCTCGATATCAGTACCACCAAAATTTATCTTTGTGTCGACGATGTTGAATTTATTAAGATACTTGTGACTACTATTTGTTGAATAACACTTGGATTTATAAATAAATTCGTATACATACATATGTATTTAAGCACTTGTGTATACAGAAGCAGGGATGCGATGTCATATTTACAAATTGTACTAACTTTCAAAAAAAATTTAAATTTTTTCAGTACGATTGTACCTAATTCTTTTTTAATACTTGTACTTTTTAATTAACTAAAAATCAATTAACAAAACGCCAGAAGGTGCACAAAGGTGGGATCTGAATATAAAAGTAACATTTACGATATACTACGTTTATAACCTTTTTTTTATTCTATTGTTCACAGTCGATGCAAATAGTCGGCTTCTCTCCTTGGTACAAAAATAAAATTTCCACATTTGCAGATGAATTTGGAATAAATAACATTCCTCCAGCAATTCTTTAAGTACCGGAAAACATCGTTTGATTTACTTAATTTTCCAATACCTTCGAGCTAAAGATTAACCACCTTGTGCAAAAAAATAAGTGAACGTTAAAACCGGGTTTTCTATGGAAATGTTTTTTAATGTACACTTCAAGCACGCATTATTTTTTGCATAAGGGGGTTAATATATTTTAATGCAATTTTGGCATGTAATATAATATAAAGAGATTCCAGTAGTGTTAAATGGGTCATTGCGGTGCTACGGTACTTTTGGCATTCAAATAGCGCTAAAATTATACAATTGTACCAACTTTTCCATCGCTGTAAAAAAGCTTAAATCAACTACGGATAATTTGCTTCAAAGCTGCCGGCTACTGTTGACTGACTTCGATTATTTTTACTCTTTTAATTACTTGTTTTTTGCCGATAGTATCGATAGTGGAAAAAACTATCGATATTTCATTTACAACAAAACTATCGAAACTATCGATAGTACTATCGATTGTTTTGCAGCTCTACTGTAAACAGGGTGCCAAAGCTATTGAATATCGCTGAGAAAAATGTGTCCAGCTAAAAGTAGATTATGTTGAGAAATAAAGAGAGTTTTTGCCAGAATTTCTAACAGTTCTTGGTTTCTGAGGCAAAACAAATTTCAGTATGATAGCATCATTTCAATATAATTCAGTTCCACGGGATATTCAAAGCTTCGACACCCCGTTTATAGCCATCAACCGCAGACTCCAGAAAATCGCCTGTAAGCTGCATTGTTCAGCACTGATGCCAACTTAGTGCTTTTTGATGCTTCAAAGCGTCAAATATTCTGATTTAGCACCAAACTTAAAAATCTCATTAGTGTTTCCATCATACATATTTTATGGAAAGTCCCATACACTTATAATCGTAGTTGATCTAATGTTTTCTACCTTTTTAGTAACGTTTTAAACTTTGTCGGACATTCTTTTTATAACTTCAATCAAAATAAAAATTTCATAATTTAGTTACACTGATAAAGAAAAAACTTTCAAGCATCCACACACATACATATACAAACATTTATTTCTAAGTAAATCTGTTTATATTCATTCGTACGTAATTTTACAAATGCATGACCTTTCATTTAGGCAGGTCGCAGATTGAATGTACTTAACTAGTTTTTATTAAGATAGACTTCAAGTGCAAAATATTAAAACTATTTAAGATCGTAAAAGAAATTGAGCAGAATCCATAGTTGCAAGAGCTAAAGGTCAAAAAGTCAACTTTAAATTTCATAAAATTTCTTTCAGCGGCTTATTGCATTGCATCGAGTGTATAAATAATATCAAATACTTACTTAATACGAGTATTATAATAAATGTGAAAGTGAGTTTGTTTGCTACGCTTTCACTACCAAACGGCTGAATCGCTGTGGAACATTCTTTCACCAAAGAAAAGCTACATTATCAGCGTCAAACATAGCCTATTTTTAATCGGGTTCGCAACCGGTTTATAATATTTCGTAGAGATTTTCAAACAACTAAACCGATTTGCAAAATTTTTTCACTAATGGAAAGCTACATTATCAGCATCAAACATATCCTATTTTTGTACGGTTCGGAACCGGTTTTTTACATTTGGACTAGTTAGGATAATTTTCGTTTCGGGCTTAATTGTTTAATGAGTATAGTTTCCAGAATATCAGATCAACGCGAGCGGACCCGCGGGTAAAAGCTAATATAAAATATGTCAGGAAATTAAGTGAAACTTATGGCCCAAGGCTTTTATATTTATTTCTATCAATGCTAGATTAAAGAGCGACATAGCAAAATGGCGTAGTATGAATCTCCTAAGCATTTTTGACAAAATGCAAGTAATTTTATAATAAATTTCACAATGTATTTAAATCTGAAAACTTATATGTACATATATATCTCGCCTAGAATTATTAAAAATTAAATGTAATTATTAATTTTAATATAAGTCATGAAAATCAACAATCATATTTCTAGCTACACCAATTAGTAAAATTCACCTTACTTGGGGGCCACACGTTAAATTTTTACCTTTCAATTCCATTCAATTTGCAATACACTCACACTTTATTCACTAACACAATGAAACTTTTTAAATTTAAGACTAAATTCCTTTCAAATTCACCTATCCATTTAAATGGCAATTTAGTTTTCAATTTGAACAGCTGCTCCCAGCGCACATTGATTGAAGCTACAAATTTGATTTGTGTCTTCGTCGGTGGAATTTGAAAAATGAAATTGATTATCAATTTGTGTCACAGCTATCAATTTCAAGGAATTTTGACACACAGTATATGTAACGAAATTGAAAGCCCTTTATTAAACGTGTGGCTGCAGCGTAAATGATTAAATAGAATAAGTCCGCAACTTCAGGAAAAATCGCTGTCATTTTAACAAAGCCCATAATAAAATCTACGGCAGTAACTTCATATGCTCTCTAGTTTTTTTTTTGTTTCATTTTCTTTTGTGCTTATATTTTCTTGAATTTTTTTTTCACAAAATTTATAAAATTTATTGAAAGTATGGTACAGGGATGGGAAAGTTGGTACAATTGTACCTTTTTCGGTACTATTCAAACTCGAAAAGTACAATAGTACAATAATGACTAATTAAGTACTTTTAAGGAATCTACTACTCAGTTTCACTCCGCATTTATTTTCAAGCGATTGCATATGTCAATTTTCACTTTTGAACAATGAAACTCATATTCTTCTCAGTCTTGTGAAAGCAAAACGTAGCGAGAAAATCAAAAAATGTGAACTTGTCCTTTTCCAAATAATTTTTTTCTAAATTCGAATGCTAGAGCAAATGCTATTAACTTGTATATTCTAAATGTCAACATAAACAGGTGTGACCATATGCTTTAACATAGGGATTGCCGTTCGGTTTTAACCGAAACCGCGGTTTTCAACCCATAAAAACCGAAACCGACAAAAAAAACCGTTGGTTTTTAAGTTATTATCTTATTTAAAAATACAGCAAATGTACTTTACATTGAAGACTTTTATACATTACTAAGCATTCTGTAACAATGAAAGGTAAAAAAATTGTAGAATTTTAAGAAAATTATATATATATAAGAAAATTATATATTATATTATAAGAAAATTATATATATATATATATATATATATATATATATATATATATATATATTCTTTGCAGGAAGAATTGTAATCTGTTATCAAAAAATCTCTAGCAGATGTAAAGGAAAAAGACGATAATTTTAACGTTCTTCGGCAAGAATTTAAAAAAAAACGAACAACAAAACAACAAAGATATTATTGCTTCACAAGGCAAAAACACAATAAAGCCCTCTTCAACTGAAAGCGAAAGAGTGTTTTCTGTCGCCGGTAACTTCTGCACACAAATAAGATTTCGTTTAAACGACTCTACATTGAACGTTTTAACGTTTCTGATATTTTATTACTTGGATAATTAAATATAAATCTTTTATTCTTAAGCTTTTTATACACATACTAACTACTAAATGTTCCTTTTCTAATATAACTACCTGAATTGAATACAAACCAGAGAAACTCTATCTCTATAGTAACTATTTTTTCCCTCGAAAAAATTTTCCCAGAAATATTTTTCCTTTTTTGGTTCCCCTTATGGTGAATAATCTGCCTTATCATGCTTGGCGTATTTCAAATACAACTACGACTGTTTGGCAATAGATTAAAGAAAAACTGTCTTCTTTAATCTATTACCAAACAGTCGTAGTCGTATATGAAATACGCCAACCACGATAAGGCAGATTATTTTTCACGTGAATTTGTTCACTTTTCCCTTGGTTTTGTTTACTTTATTTTTGCAGGCGAACTGAATTATTACATCGAATAATTTCGATATTTTTCTTCGAATTATATATTAAAAGTTATAATTATTTATTTTTAGGACAATAATTCCCTACAACACATTTTTTCATAGAGTATGAATCTCTTTGGTTCACAGACACTAAATTTCATGATGGTGCACCACGGTGGTATACTTAATGAAAAAATAGCTAAACCAACAGAAGCACCTCCATGAGTACAACTTTAAAGTTAAATAAGTTTCATTTATAGCCCAAAATGTGTGTGATTTTTTTATTCAACTTAAATCTTTTCCGATTTTCAATTAATTTTTAAGCTTTGCAAAAATTTTTCCTTTTTAACATTCAAAATTTCATGGGATATTCAAATAGCATTTTTCTCTTCGAGGGGAATGAAAATTTCACATGAAGAAAAATTGCATTTGTTTTTCACGATAGGGATGATTATTTTTAAATCATCATTTATCTTTCCAGCATACATACATATTTATATACATGCATATTTTTAAAATCGAAAACGAACTGAAACCGACCGGTTTTAGTAGCTTAAGACCGGAAACCGCGGTTTTCTAATTTCCACGGTTTTTGGCAAACCCTATTTTAACATCCCAACTTAAAAGAAAATTTGTGAAAACGATTCGGTAGTCAGAACAAAGTTGATTATTACAAATCAAATATGTAATTTGAACTAAAAAAATTTTTTGGTACAATTAAGATCAAAAAAGTACAAAAAAAAGTTAAATTCTCAATACCTTCCTTGGTGTGATAGCAATGTTGAGAGAAGAAGTATAGTATTTATATGTGAGAGCATAAGAAAAAACGTTGTTAAAATGAAACAGATTCTATCTCTCGACTGCTTTCTAGTGTACTTTTTTATGTCAGTTTGTATGGAAAATGTGTTTACGCCGCAATTCTGTTTGGCCATTTAGGTATTAATTATTTACAAAAAATAATAATATGTTACATATCATTTTAAAAAATTTTTTCTATTAAATTTTTTTTTTTTTTATTATTATAATTCTTCTACATTTTTCTCAATTATTCATGAACTGTTGCAAGTTCAATAGTTAAACTTTACCACAATAAAGATAAAAAGTTTTTAATCAACATATTTTTTTTAAGAGTTTTAAAAACTCAATTTTTTTTTTGATAAAATTGCCCAGGAACTTAAGGTCAGTAAAGTTTGACCTCTGAAGTTCGGAAACCAAACGCGTTATACATAATTTGGAAGCTCATTTTACGCTCCTTACCATAACACCTCAATGGAATATCTAAGGTAAATAGGTTTAAAAATATACATAATTTTGTAACGTCGGTTTTTGCTAAATTTTCTCATTTCGAAGTCGTTATATTTCGCAAACTAGACCGTATAATGATTCAATATTTTGCACTAACGGTAGTTATGCCAGAGGCATCATTCGTAATTTTTAAATTGTTACTTTTTTTGTTTGGATATAAATTTTTTTGACCAACGAAAAGTTTGGATTCTGATGCCTCTCGGCGGGAGCTAGGTTTTGATTTTAGACCCCTAGATTCTTTTAAGAATCTTCTTGATTCTATTAGGCTAGACGCCAGTTGCTTTTTTTCTCACTCGAACAAATCGACCCAATCTAACGTGTTTTTTTTAGAGGTATAGAACTTCGAATTGAAATAAAACACAAGAAAATCATTTTAATGTCCATCAATTTGGCTTTGTTTGGCATGTGGCCGCCGCGGCTGGCTCGAATAAAGCCAATTCTACAGGTCCAATTTTCAACCACTTTTTCGAGCATATGGGGCCGTATGTTGGCAATAACGCCACGAATGTTGGCTTCCAAGTCCCCTAACGTTTCTGGTTTGTTGGCGTAGACGAGCGACTTCACATATCCCCAAAGAAAATAATCCAATGGTGTCAAATCACACGATCTTGGTGGCCAATTGACCGGTCCATTCCGCGAAATTATGCGCTCATCGAATGTTTCCTTCAATAAATCGATTGTGACGTGCGCTGTGTGGCATGTAGCGCCGTCTTGTTGGAACCACAACTCATCCACATTCATGCCATCCAATTCGGGAACAAAATAGTCGGTTATCATGGCTCTATACCGTGCACGGTGGCGAATCGATTCATTCGGGTCCTCTTCAACACTTTGCTCTACAGCGGCAATTGTTTCTTCGGTGCGCATTGTTCGACGTCTCTGCGGATGCGTATTATCACATAGAGTAAGCGTAGTGCGAAAACGATCCATGGTTAACCGAATTAATTGCTCTGATTGACGATTATGTCGACCATAAAATGGACGGAGATTGCGGTAAACTTCGCGAACTGAACCATTATTTTCGAAATAAATTTGCACGATTTGCAAGCGTTGTTCTTTTGTCAACCTGTTCATGATAAAATGGCAAACCAAACTAAATATTAATCACTTGACAGCTGACAAAATGGCCGCCAGTTAAAAAAGTGATGCCAACTTAAAGTTCTATACCTCAATAAAAAACACCCATTACATATATGTACTTTTCTAACCATGATGCTTAACAAGCGTTGAGTTATATCGAATTTCAACTTACAATATGGAAATAAAAATATGTATTTATGATGTTAATAAACTTCATAAATATTTATTAAACATTGGCTCTATTCTAAGCCAAGTGTGAGAGAGGTTACATCATGAACACATTTTAAATTGATGTCTGTGAAATGCCTAATTTCGTACATACAAACACACTCATTTAAATTGATAATTTAGTGGAATATAAACTTTTGACGACAAATTTCTATCTAAACTGATGGAGATATGTATGTATATGTCTTAAAGTTATGTAATTGCACGGATTTCAGCATGTTTTTGCGGTCTCCTGTAAAATTTCCAAAATGTTACTTAGCTCCTACTTACAGATATAGAAGTAGAAGTCAGTTTGTTTTTAATGAATGTATGGGAGTAGCCAGGGTTAACAAAGCCCAAATATTTTGAAATCGCTTAACAAATGACAAAGTTATGAAATTACAAATATTAAAAAAAAATCTACCTTTTCAATAACAATACAACCGAGATGAAAACTCCCTTTGCATTGAAGTGGGCTTGCATGTATTTACATATGTATGTATCTTAAATAGAACGAAGTTTAAGTTTCCGTTGGGCGACATCTGCTGTTTATAGTTTAAGGAACACCTTCTAGCACAGACACAAACCGACAGAGCCTCACACCAAAAGCTTTCTGCTTTATATGTTTGACACGTAAATGCTACAATGTGAGCGTCTAACTGCTAGTCGCGCAGCAGCTGAGACCAATACAATTATGTATACTATAGTTAAAAATTAAAGTGTGTTCCAAAACGGGAAATAAGGAAAAAGTACTGAAGTCACTTTTATGCTTTCAAATCGATTTTCAGAAATGTGTTTCTTTTACTGAGATTATAAGCTGAAAAGAGATAAGCTGCTAGTCATTGCGCTATAACTTCCTGATAAAACATCCAAAATAATTGATATTTTGCTCAGGGGTACGTTCAAATATGGAAATTACAGGGGTGAAATTAACTCAAAATCAGATTATCTAGACTTAAGCACTTTTTCCTTTTTGCCACAGATATAAATATAGACACTTGTATTTTTTCATAAAAAAAATAAAATGAATTTGAAATCCATTTTAGAAAAATTTTGTATAAAAAATTTTAATTAAAATACATTTAAAATTCATTTTAAATTTTATGAATACGGGGGTTATTGTACAAACTACAACAATTAACACTTAAATTTATAAAAATCAAAATTAAAGGGTATTCCATTAGTTAATATAATTTTGACTATATAATTTTGACAACTTGGTGTATCTTGGAAGCCGTAAGAGACAAGCTCTTGAAATTTTCAAAAAAGCTAAAACTAAAAAAATTCCAAAATTAAGAAATCTCCAAACTGAAAATACGCCAAAGACCGAAAAAATCGCCCAAGTGAAAAACGCGAAAAAATGAAAAAAGACCCAAAAGTAAGAAAAACCGCCAAAATTAAAAAAAAATCGCCAAAAACCGAAAAAAAGATTAGCGGGTACTTAAATATCTACATCAGGTAAGATATTTGATTATATAGCCTAAAGTTCGTATAGTTTTATATACATATGTTGCTAGGATCACAATTGGGAAGAACGACGAATTTCGTCCACGTCTACGAATTCGCTGCGTAAATTCGTCGTGTGAAGCACAATAACGACGAATATACTCAGCGAATTCAGCTCTTATAATTGATAAAGTATTTCTTCTAAATTTAGCTTTAAAATTTTTATTGAGCTCTTAGCTTCTTTTTTGACTTTTTTAAAAACGAATTTATCTTTTTTAGACTTTTTTAATCCAAATTGCGTATTCTCTAAAAATATATTAAAGACATACGTGATTAAGCTTAATTTTATTTTAAGATCTGGTCACACTGTTTATTGTGTATGTATTAGTGTCGTGCACAAGAGTATTTATAAGACTTTTCAAGACATGAGAGATTTTTTCCAATGCTTTACTACAGCGAAATATTCTAAAAGAATCGCTAAACAACACTGTTGGCAAGACAAACCGAAAAAAATTACTTGCTTAGCTTACTTACAGTGTTGCTTAGCGATTATTTTAGAATATTTCGCTGTAATAAAGCATTTGAAAAAATCTCTCATGTCTTGAAAGGTCTTATAAATAGTCTTGTGCAGGACACTAGTATGTATAAAGAGAGTGAGAGAAATTTGTTTTTTTAACGTTCGTCGGCGTACAAAATAGAAATAAATCTATCTCAGAGTTCGTCACGCATGACGAATTTCGTTCTACGGCGCAGGGCTGTCAGATATGGCGATTTCTCGCCAAACGTGGCGATTTTTCAAATTGTTTGGCGTCCAAATTTTTGGTTTGGCGACATGGCGATTTTTCTGGCGATAAATAAATTTGTTGGCGATTTTCCTGGCGATAAATAAACTTGTTGGCGATCATTATGGCTATTTTTTAACAAAGTGTAACACCAAAATTTGTATAATTCAAGAAAATTAGTTTGTTGAAGGAGTAGTTTCAAAAGTAAATCCTACCAAAGCTCGTCTGCAAGAAGTTAAAACAATTTGATTTTAATGATTTTTCTTACACTTTGGAACTTGGATGACAAAAATTTGCAAAAAATAATTTTGGCGATTTTATTTCCAATTTTGGCGATTTTCTGATAAATTTTGATACGATCATTTTATAAAAATGTACAGGGTGGGCCAAAAGAAACCAAGGGGTGTAAAAGTTTAATAACTTTTTTGTTTATTAATTTTTTTTTATTTTTTCTTTCAGATTATATAGACAACACTTGGAGAATTTATAATGGAGAGGTTCACAACTGAACAAAGAACCAGAACAATAGAATTTTATTATTTAAACCAGAGATGAAAATTTGATTATGAGTGATGAAGCTCATTTTCATTTGAATGGCTTTGTTAATAAGCAGAACTGTAGGTTCTGGGGTTCTCAAAATCCAAGAGCCATTCATCAACGCCAATTGCACCTCATTAGGTGTACAGTATGGTGTGGGATCACATCTGAAAATGTCATTGGGCCCTACTTCTTCGAGAATGAAGATGGAAGTGCTGTAACCGTAAATGGAGAGCGGTATCGGTTTATGATAGACAATTTTTTACGTCCTGCTCTTGAAAACAGACCTGGTATGTGGTTTCAGCAGGACGGAGCCACTGCCCATACTGCCCGAGACACAATGGCACTTTTAAGTCAAATTTTTGGAGAGCGAATAATTTCTCGAAATTCGGAAATTATTTGGCCAGCGCGATCGCCAGATTTGACAGCACCCGACTATTTTCTTTGGGGTTTTTTGAAGGAGCGAGTGTATGTGAACAAGCCAGAGACAATCCTTGAACTCAAGGCAAACATTGTTGCAGAAATTCGAACGCTACAGCCACAAGTTTTGAAAGATGTTATGGAAAATGCTCTAAAAAGAGCCCATCAGTTCGAAGCTGAAAACGGTGGTCATTTAAGAGACATCATTTTTCATACTTAGTGTAAAAAAATTTCCATTTTGTATATTATATAATCTGAAAGAAAAAATAAAAAAAAGTTAATAAACAAAAAAGTTATTAAACTTTTACACCCCTTGGTTTCTTTTGGCCCACCCTGTATATTAAAAAAGTGTTATATAAAAACAAATTTATTGTCAAATATTTACTAAGAAAAACTACATAAAACTGATTTTTGGCGACTTTTGGCGATTTTTAAAATCAATTTGGCGAAATAGGTTGGAAAAAATCTGACAACCCTGCTACGGCGGTGTTGTCTTCATTTTCATATAAACAAATCTGTTTTATTTTTTATGACGATTGTGAGTCTGCCTTGGAAGCACGATCAGAATTTTTAGACCGGATACTACTAAATAAATACAAAAATTCAATAATTTTCATACTTTTGTGTATACTACAGATACAAGTAATTTGTTTTTCTTTGATTTAATTTACAGCGTAGAAATAGTTCTAAGTGCTTCTTGACATATTTTACTCATAAAACTCTTAATTTTAAATAAGCTATTTGTTTTATGGCATTAGATTAAAAAAAAAGTCGTCTACTACAACTGGCTTATCGCTTAGAATAATCTCTAGGCAATGCATCGGAAGATACTCGTACGAACGACTATTGTGAGGCACTTTTCTTGGGTAAAATGAAACGTTCTAATCAGTCGAATACAAATACTTTCAGAGTGCAGATCGGAGGAGCTGTGTGTGTGTGTGTGTGTGTGATTAATTTGTTTAAATTGGAAAATAAGAGTAGAACAGTTCTAAGCGCAAGAAAACTTATTTAGCAGACCTCCCATATCAAGGGCAAATAATGTGCAGACTGTTTTCAGTTCTCCATTATTTTTATTTTTTTTTTCAATTATACTCGTACAACATACATACACTTGTCGCTGTTTGAAATAAGTAACACGAAACAAATCTAATATACTGTTTTATTCATTTCTTTTAAACAGGTATGCAAGTATTTTAAAATACATATTTCAATTCTTATCATTTTGCACAACACATGGATATTTTAATAATGAAGATATGAATATTATACGAAAGTGTTCTCTTTAGTGAAATGCCTTAAAAAGCTTTCATTTTAATAGCTTTCAATTTCACTTAAGGCTTAATCCATACATGTGAACATACTTATGTACACACACATGGTGTTTCCATGTAAGACGCCAAACCAAGTTTGAAGCTGAGGTGGCAGCATTTGATTATCGATGCGTATGAATGTGTTCATAGTTCACTAGCCTAATAATCTTATCTAATGTTGATACATACATATGTATGTATGTACAATGTATTGTGATTTGTCAACAAAAATATAGTTCGGGGCGATTTTCTTGCCGGCTTATTAATTTCTTTTTAAATTTTTATTATGTTTATCCAGTGATAAAAGCGAAACTTGTGAGAAGAAATATTTATATATATTGTTGTACAAATTTTGACACGATAATTCATAGATAGAACTAAACATTTTCACCTCAAGAAGACGCACAAAAGCGTATCGAAATATTCCCTCCTGTTCTGAAAATCACGGTGATTTAAATCACGGTGGTTTCAAAAACAAACTATTAATAGCTGACTTGTTAGTGGATTTTTATTGTATTTTAAGTTTTTGTCATGTATAATAGAATATTTTATTCCAACTTTGATAGCTATAAATCGTGAAATTTACAAAAGCAATGATTTAGCTTTTATTAATTTTTTGAAATCACCGTGATTTGACATATCGTGATTTGCAGAACAGGCCCGATTGTGAATGAACATCGTTAATTTTGTAAAAAAAAAAAATCCTTACTAATATTATAAATGTGCCCTTAGTTATGAAAGTGGTCTAAGTCATGTGAATTTTTGCTTCAAAATATCAAATAAATCTTAAAATATCTTCAATAAATATTTAATAAATGTTAAATAAATTTATATTAATCGAGATTAGTACAACTCTAAATTAAAATGTTGCATGATATAAAAATATTTTTTGATTTGTTCACATGTTATCTACTAAATATCTTGACCAAAGAAATATATGACTTAGACCATTTCCATAATTAAGGGCACAAATGTGAAAGTGAGTTTGACTGTTCGTTTGCTACGCTTTAACGCCCAAAACCGCCGGAAAGCTACATTACCATTGTTTTATTCGATTTGGAACCGGTTTTTTGTATTTGGTACCGGTTTTAAAACCGTTTTTATATATTTTTAGGCAGATTAACGTGAGCGGAGCCGCGGGTAAAAGCTAGTTATAAAACAAAATATGTAGTTATTTTATAAATTCTTTTTTTTTATATATCGCTCATTTACTCAAACAATGCCATAACTCCAAAAAAAAACTAGTTTGTTTTGTTTGCATACAAATTAAAGGAAAAAGAAAATTTTATTTTACTTTCAAGAGTTAAGTAAACAAGATATTTGTATCAAATTTTTAGACAATATGAAGAACCGTAGGAGGATTAATTCTGCATCATTAACTCAATTTTTTTTTTTTTGAGTTATGACTTTCTTTGAGTAAATGAGCGATTTATGTATATTCTGTATCATGGTAGTATTATTTTTACCTCTTTCTGTATTTTATGAGGCAGAATTTTTGAGTTAAAATTAATATGAATTCAGTAAAGTGCGACTTTGACTCGCACACGGACACTATATGAACTTTAGTCTATATAATATACAGTTTTGGCATTTTTTTCGTTTTTGTGATTTTTTCGGTTTTTTAGCTTTGGGGCTTTTTGAGTTATCACGTTTTTTGTGTTCTTGGCGTTATTTCAGTTTTTTGCGATTTTTTCTTAATTTTCATTTTTTAAATTTTAGTGTTAATTGTTGTAGTCTGTATAAAAATACAAAAATACAGAGAGACACAGCGTAGCAATAAACAATAGGATTCCTTTTCACCTTTGGTGTACGGAACCCTAAAAGAGGAAGAGAGGGGACATACCAAATCAATACGGTAACATGATCTTAACGAAAAATGTCACCATGCTCATTTATGTCAGACAGTGAATGTAAAAAAAAAATAAATGATATAATGGAATAAAGTTATATTTTTCCTGAATTTACCGCTGCATATTGGAATATCAAGACACATTACAATAGGTGGTATCATTAATTAAAATGCTCGTCAGCTGCTGTTTTGTTTACAATAGTTCAAAGCTTAACAAACGAATTATCTCGATCTCCACTCAGTAGAAATTATGACTTTAGTCATCCTAATTTTGACAGTAGTGTTGCTAAATTAAACAGGGTAGTATTTTTTTATTTCTTATGCGTCTACCTTTTTGATATGCCTTGTTGGGATATAAACGAAAAAAAAAATTCAAGTAAATCAACAGTTTCTAAACGGCTTGTTCGTTCGACCTTCACGTAAAGAATACACGTGTAGTAAAACTTTTTAAATCGAATTGAAAAATAAAACATTGGTATGAGTTTAATGAAGTCTAAGTTTATTACTCTAAACATTTTGACTTCAGAATTATTTAATTTTTTTTATTTATATCACACTGTGAGGCTTATGAAATTTCAATTCTTAAATTAAATTTTTCGAGTCGAATATTTTAGGGTTTTGTGCTTATTAAGTTTATTTTTAAGTAAAAAAAATCAGATATACTTTTTAAGCCGGGTTAGTATGTAATTGTGTTTCAGAGAAATCTAGCGGAATTCGCCTTACAAGTCATTGCTGAGCACCACATATAAAAAATTATTTCTTATATGGCGTTTGGCATTTCTTTAAACAACCAGTAAAGCTGTTCTGATAATGACTTGAATCTGGCCTTTAAGTAAGCTTTATTATATTGAGTCTAGGAAGAGTTTTAGGATAATTTGTACTATACGTATATGCAAAATATTTATTTATATTTCCTAAATCAAACCAATTATTGTGCCCGCCCTCACTTAGGACAAATATTTTTCTCTTCCAATTGATATGGACTCAAAAAAAAAGATGCTAATGAGGAGCAGTGCCTATCCTTCATACATACCTACACCTGTTTTTGTTATTAATTATGTCTTTATACACATGCATACATACATATGTATATGTATGTATGTATTTCCATGAGTATATATGTATGTATATTAGGGTAATAACCAAATTTTTGGCTCTAGCACTACGTGATGGCGAATATTATTTTATTTAGGAAAAATAATTCACGTCATTTTGGTGTAAAAACCACAGCCATCAAAACGATATTGTTAAATCTCTTAAAAGAAAAGTACATTAATTATTAAAAAAAAAATAAATATTAGTTAGGTGCGTTCGAGAACTCAAAACTTTTAATATATTTTACTGGATTGTAACTATTAGCGCACACATGAGAGAATGACAATGAGTACTCAGACAAAATATGCATACATAAATAAATAGTCCTAATTTTCTTTCAAGCAATTATAACTATAGCCGGTTCCAACAAAGGAGATCATCTCTACTTGGTTTATGCAAAAAAGCTAAAATACGTCACAACTATAAATAAAGCATACATGTGTATCAAGCGCATTGGGCAAAATGAATAAAAAAAAAATTTGCTTTTTACTTGAAAATTTGTTTAAAAAAACAAAAAACACAAACAAATTTTAGGTTTTACAACAAATTTTTAAGTCAAAGGCAAATGCTTTTTTTATTCACTTTACCCATTCATTCTCTCTCATACTTATAGTCTGAGCATGGTTTATACTCAGGCTATATATATATTTAATCGGACAAAAAATTATACACATAATGCTCGGGATATTTACTTATCATTCACCACCGTATACATATATTTGTGTATATAAAATACCAGAGGTAAAACTAAGAAGGCTTTTATGGTGCAAACCTTATTAAAGGCCTGCTTAGGAATTTCTTTGATTCGCACATTCCACACTCCCTTCTATGAGAAGGGAGAAGAGAACAAGTAACATGTTTTGTTTTGTTTTTTACCAAAGCAAAAGCAAAATCCATTAATTTGAAGGCCTTACAGAATATCTGGCGAAAGAAGAAAGAACAGAAGACATATCCCGCAATGGCAACGCGTGTAAAAAATATATGAGTATGGAATGGAGCGAGCAGGCCTTGTACATCCAAAATAAGTAGTATAGAGGCCTTCTAGAAGGCATCCTTACTCCTTCTTGTTTCTACTGGGATGGAATGGAAAATATATGAACGTGTGTGTGTGTATGTATGTGGCTATTTGAAAACATGCTTCATGTGTGTGTGTGTGTAAATCAAATAGCCCTGTATATAGGCTTGTGTAGCCGATTAATAGCCGGAGTATTTTTATACTCATGTGTATGATTGTACCTCATACAGTCTATAAATTTTAGCTGCGTATTTTAAAATAATGGGTATAAACATAGTTGTTGGCTGTTTATAGCTATACGTATGCGGTTTGAAATTATACGAGTGTTTGCATATGAGTGAGTGTTTTTATTTTTTGCTGTACGAATTCATATTTGTAAAACGATATTTTTGTCATTCTCTGGCACACATAATCCAGTAACTGAGAGGGCGAATTGAGAGAGAAAAATTACAGTTCATTGACTGAGTAAATGAAAATTCTTACTACACAAATTTTTGCCTGTAAAATACAGTAAAACGAAACCATTTGTTTGCAATTGGAAACACGCAAAAGCAAAGGGAAACAAAGATTTTTAATTGTTGATGAAATTTTCAAAATAATAAAAAGACAAGTGTATTAAGCTATAAACAAAATAATCACCCTTATTCTATTTGTCAACATCGGCGTCACGTCAATACAATACCAAAAAAATCGATTCTGTCCACGCGTTGTCGAAAACAACCTACTGCTATTACCGGGTTTATACTATTTTCTAGACCTAAGGGAACAAAAATAGACTGTTCCTGAGAGCTAGTAGACAAGCTCGAATTTTCGGGTATTGCATTAACGTGACGTCGATGGTGACAACTGGAATAAGGGTAAATATTTATTTAAGTTTGATGCCAAGAATTAAAATTATTCAATCATCAACTAAATTTTTGAAAACATTTAGGACCTTATGTATAAGGAAAAACTGGCATGAAGTTAGCATAAGTGGCAAAATTGAACATGACCCTAAAGAGTTTTGCAATAAAACTTCACATTAAAAATTAAGCTGGACTTATTTGTGCGTGAAAACTATGTATTGCACCTATTTTTGGTATCAAATTGTATGGAGGAACTCGTTAAAACCTAATTCAATTTCGTCACTTATGCTAACTTCATGCCAATTTTTTCTTATACATAGGGCCGTTGGACATTAACTTACTTCTATGTATACTGTATTGATGTTTGACAAAAAAAATTATTTAAATAGATGAATACCTTGAAAAATTTAACATACATTTCACGAAATGTCGTTAAAATATGAAAGAAAAATAATTGCGCCTCACCAGCTAAATGAAAATCATTTATTTAAAGAAATTTCTTATGCGGCCAAAAATAAAAACAATCTGAGCAATACTATTTTTTTTAAATAATTTTCAATGCCCAATTTGACTATGCTGAGGCCATTTTGATATTTGCACAAAAAAATTCAAAAAAAAGTTACCACCCTAATGTAAATGCTTATGTACATGCATGATGAAAGTTTTGCATATTCTTCCATTCTTTCTTTTTATTTCTTTTTTTTTAATAAAAAATTTACTTATTTGTTCGTTAACCAATTTTATTACTGTCTTATACTTTAGATTCAGCGTCGAAACGCAGCGTGTTTAAGCAATAATAATATACAAATCAAATATAAAGATGTCACGAACCGTCAGGTAGGCAAATATTTAAATATATAAAATACATATGTACATATAATATTAAATATGTATGTATGTATGCGTGTACATAAATATTTTTAATGATCAATTAACAATGTCTTTATGAATTCATTGAATCTGTCTATAGATTTTCTTCTTACAGATATTTCAAATTAATTTATATTGTGGCTGGAATTTTACTAAGCAATGAAGCTATCTGCGACACAGTAGACCGCATCCAGATAACGCCGCGTCTCGCTCAAAGTGCGGAATCAAAGGAAAAACTTAATGAACGTACAACGAGAAACGTGAAACAAAATCTCCAAATCAGTGACAAGCAGCTAACCAGCTTCTGCAAGCGTTGGTATCACAAATTTTTTCTATTTCGTCTATTAAATAAAATGCAAGGACTTTTGTGGTGCCAGTGGAGAGTGTTTAGCGTTTGGACCTTCTTCAACTTCTTCATAGAGTGCTGGACAAATCTGCTCTGTCGCGCATTTTTGATAGGCAGTGACTGTGATGTTATTTATAAATGAAAAAAATTATAATAAAAATAATTTAAAGATAAAGTTAAAATTTAAGCACGATTTCCCATTAGAAACAAAAAATACTCATAAGTCGACTAGACGTCTAGAAAGCATCTAATAAAATTCTGTATTTTAAGCTGATTAACTAGTAGATTGTTTAATGTTAAGCCAAAGAAAAAATGTTTAGTATAATTATAAGTGTCTATAAATAAAAGTGGCTTAAAACTTAAGAGAAATTATTGTTCTAACAATTTGAGCTGAATATTTTAAATATACAATTAAATACAAGCTTAAAGGTAAAAATCTAATTTTGGTCCCTAAATTGTTCCTCTTTTAAGCGTCTTGGTCCATTTGTAATATGAGTAGCTTTAATTTTAATCTTCTGCTGCTGCTGCTTCGATAATCGAATGTTGCGAAGTATCTGAATTGTCGGGACTTATGGCTGCAAGGGGACTCCTATCACCCCTGACATTCAGTGTTGTATGCAACATATTAGCAATGCTGTCAACATCCAAAGTTTCATCTGTTGCCGAAATTTTGCGCAAAGCTGAGCACACAATACTCAGGTCGCCTTTTAGCTCACTTACGACCGCAGTTATTTTCTGAGCATTGGATAGAACTTCAACACTTTGAGTGTAGGGATTGTAGCGTACGCCAAAAGGTCTCTGTATGCTATCGGCAAACATTCTATATTAATAAAAATGAAAGAAAAGAAATGATATAGATTCTTATTTTATTGCATTTTATAACTGAGGTTTCTCTTCAAGCTCAAGAGTGGAAGGATTCAGTGGGCATCAGGTATAGTACCGGGCCTTGTTATAAATTTCAATTTGATGTTCGGTGTTATGTACTGAACATAGAGTATCGAATGTCAAATATGTCTCATGCGATAGTATCGAAACTTTGGAAAAGTAAATTCAAAAAAAAAATTATTTGTTGATTTTTTTAGCGTGTCAGTAAACTTCAACCACTATTTACAAAAAGAACTCCCCTAATGTTTATAGACTAACTCTCAATAAATTATTGAGAATTACAAAGCTACAATCACAGTAGGCTAGTAAACTATTTAAAAAACAACAAATAATATCATTCTGCATGTGTTGGTTAGCTGCAATGAAATGCATTTCGACATGTTAAACCATCAGCAAATAAATTTTTTAAATTCGTATAAATAAATAAAATATGGAATCGTTATATTGAATTTAAATACTATATTATAAAATTTGTTTATGAAACTTTCGGCATGGGACTTGGTTTCTTTCTTAGAAACAAGAATTCATAAGATCGATTCAAATGAAGATCAATTATTTTCCTCTGATATGAAGTTTGCTTACTTTATGCATATTCATGCATATAAATATTCGTACGAATACTCATAACGTATTTGTTTTAATCGAACTAGCACCTAAAGATATGCACACTGATTTGTGTTGATACTCAGACGTATGAATGCCTGTATGTAACCATCCTTATTGATGCGTAAATGCTTTAATACTCATACTCTTTTGAGTATCGCTAAGTTATGAGTTAGACTTGTATCGAACTCTTTCAGTAGCTCGTTTTAGACACAAACCGATGATCAAGCCAATATGATGTCAATGGGTTTGATCATAGGCTTGTGTCTAAAACGAACTACTAAAAAAGTTCGATACAAGTCTATTGAAAGGTGCTTAATATATAAAGTATGTTTTGTTTTTGTAATTGCATTCTTCTACAACCGAACCTCACCGAATCTGTAATAGATTCTACTTATCATTAATAACTGATTCTTTACCTCATTTGCTCCTTAGCTTCTTCAAAGGAATCCGTATAATAGTAAGCATTTTGATAGGATGTTATTATACATTCTTCCTTGCAAGTAATTTCAGGATCAAATTTTTTTATTTTCTCTTTGGTCGTAATGGCATGTTGCAACTCCGCCACAGAGCTGAGCAGGCCAGCACCGTAAACCTTAAACGAATTATCCGGCTGGTGACACAGACCGAACTCAACTGTAAAGAAATAAAGCTGCAAGTACAAAAAAAAAACTTCAAATTAACTACTAACTGGCTTTTATTCTAAAAAAATTCACCAACCGTGGCCAGTTTTTCAATATCGGCATCAGAAGCTCCAAGAGAAGCCAATCCAATTTCTTGAGAAAATTGAGCAAAACTAGAATTGGCCAGTAAAGGCATATGACCCAGCAGCTCATGACAACAATCACTGTAAACAATCCATGATTTTATAATAAATAGTCAGAAGGAGAAAGAGAAAATTATATGCAAATTAAAAGAAAACTTTCGAAAATTCAAGGACAATACAGAAAGAGCTACTGTTGCTGCTAAGCCTTTCATAACTTCTTAAATTTATATAAAAACCATAAGCCAAAATATATTTATATTAGAGACGGATGAGATACGGCCCGAACACCAGTACCACGATGTTTAAAAAGTACGAAACACGCAAGCGAAATATATTTTTTTTTTTCATTTCATTTCATTTATTTATTCATTATGTATACCCGATATCAAATTGAATAGCACAAAATCATTTTTTTATATTCAAATATATACAAATTTTTGTTTAAGTTCATAACTTTAAGCTTAAGAGACCCATACACTATCAACAAATTTGCTAGTCTTGCTCATAGACGTAGAAAGGGCATTCTGGGGAGGTCATTGCCACCAAGAATTGCTGTTTCCCTCCCAAAAATTATTAAAAATTTCATATCATTTTAATATAACTCATAAAAATAACCAGTCATAATGCCCCCCACCCCATAGGAAAAATGTCTATCTACGCCAATTGTCTTGTGTGTTTGACGATACAAAATATTAAATTTTTTCTTTATGAGAAATTTATGCATACATATTTTACACCTAAAATCGTTTCGCGATTTTTCTTGCAAATTTTACTCAACACACGACACGATCCGACCACGCACAAAATCAGGGGTCTAATCGTCGCATCCGAGAACGTACAACTCGTCACGTAAAAACACAATTTTCAGATTATGACATACGCGAACGTACTGAAATCCCACTCAGCTTATACAGGGTGGGCCAAAAGAAACCAAGGGGTGTAAAAGTTTAATAACTTTTTTGTTTATTATTTTTTTTTTATTTTTTCTTCCAGATTATATAGACAACACTTGGAGAATTTATAATGGAGAGGTTCACAACTGAACAGAGAACCAGAACAATAGAATTTTATGAAATCAACTTTATTGAAAATTTGATTATGAGTGATGAAGCTCATTTTCATTTGAATGGCTTTGTCAATAAGCAGAACTGTAGGTTCTGGGGTTCTCAAATACCAAGAGCCATTCATCAACGCCAATTGCACCCCATCAGGTGTACAGTATGGTGTGGGATCACATCTAAAAATGTCATTGGGCCCTACTTCTTCGAGAATGAAGATGGAAGTGCTGTAACCGTAAATGGAGAGCGGTATCGGTTTATGATAGAAAATTTTTTACGTCCTGCTCTTGAAAACAGACCTGGTATGTGGTTTCAGCAGGACGGAGCCACTGCCCATACTGCCCGAGACACAATGGCACTTTTAAGTCAAATTTTTGGAGAGCGAATAATTTCTCGAAATTCGGAAATTATTTGGCCAGCGCGATCGCCAGATTTGACAGCACCCGACTATTTTCTTTGGGGTTTTTTGAAGGAGCGAGTGTATGTGAACAAGCCAGAGACAATCCTTGAACTCAAGGCAAACATTGTTGCAGAAATTCGAACGCTACAGCCACAAGTTTTGAAAGATGTTATGGAAAATGCTCTAAAAAGAGCCCATCAGTGCGAAGCTGAAAACGGTGGTCATTTAAGAGACATCATTTTTCATACTTAGTGTAAAAAAATTTCCATTTTGTATATTATATAATCTGAAAGAAAAAATAAAAAAAAAATTAATAAACAAAAAAGTTATTAAACTTTTACACCCCTTGGTTTCTTTTGGCCCACCTTGTACTATGAACATATCACTTAATTTGTTTTCATACGATTGTCGATACGATCACGGATGTGACGATTTGAACCCAGATTTTCTGTCACGAGCACTTCGTGTTGAGCCGTGCGTGTTGGTGTGACGAAAAAAACACGACACGCATCCATCTCTAATTTATATCTAGTAAATACCTGCAACTCTACAAAAACTACAGAATTTGGGGGAAAGCAGACATTTTTTGTAGAAAATAGTTTCAAATTGTAAAAAAAGGGACAACTACAATGCTATATTCGGTTGTGTCCTTACCCTTCACCGAGGTATGGAATATATTTATATTCAAATAGGATACAGTTAACTTTAAACTAACTTTAAGCTAATTATTTCGCAACTAGTACTGGTTGCCACTTGAATTACTTTCCAATGGAAACAATTAAGTATTTTAACACTGCGATGTTTTAGGCAGTAGTCACGTGTTCCACTCTGCACTACTTTTCGTCTAACTTAAAGTTGACTTTATTTAAGTCACTTGGTAGTCAGTAAATTTGCCAAAAAATGTTGTTCTGAATTACATTGTAGTTAGCTTCTCGTTAGTCCGAAAAAAGTTTACTATAAGTTGATTATTTTTGCAGTCAACTACACATTCTCAGACAGGGTATATACAAACATAAGAACACACATACATATATATTTGTTTTGTGAAAAAAAGATTATTTTTTTTTTTTTGCTATAGTGCAATTTATAGTAAGTGACCTAAAGGCATTTTTCCACTAAAGAATTTCATGCAAAGATTATATTTTCAATATTATTCTACTTTCTGCGTTTCAGATTTTTTTTACATTATGTATTAATATTTTCCCATTTTGAAATTAATGAGGATAAATTAATTAAATAGGACTTTAAGATCAGCAGTTTCTAATGGCAATTTATTTGCCCACATCGAAAACAACTTTTGCCAACCTTTACCATATTGATACCGACACCCAAAACTGAAGAAATATAAAAAACTTTTGCGTAAATATCCTCCTAAAATATAAAATATGTTTAAATAAAAGAAAAACTAATAATTTTTATTTGGTTACTTTTTTACCAAAAAAAAAAAAAAATAGTTTAAATTTTCCAACCCTGGAACCATATTTTTTGATTTTTTTTTGTTTTTATGTATAGTTTCCACAATGCAAACAAGCGACTTGTCTAGGAAATTTGTATAGGAATCACTTAAAAATTTGAGTGATTTTCATATATTTTTTCTAGACAAGTCGCTTGCTTGTATTGTGGAAACTACACATTTATATTATTAATTTATTTCTTTATAAAATATAAAATATGTTTAAATAAAAAAGAAAAATTATTTTATTTATTTTCTCTTAAATACCAAAAAAAAAATTAAAATTTCCCAGCTCTGGGAATGTGTTTTGTATTTTTCTAGTTATACATACAAAACTATTTTTTTTGTTTTTATATTTATTAAGCTTCAGGTCTTGTTTTCTTATGAAAAGAATTAACTAATTTTATTCTATATCTAGCTTAATAAAATTTATTAAGCTTCAGATCTTGTTTTTTTATGAAAAGAATAAAATTAGTTAATTAATTATTAATTAATTAAAAACAAATTAAAAACCAAAAGATCGAATATATTTAAACGAATATCAAAACTATTTTTTCTAAAACATAAAATATATTTCATTTATAAAGAAAAATAAAATATAACTTGACCTAGTTACTTTTATGTACCAAAAAGTGTCAACTTTCCAACCCTGTAATCATCCTGATAAATTTTTCTATTTTGTAATGCGAACTTATTTCTTTTAAAAGCATAAAATAAGTTTAATCTATAGAGAAATAAATAAGTTTCAGTAGGTTACTTTTATATAACAAAAGAAGTTAAAATTTTCCAACCCTGGAATAGTTTTTTAAATTTAATGTTCTGAAACCGTCTTTTTGATTTTGCTGATCTTCAATACCATTTCTGATTCACCAGTCTAAGACCGAACGAAGTTTCTAGCTTTTCTGGGAGTTTCGAATTTCAGGTACAGACAGACGGACGGACGGAAGAACAGACAGACATTGCTTATTCGTCTTCCCTATTCATAAGGACCCAGAATATTCATGTATATAATTATAAAGAGTGGCCAAATTTGAGGTTAGGAAGTAAAGTGGCTGTTAAATGATGAAATGTCAAGAATTGAGCTGTCACCTTTTGAAATTTATTTAGTAAGAAGTTGGGAAATTTTAACCATGGACCGCTAGACTCTTAAACAAAGAATTTAAATTGTGAAAGACCGGTATTACGTGAGCAAACCAGAAACAACTGAAGCTCTGAAAGATGAAATGCGGCGCTGCACTAACGAGATAAGCGAAGCTTTATTGCAAAATGTGGTTCATAATTTTGTGAAAAGAGCACCGCTCGTTTGCCGATGTGCTAGAGGTGCACATTTGCCCGACATCATATTCCATTATTAATTTCCATATTTCTACTTTACATCGGTATCAATAAAACTGAATTTGTCAATTCTTTCTAACCATAAATTTGCACACTCCTTACTTGAGTGCTTGCATATGAATATTGTTAACACATAAAGAATTAAATAAATTTTAATACATCACTATTTTTCTTAAATAAGCACTTACGGTTCCGGTGTATAAAAAGGATCCGACGAATGCCTTATATATTGGGTACAGTGAAATACACGAAATGCCAAGCCGGACAAAAAATCTCTAGGAGATAAATAGCCAGCGACTGGTCGTAACTGAAATCCCGTCTTACGTTTGAGGAAAGCACTAACATCCTGCAGTTGCGGTATATTATCCTCTCTATAGCCGCAATACTTCACCAATTCTGGCCAGTTTTCCATGTACTCGGGCACGGCATACACTAAGTACAAGCGATGAAGTTCACGAAATACGGTTCCCCTTTAAAGTAAAATGAACGAGTTCTTTTTTCTTCTAATTAAATTTTCTCGCTTCTCTCTACTTACCAAGTCTTTATCTCTTCGGGAGTATATTCCACTCGTGGTATGGGATTGCCGCTTCAATGTCAAATGATTCAAAATGTATGTCAATTACTTATTAAAATTGTTAGTTTACTTACTGCTTAAAGTTCATGGCAATAGTAAAGAACTTCTCTCTTCTTTTGCGATAGATTGGATCCTTAAAGCCTGGATGATCAGCATCCAACTCAGAGCCGTACATCAAAACATTTTGAGCTTTATCCAAATCCGATATTTTCCTAGGAAACCAAACCATTTCTCCAAAATCTAGCAAGCAGAAAAGATATATTATCATGGTGTATTACTTTATTTAAGAACTTGAGAAATTACAAACCAAAACTTGAACAAGCCGAAAGAGACGGTGCTCGAACAATTGCATTTTTATCGATGGAAGCATAGTTCACTGAATGTACTTCCCGATTAAGCATTTGTATAACCTGATCCAAGCGCTTTTGGTCGCACTCAACATCAACGATAACATCGGCCTTAAAAGGTTTAAGATAATAAATTGTATAATAATATAACAAAAATTAAAAATTTAAAAAACCCCGAATATTTGTAGAAAAGATGTGATATCTTCTATACAAGATATCATATTACAAGCGGCTGGACCGATTTTATTATAACATAGCTAAGAACCTTCTATATCAAACAGAAAAAACTAAATCAAAATCGGTCCAGCCGTTTGGTCTGTACGTGTACTTGTACAGACACACACTACAAACTTATAAAACCCCTTTTTTTAGTCGAGGGTTAAAAATAATTTTAAAAAATTACTCGAATTTTGTTGCTGCTTACGCCAACTCACTTAAGCAAATTTTTTTTATAATATTCCTCAGAAAATGAATGAGAATTATTAAACTTTTGAAACTGCTAATAATAACACGGAAACTGTCTGTTTAGGATAGGGGATTTTACTTTTAGAAAAAAAATTAATTCCTTGGGAATTATGGGAATATTTTCTTTCTTTCAAAAACTCAAAAAGTGTTTAAAAAAAATTGGTGTACGTGAACCCAGTCTTAAACAATGCACGAGACATCAATGACAAAACTATGAGCATGAGAGAGCAAAGTTAGATAAATTTAATTAAAACAAAGAATAATTTTTCGTTGTGCAACTTTAAAGGCTCAGTTAGTGTCCACACCTGATGAATTTATATCATGATGAATGTTAAATTGATATCATGATGAAAATTCATCACATATAGACTCAATTTATTAATATTATGGCAGCGTTGTGATATAATCATCAGAGCTCACCACCTGATAAATTTATCTTGATATCAAATGTCATTTTATGTGTTACTGTCCATTTAACGTTTATTTATTAAAAAAATTTCGATTAAAAAAGGCGGCACAACATTTATTTGTGTTAAACAACACGCAAATTATATATTTTTTGGCAAGTATTTTTCATATATTTATTTGATTCATCATCATATAAAATCATCAACGTCTACCGCTCGATGTTGATATTGATAAAAAATGACAGTTGCTCTGCCGGCGTTATATTACGAGTTATGATATAAAACCATCAGGAGTGGACACTATGTAATGCAATGTAACTGCAACGGAAAGAAACAATCTGTACATTACTTTTCACGACCAGCTACTTCCTACCGTTGCAGTTATATACCGTTACAGTCGGCTAACTGAGCCTTTAAAGTTGCACAATGATGAATGATTCTTAACATCGTTTAGGTAGCCACAAAAATGAAATATTTTCCGACAATTCGTTAATTTCATTTGTTTGTTTTTCATTAAGCGCTACCTAAACGGTGTTAAGAATCATTCCTAGGAAGTTCATATGTTCTAAAAAGTTGTTTATTGAGATCTTAGGTACATTTTTGTAGTTTATTGTTTCCTTGAATTTTGAACGGTTTGCTACCTATGGTCCTGAACAGGGGAAAAAAGGTAAAAAAAATTTTTTGCGATTTTGATCTTGAATATATATTTTTTAATTTATATGCTCACAACTTTTGTTCTTTACGACAAGAGCTACAACTTTGCCTGAGGGACTAAATCAAAATTCTGAATGGTTTGCCAGATATGAGCCTGAGAAAATGCAAAAATGACCCCGAAGCAGTAAGTCTTTCGGGGCTCATAAAAAATGCATGACTTGGGGCAAAACTGGGAGACACGGGTCATTTTTTTGTTGGTCTTTTATCAGGTAGTGGTGTCCGTATATGGTTATATTTTTTCGTATTGCACTGTGATATTATTCGCCCATGAACTCAAAAGTTGTTCAACAAAAATTTGCTGGGTATGAACGCAATCTAATTGTCGTCAATGTTAATATTCTTGTTCGTGTGAGTGTTTGTTATGTTTATTTAAGGTATAATAAATAGTCTTCGTCTTAACATAGTGTTCACATAAGATGATTTTATATAATAACTCGTAATATCGTGCCATAACCGCCAAAATAGCTTAAGCAACATAATTTTCGAACTTAAATTTTCTACCAAAATCGATTAATAGCGATCGTAAATAGTCGATTTTCGTCAAAAAAAAAAAAAAAAAAAAAACCAAGTCCAAAAAAATGTGTCCCTTAAGCTATTTTAGCGGTTATGGCTCGATATAGCGCCGGCAGAACAACTGTTTTTTTGATGTGTAAGCATCTATACGCTAGGGGGTAAAAATCTTTTAACTTTGATTTCTTTGCTGAGATTTCTTTGCTTTTCTTTCACAGCATTGTCAAATCGGTGTGAGCTATGTATCAGTGTATTAGTGTTTGAAAGAAGCAATACCAAGCAGAGAAACAAGTCGACCGGCTCGAAGCCGACGGTGCGCCGCCGCCGGTTATTTTTCTGTATATTTCCGTAGACCAAAGGTGAAAATGAACCGTAAGAGCTGCGGACTTGAAATTTGGACACAATGTGTAGACATTTGGCCACTACAACAACAAATACATGAGAGTTAAAAATTAAAGGGTGTTCCAAAACGAGCAACGAAAAATTTTAAAATCCCATGTAATATACATACAATTGTATGTACATACATATATACACTTGAAATTTTAAAAGTAAGTGCATTTTTATACAGACTACAACAATTAACACTAAATTTAAAAAATTTAAATCAATGGGTGTTCCATCAGTTAATGCAATTTTGACAACTTGCTGTATCTTGGAAACCGTAAGAGCAAAACTCTTGAAATTTTCAAAAACGGTAAAACTAAAAAATCAATAAAATATAAAATCGCCAAATATAAAAAAATCGCAAAAAAAAAACAACAAAAAATCGCCAAAACGAAAAAAAGCACCAAATTAAAAAAAATCTCTAGGACTAAAATAAATCGCGAAAAACCGGAAAATCGCCAAAATGAAGAGAAAACCTTAAACAAAAAAATCGCCAAAATGGAAAAATCGTCTAAATAAAAAACCCCAAAAACAGAAAAAAAAATCGCCAAAATGAAAAACCCCAAAAAACAGAAAAAAATCGCCAAAATGAAAAAAAATCGCGAAAATTAAAAAAACCCAAGAAAAAAACGCCAAAACGAGAAAAAAGCGATAAAACTGAAAAAAAAATCGTTTAAACTGAAAAAACTTAAAAAAGGAAGAAAGCTAAATAAAAAAAAAATTATCAAAACCGAATGTGCGCGAGTCAAAGTCGCACTTTACTGAATTTATTTTAATTGCAATGCGTACACAACAACAAGAACAGCAACAACTAAACGATGAACAACAGGAATTAAAAATTAAAAAGTAAAAGTAAAGGCATTTACCATAGATGAGCACTGCAGTACCACTAAAGTTTCATTAAAAATAATAAAAAAATTTTAACAAGTAAATTTTTACTGATTACTAAAATTTGTTTCTACAATTTTTATAAATTGCCTAAATGATTTGTTATATGATGAGGTTCATTGAATTTTCAGTAATCAGTAATGCCCGTATTCATAATGAAATTCTGCCAAGTGGCTAAATGTTTTTCATACAAAAGTTTCAAAATTTGAATGAAAAAACATTGCCACTTGCTACAATTTTATTATGATTACGGCCCTACGATTTTACTGGTAATGCAAATTAAATTTCATTAGCAGTAAAAATTTACTGAATTTTTTTAGTAATCAGTAAATTTACTGCTTACTGCAATTTCGAATGCAGTACATATACATATACTGCAGTGTGCCCATTTACTAACCAAATAAGTTTAATAAAACAAAATAATAAGCAACAAATTCATATGTATTTACAATATTGAAAGTTTTGATACTTTTAATTAATTAATTTAAAAAAAGACACTAAAAGCATAAGTACTTCCAACTTAAAAAAAAAATTTCATTACTAGATGTTTACACATCTCCTCTGTTATCGGACTCACATTGCTTTTTTTCTATTAATATTAACACAAAGGGGTAGACATTAGTGTCCTGCACAAGAGTATTTATAAGACTTTTCAAGACAATAGAGATTTTTTCCAATGTTTTACTACAGCGAAATATTCTAAAAGAATCGCTAAACCACACTGTTGGCAAGACACCACCGAAAAAAATTACTTGCCAACAGTGTTGCTTAGCGATTCTTTTAGAATATTTTGCTGTAGTAAAGCATTTGAAAAAATCTCTCATGTCTTGAAAGGTCTTATAAATAGTCTTGTGCAGGACACTAGTAGACATTGATGATTTTATATCATGATAAATCACAGAAATATTTGCAAAATGCTTGCCAAAAATATCTAATTTGCGTGTTGTTTAATTTTTTGGTCATAAATAATTGTTGTGTCCCCTTTTTTCTAACGAAAATTGTTTAATAAATAAACATTAAATCGTCAGTAACACATAAAATGACATTTGATATTAAAATGAATTTATCAGTCCGTGAGCTCTGATGATTAATTATATCACAACGCTACCATAATATTAACAAATTGAGTCTAAACGTGATGAATTTTCATCATGATATCAATTTGACAGTCATCATAATACAAATTCATCAGGTGTGGACACTATGTAAAGACATGACAGTAATCAAAACTCAATATAGCGGCCAACAGACGTCATTTTGTAAATGCGAAAAAAAAAGTCGGCGAACTATATCAAAATGGGTAGCATTTGATAGGTATTTTAAAATCATATTTAGGTTTCTCTTATGATTTTTCATTTGGTAGGACCATTTAGGATATTTAACGTTTCAAAATTGGTCGCAGTAGGGTGCCGCACACCAAAGGTGAAAAGGAACCCTACTGTTTTCGCTACGCTGTCCGTCACAGGCTATTTTCTCGAGAACCGTAAGAGCTACGGACAGAGTGTGTAGAACTTTGGCCGCTACAACAACAAATACATGAGAGGTAAAATTTAAAGAGTGTTCCAAAACGAGCAACGCAAAATGTTAAAATACCATATAATATACGTACATATGTATATAGACACTTGAAATTTGTAAAATTAGTGTATTTTGATACAGACTACAACAACTAACACTAAAATTTAAAAAAAAATTAAAGGGTGTACTTTCAGTTACTGCAATTTTGAATATGTAATTTTGACAACTTGCTGTATCCTGGAAACCGTAATAGCCAAAGTCTTAAAATTTTCAAAAACGGTAAAACAAAAAATCCCAAAATTATATTATTATCCAACGCCAAACCGAAAAACAATCGCCAAAAATCCGAAAAAATCGCCAAAACGAAAAAAAAGCACCAAATTAAAAAAAAAGAAATCTTGCACTAAAATAAATCGCCAAAATGAAAAAAATCGCCAAAATAAAAAAACGCTTAAAACCTAAAAAATCGCTAAAACGAGAAAAAAAAGCACCAAAACTACAAAAGCACTAAATTAGAAATAGTCAAAAACGCAAAATACGCCAAAACTAAAAAAACCATATTAAAAAAACGCTCAAAACCGAAAAAATCCCAAAAACAAAAAAAAATCCCAAAACAATATATATTATATAGGCTAAAGTTCGTAAAGTATTACATATCTAGTGTCCGTACGAAACCCTTCGTGCGCGAGTCAGATTCGCACTTTACTGAATTTATTTTAATTCCTACTTGTTTATTGCAGGATATATTCTGTTATTTGATTACACAGAATGAATGTTAGACTATTAAAATTTTTCAGTTTTAGGGCCATTATTATGACTTGACGATAAATTTCCGGATAGTTAATCTTAAGTTTAGCAAAAATTAACTATAAAATGAACTTTAAAATTGTTCCATCATTAAAACTCTCCGGGAAAATAAAAAATACAATTTTTGTTTGTTGGGAACATTTGTGTGGCAACTTCAAATGACGGAACATCACCATTAAAGGTATAGGTAGGGTGAACTTGTCTTTAACTTATCGCTAACTTGTAGTTAAAGTGAAGTTGTAATAATGAAAAAGTCTTTATCCATATAAAAACCTAGTTTTCTTTTTGATTTAATTTAGAATTTGAGCGCAACTATTTCTTAATTATAATTTTTTTTGATGATCATTATTATATTTTTAAAATTTTAGCGTTTTTTTAGAGCACTTTTAACAAAATTCGTTTTTCAAAAAGAAAGACATAGGCACAGTTTTCTTATTGCAAATAGTCGAGTTATTAAGAAAACTTTTATAGCAATCACTTTAAAAAATTGTGTTGTTTTCACATAAATTTTTTAGAGCAGCAAATTCAACAATGTATTTTTTGATCTCAAAACATCTAATTTTTGTTATCGTTGAATTATTTCAACACTGACCTGATTGGTAGCATTTTCCAAAGGTGACAACTCCAAATGCAGCACATTTATACCCAACTCTTGGAAAACTTGTAATGCCCGAGCCAAATTTCCCACTTGATTTTTTAAAGTAAAAATTATCGATATTCGGTCGCCAGAGGAACTATATTGATATGGTTTCTCAAGTATATCCTTGTTATTGACACTATGTGCTGGTATATCCTAAAAGAGTTGTAACGGCACACAATTATTTTTCAAACTTTCCAAACTAACACATTCGCTTACGAGGTTTATAGTGGTGCCAACAATTTCCTTGTTACTTGGACGGTGACCATGCAAGGGACTGCCCTGCTTAACGGCCCATTCCTGCTCTCCACTGCGATAAAGCCACAAGCCCAATAAACTTTTACCCGAAGCACTCATTTTTTTCTTATATGAAAAACAAAATAAAATTAATGTATGTATGTAGATATTTTTTCTAGTTTAGTTTTCGATTTTTCGTTTCAACAACATTCGCTTTAAATGAATCCAACGCTACGACTGGAACTTTCTCGTGCTTGCTTTCGCCTTTTATAGTCGCACTAAAGCGCCCGCATCCTTCTTGACATCAACTACAACAACAAGTCATAAAGCAACAGTTGGAAAAAAGGATACTCGAAAGAAAATCAAACTACAAACATACATATTCAATTGTATATATTAGCATGACTTTTAAGGTATACATACGCACACATGTCCACAAACACTAACACACACACACACACATTTATTTGGCAAGAAACACGCATCTCCTTTGAATATAAATGTGTATGTGTGTGTGTGGTGGGAGACTGTTACATGATGTGCAAATTAACAAAATATGTATGTGTGTATGTTACTCAAGTGCTCAAAGTATATGAAAAGTTTATCTGGTATTTATTTAAAATTATTTCTTTCGAAATTGTCGAGGTCAGTCATGGTATATTTTTTTCGGCTTTATCATCATCAAGATTACAGATTCGGTCATACACACACGGGTATACAGTTACCAATATAATATATATATATGTATATGTATATATGTATGTACCTGTATGTATGTATGTACATGTTTAAGTATTAATAATGTTATTTTCACTTAATATTTCTATTGTGATGATGCCACACATATAAAAAATGTTCCTGCAATAAACACGTTTAATTAAAAAAAATTAAAAATGTTATTGATTCAATTAAACTTTTAATTAAATTACAGTTTTAAACAAAATTTGAATTGACTCAATTACATTTTTAATTGATTTTTGATTTTTTATTTTTTTTTTCAATTAAACGTGTTTATTTATTGCAGGAAAACTTTTTTCTGAGCACACATGTGGTAAGTGAGGTCCTAAATATAAATTTGGACAAGCTTAACTTAATTTTATTTTAACTTTTAATTTCACCAAAAACTCAAATATCTACAAAACTATATGTACATACGTACATATGTATGTAAAATAAGAGGAAATCTTAATTCCCAGAAACCTTTAAAATGTAACGAAAAAATAAATTTTTCACAAAAAAGGCGAAAATCTCAGCAAACTACCAAATCCTTCCCACAAAAATACAGAAAATGCAGCTTTCTCCAATCAGTCTAATTTAAATTTTCTTATCTTCTTAAGAAAATCTCATTCAACTCAATTATGAATTTTCCCGTGTAGTAGCCGGCGAATAAACAAATACGGGAGAACGTGTGCCAAGATAGCGTTGACGAATTAGCGTCAGTTTTGGGAATGTAAAAACCTGGGGGGGGGGGGGGGGGAAATGGGGAAAGCTGGTGGGTATTTTTGAAAACATATCAACAAGCCAACATCGATTTTGGGAATCCAAAGGGGAAAACAAAACAAAATCCGTTGATGAATTTTTCCAGGCACGTGCAAAAACGTTTTTGAAAAAATATTACATTAAACACATTCACCACAGCAGGCTACCGACTACAAAATGTCAAGGATAGAACACACATGTTTATATGAGAGCGATTCTTTTGAAGACAGCAGGTTGTTGTCTATGCTGATTTTGTCGTTGTAGAATGTCTTTGGCTAGAATGAGAAAATTCAGTGTTGCCAGTATAATACAAAATGTTGAATGAATGATATCGTACAATTATTTTATATTATTTAACAGAAACAATATCCAAAAATTGATGTAAAGAATAAATTGATTCATTTTTATACTTTTACGTCATATAAGTACATTTTGAAAGAGTAATTTACTTTTTATAAATGCGAAATATTTCAAGGTGGCAATACTGAACTATGTACACTCAAAATAAAAATCAATACATCCGTACTTAAATCAATCCAAAGCGGTGTCATAAGTACGGTAAGTACGGATTTACTTAAATCAAGTACAGAAGGCTCGATTCAAGTACGGATAATTGAAGTGCTAAATACTTAATTTTATCCATATCTAATCCTGAATCCGTACTTGAAATAAACCCAAAACGGGATTGATTTCAGAAAACCTGTGATTGAATCAAATTCAAAATGCGCTTGATTCAAGAATTTTCTAGTGTATTTAATCGCGAATCCGTACTTGAAATAATCCTAAAACGAGATTGATTAAGGAAAATTACAGATTGAATCAATCTAAAAATGGGGTTGATTTAGTGCCGAAACCGTACTTGAAATAATCCAAAAACGAGATTCATTTAAGAAAAAATCAGATTAAATTAATCTCTAATTGCACCTGTTTTAAGAAATCCTAACTTGATTTATTGAATAAAAAAATTTAATTTATTTTTTAATTAACATTATAATAATTTATTCGACCTTTTAGTTTAATATATACAAGTTTTATTTAAGCTTTAGGTCCTTTTTGTAAATAGTTGATAACAATATTTATTATTTTATCGATATTTCGCTGCAACGTTATGTAGAAGCTATCGATAAAATAATAAATATTGTTATCAACTATTTACAAAAAGGACCTAAAGCTTAAATAAAACTTGTATATTTTTTAATTAGCTTTTTACTGTCCATATTAATTTTTTTTATATATATATTTGTTTTAATTAGTTTATTCCACTTGAAAAGGTTTTCACCAAACTCCATGCGAAGACAAAAAGCGATCATTGCTTCCTTTACGTTGCTCTTTTACATGTTTCGGCAGAAAATTATTATGGAAGATTGCTAAATGAGACCAAAATTAAGGTTCTGCGGAAGGAAAAAATTATAGATTTTAAATTTATATACATAGGTTATTTTAGCAGTTTGTTGAATGCTGTTTTAATAAATAATAATAGGAAATTGCCCTGCACAATACTGCCTCTTTGTCATCAATGAATAATTATCTGTTTTGCTCTCAACTAAAGCTCACGTTTCTAGATTGATTACATTTATAATCGTCATCGCTCCAAAAGTGCAATCCCATCAGTGCTCTAAGGGAAACTATGTCATTAAGAAGCTAGGGGTTCTTGGTCACCTAGAGCGATAACATATTTCTGAGTCCGGTCTTACAGCGAGTTGAGCAAAAAAAAAATAATTATCAATGAGAAATTATGAGGCATGCGTATGCAAAAAGTTTTCGTACCTATTACTATTTTTTTACTTAATATGTGTGTATGTATATTTATAAAATATAAAAAAACTACAGATTAATATATACTTCTATATATGTATACATCTTTTACGGACATTTTCATAATGTTAGCAAAGTGTGTATATTGTGAAGCAGAAGCAATTATATATTGGGTTCACAGGCGACAATTTCAGTTGAGCAAATTTTGGGCTTAAGGCTCAGTTAGCCGACTGTAATGTAAAGTAACTGCAACAGTAGGAAACAGCTGATCGATATTGTTATGCGAAAAGTAATGAAAATGGTTATAGAGATGTAATGTAAAGTAACCTACTTTTCATATAAAAATATCGATCAGCTGTTTTCTACGTTACAGTTACATTACATTACAGTCGGCTAACTGAGCCTTTATGGAAGATGAAAGAGAATATAATGAAGATGGGAAGTATCATATTTTCCTCTCTCGCCGACGAACTAAAAAGTTGCTCAACTAAAATTGCCGTGTGTGCAACGGCACTTGTTAAATACAACACGCACAATCGATAAAAAAAACTCATATTTTTACTTATGCCTTAAATATTGAGAAACAGCTCCGCAATCTAAGCCCCTCAGAACCTTTAGTAGTTTTCCTTTGCTTTCACTTTTTATTTTATTTATTTATTTATTATATATAGTTTTATTTTTTTCACTTTTATATTATTAAAAAGATACTTTTTCACACGAGTATTAAATATCAACCGCGCCTAGTCACTTTTAAATAAAACATTTTCTGTTACGGTGAGTATACACGATACTACAAATCGTACGATAAATCGTACAAGTAACGTGTATCATGCTGTCGTACTTATGAAGTATACTTTTTAATGGGTGTTTTTTATTGAGGTATAGAACTGTAAGTTGGCATCACTTTTTTAACTGGCGGCCATTTTGTCAGCTGTCAAGTGATTAATATTTAGTTTGGTTTGCCATTTCATCATAAACAGGTTGACAAAAGAACAACGCTTGCAAATCGTGCAAATTTATTTCGAAAATAATGGTTCAGTTCGCGAAGTTTACCGCAAGCTCCGTCCATTTTATGGTCGACATAATCGTCCATCAGAGCAATTAATTCGGTTAACCATGGATCGTTTTCGCACTACGTTTACTCTATGTGATAATACGCATCCGCAGAGACGTCGAACAGTGCGCACCGAAGAAACAATTGCCGCTGTAGAGCAAAGTGTTGAAGAAGACCCGAATGAATCGATTCGCCACCGTGCACAGCAATTGGAGCTTTGTCCATCAACCTTATGGAAGATTTTGCGCAAAGATCTTGGCTTGCGACCTTACAAGATCCAGCTTGTGCAAGAATTAAAGCCGCGAGACCATGCAATGCGTCGTGATTTTGGTGTATGGGCCGAAAATGAGATTGATCTCGATGCTGATTTTCATCGCAAAATTTTGTTCAGTGATGAGGCTCATATTTGGTTTAATGGCTACGTCAACAAGCAAAATTGCCGCATTTGGAGTGAAGAGAATCCACATGAGACCCTTGAGACGCCATTACATCCACAAAAACTGACTGTTTGGTGTGCTCTATGGGCTGGTGGAGTCATTGGGCCATACTTCTTCCGAAATAATGCTGGAGAGTCAGTTACCGTTAATGGAGACCGGTATAGAGCCATGATAACCGACTATTTTGTTCCCGAATTGGATGGCATGAATGTGGATGAGTTGTGGTTCCAACAAGACGGCGCTACATGCCACACAGCGCACGTCACAATCGATTTATTGAAGGAAACATTCGATGAGCGCATAATTTCGCGGAATGGACCTGTCAATTGGCCACCAAGATAGTGTGATTTGACACCATTGCATTATTTTCTTTGGGGTTATGTGAAGTCGCTCGTCTACGCCAACAAACCAGAAACGTTAGGGGACTTGGAAGCCAACATTCGTGGCGTTATTGCCAACATACGGCCCCATATGCTCGAAAAAGTGGTTGAAAATTGGACCTGTAGAATTGGCTTTATTCGAGCCAGCCGCGGCGGCCACATGCCCAAAATCATATTTAAACATTAATGGCATAAAATTATCCTTCCAATAAAGCCAAATTGATGGACATTAAAACGATTTTCTTGTGTTTTATTTCAATTCGAAGTTCTATACCTCTAAAAAAACACCCGTTAGTACGAAAATCAAAAATTTTTGATTTTTGTGGGCGGAGCTTCGATAAGTACGATAATAAGTATTGTGTATCATGCTGTTGTACAGCAAAATTAGTTTTATGAGAAAATGATTTAGAAAACGCAGTGTTTCTGCGTCTCAATTTTAAAATAAGATTTATGTAGAGGATATTTTAATTAAAAAAAGAAAATAAAGTACTATTTTAATCATTCTCTACAACATGCCCCTTTTCTTTTTGCATTATTTTTTTCATTCTTTTCCACTGCAGTTCACTTTTAATTAATAAATCCACCACATTATTAATTTATCCGCGTGGGTATTGCCTTAAAAATTTTCTTTCAAATGAATTAGTATGATTTATAGTAACGTGTATCTTAAAAAGCGTTAATAATAATAATAATAATTAATAATTTTTAATAATTTTTATAATTTTTATTTTAATGTATTGATTTTCTCATTATATTGAATTTCAATCACAACAAGCACACTACCAAATGAATTTGAAATTTTTTTGTTCAAAAGTATTTTTCTTTTTCTTTTCATATGTGTATAAAGTAAGTACACAGCCGTACTTTAAATAATTTTTTTTACTCAATTTAAGAACTTTTTATTTGATTCATATATTTTTACATAATTTAAGCACTTCATACTCAATTTAAGAAACTCCAGGATTGGTTTTCCAAAGTAATCCCGTTTTTGGTTTGTTTTAAGTAAATGTTAGTGCTATTCGTACTCAAATTTTTAAGTACGATTCGTACTAAAAGTAAGTAGAAAAAACTTGAATTTAGTACTGCTTTTTTCTTTCTGTGTATTTATACTTAAATATTAAATGATGCTGCTGCCGTCTCCAAAATCATTAAGTATCAAATCATTAGTCGTGAGTTCGAGTAGCCTACTGTGGTGAATGTGTTTAATGCATATATTGTAATTAAATTGCTTGCATGCTTGCAGTTTATTTGATTGATTAAGAGCATACTGTACTGTTTAGGAAGAAACATTTATTAACATGACTTAAGACTTCTTCACTTGCATTTATCTGCAAAAAAATAATACAAATACATAATTATCATTTCTATATTTACTGCAATTCTTTAAAAAAGAAAAGTAACTGTGTCATCCAAATGGTTCCTTTTAAACATGACACCATCACAATTATACACATCATGACATTTTGATTTTCTTAAGTTTTCAACTTTCCAACCATTGCACTGCACTATAGGAAATTTTACTCATCTTAATTAATTACAACCAAACTGCAGGACGGGTTGAAATGATTTTATAGAATTAAACTTCACGTTCTTAAACTTTTTTTAGCACTATGTCATGAAGAGACAAATTTGCTTTTGACAAAAATTAATAATACACACTCACTCACCTTTTTCCGTCTTAATTTTTTTCATTTTCGAAAACCATAAATTTTTATTCTGAAAACCTTTACTACATTCAGGGCTAGTTTCTTATTAATTAGTTAAACCTAGTTTAACATATGTTTGAAAGAAGAAACAAATTTAAACGGGGTTTAACTGCCCCTGCTTTTTACAGTGATGGACTAACAGTTGTCAATTTAACTAGAAATACCATAATTTGTTTTCAATCTAGATGTGGCATTCTTGAAAAAGTTTATATATAAGCTTTAATAGGGAAACACTTAAAAAGCGATGTGACAATTCTTTAGATTTATTCAAAAAATATATATTCAATAACTTTTCTGAATTTTTTTTTAATAAAAAAAAATAGCATGGGCTTAAAAAATAATGACTATGAGTCTGAACACAACGTAACGATTATTTATTGCGGTGTGGTTTTTCATATGATTTTGAAGTAAAAAACCGCAGTGCGGAACGGAATAAAATTAAAATCTATTTTATTTTCTTCTTTTTCTTTTCTTTGTTAAACGAAATCTTTGTAAGAACTCCTATTCATTATACACATAAAAATGATTTGGACGTGTTTCTGTTTCTCTTATTTTCCTCACAATTGTGCTATGTAAGTTTTTCTGCTTTCAGAATCACTCAAATTTTCGTCGTCATAACAAACATCAATTTTATTTACATATATATGAATGCATTTATTTGTTAAAGTTTTTAGTCAAACTGACACTTCTAACTTGAGTTTAACTGAGCAATGTGGCTCGGTTAAACCTAGATGTTTAATTAGATAAACTTTATTTGATTAACAACATTTTAAGTTTAAACTGTGGTCAACTAACAAGTAAAGTTTATCTTTATGTTAAAAACTAGCTCTCAATCGTTATTTGGAATCACACACAAAACACTTGACAAATTGACAGGAAATCAAAGTTGTCGAAAAAAATTAAATTTCTTTGTTAAGAAGAATAAATTATATTTCCATTCACGTTCTCTCACGCGTGACAACACTCCTTTGTTAAACCTTTTAATTTGGTTTAAATATGCATTTAAAAAAACTTTTGTTTTAAATTTGACTTAAGAAAAAATAGATTTATGATTTCTATGGGGAATACAATATATATTTCGTTTTAGTTAGTTACCTAGAAAAATAGGTTTTTCTTATAAAAATTGCAAATATGTGCAATCATCTGCTATAAGTTTTTCTTAAAGTTCTTTTATTTTGTCTCACTTCCATAATTTCGATTTAACCACCCCAATACATGAATTTACCAAAATTTTGTTAAGCCCAAAAAGAAATTACACACTTTTGACATTATCTTCAATTTATTAAATTTTACAATTTATAAACTCTTATTGCTGAAACGTTCGTCTGAAATTTGCACTGTATTTACTGTATACAGCCCCTATTTGCTACCTCATACACAAACCGAATGAAAAAAAATGTTATAATGTAAATAGAAACGTGTAATTTTGTGATGTTTGTAGATATATTAGAGCAAAAATAATTTTCAATATTAAATATTTTTAGTTTTGGCCAAAAAAGCACAAATTTCCTACAGTGCATCCATCCATCGTTCTCAGCACAGCAGCAGGTTCTTACAAAAATTTTAAGTGTACAAGGATGTGCGTGTGTGTGTGTTTGTGTGTATGTGCGTAAGTATTTATGTGTGGGTGTTTTCTTTTTATTGCAAAACTCCGATTGGCTAAATAATGGAAAAATCAGGCTTTTGTTATAACTTGTATCTAGATTATAAAGCTTTTGTGCTACATTGTGACGTCAATGATGCGGAGAACAAAAAAAAAACCAACTTAACTTCATTAATAGTTTTAAATTGTATTTCATTGTTTGTTTTAAGCTGATACTATTTTTCTTTTTTTCCAAAATCAGTTGATTTTGGGATGCACGTCTGTTTTTATATACAAATTATACACATGTATTCTGTATTTATTTTCCATTTATTTACTCAAAAAAAAAAATTAACTTTATTTCATATATTCATATTATTCTATTCAAGTTGACTTGAGCACCCATTTATAAAAAATAGATAAGAAACTGTTCAAGTAACATTGAATGTTTATTGCAAGTTTTTATTTATTCGTCTTGATGTTGTAAGATTTAACCATGATTTTTATAAAGCACTCGATATAAATTACACTATGCAACAAATGAAGACTTTTTGAAAAACTAACAGACTGTAGAGTATAGGTTCGATAGTACTATCAGAGGGTAGTAAGACCCTATAGATTTTGCTGACCAATTTTTTTATGGGCCTCCAAAGATTTCGAAAATCAGTGTTCTTCCAAGAAAATTTTATCTTCAGTTTTTGGCCAGCAGCTTATACAGACCTGGTGATACCTCTAAGCTATATAAAAGTCAATAATGTAGCTAAGGGTATACCGAACAAATCTTGTTCACATCTTATGTCAAAAAAATAATTTCTTCGTGAAATTTTTTGCTGCAAAAATTAAGGAAAATTTTTTTTTTACATTTTTCAGAATAACTTCCAGAAACTCCATTTTTTGCCAAAGTTGTAGCTACGGTAAAGCTGAACAACTTTCGTGAACATATCAATGAACATATCTGAACGTGCCTAGGCAACCTAATAGTGTATACAGATTAGTTTTTACCTCGAAAATTTTTGTTTTTCACAATTTTTCAATGGTAATTTTTTTTTTTTTTTTCAAAATAGTATAATCAAGTGTACACTAATCTATTGAGTTTCAGTAACACTTTGTGTAAAAAAATTATTTTTTCTCGCACACGAAGGGTTCCATACGGACACTACATACATATGTATGTAATACTATACGAACTTTAGCCTATATAATCAAATATCTTACCTGATGCGGACATTAAAAAAAATTTGTACCCGGTAAGCTTTTTTCGGTTTTTGGTGATTTTTCTGGTCTTGGCGTTTTTTTATTTTTGGCCCTCTTTCCAGTTTTGGGATTTTTTCGGTTCTTGGCGTTTTTTCGTTTCTGGCGATTTTTCGTTTTTGGCGATTTATTTTAGTTTTAGCAATTTATTTAGTTATGGCGCTTTTTTCATTTTGGCGATTTTTTCTGTTTTTGCCGAGTTTTCGTTTTGCAATTTTTTATTTTGGGATTTTTTAGTTTTAGCGTTTTTAAAAATTTTACGAGTTTATTTCTTGCGGTTTCCGAGATACAGCAAGTTGACCAAATTACATAGCAACAATTACATTAACTGATAGAATAGCCTTTAATTTTATTTTTTTTTAATTTCAGTGTTAATTGGTGTAGTCTGCATAAAAGTACACTAACTTTGAAAATTTCAAGAGTCTGTATGTAATTGTCTGTATATTACATTAGGATTTCAACATTTGTCCTTGCTCGCTTCAGAACACCCTTTAATTTTTAGGTATAATATATTTTTTACATATTCTGTGAAAATTTCAGGTCCATAGCTCTTAGGGTTTTCGAGAAAACAGCCTGTGACGGGCAGACAATCGGACAGACAGACATCGCAGCGTAAACAATACGATGCCTTTTCATCTTTGGTGTACGGAACCATAAAAATTAATGATATAGGCTTCACGTGGGATTTCTCAAAGAGGCGATCGAGATCTCGTGACTTAATATCAATGATCACCTTTGGTGTATGGAACCCTAAAAACAGTAAAAAATTTATTTTGTTTATATGTTTTTAATTTTCTTTGTTGATATTTTTTAACGGTATACATATATCACACAAGCACTCAAGCAGCGCACACTGGGACATATTTGAAAAATATAGAATTTTACATTTTTTTTTTATCGAAATGTTGATTTTTTTATTATTCCAATCGAAAGAATTAACGTATGCAATCAAAATTTTTTTTATGTAATTTTTTCGAAAAATTTATATTTAACGGAATAAAGTGACAAATGCGTTTCTTTACTATGTAACGTAAGCTAAGTTGATGGGGTGCTACAAGCCCGGCACAGATCCAGTTTTCTCATTTCAAAAGTTCTACTCAGTGAGTACTTACACGGGATTTACACGATGACTTTTTACCCTGCATTTTTCTTCAATTCTCTTTTGTGTTGCTACCCCTTTGATTGCCTTTGTACCCCGTTTTTTGATAAACTCTAGAAAAGTCACAGTAAAAGGTCATAGTGTAAATCCCGTATTAGATATCACAAAGTCACATCGAAGCAGGTGCCGGTTTACCTGTTATGACAGCTTGAATGTAGGTGCTTCTTTCCGTTTTTTTAAGTATTGTTGTCAAGGCGAATTCACATCAGGTGATCTCAATTCAGCTGATAATTTTTTTCTTATCAAATCAAAGCAAAATGTTCGGAAATATTCTTGACAGCAGTAAATTTTACTCGAACACTAACAAATATAAGAAGCGAATATGTAGAGTTGCAAATCAAAACCACCTAGTATCACTTCGCCTTGATTGTTGTGTATCATTGCGTTACAGCATAAAAACCATAACATGAATGGTATTGCATACTTTATAAATAAAAATGCATAATGAAAGGAATGCCAAAATGTGTATTCAGCATAACATAAAATGTTATATCCTTTTCGCACATGCAAATTTTAGGGCCAATCCCACGATATCGACAACGTTCGACTTGTCGCACACTTATATTGAAAACAAAAACAAATTTTAATATATTGTTTTTGTTTCAAATGTAAGTGTGCGACAAGTCGAACGTTGTCGACATCGTCGGATTGGCCCTTAATTTTCAAGGTCTTGAGTTTGAGCGTGAGTACATAATTTGTTGTACTCGCCAAGTTGAGTGTGTGTTGTTCTTCGTTCGATGCTTTCGAATTTCCCTTAGTTATGTACGGTTATTTTGGGGTAGATATAGTGAAAATTTGTGAAACTAACCGTTGCGTGGGCAGAAGTGAAGCAAATAGGGGTGTTCTGTAATAGTGTTTTCACACTGACATGGTTTTAATAAAAGTTGGTTTTAACGTTAAAACCAACTGTTAAAACCTGGTTTTACCATACAAATTGTTTTTGTTCAAACTAAATTAAAACCATTGTTGAATTGGTTTTAAGTTAGTTTTATGAAATGCAACCTTGTTTTCGCTGTGATAAATTCAGTGCTGCCAAGTTGAAATGACCAACAGCAGCTGATAATGTTATGCCAGTGAATACCAATAGATGGCGGTTGAAAAATTGTCAACTGAAAAATGGATACAGCAGCAACAATAATCAAAAAATTATGGAAAAAAAAGATTTTTTTGGAAGGAAAACAACAAAAATATTTTAAGTTGAACTGTGGAAAATGAAAATAGACAATATGACTGACATTCATCTGCCTATAAAAAAGATTTATCTTATAATGTATTTGTGCATTTTTATATTATTAACAATATTTCCAAGCACTTCTTCATTCTGTATAAGAAGTTCCATAATTTAAAAAAATTTTATTCACAAAATATTAAATAATTTCCATTTTCGAGCGCATTGTGAAATATCTCAGTTTTTCATACAAACAAAAACAGTTGAACAGTATGTCCAACAAGTGTTATTAAAAAGCAGAAAAAATGCAACAACAAATACACGCATTTCGGCAGGAGATTTATTTTATTTTGAGCAAAGTTAGTAGACAGTCTGTGAGTTAAAAATTGAATTTAACAAACTTGCAGTGTGAAAGCAAAATCAGCTGTTTGTGGTTTTAACGTTAAAACCAGGTTTTAACTTTCAGTGTGAAAACACTATAAGCCGCACGAAAAACAGTGTTTTGCTGATCGCACGATTTAGTGAATTCGAAGTTAAGTTCGTATAAAATATCTTAAGCATCTAAAGCATTAAAACCAATTAAAAAGCTGCAATAAGTCATCTTTTTAATTGGATTCTTTCCTACAAATTAGGCGATCTAAAAACACACGATTTACAGCACACCCCTGAAAGTTAAAAAGTAAATTTAAAAGACTTTGTCAACGCATAGTTTAATTTTCTGTTATTAAAGTTATACATTAGCGTAGTACGAACTGAGATCTGATGGGTCAATACTAGGATGCGATACTTGAGGTCAAGGAGCCATTAAGCAAAACATTAGTATACTCAGGACAAAAACATCGATATAACATACTGTAAATGCCGAATTTATAACTAAAATATTAAAAATATTAAATGATAAAAAAAAACCACAAATAAATAGTTTGAATGTACATTTTTATGTATATATGTATGTATGTATGTATGCCCATTATGCAAATAGAAATGGTGAAATTCATTGCCATGTGGGCAGAACAAACGTTTACTTAAACCGTCTGTATGTTTATTTCCTCGTTGAAAGACTCCTTTTGTTAAATCGTAAGGAAAGGATCATTTATTTTAGGAAAATGTAGGGTTACCATCGTTTACAATAAATTTTTTGTTGGTAAGGGAATTTCGAAAAGTATTATAGAGCGACTCTTTATACAGTATGGACCGGACCATTGAGCGGTTGAAGCGACCAGGATCTAGAAACTTCTTCTTATAGTTTTTGCACAGAAATTTATGAAATCAACCCAATGTGTACTGTAAACTTAAAGCATTGTTTGTAAAACTTATTAAGGCTTTGTAAAGGGTTTTTTTTTTAATTCCATACAAAATTTTCCTTAAAAAGCCTTTATAAAGTCTTAATAATTTTTATAAATAAAGCTGTTAGTAAATATATAAGTAACAGTGTAAACGTACAAAAAATAACTATTGATCCTGATAGAGGAGACGAAATAAATATATATATATATATATATATATATATATATACGTGTATAAGTCTTTTGAAAGTCAACACCTGAACCTAGTCTAACAATGAAGTTGAAGTCCTCCCCCCCCCCCCCAACAAAATTTTTTACAGCGCCCTCTAGCGATTAAGTAAAATTGTTATAATGGATATTATATGAAAAACTTTAGTTAACTCTACATAATTTTATATCCATATGTACTCGATAAAAGTTATTCGAGCAGTATAAATAAACTTTATTTTATTTAGTTTTTAATAAAATTTTAACCGGCAACCCTGCAAATGCTTAACTGCTTGACTCACGCAAGAATAAGTTTTATGTCTTTCTCCTGTTGCTACTATGTATTTTTCGCTACTTTCTTTTTCTATCATTTTAAGTGATTGAATGTGAAAGTTAAACGTTTATTTGAACAACAAACCATTTAAGTATGTTTGCACTCAAGAGGATTTATTTGATTTAACATCCAAATGATAATGAATCAAATGGAAACAAGCATAGAGAAGGAGAAAAATTGAAAGCTGCATAAAAACTGTGATTTAAGTACATGTGTAAGTATGTGTTTGTGCGCCCGTGTGTGTGTGTTTGTGTTTGGATTTGTGTTTGTGTGTGCAAGAGAACTTACATAAATAGTCCTTGTAAATATAGTAGCCGGACCAGGAATTTGTGGATGAAAATGGGAATTTCAAAACGTTTTTAAATTTTATAGGAGAGAGAATTATTCAAGTGACTGAAGTAATTTTTATTTCGACTGATCTTTTATTCGACTGATTTTTATGATAAAGGGCCTGTGCCAAACGGTAGCAAAGTACTAGTGTAAGTAAACACTTCTGACACTTCTGAGGTGAATAAAATTTCACTAGCCCTGGGGTCTAGTAGAATTTTTGACAAGATCAAATTAGAAGCATGGTATCATAAAATTTAAAACCATCGTCGTCGCTTCGAGCCGTCGCACAGTGGGGTGAATAATAGAGAAAGTGGCGATTAATTTATAGAAGTCGTAATTTTAAAGTGTTGTTATTTTTTATTGATGAATATTAATAAATACACAAAAAACCAGCATATAAAAAAAAATTTAATTTTTTCAACCTTTTATGAGCTTTTTTGTATTTTGGAGAAAATTGTTTTATTTGACTACTTTTGCTGTAACTTTGGAATGAAAAAACATAAATTAGTAAATTAAATTTCAAATTAGAGCATACTTTATATGCCTTTAAAAACAATATTTTTTCTTTTGTTTAAATAAAAAAAAATTAATATTTAAATCGCACAAATGCGCAAATATGTATTCTGGGATTTATTAGCTAAAATCTTATATTTTACTAGCATAAAAGCATTTTTTCCTGCACTCATCCGCAAAGTTGTTGAAACTAAATGTATATATCAAAAATACCACATTTTTAGAGCAATTTATTTTTTTTTTAATATTTCTAAAACATTTATTAAACAAAAAATAATTTTTTAAATGGTCATATATCTGAAGTTGACGGTTTCATGATAAAACTTTTACTTTTTTTCATGATAAAACTTTTACTTTTAATCAATGCGCGCAAAAATAACTAAAATTATTGAACTTTGAACACACACTGCAAATAAAGTAAACTATCAAGAATTTTTATTTTTGCAGTTAGTGATGTAGAATTTTACCTACATACTTTCATATGGTACCAAATACGGTTGTAAAAGTTAAAGTTGTGAAGCCTTTCATAGATTTTTACGTTCCTTAAATGTAATTATACTGTGAAAAAATCATTATTTATTTTAATATGCGAAAAATGTTGCATGATTTATAAAACATTATATAATTTTTTACTACAAGAATATTGTTTAAATAAAAATGTCCTTTTAAAAAATTTTTGGTGGCCGGCGCCTTGTCTAACGGTTTGCTACGCCGCCGCAGCAATTTTTTCAGCAGCAATGAAAACGGATTTGTCAAAATTTTAAATTGTCAAAAAAGATATCATTTGGCACAACAGAAAAATTAAATTTTTTCCCCGCAGACAAAAATTTGTTTACCATACTTCTTTTCTACCGTTTGACACACGCCCTAAAGTTTGAAATTTTTTAAGGACATGCGTTTCGATGTAATACGAAATAGTTAATTAAAAATTTTAAATTTTTTGGTTAGTTACAAGATTTTACATTTCAGCTGACGATATATTATTTATGATTAATACTTATACAATCTCTTTGTTTTGTTTTTTTTTCATAAACTGGATGTCCTGGGGACATCGTACGTAATGTACTATCCTAGAACTAAGAAAGTCGCGGGTTCGATTCCTGCGTATGCTCTGGGCATTTCTGTAGGCAAATCAAAGAAGCTTATCAACTTGCATTTCTTAAAGAAAATGTTTACACATGCACATTTATATCTACATATGTGTACACTCTTGCGTGAGGTATTTGAGGCAGTTAATTCCCCAGTTTGGGCATAAATCTAGTATTGCGAATATGGCAGCACTACTGCGTGGTAAAGTGTGGTAATTAATAATAGAGACCTGCGTAAACAGGCTTGAAATGTAAATACGTCTTGTTTTTAAAATGTATTCTCGTGGAATTTATTATACTAAACCAATAATAAATAATGTCGTTTAATAAGCGAAGCTCTATTGATGTATTGATGTGCGTATATAGGAGTGTTTAGAAACGATGTCACGAAGACTTCTTGTTCGTAGCAAACACTCAAAAGAAGTACTGTTGATGCGCGTATGATTGTTATTTTGCATATTGTACGTTTGAGTGTATGTGTAAGATGTAGATGGTAAGCTATTCTGTGTTTAAGGGTGGTTTTTTTAAAGCAAGCGCACACAACTAATATCAATGCATGTGTGTGCGTTTGTATTTGCGCAGAAAAATAAAAAATCACACATACAAAGTGTGTGCGTATGTACACGCATGACGTTTGTAAATATATGCGCCCATGCGTATTAAAGTCCAGCACAAGAAATATCGAAATATTCTAAAAGAAACGCTAAACAACACTGTTGGCAAGACATTTGTTTCAGTTGTTTGTCTTGCGAACATTATTGTTTGGCGTTTGTTTTATAATATTTCGCTGTAGTAAAGCATTTGAAAGATCTCTCATGTCTTGAAAGGTCTTATAAATGGTCTTGTGCAGGACACTAATGCGTATGACCAAATATCTCGCCAATAGTGATATTTACCGTTTGTTTTAGAAGAGTTCGCAAGAGTAAAGCATTTGAAAAATCCCTCATGTCTTAAAAGTTATTGTAAGTGGTCTTTTGCAGGGGTCTAATGAATAACACTATTAAAAGTTTGCTATTCTTAAGATGAATGGAAACTTTACGAGTCTTAATTTAATTGAATGGGGGTTTTTTGTGTAGATAAATGATACATACATGATACGTACAACTGTATGTGTATATATGTATATGTATATATAAATATGTATGCATGTACTCTGTGTAATACTACCTCACTTATAACAACAACAAATAGATGCGGCTCACAATCTACAGTTAATGGCAATCAGTCAGATATTATGTGAAGCTACTGCAAATCGATAAGGTCGTTAGTTAATATCATTAAAATATTTAAAAAAAATGCATTTCTTTATTTTAAAAAATGTTTAATAATGCAGAATTAATCCATAATTTCATGCAAATATCTCGTATACTCAACTATTGGGAGAAAAAAAATTTTATTTTTCCATTAAGTTGAAAATAAATAAAAACTAAACTTAGTTTTCTGTTTTTTTTTTTAGTTGTCACATTGTTGTTGTAAATTAGCGATATATTCAAAGTACAAGTGTTTCTAGTTTTCTTGAGAAAAAAAAGAAACTTCCATAGCAAACGTCTCAAGTTGTTTAATATCATACAATAAACGAAATTAAGCCCATAATTTAATTTATAAAAGCCAGCTTACAAATACATACATAAAAACTTATTTGCATGCATAATGAATTAAAAAAAATTTAATTGCAAAAAACTAAAAAGAAAATTTAAACGATTTTAAAATATGTAAGCCGCTTAAAATTATTATTTTTTCCATATCTAAAAAAAAATTTATTATATTAGTTATGGCGAAACCCCAATCAAGTCCATTTCAAAATCTTCTATTTGGCTTCAAAATTCTCTATTTGAAGATTTCATGTGTTTAAGCAGCCGCCTGCACCTTTTTCAGCAAAGGTCTTTTTGGAGAATCGTATGAAATCTGTAAAAGTAAAACCAAAGACTATAAATCTATATGGACAGCTGTTAAAACAAACTGCATGTTCCATGTTTTTTAAAGAAATTTATTATATTAGCATATATTATCATAATTTTATTTTAAATGACGATTTGGTAAAGCACCAATGCTTAGCCATCAACAAATAATTTTCATTTAAAACATGATTTTTTTTTATTTAAGAAAAACTGAAGCAGCGATAAAATTTACACATATATAAACGGTGCTCAACCAACAAAACAAGCAAAAAGTCAAGATTTTTTATTCACGCTCCTAATGAATTGCCTTCTATTGAATGAATTATCCAAAAATAAATGTTTCAAGAAGCCTACGAAAGTTAGTTAAATTCACACACATTATTTTTTTAAATCATTATTACATACAAATGCAATCATGATCACACGTGACATGTTCGTGACTCACACGTAAGGCTATTACTAATTCGTATACATATAACTTTTGAGGCGCAACGATTTTTCTAAAATAACGCTCATTTGTTCAACATTTAAAATGAAAATAAAATCTCCGCTTAATTGAAAAGAAAAAAATGGTGGCTTTCGGGTTATTTGTACGTCTCCTTTTAAGCGACAAGCATACGACACTCACAAACATGCACTGATTGATGAGTTTATTTGATAGTCTGCAGAGTATTTAAGACAATACATGACTAATTGTGAAAATTTGGTCTTAGTAAAAAAAAATCCCTGGAGCTGACACAAATTTCAAACCTAACAGACAAAGAGGAATCTTAATTATGACTGTAAAAATATAAGTTGGCAACGTTTGCAATTATAAAGGAAAGAGATGTTGAAGTGACATTGGGTTACTATTGGTGAAGTGATATTATAAGAATCACTAGTTCTGGCCTTTATGTGATTGCTCAAGGACCACCGAATATTGTCAGTTACAACATTACAAGTGCAAACATAATTCCGATAAGCTAAGCAAGAATAAATTATATATTTACAGGAACAACCAAACCCTTTACACCAAAAAAAAAGCTTCCTTGTGATTACTGAACAAATCTAAAGCAAAATGAGAACGAAACTGGTTTCTTGTAACGCTTGCGCATTAAATGTTTCGGGTCATATGATGACAGGTTGCAAGTTGTAAACAAAACAATAATATTCATCCCTTGTCTTGTCAAATGTGTTAAGGAACATGAAGAGAAAAAAAACTACAAGACATTTTGACGACATAAAAACAACACTGGCACTCAACACACACACATATTCGTTTTAACAAGGGCTGAACGAGTTACTCTTTCTTTTTTTTTTGGTTTTTTGTTGCACATAAAGTCAATGAGTGAACACTACAAGGAAAAGTATCGATTTTTTCGCATAAACCAAAGAAAATTGCAAATAGAGTTCAAGTGTTTTAATTTTAAGTGAAAGTTGCTGAAAGATGATTTAAAGTGAACAACACACACATATAAAGTAATAGCACAATATTAATTTGTAGTAGTTAGTTCTAGTTTTCTAAAAGGACCTTTATTATTTCATATGCAGAATGGCCGACAGTGAATTCGAGGAATTTCATCGTCCAATATTTGAAGCACATACTATACCATATACCAACAGTAGCGTTAGTGGTGCCAAGAAACCAAATCCTCATACATTTTATTCGTAAGTTAAATTTATTTTAAAGAATAAGTTTCTGCAGCAAAGCTAAATTACGGAATTAAAAATAAAAGTGACTTATTAAGGACAATTGTAGTAAAAAAAATTAAAGAGAGTAATTGCATGTATAAATATGCGAGTGCAAACATGTACACACATTTTTTGTATGGTGAAAAATCAATGAACATAAAATAAGTTTTAAAGTTGAGTATGTAATTTTTTTTTACCAATAGCCTAATTCCCAATGATGACCTCGAGGACTCCCCTTCTTCGAAAAGTGACACATCAGACCAGGAGGACAACGGCGAAAACAATAAACTCAACAGACTGGTGGAGGATGACGAAATCGGAGATGGCCTAAAGGTGGTGTCACTGTCATCGGATGGTTCTCTGGACACCAATGATTCTTTCAACTCTCACCATCATCATCCCTTAAATCATCAAGACGCAATTGGTGGTTTGGTTGGCATTGGCTCCAGTAATGCACACAATGGCTCGCATCAATTGAATTTGACACCACACAGTTTACCTATTGGTATTTTGAGTAGCCAACAGACACAGCAGCAGCAGAGACGTCGCCGAAAGTTACCAGAAATTCCCAAGAATAAAAAATGTGAGTGCAAGATTTGCCGTAACATTGAAAACGCCATAACACAGATGGTGTTATCGATATCTGAAGCTTCTGTTTATGTTTATGTTTCTGTTTAGCTAACTGAAAAAAAATTGTAGTTTTTAATTATAATTTAAATGGTTTTGATGACGGATTTTTGCAGCTTCCATTCTGCATCTTTTAGGTGGTGGCACTGGTGTAGCTGCTGCTGGTGGTGGTGGTGGTGGTTTTGAACAAACGTCACTGGCAGATGAGCTATCTAACGGACGTGGGCGGGCAATGACAGGACCTCAGGCAGGCCGACACAATCAACGATCATTTTTAACGCTCAAACACAGTTACCTTCTAGATGAAGACTCCAGTCCGGACTCGGAACGTTTACAAAGCTTAGGCGATGTTGACAGTGGTCATAGCACTGCTCACTCGCCCAATGATTTCAAGAGTATGTCTCCACAAATAACTTCCCCTGTATCGGAATCGCCCATTCCACAACCATTTGGCGGGGTGCCTTTTGCCCATCTTGAAATGCTTGAGGCCACACATAGGGGACTGCACAAATTTATACCGCGTCATCATGACGAAATCGAAATTGAAATCGGTGATCCTGTCTATGTGCAAAAGGAAGCCGACGATCTCTGGTGCGAGGGCGTCAATTTAAGAACCGGTCGCCAAGGCATCTTTCCATCGGCATATGCAGTCGATCTCGACTACAATGAGTTTGATCCGACCGTACAGCAGGTGAAAAAGGAGCGTTACCTTTTGGGCTATCTCGGTTCAGTGGAGACCTTGGCCCACAAAGGCACTGGAGTTGTATGTCAAGCGGTGCGCAAAATTGTCGGTGAATATGGAAATTCGCCCACAGGTCAAGTATGCATATTAGAAATATCCGATCAGGGTCTACGTATGGTAGATAGATCTGGACCGAACGTAAGTTTATAATTTTTGTTAACATTCGCAATATTTTCATAGACTTTATGTTTTATTTTTCTCTTATTCTATATAGAATAAAAAGGATAAAAAGCCGTGCATTGATTACTTCTACTCGCTCAAAAATGTATCGTTTTGTGCATTTCATCCCAGAGATCATCGTTTCATTGGATTCATTACCAAACACCCAACGGTGCAACGTTTTGCTTGTCATGTTTTCAAGGGTTCGGAATCAACTAGGCCTGTTGCAGAAGCTGTCGGGTAGTTAAAAGATATATATATATGTATATATATATATATATATATATATATATATATATATATATATATATATATATATATATATAATTAGTGCTAGGAACACAACTGGGAAAAAGGATGAATTTCTCTCACCACGACTCTAAGAATTCCCTGAGTAAATTCGTCGTATGATTTACAACAACGACGACGCTTTCATAATTGATAAAGTTTAAGAGAGACTAAAAATTAATTTTTGTTCGTTCGCCGGCGTAAAGGCTCAATCAGACGTGACATAACCATAGCCATAGAAAACAGCAGTTCGAACCAAACTAATGGGCAACACTGTATTTGATTATAGGTGACTCGCCATAACGCCATAACTCTCACCATAGAAACCAATTGAATTTTGGTATAGTTATGGCAGAGTTCGTGGCGTATAGAGAATTTCGTTCGACGAATATATAAATATGTTTTATTTTTGCCGACAAATATTCGCGGCCAAAAATTCGTCGTTCATCCGAGTTGTGTTCCTAGCATAAGTGATCATTCTATCTCTCTCTCTCTCTCTCTCTTTCTCTCTTTCAATTTTAATTTCTTTTTTTTCAGTCGGGCATTTCAGCGCTTCTATCAAAAATTCATAGAGACAGCTTATCCCATAGAAGACATCTACATTGAGTAAATTACATGCAACCCATATCGGGGTACTCTTGAATATATATAAGTTGCTACATATATACGTGTATATAATAAAGAAAAAATTATAGGTACGAAAAAAAACCAGAAAATTTGAAACAAAAATCTTAAAGAGAAACGTTGTCTTCGCCTCGATAAGGCAGCCGAAATGAAAATTAATTTAAGAAAAAAATATATTAAAAAAATCAATATGAAATAAATAGAAGGAGCTCTGAACCATCATTCGACTTTAATTAATATATTTTATTCTAATAATAAAACAAAAAACTTATAAATCAAACTCTTAAAACATTATTTAGATCCAGAGAGTGTACTAGAATACTTATGTTTCTGATAATTTTGTGCAAAGCTAATTTTATATTTAGAAAAGTATGCACGCACTCGTATTCAACAATAAAGTACAGTACAGCAGTACATACTCGTACTTACTCATACAATATATTATTAATATAATAGAAGAGCAGTTAGCTGAAGAAAAAAACTTATACTAGAGTTAAATCAAATGTATCCAACTAAATATTGTTTGTTTTAAGTTGAAATTTACCTAAAGCAGATAATAATAAACATTAAATATGACAATATTTTGAATTATTTATGTACATGCAGTGTGATGAAAGCGTTTTTGAATTTCAGCAAATTATGAAAGGAAAAGGTAATTACATATATATGTGCCCTTAATTACGAAAGTGGTGTAAGTCATATGTATATTTCATTGGTCGACTTATTTAGTAGATTACATTTGAACAAATCAAAAAATATATTATGCAACATTTTAATTTAGAGTTATAGTAGCTTCGATTAATTTAAATTTATTTAATTTTTATAAAATATTTATTAAGCTTTTCTTAAGATTTATTCAGAATTTCGAAGCAAACATTCATATGACTTAGGGCCATTTTCACAACTTACCTTTAGCTAAAGGTAGGATTTTGTCTGCCCGATAAATGGCTTTGCATTATAAAATCTTCATTTATTATATTTTTATCCATTAAATATTATTATTATTGATAACAATACCAATAAATAATTTAAGTTGTAATAATGCAAAAAATATTTATCGGGCAGACAAAATCCTACCACTTTCATAATTAAGGGCACATATGTGTTTTATTTTGCGTTTTTTTTTTTTTTTTTTTTTTTTTTGTATTATTTGAATTGAAAATAATTTTCTGTTTGAAAATATTAAAAATTTTGCGTTTTTTGTATCTGTAAAAATATCGTTATTAAAACCTACATCATTGATTTTGTTTGTGTTTTTTACAACTCTCGTTGCCGCGTACACCAACGGTTAAAAGGGATCCTATTGTTTTCGCTACGATGTCCATCTCAGGTCGTTTTCTCGATAACAGTAATAGCTGCGGACGGAATATGTAGAACTTTGGCGATTAAAAATTAAAGGGTGTTCCAAAAACAAGCAACGAAAATGTTAAAATCCCATTTAAAATACATATATGTATATGTATGAATGTATATGGTTTGAATTTTGTATAACTTTTTGAATTATTAATCTTTCTTTTTTTTCAGCATTTTGTGAAGAAGACTTGGGGAATTGATTATAAATCATTACATGTTCGAATAACGTACAAACATAATTGAATTTTATTTTTCAAACCAACAGTCTATTGTGTTGACACGCATTATTTCGCGCACAAGCGATTTTTACTGGCATCCACGTTCACCAGATTTAACAGATCCTGACAGTTTTCTTTTGGGATATTTGAAAAAAATAGTGTGCGTTAAGAAACCAAGAACCATACTCCAACTAAAAACCAACATTCGAAATGAAATCATGACCATTACACCCGAAATTTTGCGAAAAGTTATGGAAAATATGCTAAAAAGAGCAAGTATGTGCGAAGCAGAAAATGCACATCATGTATTTAAAAAAATATATATAATAATCGCATAAATAAAAAAGTTATAAACCATTTAAACCATGTAGCTCATTCTGCGCCACCTTGGATATATACTCTTGAAATATGTAAAGTTAGCGTATTTTTATGCAGAGTACAACAATTAGCATACAAATTTAAAAATTCAAAATTAAAGGGTATTCTATCAATTGATGTATTTTTGACAACTTGCTGTATCTTGGAAACCGTAAGAGGCAAACTCTTGAAAATCCCAAAAACGCTAAAATTAAAAAATCGACAAACTAAAAAAAATCGCCAAAAAAATTAGAAATAAAAAATAGAAAAATCGTCAAAAACCGAAAAAAATTACCGGGTACTTCAGGTAATATATTTGATAGCAGCGTTGCCATATTCTTTTATCAAAAACCTTCAAGTCGAACAAAAAAAATCTTTTTTTCTCATTAAAAATCTTTTTTTTTTGTGATTTTACTCAAAACATATTCAGCCCAATCATGAATATTCCCTCGGAATTTATTTCTCACGGAAAAAAATTTTCTCGAGAAAACATTCCTCAAATCATAAATTCCTTGGGAACACAAAAGAGTAATATGTGGCGTCACCGCATTACGAAGCTCGTTGTTTTGTTTGTTTGTTGAAATTTTGTTTCTCCCTTTTTTTTGAGTGAGAAAGTAAACAAAATTATTAAAATTCACCAACTTGAAAAAATAAGTAAAAATAAGTTTATAAATGATTTATGTGGGCATTATTTTTGTTATTACAAATAAAAGAACTATAAAATACAAGTTTATGTATATACATTTTGTTTTAATGGAGCATTAAATATGTTTTTATGTGAACTCCCTTCTGTTTTGCAATCTCAATTGCGTTCATAATCAGCGATGCCAACTTGGTGCTTTTGGCACTATTTTTAGTGCTTTTTGAAGACTCAAAACGCCAAATTTTGAGCGTTAGTGCCAAAATAAGAAAAAGCACTAATTAGTGCTTTTAAGAAATTTGTGTATTTCTTAAAATTGTTTTAATAATTACTCGGCGTATTTATTTTTTCAGTGTAAAGCATACATTTTTCGTCTGATATATTTCATTAAATGGAGAATAGCTAAGAAAGGTTTAAACATTATTAAACTTCACATTAATTCACGTTATGGATTTTCAGTCGTTTTTCACGAAAGTGCTTTTTACGCTATTTAGATATCAAAATTACGCTTTTAAGTGCTTTTTTTAAATGTTGATGTGCTTTTAGAGCCAAAAAAAAAGTTGGCATCACTGTTCATAATACCTACTTTTTTCCCACGGGAGTTTTTTTATTCCCGCATTTGGCAAAAACAGGGGAGAAACAAATTCGTAATAGGAGAAAAGGGAAAAGTAAAAAAAAAACTCGCGCGGAATTTTTGCTCATGATTGATTGATTTTACTGAATTCAAATTGAAGAAAAATTTATTTTGTTTCAAATGAACTAACTCTACAAGAATAGTATCAGTCAATTGACTGGTCATTTGATCGGAAGACATACAGGATATGTTCATTATTGCGTAGAACAAAGTTTCTATCACATTATTCAGGGCAAAATGATGGAAACTTTTGTGTACTTGTGATGTTGCATCTCTCTATAACTAATGAATATAACATAAAGTCGAACTGCTCACTCCAGTGGTTTTTACTAATCAACGATAGCATAAATATTAATCAAGTTTTACTGATCACAATTGGCTAAAATATCCCCCACAATTGCACGCAAAGAAAAAATATGGTTGAGGTAACCATAATCAAACAGCAACATACTATGATTAAATTATATGGTTGCAGTGAAATCATATTATTGTTAATAAAAGAGCAAACTTTAATAATATTATTATCTGAGTTAAAAATAATATTATCTACAAAAACAAAAAAACTTTGTTATACCTAATCTTTGTATTGTAAATATGACAACACTATTGTTAGATGTAACTAAAATATAATTGAAACTCACCATACCATGTTTCAATATAATAATAATATTGTTAAATACGACCACAGTATTATTTAATATAGTAATACTATTTTGTTTTTTAATCATATATTTATTGTAGAAACAGCTGTGCGTTAGATTCGAAATAAAAATAATTTAATATTGTTGAAATAAAATGTATATATAGAAATGTATACTTACACGACATACAGAAATGTCTGTATAAAGAGATACACAAATGTTAATATATTTTTATTGGTCTACCCTTTTGTTTATTCTTTATTTATTTATTCATTTATTTAACGCCACTCGTGAACTACCGATAGCTTATAAACGAAATACTGAACTGACAGATGTTTGTGAAAAAGATATTTTTTTAACTTAACATAGTATGGGTTTGGATAACATTATATTGTTATTTACATCATATTATTTTTAAATAATAATACAAATTATGTTGTAGTCATAAATTTTTAACAAAACTATATTGTTAAACTCTAACCATATCACACTTTTTTATGGATGTGATAATGTTATTATTAAATTCAAACATTACTCTGTTTATAAATGTTTAAAATAACAATAACTAGTTTTCAACGACCACACATTTGTTTAAGAGAACATAATATTGTTTTCTTAACCATTCTACAACGATATCTTTTCTTTGCGTGTGAGCAACCATACATTATTGTTATACTGACAATATATTATAATTTTTTAATATTTTAATTATTTTTTTAACTCAATTCTAAATATACAAGTAAATAAAATATTTAGAGCCTTATTTATAAAAATTATTAAGGCTTTATAAAGGCTTTTTAAGAAAAATTTTGAATGAAAATTTATTTTAAAACCCCTTTATAAAGCCTTAATAAGTTTTAGAAATAAGGCTGTTAAAATTAAAGATAGAAATAATCAAAAACAGAATAACCTCTAAACAAATCAATTTTTTTGCTTTAATATCAGTTAACATACATACATATGTATGTACATTAAATGTATGTAATTACATAGTTGTGGATTTGGGTGTTCCCCTTATAAATATAGAAATGTAATTAAATATTGTATTTTTCTGTGCAGTTACTTGTTTGTTTTGAGATCGAAAAACCGAAATTGCTTCCAATGCAAGGAAATGCAAATATTTTGGGTTTTTTACAATATAAGACAAAAGTTCCTAGATAAGAGTATACACATATGTAGGTACCGATTTTACCCTATTTCCTTACCTCGAATTTCCCAGAATCCCTAAGTGGATCTACATATATATGTATTGGGAAGGGAACCTACACACCAAATTTCAACTCTACAGCTATAGTCGTTTGGGCTGGGCGATGATATATCAGTCACTCAGTCAGTAACGTTACTATTTCATATATTTAGATAAAAATTCTTTAAACTACAGTATCAATAGTATGACAAACGTCAACACTCGTGGTTTAAATTAGTTGACGTTATCCCGAGCGCACTGTAATAGCTTTATGATACATACACATGTAATAACGACATTTTTAAGTATCTTTTCATGTTAAAAAGTTATGACAGCCACTGCTAGCCGAAGGAAATAAATCAAATTTATTTTTTATTCAAGTTTCTCTCTCATTAGTTATCAGTCTGTTGTAGTCTGAAATATAAATAAAGATATATTTACCTTATCTTGTATAATGAAAATGAAATTTATCGGTCGCCTGATAAACACACTTTGTGATATTGTTTTTGGAAGTTGTTAAGAATCGGAAGCTAATATTATCCTAAGATAAAAAAAGAAAAGAAAATAACAATATGTATAAAAGTAATCTTAATAGGTGATTTATTTTTATTTAAGTAAGAGTGACTAATTTATTTTTGTCTAGAGTACACATTTATTAAGTGATTAAAAATTTCTATACAACCTTATAAGTGCTCCACTTATAATTAGCACTAGAAATTAAGTGTTTTGGGTATTAGACTTGATTTTTTCCAACAAGTTTTTTTATTTAGTAAAAGAAAAATAAAACAATGATAAGCCTTGTTCAATTTCAAAAAGTTGCATATATAAATAATAATATGTAAATTTATTTTTATAAAGATGACCAGTGGGAAAATGACGCGAATAGAAATGTTACATCACCCAGTATCCACCCGAAACTTGGTATCTTCTGTCACGCTAACGAGGCTCTCACGACCGATAGCGATCGGTATAACCCTAAACGTAGCATGAAGTACATTCCTGCAGCAACTCAGCACGCCTGGCTGCATAGTTGATAGCCAGAATCAGACGCTACGGCCTAATCAGTCATTGTGTCAAAACACCCTGATTACTAAAACAATAACAATAAGAGAAATTACGGCCCTATGCTCTTTGCATGAGTAAAGAGAGTAAATAAATATATATGTATATTATTTTTATAAGCGTTCCATGAAGTTTGGAACAGTCACATAAGCTTAGTCAAAAATACGAAATTAAGCGAATGGTTCGTTAAAACCCTTGGAACTTTTACTTAAATTGCAGGACTATTTACGACTGGCGATTTTCATGAGTAATTTTAAAATATATAATTACAGGCAATTTTTTATATTTTTAGGGGGTAACAGCTACTGGGAATGGGGAATGCTTCCTCCTCCAGAACAACTTAAATTTTTTTATATAACAAAATGTTTCCAATATTTTCCAAAAAATCATGAAAGAGATGATTTGGGCTCTGGATGCATAAACATGCAACCACCATTGGCGTAGCCATAAATTTTTTCTAGGGTGGCATTATGGCTGGTGATTTTCATGAGTAATAATAAATAAAAATTCAATAAAGTGCGACTCTGACTCGCGCACGAAGGGTTCCGTACGAACACTAGATATGTAATTTAATACAATAATATATAGTTTTAGCATTTTTTTTTCGTTTTTGGGGTTTTATCGGTTTTTTCGTTTTGGCGCTTTTTGCGTTTTTTTCGGTTTTGGCAATTTTTTTAAGTTTTGGAGCTTTTTTTAATTTTGACACTTTTTTTTCGTTTTGGCGATTTTTTTCGGTTTTTGGCGTTTTTTCATTTTGGCGATTTTTTTTTATTTTTGGCGATTCTTTTAATTTTTGTGATTTTTTTATATAAAAAATTTTTTAGTTTTGGCGACACTTTCGCGTCTTAACGATTTTTTTCGGCTTTTGGGGTTTTTTTTCATTTTGGCGATTTTTTTGAATTTGGCGATTTATTTTAGTGTTAGAATTTTTTTTTAATTTTGGCGATTTTTTTTTAATTTTTGGCGATTTTTTTCGGTTTGGCTATTTTATGATTTTGGGATTTTTTAGTTTTACCGTTTTTGAAAATTTCAAGTGTTTGCCTCTTACGTTTTCCAAGATACAGCAAGTTGTCAAAATTACAAAGTCAAAATTGCATTAAGTGATGGAACACCATTTAATTTAAATTTTTTTAAATTTTAGTGTTATTGTTGTAGTCTGTATAAAAATACACTAATTTTACAAATTTCAAGTGTCAATATGCATATGTACATACAAATACATATATGTATATTAGTGTCCTGCACAAGACTATTTATAAGAGAGACATGAGAGACATGAGAGATTTTTTCAAATGCTTTACTACAGCGAAATATTCTAAAAGAATCGCTAAGCAACACTGTTGGCAAGTAATTTTTTTCGGTGGTTTGTCTTGCCAACAGTGTTGTTTAGCGATTCTTTTAGAATATTTTGCTGTAGTAAAGCATTGGGAAAAATCTCTCATGTCTTGAAAAGTCTTATAAATACTCTTGTGCAGCACACTAATGTATATTACATGGGATATTAACATTTTTCATTGCTCGTATTGGAACACCCTTTAATTTTTAACTCTCATGTATTTGTTGTTGTAGCGGCCAAGGTTCTACATACTCTGTCCAAGTTTCAGGTCCGTACCTCTGACGGTTCCTGAGAAAATAGCGTTGACGGGCAGACGGACAGCGTAGCGAAAGCAACAGGGTTCCTTTTCACCTTTGGTGTACGGAACCCTAGAAAAGAAATACATGCAATTTTTAACAATTTTAGGGGGGGGGGGGCCAAGAGCAATTATTGGGAGGACAATGCACACCCCAGAATGGCCTTTCTTCGTCTATGGCAACCACGTTGTAACCGAAGGCCATTCACCAAAAATACAAAAAAGATATTGCAGCTTATTGGTATCTCCTATAAGAACCTGAGCAGCTAACTTTTAGCCTGTGTTGCTTAAATTAATTTATCGGGAACTATCAGGACAAGGTGTCCAATGAAAGATTTTGACGTCTTTTTATTAAAGGCAGAACTAGTTTGTACGTGCTGTTCTGTTCTGAATCAGCTGTTTTGTTTCTGTTGAGTTGAAAATCTATATGCGTGGTTAGTTTCTACTTTTTCGTTCCGTTCTGTTGCGGGCAAATCTGTAGAAAATAGAATTCAACGTTAAGTGACAGCCAAAAGTGTGTATGTAGTTATTAGTGTGTTGTGATATTTTGTGCACAGGTGTAATCAATTCTATAGGCTGCCAGCTGATTTTTTTCACAGACAAATTAATTGCAAAATATTTTATACAGAAAGGAACGGCACAGAACAGCAACAGAAAGTAAAGACTAATGAAGCCTTAAGGAATAGATCTGGATCTTCCACGCAACTTTGATCATTGAATGAAACCCAGTGAAGCTGGAGAAAAGTGCCTAATATCTATTGCCATGAATACATTTAGAGAGAATATAAATTGTGGTTTCATCCCTGTGAAAAAAAAGATTAAAAGTAATTATTGAGGAACTACTTTTTCCCTACTTCCAAAGTAACAATGAGTGTGTATTTTGAATTTTACAGGAAGTGATTATCAAAAGCATCCACATAATTAATTAAGAAGTTATTTCTTAATATTTTTAGGCGGGAAGTTTTCAAAAGGCACATCGGCAGCGTTTATAGCCTTATATTTATTATTTATATTTAGCCTTTCCAAGGGTGGTGGTGAGTTTTTTCCTACTCTGTCAAAGTAATGAAAAATTAGTTGCTTTGAATTCATTAAAAACAACAAACAAAAAATTAGATTTTCTTAACATAATGATAGTGACTTCGGATCCACTGAATATGTATCAAAAAAGAGAACTTCTTCCATTGACAACCCTATATGAAAATTATTAGAAATTATTCAGATTCGCACTACTTCCGGATCACAGGTTCGGAATTTTATTGATTGAGCTCTTTGAGGCTATAGGGCCAGTTCATCTCATTTAGAGGTCATGTGACCTGGCCACCGAGGTCGTTAGACTTTGTCCTGTCGGATTTTCTTAAGTTCGAAAGCGCGCCACCCAGCAAATTGGCGTCCAACATTTACACGATGTTATATTCCATATATAAAGCATCTATAGGCCTGTCAAACGAATAAGAAATTTCCATGATATCACGGACACACGTTGTTTTATTTAAATTTAAATATTGGAAGCGCTTAATGATAGACATTTTATAAAAAAAAGATCTTGACATTCTCAGTGCCCATAGAACACACAACAAGCTGGACTTGAATACAATTTTAGGAATAGCAAAAGTTCCCTAATCACTCTGTATATGATTTCAAACAGGCCCGTTTTCCCAGCTTCCCAAATTTTCTAATACCAGCTTTCAATATCCATTTGAAAAATATTTAAAGATGAATTAAAAATTCCCAAAATTTATGATAATTAAGAAAATATGTAAAATACTTATTGAACATACATACATATATGTTATTATATATGTATGTAAATATAAGTAAATATTTTTACTATACTGTTTTTATTTTTAGCAACAATCTAATCTACATAAGGCAAATGAAAAAGATTCATTATAAAATATTTTACAATATCTAAAAATAGTCTTATTCCCTTCCATGAGCTGTGCAAATATTGTACCAATTTATTATTATAAAAAGATTAAGTAAATAACTGAATTTGTGTATATAAATTACAATTCAAAGTGCCGCCCTAAAAAAAAACTTTAAGGAAAATATATATTATCAGTAACGATCTGCTGCGTACTGTGGAGAAGGTCTGATGACAATAGCCAAGTAAATAAATATACTCTTAAGTAAATAACAGACCAATTAATGAAAATGGAAGAGATAAAAATTTAACGTCATTTAAAAAGCAAATTAAACGTGCACACGCAAATAAGAAATTTAAATAACAAAAATTAAAATTATAATTAAAAAACAAAATATTTTTTTTTACAAATTTTACAAGGAAGCCCATTGGAATTTAAGATATGAATCAAGGACACTTAAATATACTTGGGAAAGTATTAGGGTTAAGGGGTATGGTGTAAAGAACATCAGCTTTAGTGGCATATCTCTATATCAAGAGTTTCCAAATTTTTCCAATATTCTATAGCATTACGAAGGACTATATTTATGGGGAATTATTTATTAACAAAAATATTTGAAACAAATAATTATGTTATAGAACTAGAGTTATTTTCCCCGCACTTTTTCATTTCCCGGGTAAACGGCAAATTTGTTTAAATATCCCGCGATCACTGGGATCCCGCTCCATACAAATAATAAAAATTGGCGGTATGAAATAAGGCCCAAAATAATAACGCCCAAATATGAAATGAAATAAGTCCCAATGATCAATTTTCGTCAAAAAATTATGAAATTCGAAAAATATCTCGCTCAAGCATTTTTAGCGACTATGGCGCAATATTTCGAAGATCTGTATATTTCTGACTAATAGACTCGTGAACTTTAAATCCTATACTTAACACTACATAACCGAAACTAATTTTTAAACTTATATATTTATCAATATTTATATATTGATACTTTATGGGCAACATTTTTTTCAAATATTTAAACAAATTGAGCAAATATTTAACAAAAATTTGTTTGAGCTCTTGCTTAATGTTTTGTCACCCAAATGCATGAACAAATTGAATGCTGCAATAGTTTTTAGATGTTTCAGGGTACATACAAAATTATTTTCAGTTCAGCAACCTACAATTATAATTGTGTTATTTAAAACTACTGAAAAAAAAATATAAGTACTTAATATAACTATAGGGTGTTTTTTTAAGAGGTATAGAACTTTGAATTGAAATAAAACACAAGAAAATCGTTTTAATGTCCATCAATTTGGCTTTATTGGAAGGATAATTTTATGCCATTAATGTATAAATATGATTTAGGGCATGTGGCCACCGCAGCTGGCTCGAATAAAGCCAATTCTACAGGTCCAATTTCCAACCACTTTTTCGAGCATATGGGGCCGTATGTTGGCAATAACGCCACGAATGTTGGCTTCCAAGTCCTCTAACGTTTCTGGTTTGTTGGCGTAGACGAGCGACTTCACATATCCCCAAAGAAAATAATCCAATGGTGTCAAATCACACGATCTTGGTGGCCAATTGACAGGTCCATTCCGCGAAATTATGCGCTCATCGAATGTTTCCTTCAATAAATCGATTGTGACGTGCGCTGTGTGGCATGTAGCGCCGTCTTGTTGGAACCACAACTCATCCACATTCATGCCATCCAATTCGGGAACAAAATAGTCGGTTAGTCGGCTCCAATTGCTGTGCACGGTGGCGAATCGATTCATTCGGGTCCTCTTCAACACTTTGCTCTACAGCGGCAATTGTTTCTTCGGTGCGCACTGTTCGACGTCTCTGCGGATGCGTATTATCACATAGAGTAAACGTAGTGCGAAAACGATCCATGGTTAACCGAATTAATTGCTCTGATGGACGATTATGTCGACCATAAAATGGACGGAGCTTGCGGTAAACTTCGCGAACTGAACCATTATTTTCGAAATAAATTTGCACGATTTGCAAGCGTTGTTCTTTTGTCAACCTGTTCATGATGAAATGGCAAGCCAAACTAAATATTAATCACTTGACAGCTGACAAAATGGCCGCCAGTTAAAAAAGTGATGCCAACTTAAAGTTCTATACCCCAATAAAAAACACCCTTTATTTAGCGAAGGGCTAATAAACTGTATATTCAATTTAGGCATTTCATCTGTCATTCACTCACATTAAAAATTTTAAAAAGCAACAAAATTAATTATGTACGAGTAAGTACATAGAGTTACTTATATGTTTCAAAAATTGGCTTGTTTTTATGGTTAAGCAATTGTCTATATGCATTTCGTTCCCGCTTGTGGAACTCGTCAGTAGACTTCAACCCAAAAAATTTTTTAATTCAGTTAACAAACTCCGTATGTTTATAGTAAGACTCTTAATACTATATTGAGAATCACAATATACAAACATAATAAGTTTGAAAACCGCAAACAAAAATCTTTACAAAACAAGCATCTTTATTCAACTGTGCATCTATTTTATTTTCCACCACCTTATGGGTAAATAAATTAGTACGTGGCAATAAATATGTGAATGCAAAGTGTACAAACAAAATGAACAAAACCCCTGTGTTTAAAGTTCCGTATACCAAAGGGAAAGGGAATTCTATTGTTTTCGCTACCACGTCCGTCTATCCATCACTGACTGTTTTCTCGAGAACCGTAAAACCTACGGACCGGAAATAATATGTAAAACTGTGCCCGCTACAATTGGAAAAGCTTTGAATAAATTCAGAATAAAATAATAGAACAAGGACCATTTTTAAAAAATGAGGAGAATATTCATAAGAGCAAATTTAATATCGCCAAAGAAAAATTTGTAAATTTGAAAATATTAAAAAAAAAGTTAAATTTTTTTCTTCGATTATAAAACATATTTTGTTGTTTATTAACATTAATATTTAAAAAAAGCCACAATATGCAGAAAAAGAGTAAAATTTGCCATTAAAATTGGAAGAATGTCCTAAATATGCGTTTAAATCTACAATATGCTCTAAAAAGCAATATATGCAAAAATATGCACGAACAAATCAATGCCAAAGTTCTTTGAATGTTCCGAAACGTACCAATTCCACATTTGTGACTAAATACATCGTACAGGAACAAACATGCAATTGCATATTTGCGATTTCCCCGGAAATCAGTTTTGATGCAACTACATTTATATATTAAAGTCCTGCGTAATCAGTCTTGAAATAAATGCTGTCGTTTAATAAGCCAAGCTGGTGTTCGTTTATATGAGTGTTTTTAAGCGATGTCGCGAAGACTTATTGTTCGTAACAAACACTCAAAAGAAGTAGTGTTGATGTATGTATTATTGTTATTTTGCATATTGTACGTTTGAATGTGTATCTTACACACATAGATGGTAAGCTATTCTGTGTTTAAAGTGTCCAGGAGACGTACAAAAAAGCCATCAATCGGTAAGAATGTGTTAGTGTCGTTTAATTGATGATTTTTCGGAGACGTACAAATAAAATCGTCAATCAGCATTTTAATTTTGTGTTCGTTGTGCGCGATGGCATATATGTCTTCATCGGATGATGATTTTTTGTTATTACCGGCATTAAATCTTTATGAAATCTTTGTATAAAAAAGCACAGTAAACAAATATACAGAGCTAAATAATAATTTTTCTATCTTCAACTCTAATTTTTCATCTATTATTATTATTACTTATAATAATAATAATTTTAGTTCTTCAAACCATTCTAAAAAAACAAACATATTTTCCTTAAAAAAATTTCGAAACAAACGATTTTTAATATAAAAACAAGACATTGGGTAGTCTAAATAAAAAAAATATGTACATATGTATTTGCTTTTTAGTTAAAAATTTGTTTTAAACACAAAATTCACATACATAAATACATATGTATGTATTTGGGGATTTAAAAACAATTTTTAAGTTATTTTTTTTATTCACACTACACATTAAGATTACAAAATTAGAGAATACAATATTTATAATAATCATAAAACTGTTTGTAGACTTTTGATTGTTTGGTTTTTTACAAAAATCAATGGTACATTTTCATAAAGTGCAAATTAATTTTTTTCATCAGCGCACTTCTCCATGTCGTCACAGAACAAATAACACAAAACAAATGACGTTCTTTTCGTCAATCAGATTTGGAGACGTACAAATAATCAGCCGTCCAATAAAAATATCAAAATTTTTTGATTCTCATCAATCAGTGCCGACAACGTGTACATGTAGCCGAAAAGAAACGACTGCACGCACACAACTATGTGATTGATAGGTTTTTTTGTACGTCTCCTGGGCACTTAAGGGTGGTTTTTTAAAGCAAGTGCACACAACTAATGTCAATTCATGTGTGCGTTTCTATGTGCGCAGAAAAATAAAATATCATACACACAACGTGTCTGCATATGTACATGCAAAACGTTTGTATACGCACCCATGCGTATGAATAAGCAAGCATCACAAATTCTTCCGTCACGTAGTATTTTCTATACCTTCTTTTTCTATACCTTCAATAAATGAAACAAATGTCTTGCGTTTGTTTTAGAAGATTTCACTGTATTAAAGCATTAAAAGTTCTTGTATGTAAGTGGTCTTTTGCAGGGGTATATTACATATATCGGTGTAATGACGTTAACTTGTTCCCATTTGGTTGGATCTGTATCATTTTATTGTTCATTTAATTAGCCACAGTATTTTCTTACTGCCAATTCAGTTAAATATTTATCTAACTACATACACATGTCGAAATAAAAGCTTATACTCGTGTTTATATGTATACTCGTATGTATGTGTATACCTCATTAATCATACATACCGATATCTTAAAGATTCGTACAAACGAAGAAGAGATGTAGGTACGTATTCTTTAGGACCACATTCATGGTCTTAGATGGGGGTATTGTGTAGTACGATCGGTGTGTAGTATTGTGACAATCGGTGACAATAAATACACCTCCAGTACAACCACCAACATCAATACGAAGCGCTTCGCACAGCATTCTGCTGTTCAATGTATGCTGATGCACATGTGTATGTATGAATGTATGCATGTATATATATTTTTCACTTTTAACTACAATCGTATGAACGTTATCAGTATCTTAAAACAATAAAAATGATATAATGCTCCCGAAGAACTTTTAGTTTTGAAAAAGTATTGCTGTGGCCAACAATTGAACGCGAATAACTTAAAAAATAATAATAATACGTTAATAATAAAACAACAACAATAATAATAATACATACTCGTACTGTATAAAATATAATTAAGATAATTTAATGCGTACACAGATATTACTGGCGTAACAAAAAATATACATACATACATACATATGTATGTAAATAACTGCTGAAAATAAAACAAAACATTGTAATTAAATGTAGAATTCATTGAAAATAAATCATTTTTAAAATTATCCTTAAGGAACAAGTTTAAAAAGATATATAAGTAAATACTTGCAACACAGTTAACACGATGACAAATATATATTTTCAAATTTTTACAAAAGTTTTATTAATAACCTTGATATTAACGGTAACACAAATAAATACAACGTAAGTAAATGATGCTAATAACTGTTACAAATGACGTACACATCATATACATACATATACACATACATACATATGTACATAAGTATGACATATGAACACGTATAAACTTAAGTATACATCACTGTTGCCAGATTGGCAGATTTCTCTGCATTTTTCAGATTTTTTGACTGAAAAATTGTCATAGTGAGATTTGCAGATTTTTGTGCTTAAATTGCAGATTTTATACACTGTCATTTCGATAAGTAAAAGTACTGGAAATCTAATCTTATGTAGATACATACATACATAATGAGGGCAATTATGAATAAAATTCCGCGAGAAATTTTTCCCGGGAAACAATTCCAACTAATAGCAAGTAATAGGGAAAACAAAAATTCTAATTGGAAAAAGGAGAAATTTGTCGCGGAATTTTATTCATAATTGCCCTGAATATGTATATTACAGCGACACCTGATATGAAATCTGAAAACATGTTTTGTTGGGCAACTTTTATGGTCCATTGAATGCGACTTCAGACTCCGTACAGCTCACGACAGCCCATCGCAAGAACTTAAAAATGTTTTGGGAATATTTATATGTATTATACCAGCAAAAAATGTTGCTTCGCTGGAAGCAGCTTTATAAGTGCTCTTTTGTATGATTTTTATATGGGATTCCTCGCGTATAAGCTCTGCACCAGAAATTCGTAACGCGCTTCCTTCGCAGCTTTACAACTGCACTAAATTCACAGCAATAGAGAAATGCTTTCAATATGGCTTTAAAAAAGTGAGTAAATAATGAGGTGCTGCTGGTGCATATTTCATGTGTATGATTCACTGGGGATATGACGCTTTTCCACTCTTCTATCGAATTCACCCGAAAGATTTTTAATCGCACTTATCTGCGGTGATTGCGCTGGAGATGATAGAATGTAGGGGACCTTATGAATGATCGACAATCTAAGTTTTTCGGGCCGTTATGTTGTTAAAAATGTAAATTGTTCCTCAGATTACGATACGTCCCAACAGGCTTTCTTTTAAGATATTGAAATAAACAGTTTTTTTCATTGCTCGCTCCTCCGTTGAAAATTAAACTCCCCACACCTAGTGCAGCCATACCTCTGTACATTATCACGGTGGGTGATTCGTTTGAAAAATATATTAAATTTTCTTTCAACTGGAGCTAGTACCCTATCCCAGAAGTATTCACGTGAATTTGAAAATCTTTTGCAAAACTTAAACGCTTTCCCCTATTGATCTTACTAATACTTGGATTTATCTGCTTGATCTTCTTGTAACTCGAGAGCTGTAAGCGGTACTGTACCAGCTTCTTCTTAAATGTGAGTGGATTTCCTTATTAATATATTTTAGATACTCTGTGATCAATATAATAGACGTAAGTTTTGGATATTTTTTATTTTTCTTGCATTCAAAAGTTTTCTTTTGAGTTAAGTTTCCGATATCGGCCAGTGCTGAAGCTTGAAATGTTTTTATTATAATGGTTGCAGTAAGTCAGCTTCTTGTCACTATTTTGCTAATTTCAATATAAATCTGTTTCATCTTCAAGATCAAAATCGCAAGAAATTTTTAAAAATTCGATTTTTGTTTACATTTTTCCCCCTGTTCAGGTCCATAGGTAGCAAACCGTTCAATATTCAAGGAAGCAATCAATTATAAAAATGTACCTAAGATTTTAATAAACAACTTTCTAGAACATATAAACTTCCTAGAAATGATTCTTAACACCGTTTAGTTAAAAAAAAAAACATCCAAACAAATGAAATTAAAAAATTTTCTGGAAATTTTTAACTTTTGCGGATACCTAAACTGTATTAAGAATCATTCCTATGAAGTTTATATGTACCACAAAGTTGTTTATTGAGATCTTAGCTACAGTTTTGAAATTGATTGTTTCCTTGAACGGTTTGCTACTTGTGAACCTGAACAGGGGAAAAAAGGTCAAAAACTCGAATTTTTAAAATTTTTTGTGTTTTTGATCTTGAAAAGAAAGTTTTTTTGATTTTATATGCTTACAATTTTTGTTTTTTATAACAAGAGCTACAAGTTTGCATCAGAGAGTAAATCAAAATTCCGAACGGTTTGCAAGACATGACCCTGTGAAAATGAAAAAATTACACCGAGGGCCCAAGTCTTTGGGGGCCCATAAAAAAAGTGCATACTTGGGGTAAAACTGGGAGACACGGGTCTTTTTTCTTTGTCTTTTATCACGTAGTGGTGTCCGTATAAAAATTCTATTTTTTGAGTTATGACGTTCTTTGGGTAAATGAACGATATGTATTAATGAACATCCATACATGCATATGTACTAGAGTTGAGTGATATTTAGAAACCTGTTACTTTTTCAAATTGAATTGAATTGAAAAATCACAAATCACAACTGTGACTGAATTTATAAAATAACAGGTTTTGAAAATATAGTTCTTTCATACAAACTGTGATTGTTCTTGCATGCTTACTTTACAATAAATAAAGCTAACACATTAATTTTTTTTATACCTTCAGCTTTTGTCAAGAAAAAAATCGTCAAATCACGTCAAATCATCTTTTCTGGCAACTATGTACAACTCACATTTTTATATTTGCAATTTTATTGTCTCTCTGCCTCTTATATATTTTTTTTTATAAATTCCCAATATTTTAACGGGGTTGATTGCTAATTGCTTGTTCTTGCTGCTCTTCTTATTAGTATTTATCAAAACACCAATACTAATAAATACTTTTAAAGCAGAAGAGCTGAAATGTGTTAAACCAAATGTGTTAAACCGTGATCACAGTCACTGTTTAATTTCACTGCTGCTCTTCTTATTAGATTTTCTCAAAATAACAGAACTGCTACAAACAAAATACTGCTAAACTGTGATCACAGTCACAGTTTAAAAGAACAGCGATTTAGAAATCACGTTCACAAGGAGCAACATTATTAAAAAATCGCGCTATCGCTCATCACTAATATGTACACATTAGAGATATCATTGGGAGTAATTTTTTTCCTCACACGATCTCGTTTAGGCAAAAGTTTGATGAACTCACTCTCATGTTAGTGCAAAGAACAACCTGTCAAGATTATGGCCAATCACTTATTTTACAAACAGAATTTTTGAAAAATGTTGCTTGATATCGATTCGATTATACTGTATACAATAATATAAAATATTTTCCCAAATAACAAGGTTCCAACAAATGATTGTTGGAGCTGAGACCACAAAAAAATGCTGGCGTATTTTTGTTTTGAAATTTTTTGTCTAAACTTAACTTAAAAGAAGGTAGAAAGAAGTTCTCTCTCTCTCTCTCTCTCTCTCTTTCAAATTTGTTATGCTCTAAACAAGTGTTTTATTACATGGGTTTGATAATATGTTTGTGTCAAAAATGAACTAGTGAAGGAGTTCGACTCAAGCCTAAAGTTGATATCTTCCGAAGGAGATGACCAACATTATTGCTACTAGAACCTAACACCACTAATGAAAGTTTACATTTAGTGTTTCTAATCCAGCACATCTCCAGCAAACTCCAGTTATACTTTGGCGAAATTGAAGTTGATTTATACTGTCTCCCACAGCACGATGCAAGACCATTTGCAAAAGATTGTGAATTGGGCTATAATGTCAAAAATTATTTTGAAGTCATCCACATTTAATTTAATTCATTATTGAAAATTTTTTGATATATTTATGTTAACTGCTGTTTGGTCCTTTAACTCGTTAACACTATTTTCCTTTCGCTTCTTGATGTTACTCTAATTTTATTATGTTTGCCAGAGTACAAACTGTCACGATTTCTACAACGTGGTTCTTGTATTTCTTCACAACTAATTTTTCAATTACTCGTATTCCTAATACATCAGTGCAAGTTGATCTATATTTTTTGTTGAAAATGTGCTTAAGCCGGCAAATTAATAAATAAGTATAGTACTTAAACCATCTGTAAGCGCATAAAACTGGGCGTTTAAGCTACCAATACAGACCATATGATTTTATTACATAAACACCAGATGCTTTGCGTTAAAAGAGCACACAACTTTTTCCAAGTCTCAACTTTTTCTTCAGATCTTGTTCCATTTGTTTTCTTACGGCCTTATGTATAATCGAAAATTGACATGAAGTTAGCATAAGTGACAAAATTGACGAGTGTTGACGACACACGATTAACATCCTAGCATGAGTTTTAATGTAAAATTGTATGGCAAACCACGTTAAGACCATGTTCAATTTTTCCACTTATGCTAACTTTATGCCAATTTTTGGTTATGCATAAAGCCGCCGTTATAATTCATAATCTTAATTTCTGTATCAGTAAAAATTTTCGATCTATTATTTATTTATTTTTTTTTTACTTTTTTTCGGGTGTGCAAGGAATTGATAGCTTGCTGAAAAACATTTGCTTTTTTGGAAATTTATTCTAGTGCTGCCACAATATTATTTTTTAAACTGAACATAAACTGTTTGTCTTACCACTGTTGAGTTTAAATTATATATAATTTTAAGTTTGGTTAAACTAAGCCAGTACTGGCTTATTAGGCCTTAATACATCCTCAAGTTGTTTTTACACTGTCAGAGATTTTGTCTAATTTTTATAGCATTTGATCGAAAAGATCATATTTGTTAATATATGTATGAAATAAAGAAAACAAATTTTTTTACAAATGTTTCGTAGATATTTTCTAAACCACCCCCTCCCCCATTGGGCGTTACGTAGTATGTGAAAAACCCCATATGTGTAAAAATATGACTTTTTTTTAAATGTAATCCTATAATTTATTGTGTAAAAAAATATCAACTTAACCAAGAATATCGCCTGGTTTATATCCGGTAATTTCCTAGAAATTAGAATTTACATAAACTAAGGTCCAAACCCACGATGTCGACAACGTTCGACTTGTCGCACACTTACATTCAAAACAAAAACAAATTTTGATATTTTGTTGTTGTTTCAAATGTAAGTGTGCGACAAGTCGAACGTTGTCGATATCGTGGGTCAGGCCTTAAGTTTTGAGTTGATAGTGCAGGAGATTGACTTCCCCAGCAAAAAATTAGACATTACCATCTGAACTACTTGTCATATAATGACTTACTTTTTAGATTGCCAAATTGAAGTACTCGCTTACAAAACACATTACGCAAATTTTTAAAAATAGGAAGCAGAAGTTGGACATATTCTTTGGGTTTTAAAAGAAGACGTGAAAATATTGCCAAAATAAGAAGTTATTTTAAATAAATTATAAATATTTCTAAATTGCCTACTTATTTATTTTAAACTTAAAAATAAGTACTTACATTTTGGAAAATAATTATTTAAATATAAGTAGTTCTAAATAATTTTTTTTTTCATTTACGGTTTTAATAAAAGTTCATCAATGAAAGCAATTGAAGTTTTTCTAAATATAGTATTTATAAGTAACAATAGAGGCACTGATACGAATAAAATATCAATTGAGTTTATAAAAGAAATTTTATAAAATGGTATATTTCGTAGTAAAGCAATAAGTTTTTTTAAATTATTTAAATTTTTCTTAAAAGTTATTATATGCATATTTAATCAAACTGAGTTTTTAAACAAGACCTTGCATTAACTTAAACAACGGCATATTTAAAAAAAGTAGTTCAATCAAGAAAAAAATAACTATTTCCCACAACGGAAAATAGAATTAATTCCTATAATAAACAACATAACTACTTCTAAAGGATCGATTATTTTAGTCTCACGCCTTGTTAAAATCATTAAGTTGGTAATCCAGTAAGGAACAGCTTCCACCAAAAATGCTTAATTCCAAACTCGATTACCTTTTTTGAAATTTTTTGCTGGGTCCTTATCGACTGCAAAAACAAACAGTACGACAATTCTGAGCATATGATCAGCGTTGCCATATACTTGCTTTTTCCAAAAATTTATAAGTTAAATTTCTATCGAAATATGCAAAAATATACATTAGCATATATGTACATATGGGTAATTCCAGAAAAAGGTCAACCAAAAAAAATTTTTTGCTCAAAAATTTTTGTTTTGTTTTTAATTTTTGAAATTTTTTACACAAGTATGGGATTTAAAAAAAAAACTATTTTGTTTTGCTGAGCTTTTTTTTAGCGATTATTTAAATTATTAGGTATTATTTTATAGCAAATGTTGTGAATTCGATTGAAAAGAACATATTTGTTAATATAAGAAATAAAGAAAATTGTGTATTTGTGACGCTAATTAATTTCTATTCTTCGAAATCAGAGTATTGTTTAAAGATTAGCTTAAGAAAAATTATAGATATATTGAAAGAAAAACTATGGGTAACTTTGTATTGAAACCAACATTTATATAATAAAATTGCTTTTTGTTTTTAATAAAATATAAATATAAATATATGCAAGTAATCGATAGAAAGTTTTCCGTCGACATCATGAAACAGACCAGGCCGTAATATTCATTAAGTCTAAAATGTACCTGCATACGTACATACGAGTACGTACAATAATTCAACACAACTGGAGTGTTATTATCACATGAAAGTTTTATTACGTAAATATTATTTTTTTTTAGGAAATTAATTAGTTACATTTAAAATAAATAAGAAATAAATATATAAAAAAAACAGCAGACACCGAAGAAAGAAGGAAACATTTATTGCAAATATGTAGATGCTACTACAAATAGCGATTTTTAAACAAATATTTAATTACTTAAATAATAATCAATAGAGTTGTACGTATGTATGTGTTGGAAATTGAAACAGTTGTTAATTCTTTTTTTTATCGTAAGCGTAGTAAATTTTTATTATAATGGGTAAAGTGAATAAAAACAAGCATTTGCTTTCTACTTAAAAAAATTGTTGTAAAACCTAAAATATGTATGTGTTTTTTTTTTGTTTTTTTTAACAAATTTTTAAGTAAAAAGCAAATGCTTTTTTATTCACTTTACCCAATGTGTGTAAGTCCAGGTCCAGACTTGCAATTTTTGTTGCAGCAATTCTTGAATATGTGTGAGAGTGTTGAAATAGAAATATATGCTTTTGGTATTCCTCTCTCGCTCTTTTTTTTGCATTAAAAAATAAAAAGTTGCTGCAACAAAAATTGCAAGTCTGGACCGGCACTAAGCGAACAAGTTTAAAAATATTTTATCGAATGATTGGGTAATAAAAAAATCCGGTTGCGCTAGAGCTTAAATAGGGGAAATTAAAGGTTCATATTAAGAATATAATACGAGTACAACGATTTAATTAAAAAACTCAGAAGACCTCCTTCAGTCCTTCCTTCTTTAAGGCCAGCTTAGGAATTTTATGATTCAATTACTAGCTAAAATAATCTAACTGCTAAAAATACATAATGCCTTAAGAAAGCCCAGGCTATTTCGCATAAAAGATAAGATACAAATTCCACATTTTCTTCTATGAGAACGGAGAAGAGAAGGAGTAACATTTTTTGTTTTGCTTTTTACCAAAGTCCAATAATTTGAAGGAATTTCAGAATTGCCGGCGGAAGAAGCGAGAGCGGAAGGCCTACCACGCAATGACAATGTGTGTAAACAAGATATGAGTATGGAATGGAACGAGCAGGCCTTGTACATCCAATATAAGGAGTACAGATGCCTTTTAGAAGGCATCTTTCTGTAGATCATGTTAGCTAACATCAGAAAAATAAGTTTTCGAAGAGAACGCATGAATTTTTTTTTTTTTTTTTTTTTTTTTTTTTTAAAGAGAAGTAACACTCAGGCAATTAATGCCTACTACTATTACTAGGTGTTACCTTCTTTTAGGAAAGGGATAGTGATAGAAGACAGGTGGTGAAGGAAGAGATAGAAGAAAGCTTCATTCTTTTACAACTCTGCTTTTTGCACGCTTTTTAATAATGCAGTGTTGCAGCGCCTTCTGGTGTTAATTGAGGCGTATTAATTTTGAAGCTGTCTTTAGTAGCCATTTTATTGGTTATTTTACTTCGCCGATGATTTTTGCTACACAATACCGACGAAGGAGGGCGCTCTGATGTTAACATTAGGATTAGCATCTGCTGAAGTCGGTATAGTTCAGTGACCAGTGACTATGCCTTCATCACATGAACTTTTCCCACAATAACTGATACAAAGGACACTAATGCACATCAGAAAAATGCGTGGTGTTGTTATTTTGATGACTGTCGGATACAGGGATTGAACCCAGGATCTTCAGTTTTGTAGTCAACGTGCTAACTACTTCAGCCAACGCCACCCGTAGCTTCATTAAAATTACAAGCGAGTATACAAATTAGTAAAGAACAAACGACAATGGCAAGACTGTTGTAAATTCAGAGATGGTAAAATTGAGCTTTCATTACAAAAGAAGCTTTCAGCAAATTGTAATACGATGACTAAAAGCAATTCACATATTCCATTTGCACTGAAAAGCTGAGTATATAAAGCATAAGTCTACATCAACTGACATCATCATACAGTAGACCAAACACAAAGATGATGATGAAGGTTCAGTGATCTTCGAAAACAGCTAGTTGTTAAGTTCTGTGAGTGTTTGTCAGAATATTTACAATTAACTTTGGTGTTATAATTATTATCACATGTAATTTGGCTTAAGGCTCAGTTAGCCGACTGTAATGTAATGTAAATGTAACGTAGAAAACAGCTGATTGATATTTTTATATGTAAAGTAGGTTACGTTACATTACATCTCTATAACCATTTTCATTACTTTTCACAGCTGTTTCCTACTGTTGCAGTTACTTTACATTACAGTCGGCTAACTGAGCCTTTACAAAGCGGTACGAGCTTTAGCATAATCAAATCATAAATACATACAAACATTTTATTTCCGAAATTTCAATTGCAGTAAATGTTAGAGCTGGGTCCAACTCGTTTGATCGTTTGAACTAGACTTAACGAGTCGTTTTAGACAAAACCCCGTGATCAAACACATGTAATTTAAATGGGTTTGATCAGAGTTTTGCTTCCAGCCAACGACCAACGAAACGAGTGTTTTTAATCATGTATTGCTTCTAAGCTTAAGGCATTTGATTAAATCTGTACATAGGATGAGTTCTAGACGGCCATTGTGATTGTTTTTTTACTTATTTTGCAACAAGCAACAATTTATTTGGAATGAGTTGACAACAACAAAAATTAATTAATAAAATAAAACAGACGCTGTGTTTTTATATATTTGCACTTGTTGGAAATAGTCAGCAGCAACCAACAACAATAATCGATTTTATATTTATTACATTTTATTTGATCATTCTCAATTTAGAAAAGAAAACAAGAATACTTTTTTTGTGCAGAAGGCATAAGAATAATCAATTTAAACATTCAAGAAGCAGTAAAAAAATAACTGTGCAATATGAAATAAAACGATGACAACATACATACATTCATATAAATACATACTTATATGCACAGGGCCCATTCACATATTACGTATCGCTATTTTTGGAGTTTTAATACCCCCCCCCTCCCCCCGGCTAGTAAAACAGTTAACAAATGTTTCAGTACATATTTTCTAAACGTATGTTAACGCTCCATATGTGCAAAAATATGATTTTATTTTAATGTAATGCTTTAATGTATTGTGTAATATATATCAACTTAACCAAAAATTTCGCCTGGTTCATATCCGGTCATTTCCTAAAAGTTGATAGTGCAGGGGACTTACTTCATTATCGACTGCAAAAAAAAGAAACAGTACGACAATTTTGTGGACATGATAAGCGTTGCCATATACTTTTTTAACATTTTGAAATAAAAGACTTGCTTTTTCCAAAAATTTATAAGTTAAATTTTTATCGAAATATGCAAAAATATACATTAGCATATATGTACATATGGGTAATTCCATAAAAAGGACAACCAAAAAAATTTTTTTGCTCAAAAATTTTTGTTTCGATTTGAATTTTTGGAATTTTTTTACCGAAATATTGGACTGTAAAAAACAATTTTTTTTGGCTGAGCCATTTTTTAGCGATTATTTAAATTAATAGGTATTATTTTGTGTTTGTTTTGTAATTTACAAATTTTCTACTAACAATAACCTTACGCATTAGCAAAAAAGAAGGAGAACTGAGTTCTAATAACGGAAGTGTTTTGGGTTTGCTTTCACTTATATCTTAATGTCGCATTCGTCGCATAAAATCAATATTTATACATATTTTTCATCAGTAAATAAGCATTTTGTTATTGTTTAATTATTTTGATTTAAAGTTCAATCAATATTAAGAAAAGTTGCTGCGTCTAGTTCTCTTGTAAACGATCTTAATTCACCTTCATTTCCACATTCACAAAAAAAATTCGTCATAAAGTTTCGCTGAATTATGTATATTTCATAAGTGCACAAAAGTAACTTCTATTTTTGTCGTGTCCGTTTCTCGCTGCTTATATCTTTTTTCTATATTATTGATATTGCCCCCCCAAAATTTTTCTTAAATATACTACTCCTTCATTGCTTTAAAACACTTAAGATATGTTTTGGATTTTGTCATTCCTTTCATAATTTTTGCTCAACTAAAAGTGTGCGAATGTCGCGTCCATTGCCTGGGTATTTTCCACATGTATATTCATCTAAAATCCAAAAGGCCGTAACTGCCAAAAATTCAAAGTTGATTTTTTGATTGATAATGTTTTAAATTACAAAAATACATCATTCCTAAAAAATTTAGCACGAATACGTTAAAAAATTGCGATTTTATTAAAAGACCGTAGCTAGATTGCCAACAAATGCATAAGCCAAAAACCGGCGCACTGTTTTGTGCTTACGCATTTGTTGGCCTGTTCGGAAATGCATCAATACTCTGCATTATACGAGCGAATTTTAATTTAAATGCAATAGAAGTTCGCTGATAATCTTTTTTAGAAGGAGCTAAGTTTTCACCTGATATATGCATGAAATTTATTTGTGTGTTATCTGCCAAAGCGAAGCACTTTGGGACATTTAAATTTCCATATGCAGCACAGTGTTGCGATTCCGAACAGGACAAAGGTAGCTAGCGAATTTTAAATACATATTATTACGAATTTTTTATATGATTTTTTGTTTGTTTTCTGTTTAATAAAATATATTTTGCTTTTAAATTTTAAAGGCCATAAGTACCATTAGGAAAAAGGACTCTTTTTTCTTACCTTGTTTATTGGATCACATCCGCATTGGTTTTTCTAATAAATAGTCTTAAATTTATAAAGCTATTTACTTCTCCTCCTTTTGGAGCCCTCTTTAAATTTTGGCGCCCTTTAAATTATGCCGGGCGTCACGGGGTAGGCCTTAATCCGGCACTGCATACCACGGCTGCCAGATGTGACGATTTATCGTCATTTTGACGATTTTTGGTGCCAAAAATAGCAATTTAACGATTTGACGATTTTTTCCTTAAAATTTACGATTTTTCAATAGTCCAAATAGGGCAGCTTTTTATGAAAAATTTAATGTTAGAACTCATCTATTCATACCCATCAAAAGATTTTGGTGTAGTTTTGCAGACTTTTTCTTAATAATTTTTAATTAAATAAAAAAAAATTGTTGATGGTTTAGCGCTAAATAAAAATAGAATGATGTCATTTGGAGCTAAGCTGCCCAGATTGCCGAGCATCAATCAGATTCTTATACAATTGAATGAATACACATACGCGAGTACATGTCTCTCGTGTTTCTTTTGGTGGCCAGCTCTGCATACATATCGCTCATTTACTTCAATAGTGCCACAACTCAAAAAAACCAGTTTAGCAGAAAACGCGTTTTAAATTTTCAATTTGCATACAACTTAATGGAGAAATGAAAAAAAAATCTGCTCTCAGGAGGTGATGGTACAAGCTATTTATATGAAATTTGTACACAAGATAAAATACGAAATGCCGCATCTTTCTTTATGCCACTATTGAACTAAATGAGCGATATGTATGTATGCAAGTATGTACGGTTTAATTAAAAGAAATTTTTATGTCTCAATGGTCTCAAGTAGAAAGTCCCTAACTGGTATTTTTTACAAAATTAAGTTTTTGAATGATTCCAATATTCCAATGTGTGCAAAAAAAATAAATGTGAAGAGAGGCCAAGTTCCTATAAAAAAAAACTTGGACCTGCTAACTTGTGAATTTTTCATAATTTTACTACTGAGGGGAACAAAGTTATGTGGGGGTCGGTCATACATTTTGACTCGATTGAGGAACTCTAAATGGGTCAAAGTGGGATTTTTCAAAATTTGACCCTTCGGATCAAAAGTCGGGACATCAAAATACCTTTTAGAGGTATGGTTCCTTCGGCAAAGTTTCTTATTTTGATCCCTAGAATACGATTTTCCTTGTAATTTGAGCGATTTTTAAATCGACCCACCCTAGTGCACATGTTAAAAAAAGCACATTTTGAGTTTTCCGATTTTTCTGACGATTTTTCGAGTATGAAATGACGATTATTTTATATTTTATCGGGATTTCTACCATTTTTTGATCATTTTATCTGACAGGCCTGGCCAAAACCCAAACCAAAATTCAATTGGTTTCTATAGTTATGGTTATGGCATTATGGCAAATCACCTATAATCAAATACAGTGTTGCCCATAAGTTTGGTTCGAACAGCTGCTTCATATGGCACGTTCTTTTTTCTATGGCATGTTTTTTATACCACGGTTAATTTAAGCTTTACGAATTTAAAAAAAATCCAAATAAATATCACTGGCAATATTTATTGCATTTAGTTTGCATAATTCACATTTGTATTGAATTTTAAAACACACTTTTCGATTCCTATTTTTCTATTTCTTCTTTATAGAATTAATAAGTGACATATTTAGGGCCATTTTCACAACATGCCTTTAGCTAAAGGTAGGATTTTGTTTATCTGATAAATGCCTTGGCATTATACAAATTTAATTTATTTTTTATTAACCCCCGACTAAAAAAAGGGGTGTTATAAGTTTGCAGTGTGTGTCTGTGTATCTGTGTATCTTTGTGTCTGTCTGTGTCCACGTACAGGCCAAACGGCTGGACCGATTTTCATTTAGTTTTTTCTGTTTGAAAGATGACTTATTCGAGAGGGTTCTTAGCTATGTTTGAAAAAAATCGGTCTAGCCGCTTAGAAGATATAACATCTTTTCTGAAAAAAGTCGGGGGTTTTTAAAATTTTTAATTTTTATTATTTATCCATTGAATATTATTGTTATTGATTATTATAACAATTAAAAATTGAAGTTTTAAGTATCCAAAGTTGTGAAAATGGCCCTTAATATTTTTATATGCTTATGTTTTCCAGAGCGTTAGCGTTATCAGATGATGAAGAGTGTCCCCCGCTCACTAATGCCACCACATTACAGCAATCTCAATTAATTCAAAGACTCACACACGTATGCAGATACGATCGTCTGGAAAGACCCATACGTAAGTTAATTTTAAGGCAGCCAACTAAGTAAAAACTCTGCTTCAGTGCTAACATTATACTGCGGGCAATCAGGAATAAAATTCGGGAATAAAAGGCGAACATTTTCTTCACGTGAAATATTTCCCGTGAAAAAAAATGGTGAACAAAATTAGAAAATCGTATACTAGTACTAACACAACAACAACGCAAACATTGCCGAGCACAATTTTAGGGAAAAGGAACACATTTCAGGTGAACTTTTATTCCCAATTAGGGTGAATATCAATCAAGTAATAGGGAAAAATTCTATTTGGAAAAAGGAAAAATTTCTCGAGATATTTTTTCATGATTGGCCTGATTATAAAAACTTTTAAGTTTTCGCTTATTTTAATTTTTTTTTTTTAATTACGAATTTAATAAAAAATTTAATAAAAAAAAATTAATTATATTTTTTTTTGTTTGCTTAAGAATATGGCAACAGTGGCGAACGACTTCCAATTACAGTCAAAGCGCGAATATATATTTACTATATGCAGAATCTAAACTCAGATTTGTTGCAGTTTAAAATGCATGCCCTTCTGCAGCTTAGTTTTCTGGACAAGCGATTGGCGTACAGTAATTATGCACCAAATCGCAAAGAAAATATTTTGGGGCAAAAACATTTAAGCGAGCGTTTGTGGTTGCCCCACATTTTCTTTGCTAATGAACGTGAATCCAGTATTTTGGGAACAGATGAAAAGGACGTCTTAACTTCAATATCTCCCGAAGGCCAAGTGATACTCTCAACGCGTTTGCAAGCAACTCTTTATTGTTGGATGAACTTCAAAAAGTTTCCCTTTGACGAACAGCATTGCTCTACTGTGCTCGAAAGTTGTAAGTATTTGTATAAATTTACAATACAATACAATAATAAAAATGTATTTGTTATATATTTTTTTTGCAGGGATGTATAACACTACAGAATTAGTTTTGAAGTGGGAAGAAAAAACACCAATATCATTCGATCCTGATATGCGACTGACCGAATACAACATGCAGCACTATTGGTTCAATGAAACAGTGGTCAATTCAAATGAAGTACATTTCCGACATGGTGCTTTCAGTATGTACATATTGAAATTATTTTTGAGTTGAAAATAATAATATTTCTTTGCCGCCACCATTTGCATTTTCAGTTGGCAATTACAGTTCATTAAGTTTCACTGTAAATCTGAATCGAGAAATTGGATTTTATCTTATGGACTATTTTTTGCCCTCAATGATGATTGTTGCCATCTCCTGGGTATCATTTTGGCTACAAGCTGATGCCTCACCTCCACGAATTATGTTAGGTTTGTAAAGCAGTAAAATTTGCTAAAAATAATTTTTAAACTAACTCTACGACTCCACCTGACATGAAATTTTGCTGTAACTTGAAGTTATAACTGAGTTGTTAAAACAAAGGCAATAACAATAATGTTATAACTTGAAAAAGGCATTAAAGGTGGAGGTACATAGCACGCGTTACGCGGCAACGCTTTTCTGGCTTGTTAAACGTTCAACGCTACACAAATGGAAGGTTACACAACACGCTTTTGAAGCTTTTTTAGTTGTAAAATTTAAAGCCTTTGCTGGCTATTTTTTTGTCTTGCATTTACGTTGTATTTTTCTTTAAACATTTAATGCATTTTTGTATCCATTGTTTAATAAAAAAAATCAATTTCTAATCATGTTTGTGTATGTTAGTTTATGAATATGGCAACACTAGCTGTCATTTTGTATACAACGCATGAAAGTTGAAGAATGTTCAACTTTTGGCGAGGTACGCGCGTCGCGAACTTCTCTATGTAACTTGCCTTATGAAAACACACTACTTCAACTTTTTTGACAGACGCGTGTATCGCATTAGCGCATTGAACGCGTGTTATGTACTTCCACCTTAACTTGAGCAGTCTACTTGAAGTTAATGTTAAAGTTAGCCATTTTATGTCAGGTGGAGACCGCGAGTCAGTAGACTTTGCATGAGAAATGTTCATAATTTTTACATGGGTTTGATCATTGGTTTGTGTCAAAAACGAGCTACTGAAAGAGTTCGATATAAGTCTATGGTCGATATCAGATGATCGCTTCGTTGAACGTCTAACAATTATACTAAAGATATTTATCACAAAAGCTTAGTGATGCAAAAGCTGCAGCTTTTACTACTTAAAGACTTCGCTGCTTTCCATATTTCTTATAAAGTCTGCTGTTACAAAAAATTTATCTTTTTTAAAAACATGTCGTCTAGACGAGACAATTTTTTGTTATAACATAACCCAAACTTCATGCACAAAAACATCGTAGTAGAAACTTTTGTTATAACAAGAATCTCTCGTCTAGACGCTGTGTTAAGGTGTTGTTTCCCCGTATGTACCGGTCCAGACTTGCAAGTTTTGTTGCAGCAACTCTTGAATGTGTGGGAGAGTGTTGAAATAGAATAAACATTTTGTATTCCTCTCCCGCTCTTTCTCATAAAAAAATTAAAAGTTACTGCAACAAAAATTGCAAGTCTGGGATGGGACTATGAGACTTGGCATACCATAACACCATTGCCATGACCACAACCAAATTTTCTATTGTCGATTATTATTGCCATAACTATTAGCGGTTAATATATAAATCAACTCCAACGATTTATTTGCCTTCAGAACCACAAATACGCATGTGTCAACATCATTTAATTTTAAACTAATCATTTAATTTGATCATTAACTCAGCGTCTTTTTGAATTTCTCGCCTCTTAATTGAAATGGTAATACCGCTCCTGTCAGTTGACTCCTGTCTAAATTTGAACAAGCTGCGTGATTTAGTTTGTCCCAGTTTACACTAGTCAAGTCTTATTGCTCAGCTTGTCAAGCATGTGTGCTTTTTCAACATTACGAATGAGAAAGCAAAACGTATTGACAGTAAACAGTGATGGGAAATGAGATTTGCCTTTCGGTATCAATAAAATTTTTTTGAGTACTTTTTTGGTCCCGAGAGTACCAAAAACTATTATTTTTTTTATTTAAATTTGATTAGCAAAAAATTATATTCATACATTCATTCAGCTATCACACACGAGAACAATTGTGCTGGCATAGCATGGCAGTTTGTTGGTGAGAGAGGCAAAGAGAGTGGTATTGTATTTGGCATAATTTTTCAACCAGGCACAATACCGCATCATCGGCACAAAACAAATACATACACAACTTAAAAAACAGCAAATGTTAAAATAATACAAAAAACACCAATACACACAAAGCTGTGTGTATGTATACATTTTTATGCCAGATTAATTAGTCTCGTGTGTTCTAAAAATAAAAGTTGTGCCCGCATAAAAATTACTCCCGTGTGTGATACCCAATTTACAAATAAAATAAGGAACACATAGCATATACGTATGTTCATCAGAGATGGGAATTGGAAATCTTGATTTCGTGCCGAATCTGTTTCTAAATATTCCCAAAATCACTTGAATAGTGCAAACCACTTTTTATTTAATTCAAAATGCTTCAACAATAATTAATTTAATAATTTCCAAAATTAGTTGTTTACAAAAAGACATATATGTACATATGTATGCATATGTATAATTTATTAATTCTTTGTACTTATTTACAAAAAATACAAATACCTGTGATCTGTTTACTTATTATCGGAATAAGAAAATTTTCCATATTAATACCAGCCATAACCGCCAAAGAGCTTAAGCAACATAATTTTCGTGCTTAATTTTTTGATGAAAATCGTTTAGTTACGATCGCAGATAATTGATTTTCGTTAAAAAATTAAGTTAAAAATATATGTATGCCGCTTACGTACCCTTTCACAATGTATGGTTAAAAGATAACAGAGACTTTAACGGCAAGTTTTGTATGAAGAACTTGCAGTTAAAGTTCACGTTAACTCTTAACCATACATTGTGAAAAGGGGTGTTAAAGTTTTTTTGGCGGTTATGGCTCGAATGGACAAAAAAGTGCCTGTGCCATCTAACATCCAATAGTGCCAAAAAATGGCACAATTGCGCCACATTTCTCATCACTGATTTTCATAGGTACAAATGTTAAAGTTAAAACAAGACGAGTTTTTAGACTTATATAAATTTTAGGCCTGGATAAAGCTTAAATTAGACGTGACATAGCCATAACGCCATAACCATAACCAAACCAAAATTCAATTGCATGCATGTACATTTCATCTTATATGTCAAAGCGAATCTTCAACGCAACGCGAAGTAAAAGTTTTATCTGACATGGCCTTTACATAGGGTCTACACCTAACATAATATGTAAGATAAGAGCGTCAAATTCAATCGCAGAGCGAATCATGTTACGTGTAGACTTCAAATTAGTGTTATCTCAATCTTATAAGATTTTTTATAAGAGCGTTGTTATAAGAAATCCTATAACAACAATCCTATGAGATGAAGTGTCAAAAAACACACGTATTTGAAAGTAAATTAGTATGCATGTGTGAGTGTTTATTAAAATAAATGAAAAACAATGATTTGGACCACATTTCTGGGATTTTGTATGTTTAAATGTGCTTAATTGATCCATAAATTAAATTTTGTGTGAAAATGCGAAAATAAAATAACTAATTATACAAAAATAAAACATGTTAACTCGATGAGAATTTGCATTAAATGAAATGTTATAAGAAAACTGAAATTACGTGTTCCTGTTGTATGAGATGAAGAGAAATATCGGCATTTTATTTTTGTTATTCTGCAGACGTTCTCTCAAATATTATGTCAGAGTTAATCGCAGTTGTAGACGCTATGTTAGGCAACTCTCAACTTTTTGTATGCTTTGACAATCAGTTGGTATACTATTTTTAATTTGTTTGACCAAACTCGCATGTAAATATGGAATTTTTATTAAAATGTCGGTAAATTTGCATAAAAAACGAGTTCGTGGCATCAGAGTAATTGAATTGTGTTGTGTTTTATACATGAAACCGAATAGTGAAACAAACAGTGAGTGTTGTCAAAGTTTTCATTGTGTCATACACATTTTGCGTCATGCTTTTTCCCCAAAGTTAGAAACGTCACGCAAAGCGTTGAAGTTGTATCTGACACCGCCTTAAGACTTGATACTGTCGGAACATAAAGTCTGTTCCTTTGTTTTGTTTTCATGAGATTTTGATAAGAAAAAATCCTTTCGACATTCGCAGAGAAGTGAGGTATAGACAAAATTCCGTAAGCTGCTTTCGATATATCAGGAATCATGTATTCATCTAATGCGTTTTTAGTTTTAGACACTCTAGAACAGAAACTGCATATATTATTTTGTTAATGGTTTCAGTTCTTCCATATTAGCCAATGATCTATATTGGTTGTTAATATTTTCAAAATTTAGCCTTTCGCTGGGAGACATTTTAATTAAAAGTGGAATAATGCTGTTGGTTTTAGCAGATAAAACATTTTCAGGGTAAATCTTATTAATCCAAACTAACATTTCATGGTCAAAGTCCACTTTAGAACTTGACAGAATTTAATATAAAACTGCAATTTTCTTTAAACTGATTTAAAACAGTTGTTTCAACATGATTTCTGTTTATATATAGATCAACTTCTGTGCCGCAGAAAATATCATTTGTTAAAATATCTTTATTAGTAAAGTTTCATGCCATTTGTCGAAAAAGAAATTTAATTCTTGACAAAAATATATGCAAACGCGCGTCTTCTGACTGCATTTCTAAGTAGACCGTGAGAGTATGAAATGCGCTGGGGGAGTACTACGGTACTTTTTCATGTCAAATAGTATCAAAAAAAGTACGATCGCACCAACTTTTCCATCACTGACAGTAAATGAAGCTGAGTACTCGTTCCTTCTCCTCTCCTCTCGTCTCGTCTCGCTCTCTCTCTCTCTCTCCAACAAACTAATCAGCTTAGCAATGAGACTTGCATAGTGTAAACTAGGACACTATTTTGCAGACTAACGCGCATTTTGAGAAGAAACTGGAAAAAGTGGATTTCGTGTAATCATTAAGCATTATTTTTTTGCGGAAAATCCCATCACTGAACCCAAGGCTAGGCTTGATAAATACTATTGAGATTCTTCACTAACAATTTCAATGGTAAAATAGTGGTTTACTGAATTTTGTTATGGCCGTAAAGGTCTCTACATCCAAACCAATTGAAAAAAATTCACGATATGGTTTTAGCCGATCGGATATTGGAGAGAGATTGTGGAAGACATAGGCATTTCACATCGCTCAGTAGTTTCAATTTTGAATGATCACTTGGGTATGAGAAAGCTTTCCGAAAGATGGGTGCCGCACTTGCTCACAATCGACCACAAACGTATGTGCAGTTTCCATGACAAAAATCCATGAATTGGTCTCTCCAGATTTAGTCCCGAGTGACTATTTCTTGTTCCCAAACTTGAATAAATGGCTCGGCGGAGAGATTTGGCTCATCTCACAAACAAATTGAGAAGGAAGGGATAAAAAAATTTGAGAAACTTTGGACTCAAAGAAGACTATATTAAAGAATAAAATAACTTTTTATATAAAAACATGTGTATCACTGAGTTAATGACCCACCGTTGTTGAAAATCAAAATGTAACTGATGTCAGTGGTTATGGTTATTGCTATGGTATTATGGTATGTTACCTATAATCAGATGCATTGTTGACCATAAATCTGGTTCGAAGTTCGAACAGCTGCTTTTTACATATGGTTACGGTTGTGACACATTTAATTTTACCTCAATCTCTTTACAGGCACCAGTACTATGTTATCATTCATTACATTATCGTCTTCGCAAAGCAAAACTCTGCCCAAAGTCAGTTATATTAAAGTGTCCGAAGTATGGTTTCTGGGTTGCACTTTCTTCATATTTGGCAGTCTGGTTGAGTTCGCATTCGTAAATACCATCTGGCGGCGTAAGGAGAATATCGAATTGAAAAAAGTCAATAGTAAATATATTCTGAAATCCACACTGACGCCCAGACCTACACGTCGTGAAATTGGCCTGAACAATCAATCACGTACCAGATCCTGCAGCAGTCTGGACAATATTGTATCAAGCACGGAAAGTGTGATGAACGGCAATGCCAATAAGGGATTTAACAATTACTTAACAGTGCATGTAAGTTTGTGTTACAAATTTTAAATATTATTCATTCCTATCGTAAATAGCAAGTGGAATTTTTGTTCGCGTAAAATTTTCATTTCCCTTGAAGGGAAAAATGCTATCGTGTATCGTCCATGAACTTTTTCCCAGCTATCAGACCCAGTGAATTTAAAAAAGGGAAGAAGATTAGTAAAGCTTCAAAATTCATTCAAAATCCGACATATTTAAGTTTAATAATAAGAAATGCACAAATTTTACTTTCCAAATGAAATTGTTTACTTTAAAATTGTGTTTTTAAATATTTTTAGCTGTAGTGGAAAAAAATTATTTAGTATACCGGTCTCCGGCAGTCATTAAATAGTAACACCACGCATTTTCTGACATGCATTAGTGTCATTTTTAGAGCCCTGAAAACTATCGATAGTGTCGATATCGAAAGTTTTCGTAAGCTTAAAAAACTTTATCGATATATTGATTCAAGACTATCAAAAGTTACAAAAACTATCGATGTATCGACGATATTATCGTGATAGTATCGAACTTGTATGGCACTCATAGAATGTATTTATTTTCACTAAAAATTCAAAACGAAATATTTTCTACACTAAAATAACAAAACTAAAATAATTGAATGAAAAATAAGTGAAATCAGTGAACGATGAGTTATTTTTGTTTATGAAAACCAACATATTTAAACTTTTTTCTTGTAGGGGTGTATTATTTCCTATAGATAGTGACTAAAAAATATCGATTTTTTTCGAATATAAATCGATTGCAGAATAAAAACATCGATAGTCACAAAAAAAATTAACTATCGATAGTGCCATCGATAGTTTTCCACCTCTAATCCCTTTGCATCAGTTGTTGTAGGAAATTTCAAGTGATGATGGCATAGTCCTTGGTCACTGAACTATACCGACTTTATCAGATGTAACATCAGAACGCCATCCTTCGTCGGCATTTTGTAGCAGTATCATCCGCTAAGTAATAGTGTTTTCACACTGACATGGTTTTAATAAAAGTTGATTTTAACGTTAAAAGCAACTGTTAAAACCTGGTTTTACCATACAAATTGTTTTTGATAAAACCGAATTAAAACCATTTTTGAATTGGTTTTGAGTTGGTTTTATGAAATGCAACCTTGTTTTCGCTGTGATAAATTCAGTGCTGCCAAGTTGAAATGACCGACAGCAGCTGGTAATGGTATGCCAGTGAATACCAATAGATGGCGGTTGAAAAATTGTCAACTTAAAAATGGATACAGCAGCAACAATAACCAAAAAATTATGGAAAAAAAAAAGATTTTTTTGGAAGGAAAACAACGAAAATATTTTAAATTGAACTGTGGAAAGTGAAAATAGACAATATGACTGACATTCATCTGCCTATAAAAAAGGTTTATCTTATAATGTATTTGTGCATTTTTATATTATTAACAATATTTCCAAGCACTTCTTCATTCTGTATAAGAAGTTCCATAATTTAAAAAAATTTTATTTACAAAATATAAAATAATTTCCATTTTAGAGCGCATTGTGAAATATCTCAGTTTTTCATACAAACAAAAACAGTTGAACAGTATGTCCAACAAGTGTTATTAAAAAGTAGAAAAAATGCAACAACAAATACACGCATTTCGGCAGGAGATTTATTTTATTTTGAGCAAAGTTAGTAGACAGTCTGTGAGTTAAAAACTGAATTTAACAAACTTGCAGTGTGAAAGCAAAATCAGCTGTTTATGGTTTTAACGTTGTGAAAACACTATAAAATAATTAATCAAACGGCTGCTAAGCATATCTTTGAAAATTTAATACGCCTCATTGACTCCAGAGACGCTGCAACTCTGCATTTTTAAAAACTTGCAAAAGGCAGAGTTGTAAAAGAATGAAGTTTTCCTCTATCTCTTCCTTCACCACCTGTCTTCTCTATCACGGTATCTTTCCTAAAGAAGGTAACTCCTAGTAATAGTAGTAGGCTTTCATTGCCTGAGTGTTACTTCTCTTTAAAAATAAAAATAAATAAATAAATAAAATATAAAAATAATCCTACAACAAATTTCTATGTATCTTGTTGGTATTAATACACTTTGGGACCGATCACCATTTTTCACAAATAATTCTTATTATTTATTTTCCTGAAAGCGGTTTCAGTTGTAAATTAAATGCAGTGTAAAAATCTTTCTGTTTATTTCTCCAAAATATGCGCCTGATACGGATTTGTAAAAGTATTGCGAACAATGCATATTTTTTTAATGGGTTAAACCAAGGCGAATTGATACCAGGGGCAGGGTTGTCAGATATATCGATTTCTCACTAAACGTGGCGATTTTACAACTTTTTTGGCGTCTAAATTTTTAATTTGGCGACATGGAAATTTGATATTTACATATAATCGATCTGGTTCTATCAATAACGAAAATTTTGGAGTAAAATTTTATTTGTAATATTTTTTATAGTATTGCCTTTTAAAAATATGGGCTTAGAATTTTTGCAATTTATAAAAAAAATAATAGCAAAATAATTAACTTACTTTTTTCTGTAAAGAAACGACGAAAAATCGAGATGTTTCAAAATTTTAATTTTAATTGCTTATAACTTTTGAATTAATTGTGCTTTTGATACCAATTTTTTTTAATGTTACAAATTTTATTCTTAATTCATAATAAGTTTCCTTTTCTAAATCGGACAAGATTTGACTTCCCCATTAGCAGAACAATGAACCAAGGTTGGTAAAAAAAAGCCAAAATGTTAATTCTTTTTTCGAATATTTCCTAAACTTCAAGCGAAACCCCATAAATGTAGCAGTTTTTTTAGCTCTTGGATATAAAAAAGTCTATTTGCAAAAAATCTTCTTTATCAGGTCAAAAACGTCAGCTTGGCATCGGTTTTATTTTTCATTAACCCAAGGTTGCCCATTTTGGGACTTTATGGCTCCAACCTCTTTAAAGATATATAGTCCAAGTTCTAGACTTAAGCTCTGTGACATCTCCTCAAATTTCATAACAATCGGACGGCCCGTTTAGAAACTGCAGAATTATGTATTTCCATTTTTTAACAAAATCTCCCACTATATATCGGGTACTTTATGCACCAAAAGGCACCGTCGGATCGAGCTAAAAAGTTAAGACCGCAAATATATCAATTTAAAAAAAATTTGCTGCCATATTAGGAAAAACTACATAAAATTGATGTTGGCGTCTTTTGGCGATTTTTAATATCAATTTGGCGAAATAGGTCGGAAAAATTCTAACAACCCTAACCAGATGATCTGGATTTGCAAACTTTCCGAACGTGTTGCTTTGATTTGGCACAAGAGAAATTACAGCTGATCATCAGCTGCTGAATTGAGATCACCTAATATGAATTCGCCTTGGGTTAAACATAATCTGTGGGGTTAAACCAATGCGAATTCAAACAAGCATTAGATAAAAGAAGAGATTTTGACAGTCGGTGTCTAAAGCAGTTCCATTAGTCTTCGAACACCTGATAATCAATCATTTGGACTGTTAAGGTCACCTGTTATAAATTCGCCTTGGGTTAAACCATGTCTTATTCACAAGAATACATTCACATTTATAATTAGACTTGTGCCATTTAGTTCATTTCAGTGACCGGTCATTTTAGTTCATTATTTATAAATGAACTAGTTCGTTCATTTAGTTCAATCGCTCTTTTTAGTTCAAGGAACTAGTTAGGTCTTTTTAGTTCAATGATTTTGCATCTGCATGCATATGTATGTATGTAGATAGATATGTTGTGGTTTTTGACAGTATTAAAAACACAGATCTGTGATTAAAAAACTTTACGAAAGCTAATATTAATTAATTAATTAATAAATAATTTGCTTTAAAAAGGGTTTATAAAACAAATTTAGTGTGAAAATAATTTTTAAAAATCTCATAAATACAAAATATTTTTGTGAATAGGTTAGTATAAGTGTTTGCTTGTTTATTGCATTTGTGGTAGTAGCCAGCGATGAACAAGAACAAAATATACATACCTACATACATATGGATGAGTATAGAAGAAAAGCACACAAACAGAAAGAAGTAAAGCAAAAGGTTGAAAACATTTAGTTCATTTTGTGTCTTAGTTCTTAGTTCAAAAAATTAACTAGTTCAAAAATTGAACTAGTGAGCGTAAAACAATTGAACTAGTTAACTAAGTTCAAAGTACTGAATCGTTCATTTGAACTAGTTCGTTCATGAACTACACAAGACTATTTATAATATTAAGTAGGGCATAACTACATATTCACAATTAATACAAAAATTATTATTTTAATTTTATCCTCAAAATTTTCTTTCCTTACAGAATCTGCCAATAATAACTACACAATGTGTTGACACAGTATCAATAACAACAAATCAAAATAGCGCTGATCATGTTATAAATGTAGATAATAGGGATACTAATAATAAAAATGGCGAAAATACAACGTTCACCTCTATGACACCACAAGAAATTGCAATGTGGATTGATCGGCGATCACGGTTTTTGTTTCCTATAATGTTTCTAGCCTTCAATGCCTTATATTGGACATTTGTATACTGTTTTTAATCACTTACTTAAGTATTATTTGTTATTAAATAATATGCACCTTTTTAACATTGTTATACACATGTATACATATGTAAATTTATTTATTGAATGCCTTTCTCTACGCAGTTATATGTACATATGTAGATTTATAAGACATTAGGAAATAATTTGTATAAATTTGCATGTTGTAATATGTAGGTAGTAACAAATTGTATTTCATGAATTTAAGAATGTTGTTATCATACGAGAATGTAAAATAATAAGGAAAAATTTGGTTTTATTTACATATTGTTACGTTTTTATTCTTTAAAAACGCTTTTCCGTGGACTCGAAGATTTGCAGATGAATAAAAGACCTCAGTGTACTAATTAGGGTTAAGAATGACACTTTATTTGCCAATAAATACACTTATACTAATCCAATTCAAGAGCTTAAATACACATATACAGATTTCTTAAATATACCACAACTGGTTACCACTACGTCTTCCCCGCTGCTGTATACACACGACTGCACTGGTTTTGTAGCAAAACTCCTTCTCGGCAATTTGTCGCACACAAAGACTTCACCGCACGTTGTCTTTACTTTCAACGATCTTCACTCTGCTATAATCTGTTTTAAGGCCCAACTATAATATGAATAAGCTAGCTCAAGCAACTGTGCGGTTACATATAAAACGTATGTGGCAAACTATAATGTACTTAACAAACTTTTCGTCAAGTTTCGTCAAATGTCATTTGCTTAAGTAAAGTGCCAAACTGAACGCACATTCCGTAAGGAAACAACTGTTTGTGCATTTTTTAAACTCAAACAAGCAGCAGCAGAAAATATTCATTGTTTTTAAATATTTTTTTATTGTTTCTTATTTTAAACTCGGAAAATACAGCAAAACTTTTATTTTCATTGTTTGTTTTACAATACACATATACACACATACACATGTATTTACTTATGTATATTCACTGTTGTACTTTTTAGTAGGCAAAACAAGTAAAACAAGTAATAAGGTGACGGATATATTTATATGTGAATTTTTAATAGATTAGGACATTCTTTCAAGTTAGTTTGATTGAATTGCATTCATTTAGGAGTTATGAGAAGAAACAAAATTAATACAAAATTATTGACAATACCTAGATGTGCAGCTGTGGCTAAAGAATACTTAAGTGCATGTAAGTACATTGTGGCCACCTAAAAGTCACATCTGAATTGTTTAAGCATTTGACAGACTTATCGTTCAATTCTGACATTAGCTTAAGCCAGCTTATTCATATTATAGTTGGGCCTTTATACTGACTCATGTTTTAGAATCGGCAGTTTTTCTTGAAGCAAGTCTGAGTTTATGAGAGAGAGAGAGAGGAAAGAAGAAAGAAGAGGGGTACTGACTTGCTTGTACAGAAAAGTTACTTCAAGTTCTCTTTTGTTATTTCATTCGCAGCATTAAAACAATAGGAAAATTGAACAAGAGAATTGAAGATAACTGCTACAAGAAAAACTGCCAAGTCTAAAACATGACTGATTGACTCTCACACAGGGTACCTCTTTTTTTATACTACAGGAACCGGTTCTAGAATGTTCGCCATGTGCTCATAGATGGCGTAATGAAATTTGTGCACTTAGTAAAGCCAAAGGGCAGAAACTGTAATTCTGCATAACGATTTTGCTGCTATGAACGTTACCATCTGTATTGTCATTTACTATTGGTAGTCAGGTGATCAAATATGACAAACAAATTCATGTTACTGTTTCCAGTGCCTCGTTTCTGTAAGGAATGTGAAAACTTTTCGAGTCCAAAAAAATTGTTGTCATCCTGTAAAACACAGCGTGAGTAAGAAAAAAAATGTATTTGTTGATATTTTTTGGAAGTTTATATAAGCTTTTTTGTGAGTAACCCTGTGTAAAATAGGACAAGCAGTTTAATTATTTCATTTTCCTCGATGCGAGAACTTCTCACAAGTTACAGAAACGGGGCACAGATGTGCAATCGCTTTACGTGAGTACCTGCCATTACGGCCTAATCTCACGTGTGCCAAAGCACCGGGTGTGGGTTAGACGCCAGACCAACGCCCCCATGCACCCTTTTAGAATGAACCTATGACCCATTCCATAGGGCACATAGGTTGCAATCTTTGAATATAGTTATCCCTGTATTATATTCAATTACCTTGCTGAGGTAATTTGAGCTATCTAAACTCTGCTGCTATGTCCGTGCCCATAGCAGCTTCTGTTGAATGGCAACAGCACCTAGAATAGTGTCTGGCTGACCGCGTCAGACCAATCACTAGCATTGATTTCACACTGGGAAGCCAAGACTATTCTCCCAGCGATTTTGGTAGCAACCACAGCCACCACGATAATTCTCCGGCTTCCACGCTAAAGTGTTGTGTATACACTCATAGCGAGGTCCCCAAGAGAATTCCTCAACCATTGCCGGCACAGCTCAACCACTCATCCATAAAGAACGCATGCCTGTGTCGCCAAATAACCAGTGCCTACTCCACACTTACCAAAATCATCCCTTTAACCCCTTAGGGGTCTACCCCTTTGGGGTAGGACGAACTCGGCATTTCAGCAAAGGAAACTGACGACCGCTACACGCACTCAAAACTTCAAAGCAGCTCGGCTGTCGGGCAACCGGCACCCGTGGCACCAGAAGTAGCCTCTGGTTAGACCTCGAAGTTCCACCACAAGGGCTTCACCTCTATCGTCTTTTGAACTCAGGGGCAGTTCTAGGTGACGCTGCACCTAACTGACATCAACAGAACCTGTCTTCCTTTTGTTATAAATATGTGCACATCCGTTACTCTGTTTATGTTCAGAGATTGGGTAGTAACACATAAGTTCTATGGGTAATGTACCAAAGGTACGTCAATGGAAAAAGCCACATCACCCCAGCTGGGGCCCCGGGGTTGCCACACCCGTAGTCCATTACAGACTCCCCTGGGGGGAGAAACGGGGCACAGGTGTTTGTAAATAATTCGATGTGCCGTTATTTTGAATTTCAGGTTACTGTGTAACGACTTTTATGTTGGTAATACCGTATGTCGCTGGTAATACAGAGTTGTTTCTACCATGTGCTTGCACCATTATGTGTATGTGTGTACATTTAGTTCATTACGCTCCAGCCACTAGCGATGCCAATTTAGCGCGTTTTAACTATGCCAAACGCGCTTTTTTCCGTCTTAGCGCGTTTAATAAAAAAAAGCGCTAAATTAGCGCGTTTTGAATAAAGTCAATAATATCATTTCAGTTCAATATTTTTTAACTTTTTTTGTATAAAGTTAACAATTTTTTAAATTAGTTAATGATTCATCGTCGCAATCCAAATTCGCTTGGCTGTGGTTAGAATAAAAAACGCATTTTAATACTGTAATGACAAATATTTTGAAATTTCATAAATAAAAATATGTACTACATACAATGACCCAAAAAATGTACATAAATTGCAAAGCATCTATTATAGCTGAAGTACAAAAAGCATTTGTATCGCAAAACTATTCGACAATTTATATGTTGTTACAAAGTTTTAGAAACAAATTAAGAGTAAAAACTAATCATTTCGATTATTTGGAAGGCGATTCTGATTCTGTATTAAATGATTTTAGTTAATTAAAACATAATGTCAAGGAAGCAATATTGCAAAATCTGAAAACTTAATTGTATATACGAGTACTAATACATACATACATCGAGTTTTATTGAAATTTAATTTAGCGCGTAGAAAACAGCGCGTTTTTGGTATAAATATTTGACAATGCTGTAACTTAGCGCGTTCTAGCGCGTTTTGAGAAGGGTAGTAGCGCGTTTGGGTTATAAATAGTTGGCATCGATGCCAGCCACACGTTCAATAAATCTGTTTCAATTTCATCACACATACTGTGTGTGAAAATTCCTTGAAACTGATAGCTGTGACACAAACTGATAATCAATTTCATTTCTTAAATGCCACCGACGATAAAACAACTCAAATTTGTAGAATCAATCAATGTGTGCTGTAACCGTTCAAATCGAAAATTAAATTGCCATATAAATGGATAGGTGAATTTGAAAGCAATCTAGTTTTCAATTTAAAAAGTTTGATTGTGTTAGTAAAAAAGTGTAAGTGTATTTCAAATTGAATGGAATTGAAAGTCAAAAATTTAACGTGTGGCCCCAAGTTACCTAAATACTTCTAGATAGTTCTTTTTATTGACCCTGTAGGAATTTTTTCCCGTAACACTTGCATTAGCGCTGTTGGTATATTTACATTAACCTTGTCGGCGGCCATTTCCGTAACAATATGTAATAATCGTTTTATTTACATACATATATACTATAGTCTGACATCGTATGTCGGTTCCTTTCTCTGCGATATTGATGCGCATCTTGCAAAATATTTTTCTTTCTCTTTCCTCAAAGTTTGTATTCAAATAGCGCATAGAAACAAAAATAAGTCCAAACAAAAATTAAAAACTTGCATGAAACTTAAAAAAATTGTCAATGTTAAAGCAACTCTGACAAATTCATCAACTTCTTTGTAATTTAAATATGATGGATCATAAGTTTGTGTCAAAAACGAGCTACTGAAAGAGTTCGATATAAGTCTACGAGCTATTGAAAGAGTTCGATACAAGTCTAGTATTACTGCATAAAGAAGTTGCCGCCGCTATGAACACGTTACCATCTGTGCTGTCGTTTCCTATTGGTCTTCTTACACAATCTGGATAATTCACGTTACTGTGTCTAGGAGTCTGTTTATAAATCGATTAACTGTTATTTTTGGAATTTCAGAGTTGCTGTGTAACGACTTTGATGTTGGAATACTGTGCAGAGTTGTTTCTACCATGTGTGTTTGCACTCTTATGTGTGTGTGTTTGTGTGTATATATGTATGTTATGTGTATATCTTAACAAGCAGAATCGCTTTACAATTATTATTGTTGCTATAGTTCTTATGTCTGCACACGTATGTAAATTTAGTTCTTTAGCTAAATAATTCTGGATAACAGTCGTAAAGCAGCTCTGGGCGAGTCAACATCACGCGTCGTTGGCAATTATTTCTTAAATGCAACCAGGCCACTGTTGTTCGAGAGTTTTGCGTCTCACTCGCACTTGTTAATGGTTACCGCAACTAACTGTATCGCTTACAGTTAGTTTTTTGTGGAATTTTCCATTATCAAGTGCAAACGTTTTTAATAAGATTAACTGGTGGAGACCATACAAAACTCTAGGAGTGGATCTTGGAAACTCCTACTTCCTATACGAAGGTATAGGTCGTCCGCAGCAACCGAAGGAAGCTTCTACACGTGGGATACCCTGGCTTTTTGGCTACGTGCTTTTGCCATTTTCGTTCCATTTGGAACACAGAATACAACAATTCTGGATAATTCGTTTTGTTTACCAAATGTTTAATGTATTCTTAATATACTGTGCTGCAAACAAGTAACCACCGGATTTACATTAGTTCTGTTCGAATATTTTTGTGTAACAGTATGTGTATAAGTATGCACAACTATTTTTGTTCAAATTTTTTTAGTGCAAACCAAAATGAAGCAAATTACAAATATGTATGTATATTTTGTTATTGTTTTCAAAAAAGTATGCATTTTTCCGCAGTTCTACACTGTCTGTCGAAAAGTGCTATTTCACACCAAGCCTTTTTAACCTGCCTCGTTTTGACAATTTTATTTTAAACCCGCACATTTACATTATGACTTTTTTGACGTTAATGCAATACAAACACGCGACTTGTACAACAGCAATGGGCAGAAAAAGAGAAATATCAAAATTTGCCTATAACGTTCATTTTCTGCCTTTTGTTTAACACCGCAAGCTTCTCAACAAACTAAAACAGCATGTCTGCAAAGACAAGCAGAAAGGGCACAGATATTTGGAATGTGTAAATGTGATGATATCTTTCTTATATTATTTTTTATGATTCACCCTGTGAATTTCAAGAGTTGAAAATTTGTCAAAAAGGTTACGACATTGTTGTTAAATACGTCTTTAATATTACTTGGGAACTTGTGGAAAACTTTTCTCTTTTTAATATTTGAAACAAGGTAATTACCACGAATAATTGTTTTCACTATAACAATTTATTAACGAGAAATAAAACATAATCGGCGATTAGCAAGATCTTATAAAATGTGAAGTATAAACTACGAGCCTGTGAAAAATAATTACATAACATACTACACATGATATATATTATGTACATACTTTATTTAAATAGTGAATTTATTATTTTAAACCATAATTCTAAATATGTATTTAACTTTGCAGTTAAGAGAAATATTTCAACATGCGTCTTACCTCATTTCTGAATGGTCAACATTTTGGTAACCTTGCAAAGGTCCACAACATTGTTACCTATAAGATTTCTCCCTTCGAACAAAGAGCTTTCGCCGGCGCTATTAAAAACGGTGTACCAAACATGTTCCGCCGTTTCCGTTCTAATGTTTTCATTGTTACTCCACGTAAGTAATAGCTAACAAACTCCAGTCTACGATATTATAGCGATGTATTTTCTTGTAATAGCTTTCGTTATTGGATATTTAGTTTACAGTTTGGCTGAAGCTGAACATCATCATTTATCAAGGAAGAATCCAGCTGAATTTGCAAATGATGAATAAATGAGACAAAATGTAAACGAATAGCGTTAATTTTGAATAAAAATAATAATAATTTATGAATTCAGTGGCGTGTGTATGAATTCTGGGCTAAAATTTAGAGCGACATTTCCCAATTTAATTTAAATGATAACTTTATTTTCAAATATACATGCAGGAGTCAGTTGTTTTCGACAACGGGTACAAGCTTAAATTTTTTGGTATTGTATTGAAAGTGACGTCGATGTCGACAACTGGAATAAGGGTGAATAAAAATAAAAAAATTACAGCTGTTAGTCAAGATAAATATGTATGGGACGAAGCTCTATACGTTATACAAAAAATATTCAGCATATAGGTATGTACATAGGTATTTTCTTGGCCTTTTTAACCGACTTCAGAAACTGAGGAAGTAATTCGGTTATAATCTTATATGTATATGTTACTTTAAAACTTCTAATGCCGTTCAAGAGTCAACCCAACTTTCATACAACTTTCACTCAACTTAATTAACAGTTAAGTTTGCAGTTGCCCATACCATAACAATTTTAAGTTAGTTGTGTTCCCACTTGACCTGATATTCGATAAAAACGAATTCTAGTGGATGTGTGTCAGTCTGTTAGGATGGAGGTACCATGTTCAAATTCTACAGCGTAAGTTAAAAAAATAAAATAAGTTAAAATAAAAAAAATTACTTTTTTTTGCTGCCTTTTGGGATATTGAAATTAGTTCGATATTCCCTCACTTTTAATATTTCTAGCGAAACTTCGAGATCGAATGTTTTTTGGGACAAAACAGCGACAGGTGAACTTTTTTCGATTCATATTTGAGTGTCACTCTCGATAGTTCTACACGATAAATGTTCGAGATATATTCGAAATCGAAATCTATAACGAAAGTCTTGGTCAAGTGGGTTGGTTCTCAGGCAACCAAACTGAGTTGAGTTGAGAATAGGGGCATTCGTCATTTTTAGACCGATTTCAAAAATGTTTTATAACAATATTTTCATGCGCGGTATTTTGTTTCCATTTAACAACTTGCATCTTTTATGTGCTTTTGAGTTATTGAACAGCCAATATTTAAGTTAATTTTTTATTTGACAAACGGTGCAGAGTTATAAAGCCATATACAAACTAAGAAATATGGCCATATGACAAGATTTATTTTGGAACAAAATTTGTTACTTTATATCCTGAGATATGTTCAAACCCGGATTCTCTACAAAGCATATTTGTTTGTATTGTAAGTATTTTCCCCACTCTATGCCCAAAACCGTCCCCGCGGATTTTTGCCGCGCACAATAATTTTCTATTCTTCGTTATACCCAAGAACAGCATGAAATTTGTATACTTACCATTTTCTGCACAATATCTAATCCCACTAAATAACTTAAATTGAACTGAATATGCACAATGAACACTTTTTAACCAAACTTGGAATACCATATACACATCCATAGGAACATATCGCTCATTTACTTCAATAGTGGCACAACTCAAAAAAACCAGTTTTGCAGAAAACGCGTTTTAAGTTTTTATTTTGCATACAACTCAACGGAGAAATGAATAAAAATTCTTCTCTCAGGAGGTGATGGTACAAGCTATTTATATGAAATTTTTACACAAGATAAAATACAAAATGCCGCATCTTTCTGCATTATTAACTCAAAAAACTCATTTTTTGAGTTATGCCACTATTGAAGCAAATGAGCGATATGTACCCTGCAGAAAGTGCGAATAGTGAAAATGTACTGAGTCGCTTTTGACTTTGTCACCAGTACTACTCTACAATTATTCCCCATACAATACTTTATGCTATAGACATTTAGCATGTGCTTGTCATTGAAAATCTACTAGTAGCACTAAAACAATTGACTAGGTAGTGAATTCATAGTTCTTATGGAAACATGGAAACATACCAACCAGACATTTACTGGTACATTTCTATACCTTACGTACATACAAATATATGTATATTGACAAGTTGTTGCAAAATCCACCAGAAATACACCACATCTGTTTTCTCTATTTCTTTTATACTGACGAATAGAAGAGAAATTGTAGACAATGTAACTACTACTAGAATTTTAGTGTTGACATACGAGACACTTAACCCCAGTCTGACTGCAGGGTAATTAAATACATGCACACATCCATACAGCATGAGTATGCATGTACTTACGTAAATAATTGATCAAAATCAAATTTAATGTGTTGATCTGCTGCTAATAATTATGTTATCGATTTCATATAATACTTTGAGTTTTAAAGTCCCGAATTTACAAAAAAAAAAAAACACTGCTTATACACAACTTACATACAAACTTTGCAATATTATAGTATACCAAGTAGTAGCGGTCAAGGCACATCAATCAGGTACCCGCGATTCTACAACAAATATTACAACAGAAACAACCACATGTACTTTGTTGGTATAAATTACCTTCTTACTTTTCAAAACAGGGAAGTATTGTCAGATTGCGTGTTTCTTATAGGAAATACCAAACACCATAAAAACTGAATATTCGAAAGGTGTTTATGGATACCCAAACAAAAGCATGCTTTTAGGCTTATACCTACACAATCCAAATTTGACATTTAGATTGGTATAATGACATTAGTCACCTGGTGTAGTGCTGCCACCTAATAAATTCGCCTTGGTAGCGGTTTTAAAAATCAAATTTATACTGGCAGCATTTTTACTTGTATAATATTTTTACGAAGTACCCTGTTTCGTTTTAACGAACTGTCAGCTGTATCGAATTTGGTTGGAAAAGGGAAAGTTTTTACCAATTAAGACAACAACACAAAGTACATATAATCATATAATAATAATAATTTCCAATTTGCCTTTATTTCAAAACAAAATAAAGTATTATTTCTATTTCCATAAATTTAAATTAATTGGCTAATGCAGTAATGAGTGATTGTTGCAACAGCGAACTGCGCAGCGAGTCCATAACCAACATGCTTAATGTAATTGTAGACTCCAAAATTATAAGCATTGAAATATTTACGGCAGCTGTGGGAATACTATTCCTAGTCGTACTTCTAAAGAACAAATTTCGCAGCTTTTGTGGCACATGAATTTCACTTTGATCGAAAAACGATGGCAAATAATTGGATAAAACAATTCTTGGGACGAGCGTATGACGTAAACTTAAAATACCACAAATATACATACATAGTACATACACACTTGAACTTTTTGTAAATATACAGCATACGCATAATTCAACTAAAATTGCTTTTATTTATTGTAATACGTGTACAAATCTTTTTTAAGGAATTTATTTTTAATGATGAAATGATATTGCATTGAAAAACAGAAATCTAAAGACTAGCTCTTGGCGGCAATCTCAAAAAGTGCGAAATATTCTAAAGACTTCCCGCAAAAATCTTCATACTTCCAAAGTTGCTGAGATTTTACATACCTATAAAAATTAGCTATGGTATGAAATTTATACTAAACATACATACATATGTACATATCGGTGTATCTTTAGAAATATGTATGTATGTACCTCTCGAGCGCTCGAAAAAATTCTTAAATATGCCGATTATGAGATGAAATAAATTTTCAAATTCTTACATCGTTAGGTAGGGTTAGCAGGTTGCTGCTAGGAAGGTGAAAATTGAGGGTCCAGGCCACTTGGGTCCAATACAATGATACATTCTCGCTACCTGTTAGTTGGACAGTATATAGAAATAGTGAAAGGGAGGATAAAGGTGAAGTGGAAAATGTAGATGATTACCTACTAGAGCAGAGAAGAGAGTGGGTCGGGAAAAGAATCATGTGTGCACACACGCCATAAGAAGGAGTCAACTGCCACACCAGCCGCTGCTCCTAATGTAAACTAAGATTTTTGAGTTTAATTTCCGATAACTCGGATAGACTACTGCAGGATAATATATCGTTAGCTTAAATGAAAAACCATGCACATAACTGAAAATCAAAACTCATTCTCTCAAGTTTTGCACATTATTATTAAAAAAAAACTGTGGCAGAAGTCAAAATAAGTCAACTAAATCATCTTTAAAATAGAAGTTAGCAAAATTGTATTGCTTGTTTTTTTGTTTAAGTTGACGATATACACATGTATACATATATAAATAGTTTTATATATAAATAAATAAGAATCAGGTGAGTATGTATCTACTTATAAAAACGGTTTTATCATTTATTAATAAATATAAAAGAGGCGTTACTCGAATTTTTGATGTTTTACAGGAGAGGGAAAAAATTAATTTTTCAAGTGGCCACAAATCTATTTTAAGGTAGTACTTAAGTTCTTTAAGCAGGATGTAATTATACCCCAAAAGAGACAGTCCTAGATATTAATAAATATAAATTTCATAATTTGATAGCATATATACAGTTAGAAAAGAGAATGGAAAGGGGTACAGACTTGACCGTACCAGCCAAGTTTGCTTTTCCTTTTGTTTTGTCATTCGTAATACTCTACTAGAACACAAATTGATGAGACTTGATGAAACAAACTTGACGGTGTGTATGAACGTAAATGCAGGTTCAAAAGAAAATTGAACAAAAACTGATCAGGTAAACCTGATGTGTGTGAATCAGGACTTAAAATACGACAACTATGTATACAAATCTCAATTCGTAACTGAAAATGGTATATAACTTGTTTCGAGTTATTTTCAAATATTTTATCAATTGTTGGTAGGCCTGTTTTATATTCACCACATTATAAAATCATTTGTACTATTGCATTGCACATTTTACTCGTATTGTTTTTGGTTTTCTGAATTACCATAGATATCGCTTTTTTATTATTTATTTTATTAATAAGAGCCTATTTTTATAATTAAACATTTGTGAATAAGTATATAAAAGAATATAACTTCAACTTAAAAGATATTGAAACATGATTATGTTATCAAACCGGCTAAATTCCAGTTAATCAAAAAACGAAGTCAGTGAAACCTCCCAACTTTATCCAGAAATCTGTAAGTTCTTGCATACATATGAATGTATGTAGTATGTATCTACATATGTACATAAGCTATGTAAATATCCATTTGTATGGCTAGAAACTTTAGTAATTCGAATTAAACCCAAAATGCATGTTGCCTTGAAAACTATAATTTTTGGATGTAACTATTCGGTTAAAAAGTATTACTTGTAATTATGTACATAATTACACACGTGAATATTATATGCAAATATACATACCTATATACATATCAAACATCCGTCAGATATATGTATGTATATCGAGATGTAGAATGAAAATCAAGTTTATCTGATCTACATTATTACAAAAGCCAGTGTTATTTCAAAGCAACAATAACAAAATCGGCAAAAATTATCCAATGTGCTTATTAGAAAGTGTATTAAAATCTAGCAGAAAGGAAAAAGTGTTTCAAGTCGAGATAATCTCATTTTGAGTTAATAGCAAACTGGACAAAATCTCCATTATTACCTAATATCGACTTATAATCTAATAAAATAATAGCTTAATTAAGCTCATACTTTGGTGTGTTTTTAGTTGATTGTAATTGTTTTTCTAAATGAAATAAAAGTGCTTACAGAATTTCCCAATTTAATTGCAAAAGAAATTAATTTCCGAAAATCGACTTGAAAATTTAAAAGTGCTCAGACTAAGATATCCTACAATTATATGTTTCAGATTAGAGGATCTTAAGAAAACGCCTCCTCAATGTCAAGGCGATCGTCTACTTCATCAAATACGGTTGTTGGGATGAATTCTTCCGTTATTGGCGATGGTCCTAGACCTCCACCACGACGGCGTACTGCTTCCATTGCTGGTCAGCAAAGACGCACATCATCTGTTTCTTTGGATCATCATAATAATGGATTCCAAAGCTCTCGTCTTTCATTATCGACACTGGTAAGTTACAGAATAAGCTATTTTGTGTTAACATGTACATTTACACATGTTTTAAGATTTTAAAATGAATTATGTAGTTGAAATTTTTTATAATTTCATATGCTCTTCAATATTGCTTAATATCTCTAAATTTAATGAAATGTTTTTTTTTTTTGTTTAATAATATATAAACCGTATAAGAAAATTTTAAGTTTATGTTCTTGCTTCTCCCGCAACAAGTCTGAAAAATGTACATATAATTTTTTTGGGTTTAATGTACTGATACGTACGAGCTTGTGCTTCAATAGGGTTATAATTTAAAAAAATTGTTTTGCAGAAAACGAGCTTAAAGTGTTGAATTTACTAACAATTTAATGGGAAAAGAAAATTTTATTCTTCTCTCAAGAGATGAGCGTACATGATATTTGTGTGAAATTAAAAAAATCTGTTTTAGTAACTCAAAAATCAAGTTTTTTTGAGTTATGACCATATTGCAGCATAGGCTCGATATGTACGTACTTGAGCTTCGTACTCGAATTTGCGAATATTCGGCAATTTTAAAAAATAAAATAAATGAATGCAAAAATTCTAAATGAAAATTTAAATAAATGGCATAAAAATATTTCAGAATGTTTCCACCGGCATGATTTAGACAAATCATGGTGATTTAAGCATGATATACCATAAATTTAGCATATTTATAAATCACCTCAAAGTAGTTGATTTATTTTGAATCATTTCGAAAATACTATTTTTCGAACTGGATTTATCTATTCAAGCTCCATCCCTCCATCCTCATCATTGACAATTTCGAAAAAATGACAATTTTAAATGTCAACTTCATGTAGAAAAAATACACATTACATTGCTGCGACCACCTTATAAATAAAGCACGTGCATAAATTGAATACGTAAATTCGAACAACAAATCACTCACAAGCTCAGTAGAAACACTTTGAATTGATTTACTTAAACCTACTTGATTTAAAGTCTGTGGAAATATGTATACTAATGTACCCAATTTACATTAAGCATTTTTTCATGAAATTTTATAATTTTGTTGCCCGAAACTTTTTATATTTGCTAATTGCAGCGCTATATAAAATAATTTTATATAGAAAAGGACGTAGAATGAATCTTAGATGCATTTTTGGAAACTTTTTTGATATGAGTTGCTCCTCCAGGTCTCTTATTGAAAATTAAAAAATGTTCCTCTAACCAATTCCATGAAAAAATGCTTAATGTAAATTAGGTATTGCCTTGCAATAACTAAAAAAAGAAAATTGCTTTAATTCAAACAAAGCAATTCAACACAAACAAAAGAAACTTCTTGTAGAATTAACACTAAAAAAGTTTCTTGTCCTAAAGAGAGGAATGTTTTACTTCAGAGTTAAAAGTTTAGAAGCTTTTTCTCCACCAAGCCTATTACGATCAGGTGTGTAAACAATACCAACACCACAGCCTAGCTATAGGCATAAATATCCTGTACTTTTGCCTTTTTAGTTTGATAATCGACGTCACTTGCTATCCGTTTTTCCGTCAACTAGTTTTCTATAGTTTCAAGTATTGAAGGCTTTGCATAATTGTAAAAAGTAAATACTATTTAATGACGACCAGCAAAGTTTTGGATAGTTTTTATTTGCCTTAATTTAATGTACGCGAACAGGAATATCAAACTCTTTTTCATACAAAATTTTTCATATTTTATTTTGTAGCGGTAATTAGGACTCCAATTTAATGTCTTTACATATAATATTCGTATTCGCGAATATCGTTTAAAATGTTCGTATTCGTATTCGTGAATATCAAAAATTGCACACACATATGTCACAAGAAAAAATTTAACAAGCTCATTCGAAAGACGATTGAATTTCAAAACTAAATCGTGACATAAAAGTTACAAAAATAACTGTATACGCGTAATATTTACGTTATTTATTTAAAAACAATTGTGATAATATTTTCATTTAAATGACAATACAGTGCTTTGGCACTAACAGCTGATTGTAACACGAAGTAAAAGGAAAAAAAGGAAATGTTCAGGGCACTATAAAAACCACAGACGATACCAGAGTTGAAGAAAGTGACTTATGAAAAAACTAAAATCAGTTTTTATTTTCCTACCGTTACAAAACGACAAATGTATTTATTATATTTATTTTTTTATATTTTTAGCAAAATACTCAAAAGAAACAACAGCATCATTTTTACAAAATAACATTAAAGGGTTTGTTGTGTAGAACTAAAAAAAAATGTGAAAATTATTATTACCTTCAGTGATAAAAAATATATACGAAAAAATCAGCTGGGCCTTAATTACTAAACCTAGACGATGTTCCCTTGTGAGTTTTACACTGAAAAATTAAGGAGTACGTTATTTATCACCTCTGAAACCCGCACTGGATAAGATAGATAGTTGCCAGATTTGATTATTACTGTCATTATGACGATTTTCCTGATTTCACAATATTTTGATGAGTTAGGTGTATTAGAGATTTTAAATAATAATTTCGAAACTTGGTTCAGATAGAAATAATATTCCATCGAATATGGAATATGCTTGAATCCATATTGAATTTTATGAGAAACATATAATTTTCAAACTAATTGACAATAGATTGATAAATATTCCTAATAATTGACGGACTGCCCTTAGAGGGGGAGAGGTTTAGTTTACTTTGCAAATCGTTCAGGTTCTAGAATAGCGAGTTCTTTAGTCCCGGTTCACACACGTTAACTTTTAATTTAGCTGATAGAAAAAAGATATGTTTTTGTTTCCTTCTCCGTCTTTCTTACAGCTGAATTGCGCGTTGATCAACAAAAGTGGACGTGTGTGAGCCGAGAGTTAACACAAAACCAAAAAAATAGGCTTTATTTATTGTTGTTTGACTTAAAGTCATATCCATCTAAAAAGTTCTTGTATTTCTTCGCATATTTCTTTGATTTACATTCTTTGAGTAGAATACCCAGCATGACAATTGCAAATAATGGTATTAATACTCTTAGTTTGCCTCAAATTTCAAAAAGTGACAAAAAGGGCAAAGTAATTTTTTAAATGTGTTCCAATTGTGGATACGAGTCAAAATTGGAACTCTTTATCTCCTGATATATTCAAGATATCGGAAAATTGAGAACGAATTGTAAAAACTTGCACATTCATGTATAATCGATTAATAACAAATTTTTTTTTTAAATCTTGTACAGTATAATCGCACCAAAACCATAGACGTTTTCTCTAACAGTTTCGAAATTTAGCGGATTATAATAATAATAAAAAAAAAAAAAAAGGTAGATCCCAATTTGTTTCTGTAAATGGAACTAATTCTAATATTAAATCTCTAGGTGCAGGTGTTCCCCAGGGATCAGTTTTAGGACCACTGTTATTCATCATGTATATAAATAGTCTTAGTGATTGTGTCAACTTCCATATTTGTAGAGCTTTCATATATGCAGATGACGTTTTTCTATTATTTAAATGTGGACGGGATTTCTCTGATGTGCTGGAAAGCAACATTAATTTCAGTTTACAACGTGTTCATCAATGGACTGAATCTAATTCACTTCGTTTAAATATTGCTAAAACTAAAGCCATTGGTTTTAGTAAATCGTCACGGTTTGTCTTTGATTTTGTTATAAGTTTAAATGGTATCACTATCGATTTTGTTGACAGCCTTTTGGTGTTGGGTGTTATTGTTGATAACAAGCTTTCTTTCGTTCCTCATTTTAACACATTGCATGGAAAAGTTTTTGGCGTTTTACGTAGGTTATTCTCGACAAATTTATATTTACCGCTCTGCATTAGAAAGAGACTGTCTCACGCCTTACTAATGCCTCTTGTCTTATATGGGCTCGAGGCTGTATCAGGTACTAATGCATCAAACGTGTCTAAACTTAAGCGGATTGTCAACATGATAGTCCGTTTTGTATACAAAATTGGTTTTCGTGACCATATTTCAGAATTTGTATGTCAGTTTCTTGGCTGTTCGTTTAAAGACTTTCTTGTTTTTAGGAGTCTAATTTTTTTCTATGGTGTCATTAGAAGTGGCAATCCAATCACTCTTCGAAATAGATTTGTTTTCTCTCGTTCAGTAAGGAATCCACAGGCTATTATTCCTAGAATATCGTCTTATGCTTTTGAAAAATCATTTTTAATTCGTGTTGCCCGATTTTTTAATCATTTACCAAGCAACCTCAGAAATTTCCAGTTAACAACTTATACATATCGTAAAAAACTACTAGAACATCTTTTGAATCTATCAACCATTCAGACCACCGCTTAGTTGGACTTGGTTATTATTATTTTTTTAACCTTTCTTTTTTCTAACTTTAATTATTATCTAAACGGCTGGGGAGCCATGAAATTAACGAAATCAAATATTCATATACATATTTATGTACATAATATTTTCATATATGTTTTAGTTTTTTAATATCTCTGAAACTATTGTAATTGAAGTTCTACTCTTTATCTTTATTATTATTAGTCCTGATTTACACACATCAGGTTTAGCTGATCAGTTTTTGTTCAATTTTCTTTTGAACCTGCATTTACGTTCATACACACCGTCAAGTTTGTTTCATCAAGTCTCATCAATTTGTGTTGTAGTAGAGTATTACGAATGACAAAACAAAAGGAAAAAGCAAACTTGACTGGTACGGTCAAGTCTGTACCCTTTCCATTCTCTTTTCCTCTCTCTCCTAAAAACTCAAGACTTGACGACTCAGACCTGACGTGTGTGAATCAGGACTTATTATTACTATTATTATTATTTTTTTTTTCTCTAGTATTAGTATTGAATATTATTTCTGGTGTATCATTCCTACTAATTTTAATAAGGTGTAGTTTTTCTATGTGTTACCCTTACGTAATAAATAGTTCGGCCCTATAGGCTTTATTATTACTGAATTGAAAATAAATAAATCTAAATCTAAAATCTATCTGGCAACTATAGCCAACTACTTTAGTATATACAGTTCGTGTGTGTATGTACGTGGGGATATAATTTGGGGTGTCGTAGTTTAATTACATACATAGAAATTTTCAATTTTAATCATGTTAATTTAAAAAATATCTCATATCAATAACAATATATAAACAAGAAGAACATTTTAAATATAATGTGCCATCAAATTTGCAAATAATAAAGGATATTAACTCAAAAAAAGTTTTACATGCATACGCATACCACACAAAAGAGTCGAAACAGAAAAAGTACTTACAAATAATATTTACGAATAGTAAAAATAAATTGCAAGGGATTTTTTATGAAAGTGATAATTTTTTACAATTATTTATTTAACTTTTGACAATTAGTCATTCAAAAGACTTTTTCTGCGAAACGAAAATGTAAAAATGTCGTCATCGTTTTTCATACAGTGCAAAAAATATTAATTAAATTATGAAATAATTTAACCTAGTCAGTCAAGTGACCAGAAAAACAAAAATAAGTAATTTTAATTTTTTTGTTAGTGAGTACACATGTTCTAAAATTTCTTTTTAAGTGACGGCAAAAACTGGAAGGTAAAACAATAAAATACAAAAACAACAAAATTGTGCTTATCTTAATTTAAAAAAAATTGTACCTTAATATCGGCAGGCTGTTAATTGTGTTAATTCTTTTGGCAACATGTTAATACTTCAAACAATATTATTAAGATAAGGCAAATAATTAAATCCTTTATACATGTGTATGTATGTAATTATTCAACCTGATTTCTAAAAAAATAACCTACGAAACTTAAACAATGGCTGAAGCAGTGGCAGAAGACCAAATTCATGGCTATAGTGATGTAAGTCGAGCTTGCTTTTTAAATTTTCGTGTTCTTAATTAAACCAGTTAAAAGGCAAATATTTATGTATGGAAATATTCACAACTGAACTGCTGCCAATTTGTTTAACTTTGCCGTATCGAACCTTAATAGCTAAAAATACATATGTAAGGCCCAAAGTCGAAATTGTACGGGAGAAAGGTTTATGATTTCGTTATCTTAAACGGAAAATACAAAAAAATTTTTTAATAAAATTATTTAAGTGATTTTAGTTGACTGTTTTGATGTTTTGCGAAATTTAAAACTTTTGTGAATAATGTGTTTTGATTTGAATAATGTGTTTTGATATTCATATGTACATATCTACTACATAATAATTTAAAATAAACCAGTTTTGCATTTTTTTTTATTAGTTACATGATTTTTCAATTAAGATGACGGATGATTTGCTCTCCTAAGGAATAATTTAACAAAATATAATAAAAAAAATTTTTTTAGCGTTTTAATTTTTCTACCTTTACATAATTAACAAACCTTGTGCTTATAATAGATGTATTTTTCGACTTCAAATTCGACTATTTATAGTTGATTAAAGAAAACAAACTGCATTTTTCTTTAATCTAGTACAAAACGCCTAACTTTCGCCGCAAAATTACCAATCACAATAAGGGGGATTATTTGTTATATTCTCCTAACTTTTTTATATGATCAACAATAAACTAGTAACTAACTAGAAACAGGACTATCATAATTAGTACTAAATTGGAAGTTTGCTTACATTTAATACGATGAAAGAAAACAATTCCCATATTCTATTTCAATGAAAATCTGCATTTAATTATGAAAGAATTAATGCCAATTTTTTCAGTTGGTAATCAAACTGTAATTATTTTTAAGTGCTATTTAAATACGAAATTGTGTTTTTGAGTACATAATTAAATAATAATTAAATGCCCAACCTTGTGTAATTAAATACTACTTAAGTTTTATGAGTGTACCATATGTTTTTATGCGTGTGTGTGTTTATTGAAAACATACACATGAACATCATGTGGTTGGGTTGAAAACATCATGTAGTCGTATTAGGACGAATTTCGTTTAATTTGCATAAATACATAACATAAACAATTCATAGTTATAAATAATAATAGAAAAATAAATAGAAAAATGCATTTTGATGCTCCTTTGATTTCATAAAATGTGTTTTTATGCAATTTTAATTTTCTGCATTTTGATAACCTATCTTTTTTGTTTATGTTAAACAGCTGTTCTTTGGAAAGCTTTCCATAGTATTTGGAAATGTTTGAGTGCTGCCGTACTTTCAACATAAATTAATAATAACTTTAATTACCCACTGAAAAAATTAAATCGTATTTAATTACAACTTAATTTTAAATAAAAATTAGCTAATTACGTACTTAATTTTTAAGTTAAAAACTAGGGGTAACTTATGCCCATTTCTTGACTTGGAAACAAACTGTAATTATTTTTAAGTTCTAATTAAATACGAAATTGTGTTTTTGAGTGCATAATTAAATAATAATTAAATAATAATTAAATAATAATTAAATTTTTTAGTGCTGCCGTACTTTCAACGTAATTTATTGAGCACTTTAATTAACCACTGAAAAAATGAAATCGTATTTAATTACAAGTTAATTTTAAATAAAAATTAGCTATTTACATACTTAATTATTAAGTTAAAAATTAGGGGTTAAACAGTGAACGATATATATGTACATATATTGGCATGCGAATAGAGCTTTTGTTTCTCAGATTGGTTTCCTAACGATGAAAATGATTGCATAACCAGCTGTTTCCACAATCGAGATGGTTCACTTGAGTAGAGCGATTTTCATACAAATTTTCTAGACGAACCTATGGAAATAAATATTTATTATAATAGGTATTGAGCATTATCTGAAATATTCGTATGTAAAAGTAACTAACCCAGATTGTATTCTGCATTGATTTTGAAAAAAGAGATTGAACATATAGAAAATACATTTTAATTTTCAAACATTGGCAGCATTCATCATTATTTATAAATATGAGTTTGTTTTATTATTTACCTATTAATTAATTTCTATATTTTTTCAGAATGATACATCTGATACGTCTCACTTGCGAATTGTTGTGCTTAATGGCAAAACTTTAGCAAAAAAAGATATTTTTGGTGCTAGGTAAAACTTTGTTGCATTTATTTGAAATATGTACATATATATTTTTATTTTATTCTTATAAATTTTAAATTAATAGTGATCCATACGTGAGAATCGATTTAAATACAATAAATGGTGATATAAATATTGACTCCGTCTTGACGAAAACTAAAAAAAAGGCAAGTTCTTGCGTCATATCAAATTTTTATTTTGTTATTTATTCCTATTGAACTTTCTTCTCTAGACCCTAAATCCAACTTGGAATGAAGAATTTATATTTAGAGTAAGTATATTGAAGAAAGCATTATTTTAATAAAGAAGTTGTATTTAAAATTCTTTAATATTCTGTTTTAAGGTAAAGCCATCTGAACATAAATTGGTATTCCAAGTATTCGATGAGAATAGATTAACAAGAGATGATTTTCTCGGTATGGTAGAACTGTCATTGTCAAGCTTACCAACCGAACAAGAAGGAACGACTATAGAGCCGCAGAGTTATCCTTTAAGGCCTAGAAGGTCAGTAGGGTATGTTTGTTCTTGATAATTTATTATTTAATTTTAGTTTTTATTATTAAATCCGAGAAAGACAACAATCTACAAAAGTGTGAGTGAAACAGTTTAACAAAAAATTATCTTTCATACCATGAAATAAGTGTTTCTTTCATTCCTTAAGGGCATTCTAATTTCATGAAAGTGTTAAAATTAGCTTTAAAGACAACATTATTGTATCATTAGTTATTGAGTGCAGATTAAAAATAATTAATGTGTTTGTTCTCATTGTTGGAAATTCATTTTTTATGTGCTTAAATACATCATTTCAATATAAGACTAATGTTCAGTTATTAAAAAAGAACTTTTATTTCTATGACTGTAGTGCGAAATCGCGAATTAAAGGAACACTTGAAATTTATCATGCTTTCATACATGAACAGAGAGAAACAATAGAGCCAACACCGAATGCTAGCGACTGGGAACACATTGAAAATGTACAACTAACAGGAGCAACTCAGGTACGTTAAACAATCTAAAAACATTTAATGATATAGAAAATAAATCAGGAAATAATGCCTTAGTATTGATAAGCAAATAGAAAGAAATCAATGGCATTCAAAATCATACCTTCAATAACAGATAAAATTGTATTCGCAAGAACAAATAAAACTGTCTGACAAAAAAAAAAATATTTGGGATTACATATGTGACGATTCATAAATAGCAGGGACTGTAACTGTTATGAATTTTATAATAAAAGTAAAAAGATAACAGTTAATTTTTGATTTTTTTAATATATCTTTAAGCAGAAATAACTGTTATTTTATGATTTTTATCTTGAGCAGAAATGAAAATTAATTTCTGATATTATTTTTTCGAGTAAAAATAATTGTTATTTCCTGATTTTTATTTTTTCGGCCAGATTTAGAAATTATTTCCAGATTTTCAGTTTTTTGAGCAGAAATAAAAATCAATTTCTGAGATTCCGCAGCCGAAAAAACATGGTGGCACTATTTTGATCAGTTCTATGATGTGGATATTAAATAAAAGGCATTTTCGGTATTTTTCAGAGTTAGATAAATTTTTGCTTCAAAAAATAAAAATCAGGCTTATTATAAACAGCAAATTGCGGTTGATAAGAGAAGTTTGATAAATCAGTATTACGAAATGTCAGCGATTGAAAAGAGGTATCACCCCCTAATTTTTCAACTATCAACTACAAAATCACTATTTTAAGCAAAGCTTGTATATTATGAGCAATAAAATGCAATTTGCAATACTTGTAAGCAAACCCAGACATCGCAAAGAGACTTTGCTCTAAAGTGGTTGGTGAAAGAAATATGAGGAATATACCACAGAGTTCAAAGGCTTAGTTAGGTCCACCTAAATTAAATTTTCTACTAAATTTTAAACAAAATCTGCACATCCACTCCATCTTACTTCTGTCCTTTGTTAATAATTGCGAATACCTACTTAATCATTCACAACTTTATTAACTCGTTTTCGTAATAATTACATATTTCAACCATAGTTGAACAATTTTTGTACTTTTCAATCAGTTGATGGTTGCTGTTCATAATAATCCTGATTATTTCTCTTCAAAATAATAAAAATCACTAATTGACAATTATTTCTGCTCAAAAATATAAAAATGAAAAAATAACTATTATTTCTGCTTAAAAAAAAATCTAGTTAAAAACGAGTAAAATGGTGTGATAAGGCTATTTTGTCTACTTGTTTTTTTTTTTAATTTAAAAATTAAAGTATGTATAACTATTATTTTCGTTATTATTTTTCTGATCTCAACCTGTTAAAAGAAAGTTGTCTCCACAATGAAAGCAACAACTTTTGGCGAAAATTTTTATTTTAATGCCTATAAAGCGCAATCATGGTTGCTATATGGACATTGGCTGAAGTCTGCCAGTCTTCAAGAGACCGAGTTCAAACCCTGGCTAAATCCACTCCTGGCCTTCCTTCGTCGATATTTATAGCAACTAAACGTCGACGAAGTAAAATAACGAATGAAATGACTACATATGTAGCTTAAAGTAATACGCCTACTTAACACTAGAGGCGCTGCAACGATTCTATTAAAACTAAAAAAAACCCCAATAGTAGAGCCTAAAAAAAAATAAATTAAGCTTATCTCTATCTATCTGTCACTTCACTATCTGTACTTACACGATCCCTTAATCCTTAATTTGGACCCAAGTGAGCTGTATACTTAATTTCTCGTTTCAGCAACCTGCAAACCAAACCTAACCTAACCTAATAGAATTAAAAATCTAAGTTTGTTTTATTCAATTATTTATAAACTGAAGTAACATAACAAAAACTAAAAAATTCTAAAAACCCCCGACGTAAAGACCAAATGGCTGGACCGATTTTTTTTTCAATTATAAGCGAGATTATATTAGATCAAGTCACCTTTCAACCGAAAAAAAAAACAATATTAAAATCGTTCTATCCGTTTGGAAGCTAGGGCATCAAAAACACACATATTCACCAGAATACATTTAGAAAAGATGTGATATCTTCTTAACGGCTGGGCCGATTTTCTTCAAACATACATAGCTAAGAACACTCTCGATCAAGTCACCTTTCAAACAAAAAATAAAATAAAATTAAATCAAAGTCGGTTCAGCCGTTTGGTCTGCACGTGGACTCGTACAGACACATACTACAAACTTATATCACCCCTTCTTTTTGGTCGGGGGTTAAAATATACATATAATTTCTTTATTTTTACTCTTTTATTTTTTAATGTTATGAAAATCACATTAATTAATAAAAAATATTTCATTCAATAAGAATTTAAAATTCTGACCTTAAGCCCGATTAAAAAATTATTCCGATTGAAATTATTTCTGATTACAGTTCAAAATTTTACTTGAGGTGTACGAATTTTCCTTGTTGCTACTGTATACTGCTATTAAACTTAATAAATTAATTGCATATGGCCCCATGGGCTCGATTAATTTATTGTTGAATAAATGAAATAAAAATATTACATAAAATATTATTTCGCGGGCTTAACATGCAAAGGCTCTGAGTCCATATTTTAAAATTTTAGAAGGTGGACAAAAAACAATTAAACTAGTGCTACTACGTTGATATTGAAAAAAAAGTTTACGTACATTAATTAGACATGAAATACCGAAGTATATTTATTTGACATAAAGAGCCTAATTTTGTAAAACGCAACGCGTGGCGCTGATAAATTTTGTATGTATTTTGTTTTTGTAATTTAAATATTTTCCATATAAAATTTGACAACGCTTGGCGTTGCGTTTTACACAATTAGGCCCAAAGTCTTTATTTAACTATTATAAAACAGTTAGTCGATTTTTTAATACATGTGATTGAAAAATTTTACAGAAATGGTTAAACTGTACATTACTGCATTAAAATCTCAATTTCTAAAAAAAGTGAACTTACAGCCTTTTGCATGTTGACCCAACGATATACAGATATATGTATGTTACTGCTACTGCTCCGCAGGCACAACAAATATTACAAAAAAGTGGATGTGTATAGGGAATAATAAAGAGTCTATTATTAATTCGTCATACTCTTATGTGATATATTTTCATAGATAAGATATATTTTTAAAAGCGAATCCTAAACAAAATAAAATACTTACATATCTGATGTGTTGTTATATATTTTTAATAAATTAGAATAATTTTACTGTCAATGGCGGAACTGAGTTATTACCAGCTAATTGGGAAGAACGTCAAGACGCCAATGGTCGAACTTACTATGTTAATCACACCGCCCGAACCACACAGTGGGAAAGGCCAACTATGTAAGCCATCAAAATATTAAATAATTTACACTTACATTCTAAGGTTTTTCTTTTTCTTTTTTTTAAGATTAAATACTAATCATGCAAATGATAATATAGAAGCTGCCGCATCAGATTTTCAAAGACGATTTCACATTAGTGTAGATGATTCTGAGGCGAATAGAGGAGGATCTGTAAGTATATGTTTTCCTTACATTTTGTTCTCTCTTTTCTAAATATAAAAACATAACTGCGAATAAACAAATACAGCACATAAGAAAGTATTCTAAGTATTCTACGTATATAAAACTACAAATTATATAAAGTATATTTATTCAAATAATCCTAGAGCACACTTTTAGTTGTGAAACAGTTCCCCCATCTATGTTTAATCATAGTAGTTTCAATGACACTTTCAATATATATACATATTTCCTAATAATAATTTAAAACAGGCTGCCGCTTTGAACAACAACTCTCAACTGGGAGCAAGCCGTGTTTTCTTAGGAAAAACTCTTAGTAGATCTTTTAGTACAGACAGCTCGTGTAGATCGTGTTCCAGCAGCGATAATGAAAGTTGTGCTCTAAACGAACATAGCAGTCACTGTTGCACATGTGGCTCCATTCAAAATAGTTTACACAATGAAATTAACGACTTAATATGCTGTGGAAGAATTGATGCTCCGGACAGTTTGGATGAGAATGACTTAAAGCATATTAGTACTGGTTGCAATCAACAAAGAGTTTGTGATATTTTGGGTGCAAACTTGTACTTGAACCGGCTATTTGTAATTATAATATTTTCTTTATGATTGTTTTAGGTCCGCTAGTTTTCTATAAATAGGCTACAGAATCCAAAACAAACAAATACATCATATGTATGTATACATACATAGATATCAGCGTTAATAATTTACTTGGCTACAAATTTGTTCTTAAATAATAAGTTATTAAACAACATTTTTCTCCTTAAAATTTAGAAAATGTTGCATTATAACTAAGTTCCTAATAAATATCTAAAAAAGCTGTAGTTAATGGGCCTTATTACGAGTGTCGTATTTCACCTACGGCTACGACGATTTTGCAGTAGATTAAAGAAAAAATGTCGCAATGTTCTTTAGTCTAGTACAAAATCGTCGAAGTCGTAATACGACGACACTCGTAATAAGGCCCAATATTTAGAAATTTTAATTTGTTATATATTAATAAAATATTGCTAAACTCCGCAAAATATGTGTATGGGCATTTCCATAGAAAAGTCCATATATTCTCGTATTACGTCACCAAGCAATTTAGCTTGTATTTTAGAGCTATGCTGTTCGATTTTTTTCTATCTTGTACTAAATGTAAAGCTAATTGCGTTCATGCAAGAATGTATATAAAACATAAACTTCTCTTTGAAAAACATACTACGTCACTAAGCAACGTAACTTGACAAATGGTGGATTTTTCTGTGGAAACGCCCACTAGTTAAGCTTAAATTAAAATAAGTAGACGAAGTTGTACTTAAATTATGCGCTAATTAAAAGAAGATAGATACCGATCCCTAACAGATAAAATAACGTAGCCAGCAAAAAACTACATTTTACAGAAGTTTTTTTTTTCAATTCCTTCAGAATTTACCAGATGGCGTGTTAGAGGCTTTAAAACAATTGTGCATTAAAAAGTCAATAAAGAAAAATGTGTAAGTTACGTTATTTTCGCGGCTAGGACTCGATACATACACATACATACATGCATATTTATGTATGTGAGCATATTCGAAGCAGTTCTTTTTAATTAATTCTACATAGAATCATTCTTAAATTTTATGACGTAAGCTAGAATTTTTATAGTAGTTTAAATACACACATTTCAGTTTAACATTTGTTAACGCACTAAATAATCCCAAATTATTATTTTACTTATTCAGTAAAACATTTTTTATTAAAAATACATTGAAATTGATTATTGAGGGGTTAGATGGATCCTATGCGCATTTCACTGTTCCTAATGCAGATCATCAGGGTACATTTACCCAACAAATTTCTTAGACCAACTAGAGTTATTAATTGCGTTCGCGTACTCAAAAGTTTTTACAAATTTTTACTGAACTTTACTGCATTTTACTAAATTGCGTTCGTTTACCCAAAATACAGTAAATGAGAACACAAATTGAGAGAGTAAAGTGACAGTTCTTGACTCACGTGTTTTGCAAATTTTTACTGCAGAAATTTGTCGTAGTAAAGTTTAGTAAGATGAAAACATATGATTCAAAATGTAAACAGATGAAAATTAAGTAAACGAAAAGTGTACAAACTTGAGAAAAGGTTAAATAAAAATTGTGAAAGTCATTAAAAAATAATTTATTTATAAATCATAATAATAATAGCTGTTAATATACATATTTTGTAACTTATTTTATTAAACCTTTTGTTTTGCAATTTATTTTAATTACTCGGAGTTGTTGTAAAGTATTTGGTTACTTAGTATCGCACTTGCTTTTAAGGTAATCAGTAACATTAACAAATAGTCATGTAATTTTTAGTAATTTAGCCAACAACAAAACAAGGAAACCCAAAAGAAATTAATTACAAATATTACATGAAATAAATTACAGAATCTATTCTTAGATTGTTCGTGTTATAAAAATATTGTATCGAGTACCAATAATTAAAAGAGTTGCATAGTCAAAAGGTTATATATTTTTCAACACTATGTGGAGTTAGAGTCAGCTGTTTCTTTAATCTTATTAATTTTTACTATTTTTCCGTTCGGTTACTTTTTTTGGCTACCGCTCTTTTTGAGAGTAAATTTTAAAATTTTCGCAGTAACTACTCATTTACTGCATTTTACTGCAAAAGTAAACGAACACACTTATTATGTTAAACTTTTATTTAAACAAATGAGAAGTTCATGCGAGAATTCAATAATCAACAATCAACATGTGTTTTATTTTCTTACTTTACCATGCTGCAATAGCTGACTTTTTTCAGTACGAATTGTAGTTGTAAGAAATGTGTAAATAAAATAAATATAAAAACAACAACTATTCGTTGCTTTAAGGCTCAATCAGACGTGACATAACCATAGCCATAGAGAGCAGCCGTTCGAACCAAACTAATAAGCAACAATGTATTCGATTATACGTGATTCGCCATAACGCCATAACTCTCACCTTAGAATTCAATTGAATTTTGGTTTGGTTATGGTTATGGCGTTATGGCTATGTCACGTCTAATTTAAGGCTCAATCAGACGTGACATAACCATAGCCATAGAGAGCAGCCGTTCGAACCAAACTAATAAGCAACAATGTATTCGATTATACGTGATTCGCCATAACGCCATAACTCTCACCTTAGAATTCAATTGAATTTTGGTTTGGTTATGGTTATGGCGTTATGGCTATGTCACGTCTAATTTAAGCTTTAAGCTTTAGCTGGATTAGAGTGTTGCCACGCAAGTATTTTTGACCAGGTGCAGTCAAGTTAAAAATTAGTGGTTTCTTTTTTGGGAATTTTTGCAATTTAGGTGAACGTTTGTTAATGTACTAACAATCCCAAATTATTATTTTGCTGAATAATTATTCAGTGAAATATTATTTGTAAGTTTCAATGGGTATCGCTCGCGATCAGAGAGAAATGAAAATTGGCCCAAATTGAATTGAAAAATAAAAGAAATGGATAAAAAATTAAGTTGCTTTTTAATCGTACAAAATTTCACTATCATAATCGATTGTCATAGTACTCGTAATCCGATGTTTGTATAAAGTTTTGCAAGAATCCGTAACAAAATCGATACTAGACTTGGATCGAACTCGTTCACTAGTTCAATTGTGACACAAACGGATGATCAAACCCATTTAATTTAAATGTGTTTTCGAATAGGATCAAACTCATTCAGAGCTCGTTTTTGATACATCCTGACTGAATGAGTTCGATGCAAGTCTAATGGGTTTGTTCTTCGGGGTTTGTGTCAAAAATTATCTAGGGAACGACTTCGATTCGTTTAATATAATCACTTGTTTTTTTTATAAGATTTCAATAATTTAGTTCCTTCACAAATCGTCATTAAGTAGAAAAATATTTTCGAACTCAGCCTTTAAACACACGCACGTCTTCAAGTCTTATTAAAGTTAATGTAGAAGATTAACCCTTTAAATGAAAAAAAGTTTGTTTGAAGAATTGGAAATTTAGACAGTCCCCTCCCCCACCCCCTTACCGTGGTTGACGTATTTCGACTTCGACTACGACGTTTTTGAAATAGATTAAAGAATATCGCAACATTTTTCATTAATCTAGGACCAAAATATCGTAAGTCGAAATACGCCAACCACAATAAAGTCCAGTATTGATTTTATTGTTTTAATTTACACTTTTTTATTTTATTTACAATCTGCATACTACTTACATATATAAAGCCATGTTTAATTTTCATACTTTTGCTAGAATGAAGATAGCGATCATACCGATAGTGGAAATCGTTCTCAGACATCCGCTTCATCAACAAGGCGAAACTCAGTTGAAGATAATAATGCTACTGTTACAGAACAGGTAATGAAATGGTGACAATCTGAAGTATGAAAAAGATCTCCCAATGTTTGATCTTATTGAAAATCTTTCTTTTGGTTTTTTCTTTAATAGCCTCCAACTGTTAACGCAGATGAAGAACCTTTGCCGCCCAGATGGTCAATGCAAGTGGCGCCTAATGGCCGTACATTCTTTATTGATCATGCCGCTAGACGCACCACCTGGATAGATCCACGCAATGGTCGAGCTAGCCCTATGCCAAATCAAACGCGGCGCGTCGAAGATGATTTGGGACCACTGCCCGAGGGTTGGGAGGAACGTGTGCATACAGACGGCAGAGTTTTTTATATAGATCACAGTAGGTTTAGTGTTTATAGGGTTTAATTTATAAATTATATTTATCTTTAGATACAAGAACAACTCAATGGGAAGATCCCAGACTTTCAAATCCTAATATTGCTGGACAAGCTGTACCATATTCTAGGGATTATAAACAAAAGTATGAATACTTTAAGAGTCATCTCAGGAAACCGGTAAATATTAAATTATCTCCTCTTAGTTATTTTAATTCAAACTTAAAGTTTACAATATATTATTATTTAGACAAATGTACCGAATAAATTCGAAATTCGCGTGCGACGTACTTCTATACTGGAAGACTCATATAGAATAATAAGTCAAGTAACGAAAACAGATTTATTGAAGACGAAATTGTGGGTGGAGTTTGAGGGAGAAACTGGTTTAGGTAAATGCCTTGAAATTCTTGATTTTTTTTTCTCTTCTAATAAAATTTCTTTGATTTCTTTTTTTAGATTATGGTGGTCTTGCTAGAGAATGGTTTTATTTGCTTTCAAAGGAAATGTTCAATCCTTATTATGGCCTTTTTGAATATTCAGCGATGGATAATTACACTCTGCAGATAAACAACGGAAGCGGTTTATGTAATGAAGATCACTTGCACTATTTTAAGTAAGTTTTACTTACTTGTTGCCAAACAATAAGTTTAAATATTTTATTTTTGTATAGATTTATTGGGCGTATTGCTGGCATGGCCGTTTATCATGGCAAATTGCTTGACGCGTTTTTCATTCGTCCCTTTTACAAGATGATGCTACAAAAGCCAATTGATTTGAAAGATATGGAATCTGTTGATACTGAATATTACAATTCGCTAATGTGGATAAAGGAAAATGATCCTCGCCAATTGGAATTAACTTTTTGTGTGGACGAAGACATTTTCGGCCAAAAGAGTCAACACGAATTAAAGGGAGAGGGGGCAAATATTGATGTGACTAATGAAAATAAGGATGAATATATTAAGCAAGTTTTTTCGTGTACATGCTTCTCTTATTTTTATACATTATTGAGGATTTTTTTTTTTTTTTTTTTTTTTTTTTGTTCTACAGACTCGTTATAGAATGGAGATTTGTGGCTCGGGTGAAAGATCAAATGACTGCATTCTTGGATGGTTTCGGTTCAGTAATTCCTTTAAATTTAATAAAAATTTTCGACGAACACGAGTTGGAGCTATTGATGTGTGGTATTCAAAATATCGACGTTAAAGATTGGCGTGAGAACACATTGTATAAAGGAGACTACCATCAAAATCACATTATTATTCAGTGGTTTTGGCGTGCCGTACTCTCGTTTTCAAACGAAATGCGTTCTCGTTTGTTACAGTTTGTTACTGGTACTTCTCGTGTACCCATGAATGGTTTCAAGGAGTTGTACGGTTCAAATGGACCGCAAATGTTTACAATCGAAAAATGGGGAACACCTAGCAATTTTCCTAGAGCACATACATGGTGAGTTGAACATTTTCTAAGATTTTAGTTTATTTCTCATACGACACTAGAAGAATTCCCAAATTTTAATGATTCCCTGTTATCCCACTTCAAATTTTGATGATATGAATTTAGTAAAGATCACAGAGAGGATACCACACTTGAAGAAAGTGACTTATGAAAAATGTTAGAATCATTTGTGATGCAGGTTCTGCGAGAAAGGGACAGCTGTAGTATATTTGTTATTAAGTTGTTAACAAAATAATCAAACAAACAAGAGAAAATTTGTATTTTGTGAAATGAACAAAATCAAATGAAAGAATTTCTTATGCCGAATTAAAAAACATAATGTGAATGTGTAGTAGTAATAAAAAAAACTACTTGAGATTTGTTTCCAAATGACTCCTGGAGGTCTATTCTGTAATTCGAAACGAAAGAAAGTTGAAAATATTTTCTTTCGTTTCGAATTATAGAGTAGACCCCCTGATTTATCGTAAGCATTTTCATTAAAAAAATTTAATATTTTACCTTTAACTCACAAAAATCACACTGCGAATAGTACCAGAAAGTATAAAATTAAACTTTACGTTTGATCAAGTGAACAATTTTTCAAAATTAAATGCAAGATTTTGTTGTGTTGAATTAAATACGTAGCAGTATGCGAAAAAGCTTATAACTATTTAAAAAAAAAGTGATTAAAAATTGTTTTGAAATGACTACAGATTTCATTTGAACCATTCTATTTTTTTATTTAATAAATTGCACCGCAAATGAGGTTACAAAGTATAAAATGAAAATACGCTTAAAAACTGCCTCAACGAAAGAACCTTTAAAGAAGACTGAGTGAGACCATCTGAATATACAAATTGTATTCGGTCTCGTGTAACCTCTCGTATACTCTGTGCTAAAGATTGCGCGTAGTCAAATCCGGTATGTTTTTAAACCAAATTTGATGTGGGATGACAGAAAATCATTTCAAATTAAAGCAATGTATGTATGTGTGTACAACTAAAGGCTCAGTTAGCCGACTGTAATGTAATGTAACTGCAACAGTAGGAAACAGGTGATCGATAATGTTATGTGAAAGGTAATGAAAATGGTTATAGAGATGTAATGTCAAAAAATATCGGTCAGCTGTTTCCTACGTTGCAGTTACATTACATTACAGTCGGCTAACTGAGCCTTAAGAATAAATTAAAAACTTGGATTGCCGGACATATGTAAGTCTGATCAAAGATATAGAGCTACAAATTCACAAATAACAGCATTATCTTCGCACTGCTCTAGATTTAATCACTATGTCCTAGTTTACACTATGCAAGTCTTATTGCTAAGCTGATTAGTTTGAGGGAGAGAGAGGCAAGGGTGACTGAAACGTTTCTTTTTCACTCGTCTCTCTCCCTCAAACTAATCAGCTTAGCAATAAGACTTGCATACAGTAAACTAGGAGTATCGAAACTTTGCAATAAAAATAACTATAAACGAAAATACAAGTTGGAAATGTTACATATAATCAATACACATATTACAAAAAGAATTACATAATTTTAAGGCGGATATCGTGCACGTGGCTGTAGTGAATTAATTAAATAATCTATTTGTTGCTTCTCAATTTTAGCTTTAATCGCTTGGATTTGCCTCCTTATGAAGGTTATTTGCAGCTAAAAGATAAATTGATCAAGGCTATCGAAGGCAGTCAAGGATTTGCAGGAGTTGATTAATATTTCATTGAAAAAGTGTCTGAATATTCATCACAAATTTTACGTTTACATAAACGTTGTCTACCATTTTATAGTATTTTGATTATAATAAAATTTCATTTTGATGTTTTCAATCAATCTATTGAATTAAGTGTACAACGAACCCTAAATAATAATAGACAAACGATGCGTTATTTCTGCGTGGCCTTTTCCATAACTATTGTACTTAAGAAAGAATATGTATTTGTTTAAAAAAAGTTTATTTTTTGTTATTATTTTATATTATTGATCTTAAACTTTTTAAATACATACATACATACATATGTATACAACTGTGAATGTACGTACGTACATACGTATGAGAGATAACGCTTTCATAATCTGAATGCAAATCATATAACTAAACAAAATCAAAGAAGTAATTGTTATATACTTACATACATACCCCTACATACATACATACATAAATATATTATTAAAGCAGCATATTGCTAATTTTCAGAGAAGACTGTCATACTCGAAATTCTTATTTCGAATAAAATGGCCTTGAGTCATTTTATTATTGTTAAAATATTTTTTTTTTATTATTTCTTTTATAAACTTGTTATAATTAAATTTACAATAAACTAAGCAGGTAAAAGGCATCAAGCAAATTTATTAAATTGAAATTTATTATTAAAGATTTTTATATAAATTTTTTTTAGAGGATTTTCTATAAAATTTGTAAAATAAAATAAATCTTTTTTTTTTACCAAATTCACACGAACCACAAATACTTAATTTCGTGTCTTGATAATCTTCTCTTAAAAGGCAGTTTATGCATTTTTTACATAAATGCATATTTGTGCACATAACAAAAAATATGTAGGTTGCCTATAAAAATTGGTGACACAGAGAGAGAGAGAGAGAGAGAGAGAGAGAGGGAAGGTCAATGGTGAAAGTTATTTATAAAATAAAAGTAAAGGCTCAGTTAAGGCTTAGTTAGCCGACTGTAATGTAATGTAACTGTAACGTAGAAAACAGCTGATCGATATTTTTATATGAAAAGTAGGTTACGTTACATTACATCTCTATAACCATTTTCCTTACTTTTCACATAACAAAATCGATCAGCTGTTTCTTACTGTTGCAGTTACATTACATTACAGTCGGCTAACTGAGCCTTTAGCCGACTATAACGTAATGTAACTGCAACAGTAAGAAACAGCTGATCGATTTTGTTATGTGAAAAGTAAGGAAAATGGTTATAGAGATGTAATGTAACGTAACCTACTTTTCATATAAAAATATCAATCAGCTGTTTTTTACGTAACAGTTACATTACATTACAGTCGGCTAACTGAGCCTTAACTGACTTTACGCTTGTTATATCTAAATTTATTTAAACATTTATGTACTTTTTCTTCTCATTAAACTTGTGAATCAAAAATGTTGACTACTATTAATTATACTAGTTGAATAAATTTTTATTTTATATACGAAAGTTAACTGTGAAAGCATGTTTTAAAACTAAATTCCATAGTAAAGTATAAAAACTATACATAGTACATAGATAGATGTACAGACATACATACATACATATGTATTTCACCACAAACACTTATGCATACATACTACTACTTATTTATAATATAAAAACTATAATACTTATACACATATACTAAATAAATAAAATATAATATAATTTAAAAAGTATAACATAACATATTTCCGAAGAATATTTATTTGACATGTCTTTATTTAATTTCAAAAATTGGCTTGTTTTTATGGTTAAGCAATTGTCTATATGCATATCGTTCCCGAGATCCACAAGCGGGAACGAAATGCACATAGACAATTATTTGACCATAAAAACAAGCCAATTTTTGAAAATAACATATTTCCTTTTTCTAAATAATTTATGTATGTATGTCTATGCAGGTGAACTAGAAATTAATTAACCTGGCCCACGTGATCGACAAGAAACTTTCGGTCAATGAGTTGTACTGAAAACAACAAAAATATACGAAAATTTTTCAAAATACGTAATCAATAGAAAGTTTCTTATCGACATCGTGGGCCAGGCCGTATATGATTGTGATCAGTAGTAGTAGTACTAAATAGAAGGGATATGCACAATATTACAAAAATTTAAATACGTTTAAGGTATGTATTTTCAGTTTCAAAACCTTTCAGAATTTTAATTTATTTTTATTTGCAAAAATCGCACACACACATACACACACACACACGCGTAAAATATCTACATAATTCGATAATTAGTTTTAGCGTTCTTGATCGAAGACTTTGCGTTAGATTTGGGTCGAACTCATTCAGTTGGTCACTTTGCACACAAACCAATGGTCAAACCCATACAATTTAAATGGGTTTGATCATAGGTTTCTGTCAAAAACAACCGCTAGTGCTATTGTAACCATTCAACTGTCAGACGTTTTAGGCACAAACCTTTAATCAAAACCATGTAATTTAAATTGATTTAATTATAGGTTTTGTGTCTAAAACGAGCTACTGAAAGAGTTCGATAAGTCTATGATCAAACACGTTTAAATTACATGGTTTTTATCGTAGGTAGACTTGGGTCGACCTCACTCATTCGTTTAGACTCATACTGGAATTGGGTCTATTAGATTTGCTTCGAACTCGTTCAGTCGGTCGTTTTTTTACAGAAACGTCGACGATGCCATTCACAATAAGGAAAATTATTTATATTTATTACTACTGATCTACTTATTTTTGCAGGTCAATAAATTTCAGTTAGCTCAAAATTGGTAATAAAAGTCTTTCGAAATTGACCGCCCTGTTCCATCATCTACATTTATAAATAACTCTTCTCCTCTATTTGAAAATAAATACTATTTCTGGGGGTCTACTCTGTAATTCAAAACGAAAACACAAATTCGAAAATATTTTCTTTCGTTTCGAATTACATCCAAATTAGAAAGTATTTTCTTTCGTTTCTGATTATAGAATAGACCTCCTGAACTTAATCAGGTGTGTGCTGTGAATCACTCGATTTAAAACGCCAAATCTTTTGTTATAAACTCTTTTTAAAAGCTTTAGTTTTTTGGGTCTCTGATGTCTAAAATAATTTCTTCAAACTTAACTTCCAATATAGAAAACCGTTCAATTATATCCCGATTTTTTCAGCACAGGTCAGTTTGTGTGAACAAGCACATTTTTTATAATTATAAATCACTTTCACAAAATGTGATTTAGATAATGCATCATTACATTTCCTCTTTAAAGTGCAGTTTAAATAAAATAGATCTAGCGTTTTCGCTTATCAGAACAATTGTTTGGCATTTTGAAATCAAAAACTCGAATTTCGAGCGATATGCGTGTTTCAGATCGTGGGCGTATATGCCAACGATTCCAAGGGCATGATCTTTTTCCAGGCGATGTAAAGAAATGTACTTTTTTTAGCGTTAATTAATCAATTAATTTTAAAATATAGGGCATAATTTTATTGAAATCATTCACCAAAAACATTTTTAAAATTTTTTTGTGTTTCACATAAATCAATTACAATTTTAATTGTAAGTCAATTTGTGTTGATACAAATCAAGGCAAATTCATATATGGATTCGCCTTGAAACAAACTTAAAAAACTATGAACTGGCAAAGTAAATCCTGAACTTATTTACATTTCTTCGATTATACATTTGTATTTAAAAGCAATAACGACATTATTCAAATTTTGTTTGGCGTGATTTATAAAATGAGCCATAATGAAAATAATTTTTTTTATAGCAAATAGGTACATACAAAAAAAGATAGAATATCTTACCTTATTTTTTTGAAAGCGAGAATTTTGCATTTTTCGATACATTAGATGTTCTATCGAAAAATGCAAAAAACTCGATTTAAAAAAATAATGAGTTAGAGCCTTTCCATATTAAGCTAACGATATGTAATTTATTTAAGACAATAGAAATAAAACTTCTTAACCGTATGTAAACTTTCGTAAGACTGTGTAGATTATAATAGCCATCTAATCGGCTACTAAAACACTATAAATTTCAATAACTTGCTATAAACCGTTTGGCTGATTGAGGTCGAAATTCGAAAAATTAATCGGAAAGTCTGAGTTAAGACTAAATATTTCTTATATCTTCATTTAATTGTTTAAAATTCAACTTTGGCCCTTATTATTAGTTGCATTCGATCTTCACTGGCTATCGAAGAACATCGAATGTCAAATTCATATTATGAGCATCGAAAATTTCGTTGAACAAAGAATTTTCTATCGAACAGAATTTTGCTTTCGATGTGGGTATTTTAATATAAAAAAAATATTAAAAATCTAAGTGTTAAGCGATTGTTTTTTTATTTTTGGGCATCCAAACAGAAATTGTCAACTATTTTTATAGATTTTATGTACATCTATGATCGAAAGGACTAAAAAATTCGAAATGTTTCACTTATGAAGGAAAATCCCAATTCACTGTAATTTTCATTACTCTAACTTAAAATTGTTGCAAATTTTAAAAATCACAGTAAGCAATATTCACGACGACATTATGGAATACGCGTCATAATACCAAACGAAAATTTGTTCGAATCAGCACTTTCCGACTACAGTCGAAGATCGAAAGTAGCTCATAATAAGGAGCTTTATGTACGTTGTAACTTCCAAAAAAAATTTTAGCACAAAGCTAAATTTTTATGAACCCATTGGCACATATCGTTAGCTAAAATGCAAAAAGGCGTAATTAACAAAAAATTCAATATCCAGTTTTTTATTTGTTATTATGAATGCCATTAAATTACATGTCTTGAAAAAATTGTACACTTTCGCGTCCAAAAATTACGCTTTTATTAACAAAAAACAAGTTTTAGTTTTTTTGCTTCTCCTGTAAAATTATATTTTTCTTAGTTATACCTTTTTGCATTTTATCTAACGATATGTAGCCTGAAAATCGATTTCCATTCCGATACCGTAACAACACGAATATTTTTTCGGAATAACAAACAACATTTTACAATGGAAGATGTCTTTTATAAATTTATTGAACAAAAACTTTATCTACCAAAAATATTCTTAAAGAAAATTCTACATTATTATGAACCAGTTTTTAAAAATTGTTACCTCTGAAAATGCTTTTTATTAAACGAGTATGTATATGAATATCTGTGTTTAGTGTCTACTAGTGTGAAAAATTCAATCTTCTGCACTGATAAAAAAAACATTGTGTAAACATACATTCCTAAAATTTATACTGCATATACTTATGTAGCCACATATCGTCAGCTTAAACGAAAAACCACATACATACAATTTTTTTTTTTAATTTTATTATAAAAAGAAAAAACTAGAAAACTATTGTCATATAACTCCGGTTTTGAATTAACAGAATACATGGTTTTTCATTTAAACTAAAGATATAAAAAATTTACTTTTAATACTTATTATCAGTCATGTTAATAAAATGACAAAACTATTTTTATAATAATTATAAGTAATTTAATAAAAGTTCTTATACAAATGTATTTAATCTTAAATAAACCTGCTTACGTTTCTTATAGTTAGCTTTAAAACACTATCTCTTTATTAAATTTTTGAAACCGAAAAAAGCAGAATGAAGACGAAAGAAAACACTTTCGAATTTGTATCTTAATAACATGTAAATTCGAAACCTTACTCTTTAGTTTCGTCTACAGGGGGTCTGCTCTGTAATTCGAAACGAAAGAAAATGCTTTCGAATTTGTATGCTTATAACATGTAAATTCGAAAGCATTTCCTTTCGTTTCGAATTACAGAGTAGACCCCCTGATGTGAATGAGGTCATGCACACTTACGACAAACGTGCACAATTTTTAGGGAGAAAATTGCTTTTACAGATATTAAAAAATATGAAAAAGAAACAGAAAGGAGTTATTTTCCTTCCTATAAATTTAAATAAAATAGAGTTGGCATGTTTGCGTGTTACGACGCTAAGGAAATATGGAAGCATTTTTAAGGTGTTTAAAAATAAAAAATGTGTCTAACTACGAGTATCGTCGTACTTCGAATTCGAGGATTTTGTTCTAGATTTAAAAAAAAATTGTAGTTCTTTGCAAAATCGTCGTAGTCGCAATTATTTGCACAAAAATACAGCGGAAGCTGTGCACGGACCTAGTCCAAACAATTATTAGAGTAAAACAAACCTTCAGTTTTCATTCCACTGAACCATTCAAATTAAAACAAGTTTTTTTTTAATTTTCAGACTTTATTAAAATTATATACATATGTATGTATATTGATTACAATATTTCTAATTCTCATTATTATTAAATACAACATATTTAATCAAACTATTGTTCTAAAATTTCTCTCCAGCGAAATAAATTTTATTTCTCCACATTAAATTTTAATTACTTCAATCTAAAATTTGTTCACATGTGCATATTATCGAAGTATTGGCGAATGTTAAAAATTACAATAATTTCATCAAATATTTTATTAGAACTAAAACAGTTTGTAAAGTTGTTTCCACTATTTGTTAAAGTTTTGAAATTTTAAGACCAGACCTCTTAATATTGAAATCGATTAATACGATGCAAGGTCAGATGTGGCACATATTTCAGGAAATGTGCCTAAGCAATATTTTTAAATAGTTATATAACTAAGAATTGTATAAAACTGGGATTTGCAGTGTAAAAAATATAGGTACATATAGTGCAACTGCTTTTAATTATGCTTAAAAAAATTAAATTAAAAAGTAACGAAATTTGCGCAAACTGCGTAAATAATTACTGCAGTAAAAAATTTACTTAAGCAGTAAAATTTTACTGAATACTGCACATTTTTTCAGTAACCAGTAAAATTTTACTGCTGACTGCTTTTTTACTGCAGTAAATATTTACTGCAGTATGCCCATGTCTGATCAATTGTTAATAACGAACCCTTTCTGATTCGGGTTTTGTTAGGTGATATAATACGTCATATAACCGCAGCAGTTGTGCTTATCATCCGCGGAGAAAAACAATTAAATGTGGGAGTTGTTCGGAATTATAGAATGCTTTATTTTAGCTTATAGCCAATTAATGGCTTAAAAGAAAGTATTTAAGGAAATATCGAATTTTCACAAATTTGGTCTCATACTGAAAAAGTTCATATATTTTCTTAATGGTGGAACTCTGATCGTAAAATTAATTAGTGAAAGTTATAGTATTTTTTGTTTGTTTTTTTTTAATATTTGTTTAAAAACAATTCTTACATGTTTAATATTGGAAATAAAAATATTACTATAAATAAATCTATATCAGTGAGTAAGTAGTCCATCTAATCATTCATACGTACCATGAGAATGATGAATATAATGCAATCTGAAGAATCAAATTTCTTCAATACAAATAAAATATATACATACATACATACATGCATACAAATATGTATTAGCTCTGTTTTCTCAACCTTCTTCTGGAGATGTATTTTAATCATCATTTACCGTTACAAGTCAGCATGATGAAAAAAAAAATTTTTTTTTAAATGTTTATCATCCGAGTTTCAATTAATATATTGTGGTCATTTTATATTTAGCATTAGAATACGTACCCAACTGTGATATTGATAAATATTTCAATCGCCATCTATTTTTGCAATAATCAAAAATGTACTCACATGTTGGTTGTCTTGAAGGAAAGACTTTTCAAAAAAGAATTATGTACATACGTACCAAAAGGCGAAGACACGGTAAACAACCTAATCAATCTAATAGGAGTATGTATATACGATGCAGCTCAAAATGCTGTAAAATATATTCAAGCTTTAAAGAAACTGATTCCTGATGACTTTTTAAAATATATTTTAAGAATTCTAACATCTATTAAAGGCTTATTGCTCACCACATAACGAATAGCGTCATCACCATGGTTATACGTACCCAATAGCTAAACTATCAGTCATTATATATACCGAACAATTTAAGGACCTTAAACGCAGTTTGCTGAAATGACACAAGTGTTTACGTTTCTCTTGTTTCTCAGTTCCTTACCAAAGTCTGCTTTAATTTATAATGATGGTTAAGCAAACATATAACCAAGTCGTTGTTGGGCTAGAGTGGGCCTTGGATAATACGTATGTACACATACGTAAATTGAAATCATTAAGTTCCTCCAATTTATCCCTGTAATGGATAATGAACTGTGTAAAACAATTATCAACCTGTACATACCCAATGCTGGTTGTTAATTCTCATCTAAATATGTATGTATATTCTGTACGCTATTTCTCTAAGAATATTAATGCATCAATTTTTTTTATTCATTTGGTTCCATTGTCTAAAGAATTAATTTATTATATTATTCAAGAAATCAAAATGTCCGATTGCGATAGTTCTGATTAGAGAATATATATTAAAATATATGAAAAATATGTTGGTGGCTTAGAAAATTAAGAAAATATTATTATTATTATAAACAAGTTTGTGATTTTAAAAGCAATTCGAAATTTACATACGTGCTGTATATTGTTGCTTACAGTTAAATGTTACACCTGGACCAAAATATCTTATGCTGCTGGATGCCCCTGCTTTTACCCAGGCTGTTGTCTGCTATGAACAAAGTAAAATTGAACGTAGTGCGTATGAAAATAAATAACTTATTTTTACCTTCGAGACTCTTGCAGCATTCTGTTATTTAGAATGCTTGAATTAACGGCGGTGGCGATCTCGAGAGTGAGATTTCCTCCGAGAATTGAAGCTACGCCCTCGAGAGCGCGACCGAGATCTTCTACGATCAGATGCTCCAGCCCCTCGTCCCATGTTCCTGTTACGATCTGACTCATGGTCGCGCTGTTCTCTATCTCTTCGTTCGGGGCGACTTGTTGTGCTAGAGCCTTCAGGACGGCGACGTTCTCGAGAACGAGATCGATGAACACGTGATCTGCGATCTAATTCACGACCACCGACAAAGTAACGTGAACGTGATCGATCGTCTTCGCGTTCATGGATCTTCCCTGTACGCTTAAGCTCAGCTTTGCGCGGCCCGGCCGTTTTCTCCAATTCGACTAATTTTTCTCTTATCGTTAAAAATCCCAAATGTAACTTACCGCCAAAATGATCTGCCAATCTGATATCGTTGTCATGAATACCTAAGTATGCCGAGCAAACTTCGCAAACCCGCAGCTTTTGTTGTTGATATGTAGATGCAGGCATTGATGTGCGATACTCATGTTCCGCTTTAATTTTTTTGGCTCGAAGTTCATCAATTTCCTTCATTAAGGACATGCTCTCTTCTACCTCACCAGCTTCTCCAAGGGCTTCCGCTTTCGCAAGCTTTTTGCCTATCTCCTCGGCTAAAGCATGAACTGCATTTGCTTTCTCTGCAACTTCTGCTGTCAATTCCTCTTGTGTTTCTTTAAGTCGCTGTTTTGCTGCTTCAGTTCTTCTATCACAGTCAGCTATAAATGCCTGCAAATGCTCCATAGCTTCGATATCATAATAATAATCTCGAGATTTTGATGCACTTTGGTAATCTGCTCGAAATGCTAAATCATGTACTTTGGGACATTCTCCCAAATCCATTCTAGTTGATGCTAAAATATCATGTGGACAGCAATCCAAAAGAAAGCTTTTACATACTCGGGGGTCTGAAAACTTAACTCCACGACCATCGTCACCATTGCGAGTTGTGCCCATAAGCTGGTCGAGCATAGCCCTCACTTGATCTGTTGCTGACATCATAAATTGCTAACAATTCGTCTTAATTATATTTACACCTTATTATTTCCTTTGTAATTATCCAACGTCTGCATTAATAAAAAAAATAAGCTGTCTATATTAAATTGACTGTCAAATGAAATGCCATAATAAAAAATGGTTGCGGCGTTGCCAACTTTTCATTTTTATAGTATTTTCCTTTTAGTCTGCCGAATAAACAAAGACCCCACAGGGTAAACTTTTTACTATCAATGGCCTTTCACACACGAGACTAATTTTTATGCCGCACAATTTTTGTTCATCTGACACAAGGGGAATCAGTATCAGGTGACCTTATCAGTACAACAATTTTACAATACAGAAAACAACATGTAGTTTGCTATGCTACAAAACCAATAATGCATCAGCTGTTGATGCAATTTTGCATCAACAGCTGATAATCAGCCGGGCTGATAATATATAGTCCTTTAATTCCCAGTGGAACATAGGGCCGCAGCAAATGTTTTCCATTGTATTTTATCATTACACAACAAATTCATCCCACTCCATGATACACCATGCTCATGCAACTCGTTCTCAATTTGTCGGACTGATAAGGTGACCTGATACTGAAGTCGCCTTGATCTGGCGTAAAAATATATACGTGCACACTGCTTTGTGTGTATTAGTGTTTTTTGTATTGTTTTAACATCCCTGCAGTGCGATACTACTGACCTGCCCCCGTATTCTGTAACTCGCTAATACTGTGTTCAGACATGCATTTATAATTGAGTCAATTTAATTTTAATTGAGCAATTAAATCTAGTGTTCACACATACTCAATTTAGCTAACTCAATGATCATTTGAAAGCTGAAAAAAACATTAATTTTATTTGTTTCGTGAATATTCGTGTTTATGAATTTCAAGAATTGATGCAACTTTGGCTTTAAAATAAATTTCACTAATATATAACAGAAATGTCGAACTCTTCAAAAGTTTCGTGAATATTCGTGTTTATGAATTTCAAGAATTGATGCAACTTTGGCTTTAAAAGAAATTTCACTAATATATAATATATAGAAATGTCGAACTCTTCAAAATTAGCAGTGTTAAAAAAAAGAAAACGAAAAACTTGATAATTCTATAAAGTGTTAGAAAGCAGCATCTCTTTGTATTATGAGAGCAAAAGTTGGAAAATGATAACAATTTTGATGATGTGGAAGAATCTTTGTTATTAATTTATTACAACTATTATTATTAATATATGTACATCTCATGGATTTTATTTTCTTTGGCCACGAAACCCTACTCGACAAGGCCACAATTCCCCACTCAACGCCAGCCTCTTCCTCTTCAAATTTTTTGCTATTTGTAAAAGATATCTGTTAAAAAATAAATTTATTTAGGAATTTTAAATAAACTTACCTCCTTCACTACACATTTCCTTTTGCATTGTTTATTTACTTTTTTTGACATCTGGTTCGCCATTGTCGGAAATTGTTCTGCTCACTGAACACAGTTCTCAACAAACACCAGGGTTGCATTTCGAGTTTTACGCAATTAGTGATACAATTATCTACTAATTGCTCAATTTATTAATTGATTTATTGTATGGTAAATTGTATTCAATTAAGCCCTTAATTGCATAAAATGTCCTAATTGCGCAATTAACGGGTATGTCTGAACACGGTATAAAGCTAAATCTCTATCGCTAAAAATCTATAAAGTCGATTTATCGATTTTCGGCTACGAATTCAATTTTCAAACGCTTAGCGCTAAATCAGTCAAAAATTTAATCCACCGAAATTGTAGTATTTTATGTCATCTCCAAAAATTTTTAATTTTCTATTTGTTCGGGAATTAAGCTTTAGCTTTAGCGAGCTACAGAATACGGGGGCAGGTGTACCCCAGCCAATGTAATCGCCTATTGACATATAATATAGGGTTGTCATTGAAAATCTACCAGTGGACTTTAGCACTATTGAGAAGGTAGATCTTTTATGACCATATGGAGATATTTGAAACAAGGATTCACTAGTAGATTTTAGTGACGCTCGTCTACATATATTTATTTAATATTACTGCATAGCATAATAAAAAAAGAAAAACAAACTATTGACGCCTTCATTGACACCATCACCAGAAATACACTAGAACTGTTGTCTCTAACGTATCTCTACTCGCGCATAAAAGGAAAATTGTCGCCATTTTAACTAGTGCAATTGTTGCTGGAGAAAGAGTATTGACATAGAGACATATGGTTCTAGACCAGTGGTGTCAAAAATAAAACTATAGTTGTATGTGTGAGAAAAATTGTCTTAATCGTCTCTGAAGTACATCAAAAAAATAAATATTTGCAACAAATGCAGTTTAGTGAAGCAGGTCAAAACATATAAAAAGGAGTCTATATGATAGAAAACTAAAAAATAAAGAATAAAAATTAAATAAAAAATTTGGGGCGGCCCATATTTTCTGAGTTACGGGGCAGTGAACTTTTCATGGGAAACTATGAAGAATTTCTTAAAATAAATTTTTAAATATCTTATCTGATAGAAACGTGAAAAATAAGAAGAAAAAATTAAAGAAAAAAATTTACTGCGACCAATATTTCCCGAGTTATTGGTCTTTTAAGTTTTGATTTAAAATGCAGAGTAGTGAATCTGCTAGAAAAAAAAACCAAAACGTCTTTTTAATATATATTTATTTGTTTCCTTAAAAGTTTTGTAACATAAAATACATTGAATGTCGCAAAAAGCATTACTGATCATAGAATATTTTTCGCATACCACTTTTTTTCTTTCATTGTATCTATAAAGAACTTAATACACCCGCTGCGCATGTGTTTTCGTCGCTGTTTCATTGACGACTAAATGGAAGAGAATAAGAATGTGTGTGATTTTAGTTTGCACAATTGTGCCATGAAATTGACATCATTGTTCTAGGCTGACTAGAGGGATTTGATGTTTTTAAGTTGTGGGTGTATTGGTTTTGTGCTGTTGATGCGGGGCAGGGCTGTCTGATAGGCAATTTCTCGCCAAACGTGGCGATTTTTCAACTTGTTTGGCGTCCAAATTTTTGGTTTGGCGGCATGACGATTTCTCTGGCGATAAATAATTTTTTGGCGATTATTATGGCTATTTTTTAACAAAATTGAACTTCAAAATTCTTCTAATTCCGGAAAATTAGTTTGTTGAAGGAGTAGTTTCAAAAAGAAATCCTATCAATCTGCAAGTTATTAAAACAATTTGATTTTAAAGATTTTTCGTATACAAATTATAGTCATTAATGAGTTTTGAATTTGGATGAGAAAAATTTACAAGAAATAATTTTTGGCGATTTTATTTCCAGTTTTGACGATTTTCTGATAAATTTTGATACGATCATTTTATAAAAAAGTTTCATATAAAAACAAATTTATTATCAAATATAAACTAAGAAAAACTACATAAATCTGATTTTTGACAACTTTTAGCGATTTTTAGAATCAATTTGTCGAAATAGGTCGAAAAAATCTGACAACCCTCATTCGGTGTTGTGTCTGGTTGAAAAATTATGCCAACCACAAAACCACTCTCTTTGCCTTTCTCACCAACAAACTGGCATGATATGCCAGCACAATTACCCTGCAAATAATGCGACTAGTCCATACATGCATGTAAAGACTACTCCAAAGAGGAGTAGGAGTACCAAAAAACTACTCCATCGTACAGCATTGAACGATTGTATGAAAACGACATGATCCATGACTGCATTACATGGGACCATGGTGTAACTAGTCTCTTTCATCTAGATTGGATCACGTACTCCAATATTATTTGCAGGGTATGCCCGTGTGAATCAGGGCATACACTATCATTCACAGTCGTACGATTCATTCACTAGAAAATCTGACTGAATTCTGTCACACTCAAAAAAATCTCAATAAAATATCTTATAGGTGCCGCACTATTACACAAAATAAATGCAAAAACATATGTTTGTTTTACTAATGTAAACAAATGCAATTTTCCACCATTTAAAATAATTTATATGTTTAATTATTTGCATTTGTAAAGAAATAATAAAGCAAAATGTATATCTCTTTCTCTCTCTCTTTAACAAACATTGCTGTTTTCTTACCAGATGCTTTAGAAAATTCATCTCTGATTTAATAGAAATTATCATTTTATGAAAATTTTCATACTATACCGACTTCACCACATACTAATCCTAATGTAACATCAGAGCGCTTTCCTTTGTTGTGTAGCAGAATCATCGGCGAAGTAAAATAACCAATAAAAGGCAATTAACCACAGCTTCAACAAAATTTAATACGCCTCATTTAACACCAGAGGCGCTGCAACACTGCATTATTAAAAACGTGCAAAAAAGTATAGTTGTAAAAGAATGAAGCTTTTCTCTCTCTCTCTTCCCTCACCGTCTGTCTTGTCTATCACTATCCCTTTCCTAAAGAAGGTAACACCTAGTGATAGTAGTACACACAAAAAAATATAAGAGGTAATATTAACTAAGCTTACATAGGTAACTTTTTTTATATGAAAGTAAAAAACTTGGGCTTTATTAACTATGCAGTTAGGTAATTTGTACATTACACATTACCTAAAATCCAAGTTAATATACCTATTACAATAAGGTACATGCATATATTTTTCGAAACTATTTTTATTGAAATGTTTTCTATTTTATTGTCAAAAGTAAATTTTTGAGCAAGAAGGTATGTATACATTAAATTTGTAAAATTTTTAAATTTATGAAAAATAATTCTTTTTAATTATTATAGATGAACTAGCTGAACCCCGCAAAAGTCCTCTCTCTTGCTTGCTTTCCGTTTTACTTTTTAATGGTATAAAAGCAAGTACGCAAATTGCCAGTGTATCCTGCATATACATAGGTGTTTCCTTCGGAAGCTACAGACGACCTATACCTTCGCATAGGAAGATCCCCATCCCAAGTTTTAATGGTCTCCACCAACTCAGAGCTGCTTTACGATTGCCGGCAAACGTGGTCTTATGCAAGACACACAAATGGGAAGAACGACGAATTTCGTGGACGGTGACGAATTCGTCGATAAAAATTCGCTGAGTAAATTCGTCGTGTGAAGCACAACAACGACGACTAAAACAGCTCTTATAATTCATAAAGTTGCTTATGGTTTGTGCTGAAATATATCGGAGAGTTCATCACGCACGACGAGTTTCGTTCGACGGCAGTGTTGTGTTAATTTGCATATCCATGAATGTATTTTATTTTTTATGGCAAAAGCTCGCTACGAAAAATTCGTCGTTCGTCCCAGTTGTGTTCCTAGCATTGCCTTCAAATGTTTTATTTTCGTGGTATTTTTTATTTTTCATTTTATATATGTATACATGTATGTAAATATATAAATTAACAATTATGGAACTATAAATAGTTATATTAACTAAAATACATGATAATTTGCCGCATTATATGTGTATAAATTTAATTTGCTATTTAGATAATTCAAAGAAGACAAAAGTATGAATTTACCTAGTCGTTAAGGAGTTTCAACTAAAATTTTAGGTGATTTTTCGAACATAAAAATCAACTAAAATTTTTGTCAAATTGCCTAAAAAACTTTGTAAATGCCATTCTACCCTTTCACATAGTTAAAATTATACCACTATTTTAGGAAATATAACCTATGATTTTTTTTTGTGCACATGTGTAGGCATTAATTGCATGAGTGATACTTCTCTTTTATTAAAAAAAAAAAATAAATAAATAGCTTATCTAATAGGATATTGAAAAAATAAGAAAAAATTAAATAGAAAAATTGGCTCCGACCCTTATTTCTCGAGTTATAGGCATTTAAAGAAGATTGTGATTTCTCTTTGCTGTAAAATTTTATCGTAAGCGATAATTTACGTACAAAAACATATTTGAATATTTTAAAAACTAAGGCTCGAATACATTCGAAATTTTGGTTTAAAATTTAATAATTTTGAACTCATTTCAAATGCCATAACTAGTGCAAAGCAATTACGAGTAATTTGTCTACTGTATAATATAAATGAAATATGGTAAATCTGTGGTTTTTATGAATAATAGCGCATGTCCAAAAATCGATTTTTTCTGTAGAGCCAAACAAAAGTTCTTTTTGAAGCTTATTTAAAAAAATGTAGAAGTTTATACGAATATTAAAAAGTATTAAAAATATAACAATTAGACATAATAAACTCGATATGAGAACTGTATATAGGTTGTTATTCATGAAAACCACAGAAATAACACTATTGATTTATTTACTATTGTATTTTTTCATTAAGCGCGTGGGTTTATTTAAAAATTTACGACTAGGAAAGCTTTGGTTTTATTTATCAGTTTATTATTGGACATTTATAAGAATTTGACAAAGAAATTTTTCTACCTATATATTAACCATAATATTGCAATGATAACATAATAGTTATAAATCACAACTTTGTATTCAAACAACCGAAAATCCAAAAGCTATATCGCTGTTAACAAGTAGAAATGCCCTAACTTAAATAACTGTAAGTTTACAGGAGAAGGTAAAAACATAATAATAAACAGTAAAATTGCTTGTAAATATAACTGCTTTGTACAACTGCTTGCATAGGCGTTATTTTTTACACTATTGTAATAAATTTTTGTGACGAGGTGTATTTGTGTGAAATGTATTGGAATCACTAAAAAAGTCAATTTCGTGAAAATACGAGTTAGGGTCCTTCTACTTGTTAATGTAGAATTTTGTAGAATGTCAATTTTTGATATTTGCGAATACGAATATTTGAAAAGATATTCGCGAATATTTAAAAATGGCCGAATATTCGGCAATTCGAATACGAATATTCGTACATCACTAGTACATACACACATATGTATGTACATGTGTGTATGAATTGGTTGTTAATAAAATCCCTTTATTCATAATTTTAACATACAAAATAATAATTGATAACTGGAACAATAACTACTTATTATCTGTTTCCAGAATAAAATAAAAACTTAAGCAACAAAACTATAATATGTGCCATTAATTATGAAAGTGGTCTAAGTCACATGCATTTTTGCTTCGAAATTTTAAATAAATCTTAAAAAAAAACTTCAATAAGCATTCAATAAATATTAGATAAATTTAAATTAATCGAGACTACTACAACTCTAAAAAAATATTTTTTGATTTGTTCAAATGTAATTTACTAAATACCTCGGCCAAAGAAATATATGACTTAGACCACTATCATAATTAAGGGCACATATGTAGTTTTTACAATACAGTCGTCTGTATTACTGTGTATACTGAACAGTATAATGTACCGTTATGCCTGTTTTTATGTTACATACTTCCGTCATTTGTGCAGTCAGTATCAACAGTTTTTTGCCACTTGATCAACAAGTGAAATGAGCATAGGATCCAGCTAACCGCCATTAATGAATTTCAATGTATTTTTAATAAAAAATACATATACGATTAAAAAATTTTATGAAATTTAACCGTAAGTAAGTTTAACTGCCTTTTACAATGTATGGATGATTAACTTTTAACCGACTCCATTTAACAGAAAATTGTCTATTGAACAAAATATTTCGGTTAATATACCAATTGTAAGAAAAATATTTAAAAATAAAAAGGAGTATTAAGGAAAATTGAATGACAACATTTTATATATATTTTTGAAACGTGTATAATATAAAAAAGGAACAGAAAAAGAATTTTCGCTCGACGCGACTATTTTTCTCTGTCAGATGACAATTTTAGACAACGATTCAGAATATCAAACTCTACAACCAAAAACGTTGATTGATGATTTAAAAAATAAAATTGTAAGCAAATGGACAGCATTGCCATTTATTTAACCATGATTTTGTAAATAAAGGGTGTCCCAACAAGAACGCAAGATTTAAATTTGGCGCCATTCGAAGTGTCATTGTTTGACATTTGAACAATTGTTATTGTTTGCTAGTAGAAGGTACGAGGTTAGTAAAAATGGAGCGCTACACGAATGAACAACGCATTCTCATTGTGAAATTGTTTTACCAAAATGGTGAAAGTTTTGCGGCTACAGTTCGCAAATTGCGATCAATTTGGGATCACAATAATGCTCCAAAAGAGTCAACTGTAAAGAGATTAATGGATAAATTTGCCGAATCTGGGTCTGTTAGTGATGTAAAGACAACAACGCGCCTTCGACCAGGGCGATCGATCGAAAATGTCGCAGCTGTACGTGGTGATGTCGCTCAAACTCCATCCACCTCAATTCGACACCGAGCTCAGCAAATTGGTGGCTCCAAATTCACTATGCAGAAGAAATGAATGTGGAGGGCATGTGGTTTCAACAAGACGGCGCCACATGTCATACAGCCAGAGAAACAATTCAATTGCTGCATCAGTCATTTCCAGGTCGTGTTATTTCGCGATTTGGAGACCACAATTGGTCGCCTAGATCGTGCGATTTAACACCATTAGACTTTTTCTTTGGGGTTTTTTGAAGTCGGTTGTTTACGCGGATAAGCCGACGACGACTCAAGCCTTAAAAGAGGAAATTGGACGCTGCATTAATGAAATACCGCAGCATTTATGCAAAACGGTCATTGAAAATTTCATTAAAAGTCGCGTGTTAGCCAGCAAAGCCGCTGCGGCCATCTGCCCGATATGTTGTTCCACAGATAACCTCATTCTGTCTACTTCACGATATAATAAAGTTTCACGATTTTTTTTTTATTATCTGTGTTTTATTTAAAATTTAAATCTTTCGTTCTTGTTGGGACACCCTTTACAAACGATTTTTTCGTTTTGAAATTTGATTGGAAAAAAATATATTTTTAAACGAATTTTCGTTATTTTTCATACAAAACCTGCCTATTAGTTAACGGAAATTCTGCCAGGGTATGCACATATCGTCGCTACTTTAATTAACTGCCCTAAAACTTTTTAAATTTTACAGTTGAGCAGGTTTTATGATTGTTTTATACGTGAATTATTATGGGTACGTCTGAAATGTTTTCATTTTTATTATAATGCTTACAGTCAGAAAAATTGTAGACAAGTTGTATTATGACTTATAAAGTCTAGTAGTTGACTTAATTTATTTTTCAAAAAAAAAAACCCTCAATTATGTAGGTCGGTTATTTAAAACAGCAATGATATATACATATGTACATATTTATCTATGTAATTTATGGGAGTCAATTGAGATTTTATAAAATTGAAAAAATATTTATTGTCGGATAAGATAGGGCCACAAAGTTGTACAATGCAATGGAGATTAAAGATTTTTTATAAATACTCGCTAATAAAAAGAGTAAAAGTTAAATGCAATGTTTTTCTCTAGAAGCCACGGAGAAAGTATAAATCTGATAAGATAATGTTTCTAAGTTTTATATTGCAGCAAAAATTTTGTATAAAAAGGCAAATGTCGCGATCAAATTCAGCTATCAGTTTCACATTGATTAACAATGAAAACTTTAATTGCTTTAAGCTTATTCGTAGCTGCTGTGTCAGCAGGAATTATACCTATTGAGGAACAGTATATTCAAGAGGAACCACACATAGAGGGTCGTATTACCAATGGTGAAATTGCCGCACATGGCCAATTTCCCTATCAAGTTGGGTTAAGTTTACATTTCGGAGTTCAAAGCGCCTGGTGTGGTGGTACCTTAATATCTAATCGCTGGGTTTTGACTGCAGCTCACTGTACTAATGATGTGAATGGTGTAACTGTATATTTGGGAGCTTTAAATATCAAGGACGATAACGAAAAAGGACAGCAAAGAATCTACACCTCAAAATCTTATATTGTCGTTCATCCCGAATATGATCCCACTGTGAATGCTAACGACATCTCATTGATCAAATTACCGGTTCCGATCGAATTTAATGACCTTATTCAACCTGCCGCTTTACCAAAGAAGAGTGGAAAGTACTCAACCTATGAGGGAGAGGTAGTTTGGGCTTCAGGCTGGGGAAGAGAAAGTGACTCTGCTACATCTGTCTCTGAATTCCTTCGTTACATTGAAGTTCCCGTTATGAAACAATCGTCTTGCAACACTTACTATTTTGGTCAAATTACAGATAAAATGATTTGCATTAAAACAACTGGTAAGAAATCAACCTGCAACGGTGACTCTGGTGGTCCATTGGTAATTAGGGAGGGTAAAGTGAATACTGTTATTGGAGCTACATCGTTCGGTATTATACTTGGTTGCGAAAAGGGCTGGCCTGGCGTATTCACACGTGTGACTTCTTACTTAGACTGGATTGAAGACGTTTCTGGAGTTTCTAACAATTGAATTTGAAAGTGAATATATTAGTACATACACTGAACTGAAAATAATATTAACGAAAGAAATTGGTAGACACTTCACGAAAACAATTGTTAAATAAACTGTCCTTTTATTCAAATCTTGAGATTTTTTTTTTTTTTAAATAAACTTATTTTCTTTAAAGCGAATAATGGATTTTAGTAAAATTTATCGTCATGCGCGTGCGCATCTTCATGCATGTAAGAAATTTCAACGCATTAAAGCAACCCTTCCTATCGTTTCTTGATTTGATGTGTCAGCTCACACCACAGCCACTGCAAAATAAAGAAGAAAAAACTTGCATTTATATTATTACCCCTTTTAGACACGCAAAGTTTACTTAGCAAAGTCTTAATTCAGCTGTGTGAAAGACAAAGGCATGAATACTCTCTCTTTCTGTCTTTCTCCCAGCTGAATTAAGACTTTGAAAAGTAAACTTTCTGTGTGTAAAAGGGGTATATCTTAGCACTACTACTGTTCTAGGGATTATTTAGAGAAAAAACAAACTTGAGTAGCAAGAAATTTTATATTTTACTAATTATTTAATGCGATAATGATTTTGAAGTGATGATATTACCGGATATTGTTGAGGAAACATGAGCTGAACTAACACCATACTCGTAACTTGTTTTATTTATCAAAAGTCCAACTTTGGAATAAACATTTACTGAGTGCCCAATTGAAGAATTATTACTAGCACGGTTTGAAAGAAATTTTAAAGCTCATGTTGTGACAAACCGATCGATACTTTCGGAGAAATATTAACAACTTTTGAGCATATGCAGTTTCATTTGCAAAATGTAGTTCTATTTGATAAGTTTTGTTTGTTTTAATGCTTAGGAATGAAATATAACTAATACATGCAAAATTTTGTAGTTTATATTGGCTGAAGTAGTGAGTGCATTAGTTACAAAGCAAATAAATGACGGCCTCTGGTTCTTGAAAAAAAAAATAGTCAAATAGACCCATGAAACGAAGAGCTCCAGAAAAATGTTTATCATTTTGTTTTAAATAAAAGTGACAAACACATCATATACATAAATATTTACATTAGACCGACTCACGTTGTATGGAGGTGACAACTGCGACTTTGTTATCCCTCTCAAATCAAAGATTGATCTTTTTAATGGAGACTCCCAAAACATTTGAGGGACCGTTCGTGAGTTGGACCGTGTCTAAAAAAAAGGTTTTTTTAAGTTTTTTGCATATTTTCGTATTTTGTCTCAAGACAACATATTATAAAAAGTAATTCATCTGAAAGGTCAAGCCGCTTCCAATGGTGTATTAAACTTTACCATTCGTATCATCAGCAGTGCGTTATTCCATAAAAACTACGATTTTTTATGCATTTTCATAGCAGGTGCTCCTCATATTAAAATAAATTCTATTATTTTTTAAGTATCATTTGATTTGAGTCATTGTTAACTTATTTCTGTTAATAGTTTCGTAAAAGAATGAAATACGTTCAGCTGCTTGTTTTTTCATTTAAAAGAGGAAAATATACCTAAAAGTACCGGTTCACACAATTCAACTTTTTTTGAAGAACTCGTAATTCAGTTGTAAGAAAGACGGAGAAGGAAATACAAATACATATATGATATATATATATATATATATATATATATATATATATGTATTCCTCTACCAGCTAAATTACGAGTTGATCAACAAAAGTAGAAGTGTATGAACCGGGACAAACAAGTATTTCTTCGTTACAATTTTGTGTATAGCTGTTTTTATAAGTCCCGATTCACATACTTCAACTTTGGTTGATGAACTCGTAATTCAGCTGGTAGAAAAAAAGAGATATTTGTAGTTCCTTCTCCGTCTCTCTTACAGCTGAATTACGAGTTGATAAATTTGAAGTGTGCGAGCCGGGACTAAGTACTTTTTGTCAATTTTTTTGGCTTGGCAATGCCATTAAAAATCCACAACTTTGCAAAATTTGGGCTAACAATCTTGCACTGATAACACCTTTTTTAGACAACCAAAGTTTACTTTGCAAAGTCTTAATTCAGCTGGGATAAAGAGAAAGTATTTCTGTCTCTCTCTCTCGCTCAGCTTAATTAAGACTTTGCAAAGTAAACTTCGCGTATCTAAAAAGGGTATAATTTTGTATCATTTGGGCAAAATCATTTTCTATGTGGTTGTTGTGATATTTTTTTTTGAAAATTTTGCAATTTTCTTTTTCACAATAGCGCAACTTCCGATGTGAATGCTTTTAATATTTAAACAATTTTATTTAGTTATACCCCTTTTAGACACGCAAAGTTTACTTTGCAAAGTCTTAATTCAGCTGTGTGAAAGACAGAGGCATGATTACTCTCGCTTTCTGTCTTTCTCCCATCTGAATTAAGACTTTGCAAAGTAAACTTTCCGTGTGTAAAATGGGTATTACTTTGTTATTTTGTGAATAATAAATATTTTTGTTATATTCAAATATACATACCTATATATAAGATAATTATATAAATATATGTATATAACTATGTAATATAAAATAAATTATAAAACTTTTGTTTGTGAACCTCTTTTAAAGATAATTTTTTTTTTAAATAAATGCCTGCAAAAAGTATATATCTTTTAATGTTCAAAAATCACAGAGTCCCGAAAAATCCCTAAATCTCAAAAAGTTTCGGGATCCCAAAATAATTTCGAAATTCCTACACAACAACAAATTAAAAATAGACGATCAACGTGAACTTTTATTCTCGATAAGGGTGAAAATTCACGAACTGCCAGGTTCAAGGGATTAAATGTTAGAACTTTTACTTTACAAATAATAATTAAAAAGTTTATATATACAAACATACATACATATTATGTATTTTAATTCTGCATTTCGAAATCATACAATTACAAAAATCAAGTATTCCTATTTTATATGAAATTAATAATTTTGGCTTTTTACTGTAATTAAACTTCAAATTCATTTATTTCGACGTACATTTTTAATAGCAAACGAATGAATGTAAATGTTGAGAATAGTTATGATAATTTCCACAATAAAACCAAAACCAAAAAAAAAAAAAATTATAAAAATATAACAACACCAGAAATTCAAATAAAGCAAAAAAAAAACACACGATTATAAAAATTGTTACGAATGTGTTAATAATCGCAGATACAAAAATATGTATCTACATATGTATGTATGTAAGAGCATATGTACTACTAATAGTTGTTGTAAGTAGCCAATAGTTACAATTACAGTTGCAATTAAACTTAGATGAAACATTTACTGCTTTTGTTTTGATGATGCAACATGTCGAAAATTTGATACGGCAAATGGAATGGAAAAGCCGCATAGTTAATTAGCCCCACTAAACAGAAACTGGTTTAGCATAATAGACAGACATACTAACAGACAGACCGTAAGAAAAAAGGCAGAAAGGCACACAAACATGCATATAAAGACAGACAGAAAGACAAAGCCTTAAATGCTCTGTCTGCTGTCTGTATTTTATTCAGTGAATTGAATTGATGGACAGACAATTTCTTCAAATTGTTAAGTAAATTTTATAAAAGGTAATAACACAGCGTGCAGGCGATTTAGTTTAGCAAAAATCGCGCGTGTTCAACTGTTCAGGTTTCCGCGAAAAAATTAAAAAAAAATTAATAATAATAAAAATATATAAAAGAAAAACACAAGATATCAATATAAAAATAAATAAAATACTTCTCATAAACTTACAAACATACATACATACATACATACATATGTATGTAACAAATTACATAGATATTATAAAATTAACATGTTATGTAGATGAATCAACAAATTCCTGATTGATATTAAAAGTGCTAATAAATATAACAATTGCTTCTTTGTCATGCCGAAAAGTGTTTCATTAATAACACCATTAAGCATTTATTTGTTTATTTTCATTATTGAAATCGCACTGGCCATAGATTGGAATAAGGTCAAGCCTATGTATTTGGTTTCAATGTATCCAGCACCACTAGCTATGCAGCAGGATGAAATTAGATTCGACAAATATCCGATTGTTCTTAATCTGGAAAAGGAAACCATGCCCGACGAAATGATTACAAAAGAAGCAATGAATCGCATTTTTGGCGGCAGTGAAGCTAATCAGAATAGTTTTACATATCAGGTTGGCTTCTTGTTACAGCGACCAAAGGGTCTATATTGGTGTGGTGGGTCTTTAATATCACCTGAATATGTGCTAACCGCAGCACATTGCGTGGATATGTGAGTTTAGCCGTTAATTTAAAGTTATCTTGGAGTCATATTGTACTAATAAATTATTTTTCGTGTATTAAGGGCTTCGCGGGCTTTAGTTTTTCTGGGGGCACATGACATAAAAAATTCTAACGAACCTGGCCAAATACGAATGATGGTTTATCACCGGGACTTTCTCATATATCCCACATGGAATCCCCGACGTCTCAAAGATGACATTGCGTTGGTTCGCTTACCTAAATCTGTTAGATATAATGGTATGTTGGCACTTTTCCTTTTTTATTTTTATTTAATTATTTATTGATACATATTATACAAAGTAAATTTGCATAATATAGTGTTGCACAAATATGGGCGGAGTAACTAGACCATATCGTCCCTACCACGTCAAACTATCAAATATGCTAAATTGGTTTTTTTTATTAGTTATCTTGGTACCCTAATTTTAACGATATGCCTCGTTTCAAAATGCTGAAATTCTCACGGACGATAGATAACTCAATAAGAAATATTTTAAGCCTGGCACTTCTAGGAATACGATAACTTTAAATTTATAATTGACGAGTCTTCGCGATCTTCTGAAAATTTCAAATTTGCATATTGGATAGTTTGACGTGGTAGGGACGATATGCTCAAGATGTTATTAACGGTATTTTTTTTAATTATTGAAATTAAATAAACATATCGCTCATTTACTAAAACAACGTCATAACTCAAAAAATGGAATTTTTGAATTAAAGATTCAGAATTAATCCTTATATTGTTGTTCATATTGTGTGAAAATTTTATACAAATATCTTGAATAATCAACTACATATTGAGAGTAAAATTAAATTTTCTCTTTCCGCTAAGTTGTCTGTAAATTGAAAACTTTAGGCTTATTTTCTGGCAAACTAGTTTTTTTAGTTATGACAATTCTTATGGGCCCTGGATACTATCGAATAAACCCGTCAATCAGTACATGTACCTTAGTGTAGGGACCGTAACTGTTATGCAGTTTATATAAAAGTCAAAAGATAACAGTTATGTTTTTATTTTTATATTTTTGAGCAGAAATAATTGGTATTTTATGGCTTTTATTTTTACGAGCAGAAAGAATTATTATTTTTTTATTTTTCGCTGTATCATGCATGCATGGCACGCGTGAGTAATATTTTATTTGTTTTTTTGTATAAAAAATGGACGATGTATAAGCTCATTAAATTTTTCTATATAAAAAATATACACCGTAGCCCATTAAATTTTTCATGTACATATATAAAAAATGTAAGATGTATAGCCCACTTCATTTTTTTGTATGAAAATTCTATGATATATAGCCCATTTTTTTACAAAAACGGACGATGATGGCTCATTATATTTTTCTTTGTATAATATGCCCAATATATAGCACATTTATTTTTTTGCATGAAATTAACGATGTATAGCTCATTTAATTTTTTTTTTTTTGTGAAAGATTGATTTTTTTATATGAAAAATGAACGATAGCCGTTTTAACTTTTTGTGTGAAATATGTACGATGTATAAGCCATTAAATTTTTCTACTATATATATAAAACATTCAGTTATTATTTTTTGCTCAGACGACGGTGTTTAACAGATGACGATTTTGAAAAAATATATTTTTATTACTATTGCATTTTAGTTAACATATAACACATTATTATGCAAATGGGATTATTGTTATAATTTGTAAATGAATATTTCTGTAGTTAATAAAAAAAGTAATTATTACCTACAGTTTCTGTAATTACTTAATTAAGATTTTTTCTACCACAATTACTTTTCAATGTAGTTTTTTTACTTTCAATTACAACAAAATGTAATTGTAATTGAAAAGTTTGAATTACAATTACAAAAATTGTGTAATCCATGTGTAATAATTTACAAAATGTAATCGTTACTGCCCAAATCTGGTATACTTAAACAAGACGGACGCTCAATTTTGTTTAATAAAAAACTTTTGTAAAAGTTCATTAGAAAAACTTAAACTTATTTGCGTACGTACATACATATATTTATAATACATATGTACATGTGCACGCACAAGTATTGACACACTACATCAGTCAAGTCATAACTTAATTTATTTTAATAATTACATTACTCCAGCCCAAGGCCGTAATCGATAACAATTTTCATACATACATATATGTATGTATTTACTTGTAAATATCTGCAAGCAATCAATCGATAATTAAGAAAAACTGGTTCATAGTTACATACATACATATGTACATATAGAAATTTAAATTAATACTCGTATTAACCTAATTTGCTTTTTCTCAGACAATCAGTCCTAACAAAATAATAACATGTAATAAAGAATTGAATTTTAAAATTGTTTAACTTGACCTTCTTTCATGCATAAAAAAACTTCATACATATTTCAAAATTTTAATGTATTGATGTTTGAAATAGATAAGAGGTATGTATGTAATTAGTATGTATGTATATACGATGAGGAAGAAGGGTCGGGTTAGAGGCCATTTTCCCCACAGAATTTACAAGTGATAATTTTTCACAAATTAATATTTTCGAAAAAATTTCTAAGAAATAAACACAAGCTAACATCGCTATTTATTGTCTTCATTAAAATAAAAATTAAAAATTTTTTCATTAATTTACATTTTCAAAAGATTCTCAAATATAATTCCGATATTAGTTCTGTACATTTACTTTCCCAGCAGAAACTAGCAACGAGGCAGTAAGGCAGAAATTTACAAAATTACTCTCCTAAATATGAAAAAGTAAATGAACGCTTTACTTGTAAAAACTTGCAAGAAAATTGTATTCATATCAGAACCATGGATTGAAAACATGATAGAATTGTACTTTTTCTGATGTATTTTATTTGATAACATTTTAAATTGCAATGTTTTTTAGAAATTGACATTTAATATGAAATTATTTACACAATTTCATGTATTTTTACTATTTTTATGCATTTTTCATAATTTTTGAATTTTATTGATTAACAAATACAAAAGTGCAATTTTCCATCTCTGATCACATATGAGAAACAAACAAAATTATTTGCCATTCAAATTAAACTTATGTGGCTTAATGAAAGAAAAACAATAAATTAAGAAAACATGCTTTCTTTTTTCATACATATACATGTTTTTGTAACAAAGAAATGCAATTTTTTTATTTTTCCTTTTTTAGATATTTTTTAAATAATTATTTTGACATGGATAATTCTTGCAAGTAAAAATTTTACCAGCAATAATTTGTAAGAATTTTTAGGTCTCAATTTTTTTCTCTCTTTTGACGATCTCTCCTTGCAAACTTTTTGAGTTAATGAACACTTTCCAGTAACAATTGTTACCAATTTGTAATAATTTTTAGAAACTGAACAAACCTATTATTTATTAATTAATTATCGATCCTTTATTTCAACATAGACATACATACTATCTCAAAAAATACATTTTTGGAGTTAATAATGCAGAAAAAGTTGTTATATAGTGCCAAAAAAGCTTAAGCAACATTTCTTTCGAACTTAATTTTTTTACCAAAATCTATCAATTGCGATTGTAAATAATTGATTTCCGCCAAAAAAACGAGGTCAAAAAATGTGTCGGTTAAGAATTTTTCATTGTCTTCGGTAAACTGGGATTTAATTTTCTGTAAAAATTGCATATAAATGGCTTGTACGTACACCCACCTCTTGAGAAAAAATATTTTTGTGTGTGTGTAATTTGAAAACGTATTTTCTGCAAAACCATAATTTTTTAGTTATGCCTCTGTTGCAATAAAGGATGTATGTAAATTCCTTAACCATCTTTTATTTTAGTTTATTCATTCCCTTTTTTATTAAGCCGTTATTTAAAATTATAAATCTGAATGTGTATTATGTGTTATAACAATAAAAAATTTAACTTGTTTCAGAAAGAATACAACCTATTCAACTTCCTAAAAGAGATTATGAGTTCAGAAGCTTTGAAGATAAATTGGGAATTGCTTCCGGTTGGGGACGATATTCGACTGGAGTTCATGCTATTAGCAGTGTTTTACGTTATGTGCAGCTGCGCATCGTAAATGGTCAAACATGTAAGAATAGTTTCCCCTTGTCATATAGAAGTACAAATATCTGCACTAGCGGTCGTTATCAAAAATCAACCTGCAACGGTGATTCTGGTGGACCTCTCGTTTTACAAAGACGTACATCAAAAAGACGTGTACTTATTGGCGTAACGTCTTTTGGCAGTATATTCGGTTGTGATCGTGGCTACCCAGCTGCATTTACCAAAGTATCATCTTATTTAGACTGGATATTGGATGAGACTGGCATCGATCCTAATGTGGATGTTTCGGAAGCATTCAATTCTTATAAGCCAACCAAAGGAAATTTCAACGTGAAGAAAAAAAAGAAGTACGTAAATTTAGACCATATTAATATGGAAAAGACTGAAAATTTAGGAGTAATCGACACTACGCTTCGAAAGTATCCCGACGCCGAGTCATTTTAACTTTTAATAATAGAAAAATAAAGTGTGAAAATGTTTACAGTCTGTTTTTATAAAACAATACGCAAAGTTAATTCTGTGGCAATGAGGGAAAATGTTTCTAAATTTTCGAAGTAATCCAGAAGAACACTTTTAAGCTTAAAGAAAGTTTTTGGAATGTGTTTCTACTGCAAAACTGCTGTAACTTTCATCAAAATACAATGGTGTTATTATAGCAATTATACCTTAAGTATCTTTACTTATGCAAATTTTTCCCTTTATTGCCGCAGAATTGTAGAAAATTAAATATGTATAGTATATTTTAAGTTTTATGAAATATATTTTAATTTTTATAATAGCTGGAATTTAGTCAATCACTATTTTATTTACTTTTCTTAAGCTATCTAAAAATTTATAAATTATTCATTTACATACATGTGTAGTGGTATAAAAAATAGCATATCCTAGGAGCTGCTGTTGCAATGTGTCCTTCCAGCAATTTTAAATGTTTTTATAAAAACCACTTTAACATAAAATAATTTGTGTTACAAGCTGAAAACAATTAAATTTAATATTTAAGAATTAAACTTTTTATATTAATTATATTTATACATATGTATCTATGTATGTATGTATGTATGGTGTCCTAACAAAATTTGGTTTTTCCCGATATTAGGAAGAGGAGTAGTCACAGAACAAAGGATTTGTTACGGTTTACACGGCATGTAAATGGCTACATGCTACATGGACAAAAAAACTGCCAACATTTTACATGCAGACATTGCAACTTATTAAAAAAAAAATTGACGTCATTATAAAGTTACATTTGCTACACGCCGTGTTCTAGAAGCATATATGCGAGATATGTCTCATTTGGATTTTGGGACAAAAATACTACATAAATTTTCCGCCATATAGTAGCCACTAATACTTATTTTAAAAAATGAAACCAAGATGATGAAAATTATCGTAACATAAATGCGTATGTGGATTTTTACATATCGTGTACATAGGCTCAAATGCTATGTAATTCATATGTGCTACATGTAACATTTTCAGTAGATTTCCAACAAAAAATTCTTCAATTGCATGCTTTCTAAAGCCGAATCAAAATAGGATATTAATTAGTATTTCTCTAAAATTTAGAGTCTAAATAAATAAAAGCTCTAAATTAAAAAAAAAATAACAATTCTTTAAAATATGTTGTGTTACACTACTTATTTTGAAAACCAATTTCGTTGTATTTATTTATTTATTGATACATATTATACAAAGTAAATTTGCATAATATGGTGTTGCACAAATATGGACGGAGTAACTAGACCATATGCCCAAGATGTTATTAAGAGTATTTTAAAAAAGTTTTGTGAATGACTGTACATGACCTATGCCTTCACATAGGTAGTAGCAGACCTCGTTTTAATGTAATTAAAATATTTATTTAAAGATAATTGACATACAATTAATTGCAATCATTAATATTTTTATAATAACTAGAGTTATTAATACTCACATCAGTCTTGTTAATGTAAAATATTTGTATTTGTCAATTAAAGTGACATAGTGCTTTTAAATGCGTAAGGCAATTCAGTTGGAGGATGATTATTTGCATTAATATTTTCTGCAGGATTTGATACAAACATATCGATGTGAGAAGTTTCCTGTTCGATTTCACTTTTATCTTCCATCTGAGAGTCAGGACTTAAAATATCCTCAGGTTTCTCTATGCTGCTGTTTAACTTCGTAATAAATTCCTCTAGTGATATTTTCTTTAAAGCGAACCTTTTTCCAAAAATTTTTTTAATTTTGGCTCGCCGTTTATTAAGTAACGTTTTAGTGCATCTGAATCCGTCTGAAAATGACACAGACCTTTTTATTTTACGTTCTCCCATTAATCGATTACAATCCTGCTCATTATTGGTAACGGTACAAGCCTCTTCGAATATTGTCTCCAAACTTGACGGCTTAAATTTAGTTAGCTTTTTGTTGAGATAGATTTTTTTTATATCGGAAGGTTTCAAGTTCTGAAAATCGTTACGTTTTTCAGAGCGTTTAGTGGGCTTTGCAATCGTTCGTCGTTTTATTCCTATCAATGAAGATTCCTTAGATAATCTAGGTGGCATTTGCCTCCTCTCCGCAAAAGTACAACCATTTTTATTCTGCCGTCCTTTCTCTGAATCATCTTCAATTTCTTCCCAACCACTGTCGCTTAAAGTTTCCACTTCGCCTAAATTATTTAAAGTATTCTTACTTCGACCACTTACACTTGGTTGCTCTGAAGTGGTACTCTCGCAAACTGACATGATGGTAGAAGAATTTTGGGCAAAGTTGACCCTGCTGCAATATTTTCAGTACTGTTGAATACAATTTTTTATTTATATCAAAAAAATTACCTATTTTCATTCGATATTCCACTTAAATTTTGATGAAAATTCATTTGAGCAATACCAACAACAATCCCTTCCATAATTTCATACCACCATACATACCACTACAATATTTTGTAAATTAAAGTTGTAAGCAGGGCTGCCAGAAGTTTCTGCTGAAAAATCTGCACTTTTTTGAAAAATCATCGGCATTTTCGCCATACTAATTTTTAAAATCGTCAAGAAAATCGGCATGAGTTTTTTATAATTTAAGGCCGTGATACACTATAGGCTGGTACCACACTGGTACTCTGTTCAAAATTCTGAAAAATTTTCAGCACCATTGGTTATTTCGCGTGAAAAATTTGACATGTACTAAATGTAACCCAACTCGCGGTTTTTTTTATAAATTTCTCGCTTTTATTGCTTGAAAGTATGCAACATTGTCAAAACTCCGTGCGAAAAAAGCACTGCTCATGTTGTTTTGCAGCTAAACTAAAATGATGCCAGACTAATTTTGCATAGAAAGACATGATTTTACGTGTTTTTCACAACAAGAACAGAGTACTACTTTTGCGAATTTATTTCGCAAATATTTCATACCAAGTACTTTTATATGTAGTTTGACAGCATTCGCACGAAATTGTGAAGAGAGTACCAGGCTTATCATACAAAGTCGTGCGAACTACGAAAATATACAATCCATGGTGTAATTATACAGGTGACTGCGTAAGGATTTGTTATACAAAAATACGGCAACCATAGCTGTGTAAAGATCCAAAGAATGTCAAAAGCACAAAAAAATTATACTAAAACCAAAACAAAATAGAAGTTTTTGACATTCTTTGGCTACAAGGCACATAGAGCAAAAAATTATCAACTGAAGTAGTGCAGCCACCTAGTTAGATACACCTTGTTTTGTCTTTTGAAAATTTTCATAAACTACATCATACCATCGTTGTACTTTTTCGTAGATCACACGACTTTGTATGATAGTGTACAACGGCCTTTAAGAATATTCTTAGCAAAACTATCTTTATATTGCAAATATCTTAATATAATATATTCATATATAATAATAATATCTTAGGACATAAACAAAAAATGCATACAACATGCGTCGTTGTACGCATGTATAATAATATGTAGCATAGAACGTACGGTCATACCACCATGGACCTTCATCAGCTTTAAAAATAAGTCTCACAAAAAAGTATCGCAATTTTTCTGGCGATAAATAAATTTGTTGGCGATTTTTATGGCTATTTTTAACAAAATCGAACCTTAGAATTATTGGCGCATAGTCATAGTCAAAACAAAGTATACTCTATGAGTTTAAAACCAGTATTTTGTATGGCAATACTGGTTTTAAACTCTTAAAGTGTACTTTGCTTATGGCTATGACTATGCGCCATTGTAATTTAGGAAAATTAGTTGGTTGAAAGAGTAGTTTAAAAATATCAATCATGTTAAAACTCGTCTGCAAGAGATTAAAAAACTTGATTTTGATGATTTTTTTTTTGTATTAATTATAGCAGTTAATGCATTTTGAGTTTGGATGAGAAAAATCGACAAGAAATAATTTTTGGCGTTTTTATTTCTACTTTTGGTGATTTTCTGCTAAAATTGTTTACGATTATTTTATAAAAATATAATATATAATATAATATAATAATACATAAAATTGATTTTGGCGACTTTTGGCGATTTTTAAAATTAAACATTAAAAGCATGAACAATTTGAACGTCTAACGTTCAAACCTTGAACATCTCACCAATGGTGTAGCGAAAAAAATGGAGAACGGTGAAACGTAAAAGTAAGCGCCAAGGGGTCTTCACTAATTTTTAAAATTAATATAAGTTATAACCAATAATAATTTAACTAAACACGAGTCGTATTTTTTTTTACTCATCGAGTTTTATTATCTCCATAATTTCATACAATATTTTGTAAATTAAAGGATTTTGTAGTTGATAGTCAGTAATTTCACTAAGAACACTGCCTTTTTCAGAAGCAGTCAAAGTGGCCGCAGTAGCATTTATATGCATCAGCTGTTCTCTTTCTAAGTATCATGCACAAAATAAATATATTGACAAAAGGATATTGGGTTATATGCCACCATTTTTTAAAACGAAATATAAAATTGTATTATACAAATGTTGTTTTTAAATTTTTAAGGAACTTTGCACTTACACTGACAAGAAAATAGCAATGCATTCACAACTTTTTAATTGTTAACTGTCGGTAGGCAATTATCATATATTTGGACAACTAGCATGCATTCTATATTGACATTGCATTATTTAATTTAATTTATCATTACCATTGGTCCACACTATGTAATATTTGCTGCAATACTTTAGAGTTTGTTAACGGAAGATAAAAAAAACTAATAGAGAAGGATACTTCTTTCATTTAGATGTCCACAGTGTGGACACGAATGCCGTTTCAAAAGTAAAATTAAAAATTCTTCGTATATAATATTACACCGTATGGACGGGGACTAAAAACTATTTATAATTCACAGTTACTGATTCACAATAGAATTTCACTTACAATACTTAACAGCACGACCCTGTTCTTAATCATGGGCGAAAAAATATTGCGGCGAAATCAAAATGGAGTCAAAAATTAATAATGGCGACGACTGCAAAGACGTCTTGTAAATATTAAACAAGAAAAAGTGTATTTTTGTGGAAATTACGAACTTTTTTGTGTAAAATCATAAGCAAACATACTATTTAACTGTGCTGGAAATTAACAATCGGAAAAGTTTTTAAACTATTAAGAAGAATACAGAAATATTACGGCGGCAAAATTTTCATTCTTTCGTGGTAAAATTTTCGGTACGAAAAAAGAATAAAACTGAAAAGAAAGCACATAATAAAATGTTTGCAATAAACTGAAAAACGTGTAATAGTATGAATATAATAATGTAATTATGGAATAAATAGTGCTTGATTAAATTATAAATTATTTGTATATAATACAAATCTTATATGAAAAGAAAAAATAAAGTGGAAAGGGAATGAATGTGTGTTTTCAACTATCGTTTCTTCGTTGTTCATCTTGTATGTATGAAAGAAAAATGAATGAAAAATTGATGGCTCGCAGTTGCGACGTGAATGACTGAAATGAAATTGGACAAGAAGCAACAAAATATCCCCAACTGTAAATATATACATATATATATATTACATTTACTAATCGCAAATGTAATAAAACTTCTATAATTCAATAAACGAAATAAGTGTTGCGGAATTCAAGTGTGAAAATGTTTGTTTATGCAAAATTTTAAATAAATCGAAATTTAAACAGTTTTGCATTGTTTACATGATACAAATCGCAATCTTGGCCAATTGATTACAATGCATACATATGTATTTGTAGTTGTCTGAGACAATATACAAATAGTGCTGAACAGATACCTGTTTCGGAATTGTTAACATATTTAGATTTTAATTATATTTCAATAGGAATTAATGCTTTTAATTTTGAACTTGAGGATGGATGGATTGCTAAAATTGTATTGATATTAAATATGTACTATGTACACAAGTAAAAATCCAATGGTTCGAGACTTGACTTTCGAAAGAGACATCTATCAGCGGCAATGGCAAATAAATCTACGGCGAAAAAATGGAGCAAAAAATATAAATTGAATAATTTATAAACAATATAAATCAACAGTTTGAAAATAATATATTAATAAAATTGCTGAAAAAGATAAAGATTTTAACCATAAATTTTAAAAATTAATAGAAGAGGAAAAAGAAATATTTGCTAAAATCGTATGTATTCTATTATTTCTTCTTCTTCCCTTTTACAAGTTAATGTGAATTGTGGCGAAAAACTTGAAGAAGAATCAGAATCATACAAACGAAATAACCAAATAAAGATTTTTATATATCAATAATTCTTTCGTGATTTTATTTGTATTGTGTTCACAAAAATAATTTTCCAATTTTGCAGCTTTAAAAAAAATCCAACAAATGAATTTTGGTCGTGATTCAATTTTATTGAATGCTTTTGTGAAAAAGAAAATTTTATGTGGTGCGTAGAATTAATTAAAATCATCATAAAAAATACATACAAAATTATATGTGAGAATGAACGAATTTACGTGCAAAACAAGAAGGCGGAAATTGCAAAGCAAAGAATTGAAGAAGTAAAAAGTGAAACAGAAACAATAGAATAGAAAATCTTCGATGTTTGAAGTTGTAACATCTAACATACATACATACTTGTGTATAAAGAAATCGTTAAGAAAAATATTAGCAATTTAAGTGAAAAGACTTCAAGCTGCAATATTATTAACAATAAAATAAATATTGAAAAAAAAAAATAAATATTAACATAAAATAATAATAAAAGAAGCACACGCCTTTGCGCACAAGTGTGATATCTGCACACAAATGGAAACAACCACCTTTTAGTTACTTATTGCAACCGATTATCAAGAATAACGTCCAGAAAACAAAATCCAAGGAAGAGAATTGTTAAGAAATCAAAGTTCTGAAAAGCCTTTCGACAACTACGAAAATTGCCGCTGCAAAGTATTCATTTTAAGGATGTATAAAGTAATCACAACCAGTAACAATTATCATACTTCATTTAATGATCGTTTGATAACTTAATACTCAAAATACATATAGCATCTTCGGTTATAATTACAACACACAGCAAGAAAAAGCATAAAATAGCCACTTAAAAATATACAGCACAACTTAATACGATATACATACATATTTATTTGTAACTGCAAAATAGTGTCTGTAAATTTTGTAAACGAACTAAATACATGTGTTTGCTTTTGTTTATCCTGCACAAAAAATGTCACAAAGAGGTAAACGCGGTAATCATTTGCACCATCCACGACTTGATGTTGAGCCGCAACCACCTCCTACAAAACGGCGTAAAGGTCGACCACCTAATGGTGGCGGCGGTGGGTTGGGGGGTGGCCTCGGTGGTGGAGGTAGTGGCGGTGGCCCTGGAAATAGTATAAACTTTCCCGGCAGTCAAATCAATGCAAATTGTGTTAGACCGTTAATAACAAGTAGTGCGACATCTGCAGAGCTCGAACCCAACCAGCATGCAACTGTTGGAGGTGACGACATTATTAGTTCCACTAGTGCGAAAGCTGCAGGTAGTCAAGGATCTTCATCATCTGTAGCAGCGTGGCAAGCACGATCTGTATCAGACATCAAAATGTCAAGCATTTACAATCGAAGCTCAACTGAAGCTCCAGCTGAACTCTACCGGTAATATTATGGACACAAATTTCAGTTTCTTTCAATATATAACTTCTCTTCACGATTTGTTTTTTTTTTCAATAGTAAGGATCTCATAAGTGCGATGAAATTGCCAGATTCTGAACAGTTAGCCAACTACGAATATCTTGTTGTAAACGATCAATGGAAACAAGAATGGGAGCGGGGCGTTCAAGTGCCAGTAAATCCCGATTCACTTCCTGAGCCATATGTTGAAGTGTTGACAGAACCCATAGTGCCACCAGCTCATGATTTTAAGCTGTAAGTGATTTAAACTTGATTTATTAGCATATTTAATGGACAAATCTAAAATTTTTATAAAGTCCAAAAAATCGCTTCCTGCGAATAACCAAGGATGACAAATACTCACCCGAATTGCATTGTCTCACAAACGTGGTTGCTTTGGCCGAAAACTCTTGCGCTTATGATATTGATCAGGTTGATGAAGCATGGTTAAAACTTTATAATGGCGAGCGAAGACAGTACGGAGCTTTTTCCATCAGTGAGACCCAATTTGAGAGAGTAATCGAAGAGTTAGAAGTATGACAAATATAAATATCAAACGACTATCATTTAGTATAAAATGTGCATATGATTTGTTTCCAGATACGTTGTTGGGAGCAAATTCAGGTCATTTTGAAGAATGAAGAGGGACTCGGCATCGAGTACGATGAAAATGTCATATGTGATGTTTGTCGCTCTCCTGATTCTGAAGAAGCAAACGAAATGGTTTTCTGTGATAATTGTAATATATGTGTACATCAAGCATGCTATGGTATTACTGCTATCCCATCAGGTATGATTAAATAATTGTAAATTTGTCCACTAATACTTATAGAAGTGTTTACACTTTTTATAATAGAGTTAAACTTAAATAATGTCATATTTGGATATATGCCACCGAAGTACACTGTATGTGACATTTTTTTAACTTTTGATAGATACTCTTCTCGTATTGACAAAAAGTGAACGTAATGCAAATCTACTGACGACTTCCACACAATAAAACAACAAGACAGAACTAATTAAAAACACTAGCGACTTTATGGCACCAATAGCATATATCTAATACGAGTATATCATAAAGTCAAATCATTATGCAATACCAAAAAACAAAGAAATATGTATGTATGCATGTACATATATGAATGTACAAGATCAATGACAAAAATTTCTGAAAATAATAACAACAATACACCCTAAGATAAAGTCGAATATCTAATGAGTCCTATATCTAATGAAATTTCTAAGGATATGTATGTATTGTCAAGACGGAACGCCAATATAGTTTATTATTTTTCTTTTATACAATATATTTTAGTTTAAGGCTGAGTTTACATCTGGCATTTCTTGTGTGCCAAATGCCCAAAAAAGCGTAACCACTAATTACTAATGAAAAACTGTTTGATCCAGACATGTATTTATTGATTTAAACTGTTTCCAATCTTTTTAGATTCTATAAAATTTTCTATTAGTTATGTATGAAACTGTTTAACTTAATAAATACGTGTCTGAATCAAACTGTTTTTAATTAGTAATTAGTGGTTACACTTTTTTCCGCTTGTGTGGCACATGGTACACAGATGTTAATCCGGCCTAAGTATATAATTTGAAATTCTTATATAATTATACACGTACATATACACACGTATATGAGGCTATCAGCGCAGAAGTGGCGTAACCCAGAACCTATTTATTTATATATTTATTAATACATATCCTACAAAGTAAATTTGCATAATATGGTGTTGCACAAATATGGGCAGAGTAACTAGACCATAATCCCAATATGTTATTAAAAATATTTTAAAAAATTTTTTGTGACTGTCTTTAGACGACCTAGGAACATACATAGGACATAGGAAGTAGCAACGTATTTGTCAACGAAATTCCACAAAATAACCGCAAAAATATACGGTCATCCGTGGCAGATCAGTCAACCAGTGCTAGCGAGACGAAAAACTCTCGAAGACCAAACAGAACACACAAGCCTGACCGCACTTAAGAAATAATTACAATGACGCGAGAGCTGTTCTTCAGCTCAAAACTGCTTAACGACTGAAACCCAGAACTATGACTGACTTAATGTACTTTTTTTTTTTGATAGTTGGTAATGTAAAGAATGTATTTATTATTTAATTTTTTATTTATTTATCTGCAATACAAAGATGTCTTTAGGGCCAATAGCGCATTGCTTACATACTTCATAAGATAATAATTTTAAATTATAACAAAGAAAATTCACTTAAAAAAAAGATATAAAAATCGTTACTGAGTAAGAGGTAAAAATTTTGCATGAATATTTATTTTGGAATATAGTACCCTACGACAACCAGTACGAAACATAAAAGATTTAGTTTTACTAGCATTGATGCATAGTTTATTTTCTACCATACACTGAACATGTTCCACTCAGTTTTTAAGGCCCATTGTCATGAAAAAAAAGTTTTTTTAATATTTTCATCACGATTTATCTCAAAATACCAAAATTATAAAAATTAAGGTTTTTATTGTGTAAAACGTAACGCTTAGCATTGAAAAATTTTGTATGTGTTAGTTTTTGTAATTTAAACTTTTTTCATCATATAAAATTTTTTCTTCCATGGTATGGAAATTTGCACGAAGTCCAAATAGTATCACCACCATAATAGGTTAAATTAGTTTAATAAATCTTACAGAAATGTCTTCTGTACCAACATATTTATCTGGAATTTACGGTATCTATTTACTTAATATCTAATTAATCTTGCTCACTTAAACAACGAAACGAAAACGAATCAATTAAGTCATCACAAGATGCAAAATCAAATGTATCGCAATCGCGATGAAGAACCACTCACTAGCAGCAAAGAAATCATTGAGTTCATCAGCGTTTCCATCATAAGAGACTTCTTCCAAACAACCAAAAGTCTTAAAAATTCTCCATACAGCAGAGGAATCCAAACCCCAAAATAATCCATAAAATTGTAGACGCTTTAATCTACGGAATGACATTCTTAGCTTTATTTCGTAAAATGCAAAAGGTTCTCCAATTCTCACTTGATCGATTAAGTACAAATGCATGAAAAGCTAAATCTCATAAAGGATTGTGCAAATATAATTTCTCTCGATTTTATGCAGCAGTAGTTTTTATATGAAATACATAATACCAATTCACAATCTTGCTCAAATGGTCTTGCATCGTAGCATGTGCAAAATGGTATAGTATATTGGTATAAGAATCGTTAAGTGGTGAGTATCAATAGCCCAATTCACAATCTTGTGCAAATGGTCTTGCATCGTAGCAATTGCAAAGTGGTGTAGCATATTTTTACTCTACACTAACAAAATACAAAGATATGCACTTGCTACACTTGTGTAAATAAGCAATACCTAAATTTAGTAGTATATATTTGCACTCTACGTATGCAATACTTCATTGCAAACCAACAGCTGACACTAAGTGAATCAACCCGATTGACTTCCAATCGGTGGCTAGACGTCGTCGCTCAGCTGATTCCTAAGTTGCAGTTACTTTACATTACAGTCGGCTAACTGAGCCTTAACAATCTTGGAATAATCTGACGAAAGATTTTATATTTTGACAATTAAGGTCAGCAACATTGAAGTTTTCAAAATAGCCTCCTAAGGAATTGCTCAAACTCATGTTGCTACTGAAGTACGAACCAGTATTAATTTGAGAAGACATCAAAGTAAAAGTAATTTTCAACATTGGGGAGCCATAGCAACATAAAAGATTAAAAAATGTAATAACAAGTAACATAATTAAAAATATAGAAAATTCAATTAAAAAATAACTAATAATAATATAGATGTACATATCGATGGCTTAATATCTCAATTTTTTCGAAATGGCGTTTTTAACGTTTTCTGGTAGTCAACGTGTAATTACGTCCTCCTTCAAGAACGAAGTAAGTAACAATTAAAAATAAAAGATTTATTTAATTTAAAAATTTTTTTCTTGCACGTAAATGCTTTAGTTTTTATTCAGTTTTTTCCTTCTCTTGTAAAATATCGAAAATTCGAGTTACGCCTTTTTAGTATTAAGCCATCGATATATGTAAGGAAAAATAATACACTACCAAAAATATAGAACGACAACATACAAACAGCAAAATAGAATATTAATTATAAAGAAATAATAAATTCTAATTCCAAAAGAGATCATAAGGTATTATCCACCAAAATAATGATAGAATTAGTCGATTCGTATCGTGAGTTGACTGATAAGCTGACAAAATTTGTAACATAAATAAAACATGTTGCAGCCTTATTTATAAAACTTAAAAAGGCTTTATAAAGGCTTTTTAAGAAAAATTGTGTATGAAAATTGATTGACTTGCCGAAAATACTTTCAAAGTGTAATATCCATCTTTATGCAGATGACATACAACTTACTTTAAGTATCGCAGCTGAAAACATTGCCACAGGCATCTCACACTTAAATCATGAATTAAATCAAATTTATATCTGGGCTAATGCAAATGGGCTCTGTTTGAACCCTAAAAAATCTAAATGTATTGTTATCTGTAAAAAAAACTATAGATCCTTGTATTTCTGGGGATATCGTTTTAAATGGTGAGAAAATTGAAATAGTTAAGAGAGCAAAAAATTTAAGAATAGTTTTTAATAACCATTTGACTTGGACAGATCATGTAAACTCACTGGTTGGTCAATCATATTTTAAGTTACGAACTCTCTGGTCTACACAGTTCTTTACACCCATCAGAATTAGAATATTGCTTGCCAAGACATGTTTGGTTCCTTCGTTATTGTATGGGTATGAATTATTTGCAAACTGCGACTCTGTTAGTCAAAGAAAATTAAATGTTTTATTTAACAATATTATACGGTATGTGTATGGATTGAGAAGATCTGATCATGTTTCCTCTGTTTCTAAAAACCATTATGGAGTAAGCTTCGATAGCCTGTTAAAAATCCACACTCTAGTTTTTCTGCATAAAATAATACACACTCAAACTCCCAAATACATTTTTGAAAAGATATGTTTTTGTCAATCGCCACGAAACCGAAACATTATAATACCTCGACATCAATACCTAGTCTCCGAATGGCAATTTTATGTGCATGCCGCTAGACTTTGGAATAATCTTCCACTATGTCAGCAATTGAACAGCACCGCTAATAGTTTCAAAAGATTTGTAGTTAATTCCTTTAAATAAAAATGTGTAGGTAATTCTTTTATATTATATTATGTGCAATCTTTTAATATACAACATAATACATATATATTTATTTTTTAATTATATTTTTTATATACTTTTATTAATTAACATCTAATTCGAATGTAATAATTGCAATTGCTTTTAATTTAAGTTTCTGTACTGTAAATATAAGAATAACTCTTGTTGTACAGGAAATAAACCAATAAACCAATATACAATATAAAAAACCTTTATAAAGACTTAAGTTTTATAAATAAGGCTTTTAATATATACCGTAACGTCTGTGAGGTAGAAATCTACCTCACATATCTAGTAATGAAAATTGTTATATAGATGTAATATAACGTAACATTAATTTTCACATAACAATATCGATCAGATGTGTCCTACCGATGCAGCTACCATATACCATAACACATTCAGACATATTGCTAGTCTTAACACCATCAACCGGCATAGTTAACTGCACCTTCGGTCTATCTCTATTAAAAATTCTAAATCTGTTCATAAGCCTTTTCTACAAATGGAATTCAATTTCGCGGCAACAGATCCATAGTGATCATTCAAATAAACCTTCAACTCAACATCTGCATCAGCCACATCACATACATTTACTAATCGGATTTTAAAGTACTCTCTCGACAAACTGTCACCGGGAACAAGCATTGCTTTCCCAGTTGGCCAACTTGTCGCTGAGGACATTTTCGACATTTCTCATGCACTATATTTGTCGATTACAGTTTCTTTTAAGGCAATCTAACAGAAATCGTACTCAAAGAATCGGCAAAAGAAAAACTACTCCTCTGGTCATGCATCAAACTAATTGGGTGGATATTGTTCGCAAGCTAGTCTTTCTGATGTGCATTAGTGTCCCTTTGTGTCAGTTGTAGGAAAGTTCAAGTGATGAAGGAATAGACACCGGACTGAACTACACACTGCTTCAGCGGATAATAATTCTAATATAACATCAGAGCGCCCTTCTTCGTCGGTATGTGTAGCAGAATCAAAGTAAAAAAAGGGAAGTAAAATAACCAATAAAATGGTTACTAAACACAGCTTCAAAAATTTAATAAACCTCATTGACACCAGAGGCGCTGCAACACTGCCTTAAAAAATAGTAGACTTAAACAAAAAGATTTTGAAAACAGCTAAAAAAAACAGGCAAAGAACTTTAAATAAAATAAAGGCTTTATCTAAATAAAATAATGCTCCAGCCCACTTGGGTCCAATACAATGATCCCTTTGTGGTACTTGTAAGTTGGACAGTATATTAAAATAGAAAAAGAGAGTATAAAGATGAACGAGGTAGATATTGATGATAATTACTAGAGTAGAGGAGAAAGTAGGTCGGGAGAAGGGTCGTGTGTGTACAAAGGCAAAAACAAGGGGCTCAACGGCCATACCAGCCGCTGCTCCTAATATAAAGACTCAGGTTTTTGAGTTTTATTTCCAATCACTTGGATAGACTACTAAAGGATAATCTGGAAGGAAGTGCTGACGGCGATCTTTCAGAGCTGGACAGAAGCAGAGGAAATGCGAGATAATTTCCTCCTCTCGATGTACGTGAGAGCATGCATTTAGCATGGGTTCCGAACATGAAGTGGCCGGTCAGTGTGGCCAAGAGATTCCTCAAGTGCTTCCTAGAGAAGTTCATGAGGTTTTTAGTTATGTGGGTGAGACCATCGAGTTCTCACTCCCATCCTGGTTTCGCTTGAATGTCTTACATAAACTCTTTTTCCTTTCCTATCTTTAAATCAACCTAATCATTCCAATTTAGCTTTGCATTTAGTTAAATGTAGATATTTCACATCTCAGGCGATGTTAATATCAGACTCGAAAAGTCGGAATATATTGAAACCTATTCACGATTAAAAAGCATAGTATCTGAAACTCGTGTCTCATACAACCCACTACGGCATCTATGAACCCGTCCCAATCATTGATTTCAGCTTTTGTAGAATACTGCCTGCAGTAATGTTCCACAGAAGAGATGGCAGAACCCCTCCTTGATAGCATCCCATGATTACCCTTCCACAAATACGTAGCATATTCTATATAATATAAGAAATTTCACGCTCTTCGAGAGCTTTTCTCAGTTCATCAACAAAATAACATGTAAAGGAAGTTCACATAAGTTCATGCAGAGCTGTCTCTGTATAGATGGGATTCAGTTAAGCTCAAAAATGCTTTGCAGCTGTATTGGTAAGAATTTGAAGTACAGTGATACGAAAAAGTAATCACAAATATTTTAATTAAAATTTAATCACAAGATTTTTTTGGTTGTAAAAAAGGTAATAGAGTGCAGTTCACACTGAATTTGCTATTTGTTGATTTGGTAAAACTAAAATATTCTCAATACATTTTGCTGTTTTAAAATTTAACCGCCTTAATTAAACAAATTTTAATACAAAATTTTTCTTATTAAGGGCATGTGCCAAACGTAGAAAAGTACTATGGTAAAAAATTATTTGCCTGTGGGGAAAAAATTCAATTTTTCTGCTGTGCCAAATGATATATTTTTGGGCAATGTGTCAAATTTTGACAAATTCGCTTTAGCATAGAAAAAATTGCTGCAGCGGAGAAGCAAAAAATGTTAGTACAAGCTGCCGGCTAACAATAATTTTTAAAAGAAATTTTCATAAACAATATTCTTTTAGCAATAAATTTTATAACATGATGTAAAATTTTTCGCAATTTAAAAGAAACACTGCATTTTTCACAGTCTAACTACATTTAAAAGCCGTAAAAATCGATGCGACGATGGGCGACGGCTCGAATTTAAAAAAACGACGGCTGTGGTTTACCTTTTATGATACCATGCTTCTTATTTGCATCATTTTTAAAAAATTTTTTGTTGTGTCAAAAATGTTATTTACCTCAGACGTGTCAAAAATTTACTTGCAATAGTATTTTGCTACCGTTTGCACAGTACCACGGATTATCCCGCTTTTCACAGCACGATCCCGCCCTGAATTCCTATCCCGCTTTATCCCGCTTTTCATAGTTTTGAATAGTTCAATCTCTTGTTAGATTTTTATTAAAATGTAACTGACAAAAATTCATTCCAAATGCGAAGTTATTGCTTAACTAGCAAAAACTCTCTCTGTGTGCTACGTTTCGAGAAGAAAAAATTTTTTTTATTAGAAATGCCACGCTTGCGGTTCAACCTTCACTACTTTGTAGAATACAATTCTCATTATTAAAATAAATAATCACGAATAGTTTCAAAACTCTCACTATATATTTTTTAAGCAAAAATTTTCTCTATTTGGGAGGAGCATTTCTCCAATCCCTATTATTTTCTATCACCGGCAGAATTTCAAGTTTGTAGCAGATACCAAGATATTAAAAAAAAAACAAATAAGAGTGCTATATTCGCCTGTGCCGAATCTTATATACCCCTTACCAAAGTGCGTTTATGTAGTATAGAGATACATACATAAGCACATAGTTACTTTTATGTACAAAGAAAAAAATAATAATTTTCAAACCCTAGAATCATAATTTTAGATTTTTCTGATGATTCTAGTAGTTCTTAAAAAAATATAGAAAGTGTGTTAGGTGAAAAAAACGAAATTCAAAAAAAAAATGTTTGTATTTTCCAGCTCTGGAGCTGTGGTTTTTATTTTTATAATTTTCTATACCAAACTTTTCTTTCCAAAACGTAAAATATATATATATATATATATATATATATATATATATATATATATATATATATTTTATAAATAATCTCTTTCTTTTAAGAATTTAAGAAATGTTTAATTTATAAAAAAAGGAAAAATTTGTTTTAGTAAGTTACTTTTGTATAAAAAATAAGGTTTTACAACCCTGGAAACATCATTTTAATTTTTTTATTTACCAATTTTATTCGTGGTGAAGTATAAAATAAGTTTATTTAATAAAAATAATTAAAAAATTAGTTTACTGTAGTTAATTGTATATATCACAAAAATCGTAGGTTTTCCAACCCTGGAATCATCTTTTATATTTTTCTGATTTCTTAAATCAATCTCCTTCTTTTAAGAACATTACATATGTTTAGTTTATAGAAAAAAAAGGAAAAATTTGTTTTAGTAAGTTACTTTTGCATAACAAAAAAAATAAGGTGTTCCAACCCTGGAAACGTCTTTTTAATTTTTTTAATTTTTTTTTAATTTTTTTTAGTTAGAAATACCAATTTTATTCATACTGAAGTATAAAATAAGTTTATTTAATAAAAAATTATTAAAAACTAGTTTTCGGTAGTTATTTTGTATGGCAAAATGAAGTTTAAGTCTCCCAGCTCTGAAACCGTCTGCTCGATTTTGCTGATTTTCAATACCAATCTTATTTCGACCATTTCTGACCCACCAGTCCAAGAACGAAGTCTCTAGCTTTTCTGGGAGCTTCGGAAAACCGATTTCACGTACAGACAGACGGACAGACGGACATCGCTTATTCGTCTTCCCTATGCATAAGGATCCAGAATATATATACTTTATGGCTCGCTTATTTATATTCTGGAAATTACAAACGGAATGACAAACCTATATATACCCTTTTACCATTTTTTGGTAAAGGGTATAAAAATAATATTTAATTTACTTTGGACGTTGCACACTTTTTGCTACTTTTTATAATACTAATTGGCGTTACTGCTTACGAAAAAATTTAAAATTTTTGACTATTTTGGCTTTCAAGAAGTAATAGCCTATTGTTCCTTCTAGACCATCAGTAAGGAAATCAGCATATCGCTACCAAGGCGAATTAATACCAGGCGTTCTCGAATGGCAACTCTGCCTTGTAATTTTTTGTTGTAAAATTTCCTGCTGTTAGAATATTTTCGACCGTTCTGCTTTGATTTGACAGCAGAGAAATTTTCAGCTGATCGTCAGCTGGTGAATTAAGATTTCCTGATGTGAATTCGCCTTTATCGGTACGCCGGTCTTATTCTTGAAGACAAACAAAAATTTGCACTATATGTGAGGCACCACGCCTACTTGCTAAACTCTGAAATGTTTTTCAGAGACAATGCCCAATATCAACAGAATTATCCTTACAAATTTTCAAAGTTCGCTTAATATTAGTGTTATGATTGTACGTTTACAATTATGTATAATAAAACAATTTATGCGTTCAAATAATATTATTATTATTTTATTTAACATAAAAATCAGAACTAACTTAACGGGCTTTGGACACGATCAAAATGCTTGCTGTCAAGTTCGTGTACGTGTGCTTGTCGGCTTGATGTTACCATGCTTGATGCCCCACCAAGCATTCATTTTTATTTTGATTTTGTGCTGTTCGTTTGGTTGAAAAAAAAAATTTATAAAAATGTCTAAATAAAGAAATTCAATAACAATAATGGCAACACTGCTTACAAAAACAAGAACAAAGCAAAATAAGAAAGTTCTAACACTTCTTTTTTCTTCACCAGTCAAATTTATGTTTTTTAATTCCGATATTTTGGGCAACCGTTCATAATGGAAATATAATTATAATGAAAATTTCTACGCGCTTGATGAGGTAACAATATACACGCATTAACAAGTGACGGCAAGCATGCCGAAAATCAAAATTTTTTGATTTTCCATCAAGCATCTTTGATGTCACACATCCTAACAAATTTTTACTCATACTATAACCAATCTCAGCAAGCATTTTGACCGTGTCTAAGCCCCTTAAATGAAAAGAAAAACAAAAGTAAAACGATAAATTCAAATAGCCTGGAGCGGACAGACTAATAGCTAATATTTTTGGCTATTGCCAACATCTCTCCCTTTTTGACATGGAGAATAACGTTTAGCAGAGCGTCAGGTTCTGGCGGACCTCTGCGGTATCAAATCCGCAACAGGGGTTTCAGAATATTCGATCTCTTGTGCAGTAGATGTTTCTTCTTTTCTTGTTGATTCTGATGATATTGTTGAGAATTCAGTCTCGTTTTCGACAGGTTGTTCCGGTATAATATTTACCTCATCGGTTGTATCGGAATCAGTAAATGAAAATAAATCTGGAACGTCCTCTGTAAATCGCTCGCGTAATTAATTAATAGGTGTGTTCCGACGATGTGTTGATGGAAGTATGTTATAGACAACGTCGCCAACTCTTTCAATGATTTCACCGCAGTTCCACAACATTTTATTTTTATAGAAAAATTGTGCTAGACTTTATCACCAGGCTTAAAGCTTCGTGCCTTAGCACCATGTTTGGTATTATACGCTTGTTCCATGGCGGTATTTAGTTTTCAAGTTTTTTATTGTGACGGCTTCAACAGGTCCAATGGTGTCTGTAGACGTCTTCCAATGAAATATTCAGGCGTACTTTGACCATTTGGTGCGTTTATGTTAAAAAAGTATAAAATAATATTTACCTCGCAGTGGTCCGGCAATGTCAATATGTATACGATCAAGGACTCCGTCCGGAGTAGACCATTAAGTGAAGATTTAATTGGCACATTTTAACATAACTGGATATACTCGTATCAATGTTAGGCCAATAAACGTACGATCTATGATATGAAGATCCTTCAATATTATTTTGTGAAAAACTGATGGAATCACAATTCGATCCAGAGACATAATACAAATGTCAACAACATACAATGATTCTATTCTATTGTAGAAATTTTGGACATCAGGCGATATTAATTTGGCAGAGTAAGGCCAATCTTTTTCTATATATTCAATTACCTTTCGCAACGTAGCATCTTTTGGTATTTCTATACTTATCATTTCATGTGTAATTGCCACGTGTTTGATGTTGTCTTGCAACACAAATTTTACATCGTCTGCCGTTTGTATGGACGCTACAGCAAAGTCTTCGCCTTGAACTTGTTTATTAATGAGGCGAGACAAAATGTTCACATTTCCGAATTCTTTCGTGTTCACATACTGGATTGTAAAGTTAATAACTCATCAATGTTTATGATCAGTAAGATAAATTTTCGCCCATAAATCATTCGATGAAACTTAGTGCATGCGTAAACCAATGCCAAAGCTTCTTTTTCTATTTGACTGTACTTTTCCTCTGTAGATCTAAGAGCTATTGAAACATGGTATATAGCCTCTCGGTTCCATCTGGCATCTTGTGAAATATTTGTGCTCCAATACCTACTGTGGACGCATCTGCCGCAAGAAAAATTGGGATTTTTGGGATCATAGTGTGTCAGCAATAGATCAGACTGTAGTAATTTCTTAAATTTTTGAAACGATGATTCGCATTCATTTGTCCAAATCCATTTAGCTTCGTTCTTCAATAGGTAATATAAAGGACGGCGAATATCCCGCATACAATTTATAAATTTTTCATAGTAATTAATGGCCCCCAAAAAGGAACGAAGCTCGGATACATTATTTGGGCGTGGGATGTTTTTAATTGTTTCAACTTTGGAAGGGTCTGGATGAATGCCTTTATCGTCCACCACATGCCCGAGGTATTTCATTGATGATTTCAACATTTCGCATTTCTCCCATTTTCCCTCTCTTTAACAAATGCGGGAATAAAAAACTCTCGAGGGAAAAATTAGGTATTATGAAGGCAATTGAATTTGCTTTTTTCACTAAAAGTCTTTCCCTTGCAAAACAGTACCTGAATTCAGTAACTTTTATTACGATAATCGTATAGTTATAATAAATATAACGAAAATTTATCGACTTTGCTATTCAGTAACATATTTTAACGATATTCGGTGTCGTTTGGAGAAAAAAAACTAAGTCACAAGGTCTAATTTATTGAGTTTTTCTTAATTATTCCTTGCGCTTTTCGCTTATTTTTACATTTTCTATACAGAGTTACCACATAATATTGAATTAAATGGTGAATAAGATAAAGCGGGAGAATATCGTAAAAAAGAAGTTACAGAATCACATTATCTTTATCGCAAGCGAATAAATATGTCGATAAATATTACGATTTTCGGTTCGCAAAAAGTTACAGAATCCAGGTACAGAAGGGAGTTTAAATAAAAACATATTTAATACTCTATTATAACAAGATGTATATACATAAACTTGTATTTTCTTTTCTTCTTTTATGTGGAATAACACAAATAATGACCAAATAAATAATTTATAAACTTATTTTTACTTATTTTTTCAAGTTGGTGAATTTTAATAATTTTGTTTACTCTCTCATAAAAAAAGGGAGAAACGAAATGTCAACAAACAAGCAAAACAACGAGCTTCGTTATTTTCCGTGAGAAATAAATTCCGAGGGAATATTCATGATTGGGCTGATAGAGGGCAATTCTGAATAAGTAATAGGGAAAACAAAAAATTCTAATTGGAAATGGGAGAAATTTCTGGCGGAATTTTATTCATAATTGCTCTGATTACCTCATAATGAGATCTTTAATGTTCGTAAGCGAAGTTCGCATTATGAATCATACTTATTTTGCATCGAAATCAACAACGTCATAAATGTTGCTAAGTATGAGTTGATGCGCACTTCAAATATATTGGGCCCACTTTATAATGTCGAGATAAAAACATAAAAATACTGTTATTTTTTTTCGTAAAGTAAAAACTACTTAAAAATTCCACTTAGCCAACGTCGCAAAAGTGTACATATGCGTTTGAATTGTATTAAATACAGATATAGTAGCACCTTTTATTTTATAATTTTGTGTTCATTTACGGCCTGGTCCACGATGTCGACAAGAAATTATCTGTCGCTAAGTTATATTGAAAACAAAAACAAAATAAGGAAATTTGTTTTTGTTTTCAATATAACTAAGCGATAGATAGTTTCTTGTCGACATCGTGAGCCAGGCCGTTAGTCTTGTTTTAACAATATGTGTAAGATTTTGATAGCTTAAAACATTTCGGAAAAATTATTATTTAACTCCACAAATTGGCGAATTTAGAAGAACCAAAGTTATCCCTTAACTTTATAATGATAGAGTACGAAAAGGAATTCAGACTCTTTGTCAGGTGCTAGGAATTAAGCAGCGATAATTTCCTACTATCTTCTTTAATCCTAAAGCCATCCTTTAAGGGCTAATATATCAGCGCAAGTTAATCTTTGTTTTTGGTTTAAAATGTGTTTAAACCAGCAAACCTATAAATCAGTGCAATATTTAATCCATCTGTAAACGCACAAAATTGGGCGCTTAAACTACCAATACAGGCCATATGATTTTATTACTTACAGACCATATGTTTTGCATTTAAAGAGAACTCAACTTTTTTCCAAGCTTCTACTTTTTCTTCAGATCTTGTTCGATTTGTTTTCTTACACTCTATTGTTCTTTTATAATATTCTACTCTGCCAAGAATATATATATATATAATTTCTTTCTCAGTAAAGTTTGGGTACTTTTAAGTAAATTTTATAAATTTTTTGCCTTTTTGATTGTGCAAAGAACTGATAGCCTGCTGCAAAACAGTGCTTTTTGACATTTATTCTAGTGCTGCCACAATATAATTTTTTAAACTACACATAAAGTATGGTTCACTGATTTACTCCTGTTGAGTTTAAACCACATATAAATTAAAGTTTAGTTCAACTAAACCAGCGTTCTCAGAAATTTTTCACATTTATGTTTTTGTGAGTTATAAGACTCCCTTTTTAGACGTTTTTTTATAAAAGTACTTTTAAAGTTTCGAATCATAATAAATGTGTCAGTTGGAAAAAGCAGAGATAAATAAAATGATGGTCTGAAGCTCTACAGGCGCAGCCTAGCTCACTTTAAAAAATGCCCTACTGTGTCATTATAAAAAAACCAAGGTGTGTACATATCGTCACCTTAAATGCAAACGGACGTAACTACACAAAAATTCGAAATCAAGTTTTTGATTGATTATGGTTCATTTTATCAAACTACATATTCACGCAAATATTTAAACCTCTGTGAGGAAAAATGACGTCTTTATGAAAGAAATTCAAACGGACGTAATTACAAATGCATCTATTTCTTATTGCAAAGAACGTAACTAACATGAAAGCTTAAATATATATAAAAAGGAAATAAATGGTTAAAAACATTTAGGTATCCATACTACAACTAAATACTTTACCATTGCTACATTGGCTGACTTTTTTCAGCTCGAATTGTAGTTGAAAGAAGTATGTAAAGAAAATAAATGTACAAATGAAATGAAAGTTTAACGTAATAACTGGAGTTGTTCTAAGAAATTTTTGCGTAACGGTTCCTTGATGATCTGCATTAGAAATAGTGAAATACGCTTCTTTTTAATAAAAGAATATTTTACTGAATAAGTAAAATATTAATTTGGGATTATTAGTGCGTTAACAAATGTTAAACTTATAATTTAATTTAACCAACAATAAATCGGAGAAATCAAAAAGAAATTATACGCAAATTTTACATAAAATAAATAAATTAATTAATTTCTTAGATTGTTGTTCGTGTAGTAGCAACAAGAAAAAGAGTTAAATAGTCAAAACTTTATATATTTTTGAACACTAGGTCCGTTTGTTGAATTTTCCAGTGAAATCCAGTAGTTGAGTAAATTTTGGGTAATTTGAACATTTTATTATCAAGAATGTCTCTTGCACAATACGCGAACGGAAAAATTGCAAAAATTTGCAGATTAATCAAAACAGCTGATAATATTGTTGTATGTTTTTGAAACCCATCAATACATATTTTTGGTAATTGATGCATGCATTTTTATAATTATAAATTTGAAGCGATATATACATACATATTTTTAAAATAGAAGTTGTGTGAAAGCTTTAGCTTGCTTGTATTTGGTTTTTAGTTTTATTTTTTTTTTTGGGTAACTGGCATAGGAAAATACATCAATATCTGATTTCTGGTAGTCGGTCGGTACCCTGAATAGTATGCAGAAATAAGTATTCACATATACATAAACCTTACATCTCTAAAAAAATTAAAGTAAATAACACAATTTAATTAAATTTAAAAACTGGTATATTTAACGATTATTATCCATTAATTTCTTTCATCTTGAACATAAAAATTTTTAGATTTGTTTTGTTAAATTTTTACTTCAACTTTTCTTCTTTTAAATGTTTTTATTAAAAAAATTGTACTTTGTATTTGCTTACTTTTGTTTATTTTATTGAATCATGTTTTTCTTGTCTACTGGATTTTACTGGAAAAAATTTGTCCAGTAAAAATTTGCAGACTCTCAGTCAACAACTGTCAATTTATTCTCCCAATTGGCACTCTCTTTTGCAATTTTATGTGTAAACGAACGCATTTCAGTAAAATCCAGTACAAGTTTGCACAAAATTGCACAAATTTTGGGGTAAAAAAACGGACCTACTGTGGAGTTGGAGTCAGCTGTTAATCCTTAATCTTACTGATTTTTACTATTTTCGCGTTCCGAGTACTTTTTTCGGCAACGCCTCTATTTGAGAGTAAATTACTCAATTACTACATTTTACTGCAAAAGTAAACAAACACGCCTACATACCTCTGCAGCCCCACGTTCAATAAATGGCTTTCAAATTCATTACACATATCGTGTGTCAAAATTGCTTGAAATTGATAGCTGTGACACAAACTGATAATCAATTTAATTTTTTAAATGCCACCACGAAGAAACAACTCAAATTTGTAGCTTCAATCAATGTGTGCTGTGACCAGCCGTTCAAATTGAAAACTAAATTGCCATTTAAATGGATAGGAGAATTTGAAATCAATCTAGTTTTCAATTTAAAAAGTTTGATTGTGTTAGTGAAAAAAGTGTAAGTGTGTTGCAAATTGAATGGAATTGAAAGTCAAAAATTGAACGTGTGGCCCCCAAGTGCATACACACATTGAGAGTTTGTCTATAAGCAAGTTTATAGCTACTAGATATACCAAACGGACGACACACTCGTCCGTATTCTAGAATCAAAATGTAAATAATTTAAGATTCAAAGAAAATGTACCTATCTAAACGTCATAAAAAATTCATTAAAACACAGCCACACACAAACTTACATACATATGCAAGCATAATTAAATAACATGAAATTAAAAAAAAACATAAACAAAATCCCTTCAACCAAGCTAATTCACTTTATTCAATTCTCTTCCTTTAATTATTATGGCTTTCATACAACAACAAATAAGAGAAAAAAAATTGTTATATCAAGAGAAATACTACAAACACACGCACACACTAATGTTTTATTTCTTTTTTACTTGTAAGCTAATAAATGCGTTCGTAATATGTGTGCATGTAGTAGTAGCAACTTTAAACGCTTATAGATCCCAAAATACTAAATCGATTTCAATAAAATATAGATTCTGCACATCTGTACAGAAAATCCTTTAAAACCATATAAATCTTTTTAAAATCGGTTTAGTGGTACCAGCGTAAAAGGGATTACAAAAAACATGTTCGCCTATTAATTATATATATATAGATTGCTATTTATGGCGCGATACAGGAGTTAGAACGTGATGTTCGTAACAAAAATAATCGACACTATTACAGTTATAAATTTATTTTTTGTTTTGATTTCTTTGGACTTAAAAGCAGAGTACGACAATAAACGAAACAAATTGTTTGATTTTGTTTTGTTTCGTTATTTGAAGTGAGTGACACAAAAACAAAACAAAAACATTGAGAACGATTGCTCAATTTGTTTTTGCCACACACAATACATTAATGTAATCGTGCGCCGCTAGAAAAGATAATAATGGGAAATAAATAGAAATATTTGCGGCGATAATATAATTTCATTGCATTGTTATTTGACACATCTCAAATAAGCAATTTTGCTTGAAATCAAGTGTAGAACAACTGTTTAAGCCACACATTCAATTATCCAGGGTTGAATTATGCTTGATTTACACTTTAATTCAATAGCATTCTCCAGTTAAAAGGAAACTTGAATTCAATGCAAACAATTCAGTTATAATTAGTACATTGTATTGCAAGCCTTGAATTATACTACAATTAAGCCTTGTATTAGAATTGAACTCAAGTGTATTTCAAGCTGCAAAAACAAGGCTTTTAAAGTAGAAAGCAAAATGCAATTCCTTTGTTTTCTAATAATAATTTTCTTCACATCTGCCTTTGCTTTTGTTTTCACGACTTTACTCACCTTTGTTTTCCAAATTCACTTTTTTATTTATTTATATTGATATTTTCACCACAATTTCAGTTTTAATAATAAATAAATTGCGTATTTGACAAGGTTTGAATACATACATGTGTATGTTGTTTCATTTTTTATTTAAAAATATATATTTTCAAACTTGAAAATTATTTTAAAAAATGCTTGAATTCAACTTTGTTTCCAGTTCAATTTCAAGTGCTTAAATTTTAATTAATTTTTAAATAGCATAGCTATAACCGGGTGTCCTAAGACACCACTCTTCTTTTTTCTTTTGAATGTTGGTTGAACTCTACTGATGTCTTGCTTAGCAAAAACGAAATGTATTTATATGTATGTGCTAAACCAACAACAAATAAAATTTTTAGAAGAAATATAACTTTTTTTCACTAACTTTGATTAAATGTTCAAGCAGAACGTACTTATTATGTACATATGTATTAGTGTCCTGCACAAGATGTCTTATAAGAACTTTTAAGACATGAGGGATTTTCCAAATGTTTCACTACAGCGAAATCTTCTAAAACAAACGTTAACAACACTGTTTGCAAGAAATTTGTTTCAGTATTATAGGTATAGGAGTAAAGAAGAAAATGTACTTCGTGACGGAAGAATTTGTGATACTTGCTTATTTCTACTCGTGAGCGCGTGTACAAACGTCATGCATGTATGTGTGTATGATCTTTTATTTTTCAGCGCACATGCAAACGCACACACATGCATTAACATTAGTTGTATGCGGTTAATCACATAATAGCTTACCATCTACATCTTACACACACACTCAAACGTACAATATGCAAAATAGTAAGCATACACGCATCAACACTAATTCTTTTGAGTGTTTGTTACAAACAAGCAGTCTTTGGACATCGCTTCCCTGCAGTCAGACTGGGGCCAAGTGTCTCTATGTCAACACTAAAATTCTAGTAGTAGTTACATTGTCTACAATTTCTCTTCTACTCGTCAGTATAAAAGAAATAGAGAAAACAGATGTGGTGTATTTCTGGTGGATTTTGCAACAACTTGTCATTATACATAAATTTGTATGTACGTAAGGTATAGAAATGTACCAGTAAATGTCTGGTTGCTATGTCTCCATATTCCCATAAGAACTATGAATTCACTACCTAGTCAATTGTTTTAGTGTTACTAGTAGATTTTCAATGACAAGCACATGCTAAATGTCTATAGCATAAAGTATTGTATGGGGAATAATTGTAGAGTAGTACTGGTGACAAAGTCAAAAGCGACTCAGTACATTTGCACTATTCGCACTTTCTGCAGGGTTGTTAACACTGATATACACGTACACCAATACATCCATCGTGTTCGCTCATAGTATGACAGCATTTATTATTGGTTTAGTATAATACATGCAACGTGAATACATTTAAAAAACATGACGTATTTACATTTCAAGACTGTTTACGCAGGTCCATGGTGTAATTATACAGGTGACTGCGTTAGGATTTGTTATACAAAAATACGGCAACCATAGCTGTGTACAGAACCGAGGAATGTCAAAACCACAAAAATAATTGTACTAAAACCAAAACAAAATTAAAGTTTTTGACATTCTTTAGCTACATATCACATAGAGCAAAAAATTATCAGCTGAAGTAGCGCTGCCACCTAGTTAGATACACCTTGCGCAGGTCTCTAATATGTATGTATGTATGTGTATAAACAGTTTAAAAATTTATTAATTTTCATTTGTAGGTCAATGGCTTTGCCGTACATGTTCAATGGGAATCAAACCGGACTGTGTTTTGTGTCCGAACAAAGGTGGTGCAATGAAGTCGACCAAGTCAGGCAAACATTGGGCGCATGTTTCATGTGCGCTGTGGATACCCGAAGTCAGTATTGGATGTGTTGACCGCATGGAACCAATTACAAAAATTTCAAGCATTCCAACAAGTCGGTGGGCTTTGTTATGTGTTCTATGTCGAGGCAGAGACGGCGCTTGCATACAATGCTCAGTGAAGACGTGTAAAACAGCATACCACGTTACGTGTGCTTTTCAACATGGTCTGGAAATGCGTGCAATCATTGAAGAGGGAAATGCCGAAGATGGCGTTAAACTACGATCGTACTGTCATAAGCACAGCGTAAGCAAAGGAAAAAAGGAAGCGAATAGCAAAGGGTTAAGTAGTACTAGTTGTAAAAGCAGATTGGGCGCTGGAGTTGGTTCTGGCGCAGAGGATGACGATTGTCGAAGGCGTAAAAGTCGAAAATCTGATATGACGTCGGAAGAGCGCAATCAAGTTCGAGCACGTCGACTACAGGTAAGTTTAACGCTAGTAGTTTGCAAGAAAATATTTACATGCGTATTATAGAATATGTTAAAACAAATATTTCACTAACATTTTAAAATAAAATTTTAATTTTATTCAATTGAAAAAAAACAGGAAGTTGAGTCTGAATTTGATAAGCATGTAAATATTAAAGACATTAGTTGTCACCTATTTGACGTCGACGACGATGCCGTCGAGGCCATTTATAATTATTGGAAACTCAAACGAAAATCGAGAAACAATCGTGCACTTATCCCGCCCAAGTCAGAAGATGTGGAAATGATAGCCCGAAAACAAGAACAACAAGATCTCGAAAATCACAAGTTAGTGGTGCACTTGAGACAAGACTTGGAAAGGGTCAGAAATCTTTGTTACATGGTCAGCAGACGAGAAAAACTTTCACGTTCTCTCTTTAAACTCCGAGAACAAGTATTTTATAAACAAATATCTGTTCTCACCGATACAAATATGCAATCAAGTAGTGAACCCAATGAAAAAAACGATGAACAATTTAAAAATGCAGTCATTTATGCTAATGATGGTCCAACATTATACGACCGCTTTTACTCATCATGTGACAAAAATATGCCCACGCAGTACCAAAGCTTAGAATATATTTTGGAAAAACTACTGGGTAGTGCCAAAAATGGACCAAAAACTGGTGCGAAAGTTTCAAGAACTTCAACTTCTCCAACAAAACGTGCTACCAAGCAAACTGTACAATCGAATTCAGCATCTACTTCAGGTAATAATACTACAAGTTATTCGGCTGGTAAATTGTCGGCAAATAAAAAAGTAAATAATGGAGCTGTTATGTCTAGTAAGGCAGCTCCGGTCATTTCTGTCCCAAGTGTAACTTTGGAAAAAGAAATAATAAAGAAACCTGTTAATAGGCGTACTGCCGCAACGCAATCCTTAACAACGCCGACTTCGACTTCGAGGCAACGTGCGAATACACTGCGGACACCGCCAAAGACATCAAAAGCGACAACAAAAAACGCGCCAAACACTTCTGATGAAAGCTCTTCATCGTCAGCTAGTTCGTCATCGGATGATGAAGACTCCTCGTCGAATAACGCTTCCAGTTCAGGAAGCGGATCAAGCTCAGAGTCAGAAAGCGTATCCAGTTCAACCGACTCTGAATCATCATCAGTGAGTGTTATTAAAGCTAATTCGACTAAAGCGAACAAATCCATCAAAAAAGTATCTCCATCGAAGAAGAAAACTAGCTCTTCTCGACCCATAGAAGTTGAAGCGAAGCAGAGAAGGAAAAGTATCGCAAACTCAAAAACGGAAACAGAAAGCAAAACAATCGCAACAAAGTCTACCAAGGAATTTTCCAAAGTTGAAGTTACTACAGTGCTATCTAGTTCCAGTGAACTTGAAGCGGAAATAAATAAGAAGAAACAAAAAGTTTCAGTACCTGTCAAGCAATCCGGCAACAATATGCCTGAGGCAGAAGCTAGTGTTACAAAAACGACATCGCATAATTTATCCAACTTACTTTCATCTCAATTTGTTACTTTGAAAACTTCTTCTTCAAAAGAACGTGACAGTTCACTCAGCGATGAAAGTATCGAAGTAACACCAAAGAAATCTAAGACAAAGTTATTAACTAAGTCAATGGAAGGATGTAAGGATTCTATAACTAGAAAGAAAGCCACCGAATCGACAGTTAATCGCAAAGTAATTGAACAAATTTATTCAGATTCCGACAGTTCTTCTGAATTGGACAACAAAGAAAAAGAGGAACGCGCGGCTGAGAGTAATGTCAGTGATTCGCAGAATCAGCAGACTATACGAACTAAGGCGGCTTTGAAAGAATTTACCCTACAACAGCAAACATGCAGCAAAACTCAAAATCAAAAGGATTCTTTAATAAGTGGAATGTTGGTCAAATCAAAAGAAACACAATCGCATAAAATTCCAAACGAAAAATCGCAAAAGATAAGTTCCGATTTACTCGTGGTCCCTCAACGGCAAGCAGCTAAAAAAGCTTCGGAAAACATGAGATCAACAAGTTCAAACATACCAACCGGTAATTTACCTTCTTCTTCTTCATCGTTTTCGACTATTTCGAACTTGGCAGCATTACAACGTGACGTTGAAATGAAACACAGAGATACCAATAAACAGAAAGAAAGTATCAGCGGCAAGTTCGATGAGAAGGGCGAAAAGAAGTGTGGTACATCTAAAAATAGCGAGCAACAAATTGAAAAGCCAGTTGTGAACAAACGTGGACGTCCTCCAAAGAATATTAAAGACACTACCGATCCTAGTCAACCGCAATCCTCAATTGCTACTTCGGAACAAACAAGTGTCTCCATTCGAACTAAAGAAACTCCAACATCAGTTGACCAAGAAGGAAAAAAAGTATTACTATTACCTACTCTGCCCGCATGTGATGATAAAATATCTCATAGAAGATTGTCTACTATCGATTCGTTGAAATCAAATGAAAATGCTAAAAATAATATACTTGTAGCGTATGTGGTGCCACAACGGCAGGCTGCGAAAAAAGCGGCCGAGCAACTGAAAAATAGCAACAAAGCTCTACTGCAAGTCAATCCAGAAAGCAATTTAGTAACAGCATCGAACCTTTCGGATGAGAAAGAACGTATTACTGGCATTGAAAAAGAAACAAAAATCAAAACCCCTGAAGACCGAAATATCAAAGTAGCTGCTCCGACACGCCGTATGTCTACTCGCGACATTTCAAACTCATTAAAGCAGGATATGGCAATAGCAAGTGCAGCCGCAAAGAAAACACCAACTAGAAGCAGACAACGTTCCAAAGACGAACCTCTTCACACATCAATTACAACAACACCTAAACGATGTTCTCAGGCGGTAGATAAAAAGCGCAAAGTGTCTATAACATCTAGCTCTGAGAGCGACTCCAGCTCTACATCGTCATCGTCAGATGGTAGTGATGACAGCTCTAGTAATAGTGGTAGTAGTTACTCATCATCTTCCTCTGACGACGATGTCAGTGACATTGAGGAAAAAAGAGTTGCGCAAAGTTCTACTTCCGATCTAGCGAAGCAAAATTTACGAAAATCAATTGATAGAATTGTGGTTCCTCAACAGAATTTAAATATTGATACAAAGATATCTTCAAAGTTGTCTCCTCAGAAACAACTAAACCGAAATATCAGCAATTCTTCAAACAGTGACGACCAAAGTCCAAATAAATCCAACATCCAAACACGTAGAAAATCATCCCTTCTCGATGAGATTAAGGCATTTGATAAGAAAAATACTACTTCCGATTTACCAGCTGAAGAAAATCTAACATCCATTCCACAGCCGATATCTCCGTCTCCATCTTCAATACCAATACCAATACCAATATCAATTCCAATACCAGTTACATATAATGTAGAATCATTAAGTAAGGAAGAAGAACCAAAGAATGAAACTAAGGAAGTCGGAACTAATGAAAAAGCAGCAAGTGCAAGTACAGATTGTGAAAAAGAACAAAAACTCTTGAGTCCGCCTCCCGCAGTAGAAATAAGTACACATCTTGAAGAAAGATTTGAAAACACAAATGCGCCAAACACAAGTAATTTGGAGATCAACGATGAAAATATTAATATTAACTCAAACGAAAACAAGAAAGATGAAAGCAATATCATGGTCAATTTAGAAATCAAGGATACTTCATATGAAAACAGTAACAATAGCACGTGTATTGTGGATAAAACTATACCAATTAGGGAAGATGTATGCTCCGAAGTTCCGATGGATATTGATGAGGAACTCACAACTGCACCAACACACTCTAGCATGCCGTCTGCCGAAAATACATCTTTATTAAAGTCGGACGAATTGTTGATTAATCTCGATCCACCTGCCGCACCAATGCCAGCTTCACCAATGGCATCTTCAAGCTCGAGTTGCGAAGAAGACGATCTATCTAATGGCAGCAATGAAGAACATGGGAATTTGACTTCAACATCTCATACAGCTAAATCTGAGGGTCATCGACGACCTATTCCAGTCAGTCCTCCAATTTCTGCTGAAGAAGAACATACCCATCACACGCAACATCTTCTCAACGAGATGGAACTTGTTCGAGCGTTAGAAGAAGAACGTAAAAAGGATTTAGCTGCCTCAAATGCTGAAGACATAAAGTTCTGCAAGTCGAAATCTCCGGGTGTTACGATCATTCCTCCAGAACCACTAGAAATAATAGATCTTGATTCAAATTCAAATTCAGAGAATCAATCTTCTCCTGCAAAGCAAACTTTAGACGTTTCAAATACGCTTGAAATGAATCCTACCCAACTACATACTTCCCCTATGGCTTTTGGAAAGCCTATTGTTGTTTCAAATGAAATCGAATCAAACATGGGTTCCCTACAGCAGGAAACAACCAACAACAAACTTCATTCGCCAACACCACTTTCAATAACTTCTCCATCTAGTCCTAAAGTCATATGTAATGCACTACCTACTATAAGTACGCAGACTTCATCAATTGAAAGTGGTCATCATCCAATCGTAGATACGATACTAGACCTTGAAGACAATGCTAAAAAGAAACAGGAAGAAAGTCAACAACAAATGCATAGTTTTCCTAATGTGCTACTCAACACATCACCGTTTGGCAGTCATTCAGTTGGCCATGTACTAGATCAACATTCTGAAAGCTTAAACCAGCTTCTGGCGAATGATAGCAATATAAGAAAAGATATTTCGGAAGAAGATAGCTTTCAAGCAACAAGAAACCTCCTCGAAAAGCTGCGTAAAAAACGCATTAGAGCAGACGAGCATAAAGAACCAGATCTTATGTTGCCCCCACCAACGCCGGCCATACCATCCGTCTTTCCTTTTCATAATGCAGCCGATCCGGAAGACATTATCCATGCTCAAAAAGAAAATGCTATGTCATCTCTCGAAGCGAATAGTGCTGGTCATTACAATATAGAAAGTTCACAGTCATCACAAACATCACAGCAGACAGCCAATACCCATAATTTGTTAATCAGTTCATCGCCAAATACTGGAACCGCGTCCAACAAAGATAACAGCATAGATATTTATGGATCTATTCCTCACAACACGTCAGCTAATGCAGCAAGGACTTCTGCTGATACAGACAATATATGTTCGATAGGCAATAACTTATCTTCTCTCTCTACATATATCGAGGGAAATGTTCAAACTCATACTCCACAACCGCAATCACAATTACCAATTTCACCCATGCAACAGCATTCTTCGCAACATACACCAACCCCTCTTCATCCACATCAAGCGACAACCCCCAATTCCAACTATAGTCAGCAGCAGCAACCACATACACCAGCTCAGCAAACAAATGTTGCAGAATTAACTTCTCTGATACAAAATGAGCTTGCAAGTCAAGCACCCCCCTCACTTAATAAAACTCCAACAATTGATAGCTTTGGACCAAAACAAAACAATACTATGTCTTCCAATGATATTTCAGGTGAAAGAGTTGCAGGTACAACACCCGATTTCGTAGACCTGCATGCAGCTGCAGCAGCTTCGAAGGACTTCACATCATCGGCTTCAATTGGCAGTAATAAGTTGGTGGTTGATTGTGACTTCGACGAAAATACGCGTATGCAGTCCCCATATACCATGCAAGCAAACCGTATCTGGAATGAAAATGATTTAATAGCAGCCAGGAGATCAACATCACCAAGCTCAGTTTCTGAATCAAACGACCAACCCTCCAGTGATTTGCAGCAGCAACAAACAACAGTTCAACAACATCAAATTACAATCCAGCCTTCTCATGTTCAATCGCAGCAACACTCAATTGATCCAAACGTCCTAAACAGCGGCAGTAGCGGGAGCAATACTACCAATGCGATCAGCAAGACCTCCTTCTTTAATTCAATCAACAACTTTGCATTGACATCATCTTTTCAGCAGCATCCTTCACTTCAAACGCAAAACCAACTAAATCAGCAACCGCAACAACAATCTTCTATAACAAATGGCATAGATTCAATGATATACAATCAAGGCTATAATTCCACAGCTACAACTCCTACCTCCCAAGGGACACCACAGCAACAGCAGCAGCAACAACAGCAGCAGCAGCAATCCAACGTTCAGCAACAGACTAGAACACAACAATACAATGGATCCGTTGGTCTTTTTCATGATACGGCGTCAGCCTTACCTAATATTAATCAAATTCCATTCGTTTCAAATGATGGAAGTTCGGGAACTGGAACAAGTGTAATGTATCCCGCTGGACCGGGTATAGGAACTAATGTTAATACGGGATCTAATGCCGGTAATCAGCAGGCGCATGCAGATTTATATAATTCAAATACAGCGGTTGGTAGTACGAATTCATCGGGGGTTCAGTACAGCGGTGCGGCATTTACATCTTCAACGCATAATATTGCATTGACAGCAGCAATTGTTGGAGTTTCTGGTGCAGGCACTCTTGTGGATCACAACTCGCCTCGTCACCACCAGTTGCGTCCTTCCCATCAGTTCAATTTAACTTCTCCAAACAATGCCAACACTGGAACATCATTTAATAGCATGCATTTGGGAAGTTGTGCAGAAAATATGTTGGCCAACCCACAGCAGACTTCCTCTCATCACACAACACCAACTAAAGACTCTCCCTCCAAAACAAATCGCTCATCATCTAGGTATGGTCCGCAATCACAACAATTGTTGCGAAGTTCGCATAAATCTCCGCAAGTGGCACAGCACAAGTCGCCTGGAAAATCTCCGAGGCAATTAGAATTACTAAACAAACAACTGCAGCAACAACAGCAAGGTCATTCCTCTCTGACGGAATATACCGCAACATTGAGTAAGCCTTCGAAGTACGACCCATTGACGCATACCTTAGCCGGAAAACCTCGTCAAAGAGCACCGCGCGGTTCAGGAGGCGGAAGTCGTGGTAGAGGAAGAGGACGTGGACGTAATCGCGGTGGCAGTATTACTAACGCTTTAATACCTCTACCAATTCCAATGTCAGAATACGTTAGTGCAGACAATCTTGTGGGCACGCCCTTCGAGTTCAGTTACGAAGAGGAAATGGCAGCACCAGGAATGGAAAATCTGCAATCTCTTCGTGACCGTCGTCGTTCTTTCGATTGCAGGAATGCCCAAAACTCAGATACTCTGAAGTATCGCAGCCCCGGCTACAGTGCAGCAGCTTGTAAAGTTCGACACAACACTGGAACGGCATCGGTAACAGCTGCTGCATCTGCAACCGGAACAGATGCAATAGTTAACTGCAATAATAACCTCAAAGGTAATACTACCAATCTACATTCTATCGTTCAACCCATGTTGCCAGGTCCAGTTGATATGCGTACCTACAATCTTGGCTTTGAACCTCAACATTCCAGTGCGTCTCAAGAAGCATACAATAACAACTTGCTTGGAGCATTCGATTCAGGCACCGCTGACCAAACACTTTCTGAGTTTGACGAAGAGGACGAACGTGAATTTCAGTCAGCCTTAAGAGCGACTGGGACCTCAAGTTCAATTAATACAAAGCAAAATCAACTTTCTATGGCTTCTTCAATTACTACAAGTTCTTTGGGAGGAACAGCGAATACGGATGATGCTATAGCCAGTGCCAACAATAATCTTATCCAAACATATTCTCAAAGTATTTCAACATCGATTAGTGGCATTTCAGGTACTCAAACCTCATCTTCACACATTGACGTGAAAGCTCTGAGCATAGGTGGCACCTCCAAAACCTCTCAGACAACTGCGATTTCATCCGCCATGAGCTCAACAGAATTGGTGACCGATTTGCAAACTTCAATGGAGACAACGTCTGAAGATGTATCAATTGACTCAGACACCACCTTAACCACAAAAGCCTCACTTTCAGACTCGCGCAATCAACTCAAACTAAAGATCAAAGGACCTTTGGCCTATCCAGATAGTTACACTAGTTCAAATGCGATTACACATACATCTACATCCGTGCAATCCAGTACAAGCAATGTTCAATCCATGGCATCTACTAGCGCAACGATAAGTGCTTCTGTGGGTGGAAGTGGAACAAATTCACGTCGGATGCGTAAGAAGGAACTGCTAAGTTTATACGTTGTACAGAAAGATAACCATGGAGATGATTCTTCGTGTGGCCTACCTCCTGTAGACTCAAACTTGCTTCTTTCAAGTGTTATAGAAACAGCAAGGAAAACTGAAAGTGTATGTAGTGAAGTGGATGAATACGGCTCAGAGTTTAATACTGCTCCAGGCAGCAGTAAACGTTCAAAAAAGAATTCTAGTCGTGAACTACGCTCTCTGGATATACTAGTTGGGGATATTAATGACCCTGCGGGATTAAGTACTGGAGTTGATGGACGTAGACGAAGTGGTTGTTCATCAGGAAGTGTTGAAAATAATGTTGCAAAAATAGGTGCCGCTAGCAGTGCTGGAAAAAGACGTGGAAGAAGTAAGACACTCGAAGGTGCTGAAGATGAACCTACTCCCAAATTGAAAATCAAAATTCGGGGTCTCGCGGAAGGAAATGCCAGTGCTACATCAACGGTCGGTAGCGGCGGGAGCAATTTTAATAATTACGAAGTAGCCCGCAGATCAGTTGCATGCCCACCTAAAAAGCGCTTAACCTCAAATTATACCCCAACATTAGAAGATCTGATGCGAGATTCTATGAACTACCGGGATCAAGTTATGCAGGAGTTTGGTGGAGATGACGATGAACGTACAAAGCGAACTTCCGGTTTAACTAGTTCATTATCGAAAACCCCCATTGAACCACCCCATTTAAAGAAAAAGTCTAAGAAAGAGAAAAAAGAAAAGAAACGTCACAAAACCAAGGATTTCGAGGGTAACAACATTTCTCTGGCCATTGTAAAAAATAACAACATGACAACCACATTGATCGAACAGACCACAAGTGCGTCTCCAGGAGAGCCGCCAAAGTTAATATTGCGGATTAATAAGCGAAAAGCAGAGTCAACAGCAACAGATACAAGTAGATCGTCGCCTGGTACTGCAAGCACTGCATTTTCTCCAGAAGGACCGTCTGCGCCCATTCGACTTAAATTGGCACGTGTGGCAGAAGGAGGTGGCTATGTTATAGGCGACAAGAAGCGCAAAAAGGGCAAAAAAGCGAATTTAACAACAACAAATGCCGAAGAGTTGGCGAATCCAAACTCCAATACCAGTTACACCAACGCAATGACAACGCCTGCTTGCTTAAACGATCTTGATAAGTATTCCGAAGATGCAAATGCTCGTATTGGTATGGCGACATCACCAGGTGCTGCCTTTTCAAACTACAGCAGTGTAGTAGGTGATGTAGGCGTAGCGGAACCTCCGTCAATGGCTGAAACAGTCCTCGATGCAGCTAAAGATTGTAGTACACCTTCGCCTTGTCTTGTGATTGACTCGAGCAAAAGCAACGACATTCATGATTCATCTAATACAGCCAGCTCTTTAAACGACATATCCGCGCCGTGCATTTCTGAATCAATACATTCTCAAGCAATTACCCCAACCGTGCCCATGGTGTCACGAAATTGCAATGACAACAGCAATAGTCAATCGTCGTCGGCATTGAGTATTCACAGCCGACTCAGTAACTCCAACTCAAATTCCTTGATGAGCGCAACGCATCAAAGCCAAACTAGCACTGGGAATAGTAGCACCACCACTACCAATCAAAACAACAATACGAATACCAACAATACAAACAACAGCAGTAGTAACAGCAACAGCGGCACTGGCAGTAGCAGCATACTTGCCTTGCAAAAGAATTGTGAAGTTAGATGATGATAAATATGTGGTGGAATGTGCAATTAAGAAAGAATATTTAAAGATCTCCTTAGGATATGCAAGGACATAATTTCCTCATCATTTTGTGGTCACTACTGATAACAATAGCAACCTGCACAAATTGATCTACTTGAAATTTATCCAGGCATAATAATCTATTAAATAGATAATTCTAAACAAACTACATAATGTTTAAATTTTATCATCGTTAACATCATTTTATATATTGTATAATTCGCCTAAAATAACTTCAAGTAGAACATGTTTGTTTGTTTCTACGTTTATACCCAAATAGGTTGTACTGAACTTAACCAACAAAATTTTTGGATGAGCAAATATCGGTTTACTATCTATCACGGCAATGATCAAATGTTTCCTAATTATATCCCATATAAGTAATTTGTAAAGTAATTAAACTAGCTAATTATTTATTACGTTACACAATTGCAATAAGAAATATTGTGAGTGTCACAATATTTTAAATCCAATTTGCACATATGTACGTACATATGTACATATATGTACATATCGCTCATTTACTCCAACAACGTTATAACTAAAAAAACTAGTTCTCCAGAAAACGAGTTTCAAGTTTTCTATTTACACACAACCTAACGGAAAAAGAAAATTTTATTTTGCTTGCAAGATATTTGCTTGAAATTTCAATACAATATGAAGAACGATATGAGGATTAATTCCGCGTCATTAACTCAAAAATTCCATTTTTTTGAGTTATGACGTTGTTTGAGTAAATGAGCGATATGTATGTACATATGTAAAAGATTTGTGTATATTAACTTGAGTATAGTATACTACTTCTTATGTAGGATTGTATGTATGTATGTATTATCGAATAGAGCAGCAAGTCTGTTAAATATTTCAAATTTTCATAGCTTAAAACTAGGCAAGAAAATAAATAAACATCCTCCCTCTCGTGTAAAAAGTCCCCTCTCTCACTCTCTCTCCCAATAAAGTTGCAGCAAAAGATAAAAGTATAATACAAATTAATTGTAGTAAACATTAGTAAAATTTTAAGAAACAAAAAGATATTTTATTGCTATAAGTAAAAAAAAAGTTTTAAAATTGTGTCGAAATGTAAATATATGTAATTGTAATTAGTAATAATAATTTTTAAAATTTATAAATTAGAAAAAAAAAATAAATTCCAAATTTGGTTATACATACTACTCTTAATAAGAATTGAAGAAATGATTGATGTATGAAAGAAAGAATCGCATCTTTATACATAATTTGTTTATTTATAAGTAAATTATCTGTAGAAACTATATTTAATTAGTTGTATGCATTGTATATGTGTAAATATTTATGTAATATTACAATTATTATGTATAATTAATGTTCGTTGAAAACAAGAAAAAAAAAACAAAAAACGAAATATTGTCAAAGCAAATAAGCATTATCCGCAAAATATTTTATTAAAATATATGATTTAAGATTAATTTTAGTATAAATTAAAATTTAAAAAAACTTTGAAAATAAAACAAAAAGCCTTATTAACAAAAATTATAAAAAAAATCAAACAATTTCTTGTAAGTTCAATGAGTATATTTCAAATTGCAGCCAAATCGAGACCAAAGACCCCCTTAACTGAAATAAAATTGAACTCGTCGATTTTAGTGTTAATCAGCAGTTATAAATTACAATAATTAATATGCTGTGTCGTTAATGTTAAAACTGGAAAATTAAACCATTCTCTAAATGATTCCATAACGATTACGCACAAAGTGTAGTGTAGCAAAATAATCATTCGTAAAGTTAAAAAAAGAGCATGTGTTTTTTTTGTGTACGCAAAACTATGCATAAAAAATATGAGCTGAAAAATATGACTTGCATTGTGTGAACGCCAATGAAAGTTCAAAAAAGAATAAGTGAGAAGCTGGGCCTTTCTACTTGAGATCACCGATATGTATGCATGAACTTAGGTTTTCTTAAATTTTACAGGCTGTCAGTTTCAGTTAAATGATAAAACCTTTCAATTTTACATTCAAACATAAATTACAACAAAAAATAAATTACTTTCTGTTTTGTTTTGCGCATACCGTTAGCTCTGCTTGCCTAAGACAACATGGCGCCAAAGTTCTACAGACATGAGCACTCATTACAAAAAAAAAAAAAAAACAGTAAACCACCAAATAACAAAAATTCAATATTTCATGGAAATGTGTTGCGTCTGTCTACATTCTTTTAAAACATGGAATTGTATGCAAAATACTTTTTAAGGGTACATTCATAAAATATTTGTCTTACCTACAACAAGTGCCGCTCAAAATTCATTTTAAAAAGTGCCCGGAAAACAGGTTAACGGTAATATTACTCAATTAGATAGTATATTTCAATTATTACAAAGGAAAATCCTGCAAAATAATTGTTGAAATGTCTCAGGACAGCTTATTACATCATTAACCGTGCTGAAAGAAGAGGTAGACTGGAACCAAAGCATTCACCACACAGACATAAAGAGATTATTCGGCATATTGAAACTAAATTAATAATTATTGTAGATAAACCTCATTCCAGCACTAGAGAACTGACTAGCACAGCAAATCAGTACTGACTGCGGGATAAATGTATCATATGAAAGTGTTCGAAACGTGCTAAAAAATCATGAATATTTATCCAGAGTTGCTAGAAAAAATTGCTGCCAGCTCCAAACATTGAAAACCGACTAAAATTAGCTGTTGACCATATTTCTTTTCCTTTGGAGTACTGGGATAACGCAATTTTTTGTGATAAGACAAAGCTAATGTTTAACTATCACAATGTACCACAAAAAGTTTAGCACAAGCCTCTGACGGCAGTAGAAAATAAAAATGTAATACCCATAATACCCGTGAAAGCTTAATTATAAATTTTATCTTGACAATGATCCGAAGCAAAAATCGTCCCTCTGTAAGACATGGTTGCTATATAATAACAGCAGAAAAGTAATTGTCAATCCAGCACCAAGTACTTACTTGAACCCCATCGAAAGTTTGTGGGCTCACCTAAAGAAAAAGCTCTAGGAAAAATTAAGTGCAGTTAATATGGGTTATAAAGGAAGAGTGGAAGAAAATGTCTGAATAATGTAGTATATAACCTAATTCATTCGATGTCAGATTTGTTCAGTGAACTGGGTTATGGAAAAGAAAATTATTTTGAGTTGTGACTGCTTATGATTTAGGGTGCGGTATGTACATACATTCATGTATGTAAATATGTTTTCAAGGTGTGCAATTCCGTTTTCAATTAAATTATATTTTAAGCAAATACAGTATAGAATGGCTCAAAACTGGCACTATCAGCACAATTATGAATAAAATTCCACAAGAACAATTTCAAACAATAGCAAGTAATAGGGAAAACGAAAAAAATTCTAATTGAAAAAGGGAGAAATTTCTCGCATAATTTTATTTATAATTGTTCTGTGAACCCAGCGGGAAAAGTGGTCATTAATTACATAATAGGAGAAATAATATATTATTTTCCAAAGGACGAGAGGGTAATTTGATCGAACACAATAAATTAACATTGATTACCACGTGCATAATCATATCTGCAGAAGAAGGAGTGTACGCATTAAAATAATTCATTACTTTTTGTTAAAAGTAATGAATTCTGGAATGAAAATTATACATGTCTCCTATACTATTCATTACTTTTTCCCACTGGGTAATTTTCTTAAAAATTTAGCTTCGTTATACAAAAAAAAAATGTTCCCATTATGCAAGAAAGACTCATGATAATTATATTCTAATAGGAGCTATTCTACTGGTTTAACCTTTAACTACTGTGGTGGTGGTAAATTTTACCCTCTCCTATTTATTTTTTTAATTTACTCTCTTCAGTTGAGTGCTATCAATTTTATTCTCTTTGTATCTTCTCATAATCCTATTACTATTATTCAGTTATGTTTTGATCGTCGTATGTATCATACAAGCAGATATTTATACGTGCAGGTATAAAAATTACCACTCCTCCGGGCATACGTTTTTTTTTATATTATATATATATTATATATATATTATATTATATATATATTATATATTATATATATATATATATATATATATATATATATATATATATATATATATATATATATATATATATATATCGCTAATTTACTTCAATAGTGGCACAACTCAAAAAAACCAGTTTTGCAGAAAACGCGTTTTAAGTTTTCAATTTGCATACAATTCAATGGAGAAATTAAAAAAAATTCTCTCAAGAGGTGATGGTACAAGCTATTTATACGAAAATTTTTACACAATATAAAATACGAAATTTTTTTGAGTTATGCCACTATTGAAGTAAATGAGCGATATATATATATATATATAATTTATAATTTTTCTTTGTTTTCTTTTTTACTATTAATGATATAAATTTGCCTGTGAAAAAAATGCCTTTTTGTTTTTTTTAATACGTTTTTTTTAAAGTTATGTTTGTTCCTTTTTTTAGTTTTAAGAAAGGTGAATATGAAATAAAATCCTTGTTTTGTTTAACTAGAAGTTAGATTTCTTTATTTTATTACTTTATTCATTTAAAAATGTGTCATCGAGTTCCAAATAAAAGCAAATAAATCTAAAAAATCTTTTTTTGCAAAATTTTCTAAAAATTAAAAAGGGGTAAAATTTACCACCACCACAGCATGTACGCCAAAATATTTCACCTCAGTAGTTAAAGGTTAATCAAATGCATAATTACATGCATATGTACATACATGTAAAGCCATTTTAATATTAAACTTTGATGAAGCTTTAAAGGTGCTGCCACTGCGTACGCTGTAAAAGTACGATTTCTTCACATCGATATTAGAATACACATCCATACAATAGCGACGACAAGAACCTTGAGTGTAATGTTGCCATACGTTTCTAACACTTTATTACGCTAAACTACTTTGTAGCCTCTTTAGCGGAACACTTAAAAAAATAAATAAATAATAAATTAACAAAGGATTTTAATTAAGACCTACCTACCTCTTGGTCTATTTCGTAGAAATAATATAAGAAACAGATTGGCCAGAAAGCATAACTTTACATAATGAACACATACACAGTATGTATGCAGCAGTAAAAACAATAAGTTTAGCCTTTGTTATATATCAAATAATTGTTTTTATTTTTTAAAATTAAGAACATTTTTTGTATAATATAATGGCAGGAAAACTTTGTGAAATGGCGTAATATTATTTCCTGTTTTGTAAAGATTTTATTTAAACGAAAGGAATTTATCTTTTATTATATGTACTATGTTTTGGCTAATTTTTAAAAATTCTTTTTTCTTTGAAGTTAAATTCTGTAGATAGCAGCTAATACATAAATACAAATAAGACTTGTATTTACATATAAAGTTTTATTAACAAAATATTTTAATTTTGTATCGATCAGTAAATTTAGAAAATGCATTGACAAACAATCCATATCGTTACCTTAAATGCAAATATTTAACTATAAGCGTAGAAGTTTATTTTATTTATTTCGTTATTATCGAATTTTTCAGTTATTGGTCCTAATTGCAAGTGTCGTATTTCGTCTTCGACGACTATTTTGTACTAGATTAAAGAAAAAAATTTTGCAATGTTCTTCAGTGTATTACAAAATCGTCATAGTCGAAATACTACACTCGTAATTAGGCCCATTATTTAAAAACATATAATTATTTTTACCTTTTTAAAGTTATTTTTCTTTGCATTTACATTAACGATATTGGTTTATTAGGATGTAGTTTTGCGATAATGACGGAAAAAAATCATTCATGATCGTATGAGAGTTGATATACTGCATTCACTTTATAATTTTTTTTTAGATTTTCGAGTGGATTGGTATCACAAATTTGTGCCCAAATGGACTTTTGTACTTAATTCCAGCATCACGATAAAATTTGTCTGGTATTCCCAGGTTGCACAAATACAATTTACCGCAATTATTGGATGATATGCCATTTAATGGTAATATTGGCAAAATTGCATATTTAATAGAGACATCTTGAATGCCGCTTGGTGGTGGATCAATGGCCAAAATAGATGCCCTTAAAATAAATTTATTCGATTTCTGTTTGTGTTTAAATTAGTTCTAAGATGCTTCAAAAATACCTGTTTTCATTTAACCATTTTTTTAAGTCATTTGACAAATTTGATGTATGTGTCGATAATATCACAAGATCAGGAGTAGGTAGTGCTTTAAAACATATATTTGTATATGAGGTAAATGAAAATAAATGAAATACAACATGTTGCGTACCATTTGTAGAGTAAACTACGGTGTTGCCAGTAGCTTTAAAGAGCGAAATTTCCATACTTTTCTGCTCGATGTTAGAATCTTCTTCCAAATATAATAAAACTCTTAGACCATGGGAAGCTAATTGACGCCCGGTAGAAGCACCCACGTTGCTTGATCTGAAAGTATAATAAACAAAAATTAATAAAGTATGTAATAAATAGAAAATAAAATATAATTACCTAAAATGATCCGACTTTTCACAAATAATTGCAATGGTAGGCCACTGATGACGATTATTTGGATTCAATCGGCGGGCGCCTCCTAATAAGAGTATTGCTAAATCAGTTGTTCCCCGAGCTAATATGTCGAATTGACGCTGTAACGACAATCCGCATTTTTGAGCACATATTTCAATTTTCGACCTTACAAGCGCCGGTACCGTGGGTATGATAAGACCCTCGTCAGTTACGAATTCTGCTGACCCCTCAAAAATAGATTCTATTTGTCTCATTTCTGCTGGTTCGCTCACGATAACATTCTCGTCGTGGCGGTACTTTTTCTGCTGCTGAGCCGAAACGGCATTTTGTACAACATCAGGTTTCTTTCCTGCTTCCAAAGAATTCCAGATGGCCTGCTTATCAAAAAGTGCTAAGTTGCCCTCGAAATCAAAGTCTTCATGCAGTATTGGATCATCTATTGAAGTGCCGAACGTCTGACTATGCTTGACACTATTTTCTCTACGTAATTGTTTGTTGCGTTGTTTACTACGGCCACCATTGCAGTTATTATTACCAGCAGCATTGCCATTATTCACATAACCTGCACTAGATCTTTGCGTTTTATTATTTCCATGACCTCCGCCATTTCCGCTCGAACATGATGCTGCGTTGGTTTGGTTATTGTAGTAATTACCGTTATTCTGTACAATGTCGATGGGTTTACTACCAGCTGTGGTGGTACTACTGCAGTTTTCTACATTACAACAGTTGGATATAGAACACATTGAATCTGAGCAGCATGCTCCTGATATCCCAGATGATACTATACGTGATTCTACTTTGTGGGGAATTAAATTTCCAAAAAAATTTGCAACGCTGTTGGAAGTCAGTGTAGATGTTTGTGGTGGAGGCGTTGATTTCGTAATGTTGTGTGAAACTTGTTGGGCACTTGACGCTCTCGACATACTTTTGGTAGCACTATAAAGCAATACGTTATAAATTTGATAGAATAGAATAAAAATTATGAAATTACCTATTTTCGGAGTTTGAATTTGCGGAAACTTTAATTTTTTTCAACTTATTGCTTAATGTCGAATTTATGTCCGAGCACTCCGTTTGTTGATCAACCACTTTATGACTCGTACTAGTTTGCGTTAGTGTAAAGCTACCTGCATTTGGAAAATTAGGTTGTTTAACGGGTGTAGGTTTGTTTATAACAGTAGGTGTCATAGAATTCTGCCCATTATAAGATGGTATTAAACTTATTTTCAAAATGTCCGATGATCGCAATGTTACTTCAGCGTCTTGCTTTCGTAGAGGAACGCCATTTCTAAAGGCTCGTACAATTGTTATTTCTGAAGGAGTACATTGCGATATGATACCCTGAAAAACTCCCAGCTTCACGTCACATTCAATAGAGACAGCTTTTCCTGTCCAATCTCCGTCCATTTTATATATCCAGTTGTGTTCAACAAGTAAAACCTTACAACTAATCGCCCTGATCTTTTTTGCAATATATATACGTTTTCCTAAATGACTATTCCAAATAATTTTTTACTTTTATCTTAAACTTTCGACGTTTTATAAGAAAATCTAGCATCAGATTATTTTTCTTTTACAGATTTTTAAACAGTCTATACTTATGCACATACTATTTGCGAGTTCTATGAGATAATAAGAAAGGCAATGATTTAAAATGTTCACAATTTTTTTTTAAATTAGTTGCACGTTTCAATAATATTTCATACAAATATTTGTCTATAAAATTTTTCACGATTTCTCCAATAGACATTCGCCATAATCTCAGCGCTCATAGTTGCAAATAACTGTATAAGAAAAACATGTCCCGTAATTACTAACTGTGTATATTATTCTCTAGCAAAGCTAGCAAATAAGTGTAGCAAATTATTACACATGCGTCTCAATATAAATTAGCTTTTCAGGCAATGTTTTAAGGATAAAGACATTTCGTATTATAAATAGGGATTATAATAAGACGATTTTCTTTCTGTTCACCTCAATAATATTTATACTTATACCCCTTTTCGACACGGAAAGTTAACTTTGCAAAGTCTTAATTCAGCTGTGTGAAAGACAGAGGTAGTACTACAGTCTCTTTCTGTCTTTCTTCCAGCTGAATTAAGACTTTGCAAATTAAACTTTGCGTGTGGAAAAGGGATATAACGTACATCAATGAACACATCTGCAGTTTTCAGTTCTCATATTAGGCAAAACTCTGTGGCAACTCTGTGCTTCTGACATAGCTTTACAAAGTAATTGTCAAAAATTTGTATGCATCAAACAAGGCACAAAAGTAATTGTCAAACGAATTCTTCGTTATAGACTTGTAAACAAAAAATCAGCGGATGAGCAATATGCCTGATACGTGTACCTGTTTGACATGCCTTGGTTTACATAGTGGATACACACTTTGCAACGTGCTTACGCAACACGTTTATATTATATTTTGCATATTTTGATACAGACTATGCAACCTACAATGCAACCCATAAACATCAAAACATTTTGATATTTTCGAAACTTCGAACGCAACTTCGAATGCAACCATAAACAAGACTACACATTATGCAACCGACAATGCAACCTGCCTGGTTGCATAAACACGTTGCTAAGTCTGTACCTACCATCGAAACAAATGTCTGCCATGGCACATTTGCCGGTGAATTTTTAATGAACGTTTTGTGTTATAACATGAAACGACGATTTTTTATGTACTTTTGGGATTTCGACGATTTTCAAATAATTTTATCTGGCAGCCCTGGCTACAGCGCATTTGCCGGTGAATTTTTATGAACGTTTTTGTTAATTTGTGTTTATTAAAATCAAAAATTTTGGCAAACACCTTTTTTCAATCTAAAAGTATTTAGAATTTATTTGGTTTTCATTTGTTTATTGGAAGAGAAGAAAATGTCCGATGATGACATTCAATATGTTAAACGACAGAGAACTCTGTATTATGGTTCTTTAGAAGACGCTGAGCGTAAACGCATTTTGACTGCTGGAAATACGGTTGCAACATCATCGTCGCAATTGGAGGATATTGACTCCGATGAGGACTACGATGAGCAGAAAAAGCACGGAACAACAACAACAGCTGCTCCCCCACCTACAGCCGCCGCTCTAGCTAACAAAATCGACGATGACTACTTTGACGTGGAAACAGAGATTTCGAAGGACAAAGTAGCGCTTCTCGAAGAATTTGAGCGCAAGAAGCGTGCTCGACAAATAAATGTTTCTACTGATGATGCGGAGATAAAAAAGAATTTACGACAGTTAAATGAGCCAATTTGTTTCTTTGGTGAAGGGCCGGCAGAACGAAGGAGGCGCCTTAGGGAATTACTAGCTTGTTTGGGAGAAAATGCTATTAAACAAAAGTTAGCTGAGGAAGAGGAAAGAAAGCAATTGCAAAAAGAGCAAGAGACTACATGGTACCACGAGGGACCAGAAACTCTAAGAATTGCACGGCTTTGGATTGCTGATTATTCATTACCCAGGGCGAGAGATCGGTTAGAAAGAGCTAAGCAGGCATTAACAGTTCCAAGTGCAACAAGGGCAGGACGCATGGTTGAATTACAAAAACGTTTACAGTCGTTGGTGCCACATTGCAGTCAGGTGGGAGATACTCGACCTTTGGGAGGATGCGCTTTTAATTCTGATTCATCACTTTTAATGACATCATCTTGGTCGGGATTGTGCAAAGTTTGGCAAGTTCCAGAATGCAATTTGGCACAAACTTTACGTGGACATACGAGCTATGTGGGAGGGGTGGCTTTTCGTCCTGGGGTGTCGTTTGACGAAAAAAACGTGGTTGCTATGGCTTCCGGAGGCCACGATGGAGCTGTTAAACTATGGGGATTTGAATCTGAGGAATCTATTGCTGACATAACGGGTCACATGCCCCATCGTGTATCGAAATTAAACTTTCATCCCTCTGGCCGATTTTTAGCCACAGCTTGTTACGATGCTTCGTGGCGCTTGTGGGATTTGGAACAAAAAACTGAGGTACTTCACCAGGAAGGCCATGCGAAGGCTGTACATTGTCTAAGCTTTCAATCGGACGGAAGTGTTATAGTTACGGGTGGTCTGGATGCATTCGGAAGAGTTTGGGACTTACGAACAGGTTTAATTTATCTTCATATGCTGGAAAGCTCTCATTTTAAATGAAAAAAACTTTTTGTTTTAGGTCGATGCATAATGTTTTTGGAGGGTCATTTAGGTTCCATTTTCGGGGTAGACTTTTCACCGAATGGTTACCATATTGCTACCGGTTCCCAAGACAACACTTGCAAGATATGGGACTTGCGACGCCGTCAGTCAGTCTATACAATACCTGCTCACATCAACCTAATATCAGATGTCAAGTACCAAAGAGACACTGGAAGTTTTCTCGTAACATGTTCTTACGATTGCACTACAAAAATATGGTCAAACAAAACGTGGCAGCCTCTTAAAACTCTTCAAGGCCACGATGGCAAAGTGGTATCTGTAGACATATCACCTGACTCACAATTCATAGCTACTACATCATTCGATCGTACATTTAAGTTATGGTCTCCCGAAAGTTAATACCAATTTTTTTGTGTTAAAGTTTAATATTTAGGTTTCATTTAAAATTGTTATTTATTCGTATCAATCTCAAGGAAATTTCATAATGTTTATAATTATTGTTAAATAATTATCAAATATCTTCAAAACTTGTTATGACTGACCGACCGAAGATAGTCCTGACAGCAAACTTAACACGTACATATATTTTTCATTAATCGTTTGTAATTTTTGTTGAATGAAAATAAAATCCATTGTTAAATTAATCAATTAATTCCAAAATATGTTACTTGTTCCTCTAAAGGGATCCAAGTCGAAATTTTGCAATTTCAATTTTGCCAGAAAATGATATACAGTTGGTTGGTCATATCAACCCACTTTAAAAATCTTACATCATTTCTTTAGTCTTTTGCAAAAAAAAACTTTTTATCCCTCGTTATTTGTGAAGATATTTTATAAGTTTTGTGTCTTTTGTTTAGAACTCAAGGTGTGTCCCAAGTTTCGTAAAAATGTATTATTAAAGTTTAATAGGCATGGCATGCCCACTCTTTTTAATGCAAGAGCTTAGAGTGTGCCAAGTTTCGTAAAAATCGGTCAAATAGAAGCATATGAAATATAATTTTATTGGACGTGGCTCCGACCTTTTTTTCAACTTCGCGATTATGTCGTGACGAGAACCCAATGTGTTTGGGTACGTTTCGTAGCAATCCAATAAGTAAAATATGTATCATAAAATCAAATAAAAAAAAATAGTGGGCGTATCAAATATCATACCTGAAAGAAAATTATCGTGTATGATCTTAAACACGTCTGAAGGACCATTATTAATTTTTTGAAAACGAGAAATTTACTCGGGTTCGGTCTATCTACTGTAAAAATTTCAACGAATTCCGATTACTATCTCATATCTAAAACCACATGTGAGACCATTTTTGTGGTAGCGTAGTGACTACCTTTATATCAACAAAATTATTCAAGTGACTGAAGTAACTTTTCTTTATTTGCATTTCGTCACCTTAAATGCAAACGGACGTAACTACACTTTTATATTTTTTAGAGGAGAAACACAAAACGTTTCAAAATCAATAATAATAGATGCATTCGTAATTACGTCCGTTTGAATTTCTTTAATAAAGTAGTAATTTTTGATCGCAGATGTCGAAATATTTGCGTGAACATGTATTTTGATAAAATGAACGATAATCAATCAAAAACTCGATTTTGAATTTTTGTGTAGTTACGTCCGTTTGCATTTAAGGTGACGATTTGTGAGTCACCTGATTGTTATGATAAGGGGTTGAAAATTTGTAGGGACACGTATTTCGATCTAATTAATACCCGATAATTAATTTTTTTAAACAATTTTATATCAATAAAGACTGAACTCTTGTCCGAAATGTTATACACCTGCGTTATTAAACTCCTGAAGAATGAATGATTTGCGAGGAACACGATTTAAGTTTATTTCATGGTTTCTCCGCAGATTTTTGCTTGTACTATATTTGATGAATAAATTTACCCACCTTTGTTTTCATACATATGTATCTACAAGATACCACTTGTTAATGTCTACTGGTGAATTAAAAACAGGATTATTTAATGATTTCGTTGTCAATAATAAAATCCGAATTTTCGGACATAGTAATAATTTTATGGTAAGTGAATAAATATCAAGGGAATATGTACATACATATGTACCCAGCAAAAAAAGTGAGGAAAAAGAAGTAGAAAAAGCACCACATCTACTGAATCGAACCACTTCAAATTTAGGTAAAAAAACCAATGAATTTTACATTGGCGTGTCATTGCAAGGAAGTGGTTTGATTTCAACATTTTTTAAACTCAATAAAAATCATGTTTTTGAAGCTATAAAAATCCGGAATTCGGGAGTGAAAATAATTCACTTCACAAAAGTAGCTAAAGTGCTTTTTATTCAGCTTGTATATGGTTTGAAAAGAAAAAAAGGTTAAATTATTTAATTTTTTGTTATTTTATTCCATTGTTATTTTTAATAATGCAAAGTTTTTGATTTGAAAAGCCTTAAATGTAATAAAAAAACATTTGTATTTATTTGGCTTGAGCCAAAAAGCAATGACTTTGCTGAAAACAAAGTAGTGATTTAAAATTGCATTTGATATGTGGCTAAAAATAACTTCTTTAACTTCTAAAAATATTCATTAGATACTTTCGAAGTAATTTAAAAGTGGTTCGTAAGGAAGTACTCCTTTTATTTTTTGCTGGGCCCAGCAAAAAAAGTGAGGAAAAAGAAGTAGAAAAAGCACCACATCTACTGAATCAAACCACTTCAAATTTAGGTAAAAAAACCAATGAATTTTACATTGACGTGTCATTGCAAGGAAGTGGTTTGATTTCAACATTTTTTAAACTCAATAAAAATCATGTTTTTGAAGCTATAAAAATCCGGAATTCGGGAGTGAAAATAATTCACTTCACAAAAGTAGTTAAAAAGTGCTTTTTATTCAGCTTGTATATGGTTTGAAAAAAAAGGTTAAATTATTTAATTTTTGTTTGTTATTTTATTCCATTGTTATTTTGTTTAATAATGCAAATTTTTTGATTTGAAAAGCCTTAAATGTAATAAACACTTGTATTTGGCTTGAGCCAAAAAAGTATTGAATTTGCTGAAAACAAAGTAGTGATTTAAAATTGCATTTGATATGTGGCTAAAAATAACTTCTTTAACTTCTAAAAATATTCATTAGATACTTTCGAAGTAATTTAAAAGTGGTTTGTAAGGAAGTACTCCTTTTATTTTTTGCTGGGATATTCCGGGTTTATGCTATGAAATAATCGGGTGAAAAAAATAATCTTTGATTTTCCAACATTTTGAAATAATCGAAAAGGCACGGTTTGTTCTGCGACTCCTCATATGTATGTATGTAGCAAAACAAAAACTCAAATTTATTTATTCGTTGGTTTTTTCACGTTCATTCCTTTATTGAATTTTCTGTTAATTAATCTATAGTGTGTATAAAATATTCGCTAAATATAAGGACAAGTCTATTGTTTTTGACTGAGATTAATTTAATTTTTTGTTTTTTCTTTCATTTTTATAACCATATATTGATCGAGCAATCGATAAATGCAATATAATTGAGTTAACTTATAGTAAGTATTCTTAAAATATATAAAATTGCACATAAAATAAAATCGCATTGTCACATTCTTTGAAACTACAAGCACATTATAAAGATTGCAAGAATTTAACACCCATAAATACATAATTTTTATTATTGACTAAAAAAATACATACACATACATTCTAAAATTTTGTAGACATTCAATAATTTTCTATAATCATTTTTTATCACTTTTACTTGTGTTTTCAATAATTTTATGTTTAACTATTTTTTTTAACAAAAGTTTATCTGTTATATTTGAGTTTCATGTGATTTCTTGCATAAAAATAAATATCGCTTAAAATTTTTTTTAATAAAAATGTTACAAAAAAAAATCAATTATGTATTTGTGTTATAACAAAAACAAAATTGTGTAAAAATTTTGATATACGATACAATTTTCATTATTGTTTGAAATTCAAAAGCCAAATTAATTGAATATGCAGTTTTCCTAATTGAAATTATATTTCAGGTTTTTTTTGTGCAAATATTTAATTGCTATTTTGCTATAAGCGTTTTGACGGACTTTGTAATTTAATGCATTATACGTTTTTTTAAGTTTTATAATGCAAAAAATTATTTTTGACAATTATTTTTTTTTTTTTTTTTGTATTTTTACATACAGATACAGATCTCCTCTATCTTTTAGAACACAGTATTTCTTATTTATGTATAAAAAATATTGAAAATAATAAAATTTTAATTGCACTAAAAAATATTCTAAAAAAACGCTATTTTTTTTAAATTAAAAATATAAATGTCTAATGATTATCTTAAATCTAACTAACGTTATTCTAAGAAATTGTGGTCTGTACATAAATTTCAACACTTTAATATTATACCGCCATATGCAATAAAACAATTTTTGAATTAACAAGTTAATGTTCAGTTAAACAGAAGTATCTGTGGCTGCCACCATTTCTTTCTGACAATCCATTTCGGTAGACTTCTTTTCACCATTTTCCTCCGGTGCTATATCGATACGATGGGCTTTACTCCATACCACCAAATCCATTATGAAAGCTAGAAACATTATACCTGCAGTTATACCTAAAAAAAATATAAAATATTAAGTTGGGAAACGTCATGTTGCAAACGAAATTAAATTGTAACAGTTAACAAGTTAGTTTTCAAAGAAAGTTTTCAATTTACAATTTCTTAATTTCATCAAAGGTACTTCCATTCCCTCTTTGTTTTGTGAACTGTTATATTATGTATTTCCTTCCAATGCATATTCACAATTGCGAATACCTACTTAATCATTCACAACTTTATCAACTATTTAAACCATTTAAGCGACACATTTTTTGGACTTCGTTTTTTTTTACGAAAATCGACTATTTACGATCGCAAATGATCGATTTTGGTCAAAAATTGAAGTTTGAAAATTATGTCGCTTAAGCTATTTTCGTGGTTATGACACGAACGAACGAATCGAACGAATTTTCATTTTATTTTCATTATTGTAAACATACCCAGAAAAAAAGTGATGAAAAAAAGTAGAAAAAGCACCAAAACTACTAATACGAAGCACCTCAAACTCCGAGCAAAAAGTAGTGAATTTTACCTTAGCGTGTCATTGGAGCGAAGTGGTTTGTTTTTGCCAACCCGTGAGCAAATAAGATTGTACTTTTTATTTGCTATAAAAACTCTAAAATAAGGTGTGATTTTTATTATTGGTGAAGTATATAAATATATACATTAGGGCGTTTCACAAAAAAAATTTTGCAACTCTTGAAGCGGAATATTAAAGCTTGTGATCTAAAAGAATTTCGAAAATTTTTTGGGATTTTTTGAAGATGGATACGGGGTCGCTGAAATAGATTTTATCAAAAAATTAGGTTATGGAGAAACAATTTTTATATTATTTTTTTCTGGTGCTTTTTGATAATCAAAGTGGTCCTTAGTATAATAATTTTTCACACCAATAATTTTTTTGTCGTGGGATCAGATCCTTAAGAAGAGAATTGTTTAGTTGTATGAACAAAAAGCACCAGAAAAAAATAATGTAAAAATTTTTTCTCCATAACCTCATTTTTTTGATAAAATCTATTTCAGCGACCCTATAAAAAATCCAAAAATATTAATATTCCGCTTCAAATGTTGCTAAAATCCCAAAGAACGCCTTTGGTGAAACGCCCTAATATACATATATATTTTACATTTAGGATGTGGTTATTAACCACTTTTCAATAGCACTTAAATCTATGATTTAGGAGTGATGATTATTCACGTGTTTATTAACCCACTTGGAAAGCCATTTAAATCCTGAAAGTAATCTACTCATTAAAATAATTGTCTCACAAGAAAAAAGAAGGGAACCCTGTTCTAGTTTCAGTTCATTTTTGAAGTTGAAGAATTAGTACTTTTAAGCATTTAAGTCAATCAGTCAATTTATTAGCTTACAGGCTTGCTCGGAGTTTGAAGTAGATCGTATCAGTAGTTGTGGTGCTTTTTTGAATTTTTTCATCACTTTTTTGATGGGTTTTCATTTTAGAGAATAATAATAATAAAATAGGCGATTTTTCATTACTTTAGATATGTGATTAAACATAACTTCGTTAAACCAGAATAAAATGCATAGCAAAACTGTAATATATGACTTAAGCACTTTTTCCTTATTACCACAGAATTAAGAAGTGTTTTCTAAAGAAGTACTCATTTTATTTTTTGCTGGGGAACTCAAGAGTGATTTTTAAAATTTGCAACAACTTTACCTAAAAATAAAAACTAATCATTTTTAATAAGTTTTCATATTAAAATACTTCATCGAAAGCTAAATTCTGTTCGATAGAAAATTCGTTGCTCAACGAAATGTTCGATGCTCATAATATGAATTGAACATTCGATTTCGATCGCAACTCATAATAAGGGCCAATATTTCGACGGTTTGATGTCTTGGTAGTCGATTCTGAGTACTTTCGCGATGATGTCCGTCTAGATGTATGCATGTACTTATGTAGTATATTAATGTGTTTATTTGTGTGTGTAAGATGCCGAAGGATGTTGAGCTCATTTAGATTTCGTAAGATTGTGAATCGATTCGGTTCGGTGGACATCGAAAATTTTAACGAAACAGTTTTTTTTAAACAAATTGTAAGCTGTTGAGCCAATTAAGTTCAAAATGTAATCAGCTCTTAAATACAAAAAGACACGTCGATTGCTACCAATATGACTAAAATCGAAAGATTAGTTCGACAGATATGGTTAATGAAAAAATCGTTTCGCAAGTACTCTACACTGATTTTATAGACTTAAGAAGTGAATCGGATACCGCCAAAACAAAATAATAAATTGACTGCACCAGGTCAAAAAATACTTGTGTGGCAACACTTTATTCTTAAATAGCTTTTGTTGTTATTTACATTTATTTTCTTTTTACATACTTTTACAACTACAATTTGAAGCTGAAAAAAAGTCAGCCAATGTAGCAATGGTAAAGTAAGAAAATAAAAAAAACATGTTGATTGTTTTGTTTCAACTTTGTTATTTGTTGTTGAGCCTCTCATTTGTTTAAATGAAAGTTTATAACATAATAACTCTAGTTGTTCTAAGAAACTTTGGGTAAAGGTTCCTTGATGATCTGCATTAGCAACAGTGAAATGCGCATAGGGTCCAGCTAAACCCCTCAATAATCAATTTCAATGTATTTTTAATAAAAAAATATGTTACTTAATAAGTAAAATATTAATTTGGGATTATTAGTGCGTTTAAAAAATTTTAAACTTAAATTTTAACAATTCCTATAAAAATCACTAAAATAAGAATAAGCGACTGGAATATTTCCTAAACTACAACCAAGCTAACTTCAATTTAGCTAATTCGTAAAGCTTTTTAAGTACAACGGTTTATTTTTTACTATAATTTTGAAAAAAAAAATAATTGTTGCAGTACTACGTAATAAAAGATTTTAAGTGGATTGAAAAAATGGCATAAAACTATTAAACTTTTTTTTATTAAATCTACTTGATTTTATTCGAAATCTCGTAGATACTAAATTTTGTTCACTATTAATCAGAGTTGCACTCGATTACCTATTAGAGAGCTGCATAAACAGTCTTGAAATGTAAAAACGTCATGATTTTTAATTGTATTCACGTCGCATGTATTATACTAAACCAATAATAAATGCTGTCGTACTATAAGCGAAGCACGATGGATGTATTGGTGTATGTGTGTATCAGTTGTAACAAGCGATGTCGCAAGACAGGTTGCTTGTAACAAACACTCAAAAGAAGTACTGTTGATTACTGTATGCTTGTTATTTTTAATATTGTACGTTTGAGTGTGTGTGTAATATGTAGATGGTAAGCTATTATGTGATTAACCGCATACAACTAATGTTAATGCATGTGTGTGCCATTGCATGTGCGCAGAAAAATAAAAGATCATACACAGATACATGCATGACGTTTGTACACGCGCTTATGCGTAGAAAGAAGCTAGTATCACAAATTCTTCCGTCACGAAGTGTTTTCTTCTTTACTCCTATACCTACAATACTCAAAAAAATTTCTTGCAAACAATGTTGTTAACGTTTGTTTTATAAGATTTCGCTGTAGTAAAGCATTTGAAAAATCCCTCATGTCTTAAAAGTTCTTATAAGATATCTTGTGCAGGAGACTATTACCTATAAACAATTTATAAATACAAAATTTTTGGTTTGTGCAATTGCTTAAAGAACATATACATATTTTATATAATATGGCATTTAGTACTTACGAGATTTCGAGTTAAATCTAGTTGCTCTTTACTAGGTTCCCCATACAAAACGAAGTCTATGTTGTCAGTAGATTTGTAGGAAATCTACTCAAAATCTAATATTTTTATTTATTTTTTTATTACGCTATATAACGATTTTATATAAAAGGTGAGTGAATTAGCTACGCTTCAAAATTTTCTATTGAAGGTGTGTGAATGAGCTAAGTTGGCATTTTTTTTGGTTACAGTTTAAGATTCAATTTTAAACAAAGAATTTTGTCTTGTTTACGAAATCTTGAAAAATGTCAAAAAATTTTAGTGTAAACAATATAGATTTCGATATAAAGATTTCAAATCAAATATCCTAGATTTCTACGCAATATAAGTGCCATCATTTTGTTATTTTATTATTTAGTTTGCAGCCAGCAAAGCAGTCCGCGTTGCACGGACATATTTCGAGCAAAAAATTAACTTGAGGTATTTTGCTCAAATAAAAATTAATTGGAAAAATAGTGTTTTGCTTAAAAAAAAAGATGGCGTAACGGATTCAAGTAGTTTTAGTAAAAAGCCAGCCAGATTATAGTGAACGAAGGCTGGCAAATACATTTATAGGATGCATTTACACAATCACTCCTATCGTGAATAACAAGTGGAATTTTTGTTCACGTGAAATTTTCATTCCCCTCGAAGGGAAAAATGCTATCGTGAATCTCTCGTGAAATTTTTTCCCGCTATCCGTCCCAGTGAATGTAAAAAGGGAAGAAGATTTGTAATGCTTAAAAATTAATTGAAAATCAGACAAATTCAGGTTAAATTTGAAGAAATTCACAAATTTTAGGTTCCAAATGAAATATTTTTAACTTTAAAGTTGTGTTCTTAAATATTCTAGGTGCAGTGGAGAAAAATTCTTTAGAATACCACTGCGGTACACCACCACCCGCTATCCGTCCCAGTGAATGTAAAAAAGGGAAAAAGATTTGTAATGCTTAAAAATTAATTGAAAATCAGACAAATTCAGGTTAAATTTGAAGAAATTCACAAATTTTAGGTTCCAAATGAAATATTTTTAACTTTAAAGTTGTGTTCTTAAATATTCTAGGTGCAGTGGAGAAAAATTCTTTAGAATACCACTGCGGTGCACCACCATAAAATTTATTGTGTGTGAATCAAAGAGATTCATACTCCATAAAAAAAAGTATTGCAGGGTATTATTGGTAACTATAGTAAACTTTAAAAACTTAAAAATAAATATTTATAACAAAAATATTGAAATTATTCGACGTATTAGTTCAGTTCGCCTGCAAAAATAAAGTGAAAAAAAAACGAAGGGAAAAGTGAAAAAATTCAGGTGAAAAATATAATTCACGATAAGGGGAATCAAAACAAGGGGAAAAAATTTCATGGGAAAAATTATTCACGATTGCAATTTGGTGAGAAGTGGAAATATTTCGAGGGAAAAAATATTCACGATAGGGGTGAATATATTTACAATCTACTCGAAATCTACTAGATTTTGCTTAAAATCTATTAAGTACTGGATTGCCCTTAGACATAAACGCACTATTAGCGAACAATAAAATACAAAATTTTGGTTTTTAGCCCCCGAACGAAAAAAGAGGTGTTATAAGTTTGTAGTGTGTGTCTGTGTGTTGTCCGTGTCCACGTACAGGCCAAACGGCTGGACCGATTTTGATTTTTTTCTGTTTCAATGTTTGAAAAAAATCGGTCCAGCCGTTTATAATATATCGCACCTTCTCTCTAAGTACATATATTCGGGGGTTTTTAAAATTTTTCATTTTTGTGATTGAAATAACTTTTACCCAAGAAATAATGTCGGAATGTGCCAGCATCGTAAAGAGAACATGCTCCATGTTTGCCGCATATAGACCGCCATATAAGGCATGCTGAATCGACTACCGCGCCGTATATAATTGGACAAGGTACATTTCCAAACAGACCAATTGACGATTGTATCACGCCCATGGCCATTGCTTTATCTAAAAAAATATATAAAAAGAAGAAATCAGAAACCATAATTTATGTTATCTAAGTACGAGTATATTCTTACACACCTTTAGGATGCGTACACCTCATTGTCAGTAGCATACTACCCACTTCGGAAGTTGAATGTATAAAAACGCAAATTGCGAAAACAATAATAAAAATAATAAAGTTTTTGCAATTGCTATCACAGTACCCGCTGACCGCTTCGTATGAATTCATCATTTTATCACCATCATATACTATACAAAGAAATTATAATTTAATTTGTTTATTAATCTTTTGTATTGATTTTACATATTTAAATACTTACTGTCGGGAATACAAGAGCATTGTGAAAAAATAGTATGATTATCTGCACTGCGTACGCTTGCATCTGAACAACCAGCGTGGCAGGATGATATGTAGATTTTTCCATTGACCCCGCATATGGGTGCAAATTGTTCTTTATCGCATGTACAGTTAAGAACAGCGCTGCAAGCAGGTTCAATGACTGCTGGTCTAAAAGCAAGAATGCAAAGAAAAAATCAAGACCTGTGCCGAATTCTTGTTATGCATGAATATAGTATAGAGTGTGTACTTACGATGTACTAGTTGCTGGCTTATAGCCAGCAAAATCGTACATATTACAACCAACAAACATAAGAATGACCATACCAGCAGAATAAATCAATGCCGTTAAGGCTATCCATGCTGCGACAGCTTTTGCGGTGGGCTTAAATTTGAATATAATAAGGCCTGATGAAACAATTCCTATGCCCATAACCAGAATACCGCAAAAGGCAGTTACCATATTGGCATTATATGGAGCCAATCGAAATTGTGTCTCCAAATATTTGGGTAAGAAGGTGTAAAGTCCAGCAATGGGCAGCAAGTGAAATACAGATGAGGCTGTCCGAAACATCAAAATGTCGTTGCTTAACTGACGTCGAACAGTTTTTGGAAAATCTGATACATACATGTAAAAGTAAAAAAAATAGTTATTCTTTTAGTTGGCCTGCAGGAGAGTGATTGATTAGGCGTTAATTGTCTAAAAGCTACAAAATTACAATTAAGCGTTAAAATTGTTGTTTTTACATACATATGTATGTATGTGTGTACAAATTACAACTACATATCGTCAGCTGAAATGCAAGACCACGTAACTAACAAAAAATCAATATCTAAACACATGTCCCCATAAAATTTCAAGAAGAAACTTTACTTCAGTCACTTGCATAATTTCGTTTATAGTGCATTTAGTACTTAGGAGATTTCGGGCATAATCGAGTAGAATTCCCATATAAAACAAAATCTACTTCGTCTCTAGATTTTACTAAATCTACTTAAAATCTTGTAGAACTTAGTGTTATAACTGTGTTTTGTTTTTCAAGTTTGTACTAAAAAGTCAGCATGTGTACTTAAAAAGTTGTACGAATTGGCTTCATTGCAGTTGTTTGGTTGTTGTTTTGGAAAATTGTCCCGAAATCCAGTGTATTTGATTTGAAATCTTTATCGAAATCTATGTCGCTTACACTAAGCTTATTTGACATTTTTCAAGATGTCGTAAACAAGACAAAATCTTTGTCTAAAAATTTGTCCTAAACTATAAACCAAAAAGTGCCGACTTAGCTCATTCACACACCTTGAATAGAAAATTTTGTAGAACGTAGCTAATTCACTCACCTTTTATATAAAACCGTTGTACAAGGTAGTAAAAAATAAATAAACATACATATTAGATTTTGAGTAGATCTCGTACAAATCTACTGGCATATTAGATTTCGTTTTGTATGGGAAATCTAGTAAAAAAAAACAACTAGATTTAGCTCGAAATATTGTAAGTACTAGATTTCGAGACAATGTAAATGCCCTATAATAGGTTTTGTTTGCGATAAAAAAAATATTGATAAATGTAAAAACAAAAAACTTAGTGCAAACAGTATAGATTTTCGTAAAGATTTTTAACTAGCTCTGCTAGATTTTGTGCAGGTGTATATGCCCTATTAGTTTTTTCTCTATCCTATAAAATTTAAAAAATGTAGTTATGTGGTTTTGCATTTCAGCTAACGATATGTAATAATATAATTTAACAATTTGAAAATACGTACGAATGTATATCTTGTTTACATTAAACATTTTTTCACAAAATAACTTGCATATTTTTTTTTTCATTCGTCAATGGGACTGGAGAAGCAAATCAGATTAAAAAATTTAATGAAGCCAAAATGTTTTAGAGATTCAGGCTGCATCATTTTATGTCTATATGTACGTATATCAACATCTTCTATACCGCTGCAATTAGCATATAGAAAAGGTTTCGTGCAACAAATTTCATGAAAAAATGCATTATGTATGTAAATTAGATAATGCACACACACTTGCGTACATAGATATGTATTTATGTACATATTTATATATGCATGCATAATACTCGTAATTTACCCTTCAAACGTGGTTTTTCTTCTGCTTCTGCTAAATTCGTTCCAGCTACAGTTGCTTGATTGGCAACGCCTGGTTGTGGCTTCTTACCACGCAATTGCTTGGGAAACGAGAACATTGCAATCGATGACAACAACATAAGGCTACCAATTACCACCGGTCCCAACCACCAGGCGCCTATCCAGCGCGGATCACTTGCATCAAAGCCAGGATTTGAAAAGTTTACATACCAACGAGTGCATATAGATCCTACAATGAACCCCGATGCTGGTCCCAGAATTCGAACACCAATTGTTATGGCCATATACATTGCGGACTGCTTGCTAGCAACATTGTCATCGATATAGGGTATTCCCAAAGTTGAAACTGCAGTTTGGCCGATGCCTGAACTAAGTAAACTTCCAAAAAATATACACAGAACAATAACGGAAATTTTCGAGTGGGATACTTGTTCCATTTTACGATCTTCATTGCACTCTGTAAATAAAAATAATAAAAACTATCAATTATTATTATGCATTGTCACAGTATTACGTTTCACTATATAGTATACATATGTACAGGAAAACTCCAACCTGGTCTAATTAGAATAACAACTTACAAGTTCATACAATACCCTAAAACCAAAGGACCTCTAGAGTTTTATCTAGGAATTTATATCTTTCAACATCATCTGCCATTTTTTTCACGCAGTAATGCAAAGTTGCACAAACAACTATCTCGTAGTGCTAAAGTCTACTGCTAGATTTTCAACGACAACCCTATGTTATCTGTCAATTACACCTGGTCAGTAGTACTACTGACAATGTCACTAGTAAATCACTACAATTCCACTATTCGCATTTCCTGCAGGGTCTTATTTAGTCGTAACTCGAAAAACATCATTTGCAAAAAACTAGTTTAAAATTGTTAGTTTACATACAACTTAACCGAAAAGGAAAATTTTATTTTTACACAACATGAATAACAACAATATTATGATTAATTCTGCATTATTAAATTAAAAATCTAATTTTTTGAGTTATGACATTGTTAAAGTAAAAGAGTATGTATGTCTTTTATTTATCCAAGTTACTCACCCACCCACCAACTCACATTTCAATACAAACAGAGATGCCATATGTAATTATCTTCTAGCAGTTTCCAGTAGAGATGAGCAAAACTGTGATTTTTTAAAATAATATTGCTCTATTGCGTGATTTTTAATTCGCTGTGATCACAGTTTAGCAGTATTTTGTTTTTAGGAGTTCTGTTATTTTGAGAAAATCTAATAAGAAGACGTATTTTGAATGTAGGCTCTCGAGTTGTGGAATTATTTCGGCTCTTCTGCTTTAAAAGTATTTGTTAGTATTGGTATTTTGATAAGGATAAGGTGACCTTAATGTCTACATTTTTTTATGTACTATATGTTCTTTTCACTACTCGAGGGACGTACAGCTTATTAGACCATAGCTTCCGATCCTGGTTTTTGGGCTGCCAACATCGACACCAGGCGTACAGAAGTATGTAGTTGTTTACCCATTAGGGTTATACCGCCCAAGTTCGGTCGTCAGAACCTCGCGACAGGGGACACCAAGTCTTTTAGACAGTGGGTGAGGTTGATATTTAGAAAGTAGCGGCCATGTTGACAAATTTAAAACTTTGCCACTGCTTTCACTTTGCTATTAGAACCCTGCATATTTTTTTTACATACTTTACATAAAAAATTCATTCATAAACATAAATGTATGTATGTACATATGTAAAATTAGTTCAATAACAAAAATTCAAAATTTAAGAATCATCGACCCAGTAACAAAACATAAAATCAGAAAAAATGTCAACAATATCACAGCCCTGTACACATTAAGTCCTAGTTTACACTATGCTAGTCTTATTGCAAACCTGATTAGTTTGAGGGAGAGAGATAAGGGAAATAAAAACGTTTCTTTTCCCCTCGTCTCTCTCTAGTAACAAACTAATCAGCTTAGCAATAAGACTTGCATAGTGTAAACTAGGACTAAGCTTACTAAGGTACACTCAATCTAGGTAAGCCCATAAGACAGCTGTTTATTTCAACTGTCAACCCCCATATAAAACCAAAATAAAACAAACAAAATTATATATGGAACTTAGTTGATAGTTAGGAATTCAAATGAAAGTGAAGCTATGTACATTGTTTCATCGATAAAATCAATGTCCTTTAATATTAGAGATGACAAAAGATGACTTATAATAAATAGATGACGAAAAGAGGACACAAATTTTATAGATAACAGCGAGTTAAAATAGATGATTGTCCTCTAAAAAAAAAGAAGACGTATGGTCACCTTAATTAAGCGCACATACATATATAATTAAAAGTAACAAACCAAACAAGTTTTGTCCTAAGTTTAACAAAAATAAGCATTTACATTGTATCGAAATCTACTACTTACGAGATTTTGAGCTAAATTTAGTTCCTATTAGCTAGATTCCCCATACAAAACGAAATCCACTTTGTCAGTAGATTTGTAGGAAACTTACTCAAAATCTAATATTTTTATTTATTTTTTGCTATGCTGTACAATGATTTTATATAAAAGGTGAGTGAATTAGCTACGCTCTAAAAAATTTTCTATTGAAGGTGTGCGCATGAGCTAAGTCGGCACTTTTGGGTTACAGTTTAAGATTAAATTTTAGACAAGGATTTTGTCTTGGATACGTAGTTTTGAAAAATTTAAAAAAACGCTTAGCTTAGTTAAACGATATAGATTTTGATAAAGATTTCAAATCAAATCTACTAGATATCGACAGGAAATTTTGTAGAGCTTAGCTAGTTCACTCACTTTTTATATACATATCGCTCATTTACTTCAATAGTGTCATAACTCAAAAAAATAGTTCTTTGAGTTAATAATGCAGAATATTGCGGCATTTCGTATTTTATCTTGTGTAAAAATTTCATAGTAATAGCTTGTACCAGAAGAATATTTTGCCATGTCTTCATTGCGTTGTATGCAAATTGAAAACTTAAAACTTTTCTGTAAAACTGTTTTTTTTAGTTGTGACACTATTGATGTAAATGAGCAATATGTATGTTGTACATGGTAGTATGAAATAAATAAAACTATTAGATTTTGTACAAATCTACTGACAAAGTAGATTTCGTTTTATATGGGGAATCTAACAAATAGGAACTAAATTTAGGTGTAAATGTCGTAAGTACTATGTAAATTTCGAGACAGTGTAAATGATCTATTAAAATTTATAAAAATATTTTTATCTTACTTACCTATTGTAGAGTTCTGAGGATAATCGTCAACTTGACAGAGATTCATTTCCATGTGTCGAGCACTTATTACAGATGATATGTTTTGACCAAGTTCTTTCATTTCAAACGGTTCGGTTAACGCTTCATTAATGGTCAAATTGTTTAGGCCGTTTTTACTTAGAAAAGTTGTCGAGTGCATGAGTTGCTTTCCAAATATAAAATGAGGTAAAGCGCAAGCAAAAGCTGCAATTGAAAATAGCACCATGCCACATGCAATCCATCGAGGACGATGGCCGCGTCCAGCGTAATAAGTCAGTAACATTGCTGTACTTATTTGGCCCATTTCACTGGCACTTAGGAGGAATCCAGTAGTTGTAGATTTTAGTTGAAATAGTTTCTCTATGGTGGTTATGACTGATACAAAATATGTCACATACATGCCCTGCAGTACGTAGGCCAAAAGAAAGACCACCATAAATGTATGAGTAGAAGCCAAACTATTGGCCCATTTTGGTGTGCAGCCAAATAGCCCGCATCCTTCCTGCTGTAAGTCCTTATTATCTACACAGACATTGCTTTCTATTTTCTCCTTATATAGACCAGTTAGAGGATCATGTTCTTCGTATTTATTTGTCAGACTATTGCCTGTCTTACCATTTGTTACAGAGCCATTATTGTTGCTGTGATTTAACGAATTATCTACACTTTTTCCCTGCAATTTATCATCATTGCAGTCATTATTATTGCTAACTTCACCATCATAAACGTTATCACTTGGTTCGTTTGAATTGTTAGCTGTTTTTAAATGTGCTTCATTTTTATTAAGATTTTCCAATAGAGGAGTCCACACTTGTGTTGAGTCACGGCGTTTGTCACTTACATTTATATTCGTGTGACAATTATCAGCTTGCAGATTTTCACTAGCTGTGTTCGCTTGTCTTCTCTCAAAAGAACATTCTGCTGCAGGGGTTTGATCGAGATTTGCCGTGTTATCGACATTTTTGGTAACCGCTGAATGCATAATTAGTTTGCCAAAGTAAATAATTCGAAATGTTTTTTCAAGAAATGCCGATTTCTAACATCTAGTAGCATGCGTTTTTATTTTATTTATTTATGAGACGGACTATGGATGCATTTACATATGTACATATGCGCATATGTATGGATGTATGTATACATGTATGTATGTACGTATGTGTGTGTGTGTGTATGTGTTTTTATATTCTTGACCGGGCTACGTCAAGATATTTTTATCCATGTTACTTGTTTTCTTATTATTTGTAATCCTTTGTGTTTTTGTTTATTGTAAATACATGCTAAGTTGTGTTTGAGGTAGATTTGTTAATATTGGCAGTATAGCAGAATCTGTGGATATTAAAAAATAAAGAAATATTTGAAGTGCACGTTTTCACTTGTAATCATCATTGTTGCGGTCATGTGAATGACAACAACTTCGTTTTGAAATCGCAAAATTTCAAAAAGGGAAAACAGTGTTCCTTTTAGCAGATATTATTTCAGTGCATTCGAAATTAAGTTCAGATAAAATATCACAAGCTTACGAAACCTTAAAACCAAATAGAAGAGCTTTCTAATTGAAAATTTTCGATTTCAAAAAGGAAATGGTTTTCAGAACATGACCGTATATAAATTTCATTAAACATTTCAAAACTAATCTACAAATCCACCACCATGGTTAACACAGTTAACAAACCAACCAACGAATATTTGAAACGATATTCGCGAATACGAATACGAATATTTAATGTGATATTTATAGACATTAAATTAGGGTTCTATTTATGCCTGCAATATGAAGTATTAAAAATTGTTATGAAAAAGAACTTCATACTCCTTCCTGTTGGCGTACTTTAAGGGCCATTTTCACAACTTACCTTTAGCAAAAGGTAGGATTTTGTCTGCCCGATAAATAAATAAAATAATAATAAAATAAATTTTTTATATGTATTATTATTAATAATAATAATATTTAATGGATAAAAAAAATAATAATTGAAGGTATTATAATGCAAAGCCATTTATCGGGCAGACATAATCCTGCCTTTAGCTAAAAGCAAGTCGTGAAAATGGCCCTTAAGTTTATAAAAACTACAAAAAATTTAATAAATAATATTGGAAAATCATACAAAGCACAAATTTATAGTTATAAAAAATTTAATGGATTCGTACAAACTAACAGCCTTATTTATAAAAATCATTAAGGTTTTTTAAGAAAAATTTTGTATGAAAATTTGTGTTAAAAACCCTTTATAAAGCCTTAAAAAGTTTTATAAATAAGGAGATCATCAGGGACCCTTTACCCAAAGTTTCTTAGAACAACTAGAGTTATTATGTTATAAACTTTCATTTAAACAAATGAGAAGCTCAACAACAAATAACAAAGTTGAAACAAGAACTCAATAATCAACATGTTTTTTATTTTCTTTACCATTACTACATTGTCTGACTTTTTTTCAGCTTCAAATTGTAGTTGTAAAAGTATGTAAAAAGAAAATAAATGTAAATAACAGCTATTTAAGAATAAAGTGTTGCCACACAAGTATTTTTGACCTGGTGCAGTCAATTTAATTAAAAATTAAAAATTTTAAACTTAAATTTCAACAATTCCCATAAAAAAATCACTAATTATTAAATTGACTGCACCAGGTCAAAAATACTTGTGTGGCAACACTCTATTCTTAAATAGCTGTTGTTGTTATTTACATTTATTTTCTTTTTACATACTTTTACAACTACAATTTGAAGCTGAAAAAAAGTCAGCCAATGTAGTAATGGTAAAGAAAATAAAAAACATGTTGATTATTGAGTTCTTGTTTCAACTTTGTTATTTGTTGTTTAAACGAAAGTTTATAACATAATAACTCTAGTTGTTCTAAGAAACTTTGGGTAAAGGTTCCCTGATGATCTGCATTAGCAACAGTGAAATGCGCATAGGATCCAGCTAAACCCCTCAATAATCAATTTCAATGTATTTTTAATAAAAAAATATTTTACTTAATAAGTAAAATATTAATTTGCGATTATTAGTGCGTTTAAAAAAAATTTTAAACTTAAATTTCAACAATTCCCATAAAAAAATCACTAATTATATTTATTTCAATTTAAGGAATAGACAATCACCCTTATTCCAGTTGTCGATATCGACGTCACCTTAATACAATACCAAAAGAAAAGAACCGACTCCTGTTGGCAGGTTTATGGTATTTTCCAGATCTTAGGAAACAGAAATAAATTGTAAGTAGCACAAAATTTTTCTTGAGAGGGAGTAAACAAGCCCCAAGTTTTTGGTATTGTGTTAAAGTGACGCCGATATCGACAACTGGAATTAGGCTGAATGTTCTTGTGCCCAACTGAAAAAACAAAAAAAATTTGAATAATTAACATTAAAAAAGTTAAAGTACTTTTCTTCACCTCAAGCGGGGAATGTTTATTTTCAAAAATAAGATATAAATTTAGAAGCTTTTTCTTCATAAAACTTATTATGATGAAGCGCGTAAAGAAGAACAACGTATCTTTCAGAGATCTGTATTTTTTAATTTCATGATCTTTACTTTCATCTAGTCGCGTACGCTACGGATTTTGAGTAAGAGGGCTTGAAGATACTCGTAGCTCTCCCCCTTATTGCGAATGGCGTCGTCGACGTCTCATCAAGACGACAGTAAAAATTGTCATTGGTCTACTCTTTGTCGACAACAATTGGCTACTATTAACATGCTACATTAATTTACAAAGTCTTAGAGATTTGTAAGAGATTGTTAATAAGAGCCTAATGTTGCCGGAAAAGAGTAGACAACTGATAATATTTACTGTCGTCTTGATGTGACGTCGACGACGCCTTTCACATTCTGTTTCGTCATCTTCAAGTATTTTATTGTTTATATATTGGATCAATAAAGTTTGCTATATGAAAATGTATCATGTCAATGCATTCCCATTTAATTTATTATAGAAATTTGTGTTTCGTATAATTTTTAAATTCCGATAAACTAATGATTAATCAGAGACGAGTGACTGACATTAAGCTAATTCATTTTACTTATCAAACGCTATTCAGTTTTTCAACGTAATGTCCTCAGAATGAGTCAGTACTCACTCACGCTGCATAATGCATTAAACACATTCACCACAGCAAGCTACCGACTATCAAATGTTAAGTATGAATACACATGTTTATATGACAATGATTCTTTTGAAGACAGCAAGGCAACAGGGCGACAGGTTGTTGTCTATGCTGATTTTGACGTTGTTCTCCAATTATACTGATTTATATTTCTTTGGCTACAATGAGCGAGCAAATGCAGTGTTGCCAGTATAATACAAAATGTGGAATGTATGATATTGTACAATTATTTCATATTATTTACCAGAAATAATATCCAAAAGTATAAGTAAGAGTAATTAATTTTTATAAATTCAAAATATATGAAAGTGGCAATACTGAAATATGTATTTGTACTTGATGCAGATGGTGCTGCTGCCATCTCCAAAATAATTAAGTAGCTTGCTACGAGGCGACAAATGCAGCTTGCGACATTTCAAGTTATGTATTCGTGTAGCCTGCTGTGGTGAATGTGTTTAATGCATAAGTTTCAAATAAACACAAGTTAGCTCATTTGGAGTTAGTTTTTGGCTGATAAAATTCAAGTGCACTATAAGTGCAGAGAATGCTTTGAGCTAGATATGATTTAATTTACTATTGATTAACATTTTTAGTCAACTTAAATTGGAAACAATTTTAAATTGTTTTCTTTAGAGACGAGAATGGCTGTGTATCGAACCGTGATCACTTTGCTTGTCAGCCATCATAACTTAACACTAATAAATACGTGTCTGAATCAAACTCTTTTTCATTAGTAATTAGTGGTTACGCTTTTTTCCTCTTGTGTGGCGCATGGCACACAGGTGTAAACCCGGCCTAAGTTAAGTTTCTTTCATGCATAACTTATAGACAATTTTATAGAATCCAACATGATTGGAAACAGTTTAAATCAACAAATACATGTCTGAATCAAAAAGTTTTTCATTAGTAATTAGTGGTTACGTTTTTTTGGGCACATGGCACATAAGAAATGCCAGATGTAAACTCAGCCTAATATGTACGTACATATGTATGTATGTATGTATATTTATGCAGTCATTTTTTTATTAAGAAATAAATATGTAAATATGCATTGTATGTATGTACATACATATATATGTAAATGTCTGTTAAATAATTGATCATAGTGCATTAAGTAATTTTTTTGTGTTTTCACTTTCTTTGTGGTACTTGTACCAATAATCGAGTGACCTTGAAAATATTTTATTTATTTTAATAAAGAACCTAAAACATTTTAACGATAACTTTTTACACACAAGTATAAGTGCACGTCTTGCAGCAATGAGCACGAAAAGTGAACTAATCTTCTGCAAAGCTGCAGACGAATCTTATCAGTAGTAACCAATACATATGCATGCACATGAATACAAGCACAAGTTTATACAGTATGTACATATATAATTATATATACATATGTGCATGCACACATGTATGTACATACTTGCGAATGCCTGAATGTAGTGCAGCATACACTTAAACTTCTTTGTACATATTTACATATGTACATACTATACTATATCCATACATTTGCATCGAGTTTCTTATTTTGATTAAAATTTCATTTAATTCTTTTATTAAGAAATTATATAATTTCCTTTCCATTATCAAACATTCCAGTCCCAAGATGCAACCGCAGATATTAGAGCGTTCGAGTGTATTATTAGTATGACCCCTATTTATAGATGTGATATTTGATATGATTTTACTTTCATATGAATTCAACCGGTATGCAACAAAAACTTTCTCAGTGAGTAGATATATGTACGTACTTTGGGATTGTGTCTTACAAAGAAACATATCATTATTCTTATAAGAATGGAAAAGGATAACCATTAAACCAATTCACAACAGCAAGCTACCGAGACTTCAAAGTGTCAAGGATAGAATATAACGTCATAACTCATAAAAAACTGCTTTTCCAGAAAACGAGTTCAAAGCTTTCAATTTACACACAACTTAATGGAACAATAAAATGTTATTTCGCTTTCAAGAGTTGAGTAAACAAGATAATTGTATTTTTACACAAAATGAAAAACGATATGAAGATTAATTTTGCATCATTAACTCAAAAATTCCATTTTTTGAGTTATGACGTTGTTTGAGTAAATGATTATTTTGACGACTGCAAGGTAACACGACGTCAGGTTGTTGTCCATGCTGATTTTGTTGTTGTAGCCCGTTTAAACTAATTTCTATTTCTTTGGCCACGATGAGCAAATACAGTGTTCCCAATGTAATACAAAATGTGGAATGAATGAATGAATGATAGCTTAAAATTATTCCCTAAAGCGAAGAAATTTCGAAACAAATTTGTTCGATATTTTTTCGCAAATCTGAAAAAATGCGAATGTTTGCTAAAGCTTCGAACTTCGAACTTCTCTCGATAGTTTTTCGAATGTATGACGGTAGCCGAGTGGATGTGTGCTAGCCTGTTGTGCCTTAATTCTGTTCGACGATTGTATCGTCTTGAAAAAAGTCGCAGTTGTGATTCTTTAAAATAATTATTATTCACTGTCTATGCTAGAAAGTTCAGGTATTTGCTTTATGATTTTGTTCCAAATATTATTTCCAACACATACTTTTTCTTATATTTTTAAAACTATTGTATAATACTTTAATTTAATTTTTATGTTGTGAAAACATGGCAATACTATTTTTATTTTTCATGATCAGAGACAACAACCATTTTTGAAGAAAATAATTTAGAGCATGATACAATTATAACAGGTACATGCACAAGCCCAGCCTGTTAATGTATACAATGCAAATAGTTGTCAAACTTTGTTTACAAGCTGCGAACATGTGAGTAGAAATTACACACTGTCTAACTACACAAAGATTGGCAACACTGAATAGTTATAATCATTCATGAATGCCGCGTCTGCAATTGTACTTTAGTTACCCTGTAATTGTTATTTTTAAAAACAAAAGGCATCTGTTTCTGACAATTATTCGTTTGTTTATACCAACAAAATGAATGTGTTTTTTGGTGTTGTAATTTTGTTGTAGTCGTGCATGTACCTAGTATAATTGTACCATGATTTACAGAATTCAAACACAAGAACTCAAAAGTATTTTCAAACAAAAACGTCCTAAATCTTCTTACTGAATTAGTGGATTAGTCTAGAAGTACCAAGTTCAAACAATGAACATATGTGCAATAACAGAAAAAAAATTGCAACGATAGCCTACTGGATGTGTGCTAGTCTGTTAGAATCCTGCAGCGTAAGTCAAGGTACGAGTATTAAAAGCAAGTAAATAAGTAGGTTAAATTAAATAAATAAATAAATAAAATAAAATTACTTTTTTACGTTTTCTGCTGCCTTTTTGTGGTATCGAAATTAGTTCGATATTCTCTCAGTTTTGATATTGCTAGCGCAACTTCGTGATCGAATGATTTTTCGGACAAAACTGAGCGTTAGCCGAACACGATAAATGTTCGAGATATAATCGAAATTGATATCAATAACGAAAGCCTTGGTCAACTGGGTAGTATCTTCTCACTCACACACATACTTTTTATCTTATCTGCTTTATGTAGGACATGAACTAAATATGTAATAGCTAGATAAGTACATTTTAATAAATTTAGGGAATGACGTACATACATATTTAGTAATTATTATGTTCATGCCAATACTTGCGGAAATAAATAGATAATTCCAAAAATTCTTTTAAATGTTTGTATCCCAGCCAGCATTTTTCACGTTTTTAATCAATTTCAAATCTTTTTCGACACCTCTGCGCGATTAAAATAATCCTGTGGTTTTCATTTATAACAACGTACATATGTTACATATTTCTCATTTCGAGTTTATGATACATATTAAATTGTTATACTTTAAATGCTTTTTAGAAATTTTTAAGAAATTTTCATGTGCATTATATTTTTCTAAAACAACAACACAACTTCTACCTTTGAAAAATAACTTTTTCTGGCTCTACTGAAAAAATTTTGATTTTCGGACATACGCTGTTATTAATGAAAACCAAAGAATCATCTCTGCGCTCACTTTTGAGGAAAAAAGAACTGTTTTGTCGGGAGAATATTATTAATTTATGAAACCGCACATTTTGCAAAAAAAAATTTTTTTTGTTCTCTAAATAAGTAGCTTTCTAGTCATTTGAATGAATCTTTTTCTAGGTTTTTCTTTTGAGCGCACTGCCAGTTTTTGGTCAACTGTTTATGACGCAACATCGTGAAACTATTTTTATATAAAACATTTTAAGAGCTCTTATGCTATGAGTAAAAACATCTCGTCTACAATTTTCTTAAAATTTATTTTTTTTTGTGTTGAAAATGGGTAAAGAAGGAAATGTAAAGAACGTCAAATATGTTGTATGTTTATTTTGCAAATAAAAACAATAATTAACTTGGACATTCATAAAAATTTAATGAAGTAAAACGTCGAAAATACAACTTTTTAAAAACATGCACAACGGCAACATTGATTTAGTAAAAGCGTAGGGTTACTTTAAATCTGTTCTGCTATAGCAGATACAATTTTTTATTAAGAATTAATTAATAATTAAAAATTACATTTGATTAATAGTTTTTAAAGAGATTTCATTATTTATAACGTATCTGTAGCAAGGGGTGATAGAGGGTTAAGACTCATTTTTAGCGTTCCGTACACCAAAGGTGAAAAGGAACCCTATTGTTGTCGCTACGCTGTCCGTCACAGGACACTTTCACGAAAACCGCAAGACCTACGGACCTGAAATTTTGCCAGAATATGTAGAACTTGGACGCTACAACTACAAATATATGAGAGCTAAAAATTAAAGGGTGTTCCAAAACGAGTAAGAAATAATTTAAAAATTCCATGTAATATACATACATTTATATATAAACACTTGAAATTTGCAAAATTATACAGACTACAGTGATTAGTAGTAGTCTTGAATTGAGCAAATACTTATTAGTTTATTAAATTCTTAAATGAGAAAGATGTATATAAGCAATTCTATTAAAATAACTATAGATAATAAAAAATAAATTTACAAAATGTTAGGCAATTAACCCATTCGTACTTTAGCCCTAAATACTGGTACTCTGTTCAACATTTCATGTGAAATTCTGCCAAAATAACTATTAAGAAAAATTGGCATGAATTCATGAAAAAATTTTGGAGAAGTAGTACTTTGTTCATCTCGGGAAAAACACATGAAATATATCTTCAACATTTTAAGTTTTAATGCTAAATAATATGCGTGGCACTTGTTTCACATAGAATTTACAACAAACAACGGCTAGTTAAAATTGTTTGCATTTAAAGTAATGAATTGTGCTCAACATTTTTCAAAAGTTTAAACAGACTAGTCTTTTACAAAAAATGATAAATATTTCCAGACAAAGCTGGATTTTGGTTTAGTATTCATCTGAAATATTCGCATACATTTTAGCGAATGCAAATAGCAAAAGTAGGCGAATTATTTGCGAATGCGAATGCGAAAGCGAATGCTAACATTCGTTACATCGCTAGTAATTAGCACTAAAATTTAAAAAAAAAATTAAAGGGTATTTTATCAGTAAATGTAATTAATTTTGACAACTTGCTGTATCTTGGAAACCGTAAGAGCCAAACTCTCTTAAAATTTTCAAAAACGCTAAAACTAAAAAATCCCAATATTAAAAAATCGCCAAGACGAAAAAATTGAATTAAAAAAAGACTAAAGCTAAAATAAATCGCCAAAAATTGAAAAAATTGCCAAAATTAAAAAACGTCATAACTAAAAAAAAGCCAAAAACCCAAAGAAATCCCAAAAACCGAAAAAGCGCCAAAAATAAGAAAAACTGCCAAAACTAGAAAAATCGTCAAAACTGAAAAAAAATACATTATGAAGTTCGTGAAGTATTACATACATATGTATGTAGTGTACGTATGGAAACCTTCGTGTGCCAGTCACAGTGTCGCACTTTACTGAATTTATTTGGAGATTTTTTTAAATAACTTTAAATTTTGCATTTCCCCCCTTTATGCTTCCACGTCCTACTCGTAAGAGCTTTACTGCCAGTTCATAGAAGCCATGTGAAAATTCTCGTCTGCCTATTTATATTGAAAACAAAAACAAAGCACTCAAAATTTGTTTTTGTTTTCATTATAAATAGACAGCCGAGAATTTTTACATGGCTTCTATAAACTGGCAGTTAATAGTTCAATAGACCTGAAATGCAAAAAAAGAAAATGAAAAATTGGTCCAAGAGTCCGTCTTCTTATCTCTGCACTTAACTTATCATATTATTAAATAAATATTAAATATAAAATAAAATAACACACATTGTCACAACCTACTCTATAAACTGTACGTGCAACTTGTGTACATATTTTTTAAACCATAAAGAAATAAATACATAAATAAATAAAGAAATATTGAAAGTGAATAGTGATTACGTTAGGAAATAAAAATTTATATATTTATGTACGAGTATAGAAGAAGTATCTACTCGTACATACATACATACATATATTTTCTTCAATACTGGTTAAACCACATTTTACTTTCAGTATGCATCATGATGTTGCGAATGCACATTAAGATCTTGTATAAATGCATCTATGAATATACATACATACACGCATATGTACGAGTATGTAAGCTTTGTGTACGTATGTATATCTGTGGCATTAAGACAGAAAGCCGCAACAAGAGCAACAAAACTTAATACCACCACCAAAGACAGGTGCGTTTGAAAAACTTGTTTTTATGCTTCACGTTGCATACAACAAGATTTTGTAACAATTTCAATTAAAAATAGTAAGTATTTATCTAATCAATTCCAATAGCAAAAAAAAAAATAGTTGTTTATCGTAAATTACGAGTATAAATATTATTTAATTAAATGTAATACTTAAAGTCATTTATAAAAGTTTGCTCGTATGTATCAGTCAACTAGGGCAAAGACCTCAATTTTTTTGAGTACACATAATTTTTTACTATTGTGTACAAAACAATTTCAGTGAAATTATATTTTTTAAATAATGACTGTTAGAATTTATTAGTTTTCTATTTTTAAGCTTTATGTTTAGTTAGTTTGTTTGTTACAATATCGATCAGCTGTTTCCTACCGTTGCAGTTACATTCCATTACATTCGGCTAACTGAGCCTTAAGATTTTTCTACTTCTACCTTAACAGTGCGTTTAGACGTACTAGTACTTGGATGTAAGTTCTGTGTACGTATTATCAACGAAAATTTCGCAAAAATGCTCGACTGTCTTGCAACTTGCATGTTTACTTTTTAATGCAGACCCAGCAAAAAATTTTAAAAAAGGTAATCGAGTTTGGAATTAAGAATTTTTGGTGGAAGCACTTCCCTACTGGATTACCAACTTAATGATTTTAACAAGGCGTGAGACTAAAATAATCGATTCTTGAGAAGTACTTACATTTTTTTATTTGTCAACATTTCACGTAATCTATTTCGTCTAAAAAATCATTCTCTTCATTTAGCAACTTCACGTAATTTTTTGTAATTTGAGGTAATGTTATTTGTAAGCGAGTAATGAAAATTGGCAATCAGAAAAGTAAGTCATTATATGGCAAGTAGTTCTAATGGTAATGTGTAATTTTTTGCTGGAGAGTTGTCCAACATTTAGTTTAGTTTTACGCGAAGCAGATAATATTGAACTTTATTCGTATTTTTTCAATGATATTTATGTCCATCAAAATTTATTAAGTGCTTGATTTATGAATATTTAAGAAAGAAAAAATATTAAATTCGATTTTAAATGTATGTACTTAAAATTAGTAAAAACTCATATAACATTACACTGCAATTCAGTTAATTTGTACTTAAGTATTAATAGGGCAACACTGTTAGGTAACTTTTCATTTACTTGCTACAAGTGAAAACAGGTCACTGTGTGGTAAAATTCCTTGGCAGTTGAGTTGGAAGTAGGCTGCAAGTGCCGAAAGTGGAGTTGTGTTAGTAAAAGAGTTTAAGTTTATTGAATTTTTTCGAACTTGCACTTACACGTGTAAACCCTGTGTAAGACAATTTTTAAAAATATGGACGTATGTACATATTTTTTTCTAAAATAGCAACCAACACCTTTTTTTTACCTTCTTGTAAATAAGCTTCAAAAAGAACTTTTTTTTTTTTTGCTTTACTGAAAAAATTCGATTTTTAGACATGCACTATTATTCATGCAAACCACAGATACACAGACACAGGGTGGCGCAGAATGAGCTACATACATATATGGTTTGAATTCTTTAGAATTTTGTGAAGAAGACTTGGAGAATTAATTATGAATCATTACACGATTGAACAACGTACAAAAATAATTGAATTTTATTTTTCAAACCAACAGTCTATTGTGTTGACACAGCGTGCATATCATCGTCATTTTAATGTGCGCATTGCACCCACAGCGTCAGCAATAAACCATATGATTGGAAATTTTCGTTAACATGGGTCTGTAAGAACCCTTCCTGGTGCCGGAAGAACTCCTACCGTGCATACTGGTCAAAATATTGAACGTGTACGGGAGAGCGTGCAGCATAGTCCATCAACATCAACAAGAAGGCATTCGACACAACTTGGACTATCACGGCGGTCGCTGCAGAGAATTTTGAGTACATTAGACTTATTCCCATATAAAGTTCAATTTGTGCAAGAATTGAAGACGACAGACTATCAGCATCTGCTTGAATATGCCATTCGCTATTTTAACTGCCCTCCACGTTCACCAGATTTAACAGCTTCTGACAGTTTTCTTGGGGATATTTGAAAGAAAGAGTGCACGTTAGCAAATCAGCACCAACATTCGAAATGAAATCATGGCCATTACACCCGAAATTTTGCGAAAAGTTACGGAAAATATGCTAAAAAGAGCAGGTATGTGCGAAACAGAAAATGGACATCACTTACAGGATATCATTTTTCAAAGATAATTGCGAAAAATTCCCCAATAATATACTGTATTTAAAAAAAATATATAATAATCGCATAAATAAAAAAGTTATAAACTATTTAAACCATATAGATCATTCTGCGCCACCCTATATAATGTCTTTTGAAATTTCTTTAGATTTTTCAAGAAGTTTGGTTAAAATCTAGAAGATAATGCTACATAGATCAACAAACAAGTGATACAGGCACCTTTATCATACAATATGCTGGTAAAATACTTGTAACAAAAATGAATTAATTACGTTCATTTTATTTCAGACTCTTACTTACGTTTGCCAATGCATAAAAATATACATATGCACTTACGTTTACGAGTATATCGTCGTGGTGAATGCAATAGGCTGTATGTCAAAAAAAATTTAATTTGTTTTATCTAGCGTTGTAAACAAAATTGGGGCTCGTGCAACTAATAATTAAAATTCCAATTTTTTTATTTATTTCGTTTATTTCTTTTGTTTAATTTTATTTTTGCTGCCACAAAACACAAAAATCTAAATCAGAACATACCAAAAAACCAACCAATATCTGCCAAACTACTCAACGTAAGCAAAAAGTTAAAAGTTGACCAAATTTTGTACGTTGCGTTGACGGACACGTACTGAATGTAACAGACCTCATAAGAAACCATGTATTTCAACTTAGCTGTCAGTTAAAAAAGGCGAAGTTTAACGCATGACGGATTCATTGTGCCCCGGCCTTCATTGTGACCCGGCCTATACTTGTAAAGGGTGTTTTTTTTTTGGGTATAGAACTTCGAATTGAAATAAAACACAAGAAAATCGTTTTAATGTCCATCAATTTGGCTTTATTGGCTCGAATAAAGCCAATTCTACAGGTCCAATTTTCAACCACTTTTTCGAGCATATGGGGCCGTATGTTGGCAATAACGCCACGAATGTTGGCTTCCAAGTCCCCTAACGTTTCTGGTTTGTTGGCGTAGACGAGCGACTTCACATACCCCCAAAGAAAATAATCCAATGGTGTCAAATCACCGATCTTGATGGCCAATTGACAGGTCCATTCCGCGAAATTATGCGCTCATCGAATATTTCCTTCAATAAATCGATTGTGACGTGCGCTGTGTGGCATGTAGCGCCGTCTTGTTGGAACCACAACTCATCCACATTCATGCCATTCAATTCGGGAACAAAATAGTCGGTTATCATGGCTCTATACCGGTCTCCATTAACGGTAACTGACTCTCCAGCATTATTTCGGAAGAAGTATGGCCCAATGACTCCACCAGCCCATAGAGCACACCAAACAGTCAGTTTTTGTGGATGTAATGGCGTCTCAAGGGTCTCATGTGGATTCTATTCACCCAAAATGCGGCAATTTTGCTTGTTGACGTAGCCATTCAACCAAAAATGAGCCTCATCACTGAACAAAATTTTGCGATGAAAATCAGCATCGAGATCAATCTCATTTTCGGCCCATACACCAAAATCACGACGCATTGCATGGTCTCGCGGCTTTAATTCTTGCACAAGCTGGATCTTGTAAGGTCGCAAGCCAAGATCTTTGCGCAAAATCTTCCATAAAGTTGATGGACAAAGCTCCAATTGCTGTGCACGGTGGCGAATCGACTCATTCGGGTCCTCTTCAACACTTTGCTCTACAGCGGCAATTGTTTCTTCGGTGCGCACTGTTCGACGTCTCTGCGGATGCGTATTATCACATAGAGTAAACGTAGTGCGAAAACGATCCATGGTTAACCGAATTAATTGCTCTGATGGACGATTATGTCGACCATAAAATGGACGGAGCTTGCGGTAAACTTTGCGAACTGAACCATTATTTTCGAAATAAATTTGCACGATTTGCAAGCGTTGTTCTTTGGTCAACCTCTTCATGATGAAATGGCAAACCAAACTAAATATTAATCACTTGACAGCTGACAAAATGGCCGCCAGTTAAAAAAGTAATGCCAACTTAAAGTTCTATACCTCAATAAAAAACACCCAATATGAATGTGAAGCATGTGTATCAATTTATAGCGGGTGCTAGACACATATATTCAGCTTCAATATGTGTGGTTGTGTGTGTTTGTTTATACCCTGCAGAAAGTGCGAATAGTGAAAATGTACTGAGTCGCTACAATTATTTGCCATACAATACTTTATGCTATAGACATTTAGCATGTGATTGTCATTGAAAATCTACTAGTAACACTAAAACAATTGACTAGGTAGTGAATTCATAGTTCTTATGGGAACATGGACACAGAATACACAGAAGTGAAGAAAGTGACAGGTAAAAAAGCTCCAATCAGGTTTTTGTTAAAATTCGTGGAAAAAAGAGAAAAGCATAGTGTATTTGATACTGTAGTGTATTACTACTTACCAATTAACACAGCTAATAAAAATTTATTGCACTAGAAAGACGTAGCAAAACAAAAACGACGACAAAATTTGAGGGAAAACGAGACAAACAGAAAAATACCCATATCTTCCGTCTCGTGACACTTCTGTGTATTCTGTGACATGGAGACAAACCAACCAGACATTTACTGGTACATTTCTATACCTTACGTACGTACAAAATTATGTATATTGATAAGTTGTTGCAAAATCCACCAGAAATACACCACATCTGTTTTATCTCTCTCTCTTTTATACTGACGAATAGAAGAGAAATTGTATACAATGTAACTACTACTATAATTTTAGTGTTGACAAAGAGACACTTGGACCCAGCCTGACTGCAGGGTAAAAAATATTCACACCAATAGTAGGTATATGGATGAGTATATTTGGTAAACAAACGCAAACAAAATACATATATTGAAGATGAATACTGAGAAGATGAATATTGAGGCACCCGCTTAACAAACTTCTCAATTTAACAAATAGATTCTGTCGTTATTGTATTGTTTGTTAGGCCGGGAAATCACTGTACATTTTAGAAATATTGAATGTTGCACAACTAAACGCACGCTTGGATTGCTAAGCGCACGCTTCGAAACTCGTAATACTTCTTGCCATTTGCAACATGTTTAACTTTGTATGTATGTATGAATGTGCAATATGTGTGTTGATGTTGGTGCAAGTTTTAGCGTTTGATTTCAAAATCAGTGAAATGGAAATCACCAGGAGAAATGAAAGTAAAAAGTATATTTTAGTAGGTATACAATTTATTAAAGTATTGAAGAACATTATGTAGAAAAAAAAAACAATTTCCGAGTTACTCGAATAATAGAATATTAAAAAAAAAACCTTTAATAACATGACTGGCAACTTTACTAGATATCAACGGCCAACAGTATGAAGCCATATTTACCAACTTATATGGGATGTTTACTCTAAATATGATGGCATCACTAATGAACTCTGGTCCCAAAAGTGTGAACTGGGACTAAGTTCCAGTTCAGTATATCAATCATGTATGATTGCTATATTGTGGGGGTTACATTAGTCAATTATGATCAGTCAAACTTGACTAATATTTACTATTTATTTAGTAAAAAGCAGTCGAGTGAGCAGTTCGAATATATGTTATACGAGGGTGGATCATTATATCAGCGTGTTTTTGAATTTCCCGCCTCTTGATTGATATGGCAACACTGCTTCTGTCAAGATGCAAATGTCAAGAGGCTGTCTAAATTTGAACAAGCTGCACCATCGATTTCAATGGTAAAAAAAGAGTGGTTTACTGACTTTCGTTGTAGTCGCACAAGTACAAATGACGCTAAACGTTCTGGACGGCCAATTGAGGTCAGTACATCCGAAAATTTTGAAAAAAAACCACCATATGGTGTTGGCCGATCGAAGAGTAAAAGCGTGTGAGATTGTTGATGCATAGGCATTTCATATGGCAGTGTAGTTTCGATTTTAAATGATCAGCTGGGTTTAAGAAAGTTGTCTGCAAGATGGGTGCTCTCAATTGACAATAAACGTGAACGTGTGAAAACTTCAAAGGATTGTTTGGAGTTGATTAACCGCAATCCGAACGAGTTTTTGTGGCCTTTTGTAATTGTGGATGAAACATGGATTCATTACTGTACTCCGGAGACCAAGCAGCAGTCTAAACCTGCTCCGAAGATGGCCAAGGTTAGTTTGTCGGTCAATAAGGTGATGGCAACAGTTTTTTGCGATGCACGCGGGATAATCCACATCGATTACCTTCAAAAGGGAAACACAATAAACGGCGAATATTATGCCAACTTATTGGACCGATTGGACGACCCCATATGGCCAAGAAAAAAGTTCTTTTTCATCAAGATAATGCACGAGTGCACACGTGTGCAGTCTCAATGGCAAAACTCTATGAATTGGGCTACGAATTGGTACCTCATCCATCATATTATCCGGATTTAGCTTCTAGTGACTACTTCCTATTTCCAAACCTAAAGAAAATTCTCAGTGGAAAGAGATTTAGTTTCAACGATAAAAAAGTACTATTTCAAGGACCTCGAAAAATCCTATTTTTTTTTGGAAGGGATACAACAACTGGAGACACGTTGGACTATGGGTATTGAGTTAAAAGGAGATTATGTTGAAAAATAAATATTTGTTTTGCAAAAAAAAACTATGTTTCATTCAAAAATTCACGGACTTATTGATCCTCCCTCGTATATAGTTAACGGAATTTATTAATAGGAGAAAGATGCAACATCGCAGGTGCACAAAAGTTTCCATCATATTTTTCCTTTTGCACTCCTTAATAATGTGATAGAAACTTTGTTAAACGCAATGATGAATATATCCTGCATGACTACCGATCAAATGATCGGGCAATTGACTGATACTATTATTGTAGGGTGTTTTAAAATGGTAAATTAGAATTTTAACTCATTACGTTCTTGTCGTTGTTTATGAGCGCTGTAACTATCTAGCTTAGATATAATGAACATATCCTACTTGAATACATATGTATGTATATGTTTAATAGACAAGGAGTTAGGCCGAGTTTACATCTCTGTGTCATGTCCAGTGTTTTTATACGGGATTTCCCGGGAAAAATTTCCCGGGATCCCGCACATTTTCCGGGAAAGAAATCCCGGGAAATTTGTGCGGGAATTCCCGGGATTTTTTTTTAATATTTTGTTATGGAAAGTTTAGTTTTATATGTAGCTAAAATTTTAATTCTACCACAATTCGTAAAAGTAAAAACAGAAATGCGCAAGGAAATAAACGGAAACTTACAAAATAATTACAGATTCTCTTTGGTAATAATAACGATTCTATTAATGGTTATTCTGTACTAAAGTCCTATTTCCAAAGAAATATTTTGCAAGATTTTTTTAATAATATAATTTTTTTTACTTAGATCAATGCATTTGGCTTTGCATATACATATAATATTGGTATTTATGCATTACTATTATATAAAGAACTGAAATGGTATTATTTTTTTGACTAATCGTATAACAGTGTATTTAAAATACATTCTTACTGCGGCAAACCATCAACCACCCGACGTAATGTTTTTAAAAAACGTTATTATTCAATCATTCTCATGAATTATACTTTGTTTTTTGTTGAAATATATTAAGTTTAGAAATATTTTGTATTGTTTTGCATTGGGCGGGAATTCCCGGGAAACCGAAAAGTCATTCCCGCTTTCCCGGGAAATGAAAAAGTCCGGGAAAAGAAAAACTCTAGTCATGTCCCCAAAAAAGCGTAACCACTAATTACTAATGAAAAACTATTTGATTTAAACAGGTATTTATTGCCTTAAACAGTTTCATATGTAACTAATAGACAATTTTATAAAATCGAACATGAATGGAAATTGTTTAAATCAATAAATACATGTCTGAATCTAACAGTTTTTCATTAGTAATTAGTGGTTACGTTTTATTGGGCACATGACACACAGACGTAAAACCGGTCTTACGTACATACATTTATAGATATTTTTGCACATAAACTTGCATAAAAGTAAAAACGTAGAAGTGTTCGTTAAAGTGTGTATTGAATGCGAATAGTTATAATTCGCCAGCATTTTGAGTTAAAATCCTAATATCTTAATTTTATTTTACCTTGATCTAGATGAAATGCTTTCGTTTTGGCAAGCAAGGTCTTTGTATTGTTAAGCGACTTCCGGATCACTGTATTGCTTAGCAAGAAAAGATCCGATAACAATAAAAGTTTATATACATTTCCCATTCTCTATTTATATAGTGTATAGATACAAAGTTGCGCAACACTTTAACCATGAGCATCAACTTTGAAGCCGAAGCGCTGATTGCTTGTTTGCTGCGTTATGAAACAGTACACTGTGGCTGACTTCCAAAACGTATATGTGACGCGCAAAATAGAAAGGGACCAAAGGGTAAAAACCGGTTTTGTTCAGGAGAGCCATTTTAAAGATTTAAATACGTGTATCTTTGGTGTACCATCACCATCATAAAACGCGCATATCTCTGGGAGGGAACACTTTTGGGGCATGGGATCGGTCTCATTCGATGCTCAGATGTTGCCCACATAAAAAAAAAGTGAAAATTGATTTTTTTTTACCCTTAGGTCTCTTTCTCTAGTGTACATCACCAAGAGAGAGAGAGAGAGAGAGAGAGAGAAGGCCAGCTATGTTGTACATTGTCAATGCTTTGTACTGTTTCGTTATGAAACACCAGGAATGTAGCTGAAGATGTGCGATAGCTTTCCGTGAGCACCTGCCATTACGGCCTTATCTCACGGGTGCCAAAGCACCGGGTGTGGGTTAGACGCCAGACCAACGCCCCCATGCACCCTTTTAGAATGAACCTATGGCCCATTCCATAGGGCACATAGGTTGCAATCTTTGAATATAGTTATCCCTGTACTATATTCAATTACCTTGCTGAGGTAATTTGAGCTATCTAAACTCTGCTGCTATGTCCGTGCCCATAGCAGCTTCTGTTGAATGGCAACAGCACCTAGAATAGTGTCTGGCTGACCGCGTCAGACCAATCACTAGCATTGATTTCACACTGGGAAGCCAAGACTATTCTCCCAGCGTTTTTGGTAGCAACCACAGCCACCACGATAATTCTCCGGCTTCCACGCTAAGGTGGTGTGTATACACCTAAGCGAGGTCCCCAAGAGAATTCCTCAACCATTGCCGGCACAGCTCAACCACTCATCCATAAAGAACGCATGCCTGTGTCGCCAAATAACCAGTGCCTACTCCACACTTACCAAAATCATCCCTTTAACCCCTTAGGGGTCTACCCCTTTGGGGTAGGACGAACTCGGCATTTCAGCAAAGGAAACTGACGACCGCTACACGCACTCAAAACTTCAAAGCAGCTCGGCTGTCGGGCAACCGGCACCCGTGGCACCAGAAGTAGCCTCTGGTTAGACCTCGAAGTTCCACCACAAGGGCTTCACCTCTATCGTCTTTTGAACTCAGGGGCAGTTCTAGGTGACGCTGCACCTAACTGACATCAACAGGACCTGTCTTCCTTTTGTTATAAATATGTGCACATCCGTTACTCTGTTTATGTTCAGAGATTGGGTAGTAACACATAAGTTCTATGGGTAATGTACCAAAGGTACGCCAATGGAAAAAGCCACATCACCCCAGCTGGGGCCCCGGGGTTGCCACGCCCGTAGTCCATTACAGACTCCCCTGGGGGGGGGGAATGTAGCTGAAGGTGAGAAGGAGACGAATCTTTTAGTGTCCTCGTAGGCAGGCATGCACAGATGTTAAGGGTTTAATACAATGACTTTTGGTGTAAGCTTGCAGGACATTGATCAAGAAAAAAAACTTAGACGATTTTCTGCGTCATTGCCCTGTACTACAACGAAGAGAATTGCCATCATGGACGCGACGCTCTTAAACACAGGGACTTTTTCGACGTTGCTAGGGCTGAAATGTGGTAGTTAGTGGCTTTATACTGAGATCTGGTTGGCTCGATAGTAGTGACTTCGCTTAAGCAGTCTCTGTGCTATCACAACGAACCAGAAGGGTTCTGAGTAAGGGATTCTGACTGTTCTTACCCTTACCTAACCAAACTTATGTTTACTGTATATGTATGTATATGTAAGTATGCATATGTTCCTTTCTCTCCTCGAGGAAGCATAGGGTCATAAAAAGGTGATTCTAATAATCTCGATCTTCATTTCGATGCTGGACTTTGTTCCACTTCATACGCAATCTCCCTACTCGTCTGCTTCCCTGCGGGTTCCAATCTAGGCATTTCTTAGAAATATCATGGTCTGGTTTATGGTGGGTGTGACTTATCCAACTCCATTTCCGCTTACTTAATTTCATTCTAATAGGCTACTGATTTACCTCGACCCAGAGTTGGTTGTTGGATAATGTTGCAGGCCAGAAAATCTGTAAGATTTTGCGGAAGCATTTGTTGAGAAATACCTGAAGGCATTGTATGTCACGTGGTGCCATGTTCCAAGTCTCACATCCATATAACAGAGTGGATCATATATTAGAATTAAATAATTTGATTTTGGTTTGTTTCGAAATATTAGAAGATTTTCAAACCGGGTTTAACTGTGCAAATGCACTCTGCGCCCTATTTATACGACTAGATATATCTGCTGCTGATCCACCAGTTGTGTCAATTGTGCTACCTAGGTAGCAGAAGGACTTAACATCTTCAATCTCTTGATCACATACGAAGAAATGGCGATATCTGTTACTATTGATGCGGAGAGATTTTATTTTGGGTATATTTATCTTCAGCCCAACCAATTTTGCGACGTCACTGATGCTGGAAATTTTCGCCTGCATCTCTGAGAATGAGTGGGTAAGTAGACATATGTCATTGGCATAGAGTAGGTGCTCCAACCGTCCTTGCAAGAACCACGTAATACCTCTATTATGATGGCTTGTTACCTTCTGCATCACAGCAAGTATGTACATACATATATACATATGTATGTATGTATGTATGTTTGTAAGAAATCCTCACAATTTATGTGTATTCGATTTTTACATTTTTACTTTCCTAATTTTGACTCAATTTTCGACACAGTTGTGTTTGCATGTGTGTAATTCGGGGTGAAAACTTTTCTATTTCTATGTGGATTGAGGGAAACGAAATTCCCGATTACACTGGCCAAAAGGGGAATCCAATTATCATAGACTCTAAGATGAAGGAAGAAGCGGAGGAAAGTTGGCGAGCGACGAAAACTTGAAAAACTTCTAAAATTATGTGGAGCTCCTATGATCCTAAATCGACTAAATTCCTTTTATCACTAACCAGAGGCAACTGTAGACTTCTAGTGGGGGTACTAACTGGACTCTGCTGGACGGCTTCGTATGCCGTCAAAATAGGACAAATACTTGACGTTACCTGCAGGAAATGTAAGGGACCTGAGGTAATTGAGACAATAGAACATCTACTGTGCCACTGTCCGGCTCTATGCCGCGCTAAAAATAACTGTCTTTGTGACCACACTTTTCGGAGTCTTAAACTTGTATCGGCAATGGAAATGTGTCGATTACTAAGGTTTGTTAAATCTGTGTGGGAGTCATTCGATACAGGCACCACGAACTAGGCTGTCATACTTACAGGTTTCTTGTCATCTGCTGGTAGTTCTAAGGATCAATCCTAGTCTATGCGATGTCCGTGACCACCCAGACTAACCTAACCTAAACTAACCTTTCTTTTTTCTAACGAAAACAGATTCAATGACTAATAGCAAATAAGAGCAATTAAAGCAATAGCTTTTTTTGGTTGCTAAAATTTATTTAATTTAAGTAAATAAAACATTTATAATCAAAAGAAATAACTTTCCAAGTACATACAAACATAGTACATACATACATACATACTGAATAAATTACAATGTTATTATTATAAAAATTTTATCATCGATTCAAGTTGAGTCGTTTCGAATATGGCACGATTGGTATTCAAGTAACAATAATAAATACAAGAGTCGAAAAAAGTGTATAAACCGGTCTTGAAACTATTTCGCCTGGCCGATAAAAAATTCCAAAATGAAATTAACAGAAAAAATATTTTTGAAAGTTACCCACATGTTATTGTTGTTGATTACTGTGTGTGTGTTTTTTTTTTGGATGTCAGTTGTTTGTTTGTTTCAAAGTACATTTGTATGTATATACATACAATCATACATATTTATGCAGTATAGACATACATATGTATGTATGGATGTATGTACGAGTACATAAATTTATACAAGCATATGTGTGGATATGTTTGTTACACTGTATGTCTGCAATGCTCATGTGCTTGAATGTAACCATCAAATGTTAATAAAAAATCTATCATTATAATCAAAATGTACATACATATGTATTTATGTACGTATGCTTGTGGGTATATGTATATGTAAATTTGTATATCGTTACCTTAATATACATACAAAGGCCCTAAGTCATTATTTTTTGGAAATCGAGTTTTTTGTATATTTCGATAGAAGAACATATAATGTATCGAAAAATTCAAAAATCTCAATTTCAAAAAAATAATGAGTTAGGGCCTTTCTATTTTAAGGTAACGATATGTATGTTGTATGTACGCATGTATATTTCGCGTAGACAGACACCTGATGGTTTTTTAATGTAATTTGGGATATTAGCATTATTTATAATATACTCGTGCATACGTACAGTAATATCTCGATAATGCGGACACGCGATTTTCTGGAATATTTTCAGAGGATGTGTTTCAATAATCTGGACACTACTACAAGTCTGACTGTATTACTTTTTTACGCCTTTTTTTATAAAAATTCCGAAAATAGCGTTAAATAATAATATGTGAATGGCTTTGGCCCCTTAGAAAAAAAGGTTATTTTTTAGTTTTATTTTTGCTTAGAAAATAGCAATAACTTTTTGAATTTATTTTTTTTTTTAGAAAATATGAATTTTCAAACCGAAGAAAGATAATCTTCTGGTTTAAAATTAATATTAACCGATTTAAGAATTTATCACCAGAGTCCTCGCAAAAACTCTTATTTGTTATATTAAATAAATTTTTTTTCATATTTTACGATATTCAGTTTAAAAATTATATTACAAAAAGCAAAAACATTCTTTTGACGCAAACCTCGTGCTGAAATTTCAGATAAGGCTACTAAAAGGACGGTAGTAATGCCCTTATTACATGGGGGTATATGGTATCGTCTGGAGCTGGTAAATTACATTTTATGACTGGAATTATAGATTTGAAGTATTACATTGACATTCTTAAGGAAAAAATGCTGGAAAGGACCAAAAATCTTGGCATAAAAGGCGACTTCGTGTTCTAACAGGACATTCGCGCCAACAATAAGTCTTAGAACGCACGAAATTGGCTACTTTACAATTGCCCAAGACACCCTGGTCACGAGAATCTTATAGAATGGTGGTTACGCGACGGGAAAAGGTTTTAGACGCTCTGAAGGAAGTCGTAACACATGAACGGTATAGTATTGAGCCTGAATTATAAAAAAGTTGCTTGAAAGTATAGCACGGAGTCTTCAAGCTGTGATATCAAGCTATGGGAAAGTCAACTAAGAATTAAAAATGTATTCCATAATTTTTTTAAGTTAAGAAGAATGTAAGAATTTGTATAGTTTGAGTTTTTAATAAGAACTTATTAAAATAATTTTCTTTTCACAATATATGTGTGTCAGTGTTGCCAGTTTAGGGGATTTGTCCCCCAAATTGGGGATTTTTTCGCGATTGAGGATACAAATTTCGTGTTTGGGGATCTGGGGATTTGTTGGGGATGATAACCAAATTTTAAAGGATTTTTGGGGAATTTTTTTATAACTGATGGTAACAAGAATGATTTTTGAGCTAAGAAATGTGCGTCTGGCAAGTCTTGAAAAATACATGCCAAAAATTAATAATTTGCGTGTTGTTTAAATTTTTGGTCACAAATAATTGTTGTGCTGCATTTTTTAAACGAAAATTGTTTAATAAATAAACATTAAATGCACAATAACACATAAAGTGACATTTGATATCGAGATGAATTAATCAGGCCGTGAGCTCTGATGATTATATCACAACGCTGCCATAATATTAATAAATTGAGTCTATACGTGATGAATTTTCATCATGATATCAATTTGACATTCCTCATGATATAAATTTATCAGGTGTGGACACTATGTAATAAACAAGAAGTATCAAGGCATATTAACCAACAATGAAAACTACCAGAATAGAAATACATAACAAAATGCAATATGACTTATTGGAAGCACTTCTTAGAATAAACAAAGTGCTAATTCACACGGTGAAATTTATGACGTCTATTTTTCTTAATTCTCTTTGAAGTTGCTACCAAAAATTCCTTGCATTGATACGATGTTTTTTTAGAACGTCTAATTTTACTTCTCTCCACTCATATAGCCAATAAGCTAGAAGAGTAACAATAAAAAATAACAATAAGATAGAAGAGTAACATTGAAACGTAACAACAATAACAACAAGAGCTATGTAAAGAGAAATATAAAAAAAACCATGGAAAACAGAAATCGAGTCATTTTTTCTACCCCTCTTTCTTCTCTAGCCCGTTCGCTTACAAACAAAAAGTGACGTCGAAAAATATACTTCATAAAAGTCTACGTGTGAATTAGGTGAAAGACTTTAAATAAAAATAATTCAATTTGTTGTGACAATTTTGAATAAAAAAACTCAATTTGGTGATTTTTCGGGGATGACAAATCAAAAATTGGGGATAAGCTCTAGAAAAAAAACTGACAACACTGATGTGTGTATGTATATGTATGTAGGTGGGTATGTAAGTACATAATATACTTATAGCAAATAAAAAAACAAAAAATTAACATTTATAATCCGAATTATCCGGATAGTACTGTATTTCGCTTACACGCCCATCATATTAATACACAGCAGAAGCATATACATACTTACATAAATAGTATGGACATATCGAGTCATAACCGCACAAAAAGCTTAAGAACAAAAACAAAACTTTACAGGAGAAGGTTTTTTTTAATTATCTTCGCTGTTATTTCAGTTAATTCATTGAATTTTAGTATTTAGGTGTTATTATGCTAAATATAAGTAACGCAACGAATTTTAAGTAAATATTACTATGATAACGGTATTTTTTGTCCCTTAAGCTTTTTTTGCTGTCTCCCTGACAACCTAATGTGTATATTTTTGTGTTGGTTAAGCTAAAAAAAATTTAAGAAGAAGAAAATATCAGTTTTTTACGTAAACTTGTCTCCAAATTGCTTAATTATTGGCTTCTTGATCGGCTCCATGTAGTGAATCTTCTACAGACTTATGACTTTTCAAATTAAAGAGTTCGCTATTAAATTTTTTGTGCATAGTTTTACTGATAGAAAGAATTTTCAAGTCCATATACTCTGTGAATAAATTTTTAATCTCAGTGTTTTTGCCTGGATCGAGTAATCAAATTTAAATCATTATAAACTGTTTCAGAGTTATCAAAATAACCATATTTAAGACATATGGATGATTTTTCTTTTCAAGTTTGGAAACATAGCCTTTAAAACAATGGTAACTCACTTCAATACAATCATATTTTTTGGATTAGGTGTAGAGTTGAATAATGGGCTTTATCGTGATTCGTGTATTTCGACTTCGACTAAAAAAATTTGGTTCTAGATTACAAAATACGTTATTTATGTACTTTTATTTTTTTGTAGAAAGAATTGTAATGATATGTTCGTGGATTTACATAATATTTGTTTACAAGTATGTATGTATATACGCAGATTTTTTTGCACGAAAATATGGTTTCCTCTATCGTCTATATATACACATTTAACCTTATAAAATAATGAAAACGAATTATAACTATTGCTACCCAATTTTTAGCTAGAGCCGTTGAAAAAAGTCTGTCCGAAAAAACTTGGTTTCATCCCATTAAAGGACTATCATAGGCCATATTTAGGGGAAAATTATGTAGAAGAAAGATGTTGCGGTATTTGTTCTAAACAAAAATGGTTATAAAAAATGTTCCGAAAATCGCCACACTTAAAAGTTATGGTGCCAACAGTGTTTATAGCCAGGATAGGTTATTTTTTAGGTGAAAAGTGCAATGCGCATGTCCGGTAGGTACGCGAGGTATCAGTGCAATTTTTAGACACGTGATTTTTTATGGCCAGTCTATCAGAAACTGCCGGTGGAGCGAATAATATAAATACGTTGGGCAATTTGGGTGGTCTTTTACAAAACAAATATGCATGTATTTAACATTGTATGTATGCATATACGTCGTCCGATGTCGGTGAAGGGTATATAATATTCGGCTAATACGAATATATCACTCTTACTTGCTTTATTTTCAAAAGGAAACTTTAGCTTAAGTAACATGTTGCTGTTACAAAAACTGTAAACAAAAAATAATTTATACTTAAGCTTAAATTGTTTTTGCTGTAAAATTGAAACGGTATATCCTATGGTTGTAAAATTTTGACATATAATGGCAATGATAACAAATTAATGATTTTTATAAAAAAAACGCATTTCGAAAATCATCTTGGTTAAGCTTATTTGGCGGTAATGGCTCGATATGTAAATAGTTTTCATTAATAACCGCTTATGTCTTAAACTACTTTTAATTAGGACGGCTGAATTGTCTGTTCAATACGATATTTTTCGCACGATCGCGTGAATATATTTATGTGTCGATGTACTTATATATGTATTACATATGTATTTATGTAACATGTGTATATACATATATACATATATGTATATGTACATACATATGTACATATGTATATTAATACGGAATCGGCATATTCAAAATAAATCGGTAGTGCTTTGTACTTTAGGACAGATTCCTTTAAAGTTAAAGTTAGTTTTTTTTAAATTTTTTGTTTAGAAAAACGAATTCCTTGTAAAGCTTTGTTTTCTAAGAACATTTTTGTAGAAAATTTTACAGTATTGAAATGGCACCTATAAAATCCCCACCTTTTAAATCTAAAAAATTATTATAAATTTACTTCAGAAATTTAATTAAAATTTAAGCATTTTAACTCTCTGAATTCAGAGTCTAATGTCCTTATTACGGTTTACAACTCAACTAACGTTCCTTTTAACAATATATGAGTAAGAGCTAACATGAACTTTAACAGCAAGTTATTCTTACAACATTTGCCTTTAAAGTACCTGTTAGCTTTTAACTGTACATTGTGAAAAGGGCGGTAAGTTGAATTGAAACTGAAACAACTTAACATTAAAACAACTTAACTGTTTTTTGGTATTGTGAATTACAACTAATTTTATTTTAGTTTAAAATTTTTTAAACACACTAATAATCTCAAATTAATATTTTACTTATTGAGTAAAATATTTATTTTATTTTATTAAAAATACATTGAAATTGATTATTGAGGGGTTTAGCTGGATCCTATGCGCATTTCACTGTTGCTAATGCAGATTATCATGGAGCTTTTAATCAAAGTTTCTTAGAACAACTAGAGTATGCAATGACAAGTTGGTATACTTTTCTTAATTTGTTTGACCAAACTCGCATGTAATTATGAAATTTTTATTAAAATTTCGGTAAATTTACATAAAAACGAGTTGTTGGCATCAGAGTAATAGAATTGTGCTGTGTTTTGTGCATAAAACAAAACAGTGAGTGTTGTCAAAGTTTTTATTGAGTCATACACATTTTGCTTTACGCTTTTTTCCCAAAGTTAGAAACGTCACGCAAAGCGTTGAATTTGTATCTGACACCGCCTTTAAGCCCATGTCAGATAAAACTTTTGCTTCGCGTTGCGTTGAAGATTCGCTTTGACATCTAAGATGAAAAGTTAGGCAACTCTCAACTTTTTACATGCTTTGACAATCAGTTGATATACTTTTTTTAATTTGTCTGACCAAACTCGCATGTAAGTATGAAATTTTTATTAAAATGTCAGTAAATTTACATAAAAAACGAGTTCGTGGCATCAGAGTAGTCGAATTGTGCTGTTTTTATACATAAAACCGAATAGTGAAACAAAAAGTGGGTGTTGTCAAAGTTTTCATTGTGTAAAGGCCGGGGCACAATGAATCCGTCATGCGTTAAACTTCGCCTTTTTCAACTGACAGCTAAGTTGAAATACATGGTTTCTTATGAGGGCTGTTACATTCAGTACGTGCCCGTCAACGCAAAGTACAAAAACTGATCAACTTTTAACTTTTTGCATACGTTGAGTAGTTTTACAGATATTGGTTGGTTTTTTTTTTTTTTTTTTTGTATGTTATGAATTAGGTTTTTGTGTTTTGTGGCAGCAACAATAAAATTAAGCAAAGGAAATAAACCAAATATATAAAAAAAATTGAATTTAATAAATAAAATGGAGAATCAACCTATTGAAGCTGTTCAAATGCTTACATCAATGAAGTACTCATTGTGCCAACCTCCTACGTCGGTGCGATAATGTCAGTTGAAAAAAGCAAAGGCCTTAATGCACACTTTGCTTCACGATTTTTTCCCAAAGTTAGAAATGTCACACAAAGCGTTGAAGTTGCATCTGACACCGCTTTTAGTGTGCTGTGTTATTTTGCGTACAAGTGTAATCAATTCTATAGGTTGCCAGCTTATTTTTTTCACAGACAAAGTAATTGCAAAATATTTATTTTATACAGAAAAGAACTGCACAGAACAGCAACAGAAAGTAAAGACTAATGAAGCCTTAAAGAATTCTTTATGGATATAAATTCAGTTAAATAAATTTAATAATTTTTTAAAATATAGTTTTTTTTATATAAAATTTTTTAATATAGTTCTTAGAAGGGCTGAATTATTAACAGTTGACTGTTTTTTAATTTTGCACTGCTAGTTAGCAACGAAAAAATACAACACACCGTTGCCAATGAAATGACGCTGTCATTTAATGGCAAATTCAGATTGTCTAATTTTGAAACAATGAGAAATTTAGTAAACAATTGCTGAGTATATTTTGTTAAAAAGAATTTTGCTAGTGTTTGTTTTATCATACTTCATTATAATATTTTCAAAGTTTGTTAGAGGCTTTTGTGTAAAATTTTCTTAAGTGTGTGTTATTGATAGTTTCTTTATTCAATTATTGAAATAGTAAAACAGAAGTTGGTTCGCCATTTATAATCGAGCCATTAATTACGAAAAGATACACACACACCTTCGCCAATAAGCTGAAGCTGTCGTTCAATGACAAATTCAGATTGTCTAATTTTGAAACAAGAAGAAATTAAGTAAACAATATTCACTGAGTATCTTTTGTTGAAAAGAATCAATTAATAGAATGGAAGGTAGGCCCTAATATAGTAAAATGCGTCACTAATAGAAAGAAAACAGTACGCATTATAAATAAATATTCCTGCACATACCCTCTGCGGAATGGAATTCCACATAGGGTTCTCCCTTATCCGTAATTCTTTTTCTTATAGCATGCAACAAATTATGCTTCGTCATCTCCGTTTATAAAGAAATTGATTTTGCGCATACGCCGATGATTTCAATCTAAATATTAGACTACCAAGAAATAAACAACATACTACAAATATGGATATCATCATTAACGACATAAACAACTGGTGCGAATCTTCAGGAGCTACTATTATAGTCTACATATATACTATATAGACTATAGTCACATATTTCATATATAATATTTTCAAAATATGTTAGAGGCTTTTGTGTGAAATTTTCTTCAAAAGTCTGTGTTATTGACAGTTTCTTTATTCAATTATTAGATTTACTGCCAGTTTATAGAAGACAAATAAAAATTCAAGAGATGCCACTTAAACTTAAACTTTGTTTCACTTCTGCACATCCAGAGTTTATTGTGACAAATTTTTCACTATGCCACGAAGTAACTATCATAACGAAGGAAAAATAAATTCAGTAAAGTGCGACTATGACTCGCGCACATAGGGTTCCGTACGAACACTAGATATGTAATTTAATACAAACTTCATCCTATATAATATATAGTTTTGGCATTTTTTTCGTTTTTGGGGTCTTTTCGGTTTTTTTGTTTTGTCGTTTTTTTCGGTTTTGGCGATTTTTTTAAGTTTTGGCTCTTTTTTAGTTTAGACACTTTATTTTCTTGTTTTGGCGATTTTTTCGGTTTTTGGCGTTTTTTCATTTTGGCGTTTTTTTTATTTTTGGCGATTTTTTTTAATTTTTGCGATTTTTTGTTTATTAATTTTTTTTTCGTTTTGGCGACATTTTCGCGTTTTGGCGAATTTTTTCAATTTTTTGCGTTTTTTTTCATTTTGGCGTTTTTTTTTCATTTTGGAGATTTTTTCGAATTTGGCGATTTATTTAAGTGTTAGAATTTTTTTTTTAATTTTGGCGATTTTTTTCGTTTTGGCGATTTTTTTTCATTTTTGGCGATTTTTTTTGGTTTGGCGATTTTATAATTTTCGGTTTTTTTAGTTTTACCGTTTTTGAAAATTTCAAGTGTTTGCCTCTTACGGTTTCCAAGATATAGCAAATTGTCAAAATTACATAGTCAAAATTGCATTAACTGATGGACCACCCTTTAATTTAAATTGTTTAAATGTTAGTGTTAATTGTTGTAGTCTGTATAAAAATACACTAATTTTACAAATTTCAAGTTTCAATATACATATGTTCATACAATTGTATGTATATTACATGGGATTTTAACATATTTCATTGCTCGTTTTGGAACACCCTTTAATTTTTAATTCTCATGTATTTGTTGTTGTAGCGGCCAAGGTTCTACATACTGTGTCCAAATTTCAGGTCCGTAGCTCTTACGGTTCCTGAGAAAATACCGTGTGACGGACAGACGGACAGCGTAGCGAAAACAATAGGATTCCTTTTCACCTTTGGTGTACGGAACCCTAAAAAACGAATGAAATGAACGAAAAATAAAGCAAGTTTGCGAATACAAGAAAAACCTCTTTTAGAAAAGCAAAGTTTTCTTTGCAAAGTCTTAAGTTTATAGAAGACTTACGAAAAGAGTATAATGGGTGGAGATTAAAGACTTTGATGTACTCACAAAGTTGCTTTGTTCTTCGTCCGTTTCTTTTGTGTTTTTCCTTTGTTATGTATACTTATTATACTATGCTCACACTTATATTTTTAAGCATGTTCAAGTCGAGTTTTTTTTTAACAAAACACAACCGTTCACATTATATTTGAGATGTTTAAGGTTGACGTTTTGCTAAAAAAATTGTTGTGTTTCTAATTTTGAACAATTCTGTTTTTTATATGCTTTATTATTTTTAAACAACAAATGTTTTTAAAATTAATTAAATATTTTTTAAGCAATTATTGTGTATCAAATATTTTTTCACGTGCCGCCATTAAAATAACAACGCAAAATTGCCAGAGTTATTAAAAACGCACTGAACATACTACATTTACGTGTTCATCGAAAACAACTTATTTGAGATGTTTAACAAAACAAGTCAATGTATGGTAAAATATCTCAAAATCGGCGTGTTTGAGCTCTCAAATACGAATGAGACATTAAACACGTAAGTGTAAATATAGTATTTACTTCATAGTATAGTGAAAAGATGCCTTTGTGTGTCTATTAGAGATCTGCGTAAACAGTCTTGAAATGTAAATACGTCTTGTTTTTTAAATGCATTGTTGTAGTATGTATTATACTAAACCAATAATAAATGATGTCGTATTGGTGTACGTGCATATGAGTCTTTTCAAGCGATGTCGCAAAGACTTGTTGTTCGTAACAAATACTCAAATGAAGTAGTGTTGATACGTGTATGCTTGTTATTTTTCATATTGTACCTTTGAGTGTGTGTGTAAGATGTAGATGGTAAGCTATTGTGTGTTTTAGGGAGGCTTTTTTAAAGCAAGCGCACACAACTAATGTCAATGCATGTGTGCGTTTGTATGTGCCCAGAAAAATCAAAGAGCATACACACAACTTATGTGTATATGTACATATGTACATGCATGACGTTTGTATACGCGGCCATGCGTATGAAAAATCAAGCATCACAAATTCTTCCGTCACGAAGTATTTTCTTCTGTACTCCTATACCTACAATACTGAAACAAATTTCTTGCAAACAGTGTTGTTTAGCGTTTGTTTTTGAAGACTACGATGTAGTAAAGCATTTGAAAAATACCTCATGTCTTAAAAGTCTTTGCAAGGGGTCTTGTGCAGGACTTTAGTTTCTGAACACTAAACAAAGTTTAAACTAAAATTAAAAAAACTTCAAATTAAACTTTGCGTGTCTAAAAGGGTCAAAGTCTGTACTCAGCTCCTTTATATTTTTCTTTCAATCCTCAAGACTTTGAAAAGTAAAATTTGCGTGTGCACAAGAGGTCTTACGCGAATCTATACTTTATACATGGATAATAGTGTGCCATAACCGCCAAAAAAAATCTTCAGCGACATAATTTTCGAATTTAATTTTTTCACCAAAATCGATTATTTGCGATCCTAAAAATCGATTTTCGTCAAAAAAAAAAAAAAACTATGACCAAAAAATGTGTCGGTCAAGCTTTTTTCCCGGTTATAGCTCGATATGTAAAGGAAAAACATGTTAAACGAGGCACAAAATATAACAAACAGTATGGCGCAAAGTAACCGTATAATCGAGTTTCAGCTGTTCTTCGAATTTTTTTTTAGTTTGTTTGATGTAAAAAGCTTTACGAATAAAGCACTTTGCCCATCAAAATGAATGAATTTGCAATTGCTCTGATTTACACGGGCATAATTGTGCTGGCATAACATGCCAGTTTGTAGGTGAGAGAGGCAAAGAGAGTGGTTTTGCGGTTGGCATAATTTTTCAACCAGCTTCAACCCCGCATTAGCAGCATAAAACAAATACACACACAACTTAAAAAACAGCAAATGTTAAATGAATACGAAAAACACTAACACACACAAAGCTGTATATACGTATACATTTTGTGCCAGATAAATTAGTCTCGTGTAATTTGGAAAAGAACAAAAATTATGCGGCTTAAAAATTGTTCTCGTCTAAACTACCTCATTCGAAACAGCATAATAGAGATGTGTGGTTATTTCTGAAAACTATACATACACATAAATAAATTTGTAGGTGCAAATGTATGTACCCACTTGACCAAGACTTTTGTTATAGATATCGAATATATCTCGAACATTTATCGTGTAAAACTTTCGAGAATAACACTCAAAAATTAATCGAAAAAAGTTCACCTGTCACTCAGTTTTATCCCAAAAAACATTCGATCTCGAAGTTTCGCTAGCAATATCAAAAGTAAGGGAATATCGAACTAATTTCGATATCTCAAAAAGGCAGCAGAAAAAGTAAACAAGTAATTTTATTTTTATTTTATTTATTCATTTATTTATTTTTTTTAATACCTTAACTTACGCTGCAGGATTCGAACATGGTATGGTACCTACATTCTAACAAACTGACACACATCCACTAAGCTATCGTGACAATTATTGCACATATGGTGGGTACGTGTTCTTATTTTATTTTTTAACCTACAGGGCTGTCATGCATTGAACTTTGTACCTCTAGACCAGCTACGTCCAAGCACATATGCACAATGTGCACACTTTTATAGAGCTTTTTGTGCTTTCACACAGACGAGAGTACAACATCCCAACAACAACACAACAGACAGCAATGCTTGCTCTTACTTTTCAAAGAAACAAGAACAAATTTAAGAACTTTCAAAGCTGTTTACCTCAAATGCAAATATCAGTGTATGTGTGTTTGGACGTAGCTGCTCTAGACTGACAGGCTAACGCACATTCACTCGACTACCGTCACACATTCGAAAAACTATCGAGAGAAGTTCGAAGCCGAAGTTTTAGCGAACATTCGAATTTTCTTAGATTAGCGAACAATATCGAAGAATTTTGTTTCGAAATTTCTTCGCTTTAGTGAGCATTCGTTTTTTTTTTATCGAATCTCAGGTCAAGTGGGTACTCGTACAATAAATATGTACGTACATATGTACATATGTATGCACTGACTTATAATTCGTTTCCAACTTCTTTTAAACATGTTACGTGAATATACTCGTAAATTAGAATTTTTGTAAGTTCTTTGCTAATTTATTTTATACCAACATACACAAATTAAATATAAATGTGCAATAAAAATATAAATTTTTCGACGATTTCTCTTTTTTTACATAATTATAAATATTTACTTGGAATACCTACAACGTGCTGCAAAATTTCTTCTGTCTTGAGTCGATGATAAATTTATCAATTTCACCAGAAATTTAATAAAATACTTAATTTTTTGAAATATGTACATATATCGTTATGTATTTGTACAAATATCGCCTATCAAATGAGACACTGTTTTACTACATCTTCCATATTAGGGAGGCTAAAATTAAAATTTTTTTCTCATCTTCTTTCCATAATAAGCTATAATAAGTCCTAGTTTACACTATGCCCAGCTGATTATTTTTTTAGGACAGAGAGACGAGGGGAAAAGTAACGTTTCTGTTCCCCTCGTCTCTCTCACCCACAAACTAATCAGCTTAGCAATAAGACTTGCATAGTGTAAACTAGGACTAAGTTTGTTACTCAACTTTGGATTTTATAATGAGAAAGAAAAAGCTAGATTTACAAAAGTTATGTATGTACTAGTGATGTAACGAACGTCAATTTTTGATATTCGCGAATACGAATATTTGAAACGATATTCGCGAATACTAATACGAATACGAATATTATATGCAATATGAAATATTAAAACATTGTTATGAAAAAGGACTTCACACTCTTGTTGGCGTACTTTAAAGTTAATAAAAAGTACCCAAAATTTTAATGATCGTCATTAAATAATATTTTAAAATGATACAAAGCACAAATTTCTATAAAAAATTAATGTATTTGTACAAACTAAAATTTTTAGTCATTTATTTAAATTTCGTTTAGGATTTATGCATTTATTTATTTAATTTCTGTGGAAAAATATTCGTATTCGTAAAAATATTCGAATATTCGACAATTCGAATACGAATACGAATATTCGTGCATCACTAGTATGTACATAGAAAATCATAGGAAATCCAAACTTGGGCAGCAAAAAATTATGCATATAAAATGTGACTTAAATGCTTATTAAATGGCATTGAAAAAAGAATAATGTTAAAAACACATTGTGTAAGATTATTTTGGAGGTGTAATGTTGTGTTAGTGTTTTTGAAATTAGTAAACATAAAAACAAGTTTTTAATTAAAAAAATGTTAAAAAGTAAAAGAACTAAAAAGCTGTTTACACAAGCCAGTTACTCGAACCGTCTGGAAAACTTGTATAAAAATCACTGAAAAAAATTGCTGCTCAAGTCGACCGTTAAACAGCATTTAACACCATGTTCCCACAAGCCAGGCAGTCAATTCAGTATAACTGTCAGTTTATAAAAGAACAACTAAAAATTTTCGTCTGACGTATATTTATATTGAAAACAAAAACAAATTTGAGTGCTTTGTTTTTGTTTTCAATATAAATAGGTAGACGGGAATTTTCAGTTGTCTTCTATAAACTGGCAGTAAAACTTATATAAAAAACACAAATTTTTAAGGTTCCGTACACCAAAGATGAAAAGGAACTCTATTGCTACTGTGTCCGTCTGTTCGTCACAGGATGTTTTCTCGAGAACCGTAAAAGCTACGTACCTGAAACTTTTACAGAATTTGTAAAACTTTGAGCGCTACAACAAAAAAGTTAAAAATTAAAGGGTATTCTAAAGCGAGCAACAAAAAATGTTGAGTTATATATGTATAGAAACTTGAAATTTCTAAAGTTAGTGTATTTTTATACAGACTACAGCAATTAACAATAAAATTTAAAAACTAAAATTAAAGGATATTCTAATAGTTAATTACCCTTATTCTAATTGTCGGCATCGTCGTCACTTTAACACAATACCAAAAAATTGGGAATTGTGTACCCGTTGTCGAAAACAACTGACTTCTGTTGGCAGGTTTATGCTATTTTGTAGACCTTAGGGAACGGAAATAGATTGTCAGTTGCACAAAATTGTTCTTGAGAGCGAGTACACAAGCCCCAATTTTTTGGTATTGTGTTAAAGTGACGTCGATGCCGACAATTGGAATAAGTAAGAATGTAATTTTGACTATGCCGTTTTGACAACTTGCTATATCTTGGAAACTGTAAGAGGCAAACTCTTGAAATTTTCAAAAGCGCTAAAACTAAAAAACCCAAAAATAAAAAAATTAAATTATTAAAAAATTAAACCAAAAAAATCGCTAAAGCTAAAATAAATCGCCAAGAACCAAAAAAATTGCCAAAACTAAAAAAACGAAAAAAAACTCCAAAAAAACTACATAAAACCAAGCCAAAACTAAAAAGCTCAAAAACTAAAATAAATTCAGTGAAGTGCGACTTTGACCCGCGCACGAAGGGTTTCGTGCGGGCACTAGATATGTAATTCAATACGAACTTTAGTCTATATAATAAATAGTTTTGGCTTTTTTCGTTTTTGGGGTTTTTTCGCTTTTGAGCGTTTTTTAGTTTTGGCGTTTTTTTTGCGTTTTTTCGGTTTTGACGATTTTTTTCAGTTTTGGCGCTTTTTTAGTTCGGCACTTTTTTCCCTCGTTTTGTCGATTTTTTCGGTTTTTGGCGTTTTTTTTCATTTTGGCGATTTTTTCATTTTGTCGATTTTTTCGGTTTTGACGATTTATTTTAGTGTTAGAATTTTTTTAATTTGGTGCTTTTTTTCGTTTTGGTGATTTTTTTTTTTGGTTTTTGGCGATTTTTTTTTTGGTTTGGCGATTTTATAATTTTCGGTTTTTTTAGTTTTACCCTTTTTGAAAATTTCAAGAGTTTGCCTCTTATTAAATTACATAGTCAAAATTGCATTAACTAATGGACCACCCTTTAATTTAAGTTTTTTAAAATTTTAGTATTAATTGTTGTAGTCTGTATAAAAATACACTAATTTTACAAATTTCAATATATATATGTATGTGCATACAATTGTATGTATGTATATTACATGGGATTTTAACATTTTTTGTTGCTCGTTTTGGAACACCCTTTAATTTTTAAATCTCATGTATTTGTTGTTGCAGCGGCCAAGGTTCTACATACTCTGTCCAAATTTCAGGTCCGTAGCTCTTACGGTTCCTGAGAAAATAGCGTGTGACGGACAGACGGACACGGTGCACGGAACCCTCAAAATCGCTAAAAATAAAATATGTAAATCGCCGAGAACCGAAAAAAATCGCTAAAAACTTAAAAATACAAAAAAAAACGCCAAAAACCGAATAAATCTCAAAAACTAAAAAAGCGCCAAAACTAAAAAAATCGCCAAAAACTATAAAAATCGCCAAAAAAACCGAAAAAAATTTAAGTTGTACATAGTTACAATTTTTTTAAAAATCTGCATCATTTAAGATATTCGATTATATAGGCTAAAGTTCGTATAGTATTACATATCGTTGGTCACAAGCAGAAAGGCCCTAACTCAAATAACTGTAACTGTACTTTATAACAAAAAGCACAACTGCTCTGTACAACTGCTTTTAAAAGCGTTATTTTTTAGGCTATTGTAATAAATTTTTGTGACGAGGTGTATTTCAGTGAAATTTCGTGAAAATACGAATTAGAGCCTTTCTACTTGAGACCATCGAAATGTAGTATCCGTAAGTAACCCTTCGTGTGCAAGTCAATGTGGCACTTTACTGAATTTATTAAAATGATTTTTAAATAAATACACTCGTACATACATACATACATACATTCATATTTATGTACATTTGAGTATCTTTAGTCAAAAAAAATATGCTACTTAAATCAACTTAATCAAGACTTTCATTAAGAAACATTATAACTCTTATCATTTCTTCATATACAGAAAGTGTCATCCTAATGTAAATATGCGTGAGTATAATAAATAAGTCTTGGTATCCATTTTGGCTTTTTCTTTGTTTACCTAAAAATAAATTTAAAAGCTTTATTTTATTTCTTAATACATATTGACTTTCTCCCTTAAGTGGGACATTTATCCTTTGCATATAACATTCGTGTGTTTTTCAGATTTAATTTCGAAATTTTAAACATATTTATGTACATATACACATGTACGTATCTATATAAATTTTACAGGTACATACATGTCGAGCCAAAAATATACCTTTTTATTGCAATTAAAATTTTATTTATCAAAATGCCAACATTATTGATAACTTTATGTATGAAAAACTAATTACAAAACCGGAGATCCTGGGTTCGAGCCCGGTGTCCTACAGTCATTAAAAATAATAACACCACGCATTTTTCTGATGTGCATTAGTGTCCTTTGTATCAGTTGTTGTGGGAAAAATTCTAGTGATGCAGGCATAAGGCACTGGTCACTAAAAACTATACCAACTTCAGCAGATACTAATCCTAATGTAACATCAGAGCGTCCTCCTTCGTTGTGTAGCAGAATCATCGGCGTAGTAAAATAACCAATAAAAGGGCTACTAAAACAGCTTCAAAATTTAATACGCCTCATTTGACACCATAAGGCGCTGCAGCACTGCTTTATTAAAAAGCGTGCAAAAAAGCAGAGTTGTAAAAGAATGAAGCTTTCTTATATCTCTTCTTTCACCACCTGTCTTCTATCACTATCCCTTCCCTATCACCTATCACAACTCAAAGGTAACACAAAAGAATCATTGTATTGGACCCAAGCGAGCTGGACTCTAAATTTCATCCTTCCTTACCAGCAGCCTGCTAACCTGACCTAACCTAACCATATCTTAAAAAGACTTCAATAAATCTATATATATATAATCGTAGTGTGTGTTTTTTCCTAACGCATGATCTCCGGAACTATAAGATCTGTGGAGCTAAACATTTCAAAATAGAGTCGAGTCAATGCCTGGTAGGTTTTTATTTTGTTTTTGACCGAACAAGTGACCACTGGTTGGAGTAATTTCTAGCAAAAAAAAAAGGGATAAGACAACGTTTGCCGGGCTCAGCTAGTATTAAATAAATTTATATTAATCGAGACAAGTAATACAAAAAATATTTTTCGATTTGTTCAAATGTACTAAATATCTCGACCAGAGAAATACATATATTATATACACTTATATACACTACGTTTATACGAACACTATTTGCAAATAAAAATATTTGCAAATAAATTATGTAACTCACTGTTTATATCGCATAGCAAAAGTACACAAAACTTGGTATCACTTCTATACAAAACTTACTCACATATGTTGACAAAAAAAATTGTGTAAATGTACAAAATATCAAATAATTATTTGTTTTAATTGTCATTATTTGCTTCTATCAATTTTTTTGAGCAATATTTTTCAATTTATTGTTTTTTGTTATGTTATTGTTTTTGTAAATTAGCTATTTGCAAATAAAAATTTTGTTCTCCATTTATGCGGCAAAATCCTCTATTTGCAATATTTTTATTTGCGAATAAGTCGCCCGTGTAAACGTAGTAATTATACCACTTTCATAATTAAGGGCACACACATATGTACATACTAGTCTCCTGCACAAGACATCTTATAAGAACTTTCAAGACATGAGGGATTTTTCAAATGCTTTACTACAGCGAAATCTTAAAAAACAAACGTTAACAACACTGTTTGCAAGAAATTTGTTTGAGTATTGTAGGTATAAGAGTAAAGAAGAAAACACTTCGTGACGGAAGAATTTGTGATACTTGCTTCTTTCTACGCATGACCGCGTGTACAAACGTCATGCATGTATGTGTGTATGATCATGCACACATGTGCATCACATGCATTAACATTAGTTGTATGCGGTTAATCACATAATAGCTTGCCATCTACATATTACACACACACTCAAACGTACAATATGAAAAATAACAAGCATACACTAATCAACAGTACTTCTATTGAGTGTTTGTTTTGTTTTGCTGTCTTGGCGACATCGCTTCTTAATACTGATATACACGTACACCAATACATCCATCGTGCTTCGCTTATAGTACGACAGCATTTATTATTGTTTTGGTACAATTTAAAAATGATGACGTTTTTACATTTCAAGACTGTTTACGCAGCTCTCTAGTACATACTAGTATGTAGGCCTTTTTAGTTGCATTTCGATGGTCTCAGGTAAAAAGGCCCTGACTCATATCTTCACGAAATTGAGTTTTTCAGTGATTCTAATACATTTTACACAAATACACCTTGTCATAAAAATTTATTGCAATAGTGTAAAAAATAACGCTTTTACAAGCAGTTGTACAAAGCAGTTTGTACAAGCAGTTGTACTGTTTCTATTATGTTCTTACCTTCTCCTGTAAAGTTACAGTTATTTGAGTTAGGGCCTTTCTACTTGTGACCAACGATTTAATGTTTAATATGCACTGTGTATATAATAGTGTATTCAATCGGTTAACCGTTAATCGGTTAATTGCTACCCGATTAACTGATCTTTTAATTAAAAATTGCCTTTTTTCGATTAACGGTTAAATCGGTTAATTTCAGCCGATTAACCGAAGCAACAATTTTTTAAATATTTTGTACTATATAACGTACTTTTTGAGTAAGGGCGTGTGCCAAATGGTAGAAAAGTACTATGGTAAAAAAAAATTTTGCCTGTGGGGAAAAAATTTCATTTTTCTGCTGTGCCAAATGATATCTTTTTTGACAATGTAAAATTTTGACAAATTCGCTTGAGCATAGAAAGAAGCTGATGAAACAATTGCTGCGGCGGCAGTTTTGCTTCGCCTGGCTACAAGCCGCCGGCTACCAACAAATTTTTAAGAGGACATTTTTATATAAAACAATAATCTTGTAGCAATAAATTATATAATATTATATATATGATGCAACATTTTTCGCAAACTAAAATAAACAATGATTTTTTCACAGTCTAATTAAACTTAAAAGACGTAAAATCTTTGTATTGGGCGACGGCTCGAAGCGACGGCGGTGGATTTAAATTTTATGATACCATGCTTTTTATTGCAGCTTGTCAAAAATGTACCTGTTGTGTCAAAATTTCTACTAGCCCCTAGGGCTAGTGAATATTCACCTCAGAAGTATCAAAAATTTACTTACATTAGTACTTTGCTAGCGTTTGGCACAGGCCCTAATTAATTATTTGTTTTGTCTCTTATACAAAAGGTAAAAATACAAACAAAAAAAAAATGTAAAAGGTAGAAATTATTTTTCATACAAACAAAGAAGTGCGGCGAATTACACGGCACTGCTAGTTGCAATAAGCCAAAAGATCAAAGTGATAAAAAAATGCAGTAATTGTGGAGGTAATCACACCGCTAACTACAGAGGTTGTCCTGTGTACTCTTTCGTAAAGAAGACTATGGTGCAAAAACCTAAATTAGCTCCTGCTCAATCAGCAAACGCTTACTCAGCACTTTTGCGCAAATGAGCCAACCAGTTACTTCCCAAGTATCGTATGCAGATGCTGCTAAGACAAATTCAATTCCCACACAAAATGTTTCCCCGCCAAATAATTCAAAAAATACTGACGCAAGCTTTAATTTTAATCGCCTTGAAGCTACTATTGATAATCTGGTGCAAACTATAAACAATTTTACAACAAATATGACTAGCATGATGCAAGAAATGCTGCGAATGCAGAATACTCTGCTTCAAGCATTAATTAATAAGCCATGAACACGTTAACAATATGTTTCTGGAACGCAAACGGCATTCGCCTTCATAAAAATGAACTTGAGCACTTCCTCACGGAAAAAAAATATTGATATAATGTTAGTATCTGAGACTCATTTGACTTCGAAAGTCTTTTTAAAATTTATGGCTACACTATATATGATACAAAGGACCCTAGAGGAAGGGCTTGCGGTGGATCAGCAATTCTAATAAAGTCAAGACTCAAGCACTATGTTCTTGATAACATTTGTGAAGAACACCTACAAGCAACAAATATTGGCATTGAAATTTTTTGTACAAATTTTGTTATATCATCAATTAACTCCCCTCCCAGATTTTCAATCACTGAGAATCAATATGAGGATTTCTACAAATCTCTTGGACCTTGTTTTGTAGCAGCTGGCGACTACAATGCTAAGCATACGTTCTGGGGTTCGCGTCTTATTACCCCCAGAGGTCGAGAATTGTTCAACACTATTTCAAAAATGGGCTTGGATGTCATTTCGAATGGGGAGCCCACTTATTGGCCTACTGACATAAAAAAAATTCCGGATGTTATAGATTTTGGCGTCATAAAAAATATCTCTAGAGATTTAATTCAAGTTCAAGCTTCTCTTGATCTCTCGTCCGATCACTCTCCGACGATCATTACAATTTGTAGTCCATTAAGAAGTAACTTACCTGACCCATATGTGAAGATGATCAATCGTGTTAATTGGCTGGGGTTCAAAAAATATCTCAGTAGTCATTGTACGGAAAACATTACGCTTAGAACATCCGATGATATTGAATCTAACATTGCCAATCTCAGCGAGAATATTAAACAGGCTACTGAACATGCCACTATCGCCCATCCGCAGACTGGGTTTAATAAAATTTATTCTATAGACAGTGAACGTCTCGTACGTCAAAAAAGAAGAGCTGGAAGGGAATGGCAACAGCACAGATCACCACAAAATAAAATCAGATTTAAAGAGTGCACTAAAGGACTCCAAGAGTTGCTTGCATCTGAAAAAACTGCATCTCTTAAAAATTATCTGGAAGGTCTTGATGTCACACCAGCGTCTAATTACTCTTTGTGGCGTGCTGCTAGAAAGCTTAAAACACCCATTGAGTATAAGCCACCTCTACGCATATCTACCGGAAGTTATTTGCTGAGCACTTAAAATCCGTTTTTACGCCAAACATATGTACTGGTGTTGCTGATTTGCCAAATGTAGTCGCTCTACCCCCTCAACACATAAAGTTTAAGACGGGTGATTTACAAAAATTAATTGCCGAACTCAACCCGAAGAAAGCTCCGGGTATTGATGGAATTAGTAACCAGATGCTGGCGAACTTGCCTCGTATTGCAATGAGAATCCTATTATTCATATTTAATGACATTTTACGACTGGAGTATTATCCACACAGCTGGAAGCTTGCCAAGGTTAAAATGATTCCAAAGCCGGGCAAAGATCTAACCAAGGCTGAGTCATATAGGCCAATAAGTCTACTATCAACTATGTCAAAGCTTTTCGAAAAACTGCTCAAAACAAAATTGTCCCCAATTCTAATTAGTAGTGGGTGCATACCAGACCATCAATTTGGTTTTAGAAGTCAGCATAGCACCATTGAACAAACTCACAGATTGGTTCAATTTATAAGAAGAACTTTTGAGGAACAAAAGTATTGTTCTGCGCTCTTTATTTACGTTTCCCAGGCATTTGATAAAGTGTGGCATGAAGGCCTAATTTTAAAATTGAAGACTTACTTACCAATAAACATTTTAAATCTTTTGGAAAGTTACATTATTTCCCGTAAGTTCACTGTTGTGGAAGGAGACTTTACGAGTAGGCCTGAAACTATTTCAGCCGGTGTGCCACAGGGGAGTATACTGGGACCAGTTTTATATTTGATTTATACTTGTGATATGCCTGTGAGCATTAGTATCCATACTTCCACATTTGCCGACGATACAGCCTGCCTTAGTATGCACGAAAACCCTGATGAGGCATCCCGCAAACTCCAGGAACACATTAGCCAAATGGAGCTTTGGTTAAACTTATGGAGAATTAAAGTCAATGAACAAAAGTGTGTCCATATAACGTGAAATATCTTGGTATACACCTTGATCGACGACTTACATGGAAACACCACATTGATTCTAAGCTATCACAAATGAAACTTAAATTAACCCAGGTACATTGGCTGATTGGTACAAATTCAGCACTTAGCCTAGACTGTAAACTTTTAATATACAAGTCGCTTTTAAAGCCAATATGGTGCTACTGCTTCAGCTTCAAATGTAGAGAAAATTCAACGAAGGCAAAATAAAATTTTACGCATGATAACATCGGCTCCATGGTACATCAAAAATTCAAATATACATCGTGATTTGAATATGCCACTAGTGACTGAAGAAATTGTAAAATACGCAGGCAAATATCTAACAAAACTCGAGTCAGATCCTAATCTGCTTGCTCGTAATATTTTGAACTTTACTGGACACATCCGCTTAAAAAAGAGAGATACACGGGCTCTAATATTCAACACTGTAGATGATGAAGCTGCTTGAAAACACTTTTTTCTTTTTGTTGCTTATCACTACTTATGTATTATTAATAACTATCACTAAGCTTATGTCCGACATTGGTCGGGCCTAATAATTTTTTTATAGATTTAAGATTTGAATACTTATTGTTAGTTCATATTTGAAGATACAATAAATAAAAAAAACATGCATTAAAAAAAAAAGAAGTATATTCAGTGATTCTAACTTAAGTAAAATTTCAAAATCTTTCGACGTGGCTATAAAATGATTCTGTTACTCTAATTGAACGTTTTGTTTAATAATTTAAAAAAAATTAAAAGCGAATAGTACTGTTGCCAACGATTTAATTAAGGATTAGATTTAATAAGAGACGAATTCAATTATTTTATATCTACTCTTTGAAATACTATCATCTAGCAACAGTGTTTTAAGGTGCAAACACGAAAAGTAAGAAATTCAGAAATAAACTTTTCTGCAGAATGTTCATCGCTGAGTCAGATAAGGACAGGCCAACAGCAAAAAATATTGATAGTAATACAGGAAATGTTCTAACAAAATTAACTGAAACAACTAGAAGTGTTAGAATTTCGAAAAAAGAATATAAAACAGGACTCTATTGGCAAAATGAAGGATTTTATATATTTAGAGAAATCCAGGAAAAGGACTGAGGAACTAGATATTCTGTCTTACGGATTGCTTTCGATTTACTCAACGTCTACGATAAGTGAAAGGATTTTTCCAAGTCAAGTTTAATCAAAACCAATTCGTTTAAATCCATAACACTTAAACCAAATTATTTTTCTTAAAAATTGTGTTAGAAGATCTCTTTAAACTATTGAAGTACTAATATTCATATGCATACATATATGATTTTTTGGTTGAGTTAGTTTAAGAATTCTTTTGTGTATTTTTTGTTTTACTAATAGACTCAATTATGCACAAATGTATGCACTTTTACCTGTTCAAATTACTTGATTTATGAGAAAACTTTATTAATCGGTTAACCGGATAATATCGAAATTAACCGATTATTAACCGATTAAGCCAAAACCTCCATTAATTAATCGCGCGATTAACCGATTAAAGCAAAATACCGATTAAATGAATACCCTAGTATATAAAACCTCGAGTATTGAATGTCAAACTCGTGATCATGAACATGAATTCAGTCTCGTACTCACACACCTTTTGTAGTGCCATAATGTTCGGAACTTATGCTTAAATTAGACGCGCCGTACCCATAACCATACAAAATAGCTGTTCAAACCAAACTAATAGGCAACACTGTATTTGATTATAGCTGACTCGCTCGCCATAAGGCCATAGCCATAACTATATAAACCAATTGAATTTTGGTTATGACTATGACAATATGGTATGGCACGTCTAATTTAAGCTTTAATCGAGAAATTAATATTATTAATCTAAAAAGGGCGTATCTCAATTTTTTTAGAATTCGCGTTTTTAACGTTTTCTGGTAGCCAACGTATATATATATATATATATAATTACATCCTCCTTAAAGAACGAACTAAGTAACAATTAAAAATAAAAGATTTATTTAATTTTAAAAAACTATTCTTGCATGTACATAAATGCTTTACTTTTTATTCAGTTTTTTCCTTCTCCTGTAAAATATCGAAAATTTTGAGTTACGTCTTTCTTATATTAAGCCATCGATATATCGCTGCTTTATTGTAAATATACATGTATATTAGATTTTTACATTAACTTTTCTCATTCACTTTAACAATTTAAGCTCGAACAATAGACAATCTTATTATGTATTAATCTGATTAATCTTTAACAATTATTTATGGCTTGAAGGCGATAAGCGATAAGTAAAAATATTAAGAAAATTACACACATAAATATTAAAACGCATTATTTCGAAGCACAATTGTAAATTGAAAATTCCTTTTTAATTTACGAGCACATAAGAGATAACAAAAAAATAAATTGTACTTACGGAAACTTTATCGTTTTTCCCATGATATAAATATAGAAAGTACTTCCCCAGGCACATTCACCAGGTAGTAGCGGAAAAGCAGCTGAGTTATTTTTTTTTCAAATAAAAGTTCATCCGAAACTTCAAAAATTGTTTACGAAGGAGAAATTAAAAAAAAATTTAAAAATTTTCAATGTGAAAAATATTTTATTACAAAAATTCTTTTGAAACAAATTTAAAAATATGAAAAAAAAACTATTAAAAAATGTGAAAAGTGCTAAACGTTGCAAATTTTGTTAGTGGTAGCTGCCGTGGAGAAAATTTTTCAACTTTATGTGAATAATTTTTATTATTATTGTCTTACAACAAATTCTATTTTTGATATTTCGGATGAACTAAGAACCATGTTGTTTTTTTTTTCATTGTTGTATTTTTTCATTGTTTTTGTAATCCTGATATTACCTGGAAATAAATGTGCCTTGGTACTTCCATTTTCTCTTTGTTTTTAAAAATAAGTATTTTTGAAGTTTGTTTTTTGAGAGAAATAAACAAAAATGTTCCCATATAGTAAAAAATTTAAGTCTTCCCCTAGAAATTTTTTTACAAAAATATGTAATTTTCTTAACAAAAATTTGGGAATAAATAAAGTTATATAAATATGTAACTACATATCTGTGAAGTTTAAAAAGTGATTATGTAATAACTTATCTCATATTTTTAAGTTTTCTGCTTAATACAAATCTTTTAACTATATTTTCATCTAAATTTGGCGCTGAGAAACCAAATTGATTGATGATTTGGATTATTTGGCAACGAATTTTCATTAAGTTTAACAAATAGTAATTGATATTGCATTCTGTTTAATTTACATAATATGTTTCTTGTTGATTGTAACATCCCTTTCTAAAAAAAATTGGTGTAATAATCGGTCGGATCATTTAGCAAGTCTATTTCACAGATCTTATAGGCTCTTAGCCACTGTTGGCGAACACCAGGAAATGCAGGGAATTTAAAATGTTGCTTCTTATTTTTTTGCTTATGCCCTAATTAAGTACGAAGATTTATGACGTTTTTTTTTTGTTTTCAAATAATTTTCTTGTTTTTGAATTGTCTAAATTGTTTTCTTCAAAATGGTTGTTGTCTTTGATAATGAAAAATTAAAATATTATTACCATGTTTTTAAAACATAAAAATAAAATGAAATTATTATACAAAAGTTTGAAAAATAAAGGAAAAAATATATGTGTTGGATATAATGTTTGAAACAAAATCATAAAGCAAATACACGAACCTTCTAGCATAGACAATAACTAATAATTGTTTTAAAGATTATGCTTCTTTTTTTTCGTCCATAGACAAGACGATACAACCGTCGAACACAATTTGGACATTAATTGTTTAATTTATACATTCTGTATTTTATAAAAACATTTTTGAAATAATTTTTGAATAAAATTTTCAAAAAAACAGGAAATAGAGGGGAAATATTAAATTAACCGCAAACTTCACAATACTTATACTTGTCAGATGGTGAATGTCAAGAAAAATTGAGAGAATGGAAGTACCTTCTATATTTATATCATGGTTTTTCTTATATATATTTTTTTTTTTTTTGAAAATTTCCGTTTTTGTAATTTTGATTATTTGATGTGTATTTTTGTTTCGAAAGAAAAAAAATATAAATTACATTGTATTCAATGTTCGATTGTCGTTGGCTATCGAGCATTAAGTATGAAATGCATTCGATTCTGATTACAGTAGAGTTCGGTTATAACAAACTCCGAGCGAGAACTGGGAAATTGTGGTGCAGGTAAATTGACGTGGGGAAAAACGCTAAACTATGCTAAAAAAAATAATGCTAAGTTTAATACTTCTTTAAAAAAATATTAGTTATTAGTTTTTGCAATTTTTGCTTATATTGTATTCTTGCGAATACAAGCATGCGGAATAACTTTATAATTAGAAAGTATAGCTAAAACTGGCCAGATGAAGATGCGAATGAATTAAATTGCCAATGGCTGTATGTATGTATACAAAGAAAATTTTAAATTTTATAAAATTTTTCTTAACAGTATTGATATTAGAGGGATACAAATCTTCCATTTACCTATTATTTGAACTCAAAGGAGGCCTGTTAAATTTTGTGTTTTAGTATTTTTTTCTTGCTTGCATAAAAATGCCTAGAACAAGTGGGAAATGTAATATTCCGGTAAGTACTCATTTCAAAATGTTTTGGGAGAAAACTTTAAAAAAATTCTCCCTCTTCCTCATATTTATAATACCTAATTTTTCTCCAGGAAAATTTTAATTCATAATAGGAATAATGGGAAAAGGGAAAATTGTTATTCATAATAAATTGCTGCACAAAACCACTTATCAGAACTTTTAAGACATGCGAGATTTTTTAAATGCTTTACTACAGCGAAATCGTTTAAAAGAAACGCTAAACAACACTGTTGGCAAAACGTTTGTTTCAGTTATTGCGGTATAGGAGTAAAGAAGAAACTATTTCGTGTCGGAAGAATTTGTGATGATTGCTTCTTTCTACGCATGGGCACGTATACAAACGTCATACATGTATATGTGTATGATATTTTATTTTTCTGGGCACATGCAAACGTACACACATGCATTGACATTAGTTGTATGCGCTCAAAAACATAGTAGCTTACCATCTACATCTTACACACACACTCAAATGGACAATATGCAAAATAATAAGCATACACGCATCAACACTACTTCTTTTGATTGTTTGTTATGAACAAAGTCTTTGCGACATCGCTTGTTAAGACTCATATACACGAACACCAATGCATTCATCCTGCTTCGATTATACGACAGCATTTATTATTGGTTTAGTATAATAAATGCCACGAGAATACATTTAAAAAACAAGAGTTATTTACATTTCAAGAATGTTTACGCAGTTCTCTAATTCATAATTAGGCTGATAGAAAATAGTTAATTGATACAAAACCGTAAATCTTTTCGTTGGTTATTTTTGAGTTCACTTGAATAATAAATTTGATCTGTTAAAGTGAGAACTGAAGATGGCACATAGCCGAAACCGGTATGTTGATAAAACAAAGTCAAAAATATTTGAGGTTTATTACAGGCTTATTTGACAAATTTCCCATACGAGGGTGAGTCATTAACTCAGTGACTTTTTGAAGAAACACAGGTTCTTATATAAAAAGTTATTTTATTTTTCAACATTGTCTTCTTTGAGTTATATACACCTAGTTCAATGTTTCTCCAACTTTTTTATCCCTTGCGAAAAATATGATTTGTCAAAGTCTTCAGAATAGGCATTTGTTTGTGAGATGATTCGTCGTTGGAGTCAAATCTCTCGGGCCTAAATGTGGAGAATAGTGCGGGTGAGGGAGCAATTCGTAGCCCAGTTCATGGATTTGCTATTGAAACTGCACATGATTGTGAACAAAAGCGGCACCCATCTTGCTGAAACCTTTCTCATACCCATGTGATCATTCAAAATTTAAACTACTGAGCCGTGTGAAATGCTTATGGCTTCCATAATCTCTCTCAGTTTCAATCTCCGATCGGCTAAAGCGATATCGTGAATTGTTTCGAATGTAGAGTCCTCAGCTGGGCGCCCAATTAAAATTTATTGTGATGAGTACCCATGTATTTATCAAGCTAAGTGATGTTTTTTCCGCAAAAAATAATGCGTAATGAGGACACGAAATTCACTTTTTTCCATTTTCTTCTCAAAACGTGCGGTAGTCTGCTATTAAGGGTCGGGGCACAATGAATTCGTCATACGTTAAACTTCGCATTTTTCAACTGACATTAACGCAACGACGGAGACGGTTGGCACAATGAGTACTTTATTAACGGAAGTATTTGAACAGCTTCAATAGGTTTTGATTCTCCATTTTATTTATTAAATTCAACTTTTTTTATTTATTTGTTTTATTTGATTTTATTTTTGCTGCCACAAAACACAAAAATCTAAATCAGAACATACCAAAAAAAAACAACCAATATCTGTCTAACTACTCAACGTATGCAAAAAGTTAAAAGTTTACCAATTTTTGTACTTTGCGTTGACTGACACGTACTGAATGTAACAGACCTCATAAGAAACCATGTATTTCAACTTAGCTGTCAGTTGAAAAAGGGGAAGTTTAACGTATGACGGATTCATTGTGCCCCGGCCTTAACGGCAAAACACAAACTAAATGACGCTTGTTAAAATTTTGACAGGAGTCAACTGACAGCTGCTTGTTGACAGGAGCAGTGTTGCCATTTCAATTAGGAGGCGGGAAATTCAGAAACGTTCTAATTTTTTTCAAATCGAGTTTTTTTTTTGGACATTTTGATATATTATAGGTTCATTTATCGAAATATTAAAAAAACTCCATTTGAAAAAAAAATAATGAGTTGAAGCGTTTCTATATTAAGGTAACGAGATGTACATACGGGGCCATTCACATATTACGTAACGATATTTTTTTTATAGTCCCCTCCTATAGTAACGGTTTTACAAAATGTTCAGTAAAGCGGCCCATACACTACAACAGCATGCACGCACAATCAAGCTGGTGCAATATTCATTTCATACAAAATTGCGGGAAGGGAGGTTATGAATTGTCACACAGTTTTTGCTGCAATTATTATTGGTATGTTGTTAAAATTAGCAGCTAGTATAACTTAAGTGCTAAAATTCTGTTTTCCATTGAAACAAACTATGTTTCAACAAATTATACTTCTTAAATGCATGTTTACTCCATGACAACTTTGCTCAACTGAGCTAATTTTACCATATACATACAACACAAGCAAGCTGGTACCATGAGCAAAATATCAAACTCTACTTGACATCGCTACAGCAAACCGTACAATCACACAAAACGCCCATACACGACCAAACCGTTGGCACAAACACTTGATTGCGCATGCATGCTGTTGTAGTGTATGGGCCGCTTAAGCCCCCCGGAGCGTAATATGTGAACAGCCCCTATGTTAGGAGGTATCTACGCATGTGTGTACGTATGCATAATCATATCGTGCCATAACCGCTAAAAAAGCTTAAGCGACATAATTTTCGAACTTAATTTTTTTTAATGAAAATCGATTATCTACGATCGTAAATAATCGATTTTTGTAAAAAAAACGAGGTTTGTATATAGACATACACTTACCAGCAATTAGGAAATTATTTGATGTAAAGTTTACATGTACATATGCATGTATGGATGTGTGTGTGTGTATGCTTTTATGTAAAAAAAAATTAAAATTACAATATTGTTTTTAATTCATCAAAAATATATATATAAACTTTTGTAAAATGCATTTACTAGTGGGTGTGGGTGTGGGTGTGTTTGTACAAATGAGACCCAAGAAACTCTTTTTATTAACTTTTTTTTAATTAATTTTATTTTTATGGCTTTTTTATGATTTTTCGTCTCAATATGTTTGTAATAAATATGTTCATCTTTGTGTGTGTGTGTGTGTTTGTTTGTTTAATTTTTTTAGTGCATGGGCATGTATGTATGTATTTACGCGTTTAATTCATTTTCAATTCAAATTAATTATTATTTTTTATTGTTATTATTTTTTTATTTAATATAGTAGAGACATTCGTTTATTCATGTGATGTTCACTTTGTATAAAGATACAATTACTTTTTTTCAATACTTTTTGCATGAAAAATATAAAATTTTTGGTCCGACTTTTATTTATTTATTTTTCCTTTTTTATTTAAACCACTTTCAGAGACTGTTCGAGAGCGAATAATTGCTATTTTGTATTGAGAACATTATTTAAGACTTCGTTGGACACACGAAATTTTTAACAGAATTTAAATTGAAAGTAATTGAGAAAAACGTAAAATGTAGCTCAAAATGACACAAAAATATAAAATCTTCAAAATGTATTTATATGATGATATATGCATACATATATATGTATGTATGTACATATGTACGGCTGAAGATATGAATGTATCTGCTTGTACAAGTCTATATATTGAAGATTCGCATACTAAATATCGAGCCGTAACCGCTAAAATAGCTTAAGCGTCACATTTTCTGGATTTAGTTTTGTTTTACGAAAATCGACTATTTACGATGGCAAATAACTAATTTTGGTATAAAAAAATTATGTTCAAAAATTATGTGGCTTAAGCTTTTTTGGCGGTTATGGCAATATATGTATATGCATTCAATTTTTAATGCGAACAGTTACGTTTAAAACAATGGAATTATTAATTTTTATTAAAAAAAACTCCCTCCCATTCATATCCCCAGGATAAATTCAGTTTCCGATAAAAAGTGTGTGTGTTTGTAAGAAAATAAACAAACTTAAAATCAGGTTTGCAAAAGTTAATTATCTTTATAGGTAGAATTAATTAATATATGTATGTATGTATGTAGGTACTCTTTATATTTTCGAACAAAAGCTACTATGAAAGCTTTAGACTGGACTTACAACAATACGACTTTTTTCCTAAAATGTATTGTATGTTGTTCATGAGATGCACATTGAACAGAGCGGCAAAGAAAGAACATTGTGATATGAACCTTTAGAAGTAATTTTTTTTTCACCTGAGAGAAAGTAAAAGGAATTTAATGCAACGAATTTCATGAAGAATAGTCATTTTGTATGTGTGTGTGTGTGTACGAAATTTGTTCATACTTTATTGGTTTTGGAAACTAAGTATGCAATTTTTCTGAACGCAACTGCAATTGTGTTTTAAATTAACATTGTATGAAAGAAACACTGGTTAAACGAGATGGAAAAGAATCAATTACAGACATCATTTTGAATTCTGACACTAAAATCGTATATAATATGTACATACTTATTAGAACCTATTGCAAAAACTGCAAAATAAATTTATCAACAAAGTCCACCAGACATTTATTTATAGATTCAAATACATGACTATAGGACATACATTTGTTTGCATGCACATACATATACAAATGTTAACAGCTCTACATATGTATGTATGTATGTATGTGCATATGTATATATATTTTCTATAAATATTTAACAAGAATAAGGGCTCAGTTAGCCGACTGTAACTACAACAGTAAGAAACAGCTGATCGATTTTGTTATGTGAAAACTCATGAAAATGGTTATAGAGATGTAATGTAACGTAACCTGCTTTTCATATAAAAATATCGATCAGCTGTTTTCTACGTTACAGTTACATTACATTACAGTCGGCTAACTGAGCCTTTACCCTTTTCTTCCCAAGTAAACTTTAAACGCATTTCATTACAAAGGAATCCTTGGATGTTCCATTACACTACGCAACAAATTGACGAAAACAAATTAAACCGAGATGGTTCTATGCGGTGTGCAATTTCTTGAGGTTTCTTATGAAGTACGTGAAATTAGATAAGTGAATATCGTCGCAAGGAATTTAAGGTTGAATTAAACGTGCCATAACCATAACCAAGGGTCGTTATAGCTTAATTTATAAAAAGACGACTGCAGAGGGAAAAAACCCGGACATTTGGTTAAAAAAGTAGGACTTAATAATAAAATGAAATTAATTTTTTCCAATAAAATATTAAATACATATCAACTTCGCAACATTTTACATAGAATATTGAATCTTTTACCCAACGCCATCGATAGGCTTACATTAAATTGTACCTTCATAACTAGCGGTCTCCACTAGCCATGAACTTGGTATGGGCATCACGTCGGACATCGCAAATGTCGATGCTCTGACATGGATGCCCGAACATATGTATGTATGTCTGAGCAACAATGTTCGCCATGAGATTCGCCGTCCGCAACCATTTGCAATAAAAAAAAAGAGATAAAACAAAATTGCTAAATATTCCATCTCTATTGCAGTAACGCAAAATACTTTGATATGCCTGAACATGGATATCGCACGTATTCACCACAACAAAGAAGTTGATGCATTTTTCAAAGTTGCTCTGCTGGCGTCATGTCCATGTCATGTCCAATTCGATGGCTAGTGGAGACGTAGGGTAAAGGCCATAGTATAGTATACTACATAATCGTGCGATTTAGAGAAAATACAACCCTGGTATTATGGAGTCTATGAAAATTTTCAAAGTACAATAACAATTCATCAAGTTTGAATTTTTTAGCAGGTCGTGCGATTGTGTAGGATAGTGAGTCATGGCCTTAAAGATGGTTACATTGGACAATAAGGATTTTTTTCTTAAAATGTTTAAATAAAAGAAATTAAAATTACAAAAAAAAATCAGTGGAAGTGTTATCCACTGTCGATGCCTGAGTATGAAGAAATGAAATATGTATATTATTTTCAATAAATTTCTTTAATTTAAAAAAAAAATTGCATTTTTAGAGGAATCTCATTAACTTTTGACATTTTTATTTTCCACGTCTGGTACGTACGTACATTCATATGTACATACATACATACATATTAATATTATTTTTTAAGGCGTGGCTTTCCAATTTGCAAATTGTAAGCTATCGTAATCAAAAAGGTTTTTAATTTCGAAAAACGACGAAGACACAGTAAAACGGATTATTTCGAAAGAATACATAATACATCTTTACAGTTGTATGCACATTTCATTACTGCCCGGCTATTGATTTATGCAAAACTTACAAATGTGAATCATCTGCATTGACAGTTGCAGTTGAAATGCAGAATATGTATATTTTTGTGTATTATTTTTTAAATGCGGAAATAAAACACATAAAAGCATATAAACATACAGAACATGTCGCAAAGATTAAATCGTATCAACTTATCATAATTTACACTCAATTCGGCATACATTTTTTTTACTTTAAAAGTTCTTGTGTGTACACATTAGGGTTTGCCTATAAAGATTTTTCTGCACGCAAAAAAGATAAATTTTACATAAGTTTAAGATTCCGAGTAGAATCTACTTCTAGCTTCGGTCTTCCGAGTACTTCAGTCGAATTTTTAGTGCTCCGTACAACTTTGGCCCTACTATTTTCGCTACGATGTCCGTCACAGCCTGTTTTCTAGAGAACCGTGGGATCTACGGACCTGAAATTTGCACAGAATATATAAAACTTTGACAGCTACAATAATGAATGTATGACAGTTAAAAATTAAAGGGTGTTCCAAGGCCAGCAACGAGATCAAAATTAAAGGGTATTCTATCAGTTAATGTAATTTTCACTATTTAATTTTGACAACTTGCTGTATCCTGGAAACCGTAAGATTTGAAATTTTCATAAACACTTAAACTTAAAAATCTCAAAATAAAAATCGCAAAAAACTGAAAACTCGCCAAAACGAAAAAAAAGTGTCAAAACTAAAAAAATCGCTTAAACTAAACTAAATCGCCACAGAGCAAAAATTCCCAAAAACGAAAAAGGCTAGAACTAAAAAAACGCCAAAACCCGAAAAAATACAAAAAAAAACGAAAGAAAGTTTACCGGGTACTTGAATTTTTTTTAATGTCTACATCTGGTAAGATATTCGATTATATAGGCTAAAGTTCGTATAGTATTGCATATTGATGGTCACAAGTAGAAAGGCCCTAACTCGAATTTTCACGAAATTGAGTTTTTCAGTGATTCCAATACACACAAAAGTACACCTTATCAAAAAAAAATGTATTGCAATAGTGTAAAAAATAACGCTTTTACAAGCATTTATAGTATAAATTTTATACAAAGCAATTATACAATAGACTCCTGCACAAAACCACTTACAAGAACTTTTAAGACTTGGGGACTTTTCAAATGCTTTACTACAGCGAAATCTTCTGAATAAAACGCTAAACAACACTGTTTGCAAGAAAATTTGTTTCAGCAGGTATAGGTCATGCATGTACATACACACACACGTTGTGTGTATAATCTTTAATTTTTCGGCGCACATACAAACGCACACATGCGTTCACATTAGTTGTGTGCGCTTGCTTTAAAAAACCACCCCTAAACACATAATAGCTTACCATCTACATCTTACACACACACTCAAACGTACAATATGCAAAATAACAAGCATACACGCATCAACACTACTTCTTTTGAGTGTTTTTTACGAACAACAAGTCTTCGTAACATCGCTTAAAACACTTATATACACGTACATCAATACATATATAGTGCCTCACTTACTAAACGACATCATTTATTATTGGTTTAGTATAATACATGCTATGACAATACATTTAAAAAACAAGACTTATTTACATTTCAAGACTGTTTACACAGCTCTCTAGTACGTACATACATCTGTAGATACAGTAGACGCTCGTAAATTAGAACTCTAGGGAATTCGAATATGTACTTTGGTAATTAGAACCAACCTTTTTAATACATGCTCTGAAATCAGTGCGTTTTTATTTTTTGTTTGTTTTTAACACTGAAAGACTGCCTTTATTCTCGTAGCTTTTATTTTGCTTCCACTTCCTTTAAACTGTGATGAATTTTAATGAAATGGTATGTTTTGTGTTCGATTTACATATATACATAAATAAAATTTAAGAAATCTATGTAGATTGTTTATTTTCTAAACGAAGATGCACTTTTGTATAAAGAAAATAAACCCTTGTATATTACAACTTCTCGAAAATTAGAACTACCCCAGGAACAAAGTAGTTATAATTCACATATGCTGCCTCTGGATATTTGTCAGCTAGGAGTATATGATGTTGGGGGTTGACCCCATATGCAAAAAATAACGTGTGCTTCAAGTGCACGTTAAAATCGGTTTTTGTATGGAAATGTTGTTTTAACGTACTTCAAGCACACGTTATTTTTTTTGCATATGGGGGCAAGTCTTTTAGTGAAGTTTGAACCAACTATTCTTCTTTATTTGTTAAAATAATACCTACATAAATATGTAGTTTTTTAATAGATTTTGTATAAATATTACATATGCATACATACATACATACCTACATATGCATAAAGGAATTTTATGCAAAAATAGTAGTACATATGTATGTATATGTTTAATATGGACTATACCTATATAAATGTACGTGCAATCTTTACCCTGCACTCAGACTGGTGCCAAGTGTCTCTATGTCAACACTAAAACTCTAGTAGTAGTTACATTGTCTACAATTTCTCTTTTATTCGTCAGTATAAAATAAAGAGAGAAAATAGATGTGGTGTATTTCTGATGGATTTTGGAACAACTTGTCAATATACATAAATTAAGGTATAGAAACGTACCAGTAAATTTCTGGTTGGTATGGCTCCATGTTCCCATAAGAACTATGAATTCACTATCTAGTCAATTGTTTTAGTATTACTAGTAGAATTTCAATGACAACCACATGCTAAATGTCTATAGCACAAAGTATTATATTGGGGAATAATTGTAGAGTAGTACTGGTGACAAAGTCAAAAGCGACTCAGTACATTTTCACCATCGACATTTCCTTCAGGGTAATTAATTTCACTTTTTATTACACATGCATACATACATACATACATAAACACATATTTATGCAGGCTGACGCGTTTCCTAACACGTAACGAAAAGTTCAATTAAAATTTTGCTTCGATGTGGCGACTGCTGTTGTATGTTAACAGCGACTGTTAATACACATCACATGAAATGTATCCAGATATGTATATACATACACATGTACACACATACATATGTATACTCAATTAGTTTAAATTAACTTAAACAAACGTTATAATTTTTTGTTTAATTTTTATTAATGTACATACATAGTACAATTACGTTTGAGTATGTTCAAAAAGAATTAACGAAAAAACATCCAACGTGAGGCAATTGTTGTGTGCATGACTTCAATTTATTAAGAAAGACAGAAATACAACAAACAAATAAAAAAAGGCAAGAAGAAGAAAACGTAAACAAAACTACACATGTAAGTATGTATGTACGTATGAATATCCAAACCAATGAGAGCAGAAGACGAGAGGTGGATTTTTCTTTTCTCCCAAGTGTAGCGATATTTAGTTGATTGTATGTAAATATGTACATTATATTGAAAATTTATACAATGAATTATTTTTAAAATTGCACTTTTAGATAGAATTTAAATTTGTTTTAACATATTTTCACTAATAAAACTTTCCTTAAAACCAATTTCTTTACACAAACTAACGCCCGTTCGTACAATTAAACACGTTTACAACTAAATGAAGACTAAATGTAAAACGCACACTATACAGCACTAAAAGTACTCAAAAACAGTTTGACACATGAGAAATACCGATACAAAAATAAACGAACAAAATAAACAAAAGAAAAAAATGTATGGATACCATCAGTGTTTTTTTTTACTGTTCATCCGCATTACAGAACGTTATCAAATAAAATTACTACTTACGATTAGTAATCCATATGAAATGTTAATTCCGATTCTTTGTTAGGTTGAAGAAGAGTTGTTACGCAACAGTTGTGTGCTTATATTATTGTGGAGCTTGCTTTACATTTGAGGAAACATCGCGGCATGTACATACATATGTAATCTTACATACTCCTATGTGTACATATACATACATATGTATGTATGCATGTATGTATATTTGCATGAATATATAATATAGGTATGTAACTATAATTTTTTACTCAAAACAGTGGTACATATTTTAATGTGTAAATGTTAATATATGTACATTCATACGCACTATGTTTATCGCAAAATGTAATTTTATTATATAATGGAATTTACAGCATGTCTCGTTTTCTATACTGTCGATTTTTTTACTTAAACCGAGCTGCCAAGTACTTTTTCCCACTGCGCTCAAAAAATCGAAAAACAATCCCCAATTATCTAACAAATCACTTCATTGAAAAAACAACTTAGCTAAATATCTACTATGAATACATGCGTATGTATGTATGTGTGTATGATTTAAAAAATTTACTTGATTAATCCCAGCTAGCATTTGGGTGATAATTTTTTTCAAAAATCTTTTTATGATTCTCCTCAGATCAGTTTTGATGATTAAAAACTGATTTATCTCTTGGGTGATTGAAAAAGGATTCACTTATGATTCATCTGTATGATAAAATAATTATTTCTTGAAAATAGAGGAACAAAATGAAAAAGAAACCGCCAAAAGAAAACCAATGGTTTAAATACTACCAGAAAATTGCTCAAAAATTAATCAGAAAATCGCATCATAAATGATTCTCTGGGATGATTCATCTGTAGGGTACCATTTTCTCACAACGGAAGTATCATTTATGATCGAAAAATGAGCTCATATGCGGTTATTTTTCCCGTCAAGCTGATTCGGAAAAGATTCGATTATGATACAAAATGCTAGCTGGGATTATTTGAAAAATCCGATATATAATGCATGCGTACGCTTATAAAATTATTTCCTTTTGTCATCAATGAAAAATGTTTACCAGGAAATGTCATCAATGTTAAAAATAGGGTTCTAAAATTTGATGATGCATGCTATTACAATTTTGTCTTCGATAACTTCATCCTAAGTAAATATGTATCTTTGCATTAATTGTCGGTATAATAATCATATTATTGAGTAACACTTCAGCAAGTTTCTTGCAGATAAATTTGCTGCTACAACTAGTACATTAAGCATTTTTAAAGAAATTTCATGGATTTTATTGGACGAAACTTTTTCTATTTGCTAAGAGAATTTTATATAAAAAAGGACGTGATGCATTTTTGACAACTTTTTTGATATGAGTTGCTCTTTCAGGCCTCCTATTGACAAATAAAAAATTTTCATGCAACTAGTTTCTAGTTTCTAGTTTAGATACAAATTCATAAAGTGTTCAATGGAAGCAGCACAACAAATATTATTTTTTAATTTTTTTTTTAAGAGTGGATACATATGTTTTGTGTACATATCGCGCCATAACCGCCAAAATAGCTTAAGCGACATAATTTTCGAACTTCAATTTTTGACCAAAATTGATTATTTACGATCTTAAATAGTCGATTTTCGTCAAAAAAACGAAGTCCGAAAAATGTGTCGCTTAAGCTATTTTAGCGGTTATGGCTCGATATGTTTTTATATCTAGTACTTCAAAAATTTCAGAGAAAATCCTTTAAACAAAATACCACAAAATTTACCATTAAAAATGCTGTACTGACAATCCGATTTCTCTCAGCCTTGTGTATAGTTTACACCTAAAACTAATAACTGTCCTCTAAAAACACGGACTACCAAATAGATTAAATTTTATTACAAATTTATTGAATTTATCCCCAACAAAAATTGTTGTCCACCAAAGATGTGATAAACCTCCAAATTAGGGGAAAAGTCCTTATTACTGGCAGCCTTCATAATTATAATTGATAAGCAAAAATAATGTTGCCAGACAGTTTGTAAAAAAAAGCGCTCATTTATATTCATGTTTAGAAAAAATAAAAATATGCTCAAGATCACATGTTTTCAAAACAATCGATTTACATCAAATTATTTAAGAACAATTATGTACGTTTGTTTAACCATAAAAAACTATACATTACAGTCTCTTTCCTATTAGTTTCAGCGTTATCGCTGGGAAATTTAAAAAAGACACAAAAGAGGGGATTTTAAAAAAGAGGACAAAAAACGAGCATTTTTCAGAAACAATGGGCAACTTTGAAAATCAGAAAAATTCAAAAAAAAAAAACAAACATTAATAACATATTATTGAGTTATTTTTTTTTAATATAAAGAAGTTCTTATATATACATCTATCTAAATAAAAAAATAATAATCTTAAGATAATTTTTACCGGAACTAGTGCGACATCTTTAAGAACAAGATGATTGTGCTAATTTCTTTTTAGGAATTTTTAACAATTATTAAACACAAATCTATACAAGTTGTGGTACTGTGTGTATATTGTCTTCCGAACAGTTACCTAAATTGTCTATTTATAAGCAAAATGTTTCCGTCTGTCACTCTCGTATAATATAGCTCTTTAAAATTTAACGCCTTATTTATAAAAATTATTAAGGCTTTATAAAGGCTTACTTAGTAAGAAAAATTTTGTATGAAAATTTGTTTTAAAAACCCTTTACAAAGCCTTAATAATTTTTATAAATAAGGCGGTTAATTTTTAAATTTTCAATAACCTAATTTTTAAATGTCCAATAAAAATTAAATTTGCTTAAAAGTGGACAAAAAATTAAATTTTTTATCATATAAGTAACACGAAGTTCATTAGGATTTGACATCGAAAAACTTTTTATACAATTTTAACCGATATCGAATGCCGTAATTTTCCTCCTGAACACGTCCTTCTTTTCAACAGCCAACAACATAATGTAATCTCTATGGTGGTAACACTTTTCGTTGAGTACATTCAACGTCGGAGCCAAAGTATTTTTATAGCACACACATGTACACATATTTATATACATTGTATGTGCGCATATACTTTTAAAAAAATACTCAAATGGCAGAGTAAGTGCATGCATATGAACAAATGTATGTACGTACATATATACATACATATGCTTGTTTATGTAGGTCTGAAACAAAAAACTGACTTGGAAACCTTAATTCGGATTGATTTGTGGTTCAATTCGAGCACATATTTCGAATATACTTACATATGTATGTATGTATATATTCTTATGTATGTATGTATGTGCAGAAATACATATTTGCTTATTTACAAAATAAAACCGTTAACCATTGAGTGCGTTTGTTGAACTCTGTAGTTATATACATACATATATACTTACATATGTAGGTATGTAGTACGTACATATGTATGTCTGTACCTTTTGTAATCATATTTAAAAGAAAAAACACAAAATCATGTGGTTGAATTAGTAATGGGATCGCAAACATGCCAAAATAATTTCAATACTGCAAAAACTTTCATTAAATTACATTGGAAAACGACCATGTACATATATGTACATACATATGTATGTCCATAGTACTTACATACATACATAGATATGTATTTATATTAAACATAAATTTCAAATATTAATTTTTTGCAGAAAAGCCACTTTATACCAAACAATCTAAAGGCAAATTGTAGCCAAACTATTTACATGGTTTCTGTTTCCGCATCTCTTCTCCTTTAATATTATTTTTAAATATGTATGTATGCATTCCTAATATTGACTTACACAAATAGGTATAAAATTATTAAATTTTTTCTGGTCCACAACATATATGTATGTATGTATATGTACATACAAACATACTTATATGTAAGTAAGTTTTGAGAGGTGTATTAATAGAAACTTTCATACAGACATATTTTCAAAAGGATATTATTATAATAGTTTATATAAACGAAATGACGAAAATATTTCTATAGAACAACAACAGAAATGCAAATAGGAACTCTACTATTAAGTTAATTTTACCTAAAGATAGGCAATATATATTTAGTCACACCCGATAAGTGCTCCGAGCGAGCAAATGTCCAGTGGTGCTGTCAAGGTTGTCAGAATTATTTTACTTTTTCGACAAATTCAATTTTAAGAATCGCTAAAGCTTATTTTTTCTCAGTTTTTGCTAATCTCTTCTAGGTATACATATACATATGTATGTACATATGTATGTAGTTCTACTGTACGTGTGTATGTCACTGAAGTCCTCCTAAACGGCTGGACTGATTTGAATGAATTTTTTTTACATGCGTTTGGGTGGCGCCTTGGATGGTTTAGATTCACAAATCAGCCCGACAGATGGCGCTGTAGTTGGTAACTAGGTTATTTATCTATACTGTAACTAAACGGTTGAATCGAATTCAATGAATTTTTGTGTATGCAGCTAGAACAACGTTTGCCGCGCTCAGCTAGTTATATATAATTTTTTAAATCACATAGAAAATTAGTTCAAATTGCTAAAATTCACCACAAACAGAAAAGCTCGTCAGTTATATATTTTGTTTAATTTTTTCTTAAAACAAACCGAAAAAGATTAGTGGACACAAAAAAGTGCACTATGAACTATTTTCTAACGGTCTAATTCATAAAAAATATTTTAGGTTTATTAAAGGATTATTTGACAAATTTCCCATAAAAATATGTCAAATGAGCGCTTAATAAACCTAAAATATTTTTTATGAATAAGGCAGTAAGAATATAAAAAAAAACTTTCCATGGTTGATATAAAAAATTTTTGATATAGTTTCTTCAAGTGAAAAAAAATCTCTTAAAAATGTTCACCCAATTAAAAGTAAGAATATGGAGTTTAAAATTAAAAAACTTTTTAATAACCCTTATTTAATGTACTCGGAGTGTACTAATTATAATACATTTACATAACATCTTTTGCTTCAAATCTTTATATAATCTGACTTGTGTTCTCGTTATTTTATGACGACAATATAAAAATTTTTTCATGTGGTTTGTAGTGTGTATGAATGATTTCAATAGTTATTTGTTTTCTTTCCATATACTTACATACATACATATGTATGTAGCTATAAATAAATCATGGAAGCTCGGTACAAAATATAAATAATTGATAGATATTTTAAGAAAAATATAAAATAAAAAAGTTTGACGAAAATGTCTTAAACATAGAACGAACAAAAATGTGTACACATATGTAACTATATCGGAGGCAATATACAATAACGGATAGAGTCGACTTAAGAAAAATTTAGGTTTATTAAACTGTATTAAGTCCCAGTTGAACGTTGCATTGGTTACAATGCTACATATTTATGCAAAGAAAGAACAAACGAAAGCACAATCCTATTTTGGAGCCTTTTAATCTCTTGGAGGTAGCGTCGAAAGTCTTTGCTTAAGTCGACTTAACCGATTATTCCATACTGCCGCAGACATGCAGATATGAAACAAAATTTGTTCTCTGGGACCTTTAACCAGAAATAGTTTTATTAATATTTTTACCTATGCTATAGAGATATTTTACAAGCTCAAAAAACTTTTGAACATTTCAGGAGTGTAAAGATAACCGTTCGTGTTGTGGACCGTGTATAAAAAAGATATATTCGGGCCTGTTCTGTAAATCACTATGATTTTAAACAATTAATAAAAACTAGATCATTGCTTTTATAAATTGCACGTTCTATAGCGTTGGAAGTTGGAATAAAATATTCTATTACATGTAAATGACAAAAACTTAAAGTACAAAAAAAGCCAACTATAAAGTCAGCGATTTGATATCACCGTAATTTTCAGAAAAGGCACGATTTCTGTAGTTTTTTGCATATTTTTTTGGTATTTTCTCTCCCAAGGAAAAGTATTACGTATACTTATTACGTATATGTACGTATTAAGTATACTATTATACATACGGGTACATATCGAGCCTTTGATTCAATAGAGTCATAACTCAAAAAGACTTGTTTTGCAGGAAATTAGTTTAAAGTTTTCAACTTACTGCCAGTTTATAGAAGCCATTTAAAAATTCACGGCTGTGTATTTATATTGAAAACAAAAACAAAGCACTCAAAATTTGTTTTTGGTTTCATTATAAATAGACAGCCGAGAATTTTTACATGGCTTCTATAAACTGGCAGATAATGAAAACAAAAACAAATTTTGAGTGCTTTGTTTTTGTTTTCAATATAAATAGGCAGAGGAGAATTTTCACATGGCTTCTATGAACTGGCAGTTAATGGGAAAATAAAATTTTGTTTTTCTTCTAAGAGTTACATACATACATATGTATGTAAAGGGACCGCCATCTAACGTTTTTTTTTTCAACTAGTGCTTATTTCGTGAATGGTAACACTTAGCTCATGTCTGATTTGACAGATAATTAGTTTTATCCTTCCGCTGAACGAGCCAACTGACCATCAAATGCGTTTTCGCTTCGCTAAGTGGGCCTGCGATCGACTTACAGAAGGTGCCGATTTTGCCAAAAAAAAAAATCATCTTTTCAGATGAAGCTCATTTTGATCTTGGCGGGTATGTAAACAAGCAAAATTGTCGCATTTGGGTCACAGAAAACCCGCACGCATACATTGAAAAGCCGACGCACCCAAAACGAGTCACTGTTTGGTGCGGATTTTGGTCCAGAGGCATAATTGGGCCATATTTTTTTCGAAAATGAGCAAGGAGTGGCCGTTGCAGTCAATGGCGATCGTTATCGGGCCATGTTGAACGAATTTTTGTTCACAAAAATTGAAGGAGTATATTGGCAGCATTTGGTTTCAACAGGACGGCGCTACGTGCCACACAGCCGAAGCTTCAGTAGTTTTTTTTATAGCATTTTCAAAAAAAAAGTTATCTGGCGGACCCTTTATATAACGATATAAGGATTAATTCTGCATTATTAACTCAAAAATCTAATTTATTTGAGTTGTGATGTTGTTCAAATAAATAAACGATATATATCGTTACCTTAACATAGGTAGGTCCTATTATTTTTTAAACCGAGAATTTTGCATTTTTCGATACATTAGATGTTCTTCTATCGAAATATAGAAAAACTCCAATTTCCAAAAAAAAAAAATTATGAGTTGGAGCCTTTCTATATTAAGGTAACGGCATGTATGTCGCATGTAAAGAGTTCTGTACATGACAAGTAAAAAGCCACATGCGCATATGGCTCATTTGATACATGACGCTTAATAGTATCATAGTTATGTACATGTAGACACTTACATGCTTACGAATTGAAAATGTGCCTGCTTAGGCTACATGCGTCACATTTAGATTTTGGGACAAAAATACTACAAATTTTTTTCGCCTTGTAGCCACAACTAATTATTTAATAAAATGCAAATGGCTTCAGCCGTACTAAAATTCCCACCAAGTCTCCAATATGATAAAAAAAAAAAGTTTTTGCCTTTTTACAGCAAAATTAACATATATCAAGTGTTTTTTATTTTCCGAAATTGTGTTTTTCGACTTAAGATGTTAAAGCTGCTGACTGCAGAAATATGCCTATGTATGTAGATGTAGTTTGCGGTTAAAATAAAACCGCTACACTGCAATGAAGCCTTTAAATACTATATTTTTGCAACCTTGGCATGCATTACTACTCTTTTTAACAGGCATGTTTGTATGTTGTTGCTTTGTTTTTTCATTCATTTTGTTTTGTGGTTTCAGTAATAGAAACAATAATAAATAAAGAATTAAAAAAATATAATTACGAGGAATGCAAAAAGCATCACATATAGCCCAAGGAGATTCTCAGGAGAACATACCAACAGTCTTCATTTCAAAAGTTACTATGAAGAGACGGACGTTATCGGGTAGCTGCGGAATTGCTTTTTTTGTGCTGGCATTTGGCTTCATCGCAATTGCATTTGCCACACCCAGCTGGCTGGTAAGTGATTATCGTATCACGGGAGCCAAATTAGAACGATTAGGATTATGGGTGCACTGCTTTAGATCATTGCCGGATGTCAATGATGATAGTCAGCGAAGATTTTTTGTTGGATGTCGTTGGGTATACGACCCATTCACAACAGGATATGATGAAATAAGAGGATTTTTGTTACCTGCATTCATGATAGCTACACAGTTTTTTTTCACACTGGCTTTTATGGGAATGCTTGTATCTGCTATTGGTGTTCTTGTGTTTTTCTTATGTGCAGGACCTGATCAGAAACATTTCATCAAATTAATACAACTTATTGGATACATTGTGTTAGCGTCAGGTGTCTGCGCCACCATTGCTGTTATTGTATTTGCTAGCTTCGGCAATAGGAACAACTGGATGCCAGAACATGCAAATAATTGGTTTGGTTGGTCATTTGTATTGGCTTGTGTTGGAGCTGTAATGGCTCTAGTGGCCGCACCCCTTTTTCTCACCGAAGCTAATGTGCAGCGCCGCAAGCTTACACTATTTAAAGAATCTCAAACACGTTTCGAAATGATGCATGGTGTTAAATAAGGTTTTATGTAGAAACATTTTAATTGCAGTAATTACATTTTGTCACTCTGATCTACATTACGCTATTATCCCCAGACGAAGCAATTTAATTTAATAATTTTAACGAACGATTAATATGTACAAAAATTAAGAAAAAGTAAGCAAAAATATGCAAACGCTTAGGAGACTACTTGTTGGTACTTAGGCTCATAAATACATCAACTAATTAATTTTAACTTCATTACATCATACAACAAAGACTGTCTGAAGAACACAAATCAAAATGTGTAAGTTAGTGTGACATTAGTGGTTATTGCATTTGGTTACAAATTCGATACAACTAAATTCCATAATTCCTTAGGAACAAATCTAGTTTAGGGGCACCTCCCCAAAATTAAAAAAAAGTATCCCATCCTATAGTAAATTTAAAAATAAGAAAAAAAATTAAATAAAAATATTGGCGGCGAGGCTTAGTTTCCGAGTTATGGGCCTCTGAAGTTCTAGTACAATATTTTGATTATACGATGTTTTTCAACGAATATGACCAATATTGGTATCACAAAAATTTAAAAAAAGTACCATATCTTATAGAAAATTGAAAAGTAAAAATATTAAACAAAAAGACGCGGCGAGGCTTAATTATAATTTAAATTATAATTTAATATATAACTATGGTGTTTCCCTAGACGGCACAGCCTAGTAAAAGTTTTCTGCCTTGCAAAGTTTTCTTCGGCCGGTCTTAAGGATTTTCTCCACCATGTTGTTTCCCGAGACGGCGCAGCCTAGTAAAGATTTTCTGTCTTGCAAAGTTTTCTTGCCTAATAACGTTTTCTTGCATTGCAGGCCTTCGGCCGGGCTTAAGGATTTTCTCCACCATGGTGTTTCCCGAGACGGCGCAGCCTAGTAAAGATTTTCTGCCTAATAACGTTCTCTTGCATTGCCGGCCTTCGGCCGGGCTTAGGGATTTTCTCCACCATGGTGTTTCCCGAGACGGCGCAGGCTAATAAAGATTTTCTGCCTTGCAAAGCTTTCTTGCTTAATAGCGTTTTCCTGCAAAGAGTCTTTTTTTACCATTTCATGAAACGTACTCTCAAAAGCTTTAAGATGATACCAATATTGGTCATATTCGTTGGAAAACACCGTATAATCACAATATTGTACTAGAATTTCAGAGGCCCATAACTCGGAAACTAAGCCCCGCCGCCAATATTTTTATTTAATTTTTTTTTCTTATTTTTCAATTTACTATAGGATAGGATGCTTTTTTCATTTTTGGGAGGTGCCCCTAAACTAGATTTAAGCCATTCCTTAAATTGGTAAATTTTATAGACATATCAGCAAATTTCTTTCTGCCTGATTGTTCGAAAAAAATATTTTAAGATTTTTAAAGTGCCTTTTCAACAAATTTTCTTAGCAACTTTTTTTATTGTCGGAAACATGTGTTTGAAAAACTAATTTTATCTATAGTCTACTAAAAAAAATTAAAGATATATAAAAAATATTAATGTACAAATCATAATAATTGAATTATGTAAAAAGTAAATAACCTGAGTAATATTGCATTTTAGTTGCGAATGTATGTATGTTGAAATTAAAACCATACATACGTATGTATATGTATTTATTATTATAAGTATGTTACGACTGATTTTTATTTCGGTCATACGTTTATACAAACAATATATTTTTGTATTATTAAAATATTCATTCCGTCCATGTTTATACAAATTAAAAATTTAATAAAGCAAAAAAAGCCATTGTTTCATTGTTACCCATGAGTAAAAAAAATTACGGTAAGTGTTTGTATTTTACTCTTTGGGTCAAGGAACTAAAATTCTCAACAGTAGAAAACCGAATTTTCTTGCACTTGATAGAACCAATAAATGTACAAGCAAATATTTGTAAAATGTTTACTAAAAAAAAAAGTGAACGTTATACCCCCATGCTTGGTATAGTAATTAAAATTCTTTCGGAACTTATAAGAACTACTACTAACTACACTTGCACACTCACATGGTTGGGCTAAAATATTGCAATCATTTCCGATCCGGCAAAATCCGCTGACCAATGCACAATCTGGTATGTGATGGGTGATGGCCATTTTTTTAAAGTTCTGCTTTAAAATTGCATTAATGTCCACATTATGATATTTTAGTTTTTCAATTATGAATTAAAAAATTCTACTACACCACAAATTTTCCTGAAAAATTAGCAATTATATTTTACATTATGATACATATTGTGTTTTTCATACAACTGAAAACAGAAAATAAGATAAAACGTCAAATACATTTTTAACAAGGGCGGGCGAATTTCAAAACAAAAGAGAATTGCAGAGCACATGAAATTGTGTACCCATTCCCAATTTTCTCACCAATAAATTCAAGAATTGCTGCATACTAGTCTGGACAGGGACTTAGGATATTATTATAATCCCCTCAGGTGATTTAAAATTTATTGAAATCAAATGCTGATTCAAACTCAAGGTCAAATGATAGAAATTTAATAAAATATATATTATACTTTCCATCCCTGCTTTTGTGTTTTCAAATGAAACTTGGCACTACTTTCTTTCTTAGTCATGGTATTATTGTTTTTTATTTTCTGAATTAGAGCTTTTGTAATTTACGTTTTTGTAGGAAAATACAAGGAGTCTTAATTTTATAAAGGTAATTTCATTTTCATGTGCGAATTATATATATTTTTTCACATATCTTATGTATTTATATATCAAATGCAAAAAATTATATTAATAAATCATTAACTGCGGCAGGAAACAGCGATTTGTATTGGACGATGGAATTTCCGGCTTGTCCACCTACCCTAAGGCAGATACAGCATTTCTTAAAGTTGGCCCAAGAGCATGAGTCCAGAGACATTGTAGTTGCTTATTGGTCAAGGCTTTAGTATGTACTCAATTTATACTAATTTACTATTTTTATGCAATTACATCAATGCATAGTTATGTGTGTGTAAGTACATATGCTGTAATTCAGATACAATTTATTTGCAGCGCTCTACAAGTTGGGCTTAAAGCAACAACTCAGCAGCCGGAGGAAACTAAATTGCTCTTAGGTAAGTTACTAAATAGCATTGGATTTGACTTTTGGTTAATGTTATGCACATATTTATATATACATGTAAAGCTATAATGGATTGGTTAGAAACAGTAAAAAAGGAACATAATGATAATGAAGCTATAACAAATGAGGTGGCTGCACAAGCTCACATGGAAAACTATGCTTTGAAACTGTTTCTATATGCCGACAAGCAAGACCGAGAAGGTAATTTTGGAAAGTAAGTAATTAATACAAAACTCTTAGTATGTATGTATTGTATACGTTCCGTAATGTAACAAGTCATAACTATATTAAAAACAAAATATGGAATATATTTTTAGAAACGTGGTGAAAGCGTTTTACTCATCTGGTGTTATATACGATGTTCTACAAACCTTTGGAGAATTATCTGAAGAAGCATTACATAATCGCAAGTATGCGAAATGGAAGGCAGCTTATATACATAATTGCCTAAAAAATGGGGAAGTTCCAGTAGCCGGTCCCATGCAAGATAAATCTGAAGACGATACAGAATTAACGGATGATACTTCCAAAGTGAACCCTGACACTGAGCCTCACGAATCTGGCAAACCAACCGTCGAAGATATATTAAATAATCCTAATAAATTACCAAGTCCACCTGTAGAAGAAGAAAAGCCGGGCGGTTTCGAGCCTTTTGTGCCACCATCTGAACCCCACCCAGTATATACTGTCCCAGATCCGGTAGCTGATTTACAAATCACACCAGACCAAATGATAAAGGCACAAAAGTATTGTAAATACGCAAGCAGTGCTTTAAATTACGATGATGTTAAAACTGCTATTGAAAATCTTCAAAAAGCTTTAACACTTTTAACTACGGGAGTCGACACTTAAATATGTTGTCTTTTAAAAAGAAGCAAGCGTTTTAAATTAGTAAAATATTTACATTTTTGTGGATATTTAAAATAAATTGAACGAAAATTCTCACTGACAAATAAGTAACCAAAGAAATAAATAACTTGGAACACTTTCATAATTACCGGCACAAATATCCTTTTAACATGCTTTTATAAAATTGCTTTCATTAAATACTATAAATTAAAAATCTCAAGTTTGAATTACTTACTTGTTTTGAAAAATATTAAAATTGTTTTAATCAACATAAACTGAATGCAGGTATTTAGTTATATGATTTTTAAAAATGATTATTATCGAGACATTTATTACAAAAATCATGATTTTTTGATATAAAAATTGAAAAAAAATGAAAATTGAAAAAACAATAAAACCAATAATAAAATATTCCCAAGATTCAGAAATTTATTATTATTACTACGAGTACACAGATGTAATCTGCAGCATTTCAAAAGACTCGGCTGGATTGACGTGCTTTTATAAAACTACTTTCATTAAATACTATAAAAAAATTCGCCCTTAATTATGTAAGTGGTGTAAGTCATATGAATTTCTGCTTCGGAATATTAAATAAATCTTAAACAACTTCAATAAATATCTAAAAAATATTAAACAAAATTTATAATAATCCAGACTATTTACTAAATATCTCAAATAAAGAAATAAATAACTTGGAACACTTTCATAATTAACGGCACAAATATCCTTTTAACATGCTTTTATAAAATTGCTTTCATTAAATAATATAAATTAAAAATCTCAAGTTTGAATTACTTACTTGTTTTGAAAAATATTAAAATTGTTTTAATCAACATAAACTGAATGCAGGTATTTAGTTATATGATTTTTAAAAATGATTATTATCGAGACATTTATTACAAAAATCATGATTTTTTGATATAAAAATTTAAAAAAAAATTAAGTTTTAGAACGAGTGTATTTTTTTTACATAAATTTACTGTCGAACCCTCGGTTTCCACAAGCAAGGGTATGAAAATCACCCAAAAATATGTGTGCTTTTCATATACATTTTCCAGGCCAGTGGAAACTTGGTAATTCTTTAAAACGTAAATAATTTCCGCCCGGCAATTTATATTGGGCCCTATTGTAAAAATCGCGACGACGAAGTGCAAAGCAAGAACAAAATATCAAAATGCTTTTTGATTTTCCATTGAAAATATACCAATTACGAAAGAGAAAAAATTAAGCGTATAAATTCTTGCGTATACTTAATTTTAGTGCAGAATGGAAAACAAACAAAATACAGTTATACTCATTATCATACACTACTTGTTTTACCAACCCTGATATTGTACGATTATGGAGCACCGTTACTTTAGAAATTGCACCCATACGGAATTTCAGGCTTGTAAATTTCCATTTATTTCTAAACGGAAAAATAATCGTGTGGGCTTTTGTGTAGAATTATGTTTGTATACACACAAATTCATTTAACTATTTTTTAACTTACAACACACCAAAACACAAAAAAATATTTTACAAAAATTCCGTAAACATTTTTATTTTTCTTCCAAAAAGTTCTTATGAGAACCTGAATTTTCACAAGAACTCAGCACCAGCCTTTAATGTGAAGAAGTTTTGAAATATATGTATGTATATGTATAAATTTCTTTAATTTTGTAAAATTACATTTCTGTTTCCTTGATTTGAATTTTCATTTAGTACAAACCAAGGCAAACAAACTTTTAACCTGTCCCAGAACTATGTAACTTAATTATATGACCACAAGGTGTATGTACATTGTCGGACAGAAATTATTTCACTGTTAATAAGTCGGCAGTTAATTGTAAAGTGAACTAAATTGAACTAAAATTAAAATGAAATGTGTCTTTTTCCGGAAATATTAATCCTTGCGACAGTTGCCGTATTTGCATTGAATTTATTAAAATTTTTCACAAATGATATAGTACAACACCACTTATCAAACCGTATAAATTTCAACACAAATATGCCAATTGCAGTAAGGAAATAAATAATATGTATGTATGCGTTCAAACTGAAGAGCAAACGTATTATTTATATAAAAAATGGAAGCCAAAAATATTAGTCCTGTTTTACACCATTTGTTTGCGCCTGAGTAACGGCTGATTGTTCGATTTCTTTGCGGCTAGTCTGTAAAAATAGTGAAATAGAAATGTTAATTAAAAAGTAAAATATGTTATGTACGAGTATATGTATGTAAGTATGGTACCTGATACCAAACGACTAAACGTCCTCCCAGCATAAAAGTAAATACCAACGCTGGTCCAGAGCGCTCAAATGGATCACTTACCATCCAGTGTTGATAAATACCAAGGAGCATTAGAATTAAAAGCATTACATTAGCAGTGTTTTTGACTTTATCTTGGGGGGAAAAAAGAGAAATATTAATGCTGAGTGAAAAATAAACAGACATTTTGTTTTAAGAATTCTTACGATATGGAATAATTGCCATTGCCAAGCCGCATACGATTTCCAGTACACCAACAGTGCGTCTGTACCATTTCGAGGGAATTTTAATACCGAATAACGCTGTCAAAGGAAACACTTTAGCATACTTCACATATTCAGTACGCTAAAAATAAACATTAATATATATTGTTAAGTTTATTTAAAAAAAAAACACATGGTAATAATATTCTTATTTTCATTATCAAAGACAAAAACCATTTTTGAAATCTAGTACTTACGAGATTTCAAGCTAAATTTAGCAGCTTTTTACTAGATTTCCCATACAAAACTAAATCAAATTTGTGAGTAGATTTGTAGGAAATCTACTCAAAATGTAATATTTTTATTTTATTTTTACTACCCTGTACAACATATTTATATAAAAGATGATTGAATTAGATTTTTTCTGCTTAAAAAGCTGTGTGAATTGGCTATATTGCAGTTGTTTGGTTGTAGTTTTGGAAAATTTTCGGTTAATGGGTTTTGTTTTGGATTAAAAATTCTTGATAAATATAAAAAAAAAACTTGGTGTAAACTGTATAGATTTTCATAAAGATTTTAATTACAATATGCTAGATTTTGTGCAGGTGTAAATACAAATTCAAAAACAAACACTCAAAAATATTTTCAAACAAAAACGTCCAAAATCTTCTTACTCAATTAGGGCATATTAGTTAGTTGTTTATTATCTAACCCACTGTTTGTGTAAGACGTTTAAGTTAGAAATCTGGGCGTTTATGTAATAGATTAAAGAAAAGTTGTACGAGTTTCCTTTAATCTATTACAAAAACGCAAAGATTTCTAACTTAAATGTCTTAAGCTAAGTCTAGACGATATGTTGAATCAGCATATTTATGATAAAAAATTTGTTACCAGTGCCAACATATCCTGTAGACACTAAATTTTTTCAACATACGTATGCTTAACGACATATGAAGGGCATTTGTTAACGTTGTCAACAAACGTATTTCCAAGATTTTAGCATATCGTGACCACCACCATATTTTTAGTTTCTAACAAATTTTCTATGTATGCTGTCAGATATGTTATTTGTTGAAAAGCCTATGTAAGCTTTTCAGCATACGGCAAATTTGATAGCATATAGAATTGATATTTTAACTCTGCTCAGGTATGAACAGTGTTTCCTAATTTGCCATTTTTAAAATAAAAATAACGTAAATATTAAAATAACAAAAATACTAGAACAAAAGCAAAAAAAAAACACAAAAAATTCTACATTACGCGAAAAATATACTGCAGAAATGTTCATGGTAAATTCGGGTGAATAAAAAATAGGGATAATTAAAATTTCATAAAAAAAAATTTCAGGCGATTCTGAAGAAGACAATCAATCTTATTCCAGCAAACTTCGCAATAAAATCGACTTTTTGCATGCGTTCAGCCTCCTTAAAGTTTTGCCGATTTATAAAAATATTGGAATTTGTCAACATCCCGCTGTTAGTAACTTTTTGCGAATTTTCGCCATTTTTGCGACTTTTATTGAATTTTTTGTATTCCTTACAGTTTTGGCGATTTTTAATCAACATTATGGTTTGTTTAAAATTCTTCAACTTCTGCGACTTTTTGTAGTTCGAGATAAAAGCGAATTTTTGGATGCTTTCAGCCTCTTAAAAATTTTGCCGATTTTTAAGAAATATTGGAATTTGTCATCATCCCGCTGTTAGTAATTTTTTGCGAATTTATGTAATTTTCGCGATTTTTGCCGATTTTTTTGCATTCCTTACAGTTTTAGCGGTTTTCAATCCATATTATGACTTGCTTAAAATTTTGCCAATGTGTTGCGATTTTTTGCAAAGTTTTTAATAAAGGCGGCTTTTCGCGTGTTTTTTTTTTTTAGAAGTTTTAACAATTTTGAAGAGTTTAAAACATTATTAAGCTAAGTCTAGACGATATGTTGAATCAGCATATTTATGATGAAAAATTTGTTACCAGTGCCAACATATCGTGTAGACACAAAATTTTTTCAATATACGTATGCTAAGCTACATATGAAGGGCATTTGTTAAGGTTGTCAACAAACATATGTTCAAGATTTTAGCATATCGTGTAGACACCATATTTTTACTTTGTAACAAATTTCCTATGTATGCTATCAGATATGTTATTTGTTGAAAAGCCTATGTAAGCTTTTCAGCATACGGCAAATTTGATAGCGTATAGAATTGATATTTTTACTCTGCTCATGTATGAGCAGTGCTGCCTGATTTGCCATTTTTAAAATAAAAATAACGTAAACATTAAAATAACGAAAATAGTTTAATAAAAGAAAAAAAACATTGCATTATGTGAAAAATATACTGCAGAAATGTGAATTGGGGTGAGTAAAAAATAAGGGAAATTACAATTTCTTAAAAAATAATTTTAGGCGATTCTGAAGAAGACTATCACTCTTATTCTAGTTTCTTTCCAATTTTGCAACTTCTCACGAATTTTTGCAAACTTCGCAATAAAAGCAACTTTTTGCATGCTTTCAGCCTCCTAAAAGCTTTGGCGATTTTTAAAAAATAATAGAATTTGTCATCATTCCGTTGTTGGTAAGTTTTTGCGAATTTTCGTCATTTTTGCGATTTTTATTGAATTTTTTTCATTCCTTACAGTTTTGACGGTTTTTTGTTTAAAGTTATGCAACTTCTCGCGATTTTTTTTTTGCAAAAATTCGCGATATAAGCGACTTTTTACATGTCTTCAGCTTCTTGGCAGTTTTGACGGTTTTAAAAAAGTATAAAATTTTCTCATCATCCCGCTGTTAATAAATTTTTGCAAATTTACGTAATTTTCGCGATTTTTGCCGTTTTTTTTAGAGTTTTAGCGATTTTTAATCCATATTATGGCTTGTTCAAAATTTTGCCAATTTTCGCGATTTTTTGCAGTTCGCAATAAAAGCGGCTTTTTGCGTGGGTTTTAGCAGTTTTAATAATTTTGAAGAGTTTAAAACATTATTGGACTTTGTCATCCTGCTGTTGTAGCTTTACGCCAATTTCCGTTATTCCGCGAATTTCTTTTTATTTATATACATGTATAATTGCACTAATTTTTATTAACCAAAAATATAATTTTTTGCACTGAAAGCGATAATTGATATACATACATAAATTTATTGTAATTGTAAAATTTATTTTATATCTAAGCAAATGCTCACATGACTCAACATATATATCAGAATACAAAATTCAACATATCATGTAGACACAAAAATTTTATGGTAACTCATATGTTGTATTATCATTTGCTGACATATGTTGACTTTAAAAAATTTGGTAGTTTCAGCATACTGTGTAGACGCCTAACATATATATATGCTGACAGCAGGATTTGTTGTTATTTTAAAGCATATTAATGCAAGCATATATTTGCTGATTCAACATATCGTCTAGACTTAGCTTTAGACTTTGTCATCTTGCTGTTGTAGCTTTTTGCCAATTTCCGACATTTCGCGAATTTCTTTTTATTTATATACATGTATAATTGCACTAATTTTTATTAACCAAAAATATAATTTTTTGCACTGAAAGCGATAATTGAAAAAAGAAAAAGAATTGTCAAAATTTATTTTATATCTAAGCAAATGCTCACATGACTCAACATATATATTAGAATACGAAATTCAACATATCATGTAGACACAAAAATTTTATGCTAACTCATATGTTGTATTATCATTTGCTGACATATGTTGACTTTAAAAAATGTGGTACTTTCAGCATACTGTGTATACGGCTAACATATATATATATGCTGACAGCAGGATTTGTTGTTATTTTAAAGCATATGAACATAAGCATACATTTGCTGATTCAACATATCGTCTAGACTTAGCTTTACACAAACAGGAGCTAAATTATATTAATGTGCATTAAAGTGGGTCGAATAAAAAGGTGTGCCAGTCACCACCCATAATGAATGATATGTATGTCAATGAAGTTTCTAACAAAGGATATTTTTTTTGCCACGCCCCAAAATACGGCTTTTTTCGTTTTTTTTAGGCATAGTGTGGCGATTTAAGTCCGATATTAACATGTTAAATATCGTTGTTCATGGCTTGACTATGGCTTCATTTTTGCCTTTCAATATAACGTCTAACTCTAGGTGGCATTTATTACATCCCGGATCCCACCCCTCTATTGCCCAATGAAATGAAATGAAAAATGGAATATAATCCCTTCTAAAATTTTGTAAGTCAAGCCTTTTCTATATTATTTTTTTTTTTTATTTTAAACTCTGTACCATGGTTTCACATTTACAGACTACAGAACATTAAAAAAAATTAAAACACCTTTGGTGATAGTAAAGATTCGTGGTATTTTTCGATCAGACGGGCGATGTAATTTCTCTATGTGAAATAATAAAATGGGCGTAATTAGAAGAATTAGAATTTATGAAAAATTCGACAATAGGAGAAGGGATCCTAGATATCAAGACATACATTGGTTTTGTGCTGCTAATACGGAGTTGTAGCCGGTTGAAACTTTGTCTTGTTTTAGACTTGGCAATTTTTCTTGAAGCAGTTATCTTCAATTCTCTTTTAAAACTGCTCGTTTGTTTACACTCATACGGTTTCTTGTTCAATTTTCCTATTGTTTTAATGCTGCGAATGAAATAATAAAAGAGAATTGAAGTAACTTCTACGTACAAGCAAGTCAGTACCCCTCTTCTTTCTTCTTTCCTCTCTCTCCTATAAACTCAGACTTGCTTCAAGAAAAACTGCCGAGTCTAAAACATGAGTTTATGGTAACAAAAAACCACTCTAGTCCCCTCTCCCACCAACAAGCTGTCACCAGCGATGCCAACTTGGTGTTTTTGGCACTACTTTAGTGGTTTTTGAAGACTCAAAGCGCCAAATTTTTAACGTTAATGCCAAAGTAAGAAAGAGCACTAAGTAGTGCTTTTAAGAATTTTTTTTATTTCTTAAAATTACTTTAATAAAAACTTGGTGTATTTATTTTTTCAGTCTTCATCGTCTGATATTGCCTAAATAGAGAATAGCTTATAAAACATTAAACATTATTAAACTTCACTCGTTTGGATCTTCATTCCTTTTTCACGTTAGTGCTTTTCACGCTTTTTAGATCTCAAAATTGCGCTTTTAGTGTTCTTTTTTTAATTTTGACGTGTTTTTAGAGCCAAAAAAGTCGGCATCACTGGCTGTCAGGTTATGCCGCCAGCACAATTATCTTAAGGCCGGGGCACAATGAATCCGTCATACGTTAAGGGGTTTAGACACGGTCAAAATGCTTGCTGATATTGGTTATAGTATGAGTGAAAATTTGTTAGTATGTGTGACATCAACGATGCTTGATGGAAAATCAAAAAATTTTGATTTTCGGCATGCTTGCTGTCACTTGTTAATGCGTGTATATTGTTACCCCATCAAGCGCGTACAAATTTTCATTATACAGCGCACTCGGGAAAATGTCAACACTAGTTTATGTCAACATCCCAAAACGTCAACCCTTAATTTTTTACATTGTCTACTCTAAAACGTCAACCAAACAGCCAAACCACAAAGCTCTAAAACGTCAACTTTAAATAAATCAAAATTTTGAATTAAGCAACAGTTAAAATACACAGTTTTGATCACACACACACATTTATTTTATGAAATTATTATAAGTATGTAGAATAGGAAAGAAATTGCATCTCTATATGTTGTCTTTTTTATGCTCAGTTGCTTTTTTGTTCTTTTTTTGTATTTGTTTATGTTTATAGTCAATAAAAACGTTTTAAAGCACATTATCAATATGTTTTTATTAAAAGTTTCTACATTCATAAACGTCAACAATTTGTTAAACGTCAACACTCGCGGTTTTAATTAGTTGATGTTTTCCCGAGCGCACTGTAATTATATTTCCATTATGAACGGTTGCCCAAAATATCGGAATTAAAAAACATAAATTTGACTGGTGAAGAAAAAAGAAGTGTTAGAACTTTCTTATTTTGCTTTGTTCTTTTTTGTAAGCAGTGCCATTATTGTTATTGAATTTCTTTATTTAGACATTTTTATACATTTTTTTTTTCAACCAAACGAACAGCACAAAATCAAAATAAAAATTAATGCTTGGTGGGGCATCAAGCATGGTAACATCAAGCCGACAAGCACACGTACACGAACTTGACAGCAAGCATTTTGATCGTGTCCAAAGCCCTTTAAACTTCGCCTTTTTCAACTGACATTAACGCGACGACGGAGAAGGTTGGCACAATGAGTACTTTATTGACGGAAGTATTTGAACAGCTTCAATAGGTTGATTCTCCATTTTATTTATTTAATTCAAATTTTTGTATTTATTTCGTTTATTTCTTTTGCTTAATTTTATTTTTGCTGCCACAAAACACAAAAACCTTATTCAGAACATGCCAAAAAAAAAACCAACCAATATCTCTCAGACTACTCAACGTATGCAAAAAGTTAAGAGTTGACTAGTTTTTGTACTTTACGTTGACGGACACGTACTGAATGTAACAGCCCTCATAAGAAACCATGTATTTCAACTTAGCTGTCAGTTGAAAAAGGCGAAGTTTAACGTATGACGGATTCATTGTGCCCCGGCCTTTAGTGTGTGAACAGTGTAGCCAGTTTTTTTTTTCTATAGCTTATCCCAATTTTTGATTTGTCGTCTCCGAAAATCCCCAAATTTAGTTTTTTTGATTCAAAATTTTCTTTTGTGAAAAAATAATTTTTTTTTAATTTATTTAAAAAATATTGACAAAAATAACATATTTATTCAATAAAATTCATATACATATATTTATATTCATATTAATTTAATTTGTACTTATAAAACTTGATAAAAAAAAATTACACATAGTTTAATATACACAACTATAAAAAATTGTTAACCAAAGTTTACCATTTCAAAAAATTCACAATCGAAATCTTCTGATTCAGCAGAATCAGAAATTGTGTTGTATACATAGTACTTGTATTAAAAAGCTTTAGCATTTCAGCGGAAGGATTAAATTTGTCACAACAAATTGAATTATTTTAAAGTGTGATTATTCATATTCCATTTTGTTACGTATTTTTGTTTTGGTAGTGTTCAATATTGTTTAATCTGCTTAATACTTCTTCTTTATTAGAAACCGTTCACTATGAATAATAACACATTTTTAGACTTGCCAGACGAATATTTCTTAACTCAAAAATCATTCTTGTCACCATCAGTTATAAAAAAAAAATCCCGAAAAAATTCCCCAAAATTTGGTTATCATCCCGAACAAATCCCTAGATCCCCAACACGAAATTGTTATCCCCAATCGAGAAAAAGTCCCCGATTTGGGGACAAATCTCCTAAACTAGCAACGCTGTGTCTGAAATTCACACACTTTGAACTCTCATTGAAAGTACCGTGTTTTGGAAGTTGCCAGACTAACAAACTTTACCTGTAAAAATATTGGTTACTGTTATTTTGAACACAGCTGTACATTGAAGCAATATTTTCTCGGCGCACATACTTACATATGTAGATTTCATTTGAATATAACAATAATTTTGCATTAACTATTTCTGCAGAGTTAATGATAAATTTGATATAAAAACAAACATTTGGCCAATTTTTTCTGTTCTAAAAGTGTCTTTCTTCTCTTCATAAGTGGCATAGTATGCATACGATTATAACGCAAAATTAGTTTCGAATACGGATATTGCCTTCAAAATTTTCTTTGCAATTAAATAGAAAGAGAATACGTACTCGTACATACAATTTATAATAAATAACCAGAGTTCATATAAATTATTATTTTATTTCATAGCTAATAACAAAAAAAATTTGCAAACTTTACTCGTTTCGCTTTAAAAATTTGAGGCCGAAAACGATGACGCATATACTAAACGTTAATATTGTATGTATGTATGTATGTACATAAATATAAAAAGTGAAATTCTTTTAAGAAAGCACACACTTCTCAAAAATTCGTATGTTTATACAATTTTGAATGTCATTGCCTCATAACAGCGAGGTCAATTTTATAAAAATTAAATAATAAACATTTTTGAGAAGAGTATGTATGTATGTATGTATGTACATATATAATAATAATACATACATACCCTGAAGGAAATGTCGATGGTGAAAATGTACTGAGTCGCTTTTGACTTTGTCAGCAGTACTACTCTACAATTATTCCCCATATAATACTTTGTGCTATCGACATTTAGCATGTGCTTGTCATTGAAATTCTACTAGTAACACTAAAACAATTGACTAGGTAGTGAATTCATAGTTCTTATGGGAACATGGAGACATACCAACCAGAAATTTACTGGTAAATTTCTATACCTTAATTTATGTATACTGACAAGTTGTTGCAAAATCCACCAGAAATACACCACATCTGTTTTCTCTCTTTATTTTATACTGACGAATAAAAGAGAAATTGTAGACAATGTAACTACTACTAGAGCTTTAGTATTGACATAGAGACACTTGGCCCCAGTCTGACTGCAGGGTACCTACATACATATGTATGTATGTGTTTATGTATTACATATAAAATCGATAAATTTTTAAATCATGAATGTTGTTACCCTGCAGTCAGACTGGGGCCAAGTGTCTCTATGTTAACACTAAAACTCTAGTAGTAGTTACATTGTCTACAATTTCTCTTTTATTCGTCAGTATAAAATAAAGAAAGAAAACAGATGTGGTGTATTTCTGGTGGATTTTGCAACAACTTGTCAATATACATAAATTAAGGTACATAAATCTACCAGTAAATTTCTGGTTGGTATGTCTCCATGTTCCCATAAGAACTATGAATTCACTATCTAGTCAATTGTTTTAGTGTTACTAGTAGAATTTCAATGACAAGCACATGCTAAATGTCTATAGAACAAAGTATTATATGGGGAATAATTGTAGAGTAGCACTGGTGACAAAGTCAAAAGCGACTCAGTACATTTTCACCATCGACATTTCCTTCAGGGTAATAATTTGCGAACTATGTATGTATGTACATACATACATACATAAATATGTATGTATGTTGATTACATACATTTTATTTTTGTTTATTTATTTAATAGTCTATGTCCCAAATCACACTATGCAAATCTTATTGCTAAGCTGATTCGTTTCAGGGAGAGAGAGAGAGAGACAAGGGGAACAGCAACGTTTCTTTTCCCCCCGTCTCTCTCCCCTAACAAACTACATCAGCTTAGCAATAAGACTTGCATAGTATAAATTGGGACTATGGACATAAATCCTTACAGACAGCTACTATACATATGTACATACATATGTATGTACACACATAAATTTAAAAATATTCTTAAACAAAAATTTTTGTTTGAGTTATTTATTAAGCGCTAATAAATCAGTGCAAGTTCAAACGATGGTTTAGTTGAACTAACTAGCAGAAACTCAGTGCAGCATACTCGTATATGGGTGGTATAGCGTATCAACTTTCGAGTGTTTTTTTTTTGTTTTCAATATAAATGGACAGAAGAGAATTTTTAATTGTCTTCTATAAATTGGCAGTAAGTAAGAAATAAGTTTTATTTTCTGAAGAATAAATGAAACTCAGAAAATAACTTTTATTTTCTAAGCGAAAAATAAAACCCAAAAAATAATAATTACTTGTAATTGCCAGTTTATAGAAGACAAGTGAAAATACTCGTCTGTCTATTTGTATTGAAAACAAAAACACCTTGTGAGTGCCTTGTTTTTGTTTTCAATATAAATAGACAGACGAGAATTTTTACTATAGGGTTAGACTGTCACATTCCACTGTCACTTTTGAGAGAACGAAGTCTATTTTTTAACAACGCTGTAAAAGTGTAATCAATAACAATAAAACATTCGGGTATGCTCTTTATTTCACTTGAAATTAAATCGTTTGGAATTGCCACAGCATAGTTGTCTTAAATACATATTTCCAACAAGAATTTTTGCTTGCATACAGCTGCATTCCGAGTTTTATGAAATTCAAAACATATCGTCGGGTGGTTATTGGTTTGCCGCACAATATATTAAAAATACATTATTACTGCAGAAAACCAATAACCACCCGACGATATGTAGATACTTCTGCGTCTAAAAAAACACACACGTTTGATATATTTTTACATGTAAAGCTAGGACCAAGGAGAGCGAAAAATTTTCTACCCCTACGAAATTTACAGCAATTCATTATAACGTTCCGCATATAATAGTCGCAAAAGTAACCATCTGAACGTTTTTAAATCACAAAAATGTTGAGGAAAAGCAAAATTGCTAAATTAAAAATAAATCTAACAACCCCATGAGTGCTAGATTATCATTGTAAATATTGGTTGTGCATCTTTTTGTGGCATTCCCGAGCAGTGTTGTCAGTTTAGAAGATTTGTCCTGGGGATTTTTTTTTTAGATTGGGGATGAAAATTTCGTGTTTGGGGAGCTGGGGATTTGTTGGGGGTGATAACCAAACTTAAGGGGATTTTTTGGTTTTTTATAACTGATGGTAACAAGAATGATTTTTTAGGTAGGAAATGTGTGTCTGGCAAGTCTAAAAATGTGTGTTTCTATTCATACTGAATGGTTTCTATAGATAATAAAGAAGAAGTATCAAGGCAGATTAACCAATATAATGAACACTACCAAAACAAAAATACCTAATAAAATTAAATATGACTTGTTGGAAGCACTTCTTAGAATAATCACACACTGTAAAAATAATTCAATTTGTTGTGACAAATTTAATCCTTCTGCTGAAATGCTAAAGCTTTTTAATACAAGTACTATGTACTAGTGTTGCACGAATATTCGTATTCGAATTGCCGAATATTCGGCCATTTTTAATGCGAATACGAAGCATTCGTATGCGTCAAATTCAGGCAAATACAAATACGAATATTTTTCCAATAAAATTAAATAAATAAATGCATAAATCCTAAACGAAATTTAAATAAATGGATAAAAATATTGGTTTGTACGAATCCATTAAATTTTTTATGGATATATGTGCTTTGTATCATTTTCAAATATTATTTACTGACTACCATTAAAATTTTGGGTAGTTTTTATTAAGTTTAAAGTACGCCAACAGGAGTATGAAGTTCTTTTTCATAACAATTTTTTAATATTTCATATTGCAGGCGTAAATAGAGCCCTAATTTAATGTCTATAAATTTCACATGAAATATTCGTATCCGTATTCGCGAATATCGTTTCAAATATTCGTATTCGCGAAGATCAAAAATTGACATTCGTTACATCACTTTCATATGTACTATATGTGCAACAAAATTTCGGTGGCTGATGAATCGGAAGATTTCGATTTTGAAGTTTTTGAAATGGTAAACTTTGGTTAACAATTTTTTATAGTTGTGTACATATGTATATTAAACTATGTGTTATTTTTTTCCTTACAAATTTTATAAGTACAAATTAAATTAATATGAATGTAAATATAGCTATCGATATAAATGAATTTTATTGAATAAATATGTTAATAATATATTACTTTTGTCATTATGTTTTAAATAAAATTAAAAAAGTTTTATTTTTTTTCACAGAATAAAAAATTTGGATAAAAAAACTAAATTTGGGGATTTTTGTGGATGACAAATCAAAAATTGGGGATAAACTTTAGAAAAAAACTGGCAATGCTATTCCCGAGCCAAACAAAATTGATAAAAAAAATACTTATAAAATCAACTCTACACCAAATTATATCTCAGAAATACCTTTTTAACGTACATTTAGTCGGGTAGTTACTGGTTTGCCGCACAGAATGTTAAGATACACTATTATTGCGGCAAACCAGTAACCACCCGACGATATGTACATATATATTTTTCTTTGAATATAAAGAACAAGATGCGTTTTAAAAAAAAATAAACTACATAATTAAAATATTATAAACTTATAAAAACTTTAACAATTTGTGAATTGTCAAAATATAGAAATTGTGAAGTAATTTTCAAACTCGATTGTAGGATAATAAATATACATATTTTATTTTTTCATTTTCATAATAATGCATTTACACCTGCACAAAATCTAGCATATTTTAATTAAAATCTTTATGAAAATCTATACCGTTTACATCATGTTTTTTTGACATTTATGAAGAATTTTTATCCAAAACAAAGCCCATTAACCGAAAAATTTCCAAAACTACAACTAAACAACTGCAATATAGACAATTCACACACCTTTTTAAGCAGACCGTAGCTAATTCAATCATCTTTTATATAAATATGCTGCACAGGGTAGTAAAAATAAAGTAAAAAAATATTAAATTTTTATAGGTCATTTACACCAGCACAAAATCTAGCGGATTTTAATTAAAATCCTTATGAAAATCTATAGTTTAGACCAACTTTTTTTGACATTTATCAATATTTTTTATCCAAAACAAAACCGATTAACTAGAAAATTTCCAAAACTACAACCAAATAATAAATAAATAAATATATTACATTTTTATTAGATTTCCTACATATCTACTGGCAAATTAGATTTCCTTTTGTATGGGAAATCTAGTAAAAAGCAGCTAGATTTATAGGGCATTTACATTATATCGAAATCCAGTACTTATGAGATTTCGAGCTAAACCTAGCTGTTTTGTACTAGATTTCCCAATACAAAACAAAATATAGATTGTCAGTAGATTTATAGGAAATCTAATCAAAATCTAATATTTGTATTTATTTTTTACTATCCTGTACAACATATTTATAAAAAAAAGTTGAGTGAATTAGCTACAGTCTGCTTAAAAAAGTGTGTGACTTAACTACATTGCAGTTATTTGGTTGTAGTTTTGGAAATTTTTTAGTTAATGGGTTTTGTTTTGGATAAAAAATCTTGATAAATGTCAAAAAAAGTTGGTCTAAACGGTAAATATTTTCATAAAGATTTTAATAAAAATTTGCTAGATTCTCTGCTGGTGTAAATGGCCTATAAAAAAAAGATGAGTGAATTAGCTACGGTCTGCTTGAAAAGGTGTGTGAATTGAAAACTGAAACTGAAACTAAAACCAAACAACCACTGCACTGTAGCCAATTCACACACCTTTTCATGAATACAGGCTGACTTATTAGTACAAATTTTAAGAAAAAAAACATAGTTGCATCACTAAGGTTTACAAGATTTTAAGTAGATTTCGACTAAATGTATTGACGAAGTAGATTTTGTTTTGTATGGAAAATCTACTAGATTTTGCCCGAAATCTCGTAAGTACTAGATTTTGCTCAAATGTTAACGCAATATAAGTGTGAACTTTTATTCTTTATTGTAAAGAATGTTTATTGTTCAATTCACAAGAGAGAAATTATTTATTATAAATTACATATTTCACAAATTTTCTTTTATTAATTTTTGCTACAGAAACTGAACTGCCCAAATGTACACAATATACATACATAAATACATTCGTACTCTGTATATTATGATATTTATGTACTTTAAGTAAAAAATATTGATTATTCAACTATTGCAAATTATTGTTAAATATATGTTATACATATGTATATGTATGTATACTTACCAGATCTTTGTACAGATCCTTGCTAATATTTGGCGTTAATTTGAGCGTACCAACAAAAACAAAAAATAATCCCAATAAGATGGAAAGACTTTTTAACACAATTGTATTTGAAGCTGGCATTTTATATATAGTGTATGTAAGTATATGTACTCGTATGTATTGCAATTTTAACTGCAATAAAAACTGTTAATTAATTTTATTCAAACATACACTCATAGGTAATCAAATATGCGAATACTGTACATAAGTATAAGTTTTTAATTAAAAAATCATAATTTTCCCGTCTTTTAATTTTGCAAATTTTCGGATATTATAATATAATTTTGATTGTGTAGTTTATTTGTACATAAATATCTACTTATGTACGTACATACATATGTATATTAATTTTTGATAGAAGACGGTTGGTTCGTTCTATTTATAAAATTCGTATATATGAAAATGAAAAAGAAATAATTCACACAAATCACAAATATTTATATTTTCATTATTTTGAAGGAAATCTTTTTATGACATCGACGGTACACGACTTTAAATGAGACTGCACGCAGTAAACTATAAAGTTGAGACCAGCATCCCGAAAATCGATTTTCCTTTTGCTCTTTTATTTCAAAGAATATTAAAATTTACATATTTGATTTTTCATGAAAACAGCTTGTGATGTTTCTCCGCTGGTTAGGGTTTGGGAAACTGGACTTTTTGGGAAAAGTCGCACTTGAATTCCCTGTAATTTATTTTTATATTTTTTTTATGTGTAGGATGAGAGCATATGGAATTTTTTATGGATATTCTTTTATACTTCTATATATGAACATAAGATTCTTGTGTCACGGTGTTTATAATTAAATTTCTCTGAAACGGCTTGACGGATTTTTATTAAATTTTGTATGTGAATTTTCATACCTCTAAGTGGACTGTGCCATACCCATGCGAACGAAATATCTTATATCCTGAAAGCTATAATAGCAAGTCTTCAAATTTGATATGGACCCTTTTGAGAGCGAGGTGCGAAGTATTTGAAGATATTGGTAGAATAGGACCGGGTGAGGGGACACCCCCATACAAAATAATTATTAATAATCTTATATATTGACAGCTATAATATCAAGAGTCTTTAAATTTGGTATGTGTTAATTTGAAAATAATTATTTTTATATTCCACCATTTTCTATCCTAGAAATTCCCTAAAAATAAATTATTTGGCAAAACAGTGTTTGCCGGGTAAGCTATTAATATTACACATGTGAAAGTTTGTTAGCGCTGAAGGGATTTAAATAAAACTCTTTACACAGACTAGTTATATGCTGGATTGAGATATAGGATCAGAGAAACAAGTCGGCGGCGGCGGCTTAGGAAGAGCGGCGGCTACAATTTTGAGCCGACGGTAGCCGCATCAATCGGCGGTACTTGAAGTTATACTGAAAGTCAGCGGCAGCTCTTGAGCCGGTTGTGAGCCGATCGGCTTGTTTCTCTACATTGGATACTTTTATCACGAAAAGTGATGCGAACGAAGTCGCGGGAACATAATAGTAATATTATAAATAACAAGACCGATTTAAAAAACTCATCTCAAAAAGTATTCTCCAATTCTCTTTTCTTAGACGGAAAATATAATTTTGTCCATATTTTTGTATTAATTATTATATATTATAATAATCTATTCGACTTTTTTATTTAATATATGTATGTATATAATAATTAAATTATTCCCTGACGAATCTACACAAAGTTGCAACGAAATATCAATAAATTAATAAAGTTGTAATCAATTTAAAAAAAAAAAGACCTAAGGCTAACGCTGCAGCCACACGTTCAATAAATGGCTTTCAATTTCATTGCACATATTGTGTGTCAAAATTCTTTGAAATTAATAGCTGTGACATAAATTGATAATCAATTTAATTTTTTAAATCCCACCGACGAAGAAACAATTCAAATTTGTAGCTTCAATCATTGTGTGCTATGACCAGCTCTTCAAATTGAAAATTAAATTGCCATATATGTAAATGGATAGGTGAATTTGAAAACAATCTAGTTTTCAATTTAAAAAGTTAGATTGTGCCAGTGAAAAAAATGTGAGTGCAAATTGAATTGAAAGTCAAGTAAAATAAAATTTTTATATATATATATATATATATATAGAATTATTTTCAAGTTTTTAGTTAACATCAAAAACATGTTATTCCCATCGTCGAAATAAAGAAAAATCGGTTTTGAGATCTCACAAAAAAAATGATTTTTTAGCGTTGTTCCCTTTATATTTCGTATGTGATACATATTGTTCCCGAGAATTCCCAGGAATTGGGACGTCACAAAACATGTATTCGGAAACCCTAAACCCTATCTATTGTGTGCTCATTTTTTCGCTCAATTGTATTAAAATTTTTTGCACTGCAAAATACGAATAACAAGGGAGGAATAATGTTGAAAATTGTTTGTTTATCTGGTAATTGTGGTTAAAAAAAAGCGTGAGATACATTTTTCATCCCCGTTTTTTATTAAATGCGCGGGCATGTGAACTGAACACGAACACATTGCTAGATAAAAGGAGAAAAGCACTAACTCAACATTTTAAGCTTTTTAAAACAAATTTTTTAGAAAGCCTTAATCATTTTTATAAATAAGGCTGTTAGTATCTATTTATTGGCTTCTGTTCAATATATACCTAATTTACATTAAGCATTTTTTTCATGCAATTAGTTGCATGAAAATTTTTTATTTGCCAATACGAGGCCTGGAGGAGCAACTTATATCAAAAAAGTTGTCAAAAATGCATCTAAGATTCATTCTTTTTTCTATAAAATTCTTTTTTATAGCGCTGCAATTAGCAAATAGAAAAAGTTGCATGCAACAAATTTCATGAAAAAATGCTTAATGTAAATCAGGTAATACTTTCCTTAGTTTCAATTACACTGTACAAAAATTTCTAACCTTTACCAAAATTACGGGGTTCTGACAATGGCCACTGGTAGAGACAAAAAAAAATATATACATTGTATGTACTCGTATGTTTTGGAAGCTCACTTCAGAATTTTATTTCAGATGGTGGGGTCAAAGTTTCCACTTAGGCTTGTTCGTGCAGCATATCGGTGTAGCGAACTATGTATTCTTTACATCTGAGGTTAGACTTGGGTCGAACTCATTCACTCTTTCATTTTTTCCACAAACCAGTGATCAAACCCATGTTCTATGTCCGAACACACCACAGCACAAAACTTAACACAAACGGCAAAAACCGGCAAAACTCAAGATTTCCCATTTTTTGGGTTCCGTACACCAAAGGGTAAGAGGAACGCTATTGTTTTCCCTACGCTGTTTTTCTGTCCGTCACAGGCTATTTTCTCGAGAACCTTAAGAGCTACGGACCTGAAATTTGGACAGAATATGTAGAACTTTGGCCACTGCAACAACAAATACATGATAGTTAAAAATTAAAGGGTGTTCCAAAACAAGCAACGAAAAATTTTTAAATCCCATGTAACGTACATACATACACTGTACATACAGTTACTCTCAGAAATATTTTGCATACATTTTTTTAGCAAAATGATTAAATAAATTTATTAAGAATAAGAAATTGAGGCAACATGTTAAATTTATTTCTTTTATAACTGAGCAAGCAAAGCCTAATAGAAAATACTCAAAAAACATCAACTTTGAATTTAACTGTTATACTTTTGTTGCCTTTTCTTGTGTCAACTACGAAATTTCAACTTCACAAACGTATTTTGCTTCTTTTAACGTTCCCGTTATTTTTAAATATTTGTGTTGTCACATGGGTTTTTTTTTGCTTTTCGTTTGCAATAGTAATTATTATGCGTTTTTGTTTATAATTGGTTCCAATATTTTCTTATTGAGTGCAACACGTGAAGTTTTTGTAAAAAAAAAATGGTTAAAAGTAAAGGAATTAAATTGATCTACGAATAAGATCATTTTATATCTGTATAATAGGGCAAATCAGTCAAATATATTTGGGATATGTTTGGTGGATGTAGAAAACAATAGAAAATGTAATTAAATGTGTAAAAGAGCGCAGTTACATTGAAAATATTCCATGAAAAAGTCGACCAAAGTTGTTAACGGTAAGAAACGCACGACAAACTATTAAAGAAAATAGGGAAAACCACAGTTTATATGTGCCGAGTCTTAAAAAAAATGCTAAAGGGGATACTACGGACACACCTAAGTGGCAAGTCCATCACTAGGATTCTAAAAGCCAACAATACTAACGGTAGCGTAGCTACAAAAAAATTTGATTTCTGAAGTTAATAGACAGAATCTTTAGTCAATTGCTGAACTACATAAATTTCAGACTTTTGATTTCGGGAAAACGATAATATTTAGTGACAAAAGTAAGTGCATAACTTTTGGGTGATATAAACAATGTATGATGCGGCGCAAGCAAATAAATCACTAAATATTAACGGCCATATGTATAATCAAAAATTGGCATGAAGTTAGCATAAGTGGCAAAATTTAACATGATCTTAACGTGTTTTGCCATATAATTTTACATTAAAAATCATGCTAGGATGTAATCCTGTGTTAAAACTACATTATGCGTGGATTTTTAATGTCAAATTGTATAGCGGAACTCGTCAACACTTAGTTCAATTTTGTCACTTATGCTAACTTCATGCCGATTTTTGATTATACATATGGCCGTAAGAATATAAGGCCAACAGTAAAACATCGTGGTGGTTGTCTCATGGTGTGGGGCTGAACGTCGACAATAGGAGTGGGAAATTTGGTGTTTATATAAAGCACAGTGGATAAACATCTATAATTGTCCATTCTTATCAGGTTGTGTGTTTTGGACACAAACTATACAACAACGTGTGCAACATTAGCGCACAACTTCATTTCAAAAAAAAAAAAAAATTTGAGTAAACATGACATCGGGTACTACTGCGCATATTGTAGTCGATGATTTTTTCCGTGCAAAACAAAGAAGAAGAATGTAAAAAAGTGCAGAAAAAAATTTGCTAAACAAAATTTGATTTATATAATAACAAAAATTAAAAATTTTAAAAACCCCCGACTTTTTCAGAAAAGATGTTATATCTTCTAAATGGCTGGACCGATTTTTTCAAACATAGCTAAGAACCCTCTCGATCAAGTTATCTTTCAAACAGAAAAAACTAAATGAAAATCGGTCCAGCCGTTTGGCCTGTACGTGGACACAGACAGACACACAGATACACAGACACACACTACAAACTTATAACACCCCTTTTTTTTAGTCGGGGTTAAAAAGAAACATATTCTAACAACAAACTTTTAAAAACACTAAAAGAAAGTGAGCCAAAAGGTCATAAAAATTACATTTGCATAACATTTTAAACGCACATTTGAATTCGTGCGTGAAATTTTTTTTTCACTACGACAATAAAAACAAAATGAAATGAAGTTGTACAACATACTCCTAAATTATACAACTTGTCTATACAACTTGCCAAAAAATCAAATCTGTTTAATATTTTATACAACCGAGACACAACTTCATACAACGACCCCACACACTTTACAATCTCATACACAACCTGCTCATGTTGTACCAACGGTCGCAAGGTCTGTGAGTAACTGTACATACATGCGTAGACACTTGAAATTTTTAAAGTTAGGCCGGGTTTACATCTGTGTGCCATGTGCCACACAAGCGTAAAAATAGCGTAACCACTAATTACTAATGAAAAACTGTTTGATTCAGACATGTATTTATTAAGTTAAATAGTTCCATACATAACTAATAGACAATTTTATAGAATCCAACATGATTGGCAACTGTTTAAATCAATAAATATATGTCTGAATCAGAGCTGTTAAGTTACGATTACGATTAGTAAGTCCCAAATCACACTATGCAAGTCTTATTGCTAAGCTGATTAGTTTATTAGGAGAGAGACGAGGGGAATAGAAACATTTCTTTTTGCTAAGCTGATTAGTTTATTAGGAGAGAGAGACGAGGGGAATAGAAACATTTCTTTTCCCCCAGTCTCTCTCTCTCCTAATAAACTAATCAGCTTAGCAATAAGACTTGCATAGTGTAAATAGGGACTAATCAATTAGATTACATTTTAAAAAGAATTGTAATGATTATATAATTGCCTTCAAAAGAATTGCTTATAAATAATTGATTGCGATTACTAAAATCGAAAAGTAATCTGAATTACTTGAAATTACTACAAAATAATCTAAAAGAATCAAAATTAATCAAAAAGTAATCCGATTACTTTCAAAGATTACTTTTGATTCTTTTTGATTATTTTCACACATTCTGAATTAAGATTACTTTATTTTGAAAAAGTTCTCAAGAAATTTATATAATTAGATATTTTTTGTTTAAGAAGTTCTTAACATATTCGTTTATATAACAACATTAATAATATCAATCTGAGAAAAATATATAGTGAAAAACATAAAGTGAAATTTTTTGCTGGTGGTTAATACATTTCATAGTCGCTTCGACAAAATGTCAGTAGACTTCAAACCACACAATTTGAACAGCCACAAACTTCTTATCTTATTCACAGACTTTTAAAAAATGATTTGAGAATTCATAAAAATATTTTTGAAAATTACAAAAGAAAAAAAAACATACACGCCAATTTTTTGAAAGACTATAAAAATGTATCAACAGATATCTTTCAAGCTTTCCTCAAAATTTTGCTCATTTGTTAAATTATTAAATTTTTTAAATTTTAATATAAGTGAAATGCAATAATCTTAATAAATAATCAAAAAGAATTAAAAGTAATCCTTAGAAGTAATTGGATTATTTTTTTAATACTTTTGATTCTTTTTGATTATTTTATAGTAATTTCAAGTAATTCAGATTACTTTTCCATTATTAGTAATCGTAATCACGATTACTAAGTACGAAACTGAATATAATCGTAATTTAATCATTACTTCACCTTTAAAAAAAGTAATCAAATTAGTAATCATTACGATTACTTATCATTACTTAACAGCTACGGTCTGAATCAAACAGTTTTTTTATTTTTAATTAGTTGGTTACGCTTTTTTGGGCAAATGACACACAAGAAATGCCAGATGTAAACTCAGCCTTAGTGTATTTTTATACAAACTACAACAATTAACACTAAACTTAAAAAATATATAAATTAAATGGTGTTCTATCAGTTAATGTAATTTTGACTATGTAATTTTGACAACTTGCTGTATCTTGGAAACCGTCAGAGGCAAACAAATCGCCAAAAAGGAAGAAAAGCGCTAAATTTAAAAAAAATCTAAAACTAAAATAAATCGCCAAAATCCGAAAAAATCGCCAAAATTAAAAAATCACCAAAATGAAAAAAAACCCAAAAACCGAAAAAAATCGCCAAAACAAAAAACAAGTGCCAAAAATAAAAAAAAATCACCAAAACCGAATAAACGCCAAACTTAAAAAAACGCCAAATTAAAAAAAGCTCAACCCGAAAAAATCTCAAAACGAACAAAATAGCCAATACCTTATATTATATAGGCTAAAATGTCGCTGTAAAAATACATACACACATTTGTATGTACATATGTATATTAAAAATTTAACTTTTTAACATTTTTGGAAAATATAAAAATTGGCATACTATAGTCTAATAGGCCATTGAAAACTATGAAGGAACATGCTTTTACTTTTTCGTTCAAGCACCATCAGCGATAAGTCTCAAATTTATATTTGTATGCAATGAGATGGAGTTGGAATTTATTTAAAAATGAAAAAAAGAACTTTCTATTTATCATACAATTCACCGAATGATTCCTAATATAGAGACCCAAATAGACCAATTGAGCAAAATGCCTAGTCAAACAAATTTTTTTTTTTATTATTTTTTATTTTTATTGTTTAACAGAAAATAAAAGACATTTAGAAATGTAATAAAAATTAAGGCAAAACAAAATTTTACGGTTAATAACATCGGCTCCATGTTACATAAAAAATTCAAATATGTACATATATGTATTTAGAGCGTGGCACAAGCCCTAAAAAAATGCTTACAAGCACTCTCATTAATTTCAAAATGTGTGTGTATATTGCTCCGTTATTTTAAAACAAAACTTTCAAAAGAGATGTGTTTTGCTTTACGATAAGAATACTGCAGTACAGAACAAAACTGCAATAGAACAATGTTGAAGTAAAATCAAGCCTTTCAAAATAAAAATGAAATAGAACATCAAAATTCACACAGAACATTCAAAACATGTTTGAATGTTTTGATAGCAAAGATAATTTTCCATATAAAAGAAACATTGCGCTTCGTTAGGAATATGAAAGCTGTAAAGATGTTTTATTTACTATGAAATAATATCATACATACTTATGTACATTTATATATATATGTAATAATTTGTTAATTTTTATTTTCAACATATGTATACATATATACATACATATACATACATAGTTTGCATGTTTGTGCTCGTGTTCTAGTGCACTCGATGTTTCTGCTATGATCTACTCAAGGCAAATTCATGACAGGTAAAGTTAATACTACAACAAAATACAAACAATAAAAACAATATGGTATTTTGTTGTTGCCTTGGAGGCTCGTATGTCAAAAGCAGCTGATTGAAGTTACTCGAGCAGAGATCTAGGCCATGATGGCTCACAACCGGCTGAGCCAAGCCGTCGATAATTTTAGTCAGCTACGCCGCCGCTGGAAAAAGTTTGGTTTATGTTGCCTGAAAAACATCCGCCGATTCTTCATGTACAATATAATCTAATAATTATTTTATTTTAATTGGTATGTATTTTATAGTGGCTAAGCATTGTCTATATATTTCATTGGTGCTTTGCCAAATCATCAGTAGACTTCAACCATATATTTTGAACAGTTACAAATCTCTTATCGTATGGACAGACTTTCAAAAACTATTTGAGAATTCACAAATAATAATATATTTGAAAATCACAAAAGAAAATTTTGCGTAGTAGGCTTAGAAACTTTAACAAAATATATGGTTGAAGTCTACTAATGATTTGGAAAAGCACCACCCAAATATAAAGACAATGCTAAACCACCAGCAAATAAATTTCAATGAAAATAAACTTATAACAATATGTCAAATAATAAATTTCTTAAATGTTAAATTTATACTTTATTTTTCATTTTGCCTTATAAATACTTTTATTTCTAACTAATGGATTTTTAATCTTATAAAGGTGTAGAAAAATTAAATATATTCATATCGAATATAAATTATTTGCTGGGTTTTGTTAAAGTTCTAAGCCTACTACGCTTGTTTTTCTTTTGTAATTTTCAAAAATATTATTATTTGTGAATTTTCAAATAGTTTTTGACACAGGAATTTTTGAAAGTCTGTGCATAAGATAAGAGGTTTGTGACTGTTCAAAATATGTGGTTGAAGTATACTGATGATTTGGCAAAGCACCAATGAAATATATAGATAATGCTTAACCACCAGCACGTAAATATCTGCTTTATTTATTTTTTAATTCTTTTTTATTTTAAATTTTCTATTTCATGTTATTTGATTATCAGCTTCCGGCGACAATTTTTCCAAGAGCTGGCGCCGCCGAAAAAATTGTCCGGCGCAGGTCTGTATATATAAACAACTTTTGACATACGAGCCAACAGTTATATGAATTCGCCTTGAATTAGGCAAAAAAAAATAGATCAGCTGTGTTTTCAACTTTACCTGTTATGAATTTGCCTTGACTTTACCTGTTATGAATTTGCCTTGGATCTACTGTTGTTTTGTTTCATTCTCGCTTTTTGTTTTGATGTTCTACTTGTTTTGAGAACACAAGCACCATGATACAATTATACAGGTAACCGCGAAGCGCCAGCTGTTTTGCTTGTTTTGTGATTTGATCTGCCAAATTGTGCTTATGTTTTACCAACACACGCGCACAGTGCCTATTAAAACTGTACTAATACAAACATGCTTTGCAAAGCCAAGAGAAAACGCAAGTACATGTATATTGTTTTCCTCTCTTGTCAATCACAAAACAGCAATAAAAATCATTTGTTGTACATTTGTTGTAGATTCGCGGCTACCTGTATTATTGCATCATGACAAGCACTAACAAAACTGCAGAGAAAAACTATTCGAATGATGCTTGATTGATTTTAGTGAGAGTGATGTTTTGTTAGTTTTGTTTTGTTATTTATGTTTGCACTAAAACAGACTGCTTGGCAGTAGTGTGAAATAGAATACAAAACTTTTAGAACGATTTACGCAGCCCTTTAATATGTATATCGTGATTTAAATATGCCAGTAGTGACTAAAGAAATTGCAAATACGCAGGTAAATATCAAACAAAACTCGAGACACATCCTAATCCGCTTGCGCGTAATATTTTGAACTTTACTGGACACATCCGCCCAAAAAAGAGGGACACACGGGCTCTTATACCTAGTACTCCAGATGGGAATACTTGAAAATACTTCTTTCCGCCTTTTTGGATTATCACTACTAAGCATTATTTATAACTATCACTAAGTTTATGTTTTTTTTTATTTTGTTTTTGTAAAATAATCCAAGATAATATTTTCATAAATAAAACATCATTGCCAACCTCGGGGTACAATGTCATGTTTTAGACTTGGCAATTTTTCTTGAAGCAGTTATCTTCAATTCTCTTTTAAAATTGCTCGTTTGTTTACACTCAGACGGTTTCTTCTTCAATTTTCCTGTTGTTTTAATGCTGCGAATGAAATAACAAAAGAAAATTGAAGTAACTTTTCAGTACAAGCAAGTCAGTAACCCTCTTCTTTCTTTTTTCCTCTCTCTCCAATAAACTCAGACTTGCTTCAAGAAAAACTGCCGAGTCTAAAACATGAGTATGCGAAAAATTTGGTTATGACCCTAATGTACATACATACATATGTATGTACATATGTATACTGCATATCGCACATCCAGTTCAAAAGTGTCATAACTCAAAAAAACTAGTTTTGCAGAAAACACGTTTAAAGTTTTCAATTTACATACAACTCAATGAAGGCATGAACAAATATTCTTCTCTCAGGAGGTTATAGTAAAAGCTATTTATATGAAATTTGTATGAAAGATAAAATACGAAATGCATTATTATTCTGCATTATTAACTCAAAAAACGAATTTTTTGAGTTATGTCACTATTGAACTGAATGTGCGATATGAATTTATTAATTGCTTATTTAAATCTACTGATATTGAATGGTAGTTGCGGATTCATTGCATCCCAGTAAACAATATTTTATATGAGCAATAAAGATATCTAATGTAAATACATATTGAAAATATTAAATAATCAAATAAAAGAACAAAATTATAGGTAGAGTTTAATTGGATAGACAAAATAAAGAATTTTTGATTTACTTTGAATTAAATTTTTCATTTGAACGTTAAAAACATACGAGTAAATATTATGAATTTGATACTAAATTTAATATGTACATCAATGTTTTGTGGGTACTATCGCACGAAAAAGATTTATAAAAGAGCGTGCCGCAGATTTAATTTATTCATAGACTTTTGAATTTAAAACAGCTTCATTGCGAAAAAAAACTTTCGTTATTTATATGTATAACAATCAATTAAGTTCAATGGATTTTCCATTATTAATTAAAAATTCTATAATGTACCAATACATTCACTGGATTGTTTTGACGATCATTACAATTATTCTGATAAACTGGTTGTGGAGTAGATTTGTATCGCTTCGTGGAGACTTTAGCAATCATGTGACTGGTGCTGTGTTCAACAAATAACAATTTTTACTGATAATATATTTTTAATTTAATTTAATTTAATATTTTTATAATAGACAACGTATATAATCCTGAAGAAGATGAACTCGATGAATATACTCCAGCACTAGATGAAAGAGAGCATATACGGTATGAAGGTGCTACAATAAAACTAAAAGGCGGTGCTGAAGAATTTTTCCAAATGGTTCAAAATAGACGCAGTGTTCGAGCTTTTAAGTCGCACCCAATACCTTCCATAGATGTTATAAAAACATGCGTTCAAGCTGCTGGAACATCGCCAAGCGGTGCCCATACCGAGCCTTGGACATTTTGCATTGTATCCAATAGTGAATTTAAACAACGTATACGTGAAATAATTGAGTTGGAAGAAGAAGTTAATTACAAGCAACGAATGGGTTGTCAATGGACGACTGATTTACGTCCTTTAAAAACAAATTATGTTAAACCCTACTTAACTGATGCTCCCTATCTAATTGTAGTCTTTAAGCAAACTTATGGTATTTCCAAGAGCGGTAAACGCAAACAACATTATTACAATGAAATATCTGTGTCCATTGCAACTGGAATTTTGCTTTGCGCATTACAGTCTGCTGGTCTAAGCTCGCTTGTTACTACGCCGTTAAACTGTGGCCCTCAATTACGAAGTATTTTGCAAAGGCCTAACAATGAAAAACTACTTGTTCTATTGCCAGTTGGTTATCCAGCAGACGATTGTACAGTTCCTGATTTAAATCGAAAGCCTCTAAATGATATTATGCAAATGTATTGAATTATTTTACAAATGAAGTGTATAATTCATAATTTATCGTTTAATATAAATAAATTTTACCAAATTACTTTTTGTAGGTCCAGTTTGTGTAATTATGGTTTTTTTCAACATATATGAGTTCTAAAATGAAAACATTAACTGCTGTGTAATTCGAAACGAAAGAAAATGCTTTCGAACTTGTATGTTTTTATAATATGTGAATTCGAAAGAATTTTCTTTCGCTTCAAACGACAGAATAGACCAACTGGGCATTGCACTTGATTGTGAATTAAATTTTAATTCACATCTTATAATATATAATAATAGTCACTAAAGTGTATTTATTATGCGTGTGCATTCATTAGCAAGAACTGTCTGGAATTTTTAGTTCTTTTGGGTTTTATTCGCTCGAAATAAGAATGGTTCCGTTGTATGGAAGGAACTCCATTCATACTGTCCATGTAAACAGAATTGAGAGAATTCTAAAAAAAATTTAAATTATGATCGTTACCTACTTCTGGATTTAAAGCCACACTTTACTTGAGAACTCTACACTCATTTTGTTTTTTATTTAATTAATGGTATCACTGATCGCTAATATTTATTTAACCCGATTTATTTTTGTATTCCTTTTATATCTCTCAAGACCAATGACTTATTATTTATAACTACGCATACTATTATTTACGCTGATAATCCTTGTTATGTGCTTTAAGTACTTTGGCTTAAATTCAGTTTAGCGAAGCAGCTCCAAACAAAATAAAAAGTAGCCTATGTGATAGAAAATTGAAATATAAGAAGAAAATATTAAATCATTATTAAGCTGCGCCATATCGGGAAATACCATGGTGGAGAAAATTCTTAAGCCCGGACGAAGGCGGCAGTGCAGGAAAACGTTGTTAGACAAGAAAACTTTGCAGCGCAGAAAATCTTTATTAAGCTGCGCCGTTTCGGGATACATCATGGTGGAGAAAATCCTTAATCCTTAAGTGCAGAAAAACGTTGTTAGACAAGAAAACTTTGCAACGCAGAAAATCTTTATTAAGCTGCGCCGTGTCGGGATACACCATGGTGGAGAAAATCCTTAAGCCCGGCCGAAGGCCTGCAGTGCAGGAAAACGTTATTAGACAAGAAAACTTTGCAATGCAGAAAATCTTTATTAAGTGTCGGGATACACCATTGTGGAGAAAATCCTTAAGCCCGGCCGAAGGCTTTTAAATCATACCTGTTATATTAGGAAATGTAATCCAGAACAACAGTTTTATATGAAAACTTCTTATTTTACAATTATCTACCACATATCAGAATTTTCTATGAAGACTTCAGAGGGGCTATAACTCGGGAAAATAGGGTCGAATCAATTTTTTTTTACTTAATTTTTTTTTTCTTATTTTTTTAATTTCCTATCAGATAAGCTATTTAAATTTTGTTTTGAGATTTTTTGTAGTTTCCGTAAAAAATTTCAGAGCCCCATAATTCGGAAAATAGGCGTCGCCGCCAACTTTTTTATTTAATATTTTCTTCTTATTTTTCAATTTTCCAGTACTTTTAATAAGATAAATGGTATTGAAACTTTATCAAATTGTGTTTACAGGATAAGGATTTAATGAATGCATTATTTCACAACTCTCAAAATGGAAAATATTGCCAACTGCAATTCATACTAACAATTTGTTCTAAATATGTCCATGGTATGTTCCACGGAATATTAAACACAGGTACTCGTAAGTGTCTACCTGTTTGATATGCCTTATTATGTATGTTCCAATACCATTATAATATCCAAGGCAGATCCAACACCCCGCTTATATGTCTATAAAGTGAAATTTTTAAGTACTTACATTTCTATACCATACTCTAGATACATGGAATTTGCAAGTCTAGGGCTTGTCCCAAGGCACATTTACTACTGATATGCCTTGGGCCTGTCCCATGATGTTTGTTGACACTTGTCGCACACTTACATTTGAAACAAACACAAAATTGTTATTCAGATATTTTGTGGGACAGCATAAAATAATTTGCAATGTTTATGTAGTTATTTTTTATATTTATTCACTCATAATTACAAAAACTTCTGCTTCCCGGTTTATTTGACGTTAGCCGCACAGAGCACGAAGCCGACAATTAGACGTCGGTGACCCTGCGCTTACACATGTAAGAAAATTTAAGAAGTGTATACATATAATCAACTAAAATTCAAGGATATAGCCTCGAAAACAAATTTGTTTTTAGATGAAAAAACATGTTTATTTGAAAAATAAGTGAGTCCAGTATTCTAGTGTTGCCGATGTCATCAAACTTCTGAATCGAATATATACTTCAATTCCTTGCACTACGCCCACACGAGCAACAAAGTCGGTGGAGTGATGACGTCGAATTGCTTGTGATCAACAATGTATCTAAAGGTGGCGAGCACGTATATTTAAATATTTATTTTTTTTTATTTATGACATATTCTACAAAGTAAATTTAGTAGAATATGGTTGCACAAGTATGGACGGAGTAACTAGACCATATGTCCAAGATGTTATTAACAGAATTTTAAAAAGTTTTTGCGACTGACTATACACGACCTATGCCTTCACATAGGAAGAAACTTTCTTTTTTGTATATTAAAATATATTTGTATTTTTTTATACATGTAACTTAAATTATACTTTATTAGATCTAATTGTAAATTGAAAGTTTAGTTATTTTGTTCATTTAAAACATTTTTTCTTACAGTTTTGTTAAAATAATTAGTTTTATTTCAATTTGACAGCATGTGTTCACATCAGGTGATCTAAATTCATCAGCTGATAACTTCTCTGCTGTTAAATCACAGCAAAATGTTCGGAAATATTCTGACAGCAGGATATATTACACTAGCAAATATACAAGGTGAATATGAGGCTCTACAACAACTAATAAAATACATATACAGCAGGCAACTTTTTTGTGCTCTAAATCTCGAAAAATGTAAAAACTGGTGAATACAACAAGAAAATATGGGGAAAGGCAAAACCGAAGTATATTTATTAATAGATAGATGGCATGCAAACGAAAGCTTGAAACGTTTCCAAACGAAAATTTAAGCACAAGAAACTAGATTAATACATTCAAAGGTTGTTAATTTTTAAAGTTATTTGCGCAGTTGGCAAATTTTCAATACGTTTGAGCTGATACCTCGCAGATGTTTATATCCATCTCATCAAGGCATATTTACTACAGGTACATGCATTAGGAAAAACTCTGTGGCAACTCTGTGCCTCTCACATAGCTTTGCAAAGTAATTGTCAAAAATTTGTATGCATCAAACAAGGCACAAAAGTAATTGTCAAACGAATTCTTCGTTATAAACTTGTAAACAAAAAATCAGCGGATGAGCAATATGCCTGATACGTGTACCTGTTTGATATGCCTTGCATTAAATGTACCCATTTTTGTGGACTTTATTTACAATTCATCTGGCAGCACTATAAACGAATAATCGTCCATTTTGGCATTTTAAAAATATCTACGCACTCGGATAGTATAATTCGTGTCCGTCGTTTAACTTTAATATCATTGAAAATATTATAAAACAATTATTAATTTATGGGAAAATAAAAAACTGAAGTGGTAATGCAAAATTTTTCATTTTTCTAATGAATTTAATGGCATGAATTTCCTAGCAGTGTTATTATTGCAAAAGCAAATGTTTGTTAAAAATGAGTGCTTTATACACACACATATTACGAAAGTGTATGTGGGAAAAGAACTTAAATAAATAGAAAAGTTTTCATTCGAATAAAGAGAAGAAGAAAAGTAAATCCGTGGTAAAAAGTATTGAATAAATTTCAACTCAACTTATTAAAATACAAGCACTACAGATGCAGTAATCAGTATATATAAAAATAATTCTTTGTGGTGCATTATTATAGCTGTCATTACATACATACGAATATGATTACCAAAGAAAAGTTTTAAAAAGTCAAATAAATAATGCAATCGTGTGAGTTAGTGAATGAGTACAAGTTGTAAATATATATGCATATGTGTAAGCTGTTCATTTGACACGACAACAGATCAGCAGGGGGATTAAGAGAATTTTGAACAAAATTAACGCGTGTGATACTCTGTGTTAATGTCCAAAAGGAAAAACTTAAAAAATATCAAAATTAAACAATTAACAATCAAAGAATCGGTTTTGATTACAATACAATAATTTGGCAAAACGCATACATACATATGCATATGTATACACACGCATATAAAAAATAATCTTGTGGCCTGTATATGCGAGTTTCACCTTGTAGTCATTTAATTTTGTATACCTACATACATAAGTATAATGTTATGTGTATATATAAATAAGATAAAAATTTCATTGTAAATGTATTTTTGTGTTGGTAAACTGTGCAAAATAAAATGTATTTTTCCAATCCTTATGCATGTATATGACAAAAGGTGAGTTCCAAATATTATCGATGGAAAATCCTCAAAGATACATACATATGTATATTATTATAATTAGATAATTAAAAAGTAATTAAATATGCATGTAGTATGTACTTACCTACCTGCCTGCATTTTCTACAATTAAATAAAATTTTCATTTAATATGTGCATATATATACCTATATGCAGGTTTGTATGAATAGTACATTCGTATTTCTTAATAGCAAAGCACTATCATTCCATTTTTACATTAACGAGAATTTGTAAGATGTGTACAAAACTTTCACTTTTTCAACTTTCGTAAAAATAGAAAAAAGTTGGTATCTACACATATTTTAGTTTAAATTTTTTTTGATTGAATACTTTTGTATGTAACTCCTACCCCCACTATTTTCATATAAACATGTAAGTACCTATTTTAAGTTTTTAAATATTCTATCATATAATGAATATCAATCAATCAGCCTTTCTGTATATTTTCTGTGAATATTTTAACTTAGACCAAATAGTGTTTTACTACAAAGCATAATAATTTCAATCTGTAATTCAAACTTATTACATTGAATCTTTCAAGACTGTAATTATGGTGGTAATTTCAAATGAAAACAACCTTGTAACATCGCTGGTTAAAATAAAACAAAGCACAACTTTCTTCTTTATACTTAAAATTGCAGTAAAATAAAGCAGTCAAACATGCTACTTGTTGAAGCTACTAATGCTATACAACCAACACCACATTTGGTATGAAAGTTATGTATGTACTTTTGATAAACTGGGCGATAGATAGATTTATTTATTTATTTATTTATTTAATGATAATTTCAGCCAATGGATTATAATATCCTTACAGGCTAGCAATAAAATTAATGTAATTACAAATTATTATAATAATACATTAGTTTTATAATACATTCATTAAATCCTTATTCTCTAAATACAGTTTGAAATCATCATGAGCTGAAGAAAAATCTAAATTAACAATATTATTTGTTTTATTAAAAGTATTTAAATCTCGTAACATAGGCGGCATATGTATGTATTTTTCATAGATCTAATCGTGTAAAATGCATTTCTAAATTAATATATCTATACAAAAATACGAGCAGAATTTTGAATGTGTGTACTTACAACTTGAGAACGGATTATGTATTTAAAACTTTAATCAGAGTGGTAGTTTCAGTTCGATTTCTGCACTTCAGAAACTATTAAACCAGTTTTTTGATAGAAAAAAGTCATTTGGGTCAAGTAGTTCTATATACAAACAAGAAAGTACCTACATATATTTATTTGATGTTAAGTCTGAAATATATAAATTCGAAGCATTGTTCTTCTTTTGTGTTAATCACGTCTACATATACATATATGTACATTCCGCTTCTGCTTAAAAAGTTCATCAATAGACTTCAACCAAAAAATCCTTTAAAAAACTTTATATATTTATAGAAAAACACTAATTGTTATTGAAAAAGTTTGTGGGAAAAATAGAAACGTGCTCAAAATCAAATGAAAATGTTTCCTGTGAATTTAAAAGTTTTTGTTTGGGACTTTTTAAATTATTATGTTTATTTAAATAATTCCCCATAACTTTTTGATAGTTTTTCTATATACATATATGTAAATCTGCTCTAATACTGGCATTGTTTGGTTTTCGTGGCAGCCTTCTTCTCGCAGAAATTCAAGTCGAATCTAGATTATAACTTTTTTGTAATTTATTCAGAATATTCGTTTTTTTAAATTAATAATGCCGAATAATTCGGAATTTCGTAATCTTGTGTAAAAACTTTATAAAACATAGCTTGTTCTATAGCTTTTTTTATGTAAAACTTGTTTTTTTATTGTGACGCTATTGAAGTAGTGCTGTTTGAAATTTGAAATTGTTTTTTAGATAGGGCGTTTTGCGTTTTAGGTAACGATATATTATTTTACTTTTGTTTTTTTATTGTTTAGTATTTACATGTAAAATAAAATGTATTTTGAAATTCATAAGATAGATTTGAGTTTCAATGAATTCTTTTATTAAAAGCGAAATTATTATTATTATTTTTTTTTTTTTGAAAATACGGGTGCATTATCAGCAATAAAAAATATGTATAAGTAATAACCGAAATATTTAAACGTCATATTAAAAGAAATTCAAGATATATTTAACAATAACTAGCATTATTTTGTGGCTAAGGGGACATTTTTAAATTTTTATTATAATAAATCTATTGTAGTTTATTTATTTATTTATTTATTTCATATTGCAATACAAAAGCCATTTGGCCAAAAACATGTATTAGTCGCGGTTCACACGTTTCAACTTTTGTTGCTCAACTCGCAATTCAGCTGTAAGAAAGACGGAGACGGAAATACAAAAATCTCTTTTTTTCATACAGCTGAATTCCGAGTTGATCAACAAAAGTTGAGGTGTGTGAACCAGGACTTACTTAGTCCCGGTCGAAAAATGATAACCAGGATAAGGCACATAAGTACGAAAGTATGTACTTACATATTGTGTAAAGGTACGGTCACACTTGTCAAACATTTGCCCAAAAAAAGCGTAACCAACAAACACTAATGAAAAAATTTTGATCCAGACACATGTTTATCATATTAAACAGTTTCGAACACAACTAATGCACAATGTCATATAATACACTTTGACTTGACAAACTTTTGTCTGAATTGAAAAATTTTTCATTAGCATTTAGTGGTTACGCTTTTTTGTTTGACAAATGTGACCGTAGCTTAAGTTTTTGAAAAATGTAGAACTATTCATTATCCCTTCTGGATTATGTATTTATTTGCTTTGGTATTTATTCTATCTTTTTGTTTTTAACTTACTTTTTCTTATCTAATTTTGGCTGGGGAGCCGATTCACGCTGTGAGTGCTTATGATTTAATATTTTAATACTGTATAAGTAAATTTTTATTAATAAATATATGTATATATGTATGTACATACTGACATATATGGAATAATTAAAATTAAAATCTCAGGTTGTTATTGCTCTGCAATAAATGTTAAAATTTTGCCGGTTGGCTTTGTATTATTTTATTATGAAATAACTAAATAAAATAAAACAAATAAATATATTAATGTTCGTCATTTCGCTTACAATTTCAGATGCGTTAAAGAAAATCAAAAAAGTGTCCAAATATCACACTTAAGAATTTTAAACTAAAACGTGGAAAACTACGTTCGAATTACCTTAACATACATACAATATTAAAATATTCATATATCAAAGACCTTTAGTTTGCAATGAATCGGTATCACAAAAACAAAAGCTCGCAGTCATCAAATACTGTGGTATATGGAAAAATGTCAACTCGTAGCCAAGTGGAACACGAAAGCGGATATTATGAAGATATAACAGATGATTGTTATAGCTATAACGCTAACGTTAATAGCAGCGGTAAACGTCAAAGACAATTTTCAAACGAAACCCTAAATAGTGCTGATAAAAAATATAAACGTCAAGTAGGCCTACCAATAACTTCTGGAACCAAAAAGAAGGAAGCATCCTCCACATCTACGTTATTTGTTCAAAATAACTTGTCTAAAAAGAGTCGTAATTTCCCTGAAAACCACTACGTTAATAATGTTACAAGCAATGGCACTGCTAATAACACATCATATCACACACAGAATCTGTGCTCGAAAAAAATCAACAGTGTAAATAAAGAAGCAAAATTAAAAGGTGTTAGTGTTATGAACACAAAAATATGCATAAATGCAAACAATTACACTGACTACTCCAACAACAATAATGTATACGGAATGAACAATCAAAAGATTCATGCCAATGATCTTGTTAGCAATATGACAGCAATTGATGCTAACGAAATCTATGAAGTTCCTGACAGTGACAGCGAAGAGGAGGCTGAAGCTGCAATCTCTCCTCCAGCATTCAAATCAGAAATAAAAAACGGCAGAACCAGCAGCTCCTTAAACTGTGTTCCCACGTATGTAGTTAGCGGCAGCAGCAGTAATAGCAATCATTCTATTCAAAATTATTATGAGCAACAGGCATCTGGTTCAAAATTAAACAATAACAATAAAACTAGCAACATCAAAGAGGAAAAGCTGAAAGAAAATGCTCTCAATGGCGCTGAAATTGAGACCAGTAATCCCAATGCGGATGTAGAACGTTTACAACGCGAAATAGAAGAAGTCACACAGGTTCATACAAATTGTAAGTGTAGCTAAAGCTGAATTCACCCATTTTTTTTAAAGAAATTTTTGTCCCGACAAATTTATTTTTATAAGTATTGTGTGTGTGTCTGTACAAGTTCAAGTACAGACCAAAAGGCTGGACCGATTCTGATTTAATTGTTTCTATGTATTTGAAAAGTGAGTGTGATGGAGAGTGTGTTTTAGCCAAGTTTGAAGAAAATTGAACGAGCCGTTTAGAAGAATTACATCTTTTCATTGACCGATTTTAATTTTCTGTTTCTTTGAAATGTGACTGACATAATATCTGATAGAACCCCGGTAGAATAACAAAAATAAAATGCCGATATTTCTCTTTATCTCATACAAGAGGAACATGTAATTTCTTATAACATTTCATTTCATGCAAATTCTAATCGAGTTAACATGCATTAGTTTTTTATAATTAGTTATTAACCCCCGACTAAAAAAAGGGGTGTTATAAGTTTGTAGTGTGTGTCTGTGTATCTGTGTGTCTGGCTGGACCGATTTTCATTTAGTTTTTTTCTGTTTGAAAGATGACTTGATCGAGAGGGTTCTTAGCTATGTTTGAAAAAAATCGGTCCAGCCGTTTAGAAGATACAACATATTTTCTGAAAAAAGTCGGGAGTTTTTAAAATTTTTAATTTTTGTTATTTTATTTTAAAACTTATTTATTTTAAACTTTAATTTATAAATTAATTAAACACCTAAAATTCCAGAAATGTGGTCCAAAACATACGGCCCTGTTCTGTAAACCGATTCCGAGTAAATCTCTCGTTTTCAAAAAATTAATAATGTTCCTGCCGACGTGTTTAATTATCTTTCAAATATGATATTTGGGAATCTATATAATGAAAAAATTTATAAAAATCTAAAAAAAAAATTTCTATTGTCGGAGTTAGTTTTCTAAAATCGTGCGGTTTCAAATTGATCGGATTAAAGAACAGGGCCCCTATATTTTATTTATTTTAACACACACATGCATACTAATTAATTTTCATGTACGTGTTTTTGACAGTTCATCTCATAAGATTGTTGTTATAACAACACTCTCATAAAAAATCTTATAAGATTGAGGTATCACTAATTTGAAGTCTACACGTAACATAATTCTCTCTGCGATTGAATTTGAAGCTCTCATCTTATATATTATGTTAGGTGTAAACCCTATGATACATACTTGAAGAAAATCGGTCCATTTAGACCGGAATTTGTCATAAGTTTTCTCTTCTCGCCTGAGATTTTAAAAAAAAGAAAGTATAAAAATTAAATTTGTACATACAAAAATTTTGTGCGAATCAAATGGATGAACTCAACTTAAAATTTTATGTCAAATTTAACAACAAAAAAATGTTTATACGCCTTTACTCACACAAATATTACTTATTAAACTCACAAATACATTTTTATATCTTTAAATCTGTTTTAAGACACTGTTGTTGAGGCTGAAGAAAAAGTTAATTTATCGCATTTCGAACTTATTCGTGTTCTTGGAACTGGAGGTGAGAAAAGTGAATTATTGATATGTTTTTAACATTTATTTAAACGGAATATAATTGTAGCCTATGGAAAAGTGTTTCTTGTACGAAAAAATGGTGGAGATGATCATGATCAATTATATGCAATGAAAGTGTTGAAAAAAGATACTGTCGTTCAAAAGAAAAAGACTGCCGAGCATACTACAACTGAGAGACAAGTAAGAATATTTTGGATCTTCACTCAAGGCCTATTAATAAGTTATATGCAATTTTATTGAAATTTCTCCTTATTAGTGTGCCTTATTTTTAATGCAAGTTATGCTCGCAAAACATACAGTTTTAAAATTAAACTTTTGTGCTATACAATATGTGTTTCTTTTTCTTTTTTCTTTTTGTTGAAGGTACTCGAGGCAATTCAACAAAGTCCATTTCTTGTTGGTCTACATTATGCATTTCAAACAGATTCAAAGCTATATTTAGTTTTAGGTACGATGGCAAGTTAAATATACCGCACACTAAATCATAAACAGTGGCAACTCGAAAAATTCCAGATGTACAGGAGTGGCAAAAAAACTGTTGGTACTGTAAACATGTAAAATAAAAAAAGCGCAAATATGTAACATAACATAACAGCCATAACCGTATGTATTTTATATTGTTCAAGAAGACTGTGTTGCAAAAGACATTTTTTGCGTTCGTTGGAGAAAAACAATTTTGATAATTTTAAGTTGTGACTGTATGATTTAGTGTGCGATATATACAAAATATATTTGTAGATATTTTGTTTACCTCAAGATATTCATTTTCTACACTCGTGTGGTGTATTTAATTATTTCAATTTCAGATTACGTTAGCGGTGGTGAACTTTTCACGCATCTGTACAAAGCAGAGCATTTTTCGGAATCCACTGTTCGCATATATATCGCAGAAGTTGTGTTAGCCCTTGAACATTTGCATAAACTAGGCATTATATATAGAGATATTAAATTGGAAAATATACTGCTCGATGGGCATGGTCACATTGTACTCGCCGACTTTGGGTTATCGAAAATCTTTGCGGCCGAATCAGACAACCGGGCACATAGCTTTTGTGGTACACTGGAATACATGGCGCCCGAAATTATTAGAGCAGGACCGAATGGACATGATTTGGCAGTTGATTGGTGGTCGGTAGGAGTTCTAACATATGAACTTCTGACGGGTGCTTCGCCTTTTACAGTTGTGGAGCAACAGAACTCACAAAGCGATATATCTCGGCGAATACAGAAAGTAGATCCCGTTCTGCCGCCCACATTAGGGGAAAATGTCAAAGACTTCATATTAAAAATGTTACATAAAGATCCGAAAAAAAGATTAGGCGGAAATAGTCGCAACGCAGCTGAAATTAAAAATCATCCATTCTTTCGTGGCATCAATTGGAATGAACTGAAAAGCAAACGCCGAAAAGCACCATTTAAGCCTACATTGGAAAGTGAGGATGATACTCAAAATTTTAGTGAAGAGTTTACCAAGCAGCCAGTTATTGATTCGCCAGCTCCAGTTCCCACTAATACAAATAGGCTATTTCGTGGTTATACGTATGTAGCCCCACAGCACCGCACGAAACTGTTAGAGCGAGAAAGAACTCCACAGTTCTATGAAGAATACTTTAGTGAACCCGTTTTGGTAAGTGTGAAGCAAAAAATAATAGATTTACAACATACTTTTAGTTAATATACATATGTATATAAGTTGTATATACGAGACATATAACATTATCATTTGTTGTTATTGTTTTAAGCTGATCAATATGCATGACATACATACAGTATTGTGCAGAACAAAAGCAACAAAATGTCTATTTGACTTGAATTTGTTATATATTGGATATTTGATTATTTCAAGCAGCCCTTTTTACATATTTTTGTAGGCAATCATACTAGAAAACGAATTCGCATTTAAATTTTTCAATATTGATATTTTCTGAAAAATAAAATAACTTATATTCTCAAACCCGTGTATCGTGACTATGCAGAACAAAAGCAACAAAATAGAGAATGTCAAAATTATCAATAAACTCTCTGATATAGCGCTATAATTCCGAAGTCCAACAGGTTTAATAGTACTTATTATTCCTTGTATTAGATCTTAAAATTCCTTTCTAAATGTTGTTGGTGCTGCTTGATCTAGCAAGAATGGGAAAGAGTAGATATTTCTGTACATCCGAATCTTTAAAAAGATAAGGGCCTAAAAACATATAAAAATTGGCCGTTAAAAAAAATATACCCCTAGTTTTCCGATAGGTAGGTCGGCAGGATAATTACGTATTAAGCAGTTTTGTATACGACCGCGAAAAACTTCCGTAGCTTATGATAGAAAATTGTATTTCACATAATCCAAAAAGCTCCATTACTGTTTCTAATGAGGTTATAATATCTGCAAATTTAAGTGACCATTATGGTACAACTCGAAACCGGGTCAGAGAGAGCAATTGAAAAAGTTGCAGACTAAGAAAATACCATAGTTGACCAAGAGATACTCCCAAAAAGAAAATTTTACATTTACTTGATACAATTTTATTGTTTTTATATGCTTAAAAGAGAGTTCAGTAGAACACATCCTAGTTGGATCATAATAAAATGGGAAACCGATTTATTTATTGAAGAATTCAAATTCTTTGTAACAAATTGGTATATCATATCTTAAGTTCGGCTCTTGCCTAGCAAACAGTTTTCGCTACGAAATATCAAAATGGGTTTTAAGCATAACAGCGGTAAGGTGATATTGATGTTTTGAGTTTGTTTAAAGTTAGACCATTCAAAATGTATTCCATAGTGCATAATAAATAATATTTGTGAATTAATTCATCGTTGAAATACACGTGTTATGAAAAAACTAAAGATTATACGAAAAGTATTCATTTCTTGCTTTTTTATGCACATCTCCATATCAAAGCCTGGACTATTTTATATAACTTTTGAAAACCCAGTATTTTTAACCAAGATTTTATTTAATGCGCTACAAATAATAAATAAATAAAAAAAATAAAATAAATTATGGTCACAGTTTTTGTCACATATGATGTATATTCGGAAATAATCGTTGCATTTATTTTTTCAGAATTTGTTGCTTTGTTTTGCACAGTACTGTACATACATATGTTTATGTACATATGTACATATGTAGTATATGCATGTACATATATTTCGATTGTGTTTATTTATTATGTCAGCTCAAGTTGGAAAAACAAATGAAACAACAAATAACAAGATTTTTATCTACATATACATACATATGTATGTACATACTTTGTTACCTCTCTAAGATTATATATTGCTTTGTTTATTACGATCCTTAAAACATTTTGTAGCTCTAGCGATAAACGTTCATGAGCTTGAATTCGTTTAAAAAGGTTTGCTTTAATATTTTTTTGCATTTTGTAGTATTTCCTTTCAAAATAACATATAAACTAAGTTACATTATTTGAAACGCCTTTAACAAAGACATGATTTTTCAAATGTTTTACAAAAGTTCTATGTATTTATACATATACGTATGTCATATATCAGAATTGGGCAGCAATGATTACATTGTATAAATGCTGAACAATTCAAGGATTGTTATCGGTAGATCAGCAAAAAATATTTTGGCAAGTGTCATACAACAACACATCGATCATTAATTTGAGATGGTTAACCAAAAACTCGTTTTTCTTGTTCATACATGTAGTATGTACGAGTGTATGTATTTTTATACATTTATAAATATTCCTCTTCGCCCAACAGACTCCTGCACGCGCTCCTTTTGACTTGCAACTGAAAGAGTTACGAACCAATGGTTCTTTCGGGAAATGTTATTTAGCATCTAATGTTTCGGACGGCAGACTTTTTGCTATTAAAGTTATTCCCGAAGAAAACTATCGCCCCGCCGAAATAGACGCCCTTACTGCATGCGCCCAAGATGAACACAAAGCAATCGCACAATATTTTGGAGTGTATCGTAAAGATTCCAACTTTTGGATTGTGCAAGAATTTATTGACGGCTGCGAACTTTCTGCTCAAATCATGGAGTCCGAAAGTGGACTTGATGAGATCCTTTGCAGTGAAATATTTAATCATTTGGTGGATGCCGTACACCATATTCATGAGAAGAACTTTATACACGGTGACATTAAGCCCGAAAATGTTATGTTGGTGGAAGAAGATATGATGCAACATATAAAATTGGTTGATTTTGGAGCGGCATGGTAAGAATAAATTATACATACATATGTAGTAATGGGTTAAATATTAATATAATTGCTAATTTGTTTTCTTATTTTCGGCAGTTATCACGGCAGTGTGAAGAGCTGGAATGATAAGCCCCGATATACAATCGACTATGCTCCGCCTGAGATGTTGCAGAGTACAGAGATTGCTACATATTCGGAAGCGTTGGATATTTGGTGCCTAGGTTCTACATTGTTCACAATGTTTATGGGACACTCTCCTTTCCGGCAGGGCCGAGAGGATCGACTGGTAAGCCACGAAATCCTAAAGCAACGCATTCTTAACAATGACGTCTATACCGATTCTGCACGTTGGCAACAAGCGTCCGAGGAGTTGCAACATTTAATCCAAAATTGTATGGAACCAGATGCCAAAAAGAGATTTACTCTCAAAGACATTATGCAACATACTTGGTTTGAAACGGCATTTAAGCGAAAGAACTTAGAAGAAACAGATAGAACGATAACGCCAGCAGCAGAGGAAATTTCTGAGAGCAAAATCAGCAGGACGGATCATAGAGAATCTTGCGATAATAAGGTGGATACATGTCTAAATATAGACGAGTACATACTCGAAGATCTCAAAGTAATGGAATTGCGCAAGAAGAGCGCACAATCAGAATCAGGCGATATAACAAGTGGGTTAGGACGAAGCAAGTCGTCTGATGAAATAAGTTTAAGTGAACCTATTGAACCTGATGATGAAGTTCCATTAATAGAGAATTCAATAAACAAAGAAATTAAACCAATTCCCCAAATCGACTTGAAAACAACAACCGCTTTAAGTAATGACTATTTGTCGGATGTGGAAGAATTTGAGGGCTTTGATGAAAATGCGGCTCCACTACAAAGCCGGAATTTGGACGAAAGCATTACTAAATTAAAGAAAATAAACCGTAGCAAACAAATCATTATTGAGACGCAAGCTCTAACAAATCGACGGTCAGGGCGCACTTTAACAACGAGCGTTGGCAAAATCACTAAACCTGCTCCAGTTAACAAAAATAAATTATCAAAAAAATCTGAACAACGTCCACGTGCAATTGATTTAAAGTACGCACCCGTAGACGAATGTATAGTTGGAGAATTTTTTGGTTTTAATGATCAAGAAATCAAGAAACTTGCACCCAAAGCTAAAAGAAGTTGGCGCATATTATGTACGATAATTAACAACAAACAAGCATCCTTAAAGTACTTTAACATTGATCGCAGAGTCTATAACAAAACGGTCGAATACGTTGCAGCGAAATATGAGAAAAGTGCTACTAAAAAGAAACGCGAAACAAAAGTTGCAGCGGCACCAATATCCAACGTAACTCAAGCTACGTCAGCATGCCGTAGGCAACCCAGCCGTCTGGCTCGTGCGCAACGGGCCCGCTATGTTTTCGAATGATTGCTGTATAATATACATATATTTCATAAAATATCTCCACAGTCTATATTCGTGGCTGTTTATGGTGTTAATTTAATTGCCTTTCTTCACACAACTGACAGTTCTCTACTGTATGTATGTACTGCTTTTTAAAGATTTTTTAATTTCTACTGGGTCGTTTCCATAATTGTTAATCAAATTTGTTGTTGTTTTATATTATTATGTATTTTTTTCATATAGTTTTGTATAGTTGAAACAACACATGAAACACGGTTACAATATCGTGCCATAACCGCTAAAAAAAAGCTTAAGCGACACTATTTTCGAACTTTATTTTTTTTTACCAAAATCGATCGTAAACAAAACGGATTTTCATAAAAAAAACGAGGTCCAAAACTGTGTCGGTTAAGCTTTTTTGGCGGTTATGACTCGATATTTTATTATATGTATATCAAGACAAACGATAGTAAGGCCGAGTTTACATCTGGACATACATATGTGCCCAAAAAATCGCAACCACTAATTACCAATGAAAAACTGTGTGTTTCAAACATGTATTTATTGATTTAAACAGTTTCCAATCATGTTGCATTCTACAAAATTGTCTAGTAATTATGTATGAAACTGTTTAACTTAATAAATACGTGCTTGAATCAAACAGTTTTTCATAAGTAATTAGTGCTTATGCTTTTTTCTGGGCACATGTGCAATCTCGGTTTAAGTCAAGACTCACACAAACCATTGCTAGCTACCATGTTCAATAAACTTGAGAGTAAGTTTTTGGTAGAAATTTAAGCGTAAATCTTAACTAAAAAAAATCCATGAAGTTCTTAATAAAGTTTTGTCAAATCCTATCGCTTTATTTTATTATTCCTTTCGTTTTTTTAGCACACATTAAAGAATTCAATATCTTTTTGTTTCTATTTTAATGCGTTCAACAACAACTTCTACATATCTAATTAAGTAAATTTAAGAGTTATTCATTCATATCGTTCATTTGCGTCATTTTATATAAAATGTGGTGGTTAGAAAGAAATCGGTTCTTCTTTAAAAATGTGTTTTATAAAAATGCAAAGAAAAATGAATGTTTGTCACTGAAAAGAAATGAGTCATTTAACTTGATACTTGATATTTAGTTAGCAAAATTTCTCTAGAACAAAATTGTAATTATTAAGCAAACCTGTATATTTTAAATTATAAAATAAAAACACATACATAAACAAACTGATTTGGGAAAACGTGATTTGACATGATGAAAGTTATTCAACTCAACCAAAGTTGATTAACAATTATTTTTATTATTTTTATTTACGAGTACATATAATGCCTCAATACACCAAAAAAAAAACTCAGAATGAAAAGAAAATATTAACTAACAAGCTGCATAATAATTTGATATTTTTGTTTGTTTATTATTTCTTTATATTTAGTTTAGTTTTTAAGTATTTTAAAAATTTGGATTTTATTTCATCATCTTTTACTACAAACCATGCATTTTATTCAAAAACATTATCTTTGGCATCGATTATACTATACAATACATACTTTGAATAACGGAACAATCAAACTTTAAAAATAAAATATTTCAAATATTATATTAAAAAAAAATGTGCTGTGTATGCCTAACGTTTATTAATTGTTTGTTTTGCGACATGCATATATTTCTATAAAATTCTTTATTTATTTATTAAGAGAATGATGTACTAAAAATGCCCAATATTTCAATTATTTTTTTTTATTCCTTATAAATTTCGTATACATGTATGTATGTATATTTATTAAAATTTTTTTGTGTGTTCAGCATTACTCGCGATGGGGACCAACATTCATTGAACTCACCTTAAAAAGTGTATAGCATGCAAATGTGAAATTTTTATTGTTTTCTTTAAAAGCTACTACAACTGGATGCAGGAATATTATTTATTTTAAATTCATTTAAACAAAACCATACATAAACATATCGTAAGACCGGTAAAGTTTTTGAAACGCCATACCAGTAGATGTTTGTATAAAATAACAACACAATTATACTTGAAATATGTATATAAATCAGATCAAATGCCTTTGAAAAAGATGCCTTATCTCCCAAGACAAATGCAAAAAAAGAAAAAAACAATGCAATATGACACTTGTAATTAAATAAAATCAAAATAAGATACATACATACATATGGATATGTACGTATGTATTTATGTATGTATTTACAAATAAATAAGGAGCATGAATAAACCAAATTGTAAGAAATTGAATTAAGAAATAATAAACAACTAATTTAGAAATATAAAATTACCCATTAAAATTATATATATATATATATATATATATATTATAAGGAACTTTTAAATAATTACATGTTCATCATAACAAATATGTATGTACATACTTACAAGCAGATAGCTTGCAACGCGGAAAAAACTGGAGTTTTGTTTCGTTTTTGGAGGGAAACGTTTATTTGGATATTAATTGTTCTTTCGGACAAACTCTTATTTTAATAAGATTTTTTTAATACATACAACATATATCCTTCCCCTGTAAAGTTATAAAAACACCTTTTATTAAAATATTTCACAATTGGATAGAGTTAAAAAACTATATTTGTAGTATAAAAGCAATCGATATGCTGGAACTTCTTTGGTTTTTATGTAAAACTGTTATAGCAAATCTAAAATAATTAGTTAATATATTTGTTAGAATATTGAGCTGAGCTATTCTCAACTGCAATAAAAAAATTTAACATAACTACACATATTTAGTTTTTATTACTTAAGAAGTAGTAATAGGCAATTTAACATATTATCCTTTAAGAATAATTAAATATGTATTTTGTTATAAATAAAAAAAAAATTATTACCATATATGAATAATAATAAATTGTGTGTGCGATTTTTTATGTCTGTAATTGTAATGTCTCATTTACTAAAAAGAAAACATTAATAAAAAAACATTTTTTAATTACTCTCCGACCCCCGCCCTCACCAAACAAGTAAAAAATAAATTTTTTCTGCAACAGTTGCCGACAAAAAATTTTGAAATGATCGTGTCAAGTGAAAGATAATTGGTTCACATCAGGGATGGAAATTGCAATATTCCCCCTTATTGGGAATGACGTCGTCGACATCACATCACAGAATACAGAGAAGTGAAGAAAGTGACAGGTAAAAAAAGCTCCAATCAGGTTTTTGTTAAAATTCATGGAAGAAAGAGAAAAGCATAGTGTATTTGATACTCTAGTGTATTACTACTTACCAATTAACACAGATAATAAAAATGTATTGCACTAGAAAGACGTAGCAAAACAAAACCGACGACAAAATTTGAGGGAAAACGAGACAAACTGAAAAATACCCGTATCTTCCGTCTCGTGACATTTCTGTATGTTTTGTGATCACATCAAGACGACAGTAAAGATCATAGACTACTTCATATTCTGTGGTAAAAATTGTGACTTGCCTTCTCTTTGTCGACAACAATTGACTACTATTTACATGCTACATTAATTTACAATGCCTTAGAGATTGGTAAGAGATTGTCAATAAGAGCCAATTGTTGCAGATAAAGAGTAGACAAATGACGCCATTCACAATATGGGGGATTATCTCTATACCAAAAGTATTTTTGAATAATCGGTGCTTTTTTAGAGTAATAGATTTAATTTATTATGTATGTTTTGCTAACATAGTTGTAAACATTTATTAAAAAATTAACTTGGTCCCTTTTCACACACGTAAGCTTTAATTCAGCTGGTAGAAAAAATAAATATTTGTTTTCTTCTACAGCTGAATGAAGAGTTAATCAACGAGAGTTGACGTGTGTGAACCGGGACTAAGATATTTGTTTCTCGTTATATGAAATTTAAATTAAGACAAAAAAAAAACGCAACATGCGGAAAAGTAAGTGTAAACAGGAAATATCACAAATTCAACAACAGTCGAAATACATATACATACATCAACAAACTCAATCAGCTGTGCACTTCCACAACCCTTTTATGAGGCACTGATGAATTGATTTTGAAGATTTCGGCAGTGAAGAAGTCGGTTCTTAATAAAAGCATTGGTAATTCCTAAAATATATTATTGTTAATAAAAATTATTCAGAAGGTACAAATGTTTTAAATTATTTTTTATTTTTTTTTTCGTATTGCAATCACGCAGTTTAAAAAGTAATACATGTACATATATTGGCCAAATAAATAGCAAATTCCTCCTACTTTTTAACAATATCTGCATGTTGGTTGTAACATAGTGTCTGATAGTGTCCACACCTGATGATTTTATATCAGACCTCGTAATATGACGCCAGCAGAGCAACTGCAAAGTTTTCATTAATATCAACACAAAGGGGGAGACGTTGATGATTTTATATTATGATGAATCAAACAAATATCTGATAAATACTTGCCAAAAATAAATAATTTGCGTGTTTTTTAATTTTTTTGGTCACAAATAATTGTAGTGCCGCATGTTTTAAACGAAAATTGTTTAATAAATAAACATAAAATGACATTTGATATCAAGATTAATTCATCAGGCTGTGAGCTCTGATGATTATATCATAACACTACCGTAATATTAATAAATTGAGTCTATACGTGATGAATTTTCATCATGATATCAATTCGACATTCTTCATGATATAAATTCATCAGGTGTGGACACTATGTAAAGGTGCAAAAAAATGAGATTGGAATCCAAGGGGAATAGCAAAACTGTCGCGGGGCAAGACCGTCAGTGTAAACGGTGTCTAAACCAAACTGTCTGGCAACATCGTTTCGCTTCACTCTTTTTTTCTGTAATTTGGCGACGTCTGTGGAATTTTGTATAAATTCAAGCCAGCACGTTATTTTTATTGAAATAAATACTTGAAAATTAAATATATTTTTGTTTGAAGTTGTAAAAATATATGTACAATGGCCCAATTTGATTTAACTAGAACGAACTGCCAGTTCTTGGACAGGCATTTGACTTTTCCATTGTTGGAATTTTTGTGTGGCAAAGAGGTTAGTTTTTGTAGTTCAATAGAAACTTCTTTGATTTTCTCCAGTACGTTTTATGATAATTGTGTATTTTTGTAGATTTATGATCAGAAGGAGCTACTGGAATATATTTTAGAAACGGTAAACAAAACGAATATGATTGATTACACCATGGACACTCGCAAGCGCTTAGGATTAAGCCAGGAAATGCCTGAGGAGCTGGTCCAACGTAAATCTGAAGTTTTGGCAACATTAAAGCAGTTGCAAAATGAAGTCGCTCCGATTATGAAAGCGACGGATATTTTAAAGAATGGTGAAAGCATGAAAGATTCAAAGACATTTGTTAATGCTTTGCAAAAGGAATATAATTTTAAAGTGGAACATTTGGAAAGCGCTTATAAATTAGCTAAGTACTTATATGAGTGTGGCAATTACCAAGAATCCACTTCCTATTTGTATTTCTGTTTAATTGTAATGTCTCCTAATGACAAGGTAGATAAAAATGAAATATGTATTGTCATTATAAACTCATGATTTGTTTTACAGAATTACTTGAATGTTTTGTGGGGTAAATTGGCTGCTGAAATTCTAACACTAAACTGGAATACAGCATTGGAAGACTTGACCCGCTTGCGCGATTATATCGACAATGCCAACTTTTCCACTGTTCAGGCATTGCAACAACGCACATGGCTCATTCATTGGTCAGTTCTAGTGTTTTTCAATCATCCAAAAGGACGGGATCTTATTATAGAGACATTTTTGAACAAGCCATTGTATTTGAATGCGATCCAGACGATGTGTCCTCACATTATGCGATACTTGGCCGTCGCTGTAATCATAAACCGCACTCGTCGCAACGCTCTCAAGGAGCTTATTAAAGTTATTCAGCAAGAGTCGTACACTTATCGTGACCCTATTACAGAATTTCTCGAATGCTTATATGTAAATTTTGACTTCGAAGGTGCTCGCCTGAAGCTACATGAATGCCAAACAGTGATTCTTAACGACTTTTTCATTGTTGCGTGCTTAAACGAGTTTGTTGAAGATGCTCGTCTTATGATTTTTGAAACTTTTTGTCGTATCCACCAGTGTATCACTATTAGCATGTTGGCTGATAAGTTGAACATGAACCCAACTGAAGCCGAATGTTGGATTGTGAACTTAATTCGCAACGCACGTCTTAATGCTAAAATTGATTCTAAATTAGGGCATGTTGTTATGGGTACCCAACCGCTTAGTCCATACCAACAATTGGTGGAAAAAATTGACTCTCTATCCATGCGGTCCGAACATTTGGCTGGATTGATTGAAAGGAAAAGCAAGCAGAAACAAAATCAAGAGTCTGCTGATTCCTGGAAGTACTATTAAATATCTTCATATAAGTATTTTCAACCACATGTAACTGCATACACATATGTATGTATATCTATTCATGTAAAGTTTTTTTTAATCCTTTTCTATAAATAATTATATTTACATCAGAAAAGCCAAGTGAATAAAACAACACTATCACTTATAATAGGCTGAAACCAATTCAAAGTTTATTTTTCACTAGGAACCTATTGGCATATTTTAAAATTAAACAAATATCCACATACATGTTTTTATGCTAATTATTATATACATAAATATTTTGATAAGGACTTTAAAGCAACATTGTTGATAAACTTAATGCTAATTGTTAGTTAGCCTTCCCGCGATTGAGGAAATTTGCTTGGAAGGTGCGGTCACCAAAAAAGCGTAACCACTAATTACAATTAACAAACATTTTCATTCCGACATTGAAAATTAACAGATTTTTTTTATTAATATTTATTTAATTGTTTATTAAAAACATAATGCAATACAAGCCTTTTAGGCCTATGGCAAATGCTTGCCAAGTGTGACCGTACCTTAGGCAATAGCATCCTCATTTGCATTTTTAAAGAAACTTGGCGTATAACATAAATATACATACATATTTCCATATATATGATTGTATTATAATACTTGGGTTGAAATCCTCTAGAAACAATTTCCCAAAAAATTTTAAATGGGCAAAAAATCACCTTTTTACTGCGGCTCCTCATGTATGTACATACATATTGTTGGTCACAAGTAGAAAGGCCCTAACTCAAATAATTGTAACTTTACAGAAGAAGGTAAAAACATAATAAACAGTACAACTGCTTGTAAAAGCGTAATTTTTTACACTATTGCAAGAAATTTTTGTGACGAGGTGTATTTGTGTGAAATATATTGGAATCACTGAAAATTTCAATTTCGTGAAAATATGAGAGTTAGGGCCTTTCTCCTTGTGATAATATGGAATAGTAGATTTATTATGCTGTATTACGTTTCAGTTGGAATTTTGGAGTGCTTAAGTGCTACATATGAAAAGAAAAGATCACACGAAAATAGAATACCACGATAGATCCTTTTAATATATTAGCAATAGCGTCAAAACGAAAAACAATGCTTTACTTTGTTTGCAATGCAATGCTTTTTTTACTTTTTTTTGAAAAACTTGGAGGGGTATACTTCTACAACATAAAAACTAACAAATTAAATATATAACCTTGTATTTCACTTCACTATGTACTATTTTATTAGCCTCTGAATGTCAAACTATTAATTGCTACCTTCTTTTAGCAAATTTTAATGATTTTTGCGTGTTCACCACAAGCCACTCTCTTGTTGGCAAATCTTGTAAGTAATTTATCCATTTTCTGACGCAAACTAACCAGATTACACCATATACCAGACACACTACGGATTCGATATAAAAACCATCAAATACAATTTTGCAATCGGCACCGGCAGCAGCACATTCCTAAAAATATAAATTGTTACTTGATTGACTTCTCTATTTCATTTGATGTTTACCTCGTTTTGTTTTTTTGATAGACAAAAATTGTTTTTGACTATAGTTTGGTCGGGCATGGTACATTCCTTCCAAGTTAAAACATCAACCATCCATAATATGACAGTATTTGCCCAATTTCCACCGAGATTAGAGAGAGTATTCAAAAATGTCATATAAGTACCACCCACTGCTGGATCTGATATCTTTGCAAAAAAGGCCATCACTGCCACAAACATACAATAAAGGAATATTTGATATATTCCATAATTGACAATCAGAAGAATATAATAATAAACTGGCACCTCGCCACCCGCTATAATATACGGTGTAAAATAAGCAATGATAGGTGCCAACGATGCGAAGAAAATTCGGTAAGGTATGGCTTGCACGTACACTTCCATCGGCCGTGGACCGTTTGTGTAACGACTAACCACCACAGGTAAAACTATCTGAAGTGGAATTAAGGGTACAGCTAACAATGCTAACTTTTCCTTGGGGACACCAGCGTCAATTAATTTCAAAGATGTTACCGCATCACAGGCTGCAAAAGTCACTTTAACCGTTAGTAAAATACCAGCTAAAATTTGAATTGGGCGCATTCGGACCATGTCAATAAGAATTTTGTAACTTTCGTATATATTGAGTTCGTGTTCTTCGGTATATCTTGCTTCTGCGTGGCCATCTTCTATGCCGTTTTCTTTTTTAAATATTGCCACAAGTGTAGTGGCAACGAGAAAGCACATTCCCCAAAACCACAAAAAGTCGGGCAATGTTACCATACCCTTGTTGCTAGGTTCCGAACGCAAATAGTTATTACAAAATTCTTTTGATTCCAATGCTATAAAAGCCACATATCCTAAAAAATAACCAGCCGTTTGCCCCACACTATTACATGTTGACGCATAGCCGACATTACATCTTTTTAACATTGTTAGAGCCCAGCCGTCCACTGCAATGTCCTGCGTTGCAGCCAAAAAATTCAGCAAAAAGAAAAGGGTAGTAAGTAAGGGAACATTGGGCTCAATACCATTACCTCCCAACCAACGATCGACTACCCAAGATAGTAGTATCATAAAAATGCCAATTAAGTACTGACAGGGTACCAGCCAAGATTTCCTACGCCCAAAGCTCTTGACATATAGCGAGTCCACAATTGGGGCCCACAATAGCTTTAAACTAAAAGGCCAGTAAGCGAATGAAAATTCGGCTTGTTGTTTATAGCTTGCTCCACGATTCTGCAATATCATTGGAATAGCTGCTATTAATCCTAGTGGTATGCCTTGTAATATATATAAGAACAATAGTATTGCTATATTTCCCCTATCTCCCCTAATATCGGTTTTTTCATGACGTTCATCATCGGAAACTTTTGACGATGGTATCAATTGATGTCTCAAATCCTCAGAATTATTTCGCCGTCTAACATCCATCATAAACTGCTTTTATTCAATTACTTCACCACTTAATAGTAATTCCTTTGGAATATTATAGTTGGTAGAATATATACAATCGACACGTCACTCCATTAAGCATTTATGTATAATACATATGGATATGAATGCTCATACATTCACACATATGTATGTATGTATGAATGTAAATAATACGTAGCGGTTGACGATGTGCTAATTGCCGGATACCCAAGAAATGATTTTTTTTTCAAGACAAGTTAAGAGCGAGCATTTAATCACTTTAATTCGAATTTACTTCTTTTGACGCAACTTTAATTTGTTTCTTTATTCTAAAGTTATGATTGTTATTTTCAATACATTAGCGGAAGTAACATCGCAAACCTGGAACAACCGTCTTTGTTGTCTGTCAAATCAATTGTTTACACTACATAAACGAGCAACTGTGAATTTACATTAGAGATGGAATTGATAGTAACTTTTCACTCACTATCTTTCGTACACACAGTGAAATATAATTATGCCATCAAAATTTCTAAAAATATTTTGATAGCTTACTTCCAATAATATTTCGCATGTATTTAAATCTATAAACTGCAAGGAATTGTAATTTGAATTCAATAGCAATTTAAATCATTGAAAAATTTACTTTCCAATGGGAGTTCTTTTATATAGTCAAAAGCTCGAAACAGCTGTTTACTAATTATTGAGATTCCACTGGACAAACAAAAACTGTCTTAACTTTGAAGGTGAAACTAAAGAGGATATACAGGGATCCTCTGTGGGTGAAACTTCGACAGAAAGGTAAATTTCCGTTAAAATTCAACGTTTTTTGCATTTTCTGCGTTGCCGTTGTGGTGTTCGGGGAACCTCCAGGATTTTGAGGATTTTTAGAAGAAAAAAAAACAGAAATTTTGCACTGAAACACGTTCCATTTAAAACCAAGCATTTTTATTTTTTCTTATATTTAATTTTTTGTTGTATTTTAAACTTTAAAAAACTCCAATTTTCCTCAAAAGGAATACAAATTTTATAGGAAATATACTTGAAAGTATATTTATTTTTCATTTGATATAAATTAAAATTAACATACACATATGTGACAGTGCATAGAGAAAGGCACCTAAGGGTAAAAAAAAATCAATTTTCACTTTTTTGATGTGGACAACATCTGAGCATCGAATGAGACCGATCCCGCACGTTTATGATGTGATGGTACACCAAAGATACACGTATTTAAATCTTTAAGTCCCTATTTACACTATGCAAGTCTTATTGCTAAGCTGATTAGCTTATTAGTAGAGAGAGGCGGGGGGAGAAGAAACGTTGCTGATCCCCTCGTCTCTCTCTCTCCCTGAAACTAATCAGCTTAGCAATAAGACTTGCACAGTGTGATTTTGAACTAAAATGGCTCTCCTGAACAAAACCGGTTTTTACCCTTAGGTCCCTTTCTATTTATCTCGTCACATATACATATGTATGTAGTTCTTTCAAGATTAAAGTTAAAGTAATACATATAGTAAGAAGATTACTACTTTTTATGTATCAAACAACTAAATGAACTGAAACTCTTACGACTACAATTTGAAGCTGAAAAAAAGTCAGCTAATGTAGCAATGGTAAAGTAAGAAAATAAAAAAAACATGTTGATTATTCAGTTCTTGTTTCAACTTTATTTGTTGTTGAGATTATCATTTGTTTAAATGAAATAAATTAAAAATAAATAATTCAAGTTGTTCTAAGAAACTTTGGGTAAAGGTTCCCTGATGATCTGCATTAGCAACAGTGAAATCCCCTCAATAATCAATTTCAATGTATTTTTAATAAAAAAAAATAATAATTTACTCAATAAGTAAAGTATTAATTTGGGATTATTAGTGCGTTTAAAAATTTTAAACTTAAATTGTAGCAATTCCCATAAAAACACTAATGAAATAATTAAATTTAACTTAAAAACTTGAACACCACTTCCAATTCAATAAAAGACATTCAGAGAAATTTCTCTTCAAAGACAAGAAATAGAAATAATCTGAGTTCGTGCTGGTTTTGAATCACAACATCTGTATTTTTATGTTTTTTAATTGCCCAGGAGACGTACAAAAAAACCCATCAATCACATAGTTGTATGCGTGCAGTCGTTTCTTTTCGGCTACACGTACACGTTGTCGGCACTGATTGGTGAGAATCAAAAAATTTTGATATTTTTATTTGACGGCTGATTATTTGTACGTCTCCAAATCTGATTGACGAATAAAACGTCATTTGCTTTGTGTTATTTGTTCTGTGACGACATGGAGAAGTGCGCGGATGAAAAAAATTAATTTGCACTTTATGAAAATGTACCATTCATTGATCTTTGTAAAAAACCAAGCAATCAAAAGTCTACAAACAGTTGTATGATTATTATAAATACTATATTATATTCTATAATTTTTCTAATCTTAATGGGAAGTGTGAATAAAAAAAAAAAATACTTAAACATTGTTTTTAAAACTCCAAATACATATGTATTTATGTATGTGAATTTTGTGTTTAAAAAAAATTTTTAACTAAAAAGCAAATACATACGGGTATGTACATATTTTTTTTTTATTCACACTACCCAATCAATGTCTTATTTTTATATTAAAAATCGTTTGTTTATGTTTCGAAATTTTTTTAATGAAAATATTTTTGTTTTTTTAGAATTGTTTGAAGAATTAGAATTATTATTATTAAAAATAATAATAATAATAATAATAGATGAAAAATTAGAGTGGGAGATAGAAAAATTATTATTTAGCTTTGTATATTTGTTTAATGTGCTTTTTTATACAAAGATTTCATAAAGTTTTAATGCCGCTAATAACAAAAAAATCGTCATCCGATGAACACATATATGCCATCGCACACAACGAACACAAAATTAAAATGCTGATTGACGATTTTATTTGTACGTCTCCGAAAAATCATCAATTAAACGACACTAACACATTCTTACCGATTGATGGCTTTTTTTTGTACGTCTCCTGGACACTTTAAGAGCTGCTAGAAATTTCATCAAACAGTTTGAATTTTGTTGTAAAGCATTTTTTCAAAACAGAATAAGTTCAATTAATTTACGGGCGGACTTGGTTAACATTTGCCCAAATAAGCATAACACTAATTACTAATAAAAAATATTTTTATTCAGACACATGTTTATTAGGTTTTACAGTCTCATACCTACATAACTAATACAGAATATCATAGAATCACATGTTATTGGAAACTTTTGATCAAAGGTTTTTCATTAGTATTTAGTTACGCTTATTTGGATAAATTTTTACCCAAGTGTCACCGCACCTTCGTAAGCTTTAATAAAAATCACTTTTCAACACTGCAAAATAACTAGAATCAACCATCATAAAACTGTGTTAGTAACAATGTTGCTAGAAAATATTTCATTTATTGTTCTTCAAAGTTTTAATATGACAACTGGCGAATAAAATGAGGCATAACTGGTTTGTTTTATTCAGCGTTATGTTTTAAACATTAGAATTTAACGGCAGGCATTATATTATATTCGAAGCTAACGTTTCAAATTGTTAAACAAAAACACAAACGTATGTTTGACATGCAACTTCATTTACCCATGGATTTAAATTTATTCTTCCCATTTGTGATGGACCTCGGGTGTTAAATTAATAATTTTAACATGAACTGCTTGGAATTTTTCATACTTCGGTGGTATAGCACATAGCCGGTATTTCACCTCATCTCCTGGCATAGGGACATATTCACCTTCAATGCTAATAAAATAAGGGAGATAGATTAAGAATATGTGCGTTTGCCAGTTATTGGAGATATGTAATGTGGACAAATTTAAATTATGTATATTCTAATTTATTTTTATTTAACAAGTGCCAAAATGTAAACGAATTAAAAAAAAGTTCGTTTGTTACTTTTTTACCCGACTGCCAAGGGTTTTTAACTTTAAAATTACATATATGTATGTATATCGTTGGTCTCAAGTGGAAAGAACCTAACTCAAGTAATTGTAACTTTACATAATAGAAACTGTAATATTCAACATGCAGTTGTACAAAAAAGTTACATACTATTAAATATTACCGTTTCTATTATGTTTTCACCTTCTGTAAAGTTTCAATTATTTGAGTTCGGGACTTTCTACTTAGACCAACGGTATGTGTGTATCTATTTTTTAAAACACATTTATTTTAACATCTGCGCTTACTCAGATATGTGACAAAATATATCTTCTCCGCCTTCTTTGGGTGTTATAAATCCATGTCCTTTGGTGCGGCTAAAAATTTTTACAACTCCAGTAACTATGGGATTTTCCATAGCACGGGCCGATCTATTCAGAAATATTTAAAACAATGTTGTCATATGTACTACATGCAAACAAAATTTTGTTCGCATTGTTACTTACGTTGATGCAGTTCTTGTGCGTTTTGTAATGATGGGACTTGGAAGATGCAAGGTTGCAATTGGACTTCCACCGCTACTACTGCGGAACAATGGCGCCTTGCCTGGTGCAAGAGTTTCGGGAGTATTCGGAGTCTCAGACATACTTTGATTTAAGTAATTCAAGCAATTAAATTCAACAAACGTTTGTTTCTGGTTTCTACAATTTGATAATATTTTGAACGAAATAACCACTACTACAAAAATTAATCAACGGAGACTAATGGAATTTAATTTTTTACTTTTATTTATGAAAGTCACGGAGTTACCAATCTTTGGTTGTTTAACTTTAAAAATGGCAAACAGCACATGAAAGCGTACTGTTTAATATGGTAACTTCTAACCAAAAAACAATGTGAAATTGTTTTTAGCCGGTGTAGTCAAGGTCAATCAATATGGTGTCCACTCCTATAAACAATTTACTTTAACGACTTCCGAAATTGGAGTTTAGCAAACTGTGAAAATATTCGATTTGAAGCAAATCAATGTATCCAGTCACTTTTCTACCGATAACGTGTAAAAAAGATACTTTTCTTGTAATAAAGGTGAAACTTCACGCATTTAAATATCCTATTAAAAATGATATAATTTTGCACACTGATTTGACTTTTTTATTACAAAAAATGGTCTCGTTTACACTGGTTTACACTATGTGATGATATACTGCCAGACTAATATATTCTTCTTAAGTGCCCTTTTACATAGCACTCATTTAATATAACAACATCATAACTCAAAAAGACTAGTTTTCCAAAAAAACGAGTTTACAGTTTTCAATTTACACACAACTTAATAGAAAAAGTAGATTTGATTTTGCTTTCCAGAGCTTATAGTAAAAAAGATATTTGTATGAAATTTTTACACAATGTGAAGAACGATTTGAGGATTAATTCTGCACCATTAACTCAAAAATGCAATTATTTGAGTTATCATGTGTGAGTTGTTTAGGTTGTCTCAACAGCTCAGATGAGTATTTTGGCGCTTGTAATATGCATATATATTAGATGTCAAAATACATATATTTGACATCAAACGTAAACATTTTTCAAAGGGGATTGAGTCGAGTGTACCTGACATGAAATTGCCTTGGGATTACTTTGTGTTTTCCATTGTATAATCAATGAATCTCATTTGCTATTGCTGTTCTCGATTCCCAAGCTACAAGCGACAAAACTGTAGCGTCATGAATGTGCCCATTATTTCATATAATTGATCTGGCATCTATGGGATTTTATTTTATTTGACATTTTTGGACTTCTGCGATGCATCAAACAAAAACAAAGCCAGTTGCTTTTTGTGCTTAAAAATATATCAAAATATTAATGGGATTAACTTCGTAATAATAATTAACCAAAGAATTGAGTGAATGTCTATAAAAAAAATAAATTTTGTTTGTAGAATGTTTTAAGTCAAATTACAAATAATATTAAAAAGTAAAAATATGTCGGCAGATGAGACAGAAAATGATCACGACTATGCAGCAATTCTAATAAATGAAAATGAAAACTTGAATTTTCATCGAGTGTTACGGCCCGTTGGAAACTTACGACTGATGCGTAATGCTACCGGTGAATGGAGCGCTGATCGTGAACAGTCGACTTCCAGTAGAACTAACTCGGATCATAATTATATAGTTCATATTGGTCCTATAACAATAAGTGCGAGTGGAGGCACTACGGAAGATGACCATGATGTATTTGACGACGAAAGTGGAGAGGCTGGAAATGGTGTCATAAACTCCGGCTCTACAACCACATACGAAACAGGTAAACTGTAGTTTATAATGTTTTCGTAAACACTAATTAAACAATAGGAAGAAAGTAAAAAAGAAGGAAAAGGAAAAGGAAAGGGGCACGCCCACGTTGCGAAAATGCCTTCAATTAGAATTTGGTAATCTACATAATACATGCCTACAAGAGTTGTCGAGTTGAAATTTTTACTATAGGGACGACTCGATTGAAAAGAAAAACTGAGTTAGCTTGCGATTTTGGTTTTATCTGAATTTTAATTAAAATAGCTTTGCATTGGTGTATACTTTAGAGTGGAAACATAAAACTCATTCATCTTGAGAGCTGTAGGAGCTAAAGTATTAAATTTTTCATTTTTCATTTCATTTATTCATTATGTATACCTAGCCTATGGGCCATATTCGGTCACATCATACTACTCAAAAATGTATCGATAGGAAGGAAATTGATTTGCCACTATTGCAGAAACGTTCGAAAATAGTTTTATTATGATTGTGCACGTGCTGGTTAGTGCAATAAATTCGAGGTTTTAATTTTGGTTTAGCCGTTTCATTAACACAATAAAATGTTGCGACCAAAGTTCACCAATTTGTAATGCATTCATGAGGATAATATAAATTGTTCAATGCTAAAATTATGAAAGTTCATAGGGTCAATTTTTTTTAATTTATTTTTATTTTTAATACCATTCTCTAACTATTCAACCAACAAACATACAACATTGGAAAATTATAACAACACAATAACATTTTAAGAGTAATTAAAAAGAAGTTAGAATAAACACGTAATAATTTAAAGTCTACAAAGACGAGTTATTTAGGCACATTAGTTGCAGTAACTTCTTCTTATACTGAATAATCAAATGCCTTTAAATTTGACAGAAAATCATTATAATTTTCTTTTGTATGTTCATAATATGACGAAAAATGTAACAATGATTAAATTTATAGATACTAGGTCAGAAGACTCTATTAGCACTGTAACAACTATCTCATCAGATCATACGAATTACTCGGAGCAATCGAATTCAACAGATCGGACAAATATATCGGAGCAAACCACTTATTCATTAACATCGGCTTCTGATCAATCAGAGAGAGGTACATATTAATATTATATTCATAAAATTGCTAAGTAAGAAAAACAAACTTGTTTTAAATTAACTATATGTATGTACATATATGTACATATAAACCATCTTTAGAGTCTACAAATGAATCACCAGAGATGACTGCTCGTGCTTCTACCTCGACTGTAATACAACAAATAGGCAATTTAGATAGGAATACTAACGCAGAGGTAATAAGTTCGGAAACACCTTCACCACCTAAAAAACGCAAACGCTTATCATTAGAAATTAATGTTACTCCCAAGGTAAAGGCAAAAACCGAGACAGATTTAAGTGATGAAGACGATGGTTTAACGTGCCCCATTTGCTTGGACAATTGGGAAATGTCTGGCGAACATCGACTAGCATCTCTTAAGTGTGGCCATTTATTTGGCAATTCATGTATTCGTCGCTGGCTACAAGAAAGCTCTCGTCAGTCGGGCCAAAAGGTGTGTCCGCAATGCAAAACAAAAGCCCATCCCAGGGAAATACGTTACCTCTATGCGAAACGATTAAGGGCAATAGACCGTAGTGAAGAGCACCGCATGAGAGAACAACTTAATGAAGCCCAGTCCAAAACGCAAAATTTAACGCTCGAACTAGCTACACTTAAAATGTATTATGCTCAGGTCACCCAAAAACTCAAAGCATTGGAAAATGACAATGATGCTCTTAATGTATTGCTCCGTAATGGAAGCCAGAAGTCGGTGCCACAGAGGTCGTCCATATTGCATAAATTGTTTATGGATCGTAATATCGAAATTTCAAAAGAGCCCGGCTGTCGTGTTTTGACATACTCGCAGCAACAGACCAGTTTAATAGTATCCCAGAAGAGCACTCAGAATCTGTTTCCTGGTTATGGTTTAAGATTTGTCGATACGATATCTTTTAAACCTACAAACTTTTTGCACACCTCCCTTAAACTTACGAGAGACATAAGTCTTTCCGATGACCAGCAATTACTAGTTTCGGCTAGCATGGAGCCGAAAGTAAAACTGTACGATTTACGAACACTTTCGGTATCTGCTATATTTAAACCGGCCGAGAAACCCTTATGGTCATGTGCTTTAGGACGACGAAATAGTGAACATTCTATGTATCTTGGATCCCAACAAGGAAGTATTTACGTATATGACACACGCTTTCCAGAAACATTCGTAAGCGAACATCAAGCCGAGAGCGATCTTAGTCCAGTTGTACAAGTAGCTTCTATACCAGTCAGCCAATTATTTCCATTTGGTGGATTTTTGGTTTGTAAACTTACATCTATGTGGTTGTATGAACACCATGGTGCGGAGGCCCATCCAACACGTCTTCCAATTGAAGGTCGTTTTATTTCAATGGACTTTGACGCTGCTAACTTAAAATTAGTGGTACAAACAAGAAGTTGTGCCCGTCATCCTCGTGCTCGTTATATACTGGGAAAAATTAATAAAATCAATGAAATTCCAGTTTTTGAAATTAATGTAACTTTTTTTGCCTCAACAAATAGTCCTGTCATGGCTCGATGTTCCCAAATCAGTGTTGGTTCAAATACATTAGTTGCTGCATATATACAGGATTCAAAACTATTGTCGTTGTATGATGCAAGTCGCGAGCAGTGTGTACAATCGTTGCCAGTGCAGGATATTATTTACGATACTTGCCCCATCTATACGAAAGACTGCACTTATTTGGCGGCCTTAACCGAAACCAAATGTAGACTATACAAATTAAACTCTACCTAAAGGATCATTGCGTAATTAATTAACCTCCCATAGCCTTTAAATTAATCTTTGTATTATTCAAATAAATTAAGTTTACTTGTTCTTTTTTATTTTTTAAATGTCTGTTTTTATGAACATAAACATTTAATTCTTTTAATAAAGCCTCAGACAAGTGTGTGATGGAAATCGATTTCTGAAAATGAAGCTATTTAAAATGAAAAAAAAAATGTGAGAAACTCATCTTTCGTTTCATACGTACATACATATATTTATTTAGCTAAAATATACTTTGCAAAGTATGTTTTTTAGCCAATTTTTCAAAAAATTTGTGAAATATATTTTCAAAATTGTACTATATTGTTTCATATGTATTTATCTCGACTTCAAGTCTATTTTTGTATTGCTTCAAAACTGATTCTGGAAATTGTTCACAACTCACCATTCCTTTCTAAAACGAATTGTTTTAAGTTGTTCGATATCCATCACATATTTGCACGTCTTTATGTTCATAAAAACAGGAAATAAATTGACTAAGTTTTAAATAAAATAAAATACTATACAGTATTTGATTAATAATCATGGTCTGAAAGCTAGTTAAAAATGTTTTTGTGGGATAAATAATTGTTTTCGTATTTGAAAGAACTAAATCGCTTAAATCATGTGATTTCATCGATGAAATGAGACGTTTTTGCCAAACTTCGTACATACATACATATGCGCAAATTTGCAAGGTCTTGCAAAATTCTCTATATACTTTACCACATCAATGACAGTTTAATTGTAATATCTGCTCGTTTCACCCTGTATTGTTTAATATATTTTTCGTGCTTTTCAAGGCGAATTCATTCCGATACTGAATTCGCCTTAAGATAATCATTAAATTAAATCCGACACGTACATATGCGAGCACTTTTGTCGCCTACAGTATATTTCAAAGTTGTCAATAATTGTGTCGTTTATCGTAAAAGTGGTGTAACTCCATATTGTCAATAGATACATATTTTTGTAAAATTGTATCGCATTTAGTCATATCTCTCGTAGTAACAGTAAAGCAACTGCATTATTGGCACTAAAGTCCCAAAGATGGCGTTCTTGTTTAGTTTTTTTACTTATTTTTCTACACAATGATTTTTAAGGCTCGTTTTCTCGAAATTTAATTACAAGGAGATAATGGCACAGAATAGAAAGTTTCAGTTAAAAATAGCTCCAATCAGGTTTTTGTTAAAATTCGTGGAAAAAAGAGAAAAGCATAGTGTATTTGATACTGTAGTGTATTACTACTTACCAATTAACACAGGTAATAAAAATTTATTGCACTAGAAAGACGTAGCAAAACAATGACGCCATTATCACAAAACATACAGAAGTGTCACGAGACGGCAGATACGGGTATTTTTCTGTTTGTCTCGTTTTCCCTCAAATTTTGTCGTCGTTTTTGTTTTGCTACGTCTTTCTAGTGCAATAAATTTTTATTACCTGTGTTAATTGGTAAGTAGTAATACACTACAGTATCAAATACACTATGCTTTTCTTTTTTCCACGAATTTTAACAAAAACCTGATTGGAGCTATTTTTAACTGTTACTTTCTTCACTTCTGTGTATTCTGTGATTGTAAGATAATTCTTTCTATGGGCAACACTGCATATGCAGACAAAATCATTGCAATTGCATCTTTATGGTCCATAATAATAATATACTTTCACTTTTTACATTAAACACAAACACAAACGATAAATATTTAACAATTTCCAACAAATGGTTTAAGTCTGGCAACGCATAACAACAGATCTAACAATTTGTGCATATGACAACCGTGTGAACTGACAATTTTTCTACTGACGATTTTGTCAGATGAATTTATTGTCATACAACCGTCTGGCAATAAATTGTAAGATTTTCTGACAACCGTGTGAACTGACAAGAAATATTGTGCTGGCAATTTCCGATTGTCAGCACATTGCCAGATCTGACAATATTGTAAGATCTGACAATCGTCTATACATAGCTTAATTCATCGGGAACAAAATGTATTCGTATACACAGCTGTGTGTGTTAGTGTCTTTAGTATTCATTTAACATTTGCTATTTTTTAAGTTGTGTGTGTGTATTGGCTTTATGCTGCTAATGCGGGTTGAAACTGGTTGAAAAGTTATGCCATCCCCAAAACCACTCTCTTTGCCTCTCTCACCCACAAACTGGCATGTTATGCCAGCACAATTATGCCCGTGTAAATCAGCGCAATGAACGACTCAATTTTATCTAGGTGGCAGCATTGTTTTAGACGTAAGTGACGTGGATTGTTCATGAGAAAGATTAATTTTATAGGAAAATAGAAAAATTTTCGCGATTTTATATACTGAATTATAAAGAAAAGTTATAAAAAGGCCTTTCGATAAAATATGTTGACCAATTTCGAATCGAAATCCGCCCGTGTAAAGGGATTGTCTTTCCATCCTAAAAGACCGTGGATTCTGGTAAGTTTGCATAGCGGAGTTATTCAGTTGTGGGACTATCGCATGCACACACTGCTGGAAAAATTTGACGAACATGATGGCCCTGTTCGTGGAGTGGCATTTCATCAGCAAATGCCACTGTTTGTGTCCGGCGGTGATGATTACAAAATTAAGGTGTGGAATTACAAGCAACGTCGATGCATATTTACATTGCTTGCCCATTTAGATTACGTCCGCACAGTGGCATTTCATCACGAATATCCTTGGATTCTAAGTGCTTCTGATGATCAGACAATTCGGATATGGAATTGGCAATCACGAAACTGCATTTGTGTACTAACTGGCCATAACCATTATGTGATGTGTGCTCAATTCCATCCGACGGAAGATCAGATTGTATCCGCTTCGTTGGATCAAACGGTACGTGTGTGGGATATATCGGGTCTACGTAAGAAAAATGTAGCTCCTGGTCCTTGTGGATTGGATGATCACTTAAAAGGACATCCCGGCACAGCGGATTTGTTTGGACAAGCAGATGCTGTAGTTAAACATGTCTTGGAAGGGCATGATCGTGGCGTAAATTGGGCAAGCTTTCATCCTACATTGCCATTAATAGTCTCAGGCGCAGATGATCGATTGGTCAAATTATGGCGCATGAACGAATACAAAGCCTGGGAAGTCGATACGTGTCGAGGACACTACAACAACGTTTCTTGTGTGCTATTTCATCCACGTCAAGATCTTATAATTTCGAATGGTGAAGATCGTAGTATTCGCGTTTGGGACATGACCAAACGTCAATGTTTGTATACGTTCCGCAGAGATGGCGAACGTTTTTGGGTTTTAACAGCTCATCCTTCGTTGAATCTATTTGCAGCTGGTCATGATGGTGGTGAGTCTCATAATATCAATAATCACCCTTATTCCACTTGTCGACATCGAAGTCACTTTCAAAGTTGGCCTTCAAGCCCATTTTCAATGTAATTCGTTTGCAAATGCCTATCTTAAAGAAAAAAACATTTTACGAGAACATGATATATGGCAATATTTTAGCTCTTCTAATCTACAACATTAGTCTCAAAGCGTATACAATAAGAGTTTATATCTATTAAATTATTTCATATATACATACATATATTAAGTATAGTCATAAAAAAAACTAAAAAAAATACATTAAATATATGGGCTTGAGGGCTAACTTTGAGCGCCGGACGCACCCCCTAAAACACAACTTATCGCTATGATATTTTTTTGTATATTTTTTTACGTAAAACTGAACCGATTTGGGGGGATGAGAAAAGAAATCAACAAAAAAATTCTCCATACAACTAACGGCCACTCTAATGTACATACTCGTATATGATGCAGCGTTGCATTTTTACCCGTTACTGCATACTCCAACAATTACACTGTGATAGTCGAAAAAATTAACTTCGATGAATCCCTTGAGTGCGAAAGTACATTTGGAAGTGTCAGATTGGCTCCAGATTTTGAAAAATCGGTATATATATATCTGCGCTATTTAAAAAAATTTTATTCGACTGTATTAGTTTTCTTTGCCTTCTTAACTTTCTTTTACGGAATGTTTTGACTTTTTTCAAAATTTAAATCAAATGTAACGATTTTTGATCATTTTTCAGGTTTTTTAGCCATTTTATAAAGATAAAAAAATAATAATAATAATAAAAATTTAAAAATGACCGTTATATATCATGCTAATCTTCATCATCCAAGAAAAAAAAAAGAAACAAATAAATAAAAGTCCAATATTTTGGTTTTGAAGCTTAACTTGGGGCCTATGCTAGGAAAATCTTTATAAGATGGCTAAAAACCTGAAAAATGGTCAAAAATCGTTACTTTTGATCGACATTAATGGTTTAAATTACGTGAAATTTTGAAAAAAGTCAAAACACTCCGTAAAAGAAAGTTAAGAAGGCAAAAAAAAAACTAATACAGTCGAATAAAATTTTTTTTAAATAGCGCAGACTTACCTATATCAACGAAAAATGGATATACTATATCGATTTCTCAAAAATTGGAGCCAATCTGACACTTCAAAATGTACTTTCGCACTCAGGGGACTCCCCCCTAATAGTTGGAAAAGGATTCATCGAAGTTCATTTATTTTCGGGTCAAAAACTATCACAGTGTTATTTGAGGAGCTGGTGAACAAAACCAGAGTAGTCCCGTTAACAGTTTTTGCAGGACAAGAAAATTACTGAACTACTTAGATAGGGACAAGCAAGGAAGTTAGTTTCCGTTATTTTTTTAAGGTAGGATCGAATTAATTTTGAATGAAAATATTTCGTGACTTCAAAGATGTGAACTTGGAGAGTACGAAAAAAAAATAAAAAATCATTAACTGATGACATGTCTAGTTTTGTTCGCTAGCTCCTCATTTATAAGAATGGTTCATAAAGATCATTAAAACTAAAAAAAAATCTTTGTACAAAATTTTATAAATCAATCATTAAGCGAACTCAAAATTATAAATAATTTACATACATACATATTTGCAATTCTACAGAAGCTTGTATTTCAGATCATTATGGTACGATAATTTCTTAATTTGTAACGCATACATACATACATATGTATATTTATATACATATTTACATTAAAATTATAAATACTTTTTGTTGGAATTTATAGGTATGGTTGTATTTAAATTGGAACGTGAACGTCCTGCATATGCAGTACATGGAAATATCCTTTATTATGTAAAAGAACGTTTTCTGCGAAAATTGGATTTTACTACTACCAAGGATACAGTTGTCATGCAGCTAAGAGGTGGTGGCAAATCTCCAGTCCATAGTATGTCATATAATCCCGCATTGAATGCTGTTCTTGTATGTACACGCACTAATAACTTGGAGAATAGCACATATGACTTGTGCCAAATACCAAAGGATGCTGAGTCTCAAAGTGAAAATGATAGCAAAAGGTCGTCTGGTATAACAGCCATATGGGTAGCACGAAATCGATTTGCTGTACTTGATCGCAATCAGCAACTTGTCATTAAAAATTTTAAAAATGAAGTCACCAAGAAAATACCAACTTTCTGCGAGGAAATTTTTTACGCTGGCACTGGTATGTTGTTAATACGTGATCCAGAATATGTAACACTGTATGAAGTTCAACGCTTGGTGTCTGTGGGCAGTATTAAGTTGTCCAAATGTCGATACGTCGTCTGGTCTCCTGACATGTCACTAGTAGCGCTCTTATGCAAACACTCTGTTACTATTTGTGATCGACGATTGCAATATTTATGCACCATCCAGGAAAATTGTCGCGTCAAATCGGGTGCGTGGGATGATTCGGGCGTCTTTATTTACACCACAAGCAATCACATTAAATACGCGCTAACAAATGGTGATCATGGAATTATACGCACACTTGATCTGCCCATATACTTAACGCGAGTTAAGGGCAATCAAGTATTCTGCTTAGACCGTGAATGCCGGACTCGCGTCTTACATATAGATCCAACGGAGTATAAATTCAAACTTGCTCTTATCAACCGAAAATACGACGAAGTTTTGCATATGGTCCGAAATGCTCGATTGGTAGGGCAAAGCATTATAGCTTATTTGCAACAAAAAGGATACCCAGAGGTAGCACTTCACTTTGTGAAAGATGAAAAGACGCGGTTTGGCCTGGCGCTTGAATGTGGTAATATAGAAATAGCTCTTGAGGCTGCTAAGGCGCTCGATGACAAAGATTGTTGGGAACGTTTAGGTCAGGCTGCACTTTTGCAGGGTAACCACCAAATTGTGGAGATGTGCTATCAACGCACTAAAAATTTCGATAAATTGAGTTTTCTTTATCTTATAACGGGCAACTTGGAAAAACTTCGCAAAATGAATAAAATTGCTGAAATAAGAAAAGACGTTTCGGCACAATATCAAGGCGCACTACTGCTGGGTGATGTTAAAGAGCGCGTTAATGTTCTTAAAAATTGCGGTCAGATGTCATTAGCATACTTGACCGCAGCCACCCACGGTCTGGATGAACAGGCTGCAGCTTTAGGCGAAGTAATTGCTCAGGAAGGAAATACTTTACCGGAAGTGAATCCAAACGCTTCTTTGTTAAAACCACCAGTACCAATTCAACAGGTTGAAACTAACTGGCCTCTGTTAAGTGTCTCTAAAGGTTTCTTTGAAGGTGCAATGCTAACTCGAGCAGGTACAAGTGCCACAGCGAGACAAGCTCTGAATGTTAATGCTGATGCGGCTTTAGATGTCACTTCTGGAGATGGTTGGGGTGCCGATGCAGATTTGGGAATGGAAGATGATGGCGATGACGAAATGCACGATGCTCTTAATACCGAAAGTGGTGAGGGTACGCATGGCGTTGGCGAAGATGGAGCTGGATGGGATGTAGGAGACGACGATTTAGTTGTTCCTGAAGAGTTGGCATCGAAAATAAAAGCTTCAGCTCTGGACAGTGCGTATTACGCTGCTCCAAATAGAGGACAGTCACCGCCACAATATTGGGCAAATCACTCGCCGCTGGTGTTGGATCATATAAAGGCAGGCTCATTTGAAACGGCATTCCGTTTGCTTAATGAACAGCTGGGAATAGTTAATTTTACTCCCTTCAAATCTCTCTTCATGCAAAACTACAGCTGTTCCAAAACAAGTTTCACCGCAATGCCCAATTTACATCCTTTAACTGCGTACCCTTTACGTAATTATACTGAAAGTAATCCTAAGCAACAGCGACCTGCTTTAGGAATTAAGTTAAATGATTTGGTGCAAAGACTTCAAGCTGGCTATCAATTGACAACAGCTGGAAAATTTACGGAGGGCGTTGAAAAATTTCACTCAATACTAATCAGCATTCCTTTATTGGTTGTGGAGACAAAGCAGGACATTGCTGAAGCTCAGCAGCTCCTGAAAATCTGTGCAGAATACATTCTGGGCTTAAAAATGGAGACAGTCCGTAAAGGTCTACCAAAATCAACTTTGGAGGAACAAAAGCGACTGTGCGAAATGGCTGCTTACTTTACACATTGTAAGCTACAGCCTGTACATCAAATTCTCACTCTCCGCACTGCGCTTAATATGTTTTTTAAATTGAAAAATTACAAAACAGCTGCTTCATTTGCAAGACGTTTACTAGAATTAGGACCAAGACCCGAGGTGGCCCAACAAGTTCGAAAAATCTTGCAGGCATGCGAAGTAAACCCCGTTGACGAGCACCATCTTCAATATGAAGAATTTAACCCATTTAGTGTATGTGGTATCAGTTTTAAACCTTTATATCGTGGTAAACCAGAGGTGAACTGTCCCTTCTGCGGAGCATCTTATGACCCTAAATACAAGAATCAAATTTGCACAGTATGCGAAGTGAGTCAAATCGGAAAAGATTGTATTGGACTAAGGATATCAAGTCTTCAATTCCGTTAAGACTATTTATTGTGTTTTCAAATATGAAATGTTTGTACAACTTTTGAAAAGCCAATTGTATCATTTTAGAATGCTAACGAAAATCATCTCAAAGTATGATTTTACTTTAAATCAAGAAAATTTAATCGTTAAATAGAATGACATAATTTAATCATATATTAACTTGGAAGTATTATTAATAAAATGTTTATTTAGCATTCAAGTAATATAACTTTTATTATTTAAGTGGAAACTGCTTTTTTATTACCAATTTTGGCGCAACGTATTTAATTAATGTCTACATTTTTTACTTGTTAACACTTTATCGTGAAATAAAAATACATTAGCTTTCTCTAAATTTATAATAATTTTGGTTTGTTCGGGTTTTATTTATCGATCAATATATTATTGGATACAAATGAGTTTAAATGTTTGAACTTTTTATTTTTGATATTCGATACACCACTGGATCAACAGTTTCCGGAAAACATGCAAGTTTTAACATGACTTACTTTCACATTTTCTCAATGGCATAGCTAGCTATCGTAAATAAATTAAAAACCACGAATATAACTTAAGCCTTAATCATTTGAGTATTTCATAATTATAAAATCATGTTATGAATGAATATTTTAAATACGAGTATGTATGAAATGTATAATACGTTTAATAGAAACATTAGATGTGTTAATGAAATTTTAAACAGTTCGTAAAGTTACATTTTTAACGCCGCCACATACTTGTAGCACCAACTCCTATTCCACCAGAAGCAACACCACGTCGCACTGCGTCCATGTCTTCAGGTCGATTTTCTCGATAAGCTCTTTTGGAGTCCTCAAATTCTCTCAATCTTTGATTATAACGGTCAATTTGATCTCGAAGTATAGCATCTTCATGCATTGCCCTGCGTTCGTCATATTCTAAACAGCCCACTCCATCCAGGCGTTCAAGGTCCAGCCAACCACGAAATCTAACACATACACCATTCATGATAAAATATGATTTAATGTGCACTTTGCCCGGTTCCTTTTCAAATTCGCACTCTTTGTCATGTATATAAGGGTTCTGTGTGGCATTAAACACAAGTTGTAGATTTGTGCCCGAAGCAACAAATGATATCTCCGTATGACCTTCTCTGCACCCATTTTGAAAACGTATTTGCCGTTCTTCCAGAGCTCTTTCCCGATATCCAGTGTACCGTATCTCGCTCTCCCGACTCAAACGGCGAAAGAGTTCATCACTTTCAAATTTAGATTTTTGGTCGGGAACCACGCGAGGCATTTTAAATATAAATCGTGGCTTTGGTTGCTCGTAAAGTCCTATAGTATCGTAGGGTATCATTCCAGCTAATGCTGCTTCGTTCATAGTGTTTTGGTTTTCAAAAAAACAACAAAGGCTTGTTTGGGAGTAGTCCCACTTGTGTTGGGCAGCAATTTTTTATGTTTTTTTTCTTCACACTAACCCAAAAGAAATGTTTTAATTTTTAAATAGAGGTTTTCTTCATAAACTGGAGAATTATGGATTACTGTTAATCGATTCGATTTTGTGAATTTTTCAGTCTAATATGTATGTAAATATGTTATACTTACATTTTTGCGGTTTTCTTTTATACCTGTTTCTGTTTATGACAGTGCTGACAACTGTATATTTTTTATATACGTACTTTTTTTTTGGCTTTGTAATTAGTACGCTTTGCAGTTTTCTTAGAACTCATTTACATTGCGGGTGAGTCGCTGCGACAAGGTATGCAATCTTTTTAAATGCTGTTTGACGTTCAATTGGCCAATCTTTTTTATTCATTCATATGCAGCAAATATAATATAACAAATAAATTTATTGGTATATTACATAGCGTCTATACCTGATATTAACTCTGATATAATATGAGAGAGAACGTCGGCAGAATAAGACGAAAAATATATTAATATTGATATTAATATCTATGTAGGGGAAAACGTACTCTTGTAAATATCATAATATTTCATAAATATCAGGCAGCCGTACATCTTAGTTTATTGTAATAGTAATGGGTGTTTCATAAAAATTTTGGTATTTCCTTAATACATCGTGCATAATTAAAACATTTCTGCATTTTTTTTTTATTAAAAAATGTCAATTTTCACTTTAATACACAAAATTCTCTTCGCGTATCTACGTATGTGTGCGTTTTTTTGACACTTGATATCATAATATTGTTTTCTAAATATATATTATGAAAACAATATTATAATATCTTATATAATATTAATATAATACTAATATTGCAGACCACACTTAATATAATTCACTCTGCTATGAAATTTGACGTTTGCTGATAGAAATATATTTGATATTATATCAGGTATAGACGCTATGTTAAATACTTCAAAATACACATCGTCGAGTAGTTATTGGTTTGCGCACATTAAATTTAAAATACATCACTACTGCCGTCAACCAATAACAACCCGATGGCATATCGTCGGCTGGTTTCTGGTTTGATGTATGGAACATTAAAAAAAATTGACATTGGGTTATTATATATGAATAATGTGTCCTCTTTCCAAATTCGTTATCAGTTTTCCGATGTCTTGAATATATCAGGAGATATAAAGCTGCAATATTGCGTCATTTTTACAATTGTTGATTATTATAAAATCTGTTTTACGGCAATCGACAATTTTTGGGATATGTTGCACATTTTCCACGTAAAAGTATTAACATTGCTTTTCGCATCTGTTATAATGCATAGCAATTCATATTCTACTCAAAGAACGTGTATTAAAGTAAATTACGAAAATTTAATTATTGTGAATGAAATGAATTGATCTTTATTTTTTATTAATAAAACTTCTTTTATTTCTTCCTTTGTTTTTCCTCTAAAAGTCATGTTATATGAATAAATCTGATATTTTCACCTTTTATATCTACTTAAATATATACAGTAATTTAACCTACTTGAACAAGACTTATTAGTAGTGAAAAATATTGTTGTTATGATTGTAGCATGCATTGACAAAAATTCTTGTCAAAAAAAGTGATAAACTTTAAGTTTGAATAAAAAACACATCTAGTTATTACTTTTATTATTAAACAAAAAATTCTATCGTGTATTTTTATAAAACTAATGAACTAAACAAACATTCATCATCGGTTTTCTCGAAATAAAATTTTTGTTCCATACATCAAACCAGAAACAGCCAACTGATGGTATATTGGCATCGCCCTCTGGTATGTGTATACGTATCCTGCTTTTAGTCGAATATTGTGAATGAAAATATCTATTAGTGTGTATTAGTCTCCTGCACAAGACATCTTATAAGAACTTTCAAGACGAGGGATTTTTCAAATGCTTTACTACAGCCAAATCTTATAAAACAAACGTTAACAACACCGTTTGCAAGAAATTTGTTTGAGTATTGTAGGTATAAGAGTAAAGAAGAAAACACTTCGTGACGGAAGAATTTGTGATAACTGCTTCTTTCTACGCATGAGCGCGTGTACAAACGTCATGCATGTATGTGTGTATGATTTTTTATTTTTCTGCGCACATGCAAAGGAACACACATGCATTAACATTAGTTGTATGCGGTTAACCACATAATACCCTGAAGGAAATGTCGATGGTGAAAATGTACAGAGTCGCTTTTGACTTTGTGCTATAGACATTTAGCATGTGCTTGTCATTGAAAATCTACTAGCAACACTAAAACAATTGACTAGGTAGTGAATTCATAGTTCTTATGGGAACATGGAGACATACCAACCAGACATTTACTGGTACATTTCTATACCTTACGTACATACAAATTTATATATATTGACAAGTTGTTGCAAAATCCACCAGAAATACACCACATATGTTTTCTCTCTTTCTTTTATACTGACGAATAGAAGAGAAATTGTAGACAATGTAAGTACTACTAGAATTTTAGTGTTGACATAGAGACACTTGGCCCCAGTCTGACTGCAGGGTAGCTTACCATCTACATATTACACACACACACACTCAAACGTACAATATGAAAAATAGCAAGCACACACTAATCAACAGTACTTCTTTTGAGTGTTTGTTACAAACAAGCTGTCTTGCGACATCGCTTGTTACAACTGATATACACATACACCAATATATCCATCGTCCTTCGCTTATAGTATGACAGCATTTATTATTGGTTTAGTATATGTACATGCGACGTGAATACATTTAAAAATCATGACGTTTTTACATTTCAAGACTGTTTACGCAGCTCTCTAGTGTCTATCAGAGAAATAAGAAAAAATAGTCTGCGATGGCTCATTAGCCGGCCTGAGCCGGCTAGCATTGACAGCCGCTTGTTATGTTTTTTAAAAACATCTCTATAAAAAAATTTCAAAGAGGTGATGTCTTCCATATAAATTTGAAGAAGTAGTACAAATTTACTTACAACTACATAAAACATTTAACCGGCTGCAATTCTGAGCCGAAGCTACCCGCATGCATGGGCGGCGGCTTGAAGTTGCATCGAAAGTCGACGGCGGCTCTTCACCTGGCTGTTACCCGATCGGCTTGTTTCTCTGATGTGCATTTATTGTTTTTGACTTTATTTTCTGTGAATTTTTAATTCAACACGTGCGAAAAAGTGCCCAAAAATTTTTTAAGGAAAAAACAAAATAAAAAACATAAATAATATAACAACTTTTGGAATTATGGCCATTCCAAGAATCGAATCAAGTACTAAACCCAAGAAAATTGTATTTGATGATGATGGTGAAATCGTTACCCAAACAAAAAAGCAAAAGTTTCCAAAAAACACCACGGGTAATTTAGCTATTAAGGCTGAACAATCTTCCCAAAATTTAGAAGTCGCTGATGACGGTGATGAAGATTATTTCTTAGTCAGAGAAAAGAAAAAGGCAAAGAAAAGAAATGATAAAAGCACCGATGGAGAGAAAAAATGGTATCTTGTTGTGAGTGTCATATGCTCTTATAGACTTGCATCCATTCAATTTATTCCTAATTCTCTTCTCAGTATTCTCAATACCCGGCCACAGAGGAAATATTAGACATGAAAGATAATGATCAGCTTGAATTGTATAATATGTGTCGTTCTTCCTACGAACAAGAAAAAGCAACATTTCTAAAACGTTAGTAGAAATACGAGTACTTTTATATTTAACAAACCTCTTATGCAGGAACTACTATCTAAATCTTTTCAATTTTTGAAGACAATCCTTCCGATGTTAGATGGCTTCAAACAGCACTTCATAAGGGTACTGCAAAAGATCGAGCAAATGCCGGTGCCTTATTGGTTACCAGTAATCCTTTAGGTAATCTTGAAGCACTTTCCACTCTCATAGGATTTACGAAGTTATCGAATAAGTCCAGTGCAGAGGTAATAGCTATAGTTACTGATTTGTGGAAGGAGGTGTTGCTGCCTCCTAATCGTAAGCTGTATTCGCTTCAAATGAGAGGCGCTGATTGGAAACTAATTCGAAAGGATACCTCATTGACCAAAGATCAGCAAAGAAGAATTTATGCTTATTGGCATTTTGAGAATGAATTAAAAGACCAGTATTTTGGTAGGTGGAAAAACATTTTACATACATTTCAGTCATTACATCTTAAAATGGAGAATAGTTATATAAATATATACATATATTTAAATTCAACACATTTTTTGTTGTTTATATTTAAAGAGTTTTTAAAAAACATTCAGCAAGGAATTCAGGCAGGACAAGAAAATAATAAAACTGTATCAATAGTAACGGCTTCGCAGTTGCTATCATTTGCCCCAGAAAAGGAACAAATGCTATTGACAATGTTGATTAACAAACTGGGAGATCCAGTCGCGAAAATTGCTTCGAAAGCATTGCATCATTTGACTGAAGTCGCCCACAGACACCCAAATATGTGTGGAATTATTGTAAATGAAACCGAAAAACTTTTATTTCGTAATAACATATCCGATCGGGCCCAACATTTTGCTCTTTGCTACCTGGCAAGCATAGCGCCTAGCGGGCGCCCTGAAGTTTGCACAAAATTGGTTCACATTTGCTTCTCCTTATTCAAAGTTCTAGTCCAGAAGGGTGCTGTTAACAACCGAACTATGCAAGCCATATTGCGGTGCTTACAAAAAGCTATATTGGAAGCTAAGCCGCCATCCGGTGAAACTGATATATTAAACAAGGAAATGCAAGATACCATTTATCGTTTGGTTCATCTGGCCGACATTCGTGTATCTATACAAACTCTTGGCTTATTATTGCAATTGGTAAGTGCGAAGACAGAAAAAAGTGATCGCTTTTATAATGCACTGTACGTGAAGTTAGTTGATATGAATCTTCCTAACATTGGAACTAAAAGTGCTGCTCAGTTGCTGCATATCGTTCATAGAGCAATATTTATAGATTCTAATATAAATCGGGCTCAAGCATTTGTTAAACGATTGCTTCAGTTAGCTTTGTGTTTTCCACCAAATATGGCTGCCGGCTGTTTAATAGTTGTACACAAGTTATTACGAAGTCGCAAAGAACTGTGTCTGGATGAAAAAAACAACAATAATGATGACCATGGTATGAAAGTGTCAGTGAACGATGAAGAATTATCAAAGTTTGATAGTGATGGCGAAGAAAAGTATGAAGATATTACCGACGCGGACGAGGTTGGGAAGGAAGAACAACAAAACGCTCACAGTACCGTATCTTCGTCGTGGAATCATTTTAAGGTTACACCATATGTAAGTGAAAGTAATGTTCGCGAAATAAATCCAAGTAAATATGATCCGTATCATAGAGTGCCGGCATTCGCAGGAGCCGAATTCTGTCTACGCAACGAGTTGATATTGCTTCAAGAACACTTTCATCCGACAGTCAAAGTTTTTGCTGAGAGCATTTTAAACAGTAAGCGCTATTAAGTTAATATTTATCCTCAATATCACTATATATTGTATTTTTTGTTTAGACAAGCGTATTGATTACTATGGAGATCCTTTGCGTGATTTTGGCTTGCCACATTTTTTGGAAAGGTTTTCATTTAAAAACCCCAAAAAGGTGGATCAGGATAAATCCAATATGCCAGCTATTGGACACAAGAACTACGTATCGCATGGTGCCCGCGGCATGCCAGTAAAATCTCTTACCCGTAACAATTGTAGTGAAGAAGAAATGTTCATTTTTAATTATCTTGAGCAAAAGCGAAAGCGATCCGTTGCAGCAAAAGCTGCTCCTAGCGATGTTGAAGAAGAAAATTTAAAGGCTAATGATGTGGACGATGATGAATTCGAAGAGTATCTGGATGGGTTCTTTGGGAAAAAGTCCGATAAGAAATCTGGAATTGATATCGGTGACGACGAAGAATTAGACTTTCTTAAAGAGTTTGAAGATGCTCTTTCGTCGGGCTCTTCAAAACAAAATAAAACTAAATCTAAGAAGAAAAGTTCTGTCCAAGAAGATGATAATATTGTTGATATGGTTGCCGATTGGGGAGAAGACGATGATAATGAACACTTATCCGGAAGTGATGCATCAGATGATGAACTTGGTTCAATCGACCTGGATGAAAATGAAGGTGATGACGACGATGATGAATCAATATCTATGAAGGATTATAACAGTGACAGTGATATCGATAGCGACTATCATGAACCGAAACATAAGAAATCGAAGAAGGATTCATTGACAGATGTGAATGGACGTAGTTTTGCCAAAAAGTTAAAACAAAGCGACGGTAAACAATTTGTATTATTTTATTGATTTGGATAAAAATAAAACAATTTTTTTTTTATTTTAGACATGAGTTCCTTGTTTGCGGCAGCTGATGATTTTGCGGAATTATTGGAAGAAACGGGTAAAACTAAAGATCACGGCACATCAAATGCTGTTTTCAACACTGACAAATCATCGGAAAAGCAATTAAAATGGGAAGAACGAAGACGTTCCAATTCTAAAACATATAAAAACAAAATAGTTAAAAAATGTGCGGGCAAAGGTAAAGTGCTTTCCAATAAACGTAAACATATTGGTAAATAAAAATGCAACTTAGCAAACACATAATATTACGTTTTTAATATGTTTTTTTTATTGATGCAGAAAACTCAAGAGCTTGTTGCTCACTAGTTTTAATAATATAGGAATAAATAAGAAAATTATTAAATTATTAAAGTTCAATTTTATAATTATCAACCCTACTCTGAATAACAATTCCTTTGGAATTTTTTCTTGTTCTATTTTAAAAAATCATTTTCTAACTTTTAGGTAAAATATAAAATAAATAAATCAACTGGAAATCGAAATTCTGACTCGTTTTTTATTTTTCTCACCATCTGTTTAGAATAGGAGGACTTTATTCTCGAAAAAAAAATGAATTCCCTGGGAATTCATTTATTCAGTAGCAGCTCTTGATAACGACGTAACTGACGTAAATTGAAAAGTTATTTTCCTTGTAAGCCTGAAATATTCAGGGCTATCACGAATAAAATTCCACGTGAAATTTCTCCCTTTAACAATTATAATTTTTTGTTTTCCCTATTGCTATTAGTTGGAATTGTTCCCCGTGAAAAATTTCACGTGGAATTTTATTCATGATAGTCATGATTGGTTCACAGCAAAAAAAAATTGTTAAAATCCGCCACATACGTATGTGGCTATGACGTAACTAAAATGCAACATGCTGATCGCATTTTTTTGTATAAGTAATAGTGGCTACATTACTAGTACTTGGCATGCAGCGAATGTAGCTTCTTGATGACGTCAAAATTACGTCAGAGGCACATGTGCATGTGGTTGTTTACATGCCGTGAACTCAGCCTTAAAGCCTATAGTACAAGGCATGTAAAAACCCACATGCGCATGTGGTTCTGACGCAATTTTGACGTCATCACGAAGCCACATGGCGTGTACTAGTAACATATAAGCATGGAGATATTCACATGCATACACAAATGTGCTGCCTCGGCTAAATGTGTTGCATTCGGCTAAACGTGCCACATTTGTATTTTGGAAGAAAAATACTATCAAAATTTTACGGCAAGTAGCTACTACCAGTAATTTAAAAAAATGCAATCAAAATGCTAAAAATTCCCGTGACGTCATCGCCACATACGCATGTGGTTTTTTACCTGCGGTGCACAATAGGTTTAAGAAATCACGAAAACACTTTGAATGCGTTAATTTATTTTTTGCTGGGTTGGGCAGGCATCAGCTGATTTCAATTTTAGCTATTGGTGCCACCTGGTGTGAATGCGCCTCGATCAGTTGAATTCGCGCTTTGAAGTGTTTAATTGTAAAATTTTGTAAAAGTTATCAAAAATTTTGCTTAAAAGAAAAAAAGTAAAGCATAAAAAGCGGTAGTCTAATTTTAAAATTGCTTATACTAATGTTTATAGTGCTTGTAATAAAAAGAAAGAAAACAGAAAGTTCCCATGTGCAAATGTTATGATTTTAAAGGTCGGAAATTATGGAAAAATAAAACAAAATGATTTGATAGTGTAAAATTGTTGAAGTGTATGAGATATTTGATTTGCTGTATTAATAAAATCATAGTAGGTAAGTCCTATATTATAAATATTAGTATATTATCATAATTATGTATGTATGTAGGTATGTATTACATACGTACATCAATATACAAGAATGCATGTCCATATGAATGGAAATACATACATATGTATGTATATAACTATAGATGCACAAGTAAATGCAAATAGCCCGACTAGTTCATACAATTACCATACAAAGTATACTCCATAAAGGACCACGACTATTCCAAGCATAATCCACATTACCTAATAGAGAATACATGGTAAATTTAACATTACGAAGTCCTAGGCTTGGGCCACTAGATCCAAATGTGCATCACATCGCTCCAATTCTAAAATTATTTCATGAGTAGTATGGAATAATTTACAATGTGTGTTATAACTGTAGAAGGAGGATTATAATAGTGTGGCAATCAACGCTTGTAGAAATGACATGGTTCTTGACTGTGTTATTATTATTTTTTAAATCTAATGTTAAAAACCTGGCATGGTGGCTAAGCCCAGGGTTTCTTTCGGTGAACTTGTTCTAATTAAATTGAATTGAATTACGATTACATGCATATAACATTTCAGACGGTTTCCAGATAACCTTGCTAATGCCCCTACTGACGCTCCAACTTAACTTAGTTTGGTCGGTTGATGTAAAACCTACTTTCACATTGGAGTTGCCATTCAAAAAATAAATAACGGAAGAGTTCGTAGTTGAATTGTGCCCATTCAACGGATTCAAGTGAAAACGCTTGTGATTAACTAAAAATTATTTAGTGGTGTGAGAGTTGGGTTGACTTTTTTTTCGCATTTTAATTTAGTTTGAACCTCTTTTTAAGTCTCAGATGTACATAATTAACATGGGTCTTCAATTTATTTTGTTTTGTCTCTACCCATCTAGCATTTGGAAGATAGTTTTCTGAAAAATCACCTTGCTGAGTCTTTTTAGATCACTATTCGTGATCAAAAACTGATTAATCACTTACACGATCAAAAAAGGACTCGAAAAAGATTCGCGCTAATGGGTAAAAATAGTTCGATTTAAAGTACAATAACAAATTGTATAACAATCACAAATTAATCATAAAGATGTGTAAAATGTGACTATTATTTCCGTTTGTTATTATCATATTTCACTTACCTGGTAGATTGAAAAATGCTTAATCAAAAACAAATCATGCAGTTGTTTTAAAAGTGATTATAACTATGTATTTTATGATCATATTTTACGCAGATAGATGATTAAACACTACTTTATATGTAGTTTTTAAGTATAACGAGGCAACCTTTACGTATAATGTCAACAACTTTTTTTCATTTACAAAAGTTAAATCGAATATGAAATTAAATGATGGAACATAATAAGTCTGCAGCTTCAGGAAAAATCGATTTCAAATTAACAGAGCCCATAATAAAATCAACGGCAGTAACTTCAACTGCTCTCTGATTTATGTTATATTTTCTTTCTGCTTATTTTTCTTTACAAAATGTATAAAATAAACTAGGTTTTGTCTCTGGACTGTTTTTTGTAACTTACTTTTGGTGTCAATTTGTATGGAAAATGTGTTTGTGCCGTAATTCTGTTTGACCATTAAACGTACGACTCAGAAAGCTGACTAAAAATATTCGGAAAAAAGTCAAATACGATTAGAAATGCGATTGATAAATGACTCAAATAACAGTCATAAATGACAATAAAAAGACTCATAAACTGACTGATAAATTTCTCAAATATGACTTGTAAGCGATTAGAAACATGGCTGAAAGACAATTCGTAAAAGAGTAAAAAATGAAGCGAAATAAGACTAATAAATTATCAGAAAACGATTCGAAAAAGACCTTAAATACTACTAGAAAAGTGTTCGAAAATGACTCTAAACTAATATAGAAAAAGACTCATAAATGATTTATCAAGAAGAGTCGCAGGTAGTCACGTTTTTCTACCGACAAAAGTATAATTTATGATCAGAAAATTAGCGCATATTCTAGCTTTTTAATCGCGCAGAGGAGTCAAAAAAGACTCGAATTTGATTGAAAATTTCAAAAATTGCTGGCTGGGTAATATCATTATATGTATGTATGTATGTATGTATATTTAATATCAACTTCAATACGGATAATATTTCCGCGACCGAACAAAACTTATATGGGTAGCGTTTATTTACTTCCTAACCTCAAATTACCATACCCTTTATAAGCCTTTTATATAACACCCTCGTCTTCGCTTTCGGACAGCTGGTGGAGTCGTACTGTGATTTATTCATCTTGCATCTGGCATTATTATCCAAAAATTTCATTCTTATCTGAAAAAAAGCTCATAAAAAAATTCCTGTTTTTAACGACCGAAGGTAGCGCTACCAAATGAAAAACTTCTATTTGCAATCAAATTGCTTTTGGTTCAACAATTCATTTGTTTATATATACATAACTTATAATTATTATCAATATCAGCAAAGACTTTCATTCGTTGGAATGCTGAAAAACCCGAGATTCGATCGACTTCCCTACCGGTACATCCCCCACCTTTCCCTTATAAACAATGTAAAAAGTGGAATTATTAATTTTTTCAACTTAATTTTTTTAATTTTAATTTTTAATATGTGTACATAAGTATGTGTGTAAATATTTACATTTACATATATGTATGTACAATAGAGTGGCCGTTATTTTTTTTTCTTGATTTCTTACATTCTCTCCTCCCAAATCGATTCAGTTTTATCAGCGATGTCAACTTGGTGCGTTTCGCACCATTTTGGGTTACTTTTAAAATTTTTTGTGCGAAAAATTCCTTAGTTGGTGCGTGGTGCGCTTTTTTTAAATTTTGGTGCGTTTTTTAATTTTTGGTGGCACCAACGCAAATTTAAGACAACAATGGGTTAAAACTGGAAAATTCTTGTTGTGAAACTTACTAACTTCCTGATAGTGTTAATTACCATATTAATACTAATGATGATGTTTACAAAATATGTATCATAATTTGAAACGAAATCTGTTTTATGGCCCAATGATAACAATAATGATGAAAATATTAGCTTTATTTATTTGGAATAATTAATTTTTGGTCTCTTTTTAAAAAGTTTTAAGCCGAATTTATAAAATTAATATACAAAAATGTATCATCTTGTACAAATGAATTCAAAGATATGTATGTGCCCTTAATTATGAAAGTTGTATAATTCTTATACATATTTCTTTGGTCGAGATATTTAGTAGATTACATTGGAACAAATCCAAAAATAACTTTTTTGTTATGCAACAGTTTAATTTAGAGTTGTTCTAGTCTGATGAAAATGTGCTATATCGAATCAAAAATGGTATGACCTAGACCACTTTCATATGTACACTATGTATGTACGAATTTGTTTAGTTTTTTTTTGTTGTTTTTTTAATTATGTACATATGGGTCATTCTACGTTAAGAGTTCATTTAATACTAGGAACGGCGGCATGATAAAATTACTTAAAATAATAATTTTTTCCAAGATAATAGTATTTATTAATAATGTATTTTGTATGCATGTTTAACAATGGCCAGTCAATTGATCTACTTTTATGGGTATTTTAACTGACCAGGGAAGATACTCTATACAGGTTAGAAACATGAAGGCCAACTTACTTTACAGGAGAAGATCAATTGAAAACAAACATTATTTTCGTAAAAATCAACTTTAATTATTCACTATTTAGTGATAGTTTATATAAAAAAACAAAAAAAAAAAAATCAGACTATAATTTCCATAAAGTCTTAATTGTTTAACTTGAGTTAGGTAATAAACTTTGAAAACAAAAATACTTAGTATCTACTTACAAAAATAACATAACATCAACATCTTTTTCTAAAATAACAAAAAAGTACTCCAAAGAAAGTTAATTATTTAATTGCACATATTTTGCAATGTGAAATGACAAAAACATATAGAGTATCAATGCTCTGAAGTCTACTGACGAGTTACAAAAGCGGGAAGGAAATGCATATAGACAATTGTTTAACCATAAACACAGGTAAAATTTTCTAATTAAATAATTAAAGACTTATATAAATATAAAAGTATATAAATATACTTCGGTATTTCAGATACTTAAATAAGAACTTTCACAGTAACACTTTCGTCAAAAGCATAAAAAATTCTCTGACCTTACATTTTTAAATTGGCGGCTTGTATGTTGATGGTTGTTCGTTTACAAACTGGCACGCCTTCTCGGAAACTGCCTGAAAACAAGACTGAGGAGATAATACAAGCTGATTTGACTTTCTATAATTCATTAGTGGTTACTCGACAAGTTCACTTTCAGTCCCATATACATTAATAACATTAAGGCGAGGTTTAAAAATAATATACGTGAAAAACTAAGAAAGAAGTAATATCTCACTTTCTTACCTACCCTGGGCGCAAAGTCTCTACTATGGCATCTGGTGAAGCAGGGCAGATACGGCATTAAAAAACTAACATAATCAGAAAAATAAAGGGACAGGGTGGATACTTTTTTCTTGGTAAACATTAAGTTATGACTAAACTAAGCTAATTTAGGTATTGCAATTTATTGGTAAAAAAGTATACTTTATTTATTATTAAATATGTGTGATATTTCCTCAAAATTTTCAAGTTATATGATTTTTTGATTTAGCCGTCGATAGTGCCTCTTAACGTAGAAAGGCTGTTTATCTTTATTATTATATTTTTAATATGGATATACATATTAAACTTCTGATAAAAAAAAATTTAAAATATTTTAGTAAAATGATAAATAAAGAACTTTTATTAGTTTTGAATCCTTTCTATTAATCGTTGATCTCTTTAAAAAGTTTTGTACAGAATTTATGAAATTAAAAAAAAAAAATAATTATCTATGTAATACAAACAAATATAAGCAAATTTGCTAAGTTTTTTAGGTTTTATTTTTTTTTCTAAGATTGGTGCGTTTTTTTTGTAAATGGCGCTTTTTTTCTCCATTTTGGTGCGTTTTGAAATTTCAAAGTTGACAACGCTGAGTTTTATGTATGTAAAAAAATACAAAAAAATTTCAGAGCGATAAGTTGTGTTTTAGGGGTTGTGTCCGCCCCCCCCCCACAAATTTGGCCTTCAAGCCTACAGCAAATAATACAAATAATTTTTTTTGGATACGGCCTTAAAAATTTTACTTTAACTTCTTCAAAAGAGATCACCATATCAGAACTTAAGCTATGGAACTGTATTTTGGATAAATAAGACAAGCATTTTATCTATAATTTTTAATGCAATAAGCAACAAATAAAAAGCGATGCCTGTCTCATCTAAATAAACTTTTATACATTGAAAATGTAAATAACCACGTCTGCTGGTGTAATCGGGGTAGAGATCATCACAAATAGTAAAAGCAAATTTTTATTGAAACTAACGTATTTTCATACATACCTGCATAGAACATTGAAAATGGGATTTAAATGGCGAAAAATAAAAAATAATGGTACCAACATGCTCAAGAAACCAACAAAAGAAAACATTTGCCGTATATACAACTTTATATCTACCATAAAAATTAAAATTTAAATTCAATATTATAAAATATTAGCCGATGGCCTTAGTAGCTAGTGCTTCTACGTCTCTTATATCGTTATTGTATTTATCTATAATATCAATAGTAATAAATAAATAATAAATAAAATAAAAACATAAATTTTGACCAATGCATAATAAAATGAAAAATTCTATAAAGTATAAAAATATGCCCTCAAAGCATCAAAAATGCTCTAAAAATTAAAAAAATGCTAAAAATATGCGTGTAAGACTGCATTATGCAAAAACATGCTTTATAGGGAAAAATATGCAAAAATATGCATTAACAAATCGATGCCAAAATTCATAAAAATTTCTGAGACGGATAAATATCTTATCTCCGCATTAATACGTTACACCAGAAAAAACATGCAATTGCATATTTGCGGTTTCTCTGTACATAACTAATAGGATGAGAGCAATGTGTGGGGGATTCCACAGTGCATTTTTTTTTTCATTGAAAAATAACGAAAATACCTTTCATTTAATACCCATATCATAAAATTTTTGCAAATAGTGCCACCCTGTTTTTTTCGGGAAAAAAAATCGAGAAAACTACACTAAACTTTTTATTTTTAATGTATTTTCATACAACTCACCCTAAAAAAAAGGGGAACTAAAAGTGGCAAGGCAGTCGAAAAAGTGGAAAGGCGGTCGAAAAAGTGGTAATTTGTCACTTTAGTCGGTCAAACGGTCACGCTGCCTGTGCCAGAAGATACCAGCCAATTATGAAATGAAGAAGTTAATTCGCTCGACGAAAAGGGTGGCCATACCATGCTATAGCTACAAAATCCTTTATTATTTAATAAAATTAATTCTAAATACAGATCTTACTTATTATTTGTCAAAAGAGTTTTTGACAAAAAAAAAATATATATAAAAATTGTATCTGTTTTGTTAAAATTTGTTGCCTTTTTGTTTTAAATTTAATTTAATTTTTTTAAATTTTTTTAATTTAATTAAAAAATTTTTATTTTGTTTTATAAAATAACATAAAAACGTTTATTTTTCTTTTGTGTGAAAAGTGATTCTTGACATACACTGTATTTATGTATATAAAAATGATAGCAAAACAGCAAATACATAATTATATATTTTATTCAAGTTAATTGCAAATAAATTACTTTGAATAAATGAATTAACTTAAACATCTACATACAAAGTTTATGAGAAATGTAGTATGTCGTATAATATTCTGTTTGTTTACAAAATTTTCAAGGAAAAACAATAATAAACTAATGTTTAGTTTCCACAATGCAAGCAAGCAGGTAATTTGTCTAGAAAATTTGTAACAATCACCCAAAAATTTGAGTGTAAGTATTTTTTCTAGACAAGTCAGTCGCTGGCTTGCATTGTTGAAACTGTCTTTTTAATAAGTTTAATTAACACTTATAAAACTTTTGTGCCCATCATATTTTTATATACAATAAAATAACGTTGGTCACTAGTGGATAATATTATTTCCTTTCCTTTCTTGTGCCTCTGACTCTTGTTTCCACTTTTTTAAGATTAGTTGGAGACAAATTAAGATTAAAAACTTTAGTACTTGCAGTATATTTAAAAAAAATCGAGTTTTATGTATATTTGTTATTTTTTATAATTTATTTTCTTTATTGATTTTGGTTCAAATAACAGTCTCAAGAGTTTGTGTTTTTTTTGTTTGTTAAATTTTGCATATAACTTGTACATTATAAGTAAATGTATGTATGTAAATATTTATAAACACATAAATGCCTTCCAAATATCAATATTGCAATAATTCGTTATTAATAATAGTAATAAAAAAATTTATTTATAAAAGTACTCTTATTTTTGTGTGTTTGCTGTATAATTTCCTAATATAATGCTTTCAAGAGTATGAAGATGATGTCAAAATTCAAATACGAGTATGTAGGCCTAATACATATGTATGTAAATGGAAATTAATAAAATTCAATAATGATGGATAAACAAAAATTTATTCACTTTAAAACACCGTGCGATACCTTCTGAACTATTGTTCCGCTTATTTTTTTGGGGCGCCGTTTTCAATAAAAATGGGGGTCAGAGTGAGAGTGTCAGAATTTACCACTTTACACTTAAAAGATTTTTCTTCATATTCAGCGCAATTATGAAATTTACCGGGATCATTTTCTCTTCCCAATCATTTGTTTTTCCGGGGAAAAAATCCCCATATTCTAAATAGCCGTGGAATAAGCAAGCACGGGAGAAGGAAAAATCTACATCAGCTGTTTAATGTTTACGTTTAAGGGAAATATTCCCGGGGAATTATTATTAATAATTGGGCTGATAGTTTTCGAATTGATGAATAGCAACGTGTGATGGAAAATTTCATTAAAATGATATGCTTCTTTACGTTAATGACAGATATTTAAGACCATATTTTTTGTCATCATGATTGAATTATCATAGAATTGATGGAATAATCATAGAAAAATGTAAATTTTTTTTAGAACAATGAAATATGTAGTTTTATTGGACTTATGCGTTAATTTAATTAGACTAATAAAGTTTTTATACCATTGAAATAATTCCATTATAAAAATTATATGATATTGTTGCTTCATGGTCTACATATCGTGCTATAATAGCAAAAAAAACTTAACCGACACATTTTTTGGGCCTCTTTTTTTTTGGACAAAAATCGATTATTTAAGATCGCAAGTGATCGATTTCGGTCAAAAATAATTAAATTCGAAAATTATGTCGCTTAAGCTTTGTTTGGCGGTTATGACACAATATAAAATAGCATTTTGTAATAATAAATTTGTAATATTAATATTTTCAATGAAACTTTTTCTAATAGTTAACAGCAGCGCTAGAGAAATGAACGTCGTAGAATAAAGTGCGTATCATGAATTTTTGAAGCATTTAAAAAGCTTGAAAACGTTTCTTATGGTTGCTTATTTGTCCTTGGTTCAAATCAAACCATTTAATTTTTTCCTCTAAATTAGCTGATAATTATTAAACAGAACTAAAGTTTTTGTTAAATACGAAATATTTACCTCCTATAAGACAACTTTATTTTTCATTAAACTTGAAGTTATGACACATTTTTTGCCAAGGGTCTGGTACCAAAATAATTTTCTTTGTTGAAATAAAGAAAAAAATTTAAAGTCTATGTTCAGACTATACAAGTCTCATTGCTAAGCTGATTAGTCTGAACATAGACTAAGTAAAAATATCTTCTTTATGGTAACACTCACTCTCAGTAATCAAGATTTATAAGAAGAAAAATAATCACCCCCATCGTGAACATTATTTCCTCTTTTCACCAAATTAATTGCAATCGTGAATAATTTTTCCCTAGAAATATTTCCCCTTTTTTTTGTTCCCCTTATCATGAATAATTTTTTTCTCTTGGTTTTGTTCACTTTATTTTTGCAGGCGAACTGAATTATTACATCGCATAATTTCGAAATTTTCCTTCGAATTAAATATTAAAAGTTGTAAATATTTATTTTTTATTGTTAACAATAATTCCCTGCAACACGTTTTTTTTTGCATGTAGTAGTTTTATGGTGGTGCAGAGCGGTGGTATATCAAAAAATTATTTTCCACTGCACTTCTAAAATATTTAAAAAAAAATTTTTAAATTTAAAAAGATTTAATTTGAAACTTAAAATTTGTGTATTTCTCATTATTAAACTTAAATTTGTTTGATTTTCAATTAATTATTAAACTTTACAAATCTTCTTCCCTACATTCACTGGGACAGATAGCGGGGAAAAATTTTACGGGAGATTCACGATAGAGGTGAATGTATGGCAGCACTTTCAGTAAGGTTAACTACAAACCCTATCGAAAATTTGGCTAACTTTAAACTAACTTTAAGCTAACTATTTCGCAAATAGTACTGACTACACTTGGATTACTTTGCAATGTAATCAACTGACTACTTTAACATTGCGATGTCCTAGGCGGTAGTCAATTGTCTCACTAGGAACTTCTTTAAGCTAACTTAAAGTTGACTTTTTTAAATCACCTGGTAGTCAGTAAATTAAAAAAAAAAATTCCTGGGGCTCGAACATGTAACATCACACGTTGTGTACTCAACGCGCTACTACTCGGCTAAGCTGCCATCTAAAATAACAACAGCAAAATGTTGATATAAAACTGAAATGAGTTTTAAAGTAGCTGAGAATAAATTTGTTGGCTCTCACCAAATTCGATTACGTTCTCAACTTTAGAATTAATTTTGGGTTTGTTCTGGATGACTTTGCAGTTAGCTTTTAGTCAGTCTAAGAAAAGTTAACTATAAGTTAACTATTTTTGTAGTCAACCACACATTCTCCGACAGGGAAGTTGCCGGTTTAAACACTTGTTTATAAATAACGATCACAGCACTGTTGCAAATAATTAAAAAAAGTTTTTGGAAAATATTTGGTGCATGAAAATTTTTTTTAATTTATAGCGTACTTGTTATTTATAAGTGTTGTAATTATTTAGTTTGTGATAAACGTAACTCATTTGTTTTATAAACAAAACGTTATAAACATAAACTTACAAAAAAACGTATGGAAGTGTGTGTTATACATTAAATACATTCATCACAGCAAGCTACCGACTTCAAAACGTCAAGTATAGAATACACATGTTTATATGAGAATGATTTTTTTGACTAAAGCAAGGCAACACGGCGCTAGTTAGGTTAGCAGGCTGCTGGTAAGGAAGGGTGAAATTTAGAGTCCAATACAATGACCGCTTTGTGCTAAACACGGCGGCAGGTTGTTGCCCATGCTGATTTTGTTGTTGTGAACAGTTTTTCCCTCGAAATATTTCCACTTTCCACAAATTACAATCGTGAATAATTTTTCATCAGAAATGTGTCCCCTTTCTTGATTTTTCTAATTTTCCCTTGATTTTGTTCACTTTATCTTTGCAGGCGAACTGAATCAATACATCGCGTAATTTCATTATTAAACTTCCAATTGAATATTACAAGTTATAAATAATTATTTTTAAGACAAGATCAGTAAATAATGATCACGATTAATCAGGTATGTGATGGAAAACGATCGTTTTCAAAACAATTTCAAAGCAATCGTTTTGAAAAGGTGTGATGAATTCCGACCGATTTTGAGTATCATTTTTGAGCCAATCTCAAACTGCTTACTTCTAAAAAGCACACTTAAAGATAAAATTTAAACCATATAGTAGGAAAAACCATTAAAAACAAATTTTAAAATTATTGACAAAACGACTATAGAAAACACACCACACATTTTATCGTTTTCAAATTGATTTTGTATATAAATCGTTTTGCATCGCATACCTTAATAACAATAATTCCCTGCAACACCTTTTTTCATTAAACATGAATATCTTTGGTTCACATGCAGTAAATTTTATGGATGTGGTAAACTAAACAATTTTTTTCCACGTCACCATTGCATTTGAAACAAAAAAATTGCGTATTTCTTACTATCAAACATAAATTAGTTTGATTTTCAATTAATTTTTAAGCTTTACAAATCTTCTTCACGTTTACTATGAATTGATAGCGGGAACAAAAATTCCCATGAAGTTCCTCATAGCAAATATCCCTTCATGGGGAATGATAATCTCATGGGAACAAAAATTTCACATTTTATTCACGATAGGGGTACTTATGAAAATTTCCAATTACAATCATTATTTTTTTTGCACTGTTCTTTATTTTCACTTCATTTTTATTAATAAAAAAAGTGTATTAATAGTTTTCATTATTAATGAAATGTGTAACTGAAAAAATTCTTTATGACTTTTAATATTGCGTCAAAGCTTTCTGGCAAACGCGGTTAAACAGTGTTGATTATATATGTACATATATCCAAAAAAAAAGAGTTTAATAGCGATTTTATATACTTTTAAAGTATTTTTTTTATTGTTTATAAAATGGTTTTTGTGTTTTCTTTTTTATATATAAATTACATAAAAAATACGTATGAATGTTTGTTTTATATCAATTATTTTGCATAAATTATTTTCGTATGTTTATTTTTATTTTTTTTTAGTTCATAACTTAATAATTATATAAAAATTAAAATAAAAAATTTTTATGTATAAAAAATAAAACTTATTAATAAAATTTACAAAACTTTAAATACTAAATTTGCTTAACAGCTAAACTAAAAACAAAAAAAAAAAAAAATAATAATAATAATAAAATAAAATAATAAAAATTTAAAGTTTTGAGAATTTAGAGAAGTTGGATTTGGAAATTATGTGTATTATGTATGTATTTGTTGCATTTCGTATTAAAATATGAATTGGAAAAATGTTTTACAAGTTTGAATTAAGCAGTAAGGTGTTTTTTTAACACGCCTGCTTATGGAGATTTTTTTTCAACACAATGAAGTGATTTAAAAAAGTTTGTGTTTGAGTTTGTGAGAATACAAAAGCTAAACTAAATCAGTCATTGTGAAAGATCATCATCTTCAGTCGTCAAAGAGGAGTACAACAGTATGATTTTGTCTATAACTGCTGAATTAATCGATGCGAGCGTAACGGGGAACAATATCATTACTTATCCAGAAATTGCAATTGGGATAGTCTTCTTGTGAAAGAGGGTCTTGTCCAATATTAAGTACTCGTCTTCTTGGATCGTACTGTGGCATGGTGCCATGGGCTACATAATAATAAAACAGCTGTTGCATTGAAGATGCAAAACGCCTTTGTTCCACGGTATGGGGCTCGTAACGGCCCAATATTGCCTGAACATCGGTATCCACTGTCGCCAATTGATCCGCGCCTTCACCTTGAGTGACCACATAAAAAGGTACCGACGGCTGAAGTCGGGCATTTGTTAGAAGAGGGCATATGGTGCGAATGTCGGTAATCATGGAGATGAGAGCACGATAATTTGTAGCATTATAACGCTTTATAGCTTCATCTGTAAGATTTAGAGCACCAATTTTAGAAGCTTCCAAGAAGTTGCGAATTTCGGAGGCAGTCCAGTTAAAACGTTTGTGGAATTTATCGGTGTGAGACTCATGAGCGGTTGTGCCCATAACAAGTTTTGGTTTACCGGTATGTTCCTTCTTCCAGGATTCAGCAGGATGCTCTTGCAGGATGTCGCCGTCTATTACCAGCCATTCGTGGTGGGCGGTAGAGTTTTCCTCCACAGCGGGTATATCAAGAGGGAAATGTAACCAGGTGTCGGGTGTGGCATCCCACAGCTTTTCGCTAGGTGCATTACGAAGGCATGCAACGTCTGTGCAATCTATTTCTTTCATAATCTCTTGGTTACGTTTTTCTGATTCCGTTAAAGGTTTGCCTGGTAAAATGGCAGAAGCTGAGGAAACCCAGGCTCTTGTGTATAAATCCTCCACTTTTTTCGAAGTTACTAATGCAGATACCAATGTTCCACCAGCACGATGACCCAATAGTGTCACTGATTTGGGATCTCCGCCAAAATGAGCAATATTCAATTTGATCCACTTCAGGGCGGCTATAATGTCCGATAAGGCATAATTTCCCGATGAATGAGGATAAGTGTCCTTAGTAAGAGTTTCTAAAGCAAGAAAGCCGAAGACACCCAATCGGAAATTGGGTCGTACAAAGATGACATCATGGGACCGGGAATATCTAGCGGACGGCCTTAAGACACCAGGCGAAGGGCCGGTCAGACTTTCTGCTCCAATCATTACAATAACTGGAAGAGGATTATCATAGCGCACATGTGGTGTTATGACATCCAAATACAGACAATCCTCATCTCCAATTACAGTGCCATTGCCTAATCTCTGAATACAAAGTTCACTGCTGTTGTGAGCCTTCAAAGTGCCATTCCAGCAGTCGTCGATTTCGGCAATTACCTGGGCTGTTCGCCAACGTCTATCACCGACAGGTGGCAAAGCAAATGGAATTCCACGGAAAGCGAATGCACCATCTTCTTTTAAACCCTCTACCATACCACAGCCAGTGACGGCATCCATATAGCGTCCTTCTCTTATTGGTGGGGAAGTGAGTGTCTCGTGCGAGAGAACGTAGCCAATAACTGCGATAAGCAATACAAATAGGAGAATACCCAGAGCTATTAGGGCATCGTCAACTGAGCATTTGTATGAGCGCAAACGATCGCAAAATGTAAGTGGCTGTTCATCGACCTCTTCTGGTGACTTTTCTTCAGCAGCCTGCTTAATTTCCCCGCTAGGAGATTTCTTAAGTTTCGCTATTTCATCAACACCATTATTCTTCGTTGACGCCTTGTCCACACAGTCCTGGTCCTTAAGCGAATCATCTAAGGTCTCCATGGAGGCCAGACCAGCTTTACTCATGCCTAATTCAGCATCGTCGCCGGACTTCTTCTTTGGTACCATATTAGCTATAGGCAACTTAATAGCATTTAAAAGGCCCCGTTTCTTAGGCGGACCTTCCGAAGTTTGCTGCCCATTGCCCTCAGCCTCAGCTGCTTCTGCCGTAGCTTCTGAAAAGAAATCGATACAAACCCACACAACATAAGAAATTAACAAAAGCTTTTTTTCTCGTATGTATAAACTTACCACTTTTATTATCAGCTTCCGCAACGGAAGCCTGTTGTTTGGCTTGTTTTTCAGCTGGTTTGCGTACGAAAAAGTTTCTCAAGCGTTCACCAAGATTTTTGGCTGGTTTTTCATCCTTTTTAACCGATTTGTTTTCACCATCCTCAGCGTCTTTGTTTTCCTTTTCGAGCAATTCACCCTCAGCACCATCGCCTTCTGATTTTGGCTTATTTTTCATAAAGAATCCGGGAAGTTTTAAACCACCAATTGGTATTTTCTTTGGTTTAACTTCACGTTCCTCAGCAGATAGTTTTCTTTCATCGGCTCCTTCCGGTATTTCTGGTTTAGCACCTCCTTCTGGTATATCAATAATCTCCTCTCCCTTGTCCTTCGGCTTTGTTTGCTCTTCCTCACTATTCCCTTTGTCTTTCAATTCAGCAGTGGGTGTAGAAGGCTTCGAAGTGGATTTCTTTTTATCTTCCGCTAGTTTTTCAGTGCTTTTTTTCGAGTCGTCCTCCTTTTTCTCAAGCATTTTATCAGTTTCTTTGGGTTCATCGACAACCTCTTGTTGTGCCGCATTCTCGGTTTGTGGAGTTTCTTTTTCTTCCTGTTCTCCCATTTTTAATTGCCTTTATCGCTTACACGCAAGTATGGTATGTATGAATATGTTTGTGTTTTATTCAAATCTGTAAGAAAAAAAATTTAACTTTTAGTCTTATTTGTAAGGCAAGAATCTAGGATCTATCGCGTATGAAAGACTATCTTTAAATAACTGGCTAACTAAAAGTAAAATTAAAAGAAAACACCCCGTTTTGCGTGTTAATCGTATCCCTTTACGTTGTTGTTTGTTTGGTGTGCGTGTGCAAGGAATAAACAATTATTTTACAGTTTAGTGTGTGTGTGCCTGTTTTTACAAATTTCGCTTCAAAAGAAATGACACATTTCATTTATGTACCTTTTTCCCAAATATGAGTTTTACGTGCATAGTTTTCCTTTTCAAACACATTTTCTTTCCTCTTTCTTTTTTTTTTTGGAATTTCTTGAACAACTTCTTTATAAAGAGTTTCTTGTTTTGAATTTTGCACAATGTAGTCTTCTTCTAATGTAAAATGTGTTACCTGGAAATTCCCAGGTAAATATTTTCAAGAATTAGCGTACATACGCGTAAAATATGTGCGTAGAAAGAAATATTAAACACTTTGGATTTTCCTAATTTCATTTATACGTATTTAAGATTCCACGTACGTTTCCGTGAAAAGAAATTGGTTTTGATGGGGATTTTTTTCAATAATATTTTGAGTAAATTTAATATTTAATTTATTTACACAGAAAAAAGTCATTTTCCAAATCAAACACAAAATTATCTGAATCAAATATCGATTTGTTCAATTTAGGTCCTACAAATAAGTTTGTAAATTCAACTGCTAAAATTTGTAATAATTTATTTGAAAAAAAATATATCAAATTGTTTCATTTAAACAAATTTTTTTTACAGAAATTGAAAAGCAAATCAAACAAATAACTTATCTGTACAGTATGTTATTTCCATATTTGAACATCAATTTCCTCTAAACAATCTTGTTACAAATCTTACTTTATATTTAGGGAATTCACAATGAGTATCTTGTAATTTTAATGTGGCAACCTTGTTCCATCTTAAAATTTTAATTGTGAGCAGGCAACGATATAAAACACAGTGAATTCACAATGTGGCAACATTGTGGCATTTTAAAATTTTCTTAAAATAACAAAATTTTTAAAATTAAAAATTATTGTTAAATAAATTGATCAAAATAGCTTTTTTTCTGCAAAATGCCTAAAGACAGCGAAAAATACAAATATTTGTTCATCAACTACAGCTGCGCTGACAGTTTTAATTTGTTTAGTTTAACATTACCATGTTGCCATATTGAAAATGGCAGGCTTTTTGTATTTTTAAATTTGCCACAAACAAAAACAACAAATTTGCCATGATGAATTATGAATTAGAATTGTATGAATTAGAATTTTTCACTCTATATAGTTTTTTTGCATAAATTAAAAAATTGGAACAAATAATTTACTGGAAGTGTATAAAATATTTATCGAAAATAAATCAGCAAAATCAAAAATACGGTTTCAGTTCTGGGAAATCAATCACACCTATTGTGATATCAACATTTTGTATTATACTGGCATCACTATCACTCCTATCGTGAATAGAATGTGAAATTTTTGTTCCCATGAATTTTTCAATCCCCATGAAGGGAAATTTGCTATCGGGAACTTCATTGGAATTTAGAAAATTACAAATATATATATGTATGCATGTATGTGTGTACGTATGTATGTGACCATACATGCATGTAAAGACTAGTCCAAAGAGGAGTAGGAGTACTCCAAAACTACTCCAAATATGTGATTTAACATTGCGATGTCCTAGGGTTGGACCACATGGTCCAACTTTGCATTACATCGAACTAACCCCAAAACTACCCCATATGGAATAGTTATAGATTACTCGCATACAATTTGTAAGTTCCTAAGAAGAAAGATCATAATCGTTTAAACACGAACACTTATCGTGCAGCATTGAATGCTTGTATGAAAACGACATGATTCATGACTGCAGTACATGGGACCATGATGTAACTAGTCTGTTTCATCTAGATTGGACCACGTACTCCAATATTATTTGCAGAGATGTAACAAACTACTACGATGAGATCAATGTGTAGGGATTCCACAATTTTTTTTCCATTTCCATTTTTTAATACCCATGTCATAAAAGTGATAAAAATGTGCTACCATTTTTTTTCGGGTGCAGAATTGAAATTGATTTTTATTTCGGCTCGAAAAAAAATAAAAATTAGGAAATAACTTCTATTTCTGTTACAAAAAATTTAAAATCGAAAAATAATAATTATTTTTTATTATTTCAATGAATTTTTAATAAAAATATATTTTACTAAAAAATAAAAAAGAAATAAATAATAATAAAATAATAATTTGGGATTATTAAAAATCAGAAAATAATAATTATTTTTGCTGGAAAAAAAAAATAAAAATCAGAAAATAAGTTATTACAGCTAAAAAATATGAAAATAAAAAATAACTGTTATCTCTTGACTTTTATTATAAAATTCATAAAGCAAGGCACAGACCTTGCGACCGTTGGTACAACATGAGCAGGTTGTGTATGAGATTGTAAAGTGTGTAGGGTCGTTGTATGAAGTTGTGCCTCGGTTGTATGAAAGATTAAAAAGATTGATTTTTTGGCAAGTTGTATAGACAGGTTGTATAATTTAGGAGTATGTTGTACAACTTCATTTCATTTTATTTTTATTTCCGTAGTGTCATATAAAGAAGCGTCACGCACGAATTCAAATGTGCGTTTAAAATGTCATGCAAATGTAAGTTTTGTAGTCTTTTGGCTCACTTTCTTTTAGTGTTTTTAAAAGTTTGTTGTTAGAATATGTTCTGTTTATATAAACCAATTTTTTTTTTACCAAATTTTTTCCTGCCCTTTTTACATTCTTCTTCTTCGTTTTGCACGAAAAAAATTATCGACTACAATATGCGCAGTAGTACCCGATGTCATGTTTACTCAAAATTTTTTTTTGTGAAATGAAGTTGTGCGCTAATGTTGCACACTTTGTTGTATAGTTTGTGTCCAAAACACACAACTTGATAAACCAACGTGTTGTACCAACGGTGGCAAGGTCTGTGGCTTGCATAACAATTACGGTCCCTGATGCATGTAGTGTTACCATACATGAGGAACAAAATAGTGGCAACATTTTCTGTGTAAAAGTCATAATGTTATTAACATTTTTTGTGAGAAAAAGAAGAAGAAACTGCCTAATTTTATTATTTGCAAGTACAATATCGTGCGTGTTAAAGGAAATTGATAAATAATATAAAATATATAGCGGAATTCACGGTTGCACTTCTAGATCTTTTACGTATTGTAGCTTTGGTAAATTTTGTTAAATTTAAAGCAAAGTAACAACAATTTACCAAAGCTACAAGATGTAAAAGACCTACAAGGCCAACCGTGAGTTCCGCTTATATATTTAGGTATGTGTTTTCTTTATTATTATTTTGTCTATAATTAAAAAAAAGTTATGTATGTTTCATAAGTGTATGTTGAAAGCATTAATGTAAGTCCCGGTTCACACGTTTCAACCGGAAACGAAAGTACAAATATCTCTTTTTTTCTTACAGCTGAATTACGATTTGAGCAACAAAAGTTGAAACGTGTGAACCGGGACTAAGATTGACCGCTTTATCTAGCCACCGGAAAACCGCAAATAAAGATTAAGGTTTATTTAATCTCTAATCTTTAACTCTTTTCCAAGTGAGCCATACTGCCATTGGAAATTTTTACAAAGTCTCGGTTTACACACCTCAACTTTTATTGATCAACTCGCAATTCAGCTGTAAGAATGACGGCGAAGGAAATATCTGTTTTTTTTCTACCAGCTGAATTCAAGGTTAATCAACAAAGGTTGACGTGTGTGAACCCAGATAAAGACGAATCTAATCTATTACCCCTGGGTGAAAGACAGAGGTAGGAATGCCTTCTCTTTCTGTCTTTCTGGGTGAAAGGAGGTCAACACCAATTCTGGAATGGTCCGGAATGGTTTTTATACGCCCATCTGCATTACATACAAACGAGTCGGTTACAAATTCAGCAAGTGTGAGCGTGTATGCATAAATACGAGTATGTACACAGAGAAAACAGATTCGTTGTGACAACCGAATTTGTTGCCAATTGAATTTTTGCGGTTGCAGCAACTATCATAGAATTCTGCTATAGCGACTGAAATTTTCTTGTGGTACCACTATATTTTAATTATAACCCTCAACCCAATAGTTGCAGCAACAGAAAAAATTGGTTGACAGTATGTTATTCTTGCTACCGAAAATTTGGTTAATATAATTAAAGCAATATCATAAATGGTACCTGTAAAAGAAAAATTGGCCTTCCTTGCTGGAATAAAAATAAACAATAAACGCAAATAAAAATACACAATTTAAGAAATTTATTATTTGAAATATTGTCATAAGTTTATTTTAATTGAAATTTATTTCCTAATGGTGAAGCATGTCTATATACATTTCTTCAACCACACATTTTGAAAAGCCACAAACCTGTTATCTTATGCACAGACTTTCAAAAACCATTTTAGAATTCACAAATCACAATATCTTTGAAAGTCACAAAAGTTATTTTTTTAATTTGCTGCTATAAACTATGATAGTAAACTCAATCTCTAGTTAGTTGCAGCAACTGATTGAAAGTTTTTATTTTAATTTTAATATAGAACGACAATTTTTTAGTTGCTAATACCAAAAGTTGGTTGTAAAATCCAATTCGTAATATTTTATTCGGTTGGGTTAACCAATCAGTTAATTAGTCATGACAAAAGCATACGCTCGGTTGATGCAATCAATTTAAGTATTGTCACAATCATATTGTTACGTTTAAATTTTATTAAACGTGTGAGTTCTTTTGATTGCTCAAAAATAAAAATAAATAACATCACAATTTTTATTTGCTCCTGTTTTTCCTTTTATTCTTAACGAAGCAAATTACAACTTGTCTTTACTTAACTACTTCTTATCGTTATTATCCACTTTCAACGAGGTCTTAACTTGACTACTTTCTGATTAGCACTCCCTATTCTCGCACATGCTGCCACTTTTTATAGTACATGAATCGGTTCTCGAATGTTCGCCCGATAGGTGGCGTAATAACATTTCTGTACTTAGTAATGGCATCTATGCATGATGACATCTGTATTGTCATTTACTATTGGTAGCCAGATGTTCAAACAGTCCTCTAGCACAATCGGGAAAATGCACGTTGCTGCTTCTAGGCGTTTGTAGATAATTCGATTGGTCGTTTTTTTTTTGAATTTCAAAGTAACGACTCTTATGTTGGCAATGCGGTTTGCTACTGGTAGTACAGTGCTCGCACTTTTATTTGTATGTGTGTGTGTCTGTAGCTATGTATACAATTATTGTTGTTGCTATAGTATTTGAACGTAAATATGTGTGTACGTTTAGTGCTTTAGTTAAATACTTCCAGATAGTTCTTTGCTTTAACCCTGTAGGAATATTTTTACGTAACAATATCTTTGTTACAATTGTGCCCTTATGGCAATGAACATGGATTGTTTTTTGGATTAACAGGAAATTGATAGCGTGAACTGAAATATAGTTAATGCAAATGATATTTTATTGGACTAACCGTTTTCCAACCAATCTTTTTTCTGGGTGTACATATTTGCTGCACGATTTCAGCAAAAAGCAAATGTTCACGGGAAGCTTCAGTGAAAAAACAACACAATTATTTCATTTAAACTTTTTTTTTTAAATATTTTAATTGCAGCAAGTATGCTTCCATGTGGCCATAATTGATACGACAACAAGTCACGCTATTAAATAGTTGACATGTAAGGCTGGCTGTCTCTATGGATAGAAAATGACAGAGCATAAGTATAGTAAATGATCTGTAATTCACGCTTAAGCACGCATTTTCAAATTTAGCTTTATTTAATTTTTATTTTTAGATTTTGAACTCGAAAGATCAAGTAAGAAATCATTAGAAAAATATCTTATCTGTGGCTGTTGTACTATTATTATGTTGTAATGCATTATCAAATGAACTAAATAGAGAGTGTGTTGCAACATTAGGAAATTAAAAACAAAAAATACAGTCAGCAGTAGGCTTAATTCCCAATTGAGATTAATGTGTTTAGCGTATTATGCATAATTTCAAAGAAAATAAAAAAATAAAACTAGCCAAAATGTTTAAAACATCAACAAAGCTATTAAGCAATTAGTTGCCAATATTATTGACACTGCCTTCGAATAGCACATATAAAAATGTTTAATTTAATTTAATACTTTTTTTAAATTTATTTTGTTATTCTAGTATACACGCCTGAATCAAACAGTTTTACATTAGTAATTAGTGGTTACGCTTTTTTTGGGCACATGATGTAATCTCGGCCTATGTTGGAGGCATACCAATTGCCTGAGAGTTATTTATTAAAAATAAAAAACAAACAAAAAACTAAGCAAGGCAGAGGTAACCTCATCTTATGAGGCTGTTTGTCATAATCTGGTGTGGGACCAATTCATAGACTACCTAATTTTTTTTCAGTCAATTTTCTTCCATTTGCTGATGAGGAATTTACAATGAAATGAGAATTCATGCTATGGCGACAATCCGAAACTTTCGTCCAATCTAGTAATACCTTAGTAAAGTAAAATCAGTAGTTGTTATTATTTTTTCTAGCACTGTATATGTATGAAATTATGCACACATCTATTTATATTTATAACAAAGCTATTTTTAATTCAGCTTTCGTGCGGCGCCTTTAGTCTACAGTATTAAAATGCCAATTATGCTATTTTTATTTTATTTTTAAATAATCCTGTTAACGGTTTAAAAACTTTACACAATCACAATGTATGATTAAGAGTTAACGTGAACTTTAACTGAAAGTTCTTGATACAAAACTTGCCGTTAAAGTGCCTGTTAGCTTATAATTGTACATTGTGAAAAGAAGCCTTAGTCTCAAGTTTTCAAAAAAAAATAAAAATAAAAAAATGCTAAAGTTCAGGATTTTTAAAGAAAAAAGTATTGTACGAGTATATTCAAGTAAACCTTATAACATTTAGTCTATAAATAGTTGTGTCATGTTTATTAAAACTATGACTTTTCCTCTTGACCATTAACTAAATAAATACTTTGAATTTCGATGTTGATCGTTAGTTCGAAAGATACAGATTTATTACCATTAAATTCGCTTAAGGCGTTGTCAACTTTTAAATTTCAAAAAGCACCGAAACCAGGAAAAAAGCGCGTAATTAAAGTAAAAAGGCACTAAATTTAAAATTTTATTATTTTACTTAAAAAAATTTTGCACATCGTCGATTGGTTATTGGTTTGCTGCAGACATAATGTATTTTGAATATACTGTGCCGCAAACCAATAACCAACCGACGACATGTACATACAATATATAGGAATCGGTTGACCTTGCATTCCATTCCTAAGATTTCAAATCCGAAGCATACGGTACACATTTTAATCTATACGAACAAGTCAAATCTTAAATCAATTTGACGAAGCATTTTCAAGTTATTATAAAAAAAAATAAAATTTTTTTTTCGTCAATGAACAAACGAATCTCTCGAGTTTAGTGAAATTGGCAGTAATCCACAAGTCTTTCTGAGGTTAAGAGCCGATTACTCGTACATTTTGAAAATATTTTAAAATCAAAGCTTACAAAATTTGGTTTTTATTAAATCATTCTGTGGAAACATTCTCTCGGCTGCTATGTGAGAAAGATACTAAATTTTGATCGAAATAAAAATGGTGACTTCTGTGTTTACAATATGGAAGTAACAGAAGTTTGATGGTAATGCAAGTTTTGATAATGCCTCAAACGAGTTCACATTAACTGAATCTTTCAATAGTGAACTCAATATTTTTCCCATTGCATTAAGTGAATCAATCTTCCTCCACCCACTGTCTATACTAGACAAAATTTCGCTATTAGACTATATTTGAGTAAATACTTGTATTATGTCTTCTTTGTTGTATGGCAAAACACTGTTTACATTAAATATGCTTAAAATGTTAAAGTTTGCTGGTAATATGGCACATTTTAAAATCTTAGTAGATTTTTTGAGATGCTCCATTTAATTTCAAAACATATGTTTTTGAATGAAAAACTTCCTCGAAAACAAAAATAGGTAAGGAAGTTTTCCATTGAGTTTTTGGTTTAGTGCCACCGGCTTGAAACAAAAAGCACCGAAAATGAATTAAAAAAGCACTGAGCACTAACTTCAAAATTTGTCGCGTCGAAAATTTCAAAAAGCACTAAAAACGGTGCGAAAAGCACTGAGTTGACAACGCTGCCACTATGCAATGTAGAAGAGTTTGGTGGGTAGAAAAACAGTCACGAATTTTATGCAGTTTGATTATTGACATTTATTTTCTCTTTCCTTTCTTATTCCTGTTGTACAGAAGAGTGTTTCGATAAAACATGAGTAAACAATAGTTACAGTTACCCTCAATAAGTCCCACAAATGCCCAAAAGTATGGCAGCACTTAAACTCAAATATCTAACACGGTCAAAAACAAAGTTCGATTAAGGCAGCATTTAAACATATTTTATCTAATAATATCTATAGATACATACATATGTATGTATATACATATGTATGTACATATTTATATACACAGATTCATATGTATATATGTAATTTAAATAAAAAAAAAATACAGGAAATGAAAGATATAAAACATTTGACCCAGAACTTCACGATGCTTTTTCTCATTAACAAAACACTAAATTTCAAATAAAATTATATCACACACCTTCTTGCCGCTGCACTTTTTAAATATTTACAAAATTACAAAAGACACGCGCCCACAGTTTTTATTTTCTTTCTTTCCAAATGTCTACTCACTTTCATTTCCGTTGTAAGAAATGCCGCCAAATTCAAAATAATGAAAATATTTGTTTGTTTGCTTGCTTGTTTATATTCAAATGAAAGAAACAAACGGGCGGGCACACATTGTGATTCTGGTAAAAGAAATTTAAATATTTATGTGTATTCATATAGAAAATGTGTATGTATGTGAGAATATTTACCCTAAACATATAACAACTGCATTTGTTACATAAACAAAAAAAAAATGATCCAAGAGACAAGTTGTATTGTTTCAATAAACTCGGGCGAGTACTTTGTAAACGTTAAATTTATGTACATACATACCTACATATCTTATTTAAAGCATTTTCTTTGCAAGGAAAAAAGTTTCTTTAGAAACTACGTACAAAAATTATACCATTATTATAATTATACTTTTTTTTTTAATTTTGAACTACCAATAAATGAAGTGCATTAGCAAAGTACTCGTATATGTATTTTAAAAAATCTATTTCTTGACTTAAAACTTCCTTTGAAGAATTTACCACATTTAGGCCCATTTTCACAACGTGCCTTTAGTTAAAGGTAGGATTTTGTCTGCCTGGCAAATGGCTTTGCATTATAAAACCTTCATTTATTATTTTTTTATGCATTAAATATTATTATTATTGGTAATAATAACAATAAAAAATTTAAGATGCAATAATGCAAAGATATTTATCAGGCAGACAAAATCCTACCTTTAACCAAAGGCAAGTTGTGAAAATGGCCCTTAAAAGAAAAAGTAGACACAAATAACTTATAATCACCCCTATCATGAATAACAAGTGGAATTTTTGTCCCCTTGAGATTTTCATTCCCCTCGAAGGGAAAAATGCTATCGTGAATCACCATTGAATTTTTTCCCACGGTATCAATCCTAGTGAATTTAAACAACGAAAGAAGATTTGTAAAGCTCAATAATTAATTGAAAATCAAACAAGTTTAAGTTTAATAATGAGAAATATACAAATTTTAGGTTCCAAATTAATTTTTTTTAACTTTGAAGTTTTATTTTTAAATACTCTAGGAGTGCTGTGGAAAAAAAATCTTTAGAAATATTTCGAGGGAAAAAAATTTCACGATAGCAGTGAATACATTTGTAATTATGTACATACATACATACATGTACATTATTGCTTTTCAAAAAGTTCTTAAGCAAAACATTTTCTTGTAGTCGAAACATACTCGTATCTTGGAAAAGTATGTACAATCTTTTCAAAAATTATTCCATAAAAAGTATCACCAGAGAAAGTATGTTGTACTTTAAAATATTAACTTCTAAAAAAAGAAGAAACCACAAAAATAACTGTTAGAAAAATTACCTCTTAGAATAATTACATTTTAGAAAAATATTTTATTAAAATAGTATCTTTTCAGAAAAAATAATTATGTATGTACTAGATAGAAAGAGTTATTTTCGGAAAAAGTGGCTTTACAAAAAATAAATTTTGTACGAAAAGTACTTTTTAGAAAAAGTATTTTTTAACAAAAAGTACTTTTTAGAAAAAGCAACTTTGTAGAAAAAGTAACGTTGTAGGGAAAGTTCATTTGTAGAAAAATTACCGTAGCAGAAAAAGTTCCTTTCTAAAAAAGTACTTGTTTAAAAAAGTACCCTTTGCTAAAAGCACTTGTTTGAAAAAGTACTTTGTAAAAAAGTACGTTGTAGAAAAAGTACCTTTTAGAAATAGTGCTTTTTTCAAAAAATTGCCTTTTTCAAAAAAGTACTTTGTAGAAAAAGTAGCGTTGCAGAAAAAGTACGTTTTTATAAAAAGTATCTTTTTTGCTAAAAGTACTTAATTTTTAGAAAAAATATATCTTTTTGCTAAAAGTACTTTTAAGAAAAAGCATCTATTTACAAAATTACAAAAATGACTTTAAACAAAAAGTATATTTGTATAAAAACTACTTTATAGAAAAACATCTTTGCACAAAAAGTACTTTTTAGAAAAAGTATACATTTACAAAATTACAAAAACTAATTCATAGAAAAATATATTTGTACAAAAAGTACTTTTTGGAAAAAGTATCAATTTACAAGATTAGAAAAAATAGTTTATAGAAAAGTATTTTTGCGCAAAAATACGAGTACTTTTTAGAAAAAATATTTTTTAGAAAAATTATCTGTTTACAAAAAGTATCTATTTACAAAACTTACTGTTTAGAAAAAATATCTGTAAAAGTAGTAGATACTTTTTTAAAAAAGTATATTTACAAAAAAAGTATCTTTAGAAAAAGTATATTTTTATAAAAAGTACTTTTTAGAAAAAAGTATCCATAAAAAGTATCTTTTTACAAAAAGCACTTTTTTGAAAAAGTAAATTTTTGTTAAAAATACTTTTTAGAAAAAGTATCTTTTTACAAAAAGTTTTTTTTAGAAAAAATATCTTTTTACAAAAAGTTATTTTTTTAGAAAAGTTTGGCGACCAATTTTGTACAATGGGTTGATATATGTTTGTTAAGTTGTATTTACTTTAATCATAATGGAAGCTTAAATACACAGAAAGCGCATAAATAGAACGCGAAAAACCTCATGCAGGGAGTTTTTTAACAAAAAATCTTCTAATAAAATATTTAATAACTCACTCGAATTCTGAGGAATTTTTTAACACAAACCAGCGAATTACTTAATATCACTTAATCAATTATATTTTATAAATAAAGCCGTAAACAGTATGGTTCCAGTAAGAACGAATCCAAAGTAAAAAAAGTGACGAATAAAACAGAAAAAAGTATATTGGGTGAAAAAATACACACATACATACATCTGAAGTTTACTGAAATAGAATATCAATATATGAAAGGTCTTAGTCTTTTCTTTCCTAATCCATTTATAAATTTAAAAGCGGTTGATATTCAAGTTAGAGGTTGATACTCGCAAGTGCCTACGGGTACGAAAAACCGGTTTTTTATCCATAACTCAAGATTTTGTGAGTGTTTGGAAAATTGTAAATACAGATTGTTGATATCCTCGGCAATAGGTACCTACCAGAAAAATAATAACACGCCCTAGGTATTTTGATTGCAGGAATTTTTGTCACACAGTGTTATCAGTGTTGCCAGAATTTGTTTTATGCTATTTGGAAACTTTCAGTGAAATTTTAAAATATTCTAAAACAAGCTCTGTGAAAAAAATACTTCTCTAAAACTTTGAACTTCAATTAAAAAGTTAAAATTGATATTCCTTCATTAAAATTACTAGAAGTATTCAGCAACATTTTAACTACAAATTAACAAAATAAAATATGTAATTTAAGATACCTACATATTGTCACCTAAAATCCAAAAGGCCGTAACAACCAAAAAATTCACAATAGACTTTTTGATTGATTATGATGTGATTAACCAAAATACATATTTTCCTAAAATTTTACTCACATATGTTTAAAAATACCGATTTTATTCATTATACAATTTGGCACCTAACATATACATAAATAGTATTAAATTTATGAAGTTTTTTGCTTCTCCTGTAAAATAGGAAAAAGTGTACTTACGGCCGTTTGGATTTTAGGTGACGATATGTATGTATATATCAAAGGAATGAATTGTTTATCTTATATTGTTACATTTCTACTTTCCATATTGTGAAAGGAAGCAGCTTTGCATAGATATCTTAAAAATATTAGAAGAAAACTCTGGAAAAAAATCCATATTAAGCTGTTGCTATGTTGCCTTAAAATGGAGAGTTCAAATGTAAATAAACATTTTAGATCTGCAATTATATCCTGGTGTCGTCGCAACAGCAACAAAAAAAGGAAGTTGTGAAAAAAAATCTGAGGACTTTACAAGGTGTTTTCTTCGCACAAAGGAACACAGATAAAAGTTTTTTAGTTTTGTTTGATTCACCGACAAATACATTCGCAAATTAAACCTGCAAAAACAAGCCCCGAAGCATACAGACATACATACATATGTATGTATGTATGTACATATGTATGTATTTGTATAGCCATAATTACCCTGTCGGATTTTTATTAGCTAGCTCAAAATATAAGTCACTTTTTGCTAACTCATTTGCAACTAGCTTCTGAACTAACTCATAAATGATACAGATGTGAGTCAGTTGCTTTTTGTATAAGTGTCTTCTTCCCGATAAGTATCGAACTAACTTTAAGTTAACTCAAAACTGATGCGGAGATTAGTGAGTTGTTTTTGTACAACTAACATCTCTTCGATAAGTTTTGAACTAACTTTTAGCTAAGTCAAAGCTGATGCACAGATGAGTCAAAGTTTATCGTGAAGATGTCAGCATAAGATTTATGTTTATGTCAACTCTGTGCCGTCTTTATTTTATATGGCGCAATAGCAAAGTGTTAAGTATGATAGCTGACAAACAAAGTGATTAAGGTTCGATACCCATTCTCGTCCCTAAAAAAATGTTGAGTAAGTTAAAAGTAGTGGTTAGCTAAGGAAGGGCATTTTTTTCTTATTTTTTGATGCGCCACAAACTAAGTAATAATGGGCCAACCATTAGTTAGTCAGTTCGTAGCTAACTAATAACTCACTCGAAATGAGCTATCTTGTGGTTATTTGAAACTTATGCAGCGTGAGTGAGTACTGACTCGTTCTGAGGACATTACGTTAAAAAACTGAATAGCTTTTAACATGTAAAATGAGTTAGCTTTTGAGTCAGTTGTCACTCGTCTCTGATTAACCATTAATTACTTTAAAGTTAGCTCAAATCCCGACAGGGTATGCATGGGTGTACAAATGTATGGATGTATGTATGTATCTAACGTCCACAGATACATTTTTTTTCTTCAAGGAATAGGTACATACCTTATGCATTTCTTAAGAACACACATACAAGTATAAATATGTTTCTATAAGTAGGTGGTAGGTACTCTCTTTTTTAAATTATAATACATAGGTACCAACATTTTTACAATTTCTAATTTAAATTTTAAAACCTTTAATTGCACTCACTTTTTCCTTGTTTTCTTTTATATGAATAATGAAATAAAAATCCTTTTGAATGTGTAAAAATATTATACTCGTGATATTATTTTTTGTTGAGTTGTGTGGAGTATTTGTTTCATCACTTAACAGAATATTCCAAGTACTGTACCGTTAGTGGCACAAAACAATTTTTTTTTACACACACACCGTTTAATGTAAATCAAGAAAAAAAACTATGCTGCCGTTTTATATCAATCAGAAATAAAATCAAACAAATGCTTTTATGTATTTTTAAATCCGGCGTATTTTCAACAAGACGTACGTACCGTTCCAGAGCGTAATTCGAACTATTCGCCGGCGCACAAAAAACTCGATGAAGTTGAATTACAAGAGAAAAAGTTTTTGTATTTGTTTGTCTTCTATTTTTTCTTTCTCCAAATACATAAACCCATACATGGACTTACACACACATACATACATACATAATGGTGTGTATGCATTTGTGTGCGTATATACATACATAGATACATATTTAATGAAATGTAGTTCCTATACAATATTGTATGCTCACTCCAGACGTCCGTACAATTTTCCACACTTCACCAAGCGTCACAGCTGTAGAAGTACAAAAAAGTGTAGCAATTATTATGAAAAGAACAAAAACAAAGCTAAAAAGACTTTCTGAAAAACCGCTGCATTAAAAAGTGCATGCATACAGAGATATAAATACACACACACACACACACACACACACACACAAGAGCGTGCATTGAAACCACCCTGCAGAAAGTGCGAATAGTGAAAATGTACTGAGTCGCTTTTGACTTTGTCACCTGTACTACTCTACAATTATTCCCCATACAATACTTTATGCTATAGACATTTAGCATGTGCTTGTCATTGAAAATCTACTAGTAACACTAAAACAATTGACTAGGTAGTGAATTCATAGTTCTTATGGGAACATGGAGACATACCAACCAGACATTTACTGGTACATTTCTATACCTTACGTACATACAAATTTATGTATATTGACAAGTTGTTGCAAAATCCACCAGAAATACACCACATCTGATTTCTCTATTTCTTTTATACTGACGAATAGAAGAGAAATTGTAGACAATGTAACTACTACTAGAATTTTAGTGTTGAGATAGAGAAGACACTTGGCCCCAGTCTGACTGCAGGGCACTAACAACCACATATGCATATTACAGTAATCCAAAACATAACACACACACACAAACATAACGTACGTATGTACGTGTGTGTATTTTTTAGACCCTCGATATTCTTACTCTGGCTTCAGTTGAAAAACATAAATAGGGGATGTTTTGGATTATGTTTCTCTGCTGATGTTATGTACACTTCCAATTTATTATTAATATGTATGTATATATATATATAAGTTACACGGATACACACTCAATTTAATTCCAATACAACAACTAACATAACTACTTACGAGTACAAGGAATACTTGTAAGTACACTCTTTCAACCGTTGTACAACAATAATCCTGCTAATATTAATAAGTACATCTTCATATTATTGTTCTGATTTTGAAGGTACAATTAAACCTGACATAACCATGTAAGCATACAAAATAGTTGTTCGAACCAAACTATGGGCAACACTGCATTTGATTATGTATAGGTGACTCGCCATAACCATAGAAACCAATCGAATTCTGCCTTTTCGCCCTAACCATAAACAGCTCTTTGCTGGGTGGACGTCTTTGTTGCTCCACTTTTGAAATGAATAAACAAATCCTAAAACTTAATATGCAGTACTAGAGAATGCATACATTTGAAAAACTGCACCTGAAAAGCGTATCTTAGTACGAGACAAATCTGTGAAGAGACACTGGAAAATTTTGCGATTGTTGGCCAGAACATGCAAAATGAAAAAGTCCTAAAGAGAAGATAGTTACATACTTGGAAGGAAAATCATAAATATGAAATTTTGCATACGTATACTGAACAGAAGAAAAAGAAAACGTTGAATACATATGTACATATTTTGATTTAAAAAGGTGGATGAAAACCGACAATTAGGGGAGAAAGCGATTGTGTTGTGTAAACAAGGAATAGCAAATTAAAAAACAAAACAAGGAGACGACCGACCGTTGAGTATTCATGCACATGTACGGATGCGTGTGGATGATGTGTTTTGATTTTAGGGAATTCATCGTACAGCGTTACCATATGTGATGATTTATTTATTAAAAAGTCTTATTAAAAGATTTCTTAGTTAAAAATAAGATTTTTAAAAATATAATATTTTGTACTTTTAGAGACCATTTCACCAATTCTATTTAAATATCAATTCACATTTTAAAATAGTTTTTCATATATTATTAACCGACTTCATTGACATTGTTACTTTATAACTTTTTAACTCATTAAAATTTATTATTATATTTCACGTGGTTCTGCTTGACCGATTCTTACGAAACTTACCACACACCTTGAGCTCCAAAATAGACACAATCTTCCATTTAAAAAATGGGAGGAGTTACACACCTATTAAAATTTAACATTTATTTTAAGTGTTGCTACTTTACCGATTTTTACAAAACTTGACACAAACTCTGAGCTCTAAAAACACATCATCTGGCATTAAAAAAATGGGCGGATTAAATGGGCCCATTAAAATTTTATTTTATATTTCACATACTTCTTAAATTAAATTTTTTGAAAATGTGCTCAGATCTTTGCTTTGAAGTCGGGTTTTTTGGAAAAATTATTATGATTTTTTTTTCAATGAAAAATGACTTTTAAATATGATATGATTGATATTTTAATAGAATTTGTGAAAGAGCCTCTTAATATACTATTTGAGCTTCATTTGTATATATGAGGAGCTGGCGAACAAAACGAGGCTAGTCCCATTAACTGTTTTTTTACAAGAGAGTTAAATTACTGAACTACGTAGATACATATGTACATATTCTATGCAGTAAACATTTTTTGTTCTTTAGCCTTATGTTTATGTTTGTTCACTTAAAACAAAATATCTTTTTTACTGCATTTTAAATTCAGTAAAATCAAGATATATTGATATACAGAGTTTGAGTAAAATCATTAAAAATTTGATTTTTGTGGAATATTTTTTTTGAGTCGATTTGGATATTAAAAAAAAATATGGCAACAATGTCATCGTATAAAGACTTGAAAGCAAATGTAAATACATATACATACTCAAAACTGAAAAAATGATTTTGCCTTGTTTATAACACCTATTGATCTATCCTTTTTTACGTTTTAATTTTTTTTGCGAGGGTTGATGAGATCCCTTTAACATCTGTCAGCGAAACTTAAATAAGTATTTATGCGTGTATGTGTAAGTGCGCAAGTATCTTCATATCCATGTACACATAGGAATATACGCACAGTGACTAACAAAAGTTTTCAACTGAAGAAAAATATATGTTATGTTATATTGTATAAAATAAACCAAAAACTAAAATAAATTATAAAAAATATAGCCAAGAATAATAAAAATGATAATATACGATTTAAAGTGAATAAAATGATGTTTTAGTTTTATAAGGCATTATAAAATCGTGATTTATTAAAAAAATTGTTTTCCCACAATTGATTTCAACTTTTTACTTAAAGTTTTTCAACTTTTATTTTGTTCTCTCTAGTGTCTATTTTTTAAGTCGGCTCATAATTTATAGAAAATCTGGCAACACTGATATATAACCAAGAAGATATAATCCCTTTTTTAGGGTTCCGTACACCAAAGGTGAAAAGGAACCCTATTGTTTTCGCTACGCTGCCCGTCTGTCCGTCACACGGTATTTTCTCCGGAACCATAAGAGCTACGGAGCTGAAATTTGGACAGAGTGTGTAGAACCTTGGCCGCTACAACAACAAATACATGAGAATTAAAAATTAAAGGGTGCTCCAAAACGAGCAACGAAAAATTTTAAAATCACATGTAATATACATACAATTGTATGAACATATGTATATTGAAACTTGAAATTTGTAAAATTAGTGTATTTTTATACAGACTACAACAATTAACACTAAAATTTAAAAAAATTTAAATTAAAGGGTGGTCCATCAGTTAATGCAATTTTGACTATGTAATTTTGACAATTTGCTGTATCTTGGAAACCGTAAGAGGCAAACACTTGAAATTTTCAAAAACGGTAAAACTAAAAAAACCGAAAATTATAAAATCGCCAAACCAAAAAAAAAAAAAAAATCGCCAAAAATTAAAAAAAAATAGCCAAAACGAAAAAAATTGCCAAAATTAAAAAAAAATTTCTAACACTAAAATAAATCGCCAAATTCGAAAAAATCGCCAAAATGAAAAAATCGCCAAAATGAAAAAAAACGCCAAAAATCGAAAAAAATCGACAAAACGCGAAAATGTCGCCAAAAATAAAAAAATTTTTATATATAAAAAAAATCGCAAAAATTAAAAAATCGCCAAAAATAAAAAAATCGCCAAAATGAAAAAACGCCAAAACCGAAAAAAGCGTCAAAACGAGAAAATAAAGTGTCAAAACTAAAAAAATAGCTAAAACTTAAAAAAATCGTCAAAACCGAAAAAAAAACGCAAAAAACGCCAAAACAAAAAAACCGAAAAGACCCCAAAAACGAAAAAAATGCCAAAACTAAATATATATTATATAGGATGAAGTTTGTATTAAATTACATATCTAGTGTTCGTACGCGAGTCAGAGTCGCACTTTACTGAATTTATTTCTCATTCCAAAGTATTTTCTTAAGTCTGCTGATACTTTATAGAAAATCTAGCAACACTGATGCACGTATATCCAAGATTACATGTTTCTCTCTTTTTCTTATTCCAAAGTTGTATCACAGCCAGATCCTGATGACACTGCAAATGTTCGTAGGAATCTGTTAAATAAAAGCTTGTGCTTAATTATAACGGGCCACACCCACTTTTCTAATAGTGACAGCTTGTCCTTATAAGAGCTCAAGATATGTGTGTAAAGTATCGCTAGAAGCGGTTAGATATAAGTGCGCTAAATGTTATGTAAAATTTTGAAGGGCGTGTCCTCGCCCATTTTATTTAATGCGAGGTAGTGTTATCACAAGAGCCCTAAGTATGTGCACAGTTTCGTAGGAATTGGCTAATAAAAACTAATGGAAATATATACTCTAATTCATTTTAATAGGCGTGATACCACCCGCCCTCATTTAAACGATAGCTTGAGTCATATACATACGTATAAGCAAAGTATTTAAAGTTGGGCTAACATATGTAAGCTTATTAAATACCCTGTTAAATGTTAATGGGTGTGGCCTATGCACTTTTCAAATGCTTCATTGTGTCATTGCAATAACTCAATATGTGTGAACATTCTCATAGGAATAGTTTGGTTGTAAGCATAATCTTATATATTATTAATCATTCGAATCTGAGAGCTGTGCTTAACATTCCAAGTCTCCAGCGAACATACAAGTCCAAAAAGCAAGTTAAATAATAAAAACGTGATGAAAAAATTTAAATAATGTGGTTTGCACAAACAACTTTTGCACAGTTTTACCCAAAGCATTATGATTAGATAAAAACTAATTGAGAAAAAGTTTAATTATTTGTCACAGCTTTTAATCTTATGCATTGTAACGCATGTAACGTATCTTCTAAAACATTGAATAATATAGTGGACTTGAATGTCGTTATACTTTGTATTTTATTTAACAACATAAATAATATCTTGTATCATATCTCAAGGCGCCACTTGCTTAGCACGCAAAGTTTAATTTGAATTTCTTTCGTTTGCACGCAAAACTTATGTTGCAAATAGCGGGTGATTTTTTTTTATGGAGAGGAGGGGAACTTTAAATTAAAATAAAACATGCATAACAAATTTTTATTTTTTATATAAAAAAAAAATGCTTTATGACATCAACACAATTACTTGCATATATTTTCGGACATTTCACCTTTGTTTGCGGCTTGTACATAAGAAAATACTTTTACCACGCACTGTGTGACAGCAATCAATTGTCCATATAAAACATAAATGCAATTCAATTGTGACAAGAAAAGGCTATCAGGTGTTTGGGATCACCATATCTTAACTTTTTATATTTGAAATGAGTAATATTCACACTAGCATCATACTCGTATTAATGGCTAATGTAGACCACTCATGTTACAGTTTTATTATTGTTTTAACATTTCTGCTAAGAAATCTGTTTTAATTATATACTGATATTCACACGATGTTGATAGCACAAAATCAAGCTCAAATGAATGAATAAAGGTTGGCAAGTCATCCAACATTTGTACATTACATAGCATGGTAAAATTATACTAGATACATGCATGACTACAACAAAATTACAACACCAAAAACACATGCATTTTGTTGGTATAAAAAAAACGTATAATTGTCAGAAACAGATGCCTTTTGTTTTTAAAAATAACAATAACAGGGTAACTAAAGTACAATTGCAGACGTGGCATTCATGAATGATTATAGTCATTCAGTGTTGCCAATAGGTGTGTAATTACATAGAGTGCAATTACTCTCATGTGTAGTTCATGTAATTAGATTCATGTATAATCTGTGTGTAATTCTACTATATGTTCTATTTTTATTTTCATTTTAACCTACAAAAAACATGTGTAGTGTAATTTTCTTCAATATGAAATTTTATAATTTCATTGGCAACACTGTAAACATTTTATATACAACACTTACACTAACATTTTTGTAGCTTGGAAACAAAGTTTGACAACTATTCGTATTCTATACATGAACAGGCTGGGCTTGTGCATGTACCGGTTATAATTGTATCATGACTACATGGTGTCCACACCTGGTGAATTGATATCATGATGAAAATTCACCACTTATAGGCCCAATTTATTAATATTATAGTAGCGTTATGATATAGGGTCTGTTCGTAAATGCATCACTGCGCTGCAAATGGAAATTTAAATGTTCTAAACTGGTTCACTGAAGTAGATAACGCACAAATAAATGTCAAATATGGTGTACAAACATGATTACTACTAAAACATGTAATCAGCGAACTTGTATTGCATTTTAAATAAAAATTTGTACGTATGATGCAGAGCTGTGATGCATTTACGAGCATACCCATATTCATCATTATGTGCTACTGTGTATTTAACGTTTACTTATTATTTATTGATATTAATGCCGGCGTCATATTACCCTACGTCTATACCTGATATATTTTTATCATGAGAAAAGTCAAACTTAATATAAAAAATAACTTTTTTATGTTAGCTGTTTTTGCTATACGGAATTTGACATTTGTCATGATAAAAATATATCACGTGTAGACGTATTTTTACGAGTTGTTGATGGAGTACAATGGAAGATGACAGAAAGAAGATAATGCTATCGCTAGCATAATACTAAGTCATGTTTTAGACTTGGCAGTTTTTTTAAGCAGTTATCTTCAATTCTCTTTCAAAACTGCTCGTTCGTTTACACTCAGACAGTTTCTTGTTCAATTTTCCTATTATTTTAATGCTGTGAATGAAATAACAAAACAAAATTTAAGTAACTTTTCTGTACAAGCAAGTCAGTACCCCTCTTCTTTCTTCTTTCCTCTCTCTCCCATAAACTCAGACTTGCTTCAAGAAAAACTGCCGAGTCTAAAACATGAGTAATATGAGTCCGTGTATGCCACTCTTTAAAGCCTCATTGGTACTACGATAGGGGTCATGACAGTTGCTGTCGACGCAGGGATTGTCGTCATCATTGGCATTATGTGAACTAAGAGAAATGTCAAAACAGTGCTGCCATACCATCCCATATTATTATCAAGTTTGATATTCTGGTAATGCTAGCGACACGTTTTGAATGGCTTCGACAGTTGTTTTTTTTTAAATGTATAAAGATACATATATTAATTTTTTTTAAAATTTCACCGACAACGACAGTTCCTGTATTTTCCTCTATTTCACAGATATCACTTTCGTGAAGCCAGTTTATACGAATTGTGACTGTCATAATATCTCATGAAAGCGAACGGCCATGTCAACTTTATTATGACAGTTACAACAGCGGCTAACAGAATAAGGGTTGCATTTCCTCAAAAGTCGAACGATTATGTAAAATAGTGAATACTAGCCTTTAACAGCATCTTTACAAAAGATTTCTTATAAAATTTGTTTAGTTAGTGAACTCCATGATGTCCATATTTCACCTTTCTATAGCAATGCTTTTTTTTGTGGGACGAAGTTTACTCATCACTGTATCGTTGTCGTCAAGCGTTCGTTGAGCATTAATTTTTGAAGATGTTTGTTTGTGAAGTTTTTGTTTTTTATATTTTGATTTTATTTTTTCGGTATAGATAGACATAATTCAGAAGTAGGACATTCTGCAACAGCTAAGCAAGTACATATGTACATACCTACGTGCGTATACATAAACACATACCAAGGAGAGATACGATTGTTACGACTGCACCACGCATTGCGTTTGCTTAAACGTAAATTTAAATTCTCTATTCGTTATAAATTCAGGCATAATAATAAAAAAGATTGTCGTTGAAAAGATAATGTTGAATATAATGCTGCTGCAGCACACGTGTTGGGCATATTGTTTGATTTGGAATGGTGAAAAAATAAGCGTTTGGAAGATAAAGAAACTTAAATATAAAGGAAGATTAATGGAAAAATTAAAGAAATGTATATGAACGTATTATGGTTTTTATATGGAGAGATTGAGTAAAAATGAAAACAGATGTTTTGTTGGAAATTCGTGTTTTACGGTTGCACCGAACAGAGGCAATCATATTTATATAATGTTACTTATTTATGGTCCTTGAATCCATCTCTAGTAGACCTAACTCGTACGAGTATAACTACGAGGCGAAAACCTTAATTGGGTTATGTTTAAAATAGCAGGTATAAAAAATGTACGAACCGAGGTAAAGCAGAAAAGTAGTATTTCTATTCATCTAGAGTAAGACGATTTCATATCAGGTGGTCTCTACAGCTCAGCTGACTTATTTCCGCCGTTTGTGATTTGAATCGCACTGAGGTGTCAGCACCAATTCTTCAGTACTTTTTTTGACATACCAAGAACGATTTTTCAAATCGAATTGAGGTCAATCCACCTTATATAAATATGTCTTGACCTAGAGCGTTATTATACTCAATTTTTTTTTAATTTTTCGTAAAACAAAGACCCAATATGCAATACATGATTGCATACTTGCTTGGATAATCCAGCAGAATCTACTGATTCTCTTGTAGCAGGTCTGTAAGAAAGAGAGAGAGAGAGAGAGAGAGAGGGATAGTATTATACAAATGGTCTCCTACTTCAATGTATGTTCGCGATGTTATTCTTCGGAGCTCTCTTTTTTTCCATACAAAACTGTGCTTCTGTCAGGGTTCCAAGATTAATTCTGACTGATATCCCCAATTTTAAAATTTTGATCAATGAAATTCCCTAAAAAGTCATCTGTACTATCCCCAAAAATCCCCATTAAAAATAGTATTATTTCAATTTCAATTCATTTAATTACACTGTGTGTAATTTTTTATGTCATGGAAATATAACTATATACGTACACCACTACGTGATAAATGACCAAAAAAGAAGACCCGTGTCTCCCAGTTTTGCCCCAAGTCATGCACTTTATTTATGGGCCCCCAAAGATTTGGGGCCTCGGTGTCATTTTTACATTTTCTCAGGCCAATATGTTGTAAACCGTTCGGAATTTTGATTTACTCTCCGAGGCACAGTTGTAGCTATTATCATAAAGAACAAATATTGTGAACATATAAAATAAAAAAACCTTCATCCTCAAGCTCAAAATCGCAAAATTTTTTTTAAAAAAATTCAACTTTTTTTTACCTTTTTTCCTCTGTTCAGGTTTATAGATAGCAAACCGTTCAAAATTCAAGAACACGATCCAATACGAAAATCTCAATAAACAACTTTCTAAAACATATGAACTTCCTAGTAATGTTTCTTAACACCGTTTAGGAGAGCTTAGGTAGCCGCAAATGTGAAGAATTTCCAAACAAATGAAATTAAGAAATTGGGAAAATTTTCACTTTTGCGGCTACCTAAGCGCTACCTAAACGGCGTTAAGAATCATTGTTAGGAATGATTAATGGTTCCTAGTTAAGCTGATTACTAAAATCACAAAGATCAGAGTCCAAATCTTCTTTATCGTTGTTTGAAGAAATTTTTTAACACATACTTTTATAGTTAAACAATTTTACCATTTTTGGAGATGGATCCAAAGTGTCACAAAAAATTCCCTTATAATGTATATTAATTTTTTAACAGCGAGCAGCAATGCCAACTTGGTGCTTTTGGCACTATTTTTAGTGCTTTTTGAAGACTCAAATCGCCAAATTTTGAGCACTAAGTAGTGCTTTTAAGAAATTTCTATGTTTCTGAAAATTACTCTAATAAAAACTTGAAATATATATTTTTTCAGTGTAAAGCATACTTTTTGTCGTGTGATATATTTCATTAAAGATATTGGTACTATTGCCGAAATAGAGAGAGCTTAGAAAACATTAAACACTATTAAACATTATTTAACTTCACTCGTTTGGATCTTCACTCGTTTTTCACGTTCACGTGCTTTTCAGATCTCGAAGTTACCCTTTTTAGTGCTTTTTTAAATTTTGAGGTGCTTTTAGATCCAAAAAAAATTGGCATCACTGTCACAGATTCGAGCAATTCGTGCTGAATTTTGTTTCTATTTTTTCTATTGAGTTCAACGCAAGCGTTGCTCGTTGATACACAAAGTTAATTTAATACCAATGATTAGATTAAGTTAGGAAAGGTGGTGCTATAACGCATCTCCACTCGGGGACCCAGTTGGGCCCATTGTGATTCCCTTCTATTGCCCATTAAAAGTAATATTTAGCGCTCATTGAACCCAGAAGTGCTCCTATTATCCGTCATTAAGCCATTGAATTCTCATGATGAAGCCCTCCAGTTTACACTTACCGATATCACTAATGTTCTCATGGAAACGTCTTCTTAGTCATCTAAGCCTATGACGTCGCAGCCTCGGGCATTGTCAAATAATATGTTCGATGGTTTCTGGTTCCTCTTCATCCACGCACATCCTACAGAAATATCTGGAGTGCCATTTTCCTAAATGCTGGTCCTTGCTCTGAACGAGCAGTGACCAGTCAACGCGTCTATCACTACTCATGTCGTCTTCCTATTCATATATAGTAGCAGTTTGGATCGTAATGAGTCAAGTTTTTGCCACATAGCCCTCGAGACTTTACATTTCTCCCTACTTCACTATGAACGGTTTCTTCTGCTCTCCCCAATTACTGAGTTCCTTGTTGTAATGACCAAACGGCAATTTCACCGATTTGGCACACATTTCTTCATCTAACGCCGCTCATATTCTTGCCAGCTCATCGGCAATTTCATTTCCCTCAACTCTGCTGTGGCCAGAAATGCAACATAGTCTGACACTATATTTGTCCATAAGCAAGTTGAGGGGTCTCCTGCAGTCACTAACAAGTTTAGATTTGACATTGTGTCCCTTCAAAGCTTTTAGCGCTGCCTGGCTGTCGACGTATAAGGTTAACTTCTCAGCTACATTCCGTGGTCTTGAGGACCACCAAGATCACAGCTTGGAAAACGCTGCATTCATTCGGCAGTGTGAAAGAGCTACGAATGTTCGTTACCAAGATATAGACACCAGCCTCTGTGCCTTCTCCCATTTTTGATTTGTCTGTAAAGATCGCACTGTCCTCATATAGTTTATCGAATTTGACCAAATAGTCCCTATCTGGAATTACCAGTGAGGGTGTTATATGTGTGACCTGTTATCCCTGCCCTCATCAAACTTGCTTCTACGAGTCTAAGGAGACGTCTAGTCGACGTCCTCTATAGGGAAGTAGGTGAAGAATGAATTCCGAATTCCTTTTCATTATATTGGAAGTGGTATTAAGGATTTAGAGTGCCTTGAAGTTGTTTTTTTTATTTCTGCTTAGTACATACATACATACATAACTATGAGCATTACATAACTACATACTCATTTGTTTCATGAAATTTCTTTGTACATACCCTGTCGGAAATTACTTTAACTTTAAACTAGCTTTAATCTAACTATTTCGCAACTAGTACTGACTGACACTTGGATTACTTTTATGGCTCGATTATGGATGGCAACCGAACTTTGGTTGCGTTGCTAGTTGCCGAAATGGTATTACGGATGGCAATTGGCAACTAACAGCTGGTAATTTCAGTTGCCATATTGGCACCCACAAATTTGTAGTTGCTGCATAGTTTAAAAGAAAAAAAAAATGGAAAAATTAAACAGTAATTGCAATATTATTTTTATTTTTGAAATTCTTTTATACATATTAAAAAAAAATATGATCTACACATAAAAAGGAGTATGTTCACACTTATTTTGGGCAACAACATTTACTCACAGTAGAGGCGGTAATTCTAAAGGGTCGCCCAATAGAGTCAACTTTTGTACTACCATCTCTTCACCAATAATTAATTCCACTTAACTAATAATTTTTATGATCAGTAATGTTTTTAAAAACTTTTACTCACTAATTTTCTTTTTAGCACTTGTATTTCTTATATTTTAAATATTTGTTTATATTATTTTCAGTTGCCAATCCGTCATAATCGTATTTTCGATAACTTTTTGGCAACTGGAGGGAGTTGCCATACATAATACAAATTTTAAGTTCAGTTGCGTTGCTAGTTAAGTCGGCAACTGAAGTTCGGTTGCCATCCATAATCGAGCCATTAATTTAATTAACTATATTATCATTGCGATGTCCTAGGCGGTAGTCAATTTTCTCACTCTGCATTACTTTCAGCTAACTTAAAGTTGATTTTTTAAATCACCTGGTAGTCAGTAAATTAAACAAGATTTTCAGGGGTTCGAACATGTATCATCACACGTTGTGTACTCAACGCCCTATCACTCAGCTAAGGTACCATCTAAAATAACAACAGCAAAATGTTGATATAAAACTGAAATTAGTTTCAAAGTAGTTGAGAACAAATTTGTTGGTTCTCATCAAATTCGATTACGTACTCAAGTTAAGAATTAATTGTGAATTTGTTCTGGATGACTTTGCAGTTAGCTTTTAGTCGGTCTAAGAAAAGTTAACTATAAGTTAACTAGTTTTGTAGTCAACCACACATTCTCCGACAGGGTATAAACAAGCATATAATAAACAGATGTTCACATGTGTGTGTGTGTGTGTGTGTGTATTTCCTTAATAATGAATGAATCATATTCTTAAATGTATTCCCACCATGTGCTGCCATAGTTTCTGTTGCTGCTGAGTCATTGTTTGGTGGGTGTGATATAATTATTGTTTATTTTTTAAGCTTAAAATTTGGTAACACCAGGTAATAATAGTTTTTAAAGTATTCATGGTGGTTTAGTCAGAATCATGTAAAGAAAATGTTTATGAACTTTTATCTACAAACTCGTTTCAAATATTATTTATATAAAAATTAATGAAAATATATTGTATATCTTTTTCAAACAAACAGTGGACTAGAGTAGGTTAAAACATTAAAATTTAAATTTAATTTTAAATCGATTATCTGTCACACTGTAGGAGATAATCCATTACACTAGTGAGATTTTTTTTGGAGACTTTAAACTTAAATTGTGCATTTGAATGTTTGTCCCAAACAAAGCAAGACAAAAATGTTGTCTGAAGAGAAATCATGTGCAGTAAAAATATTAAATGGAATTAAAACAAAATATTGGTATATATGTATGTATGTATCGCAGTGTCTTTGAAACTTTTGTGATGTCGTCCGTTTCTGCAGAATGCATAAATGCAAACTATTACCGGGTGTTACCTTCTTTAGGAAAGGGATAGTATAGAGAAAATAGGTGGCGAAGAGGGGGCTAGTATACCCATGGTCGAACCAGAACCGTTTTGTGGACTCGGATTGGAAAAAATCTGCGAAGATATATCGACGGAGATCAAGAGTGATAGAAAATAACTCTGGCTCAATCTCCCTGAATTGAGGCATGCAAAGCTAATGATTGGAACGTATAACCAAAATCGTTTCAAAGCTTTCATGTGCCTGAGTAAAAACAATCTAAGAATGCTCAAAACACCTCAACAGATTTGGCATTGAGAGTAACAGCCTGTGCAGATTCTGTGATTACGAAGATGAAGCTCCAGAGCATATTCTGAAGGACTGTGAAGCGTTATGCAACAGAAGATATATACAGATGTGCAATAGCTTTCCGTGAGCACCTGCCATTACGGCCTTATATCACGGGTGCCAAAGCATCGGGTGCAGGTAAGACGCCAGACCATCGCCCCCATGCACCCTTTTAGAATGAACCTAAGGCCCACTCCTCAAGGCACATAGGTTGCAATCTTTGATATAGTTATCCCTGTACTATATTCAATTACCTTGCTGAGGTAATTTGAGCTATCTAAACTCTGCTGCTATGTCCGTGCCCATAGCAGCTTCAGTTGAATGGCAACAGCACCTAGAATAGTGTATGGCTGACCGCGTCAGACCAACCACTAGTATTGATTTCACACTGGGAAGCCAAGACTATTCTCCCAGCGATTTTGGTAGCAACCGCAGCCACCACGATAATTCTCCGGCTTCCACGCTAAGGTGTTGTGTATACACCCATAGCGAGGTAGCCAAGAGAATTCCTCAACCATTGCCGACACAGCTCAACCACTCATCCGAGATGAACCCATGCCTGTGTCGCCAAAAATCCAGTGCCTACTCCACACATACCAAAATCATCCCTTAAACCCTGTGGGGTAGGACGAACTCTGCATTTTAGCAAAAATCCTGACGACCGCTACATGCACTCAAAACTTCAAAGCAGCTCGACTGTCGGGGCAACCGGCACCCGTGGCACCAGAAGTAGCCTCTGGTCAGACCTCGAAGTTCCACCACAAGGGCTTCACCTCTATCGTCTTTTGAACTCAGGGGCAGTTCTAAGTGACGCTGCACCTAACTGACATCAACAGGAACCTGTCTTCCTTTTATAAATATGTGCACATCCTTTGCTCTGTTGCAAGAGATCGGGTAGTAACACATAAGTTCTATGGGTAATGTACCAAACGTACGTCAATGGAAAAAGCCACATCACCCCAGCTGGGGCCCCGGGGTTGGCACACCCGTAGTTAAAAATAGACTTCCCTGGGGGAGAAGATATAGACAATTGGGCAAGCACCTATTGGAGGATTGGGAACTGCCAACTCTAGACCCACTGGCAATCCTGAGATTCATCAGGAGAGTAGGTCTAGCACCCTGCCAGGTGCTCTATCAGGGGATACAATAGATCTACTTTGGTCGCAATGTCCTGTGTTTCCCGTTTGATTTAATTCATTCATTTATAGGTGGCGAAGGAAGAGATAAAAAAGCTTCATTCTCTTACAACTCTGCAATTTATTTTAAATAATGCAGTGTTGCAGCTCCTCTGGTGCTATTATTACTATTATTATTATTATTATTATTATTATTATTATTATTATTATTATTATTATTTTATTTTTAATTTTACTGCGCCGATGATTTTGCTGCACAATACCCTCGAAGGAAGGCGTTCTGATGTTACATTAGGATTAGTATCCGCTGACGCCGGTGCAGTTCAGTGACCATTGTACGAGTATATGCCTTAATCACTTGAACTTTCCTACATTTACTGATACAAAGGGACACTAATGCACATCAGAAAAATACGTGGTGTTGTTATTTAATGACTGTTGGAGACCGTTTTAATATATAACCACTATACTCTTCAGAACCACTACTAGATCCAGGGATAACTCGTATCAGATAAACATCTGACCGCATGAGGTCACCTTTACAAATCTTTGATGCCTCCAATAGGTCGGCTAGTATACGTCTTCCCAAAAATTTTGTGTCGCATAGTGTTCATTACTGGGCACTCACCGATAAATTGTTTCTTCTTTATACTGTACTTGATAGCTGCCGCAGAATGTGTTATGGGAGAAGGCCTAGCCTAGTAGCATGTTTTCCAGTGGTCTATCCATATATTGACCAACCGCGAGATGATTTTTCAATTTTTTTTTGTGGTATAGTGTGGTTTAATGGAAGGTAACTGCAACAATAGGAAAGAGCTGATATTGTTATGTCAAAAGTAATAAAAATGATTATAGAGATGTAATGAAACGTAACCTACTTTTCACATAAAAATGTCGATCAGTTGTTTCCTACCGTTGTAGTTACATTCCACTACAGTCGGCTAACTGAGCCTTAATTCGAAAATAGCGCTCGTTGTGCTGTACTTTCTGAAGATATTGGCTGTGATTGACAACGCATTAGAGGCGGGTAGGTCACCTGCCCACTCATGCTCGATGAAGTTACTATTTGCAAGAGTCCAGGGGGCGAATTACGGCACTCGTTATCGAACGAAATTACGAAATGTTTCCATATGAACTCCATTGAAATATTTCGTAATTTCGTTCGATAACGAGTGCCATAATTCGCCCCCAGATTAAAGTGATGCCGGTCTGACGAAAATTAAAACCTGGTTTTACTTATACAACGTGAAGAAAGAAGTGCTTGGAAATCAAGTTATTATATATATATACGAGTATGTATAAAAAATACACAAACGCATTATAAGCTAAACTCAGCAGATGGCTTTCACTCATATATTTTCTCTTTCCAGAGGTCTATGAAAATATTTTCATTGTTTTCCCACCAAAAAAAAATTCTTTTTCTCCGCAATTTTTTTTTATTATTGCTGCGCTTGCATCAATTTTTAAGTTGAAAATCTTTCAATCGGGATCTATTTTTATTAACTGGCATAAACATTATCAGCTGCTTCCGGTAATTTTTAACTTGGCAGTACTAAATTTAGCACAGCGAAAACAAGGTTGCCAATTCAAAAAAAAAGGTGTTAAGTTGGATTTAACAAAATTATATTGTGTGGTAAAACCAGGTTTTAACAGTTGGTTTTAACATTAAAACCAACTTTTATTAAAACTATGTTAGTGAGTACTATTTTCTTTGTTGTTTATTTCCACCAACAGAATTGCGGAAGTGCAACTAAAGTTTAAATACTCGTACATACATATTCGTATAAACCGTGTTTTCTATTGAGTTTAAAACATACTTGAGTTTTGCCATCATCGTTTGTTGTGCTGAAGGGTGCTTAAGGTTTGGCGAAAATAGCTTTTGATTGTTTATATTATTAATTTAAATGTTACGAGAACCTTCCTTCTCCCTTAATTTTTTTTGGCACGTGTTGGATTTTATTTTCCCAAATTATTAATTGAGGTGATACACATAAATACATATATATATATATGTATATGTATTATGTATGTATGTGTGCTGTCTGCAATTTAAGCTGGCAAAAAAGTTTGTTCCCAAATCAATTTTCAAATCCATCAGCAGCAAAGTCTTTCACTTAATCGCTAAAATGTGAAACAAACTACATCAAATATTTTTGTTTAAATATTTAAGTGTTAGGTGGCAGCGATAAATTAAATCAAATTTCAACTGTAAAATAAGAGGTACAAATAAGTACTCGTAAATTGAAGAAAATAAAGTGCATGAAGAGGAAAAAAAAGAAGAAATCGTTAACGGCCACAACAAAAAAAATAAAAATAATAATAAAAAGACCAGCAACTAACTGTTCGTACAATATTGCGCCAACCAACAATGAGGGGCCATCATTTGCTTCATTTTGAATGAACCCAGAGCAATGAACCCATAAAATACTGACTGCTACACTATTACGGGTAAATAATGCAACTGCGAGTACAAAGTGTACGAGTGCACGAGTTGTTGTTTGCAGTAGTACTCGTACTAGGAACGAGGAGCATTAATGCTGAGCAAGTGCATTGTTGTTGTGCTAGCGAAGACCATATATTATTGTATTGTATCTACAAATGCATGTATGTTATATGTTGTATGCATTATACTTGCTGCTTGCTATGTGTACTAGAACTTATTGCAAGAAGAAATACGAGTTCGAAATTGAAAATAATTATTCTATTCAGCAAATTCAGTAATAAGAACAATGCCGAATAGGAACTTATACTGAATAGTACCTATAATAAGTATGTATTTATTAGATTTTATTTTCTTTTTATTTACTTATTGTTTTTTCTCTCCTAATCCGAAATAGTGAGCCCATACTATTTGAACAATAATTTAAACTCTATTGATTTCAACAAATACTAGAACATAATTATGAAATAAAAGTTTTTAACACAAATTTTATAAAAAGCAAAATTGGTTAGACAAGGAAGAAAAACCTTCCTAAAAAAGTGTCATTGGCCTACAAACAGATCTACATAAATGTTATATGTATTTAGACTGCCATAGATCCCTTTGTTCAGAGTCGCTGGCCCTCCATTTTTTTTGATTTGATATTAAATTTAGTTTTTTTCTCTTATTAGCTAACAGGAAAATTAATTTAATCTCACATTAATTGAGTTTGATGTTTTTGTAGTTTTAAACTTCGTTTTTGCATGTAGTATTACCATACATGAGAAACAAAACAGTGGCAACATTTTCCGTGCAAAATTCATAATGTTATTAACACACTCTGTTTTTTGTGGGAAGAAGAAGAATCTGCCTAATTTTATTGTTTACAAGCAGTGTTGCCATATTTATTTTTCAAAAATCGTTAAGTCGAGCAAAAAAATCTTTTTTTGTTAACAAAAATCTTTGTTATTTTATTGAATGAAAATGAGTTAAAATTTATTTTGTTTCCTGTGAACTATTAAAAGTAAAGCCAAATAACACAAAATATTTACTGTATAGAATGTGTGTAAGATCTTTATGAATCAAATCTGAAAATTTGTAAGTAGTTTAGTCAAGAAAAAATACCTCAATAATATATTAAAAGTACCAAAACTAAAATGTTTACAAATCTTATTTTAAGATAAGAAATCTTTTTTTGTCGTTTTAACATGTCTAAAAACTTCAAAATAAGATAAATCTTCACGTATGGTAACACTGTTTACAAGTAAAATATTGTGCGTGTTGAAAGGAAATATATAAATAATATAAAATATAAGTAAAATGTGCCCTTAATTAAAGTGGTCTAAGTCATATATTTATCTGTTCGAGATATTGAGTAGATTACATTTGAACAAATTAAAAATATTTTTATATTATGCAACATTTTAATTTAGACTTGTAGTAGTCCCGGTTAATATGAATTTATTTAATATTTATTAAATATTTATTGATTTAAGATTCATTTAATATTTCGAAGCAAAAATGAATATGAGTTAGACCACTTGCATAATTAAGAGCACATATGTACATATGTGACGCGCAAAATAGAAAGGAACCTACGGGTAAAAACCGGTTTTGTTCAGGAGAGCCATTTTAAAGATTTAAATAGGTGTACCTTTGGTGTACCATCACATCATAAAACGCGCATATCTCTGGGAGGGAACACTTTTGGGACATGGGATCGGTCTCATTCGATGCTCAAATGTTGTCCACATCAAAAAAAAAAAAAGTGAAAATTGATTTGTTTTTACCCTTAGGTCCCTTTCTCTATGCGCTGTTACATATGTATGTACTCGTATATGTGACACGGAAAGTTAAAAGCGACCTATGCTCAGAAAATAAGTTCGAGAAAACCAACTTTGAAGTTAAGAAGTTGATTTTAATACACCTGAACGCTTTTATGGCTTGAAATTCGTTACTCTAGGCGATTTTCGTCGGAATTTTCCTTATCTATCGTTTCAAAATCGCGGTTTTTATGTTTCGAAATTCTATTTACCGGTAAAATGTGCTCAGAAAATGAGTTGAAAAAACTGGAAAACTGTATTTGTGTGAAAATGATAACAATTCGGAACATATCTATTACAGTAATTTTGACTTAGCTGCACAATCAACAATTTTGGACTTTAGTTTTATGCACATACATGGTTGCATATTTATGTATTTTTTAAATCTGTGCAGCTAACTTAAATTTTTTATATGAGAATAATTTAAAACTGCGAAAAAATATGTTAAATGCGCAGGTATACAAAGTGCACTTAAAAAAGGATTTTGAACAATAATTACAGAAAAAATATATTTTGTGCAGTTAAGTCAATGTGCAGCTAACATTGATTTTTTGTATGAAAATATTTTAAAATTACCAAAATTTTAGGGCACTTATCTTAAATGTGCAGGTATAGAAAGTGCACTTAAAAAACGAATTTGTATGGGATTTTAAAGAAAAGTGACAGAAATGTATCATTTTAGGCAGTTAAGTCCAAAGTGCACTTAAACAAAAGGCAGCTAAATCAAATCTACTGTATTTAAGTTTAAATTTTTTTTTATCTATTATTACTATCCATCTTAAATTTTTCAAAGCTATACCGATAAATTAAAAAAACAAAAAATCCGACTTTAAATTCATAATCAGCGACAGCAAAAACCTTTGAGCAAGGATTTTAAAATAAATCTGAGCAATATACAAAAAAAAACTCATCTACCATATTGCAAAATTTAAATTGAAAAATAAATGGAAATTAAAAATATTTGACTTGCTGGGCAGCTGCCAAATCATAAAACAATAAATACATCAAGACTATTGTGTCGTTCGTTAGGGTAAATAGTAATATGTACAATCTTAGATTCCAAAATTTTTATTAATCCACTTCAATTAATTTCTTATTTAATACAATTAAATATAAGCGACAAATAAAAAAAGGTGTAACGAATAATGATCGAGAGCGGTTGGGTTAGGTTGCCAGAATAACTGGAATGTTGAGACGTTGCCAGATTATTTGATAGCGATGAACAATGTTGTTAACAGTTATTTAGCAGTTAAATGTACACAACAAACACGTCATCAAATAATTTCTGTTTTTCATTAACAAATAATAAACTAGCTCAGATTTTATTTTTATTAATACATATATGTATGTAACTGTAGCTTTATTTATATTTTTTTATTATATTTTTTTTGTTGGTTTTAAAGCTAAACTCTCAAAGTTATAACTTATTTGTAATTTAATCTACTTTACAATATAAACTTGTGGTTTCAAAGTGTGAATTGTATTCGTGTTCATATAATAAGGCAAAAAAAAATATGCATTGAAATGGAAACTGACAGCCAAAGTGTAATAAATCTATGAAATAACTATTAAAGGCACAAGTGAATTTAATAATTGAGTAGAGAAACCGCAAATATTAATAGAAATATGTAGTCATGTGGTTAATTAATTTATATCGGTTTCAAATATTATATATTTTTTCGTAATTCAGGGAAAAATAACGTAAACTTTTATAAGCAAGGAAAGCAGAAATTTACAGATGTATATTTTTTATGCGATGAAAACAATACAACTGATAAAAAGTTGGTAAAACTCTTTAAAAGTGTGTGTAATTTAATTTGAAATAGATTGAAACAAGATTTTTTTGAATAGCTAAAAAAATCAATGGGACATATTTCACAAATATATATATTTCAAAAATTTAAATAAATTTGTTCTATATTCGTGTTTAGCCACACTCAAATTATTTTATAATACATACATATGGTGCCATAATCGCCAAAGAAGCGACATAATTTTCGAACTTAATTTTTTGAACAAAATCGCTTTGCAAAACGTATTTAATTTGCCACCGAAAATTTGTCATATATTATATTGTAATGTAATATATGTATAATATAAGATGTTTTGTTTAAGCTTAAATTTTTTTAAAAAGCCGCATAAAGAAATGTGAAGTTGTAGCATAGAATCTCTTTTTGAAGAAGCATAACTAAAATTTTACGAATGATAATTTAGAATATTTATGTATGGCAACATTGTTTGCTACAATTTCTATTAAAAATTTTAATATTCACTAATAATAACAGTTTTATGTTTTTAATTTAAGTTGTTATAATTACGTGTTTTTTTGTAAAAAATAAGGAGAATGAATATGCACGTAAATTCTGCAATTTAATTCTTATATTAAGTTCATTATCAAGTTCAGTGCAGAATACATAATTAAAAATTAGAATTGCATCCCTCATACAATCGAAGTGTGTTTTCTTGCTATATCTTGTTTTTTTTTTTGCTTTTGTTCAACTAATTTTACTTTGTTGGTGGTCTTAATTATAGAAATACAAGATTCGACAATTTTGTATGAGTCTACTACAAATGAGTGGGAGGCCGTGGCGTATACAAAAGAGTATGTGCCACAAAAGGAGAGGAAACACTGATTGCAACAAGGCGTTCGTGAATGTGTACAGAAACAAAAGACGGACGCAATAAGATATTCTTTAATAATTTTTTTCTGAAATAAAACAGATCAATTGCTTATGTTTTTCATTAAAGCAGCGTTTCTCAACAATTTATGATGCAGGCAGCAGCCCTTATGAAGCACTTTATAAACCATACATACATACATATGTACATATTTTATTCATAATTTTATTTTTATTTTCAAAAGCTTCAAACGGACTGCCTTTATTTGAACAACGTTTTTTTTTTCCAACAATTTCCACTGTAATTAGTTACTGCTGAGTACAGCACATACATATCTATCATCAGTCAATTAACGAAATACGCACAAATGTACAAACATAATAAATAAAACATAAATTAAAATAAATATAAACAACATTAACATTTGAAAGCCTTAAACATTAACACCTGACTGACGTGGTTGTTGCTTTGTTGTCTAAACAATCCCACCACCCGCTACAATTGTTTTGCGGTAGAACTATGCTGGTTTTGGTACTAGGTATTTACATACCAAACATACTTGTTTATATACACACATGCATACATACATAGTATATATTCCTACTGTGGCTTTAACATTAATAACTTTAATGTTGGCTATTTTTGGAGAGGAAGCGATATATCACGTGCCCAATTCCTGACACATTTGTGTTGCGTTTAGTCGTTTTATGTTAACAATAAAATGGCCATATGCATTAAAATCGCTCGTTTAGTTTAATTTTGTATATGCTATGCTATGTATGTATGTAGTACATGCAACGGGTGTGCTTTTCTTAGGTGGAAATAAAATAAAATTAAATACAGGCAATTTCTATTTTAAAATAATCTAGCAACTCTGATGATATTTCTTCTCCAAAATTTTGCAAAATAATGTAAACGCGCTTCATGGAACGCGTTTACATTTACATGAAGATTTTTTTATCACAAGTCAGGGGACTTTATGATATTAATTTGATAAATACTTTTTATTTGTTTATTTGCAGCAGTGTTGTCATAAAGGAACTAATTGTTAGTTTTGGAAATGTAGAATTAATATGTACTTTTTTTAATTTATCACCAAAATAAAAAAAAAATTCTTTTCTCTTCTTACTTTATTTGTTTCTAATTTTTATACTATAACACAAAAACTCACGCCTACCGGCCATCAACAACGTTTTGTCTGGGCTAATTGGGTGCTTGAAATGCCTCAAACTGATCGGAAATTTAAGCGATAAATCATTTTGAGTGTTGAAACCCATTTTCAGCTCGCGAAGGCTAAGCTAACAAGCACGGTTGTCACATTTGGGGCTCTAAAAACCCAAAAATTATTGTTGAAAAGCCTCTTCAACCTCAACGTGTGGCTGCTTCGTGTGGTTTCTAGTCTGGCGATGTCATTACATTACTTTACATTTTCGAAAATTAAGCAGGAGTTACTGTTACAGTAAATACATTGCGCTATCGAACGATGATCAATGTATTTCAGCCTTATTCTGATGAACATCTCCCCGGGAGTTTATTCCCTATTCATTGTTCCCTCCATTTTAAAAAGACATTTGCAAGCTTTCAGTTAAAATAAGAGAATTGGCAACAAAACGGCTGACTTCGAAAATTTTAAAGCTTTTAGTTTAATCTGTTTAGGATAGGAGGATTTTATTTTTAGAAAAAAATTTGTTCCGTAAGAATTATTTCTCGGGGAATATTTAGAATTGGGCTATTCGTATGGTTAGAATGGGAAGAGGAAGGCGGTCAGTAATGGTTCCATCTATTTTTTGCATGAAAAGTTTCCTGAGGGTGTGATCACAACTGGCCGATCACCGAGATCTTGTGACATAACACAAGTCGTGACTTTACGGGCTTTACCCGTATAATATTCAATTGACTGAGGACCTGAAGGGCTCTGCAGCAGTTAGAAATTGAGCCCAAAAATCATCTTCAGGGATGAGACCCGTTTCTGGATAAAAGGATACGTGAATAAACAAAATTTTTGAATTTTGTTATCCTCATGAGATTCTAGAGAGTCCAATGCATTCCGAAAAAAACACTGTTTGGTGTGGATTTTTAGCTGGCGACGTCATCAGTCCATATTGAGAACGATGTTGGGCAGTTCGTCACCGTTAACGGCGAGCCTTGTAGGTCGATGATTACCAACTTATTTAAGCCACAATTTAATGACGTGAATATCAACGACATATAGATGGCGCTACGTGCCAAACAGCTGATCGAAATTACTCACTAGCGATTTGATGACCTATATCTTAATTCAGTAACTTTTACTACGATAATCGTATCGCTATAATATATATAAGGAATATTTATCGACATTTTGCTATCCTTTAACATATTTTAACGAAGTAAACTCAAATTCATTAACTTTTGCTTTAATTCTTCTTTGCGCTTTTCACTTATTTTGACATTTCGTAGGCAGAGGTGCTACATGATATATAGAATTAAATGGTGAGTAAAACACAGATGTATACTATCTTTAAAAAGAAACTACAGAATCATATTATATTTACGGCAAACGAATAAATATATCGATAAATATTAAAATTTTCGGCTCGCAGAAAAGTTACTGAATCCAGCTAATGGTCATCTAACCAAAGAGATAATAAAATGTAACCAAATTAGACTTTTTCTTGTGTTGTTTTCTTAAGTGGCGGGTCTATTCGAATAAGCGGCCCTCAAAGCCAACATAACCCATGTCATCGGTCAATTTCAGCCAGATTTAAGCGCCAGAATCAAAGAAAATCGGACATTTAGTGAAGCCGCGTATCATGTTCTATACATAATGGCAACGATAGCCCTTTGAAGCAAATAAAAAAATACCGGTGATATCTCGCACGCACTTTGCTGCTTTATTTGAATTTAAAGATAAGTTTGGTTAAGTTGAAAAGTAGAGCAATCAGTGTTGACCTTACGGATTAATTTTATAATCTTAGGGCATGTACAACTCATCTCAAAACTGTGAATCGTGCTATATACAGTGCTGTCATATACGTTTGAGGAAAAAACTGCACATACCGAACAAAAAAATTAGTTTTCCAGAAGAAAAATCTGCCCAGTTAGTGTGATCATTGTAAGCTTAATCGTAGAAAATTCACAAAATGAAAATTGTGTGTATAGAAAACCAAAAGGAAAATGTCAAAATGTTTAAATTTTTTATGGGTTTTTCATAAAAATTTTTCAACAAAGAAACGCATTGGAATTCATACGTTGCTTTGCCTTTCATAATTTTTGAAACTGTTATGAAAAACATATATTAATTTTAATTTAAAACCTCTAAATGAGCTTGTCATCACTGATATGACATAAAAAGAATAAAAAAAAAACTAAAAACTGGCAACTTTAAAGGTGGAACTACATACCACGCGTTACGCGGCAACGCTTTTCTGGCTTGTTAAACGTTCAACGCTACACAAATGGAAGGTTACACAACACGCTTTTGAAGCTTTTTTAGTTGTAAAATTTAAAGCCTTTGCTGGCTATTTTTTTGTCTTGCATTTACGTTGTATTTTTCTTTAAACATTTAATGCATTTTTGTATCCATTGTTTAATAAAAAAAATGAATTTCTAATCATGTTTGTGTATGTTAGTTTATGAATATGGCAACACTAGCTGTCATTTTGTATACAACGCGTGAAAGTTGAAGAATGTTCAACTTTTGGCGAGGTACGCGCGTCGCGAAATTCTCTATGTAACTTGCCTTATGAAAACACACTACTTCAACTTTTTTGACAGACGCGTGTATCGCATTAGCGCATTGAACGCGTATTATGTACTTCCACCTTAAAGAAGAACTTATTTTTTGAAAGAACAAAACTGCACGACTGCTCAGCTGTTCAAAAAAATGCGAAAACAGATAAATCTGAAAATTTGGCAACACTGATCTCGTACGTAAATTCTTCTATTACTGTATCTAAACATATTTAGATTTAATGGTGTTTTCTATTCTAAAAGAAATGTGTAACATATATGTTACATGTGATTTGGCAACATTTTTAAATGCTCACCTGATTTTTAAGATGTGTTGCATATTTTACGTTTACAAAAGAACAATTTTCCAACAAGTTTCGGCATAAAACAATCGCGAACTAGAAAATGATTTATTTTTTTTACAGACAATAACAAAAACAGCTGTTAATATAATGCTGCACTCATGCCCCTTTAATGAAAATGAGTGTTGAACATGTAGCATTTTTCTTCTTTTTAAGGGTAACATCATGGGAAAAGAACGCGTTCAATTTTTAAAATAATACATACTTTTCAGAAAAGAACACAAAGAAATGTAAAAGGCAACATAGATGCAGCATATTGCTCAGAAAAGAAAACGCCATAAGATTTGAATACTTATTGTTAGTTCATTTTTGAAGATACAATAAATAAATATATGTAAAAAAATAAAAAATTACTGTATCTAAGGAAGAACAAGAAGCTCTTTTCAGATATCTGGCCGTCGCACACAGGGACAAATGGAAAATTTAGTGCGACAAAATTATTTACTTCACATGGACTCAATAAATTTTAATAATGTTTTTAGAGTCGTTGATTACGAATATGATGTCAGTTTTTAAAAATTTAAAATTGCGGATCCAATATGGAGAACAATTTTTGAAAAATTTATCGAATTAGCTTTAAACTCATTACACGGGGTTTTTTGATGTCGCTGATGACAAATCTTTTTTGAAAAATTCAAAATGGCGGATCCAATATGGCGTAAAAAACTTATCGAATTCGCTTAAAACTTATTGCACGGGAATTAGGTGTACTACCTGAGGAAAATATACTCTATTTATTGAAGGGGGAAACGGGGGACCACCACTTGACTTTTTATACTTTTTAATAGTTGTGATATATAACGTATAAGGAAAAATCGTGGAACTGTTTGGAACTTTTTTTTATAGATCTAGATATAGTAAATTTTTCAATATATTTAATAATAAAACAAGTAAGAGTGCTATATTCGGCTGTGCCGAATCTTATATACCCTTTACCAAAGTGCTTTTATGTAGTATAGAGATACATACATAAGCACATACATAAAGTATAAACAAAAAGAAAAAAATAATTTGACCTAGTTACTTTTATGTATAAAAAAAATTAATTTTCAAACCCTAAAATCATAATTTTAGATTTTTCTGATTCCAATCTAGTAGTTCTTAAAAACAATTTAGAAAGTGTGTTTAGTGAAAAAAGAAAATTCAAAAAAATGTTTTATTTATTTACTTTAATATCCAGAAAAAAAAGTTTAAAGTTTCCAGCTCTGGAGCTGTGGTTTTTATTTTTATAGTTTTCTACAAAAAACTTTTATTTCCAAAACGTAAAATATATATAATTTATAACGGCAAAGATAAAAATTAATTAGACTTAGTTACTTTTATATATCACAAAAAGTGTAACTTTTCCAACCCTGAAATCACCCTTTTGATTTTTCTGATTTCTTGCACCAATATTTTTCTTTTATGAAAATAAGATATGTTTAATTTATAAAGAAAGGGAAAAATTTGTTTTAGTAAGTTACTTTTGTATAAGAAAAAAAGTTAAAGTTTTCCAACCCTGGAAACGTCTGTATAATTTTTTTTATTTTTTTAATTAAAAATACCAATTTTATTCATACTGAAGTATAAAATAAGTTTATTTAATAAAAAATTATTAAAAACTAGTTTTCGGTAGTTATTTTGTATGGCAAAATGAAGTTTAAGTCTCCCAGCTCTGAAACCGTCTGCTCGATTTTGCTCATTTTCAATACCAATCTTATTTCAACCATTTCTGACCCCCCAAGTCCAAGAACGAAGTCTCTAGCTTTTCTAGGAGCTTCGGAAAACCGATTTCACGTACAGACAGACGGACAGACGGACAGACTGACATCGCTTATTCGTCTTCCCTATGCATAAGGATCCAGAATATATATACTTTATGGCTCGCTTATTAATATTCTAGAAATTACAAACGGAATGACAAACCTATATATACCCTTTTACCATTTTTTTATATCTACACTACGTATAATTATTGTTTTAAATGCGTTAAAAAAAATAAATACTTATAGGTTGATTGCGTACTGGTATATAGAACATATTAAGTGCAATAGTGGTTACATTTAACAAAATAAAAAATTCAATTTTTGTCGTCCTAATTCGGTCATTTGTCCCTGTGCGCGTCGGCTAAAGAAACGTTACTCTGCCTGCTCTTGCAGTAACCACATAAGAATAAAGAAAAATATTTTAATTTTTCTCTTAATCTCAACTAAAACTCTAGTTAACAAATTTGATTTCATTTTATATATATGTACATAGAACTGATTGTTCGTTGTTAATTTAAAATGTTCATTTATCTATAATTTGCATAAATTACAACAAACTCATTTGGAGGCACTCCCTAAATATTTTGTATCAACATTTGATAAATAGTACTTGCATATACTCGTAAATTAAAATAAACGAATTACAAGAGATAATTCAGGTCGAGGAACAAAGAAAGTGTGTGCACAACCATCCATCCATGCATCCATGTGCTTTGATTTCAAGTTCATACCTTCAACTTCATTTTGAGGCAACATGTTATTGTTGCTGACATTTGGTAAAAAAGCAAAGAAACACAAAAAGAAAAAATTTTAAATGAAAAACATTGATTTAAGTAAGTACGAGTACAAATAGGAGTACGGTATATTTGAAATGGTTGCTTTTGAACAACTTTTTTTTTTTTTGTTTTAAAGCAATATCACGAGAAACAGCCATACATACTGCTGCATTGCTTCCTTGGGCTGATATGCAGCTGCAAAAATGTAAAAAAGTGCAACACGTGTGCTTCTTGCGTGCAATGCATGAGCTGCCTCTGTTGTGTCATTGTGCCATAAATGGATGTGCAACAACGGATAGTACATACAAAATTCGGTAAGCGGCATTAATTTGTACTCGTACCAGTGCTGGGTCACATACATATAAACAAATGTGTGTTTGTGTGTACATTAGGGGGATAATTATTTGCATAGCACTGCTTTATTTTTACAAATGTAATTTATATTTTATTTAAAATTAATTGCGATATCAATAGTTGCAGTAAATTATATAAAATATATCCGATAAAGGCGTTACATCTTCAAGGTTGAATAAAATATAACGGACAAAGAAACTTTCTATCCATTACTAATATTAAGAACAAAAACAAATTTTCTTATTTTATTGTTTTTTTTTAATACAAGTTTCTGGTCGACATCGTGGGCCAGGCCCTAAATTTTTCTTTCTATCCCGTTAGCTGTAAAGTGATATAAGTGAAATTCTACTATTATACCCCTTTTAGACACGGAAAGTTTAATTTGCAAAGTCTTAATTCAGCTGGGAGAAAGACAGAAAGAGATAGTATTTCTCCCTCCGTTTTTCACCCAGCTGAATTAAGACTTTGTAAAGTAAACCTTCCGTATGTAAAAGGGGTGTTACCTTGTTTATAAGCATTTCTAAGTCGCAATTCGCAAACGTCAACTTTTGTTGATCAACTCTTAATTCAGAAGAAGGAAATACACATATCTCGTTTTTTCTACTAGCTGAATTAAAAATGAATCAACAAAAAACACTTATTTGCAAATAATTTGCTCGCGTTTATATAGAAAAATAGCATTTATAAATATTCTTATGTATTCGAGATCTTAGGCTGCAAAAATATAGTAATTTGGTAACACTCATAGGGAAATAAGTATGCTAAGTGGCATCATTGCTGTGCCAGGTTACTCTGAGGCGGAAGTTACTGCATTATCGGCCTAGCAAAAGGCAGTGTACCAGATCATAAATAATATTACTAAAACAATAATAACAAAAAACCCGTCAGACATTTATTATTTATTTAACTGAATAATAATTATTATTTTTTTATTAACCATATGCTGTAACGAATAGAATCTTTAATGTGAAAAATATACAGCCAAATTATGGTACTCGATATAGAACGAAATTTGGAAAATATTTCAATAGAGTTTGTATAGACATTTTTTTTAATTTGGACTAAAATGTCTTTTAGCAGTGGAATACCCTGGTTCTGTGGCTCAGTGTCTACACTGTTATAGAAGCAGAATAAGCTAAAGAGTAATAATACAAATAATGTATTCGAAATGCAAGAGGTGCGGTCAAATCGCATGCAATTCATATATTTATGTACATTGCTCGAAAGCGAGGACTATTCCCCATATTTCAGAACTGTGAAAACCAGTATATCAAATCAATGAACGAAAACAGAAATTTTTCTTTCATTTTCAAATGAAGAACACGTCACAATCCAAAGATCCGCGAATAAACCGTGCGCTAATACATAAAAACTTGGGTCCACAGAACGCATTCCTTGCTTTTCGTGTGACTTACGTTGTGTGGTGTATCACATACTACGTTTGTACGGATTATTTGCAAATAAAACTGTAGATTTTTGCCATATTATTATTTCATTGCAAATTACAAGCACCCCTTTTACACGGAAAGTTTACTTTGGCAAAGTCTTAATTCAGCTGTGTGAAAGATAGAGGTAAAAATACTTTCTCTTTCTGTCTTTCTCCCAGTTGAATTAAGACTTTGCAAAGTAAACTTTTTGTGTGTAAAAGGGGTATAACTAACGAAATATCCCTTTTCCACTTTGCAAAGCCTTAATTCAGCTGGGAGAATGACAGAAATACACTGTACTACTACCTCTGTCTTTCACACAGCTGAATACAGATTTTGCAAAGTAAGCTTTGCGTGTGGAAAAGGGATAACACCTTTTTACGATTAACGTACTAGTTGCAAATAAACTGCTTGAGGGTGCCACCCTTACAAATGTTTGCTAATAAAATAAAAACAATAAATATATAAATATTGCACGAAAACATTTACGATATTTATACGGTCGACTTATTCGCAAATAAAATAGAGAATTTTACCGGATAAACGGCGAATTAATTTTTTAGAAGTGCTACCAAGTTTGTGTAATTTATTTGAAAATAGTTTGAGTTAATTTATTTGAAAATAGTGCGCGTATAAACGTAAGACGTAAGAGTAATAATTATTTTTTGTTTACATTTTTTCATATGAATAGTTATTTTCAACTCCAAAAATTATAAATTTTTTTATGAAACAAAAACAAAATAGCTGAATTTAAACAAAACATAATAAAAACGTAATAAAATAAATTTTTTAATTTTCATAAAGGCCCAGTCACATGGAATCCTTCATACGCTATATATCACCACTGACAGCTAACTTGAAATACAGGTTTTCCAATAAGTTCTGTCATATTCAGTATGTCTTCTTCAACGCGAAGTATAAATTTTAAGCAACTACTTATCTTTTAAGGTACGTTGAATAGTTTGACATCTATTAGTTGGTTTTTTTTGGTACGTTTTGTGTCAGCAAAAATTAAATAAAATAAAAAAAAAACATAAAAAGTTTAATAAATAAAATGGAGAACAAACCTATTGAAGCTGCTGTAATGTTTCCATCAAATCAATACATAAGAAAAAATATACCTGCAATAAAAAACTTTAGTTGAAAATCAAACCACAAATCAATTAAAAGTGCATTTAAGTCAATTAAACTTTTGTTTGCAAATTTAATTAGCTACAAAGTTTAAAATGCAATTGAGTCAGCATTTTTAATTGATTTTTGGTTTTATTTTCAATTAAAGTGGTTTATTGCAGGTTTATTTTTTTCTATGTACTCATTGTGTCAACTTTCTTCGTTGTTGCGTTTATGTATGTCAGTTGAAAAACGTGACGTATAAAGTACGAAGAATTCTATATTCCTCGGCCTTAATTTATAAAATTTAGCTTCAAATACTTTATGTATGATTTTGGAACAGCGATTGCATTTTTTTATGCGTATTGGTTTGACGTTTCGCTTTACATACACAAAAAATGTGTGTCAATTCTTACGTTGCTTAAAATAAAAAATGACATTCGCCATCTATAAACCCAAATGGTAAAATCGTTGACGATATTAGACGTCATTGTGTTCTATAAACACAACGTTAATATTTCTTCTTGTCTACTAATCCTTCTAATACCTTAACTATAGAAAAAAATTTAATATCTTGATGGCTTTTTTCTCCCAAATTCATGATTTTAATTTGATATGCATGCGACATATGGTATTGTACTTCTCTGACCAATATTTTCAATAGAAAATATTGAGCCGTTTGTTAATCAATCGCACTCTCGATGACTTTTGAATGCATTGTAAAATGTGAAATATCAGCAACTCTAATGGTGGCAAGCCGATCTATTTTTATCTTATACAAGTCCTACGAACATGTTTGAGTTTTTACAGCCTTTTTATATGCACATACATTTATATAATAATGATTTTGACGTTGATGACAATAACAAAAACGGCAAATAAACTACATGTACGCTGCGAGTACAATCACATATGTAACCAGGCGTGGTATTTGTCGTTCAACCAACCCCACCTTAGAAAAGGACTGACTGACTGACTGACTGACTGGCTTGCAGATCTTAAACGATGGTTTAACAAAGAGTTAACCAAGCAGAAATTATGCAGCAGTTGTTTGCGTGTTCCATTGTAATACATGTATGTATGTATGTACATATATGCGTGTGTGTGTACAATAAGCCCGTATTTTAAAGCTTATGTTACGAGTATGTACTATAGCATTGCACAGATACATCTGTTTGCACTAGTTTTGCGTGTTTTTTGGTTCTGGTATGAACAAATATGTTATTTATCGTTTTCTGTTACTGGTTGTAAATGTTGATTTTTTTAAGCAATTATTGTATGGTTAGGCAATGAGCAAATGAAAACAACACATTTATTTTTTTTTTGTTTTTCTAAGGCAAATAAGATACATAAAACTGCTTTTACCATAAGTACCTTATGATGTGTTGAGAAACAATGTAATTGGCTGATGAATGAATGAATGAAAGCAAAATTGCACATACATATGTAAGTAAATGATACATGTACATGAAACACATGCATTTGTAATTACTCTCAGAGCAAAATTGTCTCTTTTTCTCTCTATACTTTGGCTGCGCCACAAAATAACATAACGAACGTCCGCACATACATCTGCACATCATGTATTTGTTTCAATAGTGGTTTTTTCATATAATTATTTGTATTACAATATGTATTTTTTGAGCAAAAAGAGATCAAACAGTTGCTCAGCAGCACTACAATAAGCAATTGTTATTTGTTTTCAATTGTATTTTAATTTGGAAAAGCACGCACACACAATAACTCTTATACTAGTTCTGTCGCTCACACTACAATTATATGGTATATACCATGGTATATTTGTTTTGGCTATACAAACGAGTATACAAATGCAACCCTTTAGTATGTACTTGCAAAAGTATTGAAAGCAAATATGTATATTTTTTTGTTTGTTTATTTATGGTATGAGTGAATTAAAAAATAATAATAAAATCTATCACAAATTCTGTTGCATGTTAAAGATCATATGTTAACATTAGTATACAAAATTAATATTAGACCGGCAGGCACAGCTTAGAGCTGGGGATTTATCATATGCTAAAAATTAATTAACAATAGAGGCATATTAGGGGTTCAAAGTTCAAATTAGCGATATCAATAAAATTATTTTCAGCTTTGCTTTTATCTCAAGGCTCTCAAGCAAATAAATGTTTTCCATTGTTAAAAAGTATAAGAAATATCTTTCATAAATACGTGTTTAAATTTAAAAATAGTTTCCTATCATTTCCACTATATTTTTATATTTTATTTTTATTTTTTGCCTTAATTATTAAGACATTACTATCATCGTACGCCCAAGACTTTTATACAAAATAATTTCTCACATCAAATATGGTGCTTACCCAGCAAACATTTGAAGCGAATTCGGAAAAATACCGAAACACTGAACTGACCAAGTTTCATGATGTAAATTAAGCAGTTGTCATAAATCCCTAAAGTTAATATCGGGCCTGTTATGCAAATAACGACATTTTAAAAATAAAAAGCTAAATCATTGCTTTAGAAAATTTCACGATTTATAGCGTTTGAAATTGGAATCAAACAGGGACCGTAACTGTTATGACTTTTATCGAAAAAGTCAAGATAAAAAAGTTATTTTTAAGTTTTATATTTTAAGGCAGAAATAAAAGTTATTTCTTAACTTTTATTTTTTAAGGCAAAAACTAAAAGTTATTTTTGACTTTTATTATTTTACTCAAAAAATAAGTTGTTTTTTAACTTTTAATATTTTAAGCCAAAAATAAAAGTCTTGAATTAAATATTGCGCATAGTAATACGCTAGTTTTATTGCCCCCAATATATTATATTACTACGCAATATTTAATTCATGACTGTTATTTTTGCCTTAAAATATTAAAAGTTAAAAAATAACTTTTATTTCTTGAGTAAAATAATAAAAGTCAAAAATAACTTTTAATTTTTGCCTTAAAAATAAAAGTCAAAATTAAAAGTTATTTTTTGACTTTTATCAAAAAAGGCACAAATTTAAAGGTAATACAAAAATTTGCATCTACATCACATATGTATCATAATGATAAGAACCAAAATTTTCTACGATCATTTTTTATGTGTACTTTTTTGATGTAAATTTTTAAAAATAACAGTTATTTTCTGTCCCTGGAATCAAATAGTCTATTACTACTTTAATACGCACACTATTTGCAAATTATACGGTGTAGTAAAAGTACAAAAACTTGGTAGCACCCCTCATAGAAAAATACTTGTGTTAACAAAAAAAGCATTGTTAATGTTACTACGTTTATACGCGCACTATTTGCAAATAAAATAACTCACCGTTTATACGGTATAGCAAACGTTCAAAAACTTGGTAGCACTTCTATGGAAAACTTACATATATTGACAAAAAAAATATTGCAAATGTAAATAAATAACTATTTGTTTTAATTGCCATTATTTGTTTATATAAATGTTTTTTGTTCAATACTTATCTATTTATTGTTGTTTTGTTATCAAACATTTGTAAGCATGGCAACCTCAAGCATTTTATTTGCGGATAGTGTGTTAATCAGGAATTGTTTTTGTGATATAGCTATTTAGTATAAATGTAGTATGTATAAAATAACAAATACTTATTTGTTTTAATTCTCATTCAGCCTAATCATGAATATTCCCTCGGAATTTATTTCTCGAGAAAACATTCCTTCAATCATAAATTCCTTGTGAACAAAAAAAAAAATACGTGGCATCACCGCAATACGAATCTCGTTGTTTGCTTGTTTGTTGATATTTTGTTTCTCTTTTTTTTTGAGTGAGATAGTAAACAAAATTATTACAATTCACCAACTTGAATAAATATGTAAAAAAGTTTATAAATGATATATTTGGGCATTATTTAAGCTTTTCCAAATACAAGAACTATAAAATGAAGTTCATGTATATAAATTTTGTTTTAATGGAGTATTAACTATGTTTTTATGTAAACTCCCTTCTATTTTAAAAGGGTAAGATTTTTAGTGCAAAAGCAAGTTCAACTGCGTTCATAATACCTACTTTTACCCCCGGGAGTTTTTTATTCCCGCATTTGGTAAAGAGGGAAAAAATAAATTCATAATAGAAGAAAAGGGAAAAGTGAGAAAACTCGTGCGGAATTTTTGTTTATGATTGGGCTGATTATTATTTTCTTCTATCAATATTCTTTGTGCAAACATTTGTAAGGTCAAGCATTTTATTTGCAAATAGTGCCCTAATCGTGAAAAGATTTCATATTTTAATAAGTCGTAATAAAACAATAATATGACAAAAATTTGCAGTTTATATGCAAATAAGCCGTGGGCATGAACTTTTTTTTACATATATTTATTTATTGTATCTTCAAAAATGAACTAACAATAAGTATTCAAATATTAAATTTAAATATAGTAATGAGGCCCGACCACTATCGGACATAGACTTAGTGACAGTAACTAAAAATACATAAATGTTGTATTAAGCACAAAAAATATTTCCAAGAAGTATAATTTGGATTGCTGAGTATTAGAGGCCTTATGTTCCTCTTTTTTTTAAGCGGATGTGTCCAGTAAAGTTCAAGATATTACGAGCAAGCGGATTAGGATGTGACTCGAGTTTTTTTTAAATATTTGCCTGCATATTTTGGAATTTCTTCAGTCACTAGTGGCATACTTAAATCACGATGTATGTTTGAATTTTTGATGTATATTTGACTTTTTGATGTAAATGGAGCATGGCATAAACGTAATTCCGAAGCAGTTATCTAAAATAACCTGGGGAAGCTAAATACTTCCCCAAGAGGGTTTGACACCCTCCCAACCAAGGAGCACCGCTTCTACTCTGAATATCTTGCTATAACTGCGAAAAAAGTTTAACCGACATAATTTTAGAATTTATTTTTTTCACCAAAATCGATGATTTGCGATCGTAAATAATCGATTTTCGTAAAAAAAAGCGGGGTCCAAAAAATTTGTCGCCTAAGCTATTATTGGCTCAATATTAACGACATGTTTTTAACTTTGTTTTTGTGACGAAAATCTATGACTTTCTTACATAGTCGATTTTCACCAAAAATTGAGTTCGAAAATTATGTCGCTTGAGCTTTTTTGGTGGTTATGGCTCAATACATGAGCGTATAAAGCGAATGCTAGACATATCAATATTCAGCTTCAATATGTCTGGTTGTGTGCGTTTTTTATATAAAAAATATTCACACCAATAGTATATGTATGTGTGACTATTTTTGGTAAACAAACGCACATAACCACATATATTGAAGCTGAATATTGATGTGTCTGGCACCCACTTAAGTTAAAACTTATTATTTTGTGTCATACGCTTCGCAAAAAGTTGATAGAGAAAAGTAAGCTTTAGTTTGCCAGAAAAAAAATCGTCTAAGTTTTTGTTCGCTGGGTTACGTGGCATCGCTATTTTTTATCCATCTACAATGCTGCCGCCTTACATGGACAATATATTTCGTTTTTTTTTCTTCTGTTTTTTTTTCTTAAAATGTAATTGAATAAGAAGTTTTTTTTATTTTCTTCAGCGCAAATAAATGACTCTGCGAGCAAATAAAACTATGGAACACTTATTGTGACAATGATGGGAAACGCGTTGCTGCTCTTAAACGCAAACGACAAAGAACTTAATCACTCTGAAACAATTGAATGCCAAAAGAGGAAGTAAACTGAGTAAAAATTGGACAGCATTCCAGTATTTTAGCTACAAACAATATACATAATTGCTGTTGAATAAAATGGGCATTTGACATACATACTTACATATCGTTTATACATATTACACATACATATGTACATACTTATATGTATATGTATACATATATAAGTACATATGCCTAAGTTTTTATTAATTTGTGTTCGCAAAACGTGCGTTTCTACATTCTGTTCCAAGAATTTATTGATTGTGCTATTTTAAAGGACAAAGATGGGAGGTTTTTGGAGTGAGAGGGTAGGAGTAGCTATGGGAATTTGATGATGGAAGGTCGTGCTTCTATTTTGGAACACATACATACATACATACATAGATACATACATACATACATATATTTTAAAATTATTATTTAAACTCGTTGAAAATTTTGCTTGTAAAATGATTCATTCCATATTTTATGACTGTTTTCTTTAAAGAGAGAATAAAATGGAAATCACTGGACTAGCCATAAAGTACAGGAAATTACTGATTTGACCCTAATTTTCTAAAATCGAATTTTCATCAGGGGGTCTACTCTATAGTTCGAAAAGAAAGAAAATGCTTTCGAATTGCCAATTTCCAAGCAACCTCTTGCGCTTCTAATTACAGAGTATACCCCTAGATATCGAAGGTTTGATGTCAGGAGAATCTATTCTGATTACATTTACAAAGATGTCCGTTCAGATTAGAGTTTTTCTTTTCCCGGACTTTTTCATTTCCCGGGAAAGCGGGAAGGACTTTTTGGTTTCCCGGGAATTCCCGCCCAATGCAAACTAATACAAAATATTTTTAATTTAATCTATTTCAACAAAAAGCAAATTATAATTTATGATATCGGTTAAACAATAACGTATTATAAACATTCAGCCTTATTTATAAAACTTAAAAAGGCTTTATAAAGGCTTCTTAAGAAAAATTGTGTATGAAAATTGATTTTAAAAAACCTTTATAAAGACTTTGTAAGTTTTATAAATAAGGCTGATTATATTTAAAATACATTATTAATGCGGCAATAATAACCACCCGACGATTAGTCAAAAAAAAAAAAAATAACACTTCAGTTCTTTTATATATTAGTAACGCATAAATACAAATATTATATGTAAATGCAAAGCCAAATGCATCGATTTAACGCAAAAAAAAAAACAAATTATATTATTAAAAATATCTTACAAAATATTTTTTAAAAAGTAAGTATGATGTACAAAATCGAATACAATTCCATTCGGGTTTTCAAATAATTTTTTATTTTATTAAATAAATTTTTATTATCCTGAAGTAATGCAACCTAATTTAAAAAATATGAGCTTCTGACATGGTAGGAAAACAGATAAACATTTCTATGAAGTAAAAGTAAAAATATATGAAAAATTATCACAATTTGTTTTATTCGAATGAAAAGAGTATTTGAATATCCAGCATTTTTCGATTCGTTGTGATTATATGTGCATCCCTAAAACATTTTTGTATATTTCGATTTATTTTAATATTTTTCTTATGGATTTTGCTACGTATTTCGAATCAGTTGGATAATTTGGTGATTTTTTCCATCACATGACAGAAATAATAAATTTAAGATAAAAGCTAGCACTTCTAGCTTCATTTTCAGATGTAACGTGGATCAATAAGTATGTGCTATTTTAAATAAAACATTTGATGTACAAAACACACATTTTGGAAATACCAACTTAGAGTAGTCTTAACAAACGTGGGTACCTACTTTAGAATTTTGATATAATAATTTTTTTTTTAGAATACAACTTTACTTAACATTGCTTGGCAAAGCTTTAATTTTTTTGCCTACGACCCTAAGATTTTAGTACAGAATAAGCATTAACAGAATCGTTCTTTTTACCAAAGAGAATCTGTAATTATTTTGTAAGTTTTATTTTATTTCCTTGCGCATTTCTGTGTTTACTTTTACGAATTGTTGTAGAATTAAATTTTGAAAGTCGCGTTCCGCTTTTGGCAAATAAAGGCCTCTAAGTCTCAGAGCACATGTGTACCAGATGTGAACCCGGCCTTAGTTGTTGTATAGTTTTAGCTATTTTGCTACATACAAACTAAAATGTCCATAACAAAATAATAAAAAAAATCCCGGGAATTCCCGCACAAAATTTCCCGGGATTTCTTTCCCGGAAAATGTGCGGGATACCGGGAAATTTTTCCCGGGAAATCCCGTATGAAAAACACTAGTTGCATGTATGTACGTGCATGTGTGTGTGTGTGTGTGGTTGTGTATAAATGCAATATAAATCTTTTTTAACTTAGGAATAGCTTCGCCAATTGCCAATAAATTTTGGGCATTTTAAGAAGATTTGTATCCATTTAGATCTCAAGTACGGCATACATTTCTGAGAGAAAGAATGGTTAACTGTATGACAGCACAGTACAGTGGTATGGTTGACTGTTCTTAAAGAAAATATGGTTGGTGTTGTGACTGCACACTGTTCTTATACAAAGGTGGTTGAATGTGTGACAGTACGCTGTCACATAAAAATATGGTACACTGTGTAACAGCACAATAATCGTATAGAAATATGGTTGACGGTGTGACAGACTAAAGTTCTTATAGAAAATATGGTTAACTGAGTGATAGTACTCTGCTCTTATAGAAAAGACGATTGACTATTTAACAGCACAATGTTCTTAAAGAAAAAAATAGCTGAGTGTGCTACAACACACTATTATTATAGAAAAGATAGCTGACTGTGCGACATCACACTATTCGTCTAAAAAAAAAGATGGTTGACTGTGTGACAACACACTGGCCTTTAAGAAAATATACTTGACTGTTACTACGTTTATACGCGAAGTATTTGCAAATAAAAATATTTGCAAATAAGTTAATAAAATTGTTTTACCATAAAAAATGATTTTGTTAAAACAAACTTAATGGTAGGTACAGACTTTGCAACTTGCTTACGCAACACGTTTTCGAATATTTTGGCACAGACACTGCAACCTACAATGCAATCCATAAACATCAAAACATTTTGATATTTTCGAAACTTCGAATGCAACTTCGAACGCAACCATAAACAAGACTACGTTGCTAAGTCTGTACCTAGAATAAAACATTTTTTCAGTTGGCAACCTTGTTTTCGTTGTTCTAAATTCAGTGCTGCCAAGCTAAAAACTACCGAAAGCAGTTGATAATGTTTATATCATAAAATAATAAGAATAAGAATAGTTACCAATTGAAACATTTTCACCTTAAAAATTAATGCAACCGCAACAATAATAAAAAAATTCGGGGGGAATTTTTTTATTATGGGGGAGAGAAAGAATCTTGGACGGAAAATATCGAAAATATTTTTATTCACCTCTGGGAAGTGGAAATAGACGATATGACTGACATACATCTGCCGATAAAAAAGGTTTAGTTAATGATTTTCAAGCACTGCTTCACATTGTATAGGCATGTAGTTTCATAATTTTAAAAAGCTTATTAACAAAATATAAAATAATATCAATTTTAGAGAGAAGATCTGTGCTTACAGGACATATTGTTTACTATCTAACAATAAACTGTTCTTTCAGAAAATATGGTCTACCATGTAACAGCACACTGTTCTTATCAAAAACATTGATTTCGAAAAATTTCGAAAAAAAGCAGCAAATGATTTTTATACTGATAATCCGCTTGAATCCAAAATTTCATCAGCTCTTGACAATTCCAAACGATTCAGTTACTTGAGAGATGCTTCGAATGCTACAATATTTTTTTTCAATCTGATTTCGAAAAAATTCGAAGAAACGTGTTAAATCGATTTTTTGCGTGTTTATTTACATTTTTGAACTTGAGAAAGATTTTTTTAATAACTCAGAAAGTTCTTTTCAAATCGTGTCTTTATCTTGACTCCAAAAAATGCAATCAATAGCAAACTTACAAGTGCATAATAGAGAATATCCAATTTCTCAATATGTTTTCTATAAAAATGTCTTTATAAAATGTCTTTAATAAAAACATAAATTTCATTAAGACTAAGATTCATGGTTTATAAAATATACAACTTTTATTTATTTCTTTTTTTTTTTGGTTACTCTAACGTCGTCTGTTTGTCCCTAGAAGATCTTGATTTGCAGTTTTTCTTTTCTGCAGTGAAGAGAAATTGAAATGATTAGAACGTTCTTAGTTATAAAAGAAAAGGGGGAAAAAAGTAACAGGAGGAAACTGGCAAACAAGTTATAGAATTGCATTTCATCTTCAGGCAGTACACAGAATAATAAAAAAAAACTAAAAAAAATTTCAAGACTTGTACATTATGAAGATATGGCGGATGTTCAAAAAAAAAAATAATAAAAGAATATGTATAAGAAAAAAACTTTCAAATTCTAAAGCAGCATTGAATGTTAGTTACAAAGTTGAAAAGACCGAACAGGACGAGTTAAGGCTAAAGTAATCATTAAATATGTTTTACTCAGACTCCACTAGTATTTCCGCTCAAATAAACTCACTCTATATGCGGAAGATACAGAAATAAATATATAGATTTGAAAGAGACTATACAGCTTAAGGTACGGTCACACTTGTCACAGATTTGCCAAATAAAGCGTAATCACTAAATGCCAATGAAAAATCCTTCAATTCAGACAAAATTTTGTCAATATATATATATATATGACTATTCGACCTTTTTTACTTAACTTATGATGTGATTTTTATAGAATTACTCTATTCAGGCTTCCAAGGTCATTCAAATTGATTTAAATGCAAATAAAAGACAATTTTATTTAATTTTTTCATATCCGACGTTCCGTTGGGACTTTCCAACATCCTCAGGGATACTATTTTTATTGAAATCTGGTAACATTGATAAATAAAAGAACGATTTTAATGCAACAACAATAATAATAATAAAACAATTAATGTTTTGCTTTAAATTACATATACTATCTTCTAATAAAATTTGCATTTAAATTTTAATAATGTTATTTTACGCGACATGGCAACATACAACATAAAACACATAATTTAAAAATAATTGCAAAAATAATCAAAATTGTAAATATCACAGTATAAAGCTTTTCTTAACGTTCGAATATCACAGCTGGAGTTACACTAAAACTTAAATTAATACAATGCTATAAGTTTTGTCAGTTTTGTTGTTCATTGCTATGTCATTTTTTGTTGAATACTTAAGGTGGAAGTACATAACACGCGTTCAATGCGCTAATGCGATACACGCGTCTGTCAAAAAAGTTGAAATAGTGTGTTTTCATAAGGCAAGTTACATAGAGAAGTTCGCGACGTGCGTACCTCGCCAAAAGTTGAACATTCTTCAACTTTCACGCGTTGTATACAAAATGACAGCTAGTGTTGCCAGATTCATAAACTAACATACACAAACATGATTAGAAATTAATTTTTTTATTAAACAATGGATAAAAAAATTAATTAAATGTTTAAAGAAAAATGCAACGTAAATGCAAAAAAAAAAAAAAATAGCCGGCAAAGGATATAAATTTTACAACTAAAAAAGCTTCAAAAGCGTGGTATGTAACCTTCCATTTGTGTAGCGTTGAACGTTTAACAAGCCAGAAAAGCGTTGCCGGGTAACGCGTGGTATGTACTTCCACCTTTAAGCTTTCCAAAGTGTATCTTTTGTTGTATTTTCTCTTTTTGTGTAGTATTTTTACATTTTCCAGATCAGCTGAGTGAGAATAATCCAAACAATGTTGAGCTAGCGCAGTAGATTGTCGTCCTTTTTTAATATCATTCTCATGTTCAGCTACTCTTACTCCTAGATTCCTTTTTGTTGTCCCGATGTAACTTGTTTACAGCTTTCGTGTGCGTTTCCATTACATTTTATTTCATATACTACATTGCTTTGATCTTTTTTAGTCCTGATTCACACACGTCAGGTCTGAGTCGTCAAGTCTTGAGTTTTTAGGAGAGAGAGGAAAAGAGAATGGAAAGGGGTACAGACTTGACCGTACCAGTCAAGTTTGCTTTTTCGTTTTGTTTTGTCATTCGTAATACTCTACTACAACACAAATTGATGAGACTTGATGAAACAAACTTGACGGTGTGTATGAACGTAAATGCAGGTTCAAAAGAAAATTGAACAAAAACTGATCGACTAAACCTGATGTGTGTGAATCAGGACTTATTTATCTTTGTTTTTAGATTTGTGAACAGTGTATTTGTTGTTTTGTTTGGTTTGTGTGCAAATATAATTCCTTCTTCATTAATTATCTCTTTTATTTTATTATTCTCAGTCAGCTTTGGAATATAAGATAAGCTTATATATTTAGTGTTGCCAGATATTGTTTTTGTGTTATTGTTTTTTGTTGCGTTATGTATTGATTTGTCTATTAGATTATTGATCAAATATGTCGGATAATTATTGTTTTTAAGTATTTCTCTTATTAATTTAATATTTTTATCTTTGAATTTGTTATGAGTTATATGTAACACTTTATTAATAAAGTTTGTAATTGTGTTTGTCTTATGTTTAAAGGGCTGTGTTGAATTATAATTTATTATTCTGCCTGAAGCTATTTGTTTCATGTACCAATCTGTTATAATTCTATCATTGTGTCTTATTATTCTCATATCAAGATAGGGAAGTGAATTGTTTATTTCCTTTTCAATAGTAAATTTAAGTTTGCTATGGTAATTATTAAAGGCCTCCATTATGATTTTCTCGTCCTTTCTTTAATAATGGCAAATAGGTCATCTACATATTTTGTCAATAATTTTATTTCTATGTTTTTATCCCCTAGTTCTTTCGTTGTTTTTTCTACAAGAGTATCTAACACAATATCGGCGATGGTTGGGGATAGAGGGTTCCCCATTGGCATTCCATATGTTTGATTATAAACTGTGCCTTCATATATGAAATAATTGTTTTCATTTAAACAAAATTGTAATAATTTTAAAAACTGTGTTTTGGGTATTTTTGTGTAATTTTTTAAAATTTCCCATATCTCCATAATATTTCTTATAGCTAAATGTATTGGTATGTTAGTAAATAACGAAATTACAAAAAATTACGAAATTACATTCTTTAAAATTATGCCTATATATTTAGACAATTTGTAGCATGGTACTTCCACAGATGATGATATTGGCCGTAAAGGCACGTCAGGTTTGAGGATCTTCGGTTAGCCGTATAGTCTCGGTGCTGTAGCGTGATCAGAAATTAATCCTGATTTCTCAAATTGAGTAATATATCCCTGTTTGTATGAATTCATTATTAATTTGTTGTTTTTCCGTTGGAGGTTCTGTGTGGGGACTGCACGTAATGTTTTATAGGTTGTTTTATTTTGTAAAAGTTTGTTCATCCCTCTCTCATAGTCTTCTCTATACATAATCACCGTTTTTTCCTTTATCAGATTTTAGGATAACTATATTCTCCTTATGTCTACGTAGTATTCGTTTTGTATCTTCATATATATTCAGTATAAATTTTTCTTTTGGGTTGTTTTTTGAAGTCCTCTTGTATGTTAGAATTATATTTGTTAAACTTTAATTCATATTTTTCAAATTCTTTTCGTTTTACTTTTCCTATCTTGGCTTGTCAAGTTAAAGGGTAACCAATAATGTTGGGTTCTATGACATTGGGCAAGGTGAATAAAAAAAGCATTTCCTTTTTACTTGAAAATTTGTTAAAAAAAAACAAAAAACACACTTATTTTAGGTTTCACAACAAATTTTTAAGTCAAAAGCAAATGCTTTTTTTTATTCACTTTGCCCATTGTCTATTAGTTGTGTTCGAAACTGTTTAATTTGATAAACAAGTGTCTGTATCAAAACCTTTTTCATTAGTGTTTGTTGGGTACGCTTTTTTGGGCAAATTTTTGACAAGTGTGACCGTACCTTTAGTTTTCTTACAGTTTGGTAAAAACAAAATATTTAAGACATCGAGTTCTAATTAATAAGCCGCAAGAATGATTTGAGTGATACGACTTTTTTTGCAATGCACTTCCTTGACGGATAAAGGCTTTTGAAATGTATTTATCTTTTATTCGACAATGTCATAGGAAATTTCTCGGAAAATGGGCCTTATCATGGTTTGTGTATTTCAATTTCGTCTTTTGGCATTTTGGTCCTAGATTAAAGAACAAATCGTGCCATAACGGCAAAAATACCTTAAGCGACATAATTTTCGAACTTAAATTTTTTACCAAAATCGATTATTTGCGATTGTAAATAGTCGATTTTCGTCAAAAAACGAAGTCCAAAAAATGTGTCGCTTAAGCTATTTTAGCGTTTATGGCACGAAATGTTGCGGTGTTCCTTAATCTATTAAAAAAATGTGGTAGTAAACTGTTTAAATATCCCAAACAAGATAACAGGAATAATCTTTAAATATAAGAGTAAATTCTGTTTTGTATTTGATTTTCGCATTTGGCTCTCTGATAAGTTGCCAGTAATATTTTATCTAAGAAAGTTTGTTATTGGTTACGCACGTCTAGATGCATTTCGTTGCTGCTCAAGCAATTCATCAATAGACTTCAACCACAATTCAAAAAAGTTTATAGACAAACTACCAATAAATTATTGTTTATAGTCGTAGACTATAACTTAACAAACAACAAACACACTTTGAATAGATATAGGAAATTACAATAAGTAATATTTTATTTATACTCGTAATTTCTCCTTTTTTTATAGATACAATAAAATAAAATGAAATCAAATAAAATGCAATATTATACAAAAGTATGAAGTAAAATAAAATAAGATTTAAACAAAATAAAATAAAATAAAAAAAATAAAGAAAAGAAAACTAAATAAGTCAAAAGAAAATAAAATAAATTAAAATAAAGTAAAAGAATAAAATAAAATAAAATAATATAAAAACATGAAATAAAATAAAATTAAATAAAGCAAAATGAAATAAAATAAAAAATAAAATAGGGTTAAATAAAATAAAATAAATTTGTGGTCGCAGCAACTGGCAACCTCAAGCATTTTATTTGCGAATAATGCGTTATTCAATTGTTATTCAATGGCATAAACATTATCAGCTTCTTCCAGTCATTTTAACTTGGCAGCACTAAATTTATCACAGCGAAAACAAGGTTGCATTTCATACAAGAAACTTAAAACAAATTCAGAAATGGTTTTAAGTTATTTTATTAGTTTTATTTAAATTATTTGTATGGTAAAACCAGGTTTTAAGAGTTGTTTTTAACGTTAAAACATACTTTTATTAAAACCATGTCAGTGTTAAAACACTGAGATAATTTATTTGCAAATATTTGTATTTTATTTATTATATTATATTTTTATTATATATATTATATTATAATTTTATTATATATATTATATTATATTTTATTATATATTACATTTATTTATTTATATATTAAATAGTTCGTGTGTAAACATATTATTAGACGTCAACTTGGAGAATACTGCCAAAGATCCTTATAAAATCATATTTACTCAAGAACTAAAGCCAAATGATCAAATCTATTATTCAAAATTAAAATCCTATCATTCTTATTGTAAATTTTCGGGTTCGAGATTAAACATAGTTTCTTTCTCTTATTAGCTAACCCCGAAAATTAATTTAATTTCACATTTGATGTTTTTGTAGTTTTAAAATTCTTTTCTGCATGTGGTATTAGCATACAGTGGCAACATTTGCTGTGCAAAAATCATAAATGTTATTAACACACTTTGATTTTTTGTAGGAAGAAGAAGAAACTGCCTAATTTTATTATTTACAAGTAAAATATTGTGTATGTTAAAGGAAATAGATAATATTTTTTATAAGTATAAATTTTGTTTCTCAAACTCGTATTATTTGCAAAAACAGTGATACATTCTCTTACACTTATAAAAAAAAATTACACAAATTCAGCCACATAATAATGTTTATGTCTATAGATGTTATACGAGTACGTATGTTTATAATAAAAAAAATCACACTTGAAGTACTTGAGTTATTTTTGTATCTTTTAAGTACGATATAATGACTTAAAATCAATTTATGTATTGAAACAAACAAACTTATGTATAACGATAAATAGTACTTATGTTTATTCAATGAGAAGTTTAATTCAAAATTTGATAACAAAAAATCCATAAATAAGATATAATAAAACAATCACTGTCACAGTAACGAATAATGGACAGGCAGATAAAAATTATTTTTGATGCTTAAAAAGAACAATAGTACTCGTATCTATTTTTTTTTAACTAACCTAACATACACAAAAATAATAAAGGAATAATAACTATAAAAAAAATATTTAAACACGCTGCTGACTGATACGAGTACAATTAGAATAAAAAACTGCAACGTTTTGTAAGACATGCCTGAGTGCATTTGAAATACGAGCTAAAAATGAAAGAAAAACAAAAACATAATTTTTTTCAAAATATAACGGATGTACACAAACACACACAAATGTATTGCACTTTCATACGTAAATTATACTATACATCTGTAGAAATGTACGAAGGAATGTTTTACACGCAGTGTGGAGTAAAATATTGGCGCTAAATCCAAATTGTGTTGTCACAAGATTTTTTAAGTTAGGCCGGGTTTCCATCTATGTGCCATGTGCCACACAAGCGTAAAAAAAGCGTAACCACTAATTAATCCAACATGATTGGAAACTGTTTACATCAATAAATATATGTCTGAATCAAACAGTTTTTCATTAGCAATTAGTTGGTTACGCTTTTTTGGGCAAATGACCCACAAGAAATGTCAGGTGTAAACTCAGCCTTATATTTGCATTTTGTTTGATTATCAGCTTATTTTTCTGTATTTTTTTATGTACACATACGGCCATTAAAACAGGTACGACCTGTATAATGCATATTTTTCGATTTTATGTGAACGAATAGCCGATCTTAGTTAATATTTATTCTCTGCAGCATTATATATCTATCTATCTATCTTCTATATAATTAATAGGCGAACATGTTTTTTGTAATCCCTTTTACGCTGGTACCACTGCGTAAAAGGATTTATATGGTTTTAAAGCATTTTTTGTACAGATGTGCAGAATCTATATTTTATTGAAATCGGTTTAGTATTTTGGGAGCTATAAGCGTTTAAAGTTGCTACTACTACATGCACACATATTACGCACGCATTTATTACCTTACAAGTAAAAAAAGAAACAAAACATGGTTGTGTGTGTGTAGTATTTCTCTTGATCTAACAATTGTTTTTCTCTTATTTGTTGTTGTATGAAAGCCATAATACTTGAAGGAAGAGAGTTGAATAAATTGAATTAGCTTGGTTGAAGGGATTTTGTTTATGTTTTTTAATTTCATGTATTATTCAATTATGGTTGCATATGTATGTAAGTATGTGTGTGGCTGTGTTTTAGTAAATCTTTTATGAAGTTTAGATACATTTTCTTTGAATCTTAATAAAATTATTTACATTTTGTTTCTAGAATACGGACGAGTGTGTCGTCCGTTTGGTATATCTAGTATAAATAAAAATAACAATAAAAAAGTAACATTTTAACTTAATTTTAACCATGCGAAAAAAAAACGCAATTCACTTGGCCATTAAAATAGGTACGAAAAACTAGATCCTGAAAATAAAAGGATTAATGGGTTATTTTGCACAAAAATAAAATTGGAACAGCTAAATTACATTAGTAGCCACTATGTCCACCATTAGTTTTAATGACATTATCTAGTCTGTTGGGTATGGCTTGCGGCAGGTGTCAATGGTGTTATCATACAATATTTCCTGTACTTTTTGCCATAATTGAGTCTTGTTTTGAATATTTTATTTTCCAGTCCTTGTTTTTAGATCACACCAGGGTTGTATTTTTTTTTTTGTAGATCGCACGACTTTGTTGTATGATAGTGAGTCATTGCCTTTATATGCATTTGGCTTGGTATAACTTATATAAATATCAATTGCATAAGTATATCAAACACTAAAGCCGAGTTCATAAATTTGACGTGATTATAGCTTATATCAAAGCGAATTCGTAACAGCTGTTCTCGACAGATGAAGAACGTATATGTGTATATGCCTTGAACGTACTCTGCTGGGTGGTTCCATTTAATGAATTAATTAAGTGTCTTTGAAGTGCATTGAACACTGAATCAAAAAATAAAAATAAAAATAAAAATGCAAAATCGGCAAAATTCCTTACACTACGACCACACGAACAATTTGATGTGTCTTAACACAAGCAATAACGTCGGCAGAATGATGACGTCAAATTGACGTCAAACAATGTATTTAGAGGTGGCGAACACGTATATTCAAATTGCTTTTTATTCACATAATTACTTCAATTATCAATAATTTTATCCTTTTCTAATTTTAAATTGAATTTTTATTGGTTTTGTTTAGTTAAAAAATTATTTACTACATTACGATGAAAAAAATTTAATATAATTTGTATTTGACAGCATGTGTTAAGAGATTGTTGCTCAGCAATGTATTTTAACATTTGTTGCTGAATATATATTTGAACACATATTCATACGTTCCACACGCTAATATCTTGTATCGGCAATCGAATTTGACAATTGCCGTGGCAATAATTGCCAAGATTATTGCTCGTGGGGTCGGCATGTTAGGATGATGCTGTAGTTTAAACTATAATGCTGAGGACCTTGATTTCCTTTGCACTCGTACCACTGCACTTCATTAGGTCATGCAAAATCAATTCATGAAAGAGAACATTCTACTAAACGAGATTGCTGATTGCCATAGGCATAACCAACACCAAAATTCAATTGGTTCATATGGTTATGGCTATGGTGTTATGGCGATTCAGCTATAATCAAATACTGTGTTGCCCATAAGTTTGGTTCGAACAGCTGTTTTGTATGGTTATGGTTATAGCACGGCTAGTTTAAGTTTAAAGCCCGGTACGGAATTCTTACGGAATCTCACATTTATGAATTTATATATTTTTTTCTACACGGAAAAATAATCATGTAGTCTTTGGTATTATCATTTATGTTTTAATTTACAAGACACAAAACCACTAAAACTTTATAACATTTAGATAGGGAAATGAAATGTCAAGAAATCTGCGACCCAAAAATTGTATGAACATTAATTTTTGTTTCAACAGATGGAAAAAAGTCTCCACTTACAATTATAACAAACCTGTAATAGATAATAAATGTCAAAGGTTTCTTGTACTTTGTTTTTGGAAATCCCTAGTATGTATCTTCAAAAAATATACAAACCTGAAGTTCTGTGAGCACTAGCCTTTTAATATATTGATTAATTAATATTATGAGCAATTTTCGATCTTCGACTGTAGTCGAAAGTATTGATCGAACGAATTTTCATTTGGTATTATGACGAGCATTCGACAAAGAAAATCGTTGTTATTGTGAATAAAATCGACAAAAATAGCCTACAATTTGTTTTTGTGTACTTAAAAATAAACATTGTGTAACACTTAAATTTTTAAAAATTTTTCATATTAAAATACTTCATCGAAAACTAAATTCTGTGCAATATAAAATTCGTTGCTGAACGAAATTTTCGATGCTCATAATATGAATTTAACATTTAATTCTCGATACACAGCGAAGATCGAAAATCTATATATATATATCCTATAATATTTCCTATAGTTACATACATACATTTTAAGTCTGTTTGATTTCTCTTAGTATTCCAAAAATTTGCAGCTCATTAATATTGAAAAAATATAATGCGGGAAATTTTAACCAACACTGTAAGATTGTTTTAAGCTGATCTCACAACAACAATTACAAGTAAAATTGAAAAAAAAGAACAATAAAATGTTAACAAAAAACTTTTTTTCAAAACAATTTTGCTGCTACAAAAAGGGGTCAATGGACGCAGTAGTTCTAACAATAAAAATAAAAAATAAAAAACACTAAAATAAAATAAAATAATACCACAACCAACCAAAAACAACAGCCACATAAAATAAAAATAAATTTTCAACTCTAACATTAATTAAAATGACCATTGCATTGTAATACTAAAAAAAATAAAAGATTTCGACTAAGAAAAGTGAAGTGAAGAAATTCAATTGTATAAGTTTTTTTGTTTGTTTTCTATCTGTTGTTCTCGTTTCGTTACAATTAGAATAAGTTTTGAAATTTTGAATTGTTTGTTGTCGTGTGCGTGTATGTATGAGGATGACACAGTTTTTAAGTTCTTATCTTGTAAATGTTGCAATTAATACATGTTTTTTTTTCAAATTTCTGTTCATGTCATCTTGTTAATCACAATGAATGGGATTTGTATGTAATATTATGTTCTAACAGGATGGTTGCCTTAAAATGGAATATTCCCATCAGAACAAATATGTACTTTATTTTGTCTCTTATTATCGTACATATTGGTTGGTTTTGACATTAAATGTTTTATTTTTGGATCGACTGTAGTTTCTTAAAATAGCCAAGATGAATTTTCCAAAAACATTCAACTGCTTTTTTGAAGTTTGCGTAATGAGTTCTTAAAATTTATTTAAATATCTACTATGTTTTATGTTTCTTAAAATAAAGCATTTAAATTTGCTCTTATTATTATTATTTAGTTAAATTTTTTTTTATTAGGTTTTAAATTAAAATAAGTTTTCTTAAAAAAAATCTATTAGCTGGCAATACTGTTCACATGTAATTTTTTAGCTGTTATCAGTCTTCTAAAAGTTCCGTTAATTTAAAATCGAGTTACCTGATTAATAAAAGGAACATTTTTAACAATCAATGAAAAAGGGTTGCCAAATAATCATTATGTAGACACAAATTAAATACATCTATTCTATTTACGGCCATTTTTTTTCGCAAATTACCTTTGCCTAAGGCAGGATTTTGCCTGCCCGATAAATGGCTTTGCATTATAAAACCATCATTTATAATTTTTTTGTCCATTAAATATTATTATTATTATTGATAATAACAACAATAAAAAATTTAAGTTGTAATATTTTTTAGGTTGTCCACAGACATCTGACTGTTAAATTAATAGCGCTTTCACACCTAAAGTTAAAACCTCTTTTTAACATTAAAACCACAAACAGCTGATTTTGCGTTCACACTACAAGTTTCATTCAAATAAAATAAATCTCTATATATATAAATTCTATAAAAAACGCATTATAAATAAATCTCCCTTAGAAAGAAGTGTATGTGATGTACATATTTTTTCTACTGTATGAAAATCTAATGGCTTGTTTCACGATATCGAAAGAAATCTTTCGACTAAAACTTTATATTGAAAACAACAATAAAATATGAAAATTTGTTTTTGTTTCAATATAAAATGTAAGTCGAAAGTTTTTTCCCATATCGTGAAATAAGCACTAAGAAATTTTACGATGCGCTCTAATATGAAAATTATTTTATATTTTGTAAATTAATATTTTAAAATTATGGAACTACTTATTACAAAGTTATTTGAATGGATAAATAGATAAATTTGCAATTTAAATTACATAATTAAATTAATTGTTTCAATGCAAATAAAGCATTCTGGCGAGTATCGTACAATTGTAAACATTTTTGGAGTTGGGAAAGTACTGCGTTCACTTTATTTGCCTAATTGCAATATATTCTGCACTTTTCAAAGTGATAGAAAGTATAGTGCATTTCTATCTCATAAGGTATCAGGAGTCCAACAGCTTATTAAACGACCAGCCGTAAGGCTTTCGTAGAAGCCAGTCTACGGGACACCCACTTGCCCTCCTCTGGGAGAAATGCTGTAATCAATCAGTAAAGTGGTGGCTCTAGATATCTCCAAGACGTTTGATAGAGTGTAGCATGGTGCACTTTTGTATGTATTGCCCTTGGTGTCGGTGATAACTTCTCTCGCTTCTTGTCGAGTTTCCTCAGAGATCGCACTATAAGAGTTTTTATAGATGGAATCTCATGAGTACCGCAAGTTTCCGTTCTTTCACCAACTCTTTCGCGGACGACAGCAGCATCTGCCATTCTTTCTCATTCAGCAATAGACCAAACCTGAACGATACATTGAACTGTAATTTAACAAACATTTCTGAATGGAGTCATGCGAATAGGGTCGATTTTAACGCTCGCAAGACCCAATATTGTATGATTACTCATGAACATATAAATATTAAGGAATCGGAAGCTCTTGATGTTCTTAGCACAAAAATTCAGTGTGATGTTTGATGAGTGAACAAATTTTTCAAGTCTCAAAAGAAGCACTCAAGTGCCTAGGGTTTTTGAAAGGATGTAAGCGATACTTCACCCCATCTGGGGCCTAATTCCTGCACTCGTGATCGGAATTGCATTCGAATAGAAATTAATTCCGATGGCAAGAAATTTTCTGATGATGTCACTCGCTACCAAGCGAATCGAGTTTTGGTTTTAGTGTTGGAAAAAGGCAAAATTTATTTATACATAAATTCATTTCACAACACTGAATAAATTGTAAGCAAAAGCATATGTTTGTATATATGTATGTATGCAAAAACATATGTATGTACGTACATACACACGTATATGCAGAAAAAGAAACGAATACATAAGTGTTATTTTCATTTTAATTTTATTAATAACTTAATAACAATAAATTAGTGTAAAGTTAGAGAATAGAGCACTAGCCACATGTTCGATTCTTTTATTGCTTGACCAGAAGCGTTTAATTTGTTATTTAGGTGCTCCCAGAGTTGTTTGATTTTTTTTTTATTTTCCCCGAGAAAACTCTTGGGCAAAACATTATGTATTTGCCAAGCCAGTGGGTTTTGTTATATTTAAAGTCAACTAGAAATTTTTTAATTTGTATTTTTTTATACGTACATTTGTGCATTCATTCATTTTTAAATAAATAAGTAAAATATTGAACATACATTTTCTATTTCTTCGTTTTTTCTATGTTAAAAATGATTTCGAATGGCTTTTTGCTTGCGAGTAAAAACACGAACGGTTGCATTCGAATGTATGTATGCACGTTATCGAATGCTGTCATTAGAAATTTCAATATGTGTTACTCGAAACCGAATGCGAAAATCCCAAAAGTTAAAAAACTCGCACATTCGAGTAATAACTCGCTCGCAATGGAATGCGGGAATTAGGCCCCTGATCTTCTTACTATTTATACCACTTATAGCCGACCGAAAATAGAATACAACTATTTTAGGGGTGCTTGACCGCGTACAGGAGAGGACGAAGAAGCTCATCGGTGGCAGTAGAGTATTCAACTCAATTGATTTATTGGAGCATCGATGCAATGTGGGGTGCACTTCCTTGTTCTATGGTTATACGGGATTTACACGATGACTTTTTCCCCTGCATTTTTCTTGAATTCTCTTTTATGTTGCTACCACTTTGATCACCTTTGTACCCCTTTTGTCAATAAACTCTAGTAAAGTCACGGTAAAAAGTCAATTACTACAATGGATTGTGTTCTAATGAAATTAGGGAACTTGGTGCTGAAGCCTGCAAATTTTTACGCACAACACGTGCTTCATTCAGAGCATATCCTTTTATAGTCGATTGGCCAATAAATCGCTCTACGCATTACAGAGAAAATTCCGTTTTTACCCGTACTGTTTGTATGTGGAATAAATTACCTGCGGAAGTCTTTCCTGTCACTTTCAATATGGAAAAGCTTAAATCGAATGTCCACAGAAACTACTCCCTCTATCCTCCTCTCCATAACCTATTTTCCTAGTTCAAGCATAATGCATTGCGTGAGTAAGGGTGCTGGTGCTATTATATAAAAAAAACTAAAGTTATTTTACTAAATATGACTTAGTGAAATATACAATATTACCGATGCAAATAAAAAACAAATTAAAGTATTTTACGGCTTAATATCCTATTATATGCCATATTTTCCAAAAACGTTTCATTATTGCCTTAGGACTAAAATCAGTCGCGGTTTAATAGCATGTTGCCATATTTTCCAAAAAAACGTTTCATTATTACTTTAGAATTTTAGAATATATTTTAAAATTTAAATTTGCTTATGATAAAAAAAGATACATATTAAATAAGCCAAGAATTTGTTTATTTGTTAATTTTTGTTTTATGGTTAATTTTGTTTCGCGGTTGAAATTTGAGATCCAAGCTTTTCCATTATAACTTTGACCTACTGTACCTTGTTTTTTGGGCCATATAGATTTTTCTAGCCCTTTTCAGAAGCCTGCTTTGCTATTTATTTGCTATAGCTCCTGTCAACACTGTCCAAAATATAAAAATTTCATTGGAATTATTTATTTGTAAGGAGATCCAGTAGAACTCTTTATATGTTTAGTTTCATATAGAAAGCCCTAACTTAATTATTTTTTTGAAATCGAGTTGTTTGTATAATGGAAAAATCTCGACTTCAATCAAATAATGAGTAAGGGCCTTTCTATATTAAGGTAACAAACATATCGTTGGTCACAAATAGAAAAGCCTTAAATCAAATTACTGTAACTTTACAGGAGAAGATAAGGCCTGTCTACTCGTATCGATATGTATCTTTGTTTATTATGTACATATGTAGCTTTGGCACAATTTACGAACAAGCTGACAAATTTCGATTAATTAACGCTAAACACAGCAATTGTTTTGGCACTACATACATACATATGTATGTATGTATGTATGTAGGTATTTAATAGAATTAAGTTTAGAATTTTCTTTATGCAAATTTACAATATTCTGCTGATTGTGCACTATTGCTTTTTTCCTTTGTTGTATGTTTAAGTACTTTTTTCTATGACTGTCCCACAAGTATACAATAACATCTTCACAAAAAAAAACAACAACAACAATTAAATTCAAAGCAAAATAACAATGAAATAGCAAACGCAATTAAGTACTTATGTTAAGAAAAAAAAACTGCAATAAAAAATCCATTTGTTGGTGCAATTGCCCTTTTTTTTCTTTGGATTTCAAAAAAAAGGGAGTCATCCTCAATTTTATCCAGCATACAGAAACGAATAAAGGAACTAGCGAATGAATACATACTAAATAATTGCAAAAGTACATACAAATAATAAAAAAAAACAAATAAGAAAACCAGCATAATACAAAGTACAAGTCTTCACAAGCACTTGTGTTTATTTGTACAAGTGTATGTATGTATGTATGTAAGCATGTGTTTATGCATATGTTGGTATGTATGTGTGCATGTTTGTAGTTTAAATATGATTTTATGTATGTATAGTATAAATGCAATTGGACCAGGGGGATGATCTTTTACATCGTGTTATTGAATGCTTTTTATTGAGTTAGTGAGGGTTTTTTATTTATTAATTCTTTATTGCAAAAGAAAGACAAATAAATTTTAAATCCAGTGGGCCATATTATGCTTTTATGTACCTATGTATGGCTTTATCGCAAGTATGAGTGTGCGCTTGGGCCTTTATCAGGTTTTTTTTTGCCAAGTTGAAAAAAATCAATTGTCTATTTTGGGGTTGCTTTAACGGCAAAAGAAGGAACGAAGAAAAAATACGGCATCTCTCGTAAACGAGTTACTACTACTTCTAATCTACTGTGTGTGGTAAATTAAATTTGAAATCAGTACCTATAAAGGAAAATATGAGAAATACATATAAATTTAATGTGATTTAAATTAAACCACACCCGTTGCTTGTAATAGAAAAAAAAACGGTACGAACATGATTTTTTTAGTACTTACACTCCTTTTTGTTTGCAAAAAACTGACAATTTTGTATCTGACTTTAGTTTTTTTTTATTAACGGTACTTTAATAGATTTTGTTTAATGCACAAACACACACACGCCCAAAGAATTATTTAATTTCATAAATATGTAAATATAAATCCATACAAACATTCACAAAAGTATCTTTTAATATTACTCTTGTATTTTTTTATTAATATCGATTTGTTTATTATTTTCTAACTTTTAACAATATTTAAATTGTATGTACTAAATATTTTCTTTGCATACAACATACATAAACAGATAAATTTATTTTACGCGAAATACAAAACATTTGCCGGCCACGACTATGCAACGAATGGAGTCACCCAAAATGTTTGCAAAAAAACAGAGAGCGCATAAACCTGAACTCGACATGCACTCATAAAAATACATGCTTACATACATACATACATAGATACATATTGCACAAATGTTTCTTGCATGCTCAAATTTGTATCCAATAAGATTCGAGTGTTGTCAAATAATGCAAGTGCAAAATATGTTTGCAAAATCGCAAAAATAAATTTATAGCGGAAATCACCCTTTGTTGCACATCTGCAATTTTAGCAAACATAGCATGATTTTTTGCTACAAAGCATGAGTGTCTTTCCAAATTTAATTTCAGCACAGGCAGTCTTCGTGGCGGCTCTGCAGTCGTAAAATTTTTTAAACGCAGGGGTTTACTTGTTTTTATTGCAAAAAAAAACCAAAAACACAGCTGTTTTAGCATTGAGAACATTTACAATTTTCAATATGCAATGGTTTTTGGTTATGCATATTTATTCAAGTGATGCAAATCTCAGTTGCATGTACTTTGTTGTTGTGGTCTTGCAGAATATAGCACGTATGCTACATTTGCAATATCTGCAGGACTTGCAAGGGCAGTATGCAACGAAGGGTGATTTCCGCTTATGTTTTCTTGCTGTTGATTGCAGTTCACTAAGGTCTAATAAATCAGTGCAAGTTAATCTCGATTTTTAGTTTAAAATGTGTTTAAAGCTTAAATAAGACGTGCCATAGCCATAATGTCATAGCCAAAATTTAATTGGTTTCCATGGTAATGGCCATGGTGTTATGGCGAGTCACCTATGTATAATGAAATACAGTGTTGCCCATAAGTTTGGTTCGAACAGCTGTTTTCTATGGTTATGGTTATTGCACGTCTGATTGAACTTTAAACCATCAAACCAATAAATCAGTACAGTATTTGAATCATCTGTAAACGCATAAAATTGAGCGTTTAAACTACAAATACAGGCCATATGATATTGTTACTTACATACCATATGTTTTGCATTCAAAAAGAACACAACTTTTTTTCTCTACTTTTTCTTCAGATCTTGCTCGATCTGTTTTCTTACACTCTATTGTTCCTATATACGAGGGCTAGCATTTATATTTCGGGAACTGGCAACACTAATGTCAATAGCTAAAATCTGGCAATACCATAATAAAGTTTGACATTTTTTAGCATAAACGTACTCACAACGTTTTGATGTACCAGTTTTTGTTTTGTTTACAGTGAGTTTATAAAATCAATTTGACAAAAAAAAAATGGAAATTTGAAGAGACAATTTTCGTTGGATTGTTTTTCACAACTTTCGATGTGGATTATCTCAAGAACAACAAGAATGTATCGATGAACTCAGTTCTTTGTATGGCAATAAAGCACCTTTCAAAACCACAGTATATCGCTGGTTAGTGAATTCAATCGTGGTCGCAGATTGTCCAGAATCGGTTGTTGTGCCACAAAACATCGATGCAGTGCGTGAACTGATAATGCAAGATCGTTATTTGACATATTGTGAGATAGAGGCATCCTTCCACGTTAGTTCCACATCAATACATTCGATTTTGCATGAAGACTTAGTTGTAATAAAAATTTGTTCTCGTTGGATACCCCATAACTAAAGGATCGCGTCAAGTGGTGTAAGGAAATGATTAAAAAGTTCAGCCGTGGTGCTTCGAAAGACGTGTATAAAATCGTGACAGGTGACAAATCATGGACGTATGCTTATGGGCTGGAAACAAAACAGCAATCGACCGTGTGGATATTCCAAGACCAGCTAAATCCAACAAAAGTTTTTCGTAGAAGAATCACAGCAAAACAAATGGTCAGCAGTTTCTTTAGCCGAATGGGTCATGTGGCCACTAATCTGCTTGAACAACGTGGAACTGTCAATTCTGAGTAGTACACGACCATTTGTTTGCCGAAGTCTTTAGAGAAATTCGTAAAATTAACCCCCGAAGACGAATCATTTTTCATCTCACACATGTCGTCAAACAAGTGAATTTTTGAGCAGTCAAAACATGGAATTGATGACTCATCCTCCGCACAGTCCTGACTTGGCACCCAATAATTTCTTCTTGTTTCCGAATATCAAAGGTAAACTGCGTCGTCAATGATTTACGATCGCCGAAGAAGCAGTTATAGCGTTCAAAAATCATGTTTTGGAAGTGTCTCAAGAGGAATGGAAAAACTGCTATGACACATGGTTTAAACGAATGCAAAAGTGTATTATTGATCATCAAGGGGAATATTTCGAAAAACAATAAAGCCATATTCATTTAAAACTTTTTTTTATTATTTGCTATTCCTGAAATATAAATATTAGCCCTCGTACATACTTTCCCACTTCGCCAAGCATAAAAATATTTCATTCTCATTAAAATTTGGCGATATTAATTCTTTTTAACTTTTTTGCCTTTTCAATTGTGCAAAGAATTGATAGTCTGCTGCTAAACGACTGCTTACATTTATTCTAGTGCTGCCACAATATTATTTTTTAAACTACACATAAGGCATGGTTCACTGATTTACTCCTGTTGAATTTAAACCTTATATAAATTTAAGTTTAGTTCAACTAAACTGGAGTTTAAACTTTCACTGATATAATGGCCCTAACTCCTAAAGCCGGCCTTCCGCATACAGAGTAATCGTTGGCCAAAACGAAAACTGAAACTAAAAAACGTTGCTGTTCGTCAGTTAAGTTAGGCGAAGTTAGGTTCTACCGACTGCCAGTTCCATGAGCATCGTCTTACCTAGCTCCAGATAGGGCCGTTGTGCTGCCTGGTCGGGTACATTAAATTTGCTTGGTACTAAACCAACCTAAGCTTTGTGCGAATAAATTTATTCTTCCTGGACTGCATGCCGATATTTTTGCAAGAGTTTTTATCAGACAAAACGGACGGGCCAATGATAGAGTCACGACAAATTCTATAGAAATCTTTATATGGGAGATATAATCTCTTGGCATGTACTTATAAATATCTTGCAGTGTCCTGTTAGTACAAAGCCGATCCCTGGGTATTCCTTCTAAGATGGTGCACCATCTGAGATTGTATCGTGGCCAAGTTAAATTTGAGGTTGAGCAGGTACTCGTGACCTGTGTGTGATTTGTAACATTTTAATGGAAATCCAATAAGTTGATTGGTGTACCGGTCTAACAGTCGAGCCCCATCTATGGCTAGCCTGTCCGCTATATCGTTCCGAGTACACCTCGTGGGTCCCGGTAGCCAAATTAACCCTAATTTGGAATATCTGGACATCCACCATTTATAAACCAAATCAAATGTTATGTACATAGGCACCTTACAGATATTTGATCGCGGCTTTACTGTCGGGCAACGGAAAAAAGCTTCAGTGTGGGGTTGTTAAAGTACCAGTTAGGAATAAGGCAGTGATACGAAGGATTTTTCGTCAGTGTCGTATACCTGATCGTTTTCGTTTTAGTTACAGCCTAATTTTCGTCGCCGATTTCTGGAATGAATCTATGAAATTTCGTTTTTAGTGTCGATTATGGCGTATGCGGAAACCCGGCTTAAAAGAATAATATTTTTGTCACACACTTAAATAAGTTTTTTACGTCGTGTGGCGTACATGTAAAACAAATGAAATCTTTATTTAAATTTATAACAGGAAAAACGTTTGAAACAGAAAAAAACGTTCGTTTAGCATTACTTAAATAAACTGGAAACCAAACGAGAGAATGCCTGCAACATAAGAGAGTTTATAATAAAAGTGCAATCAGTGATGAGTTGGATAAAAGAGATTAATTAATTAATTGAATATTTATTTTACTAAATTTTTTATGTTATTTTTTTAGAATATAACAGAATTTTAATCGTGATATCTTTCTGTATACCTATCTATAGTGAAAAAATTTCATGCAATTATTTTGGATACTCATCTCTTAATAATGAAATTACACTTAATTTTAATTTTTGAAGTGTACGTTAAAACTGGGGTTTCTATGGAAATTTTGTTTTAATGTGCACTTCAAGCACACGTTATTTTTTTTTTTAGTAAATTAAAAAAACTTTAAAACGGTTTTCTGTCAAAGAAGTTTTCTGCCGTTATATAAAACTAATGTAGAAAGCGGACATACCTACTCGATTTAAATAAATATCTTTAAGATTTTTCAAAAACATTATACATATTTTCCCTTAAGTCCCATCACTGGTAAGTGTTAATGCAAAAAAAAAAGAGTTTTGGGAGCTTATTTTTTTCATGTTGCACACAGAAACAGTTCGTGAAGTGACCAGATACACATTTATGTATTTCCAAGTGAGATACATATCGTTGATGCCTGTGGGTGATAATCGATGATAACGAGTTTAGGTACGTGCTTGCAACATATTTAGCAGAAGCGCATACAACATGTTTATCCGCTCTAGGTAGGCACATACATACATACATATGCATTACATACATACACATGTACATACCTATGAAATTAATATTAGTAAAGACATGTTATATTAATTTAATTAAAAAGGATAATATTGATAGCATTCATGAAATAGTATTATGTAATAGTAGTATTGAAGGTCATACAGTTGACTTCATTGTTGCAATATTACCATTTTCACTGCTTGATTTTTAGATTTATCATATTCTGTATTGCATTTGTGCAGAATTTTTTTTTTACCGATTTAGCACTCTCCCATCATAATTTTCTGGCAACACTGGTTGACTCCTCTAGTGGTCAGCGTGACAGTTTGATCGACTAAAGTGGCAAATTGCCACTTTTTCAACTGCCTTTCCCCTTTTTCGACTGCCTTGCCACTTTTTGTCCGCTTTTTTTTAGGGTGAGTTATATGAAAATACATTAAAAATAAAAAGTTTAGTGTAGTTTTCTCGGTTTTTTTTTAAATTTTCCCCCTTTTATTTGATAAATCCACTATTTGGTGCCACTTTTTGAAAAATGTCATCGGTCACCCTGGTATTCTTGGCAATGTTGTCAGATTTTTTCTGACCTATTTCGCCAAATTGATTTTAAAAATTGCCAAAAGTCGCCAAAATCAATTTTGTGTAGTTTTTCCTTAATATATATTTGATAATAAATTTGTTTGTACACACGATTTTTTTCATATAAATTTTTAAAAAATAATCGTATAAAAATTTAGTAGAAAACAACCAAAAGTATGAATAAAATCGCCAAAAAAATTATTTATTGTAAATTAATCTCATCCAAATTCAAAACGCATACATATACTATTACCATAATTAATATAAAACAATTTATTGAATTATAAAATTGTTTTAATTTCTTGCAGACGAGTTTTGGTTGGATTTAGTTTTGAAATTACTCACTCCTTCAACAAACAAATTTGCCTGAATTACAAAAATTTTCAAGTTCAATTTTGGTTAAAAAAAATAGCCTTAAAAATCGCCAACATATGTATTTACCGCCAGAAAAATCGACATATCGAGAAATTGCCATACGTCAACCTTCATCTAAACGGGATGTAAGAATAATTATTGTTAAAATAAGAACGATGCGTTGTGAAAATGAGCACAATACAATTTCAAAATAATAATGAACTACATACATACATATGTATGTACACTGGGTTATAACATAGTGTCCATACCTGATGAATCTATATCATGATGAATGTCAAATTGATATCATGATAAAAATTCATCTCATATAGACTCAGTATATTAATATTATAGCTGCGTTATGATATAATCATCAGAGCTCACGGTCTGATGAATTCATCTTGATATCAAATGTCATTTTATGTGTTACTGCGCACTAAACGTTTGTTTATTAAACAATTTTCGTTTAACAAATGCGACACAACAATTATTTGTGACCAAAAAATTAAACAACACTCAAATTAGTTTATTTTGGCAAGTATTTTTCAAATATTTCTTTGATTCATCATGATATAAAATGATCAACGTCTACCCCTTTGTGTTGATATTAATGAAAAAATGACAGTTGCTCTGCCGGCGTCATATTACGAGGTCTGATATAAAATCATCAGGTGTGGACACTATGTAAAAAAAGCCCAGCAAAAAATTTCAAAAAAGGTAATCGAGTTTGGAATTAAGCATTTTTGGTGGAAACTGTTCCTTATTGGATTACCAACTTAATGATTTTAACAAGGCGTGAGACTAAAATAATCGATTCTTGAGAAGTAGTTATGTTGTTTATTGTAGGAATTAATTATATTTTCCGTTGTGGGAAATAGTTATAGTTTTTCTTGATTGAACTATTTTTTTTAAATATGCCGTTTTTTGAGTAAATGGAAGGTCTTGGTTAAAAACTCAGTTTGATTAAATATACATATAATAACTTTTAAGAAAAATTTAAACAATTTAAAAAACCTTATTGTTTTACTACGAAATACACCATTTTGTAAAATTTCTTTTATAAACTCAATTGAAGTGGGTTATATTTTATTCGTATCAGTGCCTCTATTGTTACTTATAAATACTATATTTAGAAAAATTTCAACTGCTTTCATTGATGAACTTTTATTAAAACCGTAAATGAAAAAAAATTATTTAGAACTACTTATATTTAAATAATTATTCTCCCAAATGTAAGTACTTATTTTTTAGTTTAAAATAAATAAGTATGCAATTTAGAAATATTTATAATTTATTTAAAATAACTACTTATTTTGGCAATATTTTCACGTCTTCTTTTAAAACCCAAAGAATATGTTCAACTTCTGCTTCCTATTTTTAAAAATTTTTGTAATGTGTTTTGTAAGCGAGTACTTCAATTTGGCAATCTAAAAAGTAAGTCATTATATGGTACGTAGTTCAGATGGTAATGTCTAATTTTTTGCTGGGAGGTTCCGCATCAAATGCGATGAAGTTTAGAGTTGGAATTTTTTTGACGACTTTTTCGCTCGTGGTTTATTGAATTTTTGTTGTTATCAAAAAAAAAAAAAAAAAAAAAATTTGGAAGGTTTTAGAAATTCATTTGGTGCGGAAGGTTTTTGTTTCAAACTGGCCTAAGATATTGAGTTTTATAATCAGTACAATATTCCCCATAGGGTAGTAGCTGTCAAATTTTTTGTAAAAAAAAAAGTTATATGTGTAATGTGCATATGTATGTGTCCTTAAAATCCCCGCACCATTCCTTGTTGAATTGAGAATAAGCGTTATTTGCTTACTTTTGACATTTGATGTTTTTCTTGATTTTTTCCCCTCCGTGCAGTAAAAATAATAAATTAAGGACCAACTTTTTATAAAATCTTAGATTATTACTTGATAATGGAAGTTTTTGCCAAATCCCTCGCAAGTTTTCTGTTGAACTTTCTTCCAATCATAAAATGCAAAAAATTTTGTTCTTGGTTTATTTATTTATTATATGTATGTATGTATTTCTACTCAGCTAAAGGTAATTAAAATTAAAAAATAAAAACGGAACACCAACTGTAATTATTTTTCTCAATATCTATAGAATTGGCTAAAGTCACGTGCTGTATTTTCAAGTCTTCTTTTTTTTAAGGGGTTAAAATGACTTTCTTGTTGTTGGTTTCCCAAAACAGATACTCTTGTTTGCTTGCATGCGTTTTAGACCAGACGTCTCCAATGATTAGAATTCATTATCAATAAAAAAAACAGCTGCCAATAATCTACCTAACGTCTTGCTTGTGTAACTTTTTTTTGGTGGTGGTGCAACATTATTGTTTTAATAACTAGTTAAAATCGATTATTTATTTTGTGCAAATTTTAGGGATTTTTTGTGTGTTTTGCTTTAGCATAAATATGGCAAATAACAAATGTATTTACAGTGGGTTAGAATTAAGATAATTTTGAAAATAAATTAACTGAAATTCTAAACGATTATTCGTTTTACTTGGAATTGTAGAGTACTCGGAAAATGTGCATTTCATTAGAAAAATTCTTAACGCCTAAAATATATTTAATTTCACATTTTAATAAAGTATAAATTATTTATTTATGTAGACTTCGTTTGGAAACTGACACACTATGACTTCTTAGAAAGTTATTTAATGACTTTTGATTTTTTTCTACTTGGCAGCACCCGGTCAGAAATACTTGTTTGTCAACACTCTATTCTAAAGAAAGCAATGTATAGCTGTTGTTTTTGTTGTTGTTTACATTTCCCTTCAATGGCCTTTCACACATGAGAACAATTGTGCTGGCATAACACGCCGCCAGTTCGTGGGTAAGAGAGGCAAAGTGGTTTTGTGGTTGGCATAATTTTTCAACCAGGCACAACCCCGCATGAGCAGCACAAAACCAATACACACACACAACTTAAAAAACAGCAAATGTTAAATGAATACAAAAAAAAAACTAATACACACAAAGCTGTGTACACGTATACATTTTTATGCCAGATGAATTAGTCTCCGTGTGTACTGAAAAGAACAAAAATTGTGCGGCATAAAAATTAGTCCCGTGTGTGTAAGGCCAATTAGACACTTACAATTACAATTCGAGCTGAAATAAATTCAGCATAAGCAGTTATGGCAACTATGAAAGTTTAAATTCATGTGTCTAGTAGTAGCTTTCGATAACGAGCGGATTCGAAACTCCTCAGAAATACTTGTATTTGTTGCTGTAATTTGTTTTTTATAACACTTATTTGACAAACTGTTCATACAAACAACTGTTTATGTTTGTATAAAAATTTAGAAACTTTAGAATGCGCTCTAAAATGGGAATTATTTTATATTTCGTAAATAAACATTTTAAAATTATAGAACCACTCATACAAAGTAAAGAAATGCTTGCAAATGAAGTTATTTTACATAAAAATGTACAAATACATTAGAAGCTAAACCTTTTTTTATCGGCAGATGGACGTCAGTTGTCGATTTTCACTTCCAAGAGGTCAATGAAAATATTTTCTTTGTTTTCCGTCCAAAAAATAATTTTTTTCTCTGCTAAATTTTTGGATTATTGTTGCAGCTGCAACAAGTCTAACTCTTTACTATTCACTCGAATAAACATTGACAGCTGCTTCCGGTCATTTTAACTTGGCAACACTAAATTTAGCGCAGCGAGAACAATGTTGCATTTCATAAAACTAATTCAAAAATGGCTTTAAGTTGGTGTTAACAAAATCATTTTGTATGGTAAAACCAGTTTTTAACAGTTTGTTTTAACGTTAAAAACAAATTTTATTAAAACCATGTCAGTGTGAAAACACTATAAGAAACTTTTGGCTAAAAGTTCTTTGATGGTCTGCATTAGCCACATGAATAATTAATCTTTCATGCCAATAAAACAATATAGTTCGTGAGAGTGCATGAGTACAACTATTTTCCGTGAGTATACACGATCGCGAGTACTGACGTTCCCGTCTTTAATTCGAACACAAACCTGAAGCTTAAATAAATAATCAAACATTTATGAATAACTTATTTATTTCAGGTCAGACCCACTGTATATACTATTGTCCCGATATGATACAAACGCCTTCAAAAATTTTCAATGCTCGATTGATATTTGAAATCTAGTGGTCATAACATGACATCTTGCTCCTGTAGAAGGAGGTGTGACACAACAAGCACAATAAAGCGAATATTGTGAACATCATTTTAATTTGCTTTCAAATAAGTATTATCACTACATATTATGAAACAAAGTCTCCTGCCGCATTTGCCTGTGTAACTACGTTTATACGCACGACTTATTTGCAAATAAAACTATAAATTGTTGCCATATTATTGTTTTTATTGCGACTTACTAATTCAAAAAAATATTCACGATTAACGCACTACATATTTGCAAATAAAATGCTTGAGGTTGCCACACTTACAAATATTTGCTAGTAAAAAACAATAAACGGATATATATTGCAACAAAAAACATTGAAAAAAGAAAATAATGACAATGAAAAACATGATTATTTGTTACTTTATAGATTTATAAAATTTTTTGTAAACATAAGTAATTTTTCTGTAGAAGTGCTACCAAGTTTTTGTACATTTTTTATGCCGTATAAACAGTGAATTAATTTATTTGCAAATAGTGCTGCGCGTGTAAACGTAGTATGTGTGTCTGTCTGAGCGCGATAAACTCAAAATCTATGGAAATGAACGCAGTAACCTAAGAGAAAGATTATCATGTGCAACTCATTAAGGTTTAGTTGATTTTTTTTTTAAATACGACAGTGTAAAGGGTAGCTCCCATATAAAGTATTTATTAATTATATGTATCTTATCTACAAATCCGACAACTGGGATTCAGAAGCGATTTGTTAAGTTTGCGTGATCGATTTTTTTAACTTTTAAGTCTTCAAAATACTTTACGCCTTGAAAATTGTGTAAATCTCAAGTGATATTAGGAAGTTTTTTCATTATTTTGATCTGATAATGCTGCAAATATTTATCTGCAGCATTTAAATCATATGACCTGCCAAATTTTAAGATTTTTTTTATCTAACAACATTTTTAACATATTTACTTACATTGACAGGTGTGTAAATCAGGGTTGTCAGATATGGCGATTTCTCGCCAAATGTGAAGATTTTTGATTTTTCAACTTGTTTGGCGTTTAAATGTTTGATTTGGTGACATGTAAATTTTTCTAGCGATAAATAAATGTAATTGTAATTTGGCTTACAAAGCGATACAAACTTTAGCCTGTTCAAATCATAAAATATAGAAACAAATGAAGTTCGAAAAATAATAATTAAATTAACTAAAAAGATAAATAAATGTGTTGGCGATTTTTATGGCTATTTTAAATTGAACTTCATAATTTTTATAATTCAGGAGAATTACTTTGTTGAAAGAGTGTTCTTAAAAAAATAAACAAAAAACAGTGCGATTTTCATGACTTTTTTGTTGTATTAATTATAGTCATTAAAATGTTTTCAATTTGGACGAGAAATATTTATAAGAAATATTTTTTCACGATTTAATTTGTACTGTTAGAAAAAGTATTATATAAAAACAAATTTATCATCAAATTCATATTACAAAATTGATTTTGGTGACTTTTGGCAAATTTTTAAATCAATTTGGCGAAAAAGGTCGGAAAAAATCTGACAACCCTGGTGCATATAAATAAAATGCGAGAGACTTGAAGCTCAATAATAATACCGAATTCTCAAAGTTCAGGTCTCTTCTCAACATATGTTTCATCTAATAGCAGGATTGTGTTGTCAGTTGCCAAAATGTTATTACGTATGCCAACTCACAAATTTCACAATTATAAATTTTTAAAAGTGGTTAAAATTTCCCAAGCTTTTACTAAATAAATGTCAAAAAATGACAGCCCAATTCGTGACATTTCATCATTTGACAACAAATTTACTTTCTAACCACAAATTTGCCCGCCCTTTGCTTTCTTCCCTTCAACGAAAAATAGTTCTAGGGAACTAGTCACTTTTATTCCAAGTAATTTGTAAGCACTTTCACTTATCAATTTTCTCTTTAGCACTCATATTTCTTATATTTCGAAGCTTTGTTTGGGTTCAAGCCCACCGTATATTTTTAGTTGCCAATTTGCTATACTCTTATTTTCCTTAACTTTTCGGTAAACTAGAAAAAGTTGCCATATGCAATACTAACTTTTAATATGATGTAATTTCCTGGCTCGTAGGCAGTGCACTAGTCTAGCATTTGTAGGGTCGCAGGATCGATTCCGGCCGTAGACTCTGGGTGTTTCTGCAGACAAGCGAAAGTAGCTTCGCAGTTTGTGTTTATTTAAAAAAAAAACAAAGTTGCGTTGCCAGTTGACAAAGCAACTAAAGTTCGGTTGACATCCATAAAAAATTAATAAATGTGCACGGTGGGCTTGAACTGGGCTTGAATGCATTTGTTTAGCACTTCCAATTTTGTTTTGTTATTCGATTCCTAGACCCATCAGAAGGTCAGAAAAAAAATCGACCGTAATTCCTAGAGCCGATTTTGAGAAAAACACGTTTTTCTGCAAAATTTGAAAAATTCAGAAATATTCATTTTCGTGGGGGCATGCGATGTCAGGCTTGCCTATTGGTGAATTTGGAGCTATCTTTTGTAGCAGATAACCTTGTCCTAAAATATATCTTTAATCTCCTGTCTCACAAATTGAACCCCCTAGCCCCCTCTCACACCCCTTGTTTTACACCGGTAATATGAATTGTTGGTCTTTAAATACATGAATCTGCCTGTTTACGAAAATAAATAAAATAATTCACAATAATAATAACGTTTTGTTTTAATTCTTGATTCGCTTGACAGGCCTGCAGGTCAATGACAATCAAAATTATTGGCAAAATAGCCTCAGTAGTCAAATGACATTCAAAGTGTCAAGTTTAATATTCTTCTTCATTTGTGGTCTCTTTTTTGGGAAAGTTGTGCATTAAGTCGAAGGACCATGCGGGGACCCACCAAGAAAATCAGGAGCGTATATGTTTACTCTGTCTGGAGAAGAAAATGCAATTGGTCAAAATTAGCAGTATTTTGCGCACCCACCTCGAGAAATGTGTGAAATATGATGCAGACGATGCACGTTTTCCAAAAGTTCTGTGCAGTGCCTGTAAAATTATTCTCGTTTATCGGTCAGTGAAGTCTAATAATTTCCAAGGAATAACGCTACCAGATTTCACCGGATTCAAGATTTTTCAAAAAAAGACTCGGTGTAACTGCACACTATGCGAATTGGTAAGAGATCCTGTTCCATATAATTTTACTCGACGGATTAACGAGCACACCAAGAAAAATAAGAGAAACAAGTGCGCAAAATGTGGTCACACCTACTCAGTGGGGAAAAAACATTTCTGCAGTATTACATTTTCAAAATTGCAGGAACACGTGAGCAAATCGCTCCCTAAAAAACAAAAAGAACATTTGGCGAGTTCTTTGATAAAAGATATATTTGTAAATATATCAGGAAAGAAAATTGCTCAGTTATCGCAGATACGAGGTGGGCCTCTTAGTATTGAACTCGTCCCAAAACCAAGCGATCAGATTCCATCCCCGAAACAGATTTCTGCAGAACAAGTTTCGAGAATAGGGACAAATTATGGTCTTTCCAGCAACATAGTCCAAGGAGTGGCACTAGACTTGCGTGTGGCTTCTCGAAAAAGGGATCTGTTCGAACCACATTTAAAAGAGAAGCTATCCATATACCGGCATAGACTGGATGAATTTTTCGACTTCCAAACATGTGCTACAATAACATCTAAAGCGGGCGGGAAAACAAGTTCAACAAAAATATTGGTCTATTGCGATGATAAATTGATAAATCGCGTTAAAGAAGCCCGCAACCTCAACGATCCTCATTTAAAATTCGGTATAGATGGTGGAGGCGGGTTTCTGAAAGTCTGCCTTTCAGTAGAAACACCTGATCCTGTTGTAAGAGATCTCCGCCAAAAATATGAAGAGGGCGTAGCTGCAAAAAAGTTTAAGGATTCCGGCGTGAAGAAGTTATTTATTTTGGCAGTAGTTGTAGGCACACAAGAAAACTATGAAAATGTTCATCACTTATGATCCCTCTTGCACATAAATCATTTTCCTGGAACGATCGCGACTGACTTGAAACTTGCTAATATATTAGTGGGAATCATGTCTTAATCAAGCAGCTTCCCATGTACTTGGTGCTTTGCTGGTAAAGAAAACTTGAATACATCCGGTGAAAAAAGAACGATAGACAATTGCCGAAAAAACTATGTGGACTGGTAGAAAATTCAAAAAAACTTCAAAAAGTGTCCTGCTAAAAAACACAGAAACTGTTCAAATGCGCCCGTTCTGTCAAGTGGCACGAATGACACAAGACAAATCCTTGATATCATTGCACCGCCTGAATTGCATTTAATGCTCCGTGTTGTGAATACTCTGTACAATCGGATGAAAGAAGAGTACGATCTCGAGTGTCAGAAATGGGCAAAAAGATGCAATGCCACCCAAGACTTTGTGCACGGTGCTCCTGCCTTTGCGGGTAATTCGTGCAAACTGCTGCTGGAGAAAATTGACATTTTGCGCGAATTTGTAGACCGGAATGCTTGAATTATGTCAAATGTTTCCAAGATTTTAGAGAAGTGGTTGAATCGTGTTTTTCAAATGATCTCAAATCAAACTAAAGGGTGTCCCAACAAGAACGCAAGATTTAAATTTGGCGCCATTCGAACTGTCATTGTTTGACATTTGAACAATTGTTATTGTTTGCTAGTAGAAGGTACGAGGTTAGTAAAAATGAAGCGCTACAAACGCATTCTTATTGTGAAATTGTTTTACCAAGATGGTGAAAGTTTTGCGGCTACAGTTCGCAAATTTGCGATCAATTTGGGGTCACAATAATGCTCCAAAAGAGTCAACTTTAAAGACATTAATGGATAAATTTGCCGAAACTGGGTCTGTTAGTGATGTCCGATCGACCGAAAATGTCGCAGCTGTACGTTATGATGTTGCTCAAACGCAGGTCAAGCGCAAACAGTCAATGGTGTTCGGTATCTTGAAATGATAACCAGTTTTTTCGTGCCTAGAATTGAAGAAATGAATGTGGAGGGCATGTGGTTTCAACAGGACGGTGCCACATGTCATACACCCAAAGAAACAATTCAATTGCTACATCAGTCATTTCCCGGTCGTGTTGTTTCACGTTTTGGAGACCAGAATTGGCCGCCTAGATCGTGCGATTTAACACCATTAGACTTTTTTCTTTAGGGTTTTTTGAAGTCGATGGTTTACACGAATAAGCCGACGACGACTCAAGCCTTGAAAGAGGAAATTGGACGCTGCATTAATAAAATACCGCAGCATTTATGCAAAACGGCCATTGAAAATTTCATTAAAAGATCGCGTGTGTGCCAGCAAAGCCGCGGCGGCCATCTGCCCGATTTGTTGTTCCACACATAACCTCATTTTGTCTACTTTACGATATAATAAAGTTTCACGATTTTTTTTTTAAATATCTGTGTTTTATTTAAAATTTAAATCTTGCGTTCTTGTTGGAACACCCTTTACTTGGAAGCGATTGAAATGTTCAAAAAAAGCTATCTTGATCTTCGGATTCGTGTAACCCCAAAAGTTTTGTGCAAAAACCAAAAAAGGATTAGGGTTTTTTAGCGAACAGGCCATGGAATCTGTGCATCACGATTTTAAAATGACCTGGCAAAAATATAAAGTTGGAAAAAACCAACCAGAAATATAACAGCGTTCATTTGTAACTTGTCAGTAATCGGTAGACGAAAAATGAGTAATTTTGATTTCATGTTATTGTTTGTTTTCATGTTATTATTTATTTTTTGTTATTAGTTGTTCTCACATACCTTATTTCAACGTTCAAAAGTGTGTTTTGTAGAAAAATTTAACAATAGTTGTCGAGAAAATAAAACAATTAGAAAGATACCATTTTTCTAGTAATTTCATTTTTGCCTCACAAATCCAGTTCTATTCGGAGAGTATTCATGGTAAGTTTTGAGCGTTCGACAATGTCAGAACAACTTGGTTTTAATCAAATACCCATCCTTCACCCTGAAGATGTGCTATAAAAATCTTCAATTTCCAAATTTTTTCATTAATACATGTAAAGGGTGTTTTTTATTGAGGTATAGAACTTTAAGTTGGCATCACTTTTTTAACTGGCGGCCATTTTGTCAGCTGTCAAGTGATTAATATTAAGTTTGGTTTGCCATTTCATCATGAACAGGTTGACAAAAGAACAACGCTTGCAAATCTTGCAAATTTATTTCGAAAATAATGGTTCAGTTCGCGAAGTTTACCGCAAGCTCCGTCCATTTTATGGTCGACATAATCGTCCGTCAGAGCAATTAATTCGGTTAACCATGGATCGTTTTCGCACTACGTTTACTCTATGTGATAATACGCATCCGCAGAGACGTCGAACAGTGCGCACCGAAGAAACAATTGCCGCTGTAGAGCAAAGTGTTGAAGAGGACCCGAATGAATCGATTCGCCACCGTGCACAGCAATTGGAGCCGACTAACCGACTATTTTGTTCCCGAAGTGGATGGCATGAATGTGGATGAGTTGTGGTTCCAACAAGACGGCGCTACATGCCACACAGCGCACGTCACAATCGATTTATTGAAGGAAACATTCGATGAGCGCATAATTTCGCGGAATGGACCTGTCAATTGGCCACCAAGATCGTGTGATTTGACACCATTGGATTATCTTCTTTGGGGATATGTGAAGTCGCTCGTCTACGCCAACAAACCAGAAACGTTAGGGGACTTGGAAGCCAACATTCGTGGCGTTATTGCCAACATACGGCCCCATATGCTCGAAAAAGTGGTTGAAAATTGGACCTGTAGAATTGGCTTTATTCGAGCCAGCCGCGGCGGCCACATGCACAAAATCATATTTAAACATTAATGGCATAAAATTATCCTTCCAATAAAGCCAAATTGATGGACATTTAAACGATTTTCTTGTGTTTTATTTCAATTCGAAGTTCTATACCTCTAAAAAAAACACCCGATATTTTGTCCAGACAAATTATAGTCCAGAAAAACGCGTTTTTCTCAAAATCGGCTCTAGGAACTACGGTGGGTCCAGGAATCGAATGCCAAAACAAAATTGGAAGTGCTAAACAAATGCATTCACGCCGGGTTCAAGCCCACCGTGTGTGACAAAGCGTGAAAAATAATAAATAAAAAAGACAGAACTTAAAAGAAAAAATATATGTTTGTTTTTCCAAACTTTATTTTTCAACCGAAAGCTGTAATGTTTGTTTACGCCCATGCCCACAAAGTATTACCCTAAATAACTAAGTAACACCTTACATTATACTATTACTCATACAGTTAAAATGAAATGAACCAAACAGACTCAAAAATGAATTAAATTACATATTGATTTTGTCTAATAGCCAGATAGACTGACGTTTTTCTTTGCATTAACAAGCCAATAGTTACACAGAAGACGTCAAATAAGTATGTACACAAATTGCAAAGCAGCAAAAAAAGTTTCAAAGAGTACAACATTATATGTATGTATACATATGTGTATCAACATGTGCTTTGCAGCATAAAAATAAAGAGTCTTTCATTAAGCGCCTCCTGCCCTTAAATTTAAATAAAACAAAGTGTGTTGGTGAGATATCATCGAAATTGTTTATTCGTTTGAAAGGCCTCGATGCCATTATGTATGGAATATAACAACGTGCTTGCGCTGTGTAGCTTGGCCCGTTTCCCAAATCTGAAGTTCACATTACCTCCGTGAAAGGGGGGCCAAGCCCTCAAATCGCTCGAAGAATGTTCAATGTGGAATAAGCTATATGACACGTAGCGCCGTTCTGTTGAAACCACAAAAGAAGTTGTTTAATCATTGATTTATAGCGCTCTTAACCATAAAATTAACAAAGCGCACGGAACACCCGTTTTACTAAAACAATTTTAGCATTTGCACATATTGTTCAACGTTATATCTATCCATGATGCTTTGGCAAAATAGATTGAATAAATGACAACCAATTCGTCAAATGTAGCTTCAAAAATATGGCCGCTATCAGCTGTAAAAATTTGGAAGTCCCTATTGGAAGACCCTTTAGATTTATGAAAAATAAAATGAAATGAAATGAGATGTGGCATGTGTATGCGAACACGTGAATTTTTTTTTTTTTTTTTTTTTTTTTTTTTTTTTTTTTTTGATAAATATCACTCTCAGCCACCTCCGATGAAGAGGGACAAAAATTTACACATAAACAATAAACGCACTATGAAAAAGCAACTTCAACTTAATCGATAATTATGCCGACAAAAAAAGTAAACAAACAAATAGTAAAAAAAAAAATAAGACACACACAAAAAAAAATAAACGCAGCACAGTGACATACTGACATAATAAACGAAAACTAGAGAGCAATAACAAAATATATAAAAACATCATATAACATCCGCTTGCCCGCTAGTATACACGTATGTATGTATGTACAAGTACCCTGCAAATAACGCGACTAATCCATATATGCATGGACATCCATACATGTAAGGACTACTGCATAAAGGATGAGGACTAGTCCAAACATAATCCAAATGTACGGATAAAAAATGGTCTATTTAACATTACGATGTCCTAGGGCTGGACCACATGATCCAAATTTGCATTACATCGGCCTAACCCCAAAAATACCCCATATGGAATAGTTATAGACTACTCGCATACAATTTTTGAGTGCCTAAGAAGAACGATCATATTCTTTTAAACACGAACACTTATCGTGCAGCATTGAATGCTTGTATGAAAACGACATGATCCATGACTGCATTACATGGGACCATGATGTAACTAGTCTGTTTCATCTAGATTGGACCACGTAGTCCAATATTATTTGCAGGGCATAATAATTTACATATATATGTATGTATATACACTTTTAGCGCTAAAATAGATGCAATCTCCAATTTAAAAAATGGGAGGAATTAGGCCCATTAAAATTAAATATTTTATTTTAAGTGGTTCTACTTTAACGATTTTTACAAAACTTAACACACACCCTGAGCTCTGAAAGACACACAATCTTGCCTTCCATAAGAATTGGCGGGGCCACAACCATTAAAATTTAATTTTATATTTCACATACTTCATCTTAAACAACAGATTTTCAAATTGTTTTTTTATTTTTTTATTTTTGGTTTATGTGACCGCCACGGCTGGCGTGTGTAGGGCACAGTGAACTGCAGTATTTTTGGCCGTATTTCGTTGAATGTTGATTTCCAGCTGTACGGCAACACCGGCCAGTATTTATGCATGCGTGTCTGATTTGTCTGTCTTCGCGAAATAAAAATTAGTAATTATGGTCAATAAAAATTAAAATTTGGTAACAATTATCTTGGTTAACGATGTGAGACCACTGATGATAAAAATGAACAAAATAAACCAAAAGTCTAAATGAAAAATTAATAATAATAGAAAAAATTTATGTTGACAAGCGCCGAAGTATTCGATGTCATTCAACATTGTTACATAATTGTTATTTAAATGTTCAAATAGAAATTTTACTTTTATGAGACTCAAAGATATTCATTATTTTGAAATAATTAAATAAATGAAAGGGTTCCGAGATTTGGATAATTCAATTGATAAAATAACTCAGGAATGCATAGAAATAGTTGAAGTGCTTGCCTGCACTGCCTGTCATATTTTTTGTTGTGTGTTTCATGCTGGTGTTAATGCAACATAACTTTATTGGGCTTTAAGTCGTGTTGAAAGATCGAATTAATCGAACTGCACTGGCGGTCACTTGTAACAATAAATTATCCAAACTTGTAGTAGTAGCTATTTTTCCAACATTACAAAATTTTTCTTACTTCTATGTAACAAACCCTATAGAATCAAAAAAAAAACAAATAAAATAACAAATAAAAATATTTGTTTTCAATTAAAACATTTAAATTTATTGAATTTATCACAAACATACATACAAACATATCGTTACCTTAATAAAGAAAGGCCCTAACTCATTCGGCCCTGTTCTGTAAATCGAATCCGAGTAAATTTTTTTGTTTTCGAAAAATTAATGATAAATTAATTTAATAATTAACAATAATTTAATAATTATATGATAAATTTCTTTCAGATATATTTGGGAATCTACATAATAAAAAAATTTTAAAAAATCTAAAAAAACATTTCTACTGTCGGAGTTAGTTTTCTAAAATTGTGCCATTTCAAATCGATCGGTTTACAGAACAGGGCCGATTATTTTTATGAAATCAAGATTTTTGCATTCTTCGATACATTAGATTTTCTTCTCGATTTCAGAAAAATAATGAGTTAGGGCCTCTCTATATTAATGTAACGATAAGTACATACATTGTATGTATGCATGTTTATTTCTAATCACAAGCAGAAATTTAAGGGTCACACAATTTCGTTCTTATTATTATTAGTGTCATTTTTTTAAGTCAGTTCAGTCATTCCTTCTCTCTGATGCTTTTCGACACAATTTGTTAGAAATCAAAAAAAAAAAAAAATATCTAATCATTTTATAGCTTCAGTAAACTTATTAACAAGTATGAATACAAATACATAAATGACCGAAAATAATGAGTTAATTTATTTCATTGAAACTTCTTTCCATTCAGGGAAAATAAATCATTAGGGCAATACGAGTATTTAGCATATACATACTTGTGTCCATAATTATAAAAGTTGTTTAAGTCATGTTCGTTTTTGTTTTGAAATATTAAATAAATCTTAGACCCATTTTAGGCACGCAAAGTCCCGGTTCACGCACTTCAACTTTTGTTCACCAACTCGCAATTCAGCTGTAAGAAAAAAATAGATACATACAGGGTGTCTGGTGGCAAATTTATATTTTTAAATACGATTATTTCAAAAAGCAATAAACGGTGCGGAGAGAGGGTTGCGCCGTTGGAATTATCGATTTTGAGGATTTGTTAGTCACGATGTCGCAGTAGTTGAGTGAGCATCGCGCGTTCGCTTTGAATACATTTTTTAAGAGTAATGATTCTTACGTAATTGCTCGTCGACAATTTTGTTCAAAGTTCGGTATTCGGCGAATACGTGATGGACCGAGTATAAATTTAATTCGTTCGTCGGTGAGATTCCTCTCGACTGCTTCGGTTATGAATGTTCCACGGCCAGGCCCAGTCGATCTTCAATGAAAGGAAAGGAGCAGCCTCACTGGTACTTCCAAAAGCGATTATTCATGAAATTTCAAAAAAGGATCTGAAGTTCAATCCTTTTAAAATTCAAATCGTTCAAGAACTGAAAGAAAGTGCATGTTGGAGCGTTTTCGCACTGTAAATCCCATTTTTTGAAGCGACGAGGCTCATTTTCACTTAAACGGCCACTTCAACAAGCAAAACTGCCGACACTGGACTCCAAGAACCCACAACCTACGATTGAAACGTCAAAAACCATTGCATTGCCCCAGGATAACTGTTTGGTGTGCCTTATCCTCGCATGAGATAATTGGACCATTGCAAATTCTCGGGGCTACGTGACGGATGTCAACGGTAAAAATTATCGACGCATGGTTACGGAATTCTTTTTGCCAAACCTGCGAGCTCATCCCTCGTACTCTTCACACACGTGGTTTCAACAGAATAGGGTGACTGCACACACATCCAGAGCTTCGATGAATTTGCTTCGGGAAAATTTCCCCCAAAAACTGATCAGTCGCTTTGGGGACATCCCATGGCCACCGAGGTCGCCCGATCTCACTCCCATATTTTTTTTATGGGGCTACCTCAAAGAGAGGGCTTATAATGACAATTCCCAATCTCAAGTGGCTTTAAAGGAAAATATTCGTCGAGAAATCAGCTCAATGGAACCAAATTTACTGCAGCGTGTGGAGCAGAACACAACGCTCCGTTTCGAACAGTGCGTTCAACTAACGCAAGACATTTGGATAACATATTCTTCAAAAAATAAAATCCGCATTTCCATTCTATCGTTCAATGCTCTTAATAAAACTTTGTGTCAATTATCATGTTTTTTATTTAAGTTTGAAAATGTAAATCTGCTACCAGACACCCTGTATTTGTGTTTCCTTCTCAGTCTTTCTTGCAGCTGAATTACGAGTTGATCAACAAAAGTTGAAGTGTGTGAACCGGAACAAAGTTTACTTTGCAAAGTCTTAAGGCTTCATTAGTCTTTACTTTCTGTTACTGTTCTGTGCTGTGCCGTTCTGCTTCTAAATTTGACTACTTACTTTTTCTGTAGTAACTTATCAGCTGTTTCTGACCAGAAGGGTCGCACTTTTTCACTAAAGCGATGAGTTTTGCATCGTCCATTGTTAAATTTCCATATAATTTTATGTTTTTCATTTAAAAATTAATTTTTTTAAATTCCAAAAGCATAATCACAAATATTTCAAAATATTTTTATTTAATTTATGCTGTCACTTGCAATTATTTAACAATTTTTTTTGATTTTCACAGGTTGAACCGAAACAAAAAAACTAACGACTTGTATTAGATTTCTATAAACAAAAAAGAGTCAGCTGATTTGTAACAGAACAGAAAGTAAAAACTAATTCTGCCTTTAATTCAGCTGGGCGAAAGACAGACGGATGAATACTATCTCTTTCTGTCTTTCTCCCAGCTGAATTAAGACTTTGTAAAGTAATCTTTCCGTGTGTAAATTGGATGTTATTGAAAGTGATATTTAGTTATTGACAATATATAATCAAGTGCGCGCTACCCTAATTGCATACACGAACAAACCAAACAAAAAAAAATCCATAATTCAGTTTAAACTATTCCATACATACTTTTATTAAATGTCATAAAAATGTTTCTTATCTCACACAGATACATCAATAAACTTTTGACTTTTGACAAAAAAAAAAATAAAAATAAAAATGTTCCTCCATATTGTGCTTCTCGCTCGCATCAATTCAACTCAATTCAATTCATGATAATCCTAATGATTACACAATGAATATACACGAGTACATGCTCGAATTGAAATCAAATCTGAGATGAATTTATGCTTTTCTAGATTGTCATTATATTGAATCTGCTCCTACTCCTCCTCCTCCTTCTCATCATAAAAAAGAAAACGAATTGGAAAGAAATTCTTTTTCATTCTTGTTCGGATATTATTTACTTATGCAATAATTAGTTATTGTTGTCTGAGAACGTTTTCAATTTATTTAAAATGTGGGAACAAAATACGAGTAATACGAATACAATGAAAATGAATGAATGCAATAAACGCATAATGAACGTATTCTGCTGGTTGCCTTTGCGGCAATAACAAAATGAATAGAGATCCCAATTTGTGAATCAATGCTTTAATTGTCTACTAATTAAAGATTGACCTGTATTTGAAAACTCGTATATCGAATAGAAGAGAATTTGATTTTTAAATAAAATTTTCCAATCCCAATTTATCATTGGAATAACACAAAAACAGAAATTAAATACAATTTGGTGAGGTTAGGCCAGAAGGGGCAGGGCTCAGGGCGCATAAAACTCATTTTGGTATGAAATGCAACTCTGTCAAAGAAACATGTAGTATATATATATTTGTTAGTTCGTTCATACTTAACTAGCGGTCTCCACTAGCCATGAACTTGGTATGGGCAACATGTCGGACATCGCAAATCGCTAATGGAGACCGCCCATGTCCCTGTTTCGTCCATGCTCTGACATGGATGCCCGAACATGTGTCTGAGCAACAATGTTCGCCATGAGATTCGTAGAAAGAAAAGAGGCAGAACAAAATAGGTAAATATTCCACCTCTATTGCACTAACACAAAATACTTTGATATGCCTGAGCATGGACATCGCACGTTTTCACCACAACAAAGAAGTTGATGAATTTTTTACAGTTGTTCTGCCGGCGTCATGTCCAAGTCGATCGCTAGTGGAGACTAGTGTCCTGCACAAGACATCTTATAAGAACTTTCAAGACATGAGGGATTTTTCAAATGCTTTACCACAACGAAATCTTATAAAACAAACGTTAACAACACTGTTCGCAAGAAATTTGTTTGAGTATTGTAGGTATAAGAGTAAAGAAGAAAACACTTCGTGACGGAAGAATTTGTGATACTTGCTTCTTTCTACGCATGAGCGCGTGTACAAACGTCATGCATGTATGTGTGTATGATCTTTTATTTTTCTGCGCACATGCAAAGGCACACACATGCATTAACATTATTTGTATGCGGTTAATCACATAATACCTTGTCGGAGAATGTGTGGTTGACTACAAAAATAGTTAACTTATAGTTAACTTTCCTTAGACTGACTAAAAGCTAGCTGCAAAGTCATCCAGAACAAACCCAAAATTAATTCTTAAGTTGAGTACGTAATCGAATTTGGTGAGAGCCAACAAATTTATTCTCAGCTACTTTAAAACTCATTTCAGTTTTATATCAACATTTTGCTGTTGTTATTTTAGATGGCAGCTTAGCCGAGTAGTAGCGCGTTGAGTACACAACGTGTGATGTTACATGTTCGAGCCCCAGGAATTTTATTTTTTAATTTACTGACTACCAGGTGATTTAAAAAAGTCAACTTTAAGTTAGCTTAAAGAAGTGCCTAGTGAGACAATTGACTACCGCCTCGGACATCGCAATGTTAAAATAGTCAGTTGATTACATTGCAAAGTAATCCAAGTGTCAGTCAGTACTAGTTGCGAAATAGTTAGCTTAAAGTTAGTTTAAAGTTAGTCAAATTTCCGATAGGGTAGCTTACCATCTACATATTACACACACACTCAAACGTACAATATGAAAAATAACAAGCATACACTAATCAACAGTACTTCTTTTGAGAGTTTGTTACAAACAAGCTGTCTTGGTGACATCGCTTGTTAACACTGATATACACGTACACAAATACATCCATCGTGCTTCGCTTATAGTACGACAGCATTTATTATTGGTTTAGTATAATACATGCGGCGTGAATACATTTAAAAGTCATGACGTATTTACAATTAAAGACTGTTTACGCAGGTCTCTAGTGGAGACGTAGGGCAAGGGCTGATCAGACTATTATACTTTGTATTAATACATGTTAAAAATTCAAATAATAAGTGCAAGTACGATAAATGTCTTGACGAATGGTAAATAATAAGATAAAAATTTGACATCCCATAAGACTTGACAATTTTTTTTTTCTTTAATTTTTCTAAACGATAAGACTTTTCATTTGATCAGAGTTGCATTATTACAAAGTCAAGTAATAAACAAATTGACAAGTCATCTGTCTCGACACCGATGCCGTGCCGTCGTTTATGGTATATTTCTCCGTCTTAAACCGGCTCTAACTTGGGGGCCACACGTTCCAGTTTTGATTTTCAATTCCATTAAATTTGCAATCCACTCACACTTTTATCACTAACACAATCAAACTTTTTAAATTGAAAACTAGATTGATTTCAAATTCACCTATCCATTTAAATGGCAATTTAATTTTCAATTTGAACGGCTAGTCACAGCACACATTTATTGAAGCATAGCTTACTTGAAACTGCTCTGCTGCCGGTAGTCAACGCTTAACTGTTTGTTTTCTACTTGTATTTTTAATGTAATTTGAGGTGTGATGGTGTGAACACAAAATGTACTTTACGTTAAATTTTTTGACAGCTGAACCAAGTGTATTTATATTTCTTTCTACTAAAATGTAATGAAAGTCTTTATACAGGTACAATAGTCTGAGTGGCCCTTTATTAATATTTCGGCCATAAGGCTCGCTAGCACTTGTAGTCCTTACTAATCCAGGACCTATTTATTCCTCCTAAACGCAATTATTAAGTTGTCTGAAATAGTGGCTAACCGGACGCTTCTGCCATTGCCTAATCTAACCTTGATCCCAATCGAACAATATCGATCAGCTGTTTCCTACCGTTTTAGTTAAATTCCATTACAGTCGGCTAGGTAGAATTAGTAAAATCGTATCGTTATGTTGCGTGTCAGCTGACAAAACCCGTATCATATGCAATGCATGTTACTAGTTATACTAGTGGTAGCACTGCTGACGTAGAAATCTACAGAAAACAGATATTTCTGTAGCGAATGTCAAAAAAGCCCCACTCAAAGCCAGACAAAAAAAAAACTGTTACATTTTCTATAACTTGTGCACAAAGTTGAACGATACGGCAAGCTGTAAAGTAGAACGATACGATTTTAATAATTCTACCTTAAGTGAGCCTTTACGTAGCAAACGTTGCCAATATATTTTGCATAAGCAGTAACATGTTTTATATACATATGTATGTATGTACATATGTACATACATTATTGTCTAATGACATTAACATATTGCGTGTTCAAAAAGTTTTTAAGTTACTTTTTTATTTAATAGTAGCCGTAAATAGTTTATTAATAAATTTTGTTAATTATTAATAAATGACAAACTTTGTTAAGAGTATCTCGGTTTTTGATCAAATGCTTTAATTGCTTCAATTTAGATGGATACATTATTTTCAATAATGTTTAGTGCAGTTTGCAATTAAGGTGCAATAAAAGAAATTATGGCAGATCAGCTGACAAAATCCTTCATATACATATACATATGTACATATCTATGTATCAATGTATGTATGTACATATGTATGTAAAGTTTTAATAAAATAAAATTTTCCTTTTCCGTTAAGTTGTGTGTAATACTATGTTCACACTTATTTTTTTAAATGTGTTCAAGACGACTTTTCTAAAAACTAAGCACAACAGTTCACATAATATTTGAGATGTTTAAGGTTGACATTTTTTAAAAAAATTATTGTGTTTGTAAGAAATTTCGAACAATTATGTTTTATATTTGCTTCTTAATTTTTAAACAACAACTTTTTTTGTAAATAATTTAATTTCTTTGAGTAATTGTTGTGTATTAAATAATTTTTTTTCACGTGCCGCCATTTAATAACAACACAAAGTTGTGAGATTTATGAAAAACGCCTTGAACATACTCCATTTACGTGTTTATCAAAGTGTTTAAATTTAAAACACCATTTTTGAGACGTTTAACAAAACAGTTAAATGTATGGCAAAACATCTAAAAATCGTCGTATTTAAGCTTTAAAACACGAATGAGGCTTCAAACACGTAAGTGTGAACTTAGTATAAATGAAAACTTTAAACTCGCTTTCTGGCAAACTAGTTTTTTTGAGTTATGACGTTGTTTGAGTAAATGAGTGATATGTATGTATGTATGCATGTATACATTCATGAAATTAATCCGTTTACATATCGACATACATACATATCGACATACATCCCAGTACTTACAAAACTACATGCAACTTGTCATAGAGTTTTTTTTCCAAAACAACCCTTTTTCACCAATTTCTTTTTTTTTACTTTTTGATATAATGGCTCTTACATGAATGTTGTAAGTGTGTTTTTGTTTTAATTAATTCTTTTGAAATACCATAAAAAAATAAACTGTACAACTTTATACCGGTAGATGGGTTGGTATCATCAAACAATCTTATTAGCGGTGGATCAAAATACGCAATTAAAATAAAACTACTTAAATCGAAATAGTATGTCATAGTTTTTTTTCTTCTGCTTTATTATTGAATATGCTGCAGCTGTTTGGGGTAAGTTCACATTTAATTCGTTAAGAACAGTACGAGAGAGCGTTTTAAAAGTTTATGTTGGTGTGAAAATATTATGAAAAGTGTGGGTCCGGTTGAAGTTCTCCCTGCCTTTTTGCATACATATGTACATACATACTCATGTCGTCGCTGTTTTAACTAACCGACCTAACTGACATTTTTTTGAAAAATAAGTTAAGTCCTTTACCAGACTTGATAAGTCATAATACAGATTGTCTACAATTTTCATGACTGTAAGCATTACTTTTGTGCCTATATATGTACGTAAGTAAAAAGATTTCTGACGCAGTCATAAGAATTAATGTATCAAACAGCAGTTAGTGAAAACAGGGACGATTTATGCACCATATATTGAAGAGAACACTGAAGATGGGCTCTTAAGGCTCAGTTAGCCGACTGTAATGTAATGTAACTGCAACGGTAAGAAACAGCTGATCGATATTGCTATGTGAAAAGTAATAAAAATGATTATAGAAATGTAACCGGAATGTAAGAATCTGTACATTACTTTTCACATGACAGTATCGATCAGCTGTTTCCTACCGTTGAAGTTACATTACATTACAGTATGCTAACTGTGCCTTTGGCCTAAACCGTTACGTTTACCAACAAAATTTGACGAGGCATGACTGAAAATCGTTCCAAATTAAAGCAAACCTCCTCGGAAGAAATATACATCATTTCCTCAGATTTTCACTACATACCTATAACACATATGGGCATTTCCACAGGTATGTCAACTTTTTGTAGCGTGTAACATCAAGCAAATCAAAGGTTGATTGCTTGCTGTCGCATGCGACAAAAAAGTATAATTTCTCGGAGAAATGCCCATATTTAAAATTTGTATACCTATAAAATCTTACGTGGTATGATGTTGTGGCACATTGTAATCCTGTTCGAAAAATTTGGCAAAAAGTATCTTTGAACGGAGATATAACGGGTTCAAATATTCTACAAAAAAGTAAGCTATAAGATTCTACTGCAAGTCTGTAAATACCATAAAATGCAGAGTTCAACTTAAAACATGAAATTCTTGACTTACGAAGCTTAAGAAGGGATTATTATCCATTTATGAAAAATTGTACAATTGAGGGGAACGATACAATATATCATACCAATGCCATCTAGAGGTTGCCTTTAGATTTATAAAAACCATCAAATACAAAAATGAAGCCATAAGCTTAGCAATAAGACTTGTGTAGTGTAAATTGGGATATAGAGAATATTTAGCTTAGTCCCAGTTCACACTAGTCAAGTGTTATTACTAAGCTTATCACTTTTTCTTTTTTGAACTTTCATCGGAGTTCACGCAATGCAAGTCATATTTTTTAGCTCATATTTTTTATGCATACCTTTGTGTATGCATGTGTGCTTTTTTAACACTACGAATTTGAAAAACAAAACGTATTGACAGTACATGAAGCTGAGTACTCATTCCTTTTCCCTCGTCTCTTTTCCCAACAAACTAACCCGCTTAACAGTAAGAGCCAATTTCACCAACTTATTTAAATATCAATTCATATTTAAAAATAATTTTTCCATACAAAAATTAATCAAAATCGACATTTAAATATGAATTGACATTTAAATAGAGTTGGTGAAATTGGCCCTAAGAGTTGCATAGTGTACACATTATTTGTAGTTTTTGGGTAGTCGATTATATCCTTTTACTGTCAATACACATTTCTGAAGCATATAACTTAAAAACTTGATGATGAAATAATTCAAAAACACATAAATAAATAAATAAATAATTTTATATTATTTATCTATTTCATTTAACACGCACAACATTTTACTTGTTAATAATAAAATGAAGCTATTTCTTCTTCTTCCCACAAAAAAAAAAAAGAAAAAAAAACAAAGTGTGTTAATAACGTTACGACTTACAAAGAAAAGGTTGCCACTATTTTGTTAAAAACTCACTAACGATCTCATCTCTGTTTAAATACATGGTGCAAACTTCATTTACTAATATTCGATTACATATACAAATAATGTATATAAATTACACAATAAACCTTATTATACAAACTTTATTTCTATTTCTCTTTGTGTTAGTGGAATAAAAGTAAGTTAAAATTTTGTTTTACAGTGCACTCATACGATTACACTGTGGAACAGTTTTTTGACCAAATGTATCTGATACCCAATCCAATGTTTTTTTTTTTTTTTTTTTTGATTTGATAAAAGTGGGATAATTCAATTAATCTTCTGTAACTTTATCATTTTCGCACCGATCTGTATTCTATTGAGTACATAATGTTTCTATTAAAATAATCTAACGTGATAAGTGAAAAAACTTAAAAAAAACTAAATTGAAATAACCAAAATTGCAAAAAATCATTAAATTTTTTGTGAAATTTGACCTTTGTTCCACTGTAGTTCAGTCATTTCTTGATCAATTTTTACAAGCAACCCATGATTGTTTTAACAATTTTATTTTCTTTCAAGTGGAAAAAATAAATAAAAAAATTATTTAACACTTGCCAAGATTTTTTTATTAAAGTGATATCATCTTTTTTAAAAACCCAAATAACTGTAATTTTGCAATATCTCGAAATCTGTTCTACTTTTGACCATTCTGAATTCAGATTCGGATTTGGTGAAAAATTCTACATTAAGATCATGTGTCAAATTCATTTGGTCACGACTTTGTTGAAATTTTGTTCCACAGTGTTATTTACAGAATTGTATGTATGTATGTATGTATGTAGTTTTACATTCAGACACTAATCAATAATAATTATGTTGCAGATTGCTTTTTTTCGTTTTGTTTTTTGTTTTTTTTTTTTTTTTTTTTTTTGTAATATAATATTGTCCTCCAGAGGGTTAGTTGTGTTATACTCGTACTCGTTTTCATGGCTGCCAGTTAGTGGTTGTTATGCATAAGGGTTGCATTGATTACTTTGTTGTTAAGTTGTTTTCCCATCGTTGCCGAAATGCATTTGCATTCATTCAGATTTAGGCTTTTTTTATTTTATTGTTATTTTATGAATGCAATACTTACTACTGGCAGAGGGTGAATTTTGACAATCATTCACTTTCACTAGAATTTTTCCTTTAACTTGAATATTTCAATGTCACCCTTAATTTTACACTTACATACATACATATGTATTTATGTATTTGTTAGTAAGAGAAAAGTAGCTACGAAAGTATTTTAAAAATACACTAATAAGCGAGGAAAAAGGTATTCTTTTGATTTCTCACAATAACTTTGAAAAACTCTGGATTTATTAATTTGAATCATGCGTTATCACACATGATTATAAATAATCTTTTGATTAAATCATGCATGAGCGTGCCTGTGAAAAATTTGCCATAAGTCAGTGTACAACATGAAAAGAAAAACTAAATAAATGATTATAAAATAAACGAATTTTTTGGTTCGATATCTAAAAGAATCCCAATTTTTTAATATTGAATATAAAGAGCCTGCCAATAAGGACTTGCAAGCATTAATAGCACATAGCGGCGTGGCCACATGGTTGAAGCTGTCGAATGGGCTGTCATTTATTAAGTCTGTTTTGCCAAATCGAACTGACACAGCGTTTTCAACTTGGCATTTTCTGGGGGATACGCACCTCTTTTTTGGGAAGGAGCCAATGCGGGTGGACAATATTGGTCATAGATTAGTTGTCCAAGTAGTTCTCTAAAAACGTGTATACTCAGAATTTCTTCAGAAGGTCGAGTTTTCAGGGAGTTCTTCGAAAAACTTTTAATTTGATACTACTAAATATATTAACATTATCTACACTCACGGAAAAACTGCAACTCAAAAATTAGAACGCGTAATATTAATTTAATAATTTTGAATATAATAGAAAATGTATATTGAGATACTTAAAAATAAATAAAATTAATAAATTAACACTGTTAATTAATATTTTTCTATATTGAAATAAGAAATTTCAACATGGCTAGACTTTCGTTAATGTTTCTTATTAATTCATTGTGGTTTTCATTGATTTTAAGCTGTTTTTCTCTGGGTGTAATGTTAGAAACTGTGAAAACTCTTTTTCCTAAGTACATGCATATTATACATATCGCTTTCTAAAAAATATTTATTTTTAAATTCCGCTTTTTGGCTGTATATTTTTCAAAATCCCGCTATTTGATCGATCATGTCCCGCTTTTTGCAAAAAGCCATCTGGTCACGTTAAGTATTATCATATTGACGAACAAAATAGTGGCAACATTTTCTCTGCAAAAGTCATAATGTTATTACCGTACTTTGATTTTTTTTTTTTGGGTAGAAGAAGAAACTGCCTAACTTTATTAATTTACAAGTAAAATATTGTGCGTGTAAAAGGAAATAGATAAATAATATAAAATAAACGATTTATTTATGTGTTTTGAATTATTTTATCATATTATTAATAACAGTTTAAGTCAAAAATCAAATTTTTTCAGTAAAGCCAAAAACAAGTCCCAAGTATGAATTTTTCAAAGCGAATTATGGTGAGTGAAACCAATATATATGAATATGCTTTGTTCACACTTTGTGTTAAAACGTGTTTAATAGTGTTTTCACACTGATATGGTTTTAATAAAAGTTGGTTTTAACGTTAAAACCAACTGTTAAAACCTGGTTTTACCATACAAATTGTTGTTGTTAAAACCAAATTAAAACCATTTTTGAATTGGTTTTAAGTTGGTTTTATGAAATGCAACCTTGTTTTCGCTGTGATAAATTCAGTGCTGCCAAGTTGAAATGACCGACAGCAGCTGATAATGTTATGCCAGTGAATAACAATAGATGGCGCTTGAAAAATTTAAAAATGGATGCAGCAGCAACAATAATCAAAAAATTATGGAAAAAAAGAGTTTTTTGGAAGGAAAACAACGAAAAAATCCCTGAAGATGTTGGAAAATCCCAATGAAACGTCGGATATGAAAAACTTAAATAAAATTGTCTTTTATTTGCATTTAAATCAATTTGAATGACTGAATAGAGTAATTCTATAAAAACCACATCATACGTTAAATAAAAAAGGTCGAATAGTCATATATATATATATATATATATATATATATATATATATATATATATATATATATATATATATATATATATATATATATATATTTACATGAAAATATTTTAAATTGAACTGTGGAAAGTGAAAATAGACAATATGACTGACATTTATCTCCCTATAAAAAAGTTTTATCTTATAATGTATTTGTGCATTTTTATATTATTAACAATATATCCAAGCACTTCTTCATTCTGTATACGAACTTCTATAATTAATTAATTAATTAGGGTTTTAACTTTCAGTGTGAAAACACTATAAGACAAGTGTTTTAAAAAACTAAATACAACCGTTCACATTACATTTGAGATGTTTAATGCTGAAGTTTTGTCAGTAAACTATTGTATTTGTAAAGAATTCCGAACAATTATATTTTTTATTTGTTTTATTATTTTTAAACAAGAAATGTTTTTGTAAATAATTTAATATAATATTTCGTACACAAGTACGAAATATTTGTTTCACGTGCCGCCATTTAATAACAACTCAAAGTGGGCAGAATTATCAAAAACGTACTGAACATACTCCATTTAAGTTTTTAACGAAGTGTTTAAATCTTAAACACTTCATTTGAGATGTTTAACAAAACAACTCAATATATGGTAAAATATATCAAAATCGTCGTTTTTAAGCTCTAGAACACGAATGAGACGTTAAACACGTAAGTGTGAACATAGTATAACTTTTAAAATCTTATAGTTTAAAAATTCTAATACAGAAAACATAATGTAAACTTCTTAAAGCTAAATGAAACAAAAATAAATAAAATACAGACAGACAAGCAGCAAATTTTTGATGGTTTAAAACTAGTAAAATACATTTACGAATGTATGTATGCAAACCGCAAACAGAAGTTTGTGCTGAAACAAATAGTAAAAATATGTACATATGTATGTACGTATTAGACCCCTGCACAATACCATTTGCACAAGACCGTATACAAACGTCATGCATGTACATCCTTGCAAATAATATTGGAGTACGTGGTCCAATCTAGATGAAACAGAGTAGTTACATCATGGTCCCATGTAATGCAGTCATGGATCATGTCGTTTTCATACAAGCATTCAATGCTGCACGATAAGTGTTCGTGTTTAAACGAATATGATCGTTCTTCTTAGGCACTCACAAATTGTATGCGAGTAGTCTATAACTACTCCATATGGAGTAGTTTTGGGGTTAGTCCGATGTAATGCAAAGTTGGACCATGTGGTCCAACTTTAGGACATCGCAATGTTAAATCGACCACCTTTTTTTTCATATATTTAGAGTAGTTATGTGGTACTCCTACTCCTCTTTGGACTAGTCTTTACATTCTTGTATGGACTAGTCGCATTATTTGCAGGGATATGCACACACGTTTGTGTGTATGATCTTTTATTATTCTGCGTAAATACAAACGTACATATGCATTGGCATTAGTTCTGTGCGCTTGCTTTAAAAAACCACCCTTAAACATATAATAGCTTGCCATATACATCTTACACACACACACTCAAACGTACAATATGAAAAATAACAAGCATACACGCATCAACACTACTTCTTTTGACTATTTGTTACGAAGAAGAAGTCTTGGCGACATCGCTTGTAATCACTCATATACACGAACATCAATACATCCATCGTGCTTCGCTTATTAAACGACATCAATTATTATTGGTTTAGTATAATACATGCTACGACAATACATTTAAAAACAAGACGTATTTAATTTCAAGACTGTTTACGCAGCCCTCTAATATGTACGAGTATGTGTGTACGTACACATTCTTCCATTTCAAATATGCAATATTTTCTACTCCAGTAGTGTTTTATTCATAGTGGTGGCAAATAGAAACACAATAAGTGCCATAAACCATACATACATACATACATACATACATACATACATACATATTTTATTTTATTTTTCAAACATTAAAATCAATATGTTTTTTTTTCGAATGCAACTCAATAGCTCAGCTCTAAAATCGTATTATTTATTTGGTTCGTGCCGAAAAAAAATCCGAATTTATATTGTTTGACATTTGTGTCATACAATACAAACAAGAGTATTATGTATTTGCTTTTCGATCAATAGTCATTTAACCGTTACAAGGATGACAATGATTTGTCTTTAATGGACGCAGATGTTAAGTTGCTGCCATTTGTGAACTGGGTTCTGCAGAAAACTTGTTTTCACTGTTGACAAGACTGTAAACATCGTCCCTTTTTTATTTAATAATCATTTAAAATATTAAAATACACTTAGGTTGGATTTATACAACTTTACAAATCCAGTATGTAAAGTTCAATGAACTGGTGGCAAAGGAATGAAACAAATTTTTAATATTTTATATATAAAAGATTCTCATATATACACGCATAGTTTTTTTTTAATTATAAGCAGGATTTAAGATTTTATTTTATTGTAAATTTATTTTATTAAGGATTAAACTAGGCAATACATATTTTATATACAAATGAGGGAGCTATGAAGTAATACTCATTAAAAAAAATACAACCATATTGAGAACATCATCCTTTTTTGAAGTCGATAAAAAGAAAAATTATTTGGAGCAGAATATGTCTTTTTTTATATCCATATTCTATAAGGATCACGTAATTCTTAATTGTTAATTAAGGTCCAATGACATGCCATGAAAACTATTTCGTAATTTACTAAAAAAGTAATGGAATATTCGTACGGCCTGTCCAACGATGTCACTAGAAATCGTTCAATCGAATACTTATATCGAAAACAACAACAAATTTTCTAATGTTATTGTTGTTTGCAATTCAAGTTGTCGATCGAACGATTTCCGGTGACATCGTGGACAGGACGGTAGTTTTTAAACCAAGAAAAGAAATGCGTCACTTCATAATTATTTTCAGTTGATAAAACAATTTTTTTGACTTTTTTAATGAAATTAGATAAGACATGATTCGTTTTTCTTTGTGATTGTGTACGAAATCTCTTATTAGCCGACAAGTGATCTGGCAGCACTAAATGCAATCTCACAATATAGTCAATCTCTCAACCATACTTTTGGAAATGGTTATTTAATATTTCCCTAATAGTATGCAATACAACTTGGTTGAAAAAGTGGATTCAAAACTGTCATACTGTATGCAAACGTATAGCACAGTTTATAATACATTTGCCTTTGAAACGTTGGAGGGTGACGTATAACAAATACTGCCGTATTTATTAAAAATAATTTTGGTTTACAAAAGGTTTACGAAACGAATTTTGTATGGATTTTTTTAATAAACGTTTTGAAAACTTAAATAATTTTTTATATTCTTAAAGAAATATGATGATTTAATATGCAGAATATGATTTCATATCAGATTCTAAAAATGCAGTAAATACTATTGATGAACGAGATGGATGACAATGAAAATGCAAAATTAGCGTTCGAGGAAATTTTGAATATGTACAATAAATAGTAAAAAAAATCGCTGTTTTGACTCAAATAAAATCATTTTCGTTTTAAAAAGGAAATGAGTTTATTTGAAGAAAATGGTTGGTGATTATATAATAACGCATTTTTAACTTTAAAACCAACAGCCGTTTTTAGTCCTGCCAATGAAAAGTGTTTCTCATTAATAGCACTTTTATTAAAAAAAAAATTAAAAACTGGCTGTCTTTACTAAAGTCCTATTTGCAAAATAGTATTTTAAAAAATTTGTTTTTTATATAATATAACTTGTTTTTTTTTGCGTTGTATCAGTGCACTTGGCTTTGCATTTACTTATAATATATCGTCAGCTGAAATGCAAAACGAAGTCATTAACAAAAATTATAGCATATTAAATTATATATTATAGCATATTAAATTAATTATTGGGTATTACATCGAAACACATGTACCTGAAAATTTTCAAACATTTGAATTGAAGAAACTAAGCTAAGCCCCTCAATAATCAATTTCAATGTATTTTTAATAAAAAATATTTTACTGTGTAAGTAAAATAATAAATAATAATTTTGGATTATTAGTGCGTTAAGTGAAAGAGAGGTCTGTTCGTCATGGCTCGTTTTATACAGACAATTGTATATAGACACTTGACATTTTCAAAGTTAGTATATTTTATGCATTCTATACCAATTATTCCATCAGTTAATGCAATTTTTACTGTAATTTGGACAGCTTGCGGTATCTTGGAAATGGTAGGAGGCAAACTCTTGAAGTTTTCAAAAACGCTAAAAGTAAAAGTCCCGAAATAAAAAAAACTGCCAAAACGAAAAAATCGCCATAACTAAAAAAAATCGATAAAATGAAAATGAAAAAAATTGCCAAAACCGAAAAAGTTTACGGTGTGCTTAATTATTTTAAATGTATGTCTTCATCTGGTAAGATATTCGATTATATAGTCCAAAGTTCGTATACATATGTATTTAGTATCCGTACGGAACTCTTTGTATGCGAGTCAAAGTCGCACTTTTCTGTCTCATATAAAATTTAAATAATGTAGTTACGTGATTTTTTATTTCAGCTAACGATATGTGTTAATGCATTATAATTACATACGAGTATATACAGGGCAACTATGAATAAAATTCCGCGTGAGATTTCTCCCTTTTCCAATTAGAATATTTTTGTATATCCTATTACATACTTGTTATTGCTTGAAACTGTTCCCCAGGAGAAATCTCACGCGTTATTTTATTCATAATTGCTCTGATAAAGCACTAAAACTATGAGGGCAATTATGAATAAAATTCCGCGAGAAATTTTTCCCTGGGAATAATTCCAACTAATAGCAAGTAATAGGGAAAACAAAAAATTCTAATTGGAAAAGGGAGAAATTTCCCGCGGAATTTTATTCGTAATTGCCCTGTATGCAATTTTTTTAACTTCAATAGATCTCATGAAGAATTATTATGTTTTTTTTTATAAATTAAACTAATTGAGATTTTCTATCGTTATGTACTGGGTGGGAATTATCGGGAAATGAAAAAGTCCGGGAAGAGAAAAATCTAATGCATGGATGTGGTCTACATCGTTGCTTCTTTTTGTAATTTGTATGTAATAAAATTAGAGTGATACTAAAATGTTATATTTTGCTATAAGTGTTAAAAAACAAAGAAAAGCAAATAAAAATAGTTTTAATGTCATTTATCATTGTTTGTCCATAATCATATTGTAAGCAAATACATAAAAATTTATGTAGTTACATATGTATGTATATAAAAGAAAAAATGTACCGGTTTTTTTGTGTTATTTCTTAAATGAAAACAACAGTAAATATTAATTACATTTACGTAGCAAGAACTCCTACATACATACATATATGTAAGTATATACACACATACATTCATAAGTACAAAATTACATAAAGTAGGTGGTCATCTTATTGTCAATCCTATTCGGATTTTTTTAATCTATCTAAAGCTATGTACATACACACGATTGTCAGATCTTATAGTATGTTTGCACCTACAAAACATGGTGATTTGAGCAAATAATGTTAATTTAGACATGATTTATCATCATTCATTTTGCATATGGCCAAATCGTCTCAAAATAGTTGATTTATTTCAAATTATGTCGAAAATAATATTTTTTTAACTGGATTTATCTATACAACCCAGCATTGCTTTTCAAATTACAAACTCCATCCCTGGTTTATACATCTACTGCGATTGAGAATTTCAAAAAAAAAATGACATTAATGAATATTTAATTAATTTTAAATGTCAACTACATATGGATAAAATTAACATTACAGCTGCTGCGCATAAATTGAATACGAAAGTTCGAACACCAAATCACTCACCAGTGCGGTTTTAACACTTCGAAGTAATTAACTTAAATCTACTTGATTGAAATATACATATGTACCATTACAATAGGCAACGTGCTGACAATATACTGACAATCAAAAATTGTCAGCACAAGTTAGATTGTCAGTTCACACGGCTGCATCAAATTTGTCAGAAAATCTTACATTTTATTGCCAGACGCTTGTATGACAATAAATTTATCTGACAAAATCGTCAGTCAAAAAATTTGTCAGTTCATACGTTTGTCATATGCAAAAATTTGTCAGACCTATTATAAGAAATTGTTAAATATCAATCGTTTGTGGTTGTTTTAAATATAAAGATTGAAAATATAAATTATTATGGATAATAAAGAAGCAATTGCAATGATTTTGGCTGCATAAATTTTATTACATATTTTCATTTTCCTTTTTTCTTTAAAATCAAGCATGTGCCATTGTCAGAAATATAAACTTCACACATCTGACAATATTAATATGTCTGACAAATATCTGGCAATAATTTACACTGAGTCCTCACGGTTGTAAGATGTCTGACAATTTGTTGTCAGCTGCTAGTCTTGCAGCACATTTTACTGACAATATTGCAAGATCTGACAACCGTCTGTGCCATAGCTTAACTTAAACTTTATTTCTCAAAAATGCTTAGTTGTACTAGTGCGTACAATATACAGACAGCCATATCCTAGAGCTCACATTTCTAAAAAAAAATGCGCTTACAATTTGTCACAAAATTGGTGTCCTGGAAATCGCAATCACAAAAAATTTTCCTATTTCAACTCGCAAGCATAGAATAAAGTGACTTGTAAATGAACTTGTATATATTTTAATAACTGAATGTCAAACAGTAGAAATGAAAGCATATAAATAAAATCGAATGCGTTTTTATTTATTGTCTTTAAAAAAATACATTATTTTGAGCAATTTTAATAAAACATTAGTTTACCTTAAAATTTATCCTTTTAGAGAGTGTCCAGTGGTGTTTTTATTCTCATAAAATAACAGGTATTGCCAGACTCTTAGGCTGAGTTTACATCTGGCATTTGTCTTGCACCATGTGCCCAAAAAAACGTAACCACTAATTACTAATGGAAAAACTGTTGAATTCAGACATCTATTTATTTATTTAGGGCCATTATTACAACTTAAAGATAGTTAAAAGTAGGATTTTATCGGACGTATAAAAAGCTTTCCATTATAGGAAATTGGATTTAACTTACCAGGTAGGATAAACTTGCCTGTAATTTATCGCTTACTTTAGGTTATAGTAAAATTTTGCAAATGATAAAGTTTTTATACGTCCGATAAAATCCTACTTTTAACTATCTTTAAGTTGTAATAATGGCCCTTAAACTGTTTCCAATCATGTTAGATTCTATAAAATTGTCTATTAGTTATGTATTACTACGTTTATACACGCACTATTTGCAATTAAAAATATTCGCAAATAAATTAACTCACTGTTTATACGGAATATACACAAACTTGGTAGCACTTCTATAGAAAATTTACTTTTTTTGACAAAAATAATAGTGTAAATGTGCAAAATATCAAATAATTATTTGTTTTAATTGTCATTATTTGCTTCTGTTAATGTTTTTTATGCAATATTAATCCATTTATTGTTTTTTGTTATCAAACATTTGTAAGCGTGGCAACCTCAAGCATTTTATTTGCAAATAGTGCGTTAAACGTGAATAGTTTTCTGAATTAGTAAGTCGCAATAAAAACAATAATATGGCAATAATTTACAGTTTTATTTGCAAATAAGCCCTGCGTATAAACGTAGTATATGAAACAGTTTAACTTAATAAATACGTGGCTGAATCAAAGTATTTTTAAACCCCGACTAAAAAAAGGGGTGTTATAAGTTTGTAGTGTGTGTCTGTGTATCTGTGAATCTGTGTATCTGTGTGTCTGTCTGTGTCCACGTGCAGGCCAAACGGCTGGACTGATTTTCATTTAGTTTTTTCTGTTTGAAAGATGACTTGATCGAGAGGGTTCTTAGCTATGTTTGAAAAAAATCGGTCCAGCCGTTTAGAAGATATAACATCTTTTCTGAAAAAAGTCGGGGGTTTTTAAAATTTTTAATTTTTGTTATTCATTTGTAATTAGTGGTTACGCTTTTTTAACGCTTGTGTGGCACATGGCACACAGATGTAACCCCGAAATTAGTTGTGTTAGTGTTAACAACTAATTTCACAGGGTTGCTTGTGCACAGCGGTTTTTATTTCCATATGAAAAACAATAGTATTACCAGACTTTACTTATTTTCGTGTTGAATTAAATGCGCGATCTTTAGCCCCGCGAGTGATTTAAAAATGTTTTTTTTTCAGCACATGAGCGAACACCAATAAAATTTTACCGATATATTAAACTACTCTAGATAAATAGTTATTAATTTAACGCAGATTATACAGGGTGGCGCAGAATGATTTTAATTAATATTCTTTCATTGAATTTTTTTCCAGCATTTTGTGAAGAATACTTGGGGAATTAGTTATGAATCATTACACGATCGAACAACGTACACAGCTTGCATATCGTCGTCATTTTAATTTGCACATTGCACCCACAATTTTCTTTGGGGATATTTGAAAGCAAGAGTGTACTTTAACAAGCCAAGATAGAGCTGCAAAACTATCGATAGTGGCTCCATTCGATAGTTTCGATAGTATTTTTTGATGCCATCGATACTGTCGATAGTTTTTGATTCTTAGAAACACCCCTTTTACACACGGAAAGTTTACTTTGCAAAGTCTTAATTCAGGTATGTGAAAGACAGAGTGATAAATACTATCTCTTTCTGTGCTTCTCCCTGCTGAATTAAGGCCTTGCAAAGTAAAGTTTCCGTGTCTATAAGGGCTAAAACTTATCAATTGTGTATTTTTCTAATATAAAATCTTGAATTTTTTTAATCATTGAAAGTTGATTTTTTTAAAACTTTTAGTTCCAATGTTTTTAATACACATATTCAACAAACATATATACACAGTTCTATAAAAAAAATAAACGAAAAAACAAACAGATAGATAGATGGATCAATAAAAAATAAATTAAAAACCCAGCTAAAAAAATATGTATGGAGCATATATGATATCCCATATATGGTTCGGATCCTAAAAATGAGGGTATATGGGCATATATGATTGTATATATTCATACATTTTCATAGATGTAAGTATGTGCATATATTCCCTCTACACTATGCAAAGTTCATATTCATATTTTCTTGATTCACAAAAGCTCACTGCTGTACAATAATTTAATATATGTACTAAAATTACTTTTTTTAAATTTTGAACAGAAGAGAGGTTATATTTAATGAAACATTTGTTTGGACAAATAATGAAAAACGAACTAAAAGTCATTTCATTCCTCATTTTAAGTCAAAAGGTGAATCAATTATTTAAAAAACACAAAAATCATATTCGTACATAAAATTTAATTTAAGAGATCAGATTAAAAACTAATGCAATTAATTATAAAAGAAAAAATAATCGTCTAACAATAGTTTTCAATATAATTTTTCGCAGTTATATGAAATTTGTTTCTTAAGCCTGGTACTCTGTTCAAAGTTGTGAAAAATTTTCAGCACCATTGGTTATTTCGCGTGAAAAATTTTACATTTTTATAAATTTCTCGCTTTTATTGCTTGAAAGTATGCAACATTGTTAAAATTCCGTGCGAAAAAAGCACTGCTCATGTTGTTTCGCAGCTAAACTAAAATGATGCCAGACTAATTTTGCATGGAAAGACATGATTTTACGTGCTTTTCACAACAAGAGCAGAGTACTACTTTTGCGAATTTATTTCGCAAATATTTCATACCAAATACTTTTATATGTAGTTTGACAGCATTTCGCACGAAATTGTGAACAGAGTACCAGGCTTTATCTAGAGAATTCTGTTATTTTCTATAAAATTAATGACTGATTATTTGATATATTGAATGGGGCCAAAATGTATAAAATCATAAAAGAATGGTTTTTTTAACAAAGTTTTAATTTTTTAAACGTTGAAGGTATGCATGCAAACTTTGCATACAGTATGTATTTTCTAATGGATTTTCAATTCACCAGTGATAAAATACTAAGCTTTTTTGATTGCAAAAACGATCTTATGTGAGATATCATGTATGCATACATTCTTATATGGCTCCATATATTAAATTTTATTTTTATATATGGATCCACATATGAAGAGCTTTATAATGAAATTTCCACATATGAACTCATATATTATAATACATTTCATATATTAGTCCATATATCAATTCATATATAATACTTTTCGCATGTATAATCCCATATATTTTCATACATGAATTCATACATACTCATATATAATTATATACATTCATATATTAAAAATATATGGACCATATATAATTTTTTTTAGCTGGGAAGGAATAAAATAAAAAAAATCTTTCATCATTACTTAAACTATTGCAGTTAGCTAAAAAGTATTCGTTTAACAGAAGTAGAAGCAAACTATTTTGCGGCACCTTTTATTTAAAAGTAAAGAGCGCAGACAGTCCAGTAGTCGTCAAATTTAGCCGCCGTCAAGTTTCTTCAAGTATCAAAGCCGTTGTTACATAATAATTTTATTTTTATGCAATTTGTATCTAGTAGATAAAAACTGACATCTTATGTTGAAACAAATCAAAACTAATTAATTTGTTTTCACATTTATATATGTAATGATAACCATTACCAAACCAGGCGGCGAAATTTGAATGTTGCATTTTTTATTACACAGTCGCCATCATTCCGTTTTTATTGACTTTGATTTTTTCTCTTTTAGTAGTGTTTTTGTCGATAGTATCGCTATCGAAAAAAAATATCGATAGTCCACTTAAAATAAAACCATCGATACTATCGATAGTACCATCGATAGTTTTGCAGCTCTAAGCCAAGAACCATACTCCAACTAAAAACCAACATTCGAAATGATACATGATATCATATTTCAAAGCTAATTGCAAAAAATTCCCCAATAATATACTGTATTTAAAGTAAAATAAGACTTATAATAATCGCATAAATAAAAAAGTTATAAACCATTTAAACCATATAGCACATTCTGCGCCACCCTGTACATACAAGCATTGTAACAAATAATTTGCCAGTCTACTATATACATACATATGTAAGTACATGAATTTCGTCACCTAAAATACACTATAATTTTTTGCGGCAATAATAACATAAATATTTAATGTGAAAACTGTTGTAGTACCAAAAAAAATCTCATTATCTATACAGTCGTTAAATTATTTGCTTGATTTTTATAAATAAAAAAGAACTGAAAACTTGTTTGTTCTTAAGCCTTCTGAAGTTCCTCTATGAAGTCTGTCCCCCTTATGCAAAAAAAAAAAATAATAATAATTTGTACTTCAAGTGTGCCTTAGTCAAAATTTTATTGAAAATTTTGTCTTAACGTATACTTCAACTTTAAAATTATTTCGTTTTTGCATAAAAAGGTGTATATTTATTAATAAAAACTTAACAACTTATCCAGCAATATCTAAATAAAATTAAAATGCTTGGTTTGTTAAGCCCTTTTGCATTGTAGCCAACGATTCGAAAGTTAGACTTTTTTTATTCCTAATACCAGTTATTAATTACTAACAATTACTTATTTTACAAAAAATAAAATAAAGCATACTTAATTTCTTATAAAATTGCATCATACTGTATTGAATTAAATACAACCGATATTTGTCTAGTTAAATTTATATTGCAAATTACTATTTTATTTTAAAATGAGTCACGATAATGATTTCCATCAAAGCTAATGAAAACATCAAAATAATATATTCCATGAACTTTTAAATTTTTGTCTTAGATATTTGTACGAGTATTTTTTTAATGTTCATAATCATGACACAAAAGGGTCCATTAACACGGCAATATTCATGGTTCGTGTGCTATTCAATCTAATAAGATAAATTGCACAATCGGCTCGGGAATTATCTGTTAAGAGAATTCAAAAATATACAATATTTTTTTTAAGTTAATTTCTTATTTTTTTCGAACTTATTTTAATTATTTTATTTTTATTTTACAGATGTTAGACAGCACGGACACAAGTGTAACATCACCCTAAACGTAAACTGCATGCTTTTGCCAGCTTCTACAATTGTAATCAAAGTGTTAGGTAAGTCTTATTAGAATTTATTTACATATTAAACACCATTTATTTTACAATTTCACCACTGTAAATTAATTTTCATTTACAAAACGTACATCTGGTAATTGTCATGAATGAAATAAACTCTCACAGATAATCGATTGTTAATTTTGATATATGTGCCCTTAATTATGAAAGTGGTCTAAGTCATATATTTCTTTGGTCGAGATGTTTAGTAGATTACATTGAACAGATCAAAAAATATTTTTATATTATTTAAGAAATTTATTATTCGACATATTGTTAGAAGTTTATTTTAATTTTAAATTTATTTGCTAGTGGTTCAGCTTTGTCTATATATTTCATTGTTGCTGTAACAAATCATCAGTAGACTTCAACCACACGTTTTGTAACTATTCAAAATGTGTGGTTGAAGTCTACTGATGATTTGTTACAGCAACAATGAAATATACATATAGACAACGCTGAACCACTAGCAAATAAATTTCAAATTTTTATATTATGTTACATTTTAATTAAGGCCTCTTCTAGGCTCGGTTAATATGAAAATATATCATATTTATTAAATATTTATTGAAGTTTTTTTAAGATTCATTTAATATTTCGAATCAAAAATGCACATGACTTAGACCACTTTCATAATTAAGGGCACATATGTACATAACTCTGGCAAAAAGGAAAAAGTGCTTAAGTCGAGATAAGCGGGTTTTGAGTTAATGGTACCTCCGTAATCTGCATACGCAAAAGTTTCCGTGGTCAAAATCTTAATCAATTTGTGTGATTTTTTTCAGGAAGTTATAGCACTATGACTTGGGACTTATCTATTTTAGACTTCTAATCTCATTTGGAATAATAGCTTAATTGATGTTATATTGCGGTATGATTCAACTTAAATGTATTACTTACAGTGTGTAGAACGATGTTTGATTAAAAATAATTAATTTTAACAGAGAATTTACCAAATTAACTGTAGAAGAAATAAATTTCTGAAAATCGACTTGAACGCTTAAAAGTGCCCCCCTGCAAAACAGTAAAATTTGACTTAAGCACTTATTGCCACAGAACTTTATACAAAAGCACATATGTATGTCACTTCTACGTAAAATCATAAATTTGCTAATGGAGCCAAAACATGGGCAGTCCCCCTTTAGGGTTTTGTAAACGAACGGTGAAAAGGGCCCTATGATTTCGCTACGATGTCCGTCTGTCTGTCACAGGCTGTTTTCTCGAGAACCGTTATGTAAAATTTTGACCGCTACAACAACAAATATATGACAGTTAAAAATTAAAGGGTGTTCTAAAGCGAGCAACTAAAAAATGTTGAAATCCTAATTTAATATACAGACAATTATACACAGACACTTGAAATTTGCAAAGTTAGTGTATTTTTATACAGACTACAACAAGTAATACTAAAATTTAAAAAAAAAATGAAAATTAAAGGGTATTCTATCAGTTAATGTTATTTCGACTGTAATTTTGATAACTTTTTGTATCTTGGAAACCAAAAGAGGCAAATTCTTCAAATTTTCAAAAATGCTAAAACTAAAAAATCCCATAACTATAAAATCTCCAAACCGAAAAAAATCGCCAAAAACCGAAAAAAAATCGCCGAAACGAAATAGAGCGCCAAACTAAAAAATATCCCTCAAACTAAAACAAATCAAACAAAAACCGAAAAAATCGCCAAAACTAAAAATATACAAAAAAAAACCGAAAAAAAATCCCAAAAGCTAAAGAAGTGCTAAAACTAAAAAATCGGAAAAAAATATAATTTGATTGATGCAGATATATTTTTTTTAATTTTTACGGCCAGTTCATAGAAGCCATGTGAAAATTCTCGTCTGCCTATTTATATTGAAAACAAAAACAAAGCACTCAAAATCATCGGGTAGTTACTGGTTTGCCGCACAGTATATTAAGAATACAGCATTATTGCGGCAAACCAGTAACCACCCGACGATATAACTTAAAGTTAAAAAAATATGTCTACATCATTCAAATTATATTTGATAAACTTTTTCGGTTTTTTTCGATTTTTTTAGATATGGCTCTTTTTCTTTTGGTTTGCCCTCAAAATTTCATCTTGTTGTGAATTAATACAGGGGTCAATGTCTATTTTGACCGGGCTAATATGTAAGAATAATCAACCGTCTTTTGTCTAAATGATCAGGATGCGTTCCTACGTTTTGTTAAACAAGAATGTAGAAATATAAGTATGTATGTATATACGAGTATGTATGTATGTACTTTATTTTCCTAATTACATATGTAATTCTCTCTGTGGGCAGCATTGATTTAAACAGTTTTCAATCATGTTGGATTCTATAAAATTGTCTATTGGCTACATACATATGAAAATGTTTAACTTAATAAATACGTGTCTGAATCAAACAGTTTTTCATTAGTAATTAGTGGTTACGCTTTTTTGGGCACATGTATGCCAGATGTAAACTAAGTATTACATATATTCTCTGCATATTTAGATTTATGTCTGTTATGTTACCCTACGTCTACACGTGATATATTTATATTTTTGTCATGATAAATGTCAAATTCCATATAGGAAAAACAGCTAACATAAAACAAATTATTTTTCAATATAAAGTTTGACATTTGTCATGATAAAAATATATCAGGTATAGACAGACGTATGGTTAGTTCAGTTGAAACAAAATAAATTTTAAATTGCATTTGGCTGCAGTAAACTCGAGCTATTTGAATATTCTTTGAGTAAAATTGTTTAAAAGAAATAAGATTTTTAATGACAAAAAAAAACACATCTTTGGTCGAATTGAAGATTTTTGAAAATAAAACATGGCAACACTGGGTCTGCATCATCTGCGTTTGTTGCTTCATGTTTCTTCTAGTCAACCGATTTCCATGAATCTTTCTTTCCCGTTATGATTTAAATGAGGGATAAGAATAAGAGTTAGTCTCCTGCACAAGATATCTTATAAGAACTTTTAAGACATGAGGGATTTTTCAAATGCTTTACTACAGCGAAATCTTATAAAACAAACGTTAACAACATTGTTTGCAAGAAATTTTTTGGAGTATTGTAGGTATAGGAGTAAAGAAGAAAACACTTCGTGACGGAAGAATTTGTGATACCAGCTTCTTTCTACGCATAAGCGCGTGTACAAACGTCATGCATGTATGTGTGTATGATCTTTTATTTTTCTGCGCACATGCAAAGGCACACACATGCATTAACATTAGTTGTATGCGGTTAATCACATAATAGCTTACCATCTACATATTACACACACACTCGAAACGTACAATATGAAAAATAACAAGCATACACTAATCAACAGTACTTCTTTTGAGTGTTTGTTACAAGCAAGCTGTCTTGCGACATCGCTTGTTACAACTGATATACACATACACCAATACATCCATCGTGCTTCGCTTATAGTAGAGATGTGCAAATGTCGTGATTTTATCGTGTGACGCATGATTCACGTGATTCGTTATCAAATATTATAACTAATCACGCGTGAGTGCGTGAGCGTGACTGAAAGAAATTTAATCGTGCGTGAGCTTTTTTTAATAATCACGCACGAATTTTCACGCTCTCACGAGCTAACATTCCTGCATAGGAACATATATAACTGTATTCAATCATTTGAAATAAATTATTTTATAATAATAAATGCATATATGTATGTATAGTAATATGTATGGTAGTATGAGCTTACAAACATAATGAATACCCCCAAACAAAATGTTTCGACTTTTTCTGAAGTCAGACTTTTCGTACCGAATTCGTTAAGACATTTCGGTAGTTTCTCTGAACAATTTTTTTTTAAACATTAAAACTTTAATTTTTGAGTACATAAGTAAAAGTCTGTAAGTAAGTTTGTAAGTATGTATGTATGTTTCTTAGATACCCTGTAGGAAGTATCAATTGAGAAACACTACTGATTGAACAGTGCCTTTGTCAACAATACTACTGACGAATTGTACCGCAGAAAATGTTTTTTGCTTTAGGGGCCGCCCATATATTACTTAACGCTGTAGGGGGGAGGGGTGGGGTTCGAGTTTTGTTATGACTTGTTTTTTTTAAAGAGTCAGTTTTTTTTTTAACACAAACACAATTCGCAAAGCGATTATCTTGTGGGGGTGGGGGAGTCTTTGTTACGTAACAGAAAAATTTTAGTAATTTGTATGTTTTCTCATTTAATATGCTTTTCTCATATATTTGATTATAATTTATTTAATTGATCATACGTCTTACCTTCACATTTATATTATGTATGTATACATACATACATGTGCAGAATGTCAATTTTTGATATACGAGAATTCGAATTCGAATATTTAAAATGATATCCGCGAATACGAATTTTTAAAACTATATTAAATTAACTTTGCTTTATTTAAATTTACATTGTAAATTTTACAAAAACACGAGCATACATATGTACATAGATATGTACATATATACATATGTATATGTAAGAACCTATTTTTCAACCCAAAAAACATGAAAATTATACTTTTTCGTGAGCGTGCGTGATCGTGATAAGTTGTAAAGCACTCATGCGCGATTAAAAATAGTTTATTCGTGAGCGTGCGTGATCGTGAAAATTTTCAAACTCATTCGTGCGTGAAAGTGCGTGAGTAAACTATTTTTCTGCGTGAGCGTGCGTGTCGTGAATCAGAAAACACTCACGTGCACATCTCTAGCTTATAGTACGACAGCATTTATTATTGGTTTAGTATAATACATGCGACGTGAATACATTTAAAAATCATGACGTTTTTACATTTCAAGACTGTTTACGCAGCTCTCTAATAAGAGTAATGTTATAAATAATAGCAGTGTTGCCAGATTTGTTTACAGCTGTTTGTACGAATTTTGTGAAAAAACATATTTTTTTTCCAAAAACAAAAAAAACATACTTTGTGTGTCCTAATACGTTCTTCATTGCTGTGCAAACGAAATTTTTCAAAACTTGCTTGGGAATTGTGGGATTAGCATTGCTCATATTTCTCACTTGCTTTCAGATATTTATTGAAAGTAAAAATTTGCGATATAACTGCTACAATTCAACGAAAAACATGATTATACAAGAATTCATTAAAAACTTTTCACTTTTGGCAAAACTTCTTATAAAAATTGTGTAATTATGTGGAGAATGTGACTTCAGAGGAATAAATTTATTGGAATAAAACTCAGGTTGCTTAGCACCCAGCAAATGGGATGATGAAGAGAATAATTTTTCTCAGCAGCACAGTGGGACCTATCAGGGCCAAGTGAGCCGGTTTTCGTTTAACTGACAGCTTGTAAAGCCTAACCTGGCCTAAATTAACCAGTTCTGGAGTTACTATGCTACCGTTTCTAACAATTTGAATCATGTTTAGCCCTTAAAAATTCCTCTGACTGAACTTATACATTCGGTAAAATGCCGTATTTCAAAACCAGCTTGATTAAATTAGACGGTCCGATGTCGTGTCAGATAGATTGTTTTCTCTTTTTTAACACTGAAGCATTTGATAAGATACAAAAGTTACTAGTATACCCTGTACATTCGAACTCAGGTAAAGTACCATACAAACTTCTTTTTGGTACTTTTCGTTCTTGCCGGATCTATTCGTTAATTCCAAATTTCACGGCTCTAGCCAAAAGTTGTTTGGGGGACAAAGTTGATGAGTCTATTACTCTTTTTTCTATAAATAAACACATACTTCTGTACATACTTATGTATGTTTGTATGTTGATTTAAAAAATTTTTAAAAGTTATTGAAATCGTGTTTTTTTATCTCAAACTTCTTAACAAATCTTCTGACAAATAATCATAAGAAGAAAAAGAAAAATACATTCTTGAAAGCTTTTATTTTTTTATTTTTAACAATTCTTTCTTTAAATTTTATTATAATTATTTCGGTTATTGTTAATTTTAGTGTATTAAGATTTTATGTACATATGTACATATTTCTGAATATTCTATAAAGATAAATAACAATAAAACAAAACAAGATTAAAGTAAAGTCTTTTAAACAAAATATTAGGCTTACACTACTAGAGTATGATTAGAAACAATGATTGGTCCATTGTTTTTTTTTTATTATTTTAATTTTAAGTTATTCTTGGATTGTTGTTAGACAAGTTAGGAAATACATACAATAATCGTTTAACTAATTAAATTATAAATTTAGCTAAAATTATTGTTATAAAAGAAACACATGTTAAAAAGTTCTGGGAGATATTAATACTTATTCCTGAGTTGCGTTGCATGTCTGACACTCTGGACATGGCATGAATCTGGTCACCATCCAATTTGGGACAATACTTCCAATCGATTGTGTTGGTTTTACAAATTTTAGCAAAAACTCGCGCTGATACTTTGGCAGTCCGTTTACGTTTAGGATCGTTAAAGTCGACGTGATAGAGACCGAATTTTTCTCTGTAATTAATTTGGCATATAAAAACTTAAATATAAGCATATTTACGAGTATGTGTTTAACTTACGTAAAGCCTGCTTTCCACTCGAAACTGTCCAACAGACTCCATGCTATGTATCCCTCAACATTGGCTCCATCTTCCATGGCATCCAAAGTGGAACTCAAATACATATTGTAGTAGTTAACGCGATCAATGTCTTCCAAACCTCCCTTATCACTAACACCATTCTCGGTGATAATAATATTGGGGTTGTTGTATTCACGGTTAACCCACATTAATAAATTGTACATTCCCTTGGGGACGACCTGTAAATTTTTAAATATGTAATAGGAAAGCAACATGTATTTGAAAATCTTTAACTTCAGTTGAAATTTGTAAATGGAATTAAAAAGATCTATATAATATGTATCTTGTTATTGCCAGATTTTATTACTTAAACAAAGTCTTATCTTGCATACAGAGCTTCTATATTCTATTAATAAAATCCTTTTTCGTGCATTTTTTTTCAACTACATCAAAATCATTAAAATAGTGTTATTTTTTTGTTGCAGTTTGCATTTTAATTGACGTGCTTGGAGTAAAAGAAAACAAATTGACTACAAGTTTTTTTTAATCCACTCAATATTCGCCACCTACACAAATTCCATCATCTGTCCACTTTTTAACTTAAAATGAAATAATAATGTTCGATATTCATATCGGAATTATCAACATTAATATTTTTATACACTTAATCTTTTATTAGCACATGCCATACATATGTATAATACTAGTAACAAGTCATATATTATTTACACCTTAAGTGGTTTTTTCTCGTTCAATTATAAAGAAGAAAAAAGGTGGAAAATACAACAAACAACAGGTGTCAATGGCAAAAAGCAGATAATAAATTTGCATTAGTTAAAAAAAGCTTAACTAAATAAGAAATTATGAAAGAACTTGTTTATACATTTGTTTTTTATAAATATCAACAAAAGATTTTGAGCCTCAAATTTCACTTTTAAGATGAAAATGTAACATAGTTTTTGTAGAAAATAAAACTATTTTAAGTTGGCTTTTCTACTTTCCAACAGAATGGCGCACAAACCGCCATACTAACAGACTTGTCAACGGAAATATTTGCCAACGCTTTATTTTTCGACATGGTCCATTCAATTGCATTGGGCGACGCACGATAAATTTTTGCATTTCAATTCCTTTCAATTTGCAATATACTCATTCTTTTTTACTAACACGCTCACTCTTTTTAACTTGAGAACAAGATTGCTTGCAATTTAACCTCTCCATTTATCTGGCAATTTTATGTTCAATTTTAACAGCTGATCACAGCAGCACATTGAGTTGAAGCTACCACAATTTTGAGTAGTTTCTTCGTCGGAGGCATTTATAAAATAAAATTGACTATACATTTTTGTGTCACAGCTATCAATTTCAAGGAATTTTGATACGCAGTATATGTGATCAATGGGGTGATCGATTCGGTTTTTAACCGGTTTTAAAACCCGGTTTTTTCACAATACTGTTGTAGGTTTTCTTAAAATGTTGATTTTTCAAATGTCGAATAGTCCGGTTTTTTTACAATTTAAAAACCGGCTGAGTCGAATACTTTTCGATTTGTATATTTTGCAATAAAATTAGTTGTTACTATGTTAAAACTTAGACCAACGTGTTCTGTTGATTTTTCTAAATTTTTTTTCAGTGTAAAAGTTCAAAGCGTCTTTTGGGCATGGCAACACTTACTGAAACATGAAAGTAAAGGGAATTTATTTTATGAGGTGGTAGTAGAGGCGAATTTAATTGGCCTTACGGTGTGAAATGCATGTCAAAATCCATTTGCAAGTGATTTTTAGTTTTGTTGACATTTTGCTTCATATTTTATAAGTTTTTAAGTTGTTAGTTAAGTCAGTTAGTTAAAACAGCGACGATATATACCTTGTCCATACATTCTTATGTATATATATTCGGGGATATCATGAATAAAATTCCGAGTGAAATTTTTCCTGGGGAACAATTCCAATTAATAGAAAGTAATAGGGAAAACAAAAATTTCTAATTGGAAAAGGGAAAAATTTCACGCGGAATTTTATTCATGATAGCCCTGATTATATCTATATATGTACTATAAACGTACGTTCATATAAGTATATGAAGTTAATTTTTATGTTTTACCTTTTTTGTATTGTTTTATAGTATTTACATGAACTGTTAACTCTTTTTTTATAAAGCAATTTAAAATCAAAACCTTTGTACAATAATTTCCTCACTTAAAAAAACCGGTTGACCGATTTTTCATGAAATATAAAAACCGAAACCGGGATTTTCATAATTTCAAATATTCGAACTATTCGAAAACCGGTTTTTGGTAAAAGTCGAATAATCAGTCAGCCTAGTGATCAACTTGAAAGAGCCCGTTTAGATAAAGGGTGACATAACTGCGACACGTCGCCTGCGACTCGTGCTTTTAGGGAAGAAGTGAAGATAAGCTTGCGGAGTAGCAAAAATCTCACGTAATGGGAATTCAAGCGACAATTTTATCTCTTTCCTTTTACATATCTCTTCTTCTCATATTTTTGTTATGCTGTGTACGAGCAGTGTTGCCAATTAGGCCTATTTTTTATGGTGTTGAGAAATTAGTAATTAGTTACTTCTGTGGCAAAAACGAAAAAGTGCTTAAGACGAGATAAGCTTATTTTGAGTTAATCAGCATATTGGAAAGTACTCCTGGGGAAAATGTCAATTAATTTGTACGCTTTTTCAAGAAGTTATAGCAAAATGAATTGCGGCTTATCTCTTCTAGACTTCTAATCTCATTTGGAATAATACCTTAAATTAGGATATACATATGTACTTTGATATATTTCAACTTGATGTATTATTTATAGTATGTAGAACGATGTTTGCTTAAAAAAATAAAGGTTAATAGAGAATTTCCTAATTTAACTGCAAAAGAAATAAATTTCCGTAAAATCCATTTGAACGCTCAAAAGTGCTCTACTGCAAAACAGTCAAGTACGACTTAAGCACTTTTTTCTTATTGCCACAGAATTTACAACGTGCATGACATACACAGTTATACTATAAAAATTATAAACAAATAAAGTGACAAGAGAAAAGGAATTATTCTATTTTAATGGTAAATTAAAATCATTAAAACTATGTCGAGATATAAATTGTACATTTCCCAAACGAACAATTAGTTCGTTTATGGCAACACTGTTGCGAATTAACGAATAATAAGAATTGATTAAATTAATATAATGTAAACGCGTGTGGATTTAAGAGGGGACTCCAAAAGAAGCGTTGTCGCAACTATGTACATCATCCATCTTTTATCTAAACGGACTCAAAGTGATTTATTGAACGTGTGGCTGCAGCGTTAATCAACAACATCGTGCAATTTGCCGCCTTTGGATTATTTTCTCTGTGTATGTATGTATACATGAAGTCATTGTTTGAAATTCTGCAATCTCAGTATGTAAATACATACAAACATACGTATGTACATATGTATGTATATTATTTGTTGAACATACATATCTAAAGACAAAATCAACCTGTATACATCTCGTTTATAAATAAAATATTTAAAAATAAAACTAATTGATTTATAATTATTATATTATTCTGATTGATTTTTCAGTGGAAGAAAACGGTTGGCATAATATATTATTTAAATTAGCTTCAACTTAACAAATTTTATTAGGCTTAGTGTGTGGAACAAAATGAGAGTCATAAAAATATACAATAAACACTATGTAGTATATAGTGTTCCATATTAAAAATATGTTTTTTTATGTTTGCCATAATACGTTAAATATGTTAATATTTTTCTTCTTTTCCGATTGAGCTTGTTTCTTGTTCTGAATGAAAAATGCATAATTATGTTACTATTTTTATAAAAATGTAAGTTCAAATACCTTTAAATAGCATTGCTATAGTTTACAGTTTTAAGAATTTATTCATAAAAAAATATTGTTATAAAAGTATTTATGTAAAAGAAACTCACAAACACAAATTTAATTTATATAAAAGTTTTCTTAATTAAATTTTTTTTATTAAGTCCTAATTTACACTATGCAAGTCTTATTGCTAAGCTGATTAGTTTGTTAGGGGAGAGAGACGAGGGGAAAAAAACGCTTATGTTCCCCTCGTCTCTCTCTTCGTCAAACTAATCAGCTTAGCAATAAGACTTGCATAGTGTAAATTAATACTAAGCAGACAATTTTAAAATTTTGAACAAGCTTTAGAAGTGATGCTGTAAATAGTTAAAAATAAATAACGGATTCTTGCTCATGACTCGTAGTTAGAAATTTGCTATAGTTTGAGGTTTTCAAGTGAATTGAATGAAGAAAATTGCGATCTGCCGTGCTGTCACGCAGATCGGTAGTGTGAAATGCCAATTCAGACTACAACGCAGGTACAGTGGAGTTTGGTTATAACAAATTATGGCATATAACAAACAACTTCGCTGTGCCTAATAGTTTTGCATTAATATATCAGAAAAATCGTTGCACTTAAAGCGAACTCTAGTTATAACGAATTTTCACTTATAAGAAACTCACTTTTAAATTACCGCTATATGAACTTACTGATTTTAACCCATTTTTTATATCATATTTGAACGTTTTTAGATCTTGGCAGTCGCTCCTGACTATTTTTGTGTGTGTATATGTGTGTGCATCTTAGAAACGGGAAAACGAATCGGAAGCAAAGTTGCCACTTTCGAAAGATGAAGAACTCATTTAGATAGTGAAGATTTACAAAAAATTTATTTTTACAAAACTGTTTTCTTTATAAAATTTTAAAATACTAAGATTACCGAGCTAAAAATCTAACCAGCTTTTGACATCAGAAGCCCGTTAATTGCCGCCAGATTGGCTGATTCACTCGAGAAATATCGTTGACGAAAAATTTCATAAAAATCGTTTGTTTTCTAATAACGTTTTATGGGTGGCCTGCACGGCCCACCGATTTCAATATTTTGTATTTTATAAGCAGAACTGCATGGAAACTTATACGCTTATAACGAAAGCCAAAATCCCATGTTATTGTCTGATGCGTTTTAAAACATCTGTTCTCTTAACCCAAAAATATATTTGCGCCTGTTCATTTCGGAAACCTAAACAATAAATTTAACATGTTTGCTACATGTGCTTTTATTATACATACAATAGATGTGTCAGCTCAGTTCAACTTTGCCTGAAAATTAAATTAAAATTAATAATAAAATTATACTAGGTACATGCACGACTACAACAAAATTACAACACCAAAAAACACATGCATTTTGTTGGTATAAACAAACGTATAACTGTCATAAACAGATGTTTTTTGTTTTTAAAAATAACAATTACAGGGTAACTAAAGCACAATTGCAGACGCGGCATTCAGGCATGATTATAGTCATTTATTGTTGCCAATCTGTGTGTAATTAGACAGTGTATAATTTCTACTCCTACTCTGGCCTACAATGACCATCTAATTAGAATTATGTATAATCTGTGTGTAATTCTACTTTGGGTTCTATTTTCATTTATTTTTATTTTAATTTTAACCTACACAAAAGATGTGTAGTGTAATTTTCTTGAATTCAATGTATAATTGGAGACACAGCAATTTGTAATTACATTGGCAACACTGTAATCATTTTATTCACCACACATACACTAAAATTTGTGCAGCTTGTAAACAAATTTAGACAACTATTTCTATTGTATACATTAACAGGCTGGGCAACAACAGATTACACATGAATCTAATTACATGGCATACACATGAGAGTAGAAGTTACACACAGATTGGCAACACTGAATGATTATAATCATGCAGGCATGCCGCCTCTACAATTGTACTTTGATCGTCTTGGCGCCAAATTACGGCATTCAATATCGATCTAAATTTCCATACAGACACAATTAAAAATTTATAAAAAAAATTCGATATCGAATGCCATAATATGGCCCGGTCAACTGTTATTTTTAAGAACAAAAGACATCTGTTTTTGACACATTTCTGTTTTTGTATCTACTAATAAAATGCATGTGTTTTGGTGTTGTAATTTTGATGAGCAAAATAAGTTCTCTTCTTTTATTTCTCTCAAGAAGAGAAACGTCAAACTACATACATATAAAAAAATTTTCCGGACAAAAATTTTGGTCGGAAAGAATAGGTAGCTGAATCCAGCTTTAATTGACTTTATAAATTTTTATATTTAATAGTGTGAGTGAAACCAAGGTGAATACGTACTAGCTGAACTCGTTTTTATATAAAATGCCACATTACAGAAAAACATGTACTATGTTCGTTAGTTTAAAATTTCCTGTTGTCAAAAAATTTCTGAACATTTTGCTTCATTTGGCAGCAGAGAAATTAGATTAGAATTAGATCACCTGGTATGAATTCGCCTTAAGTAAAATGCATTATTTCGTTTATGTCTTTCAACTGTAGAAAAAATGTATTCCGGTCTTAGAGAGTTCGTTATAACGGAACTCTAATGTATTAATACTTTTGAGAAGAATGCAACACGGTCATTAGGGGCTATTCACATATTACTGAACGTTCCGGGGAAGGGTGGTTAAGGATTTGTTGTGGTTAAGAGAATTTATACTGAAAATTTTGTAAAAAGCGTTAGAAGGTGGGGGGGGGGGAGGGGTGTGGGTATAAAAACTTCGAAAATAGCGTTGTTGTAGAGTTGTTCATCAAAGGTGTAAGGCCTTTCCTACGATGTCGACAACGTTCGACTTGTCGCACACTTACATTTGAAACAACAACAAAATATTAAAATTTGTTATTGGTTTGAATGTAAATGTGCGACAAGTCGAACATTGTCGACATCGTAGGACAGGCCCTTAATACTTTTATTATAGTTTCCTTTTTATTAGTAATTTAGATCCGTTGCAATAATACTCTCTTTAATGGCTTAAGGTTCGGTAGTGTGTACAGATGTGAATGATCCCAATCAAAATGGCAGGGATAGGAAAAAATTTGAAAAATATTGCGTCCGGTAAATAGAGATCATATTCTGTTTTTGAATATCGATCTAGTTTTTTTCAGTAAAAATTTCGGTCTACGTACACCTATTGCTGTAATTTCCCCCTGGGAAAATAAAAACAGCTTAATCTGAAAATTCAGTGATTTTCGTCCCACATTTTTTATTTAAAATAAAAATTGTATCTTACCTTTAACCAAACTGAACCGGATCCCTTCCAATTAGGGTCTTGAGTCTCGACCACACCCATATCATGATTAAAAGATGGCACTGGAAATTCTGCTGAGTTGTTGTGATCATTCTTGGTCACTAAATTTGTGGTGTACGTGTTGAGGCCAAAGAAATCCGAAGTGCCTTTAATGCGTTGTATTTCTTCTTTGGTAAATTCAGGCAAACGGGAGTGTGTAAAGCCTTGTTCTTTGCTCAAATTGTGTATGCGTTCAATCATCACGGCTGGATAATTGCCGTGATGAGAGAATATGGGATGAGCAAACCAACCCATCTAAATGAAAAAAATACATGGTAGAAAATTAAATTTCCTCTTCGAAAAAGTAAAAAAAAAAAAATTAACTCACATAAAATTGCATAGCTCTTTCCGAAGCCTCGCGGTCCTCTATTGAATCAGTTTTAGGCTCGGCCCAGGAAGCATCTATTGTTATGCCTATACGACCTTTTTGAGATTTTTGGTATTCATTGCGATACATATGCACTACTTCGGCATGGGCCTTTAACAAATTATGGCCACACAAATAAGCCGGTATGCCGGGATAATTATATGCGGGCGCCATATAATCCTGACCATAACCTTGTTCACACACATGCCAAGGCTCATTTATGGTGGTCCATATTTTAACACGGTCCCCAAACATTTCCAGTAGTAGGCGTGCATAGTCCATAAATAAAGGTATAATTTCAGCATTGGTCCAACCGCCCAATTCTTGCAAACGCTGCGGTAGCTCCCAATGATACATTGTCACCATCGGTGTAATATTGTAGTGCAAAAGCTCATCTATCAAATTGCTGTAGTATTTTATGCCGGCCGTGCTCACATAATTCATATGACCTTTTGGCAAAATGCGACCCCATGAAATTGAGAAGCGATATATTTTAACGTTTAATTCGCGCAGCAGTTGCACATCCTGGCGCCACTGTAAATATTTATATGAAAATCAAATGTTTGTTTTTTATAACGTCAACTAAACACAATTGTAATTATTATTTGCCATTAATATTGACACACCTCCCAAGATTCGATAAATTTGAACTAGAAATACGTACGTACATGTGCCAGCAATTAAATACAAGAGACAATAATGCATTAAAATTTGCATACTTACTTTATGTTTAACAAGGTTTATACATATGTATATTTTTTTTATAAATCATAACTAATAAATATTTCAAAAATCTAAACTTGTTAATTTAGGTCATTATTATTCTATTATTGTTATTATAATTTAAAGTAGTTTTTAAAACATGCTGTTGGATAAAAGCAAAAAACAAATGCAAATTGCTCTTCTCCTCCTCACAAGCCTTACAAAATACAAAAGCTCTCTCAACTTTAATAATACAAAAATTTTGAACCATAATTTCCACTAGTACATACAAAAAAAATCATCAGCAAGTGTCGACGGCATTCAAGTCAACACTTATCATTTAACTGACTTTGTTAACTTCATCAATTAATCCCATCAGCCAATATGTCATTATTATTGTCTAATAGCAATAAAAAAATCTATTGCAAATTTAATATTTTATCTGTTAAGTTTGTCATTTGTGTGCTTAGAAACAAATCATGTGACGCTTTTATATTCTTAAAATGCTGCCTTGGAAGAGAAGTTGCTGGCATTGAAAGTGAATGAAGTCAGTAAATCTGTACTACAGAGCGTTGACTACTAAGCCAAGTCATGACTAAGATCGTGGGATTGAGCCCAGCCCCATGAAACATTATAAATTGTTCTATACATATATTGATAATGACATAAAATTTGGTAGGAAGAATATATTAGTTAAGGAATAATATAAACAAGTTTATCAGATCCCTAAGAAAAACACTAATTATCAAAAATACTTGTGTGGCAACACTCTATTCTTGGTAATGCAATGAATAGCTGTTGTTGTTTTTGTACGTTTATTTTCAATTATACACTTCTTCCAACTCAAGGCGAATTCACATATCAATTCGCCTTGTTCCAACTACAGTTCGAGTTGAAGAAAGTCACCCAATGTACGAGTAGCAGTGGTACTCGTAAAGTACAAAAAACATTGTTTATTGAGTTCTTGTTTCAACTTTGATATTAGTTGAACTTCTCATTTGTTTGAATGTAAGTTGAACTTAACATCCATAATCTGCATTAGCAACAGGGAAATGCGTATATGATCCAGCTAATCCCTTAATAATCAATTTCAATGTATTTATAGTAAATAATATTTTACTGAATAAGTAAAATTATAATTTGGGATAATTAGTGCATTAACAAATATTAAACTTTTTTAACAATTGAAAAAAACACTAAAAATATAAACATTAATTGCCCGGTAAAATTTTAAAGCAATCAGTACATATTTAGTCTAGGTCCAACATACATCCAAATTTATAGTCATTAGTTAATTATTAGTAAACTAAAATTATAAGCATTATTTAAATAATACTTCACATTCACAATGTATTGTTTTACTTATACTTTGCCACATATTCATAAAACTTAAAATGAGTTTGAACTGTATTTTATTTTGAATATTTCATATAAAATTTTCTTAAAATTAATATCAAATTCATTTTATTTTTTATGAATATGGGGGATATATTTAATTTAAAGTTAATTTTCTATTTTTAGAGAATTTAAATATAAGCTTGTTTTAAAAATGTGTTTTTTTTGCTATTAATTTATTTATTTTATTGGCCTGTTTTGTGTGTAAAGATTAGAATCCAGCTTTGGGCATTTACAGGCAGCTAATAAATTTTCATATTAAAGCTTGAAAAATAAATGTTGGTTGGGTAATTGATTATTATTCGAATATTCGCATAGAAAACGTGAAAAAATTTTATTCGAATAAATGTAAAGCACACAAAAAATAATTGTTAATTAAAGGGTTTTATTAACAATTTATCTGCTGAAAATTTATCTTATTTTTGAAGTTTTTAGACATGTTAAAACGACAACAAAGATTTTTTATCTTAAAACTAGATTTTTTTAAATTTTTTTTGGTACTTTTAATATATTATTGATGGATTTTTTGACAAAACTCTTACAAATTTTCTGATTTGCTTCATAATGATCTTACACATATTCTATACATTAAATATTTTGTGTTATTTGGATTTATTTTTAATAGTTCACAAGAAACAAAATAAATTTTAACTCATTTTCATTCAATAAAATAACAAAATAGATTTTTGGTCACAAAAAAAGTTTTTTTTTGCTCGACTTGAAGATTTTTGGACAAATAAATATGGCAACACTGGTGTACAAGCCGAAATGAACACACCCCTATCGAGAATATATTTTCTCTGGAAATATTTCCCTTTTGAATAAAGTTGCAATCGTGAATTATTTCCAAGTGAAAAAACTCGCACGTTCGAAACAAAAATATGGTATTGCCATATTTTGTTCCCGTAGAGTTTTCCCCAAAAATTATGTGAGTTTTTTCACAAACGATTTGTTTGGGAATAAAAAAAGAAACACAATTTAAGTAGATTTCTTGTTATTTTTTAAAATAGTTTTTAACCCCCGACTAAAAAAAGGGGTGTTATAAATTTGTAGTGTGTGTCTGTGTATCTGTGTGTCTGTGTATCTGTGTGTCTGTCTGTGTCCACGTACAGGCCAAACGTCTGGACCGATTTTAATTTAGTTTTTTCTGTTTGAGAGATGACTTGATCGAGAGGGTTCTTAGCTATGTTTGAAGGAAATCGGTCCAGCCGTTTAGAAGATATAACATCTTTTCTGAAAAAAGTCGGGGGTTTTTAAAATTTTTAATTTTTGTTATAAACAAATGCATAAGTGTACTATACTATACGTTTTATTAATTGTTTGATTTAATTTTGAACGGAGTGGAAATGCATGAATTTATTTATGTATATACAACAGTACATACTGCCAACAAACAATTCTTCACTTACTTACATACTTACTTACACGTCCAATAAAATCCTACTTTTAACTAACTTTAAGTTGTAATAATGGCCCTTAATCTTTTTTCTTAATATGGAACAATATCAGTTTTTTAAAACAACAACACAACTTTTACCTTTTTGTAAGAGAATTATTTTGAAAAAAATTTTTTTTTGGTTCTCCTGAAAAATTTGATTTTTGAACATACGCTGTTATTCATGAAACCCACAGAATTAATTCAAGTCTTCAATGAGTCAAGAAAAAACTATTTTTTGTTTAAAGATATACCCCCTTATGCAAAAACGTTTGTTAAAGTTAAAGCATGTGTTAAAACCTGTTTTGCCATACAAAATTAGTTTGTTAAACCAACTTTAAGTTTAACAATCGTTTTTGCATAAGGGGAATAATTGATTAAAACTTGAATCTAAAATTGAATTCAATCAGGTTTATTTGGCAAAATTAAATTTTTAATTGATTTTTTGTTTTTTTTCAGTTGAGGTTTGATTGAAGAAATATTTTTCAAGAAAAATTTGATATTTTTTTTTGATAGTTCATATGACTATAAACATACAGTTGGGCGTTGTCATCGGCCTTGTTAAACTATTTCTTTTCAACAAGTAATTAAAAAAAATTATCCCTTGGTTGCGTATAAATAAAGTGGTGTTATTTATAATTGCTACATTTAATTGAAGTTATTTTCCTATTTATTCTTTATTTTTTTGCAATGAAAAAAAAACAAATTATTTACTTAAGCTCAGACACCTGTTACTATTTCAAAAATCCGCTTTAATTTCATTTACATATTAAATCTATAAAATATGTCATAATAATATAATAAATCGTTAACATTGCTTTTTTTCTATGAAAAAAAGCTTACTCGGCTTTGTTTGTGTTAATAGACTTTAGTGTTGATTTCAATTTAAGTTTTTATTTTTTTTTTTTTTTACTAAAGCAAACAACTCAAAATCAATTAAAATGCAAGTGTTTTGATTGAAATGATTAATGATAAATTGTTTTCGCTTGTTTGTTTAACTTACATGATGATAACTATCAGCTGATATGTCGGCATTTGATTTATCGACAATATTCTCTGGATGATTGTGGGTTAAAAAATCCCAAATCGATTCACCTTTATCATCGGCATTCCAGCCACCTTCAACTTGATAGGACGAAGAGCCCACACCCCATAGAAAATCTTTGGGAAAACGGCGCACAAATTTATCTGGTGTTCTGTAAACAAACAAAATAAAAAGTTTAATTGCAATTAATTTGTTAACATAATTTTTATTGTGTTTTATATTTAATTAAAGCAAAATATGTTCCTTTAAATATTTATATGTACATATACATATGTAAGTAAGTGTTTACTTTTACTTTTTTTTAAAACAAAAGATACTGGAAATTTAAACACTTCCGCACCGGAATACAACAAAAAAATGTCAATTTAATCACGAAGTTGATCATGTAAACTTGAACTCTAAAAAAATGAGGAATTGATTATATTAGTCACATTTTAACTGTCACATAACAAATGTAAAATGTTCAACAAATTGTTTGAAGTTAGAAGTAAGACACTTCATAAAAACTTGTATGATTTATATACATACACACATATATGTAACAATTGAAAGGTTAAGCATTAAACACATAGACCACAGCAGGCTGCAGACCACAATCTGTCAAAAATATAAAATACGTTTTTATATAAAAGCACAGCTGTCAATATCATATAAAATGTGCAATATTAATATTATTGTACATATATTTGTATTTAACAGCAGGAACTTATCAAAATTCATATAAATAATTAAATTTATAATTGTAAAAGTTAAATATTTAAAAGTGTTTTCATTTGTATACATATGTATGTACATGTATATACACAATATCAGCTGCTGTCATTGTCAATATAATTAAGTTGATGACTTTACGGTTACAATACCACTCAATAACATTGGTGGTCGTGTTGTTATGTAGCCTGCTGTAATGTATGTATGATTTTTTAATGCTTTAATTTTATAAGGAAATTACTTTTACCTAAACATTCATTGAAAAACTGACTTTGGAAAATAATTGAGAACAATGCATGAAAGTTTTACATTCATGTACATGATAATAATGTCACTGTCTTTTTTCTATAATTTTTCGTATAATTTCCTATAATTTTATTATTGATATTGCAAAAATAGAGAATTTCTCTATTTCCTTGCTGACTCACTGAATACGAACGAAGTTTTGTTGAAAATGTTAAGGAAAACGGGATTTTTCAAGAAGTTCAAAGAACTTGGCTTAATATATCAGTACTAATCTCAGCGAAAAGGAAATGCTTCTCTAGTATTCATATAAATCTATTCCAAACGTTCGTTATCGTATTCGAACAAAAAACTAGAACTCATGCTCAACTAAAGACATTTTCATGATTTTTTTCTGCATTTTCAAGAAATCATATTAACAACTTCCAAATGTCACAACAAGAAACTTGTTCGCTACAGTATACCACCACAACGAAAGTCGAAATAATTCTTAAAGTATGACATTTTCACGACTTCCAAAACGTCAGCAAATGCATGTACATCTATATATATTAAACTTTTTAAGAAGTTTTGTAAACCACTTTCAAAACTTCGAAAGGTAGACATGTTCTCAGCAAAAAAAAAGGTAATCATTCTACTGGAATGCATAAATAAGTGCATATTTTTGGATTTCTAAGTATGTACGTACTATAACAACTTCCAAATATCCAAATAGCAAGCACTCACTGTTTATAAAAATAAATGATAAAATTCTTATTAGGTGCATAATGGAATCTGCATTCATACACAAATATAAACGGTGTTCCCATAAAGGTTCAATTAGACGTGGCGTAACCATAACCATACAGCTGGCAACACTGTATTTGATTATAGATGACTCGCTATAATGCCATAACCATAACCATAGAAACCAACTGAGAGCAACTGTCATATTTTCATTAATATCAACACAAATGGGTAGACGTTGATGATTTTATATTATGATGAATCAGAAAAGTATTTGAAAAATACTTGCCAAAAATATCTAATTTGCATGTTGTTTAATTTATTAGTCTCAAAAAATTGTGTGCCACTTTTTTTTAAACGAAAATTGTTTAATAAATAAACGTTAAATGCACAGCGACACATAAAATGACATTTTAAATAAAAATGAATTTATCAGCCCGTGAGCTTTGATGATTATATCATAACGCTGACATAATATTAATAAATCGAGTCTATTGATGAATTTTCATCATGTTATAAATTCATCAGGTGTGGACACTATGTTATGCTGGGTGGACATATTTGCTGTTGTTTATGAATAGAAGAAGAAAAAAATATATTTATGGAATAGAAGAAGCAAATACATTTATGGTCATGGCATTATGGTATTGCAAGTATGATTAAAACTTAGGTTTAGTTTGCATATGTAAAAAATAAATATTTTTAAGCGTAATTATCGGTTATTTATTATTAAAGAACTACATTATCTTTGCTTTCAAAGAATAGATATGTTTTCATATGAAAATTTACATATGTAATTACATAGATTTATTTACCTATTTTGGTTTAAAAATTAAATGTTATTTACTGAAATTCACATGAAAACAAAGTTTCCGATTTAAATTCTCATAAAAAGAAATGTGTTGTCGAAATGGTAAATTTTTTACCTTATTCCCCAAAAGAAAATATTATTATAGAACGTTAAAAAAATTCTTAACATCCCCTTCGTTGATTGGAAAAAAAGAACTTCTTGCATTGACAAACCTAAAAACCTACAAACCTGTTTTACTGGGTAATAATGGAAAATAGGACAGGACCATATTCTTTTTATGAAATTTTCTTACACCAGTTCGCACATTTGAGGCAATATTTCCTCGATGACTTCAAGAATTTAATTTTTGGCGTTATGGCGAGTCAGCTATAATCGAATACAGTGTTGCCCATTATTTTGGTTTGGACGGCTGTTTTCTTTGGTTGTGGTTATGGCACGTCTGATTGCACCTTTAAAAATTGTCTACTTTTTACATTCAATAGAGACTGATAGCGGAGAACAAATTTCAAAGGAAATTTACGATATCTATTTTTCTCTTCGGGGGAATAAAAGTTTCAAGGGCATAAAAATTCCATTTGTTATTCACGATAAGAAAGGCATCATTGGAAATGATTTTTAATACAATGAATAGGTACCAAACATGGTACAATTATACTAGGTAAATGCACAACTACAACAAAATTACAACACCAAAAAACACATTCATTTTGTTGGTATAAACAAACGAATAATTGTCAGAAACACATGCCTTTTGTTTATAAAGATAACAATTACAGGGTAACTAAAGTACAATAGCAGACGCGGCATTCATGAATGATTATAGTCATTCAGTGTTGCCAATAGGTTTGTAATTACACAGAGTGTGCAATTACTCTCATTTGTAGGCCATGTAATTACATTCATGTATAATCTGTGTGTAATTCTACTTTGGCTTGTATTTTTGTTTATTTTTGTTTTAATTTTAACCTACACAAAAGATGTGTAGTGTAATTTTCTTTAACATATAACTGGAAACACAGCCATGTGTAATTTCATTGGCAACACTGTAATCATTTTATGCACACACATACACTAACATTTTTGCAGCTTGTAAACAAAGTTTGACAACTGTAGGTATTGTATATATTAACAGGCTGGGCTTGTACATGTACCTGTTATAATTGTATCATGGTACCAAAGAGGAGCTTTTTCCATGAGGACATGATATGTTTAAATCATTAGATACTTAGATCCTATTGGAAGTTTTTAGCTGGAATGCTACTTATATACGAGTATTTCGACATTTTAAATTTCCTAATACATGTCATATGTAAACACTTACAAACATGGTAAGCAATAAAATATGATTACAAATTAATTATGTACTTCCTTTCGATGTTTCCTTTCTCAGAGTGACCTTGCTTATTATCAGTATTATTTGCGCAGCTTTCTTTTTGAAATTTTTTTATTACCAAAACACGTTTTTTTTAAACAATAAAATTAAAAATATGTAAGATTTTAAAATTGAACTTCCAAAAGTCCATTTGAAATATGCCGGATGTAAAACATAGTTACATGCATACAAACATACATACACATGTACATATGTATGTATATATCAAACATATCCTCTGCACGTGCCGCAAGTACTCGTAATAAACATTTATTACATATCATGATATAAAGTTGTAAAAGTATTTATATTTACGTACAGGTGTAAGTATTTATATATCAGAGACGCATAATCGATCAAATCGATTTGCAACTAAAACTCATAAAATAGTTTACTACGAATTAAATAAATAACAAAACTTAATTTTTTTATTGCTTATTAAAAATATAATAAAAAGATACAAACATATGTGTTACATATGTACATAAGTACATACATCCATATGTACTTTTATAGATATGTACATTAAGCACTATTGTAAACAAAATGTTGCCCATAAAATGATTGATTATCTTACTTGGATTTACTTTTTATAGGTGAAGTTTTTTTCAAAACATTTTTTGATTATATTGGAATGTCGATAAAACGAATTGCTTAAAAATGAAGTGGATTAGGAATTGACCTTGATCTACAGAGTTTGATGAGATCTCGTCTACTCGTAAAATAACTTGTTTTTTATATATTTTTATTTAATTACTCTGACTGAAAATTGAAATAAAATAAATGAGGAAATACTCTGAAGAACTGGAACACCTCAACGTAAAAGAAAAAAAATGACGGCCTAAAATTTCCCAGTAAAGCCTTAGCACCGGAAAGAGTTCGAACGAAACAAAAAATTTTGTAGAGGTTCTATGCCCCTCAAGAATAAGCTTTGGCATTTTGACCTTAATATTATTATTATTACTCACACCTGTCGTGAACAGCTTTTCCCTCAGATTATTTTCCCTTTTTGCCAAACTGTAATCGCTAATAATTTTTCCCCATAAATATGTTCCCTCTTTTGATTCCCTTTATCGTGAATAATATTTTTCAATTTATTTTTGAGGCGAACTCAACTAAAAGTTATAAATAATTATTTTTAGTCCACACCTTTTTTCATTGAATGTGAACCTCTTTGGTACATTCTACGGCTTTGGTATACTAAAGAATTTCCACGGCACCTAAAATATTTAAAAACACAACTTTACACTTAAAAACATTTCATTTGAAAACCAACATTTGTGTATTTCCTACTATCAAACTTGAATTTTTCTGATTTTCAATACATTTTTAAGCTTTACAAATCTTGACGTTTTTTAAAGGGTCCGCCATCTAACTTTTTTTTCTTCAACTAGTGCTTATTTCGTGAATGGTAACACTTAGCTCATGTCTGATTTGACAGATAATTAGTTTTATCCTTCCGCTGAACTAGCCAACTGACCATCCAATGCGTTTTCGCTTCGCTAAGTGGGCCTGCGATCGACTTTACAGAAGATGCCGATTTCGCCAAAAAAAATCATCTTTTCAGATGAAGCTCATTTTGATCTTGGCGGGTATGTAAACAAGCAAAATTGTCGCATTTGGGGCACAGAAAACCCGCACGCATACATTGAAAAGCCGACGCACCCAAAACGAGTCACTGTTTGGTGCGGATTTTGGTCCAGACGCATAATTGGGCCATGTTGAACGAATTTTTGTTCACAAAAATTGAAGAGGAGGATATTGGCAACATTTGGTTTCAACAGGACGGCACTACGTGCCATACATTCACTACGCATTGACACCGGGAACAAACGTTACCATGAAATTCGCAGTAGCAAATTTACCTTCATGGCGAATGAAAATTTAATGGGAACAAGAATTTCATTTTATTCACGATAGTGGTAATTATTCATGGCATTTCTAGGGAAAAAATATTTACGATTGCAATTTTGGAAAAAGGGGAAAATTTCGAGGGAAAAAATATTCACAATAGATAGGGTTTAATGAATTGATTTTTCGAACAGATAGTTGTTTACTTTTTCAAATAAACTTTAAACTGCTGAGCCTGAACACCTCTTACTACATTGAATACCGCAGATTTCATTAAAGTGGACAACGTTTCAATCGATGTGAGACTGACCTTAACGGAAATATTTCTTTTGTTTTTTTTTCTTGTTCAAGTTTTACCAATATTAAATATTTCTGAAATTTGTCGAAATTTGTCAAAGCTTTTGCTAAATATTGTTGTGAGACTTGTTTTCTTGATTTTAAACTAATTTAAAATTTTTTTTATTAGTTATAAAGTTATTAAAATTGCCATGGTCAAGAGTTGTTAGGTAGGTGCATATAGAACAGTTTGCACATACATATTTGCATAAGCCTAATTTTTTATAATAAAATCACTGCTTGTACTTGCATATTAATTTCTTTAAGCAATAATATCGAAACCATTAAATGTATCTGTCCATTTATTGATGGTTGGGTGTATTTTTTTTTAAATATGTAAAAAAAAAACACCTTGATTTAGTTGTGGAATTTTTGTTGTTTGATATTATTTTTCTAAAATAAATGCGAGCATGTGTAAGAAATAACTTTGACACTTGTTTGGCACTTGTCTTGGAAACTTTAAAGTTCGTTTATGGTTATTTCATTATTTGGATACTTTACTCATGTCTTTTCGCCATTGGCGGTGTAAAACAAATTGAATTTTCAAAGGCAAATGCAAGTACAATGATTTTTACATTGATATTAGTCGGAGGTTTTTTTTTGTTAATTTTTTATTTGTTTTACTAACAAGTACAATATCATGGAAACGTTAAGCTGCATACATTCGCGTAAAAAAAACTACAATGCTTTAAAAAGTAATTAAATTAAAATACCAAATTTTTGTATATCTACATTAAGATGAAAGAGAAATATTTGTTTGAAGGTAAGTTACAAGCAACGATAACGCGTTGTTAAGCGTTCTTATCGCTAATTTTTCAAGTTGAATTTAAGATAGAAATAAAATGAAGATTTAAATGTATTTTGGGCAGGGAAGAGACAGCAAACAAGGCTAATTGGTTTTAAGCTTAAATTAGACGTGCCATAGTCATAATGTCATAGCCATAACCAAACCAAAATTCAATTTGTTTCTATGGTAATTGCTATGGCGTTATCGCGAGTCACCTATAATCAAGTACATTGCTGCACATAAGTTTCGTTCGAATAACTGATTTCTATTCATATGGTTACGGTACGTCTGATTGAAGATTAAGAGTGAGAATCGGCGAAATCATAGTAGTTGTCATATGTAAACAGAAACAATTACAAAAATTCCTTTTATCTTCCAAAATACTCAAATTAGAATATAAATTTAATTTGTATGTTCTTCAGCTTAAATTTTTTTTTTTTGTAATTTAAACAAATAACAAAAAGAACAAATAAACGACGAGTACCAGTTACAACAAGTATTTAAATATTTAAAAATATTATGAGGCGTTCTTAATATTTGCCCACTACGTTTTGAAAGGCTGTAAATTGTCTATGTTTTGTACTTATGAAACACTACACTTTGTTCGAAGACAAAGCAATTGACGTTTTGGAAATCAGTCTAAATTTAAGCAGTCAGTAACAATAATCTTATTAAAAAATTTGTTATATAGATATTTAAAAGCGTCATGTATATTTTTTATTTTATTCAGATTATCGGGCACTGAAATTGTATACATGAGTATTTAATAAAAAAAAATTTAGTAAGTGCATACATAGTCTTGAATATTAAAAATCAAATCTTAGCAATAAAATTAATTTTTTTGCTTCAGATAAAAATTAAAGAAATAAAAAGATTAATAATCCAAAGTATATTTATATCAAGTAATTGCATTGAACTTCTACAACAATGGAAAACAAGCAGAAATTTTTTCTTTGCTAAAATACTTTTTAGTTGGAAATAAAAATTATGAAAAACACACAAAAAAAATTAATCACTGTGAGCACTTGCATATTAAACTTTTTCGGCTGAATGCAGGGCAGCTATTGAAGACGCTTTCAGCCAAACTTACCGACGAGTTTGAGGATAAAATTCCTTTAAATGAAAGTTTTTAATATCTCTAGTTGCTCTAAGAAATTGTTGGTTAAAGGTTCCCTGATGATATGCATTAGCAACAGTGATCCCTCAATAATCAATTTCAAAATATGTATTTTTAAGAAACAATATCTTACTGAATAAGTAAAATAATAGTTTGGGATAATAAATGTTAAACTTAATTCTAACAATTCCCAAAAAGCATCAATTATTAATTTGATAACACTTAGTCAAAAATACTTGTGTGGCAACACTCTATTCTTGTCAAAGCAATGTATAGCTGTTGTGTTTTTTCCCACTTATTTTCATTTAAACACAGCAGTAGTAATGGTAAAGTAAGAAAATAAAACAAAAACATGTTGATTATTGAGGTCTTAGATCATAGGAATCAGTTAATCCCTGAATAAACAAATTTAATGTAAATTTAAGAAACGCTTGGGTTCTATTCTGCTTTGAGTATAGTTTTAAAATAACAGATAAGAATGACAGTTTTACATTGAAAATGAACCGTGTTACCCTAGTACCGTACTATCATTTTAATATAAAGTTGTGTATTTATTTATATTTCCCCTTATCGTGGTTGGCATATTTCGACTTCGACTACGAATACGACAGTTTCATCCTAGATTAAAGAACAAATGTTGTGGAGGTCTTTAATAAATTACAAAAACGTCGTAGGAAACGTCAAAAGATGCCAACCACGATAAAGGGGATTTAAATTTTATGTAACGCTTTGAAACGACACTCGGACAAGAATAGGGTAGAAAAATTTGGCACAATTAGTACGTTACCAAATTTTAATTTAACCCTAGCACTAATTTTAAGGCTTAACTTAGATATTTGTGGAGGGTTTTTTTTTTATAAATTTGATGTTCTGCAGTACAGTACAGTAGAACTTTACGACGCATATTGTTGTAGAATATTTTAAACCATTACATTCGCTTTTAGAATAACTTATTTGCTGCTTTAATTGGGATTTTTTTCGTGAACTACACCTGGTTGAAACACATCAAGTTTTCTTGCTCAAGTTTATACCTACATATCTTCTTCTTTCCCCGTATAAAATCAAAACTTGATGTTTGTGACAATAAAAAAAGTTATATGGCAACATTTTCCCCTTTTATTTGCAAATAAGCCGTAGTAACACATACATACATACAAAGAGTTTTGACAATTAAAAACTTGCATCTTTAAGAGTAAAGAAATTGTTTGTTAAATGATTTATTAGCACTTAAAGATAAAAATGTTTATTGAAGTGCATACATATTTATAAATATACAAGATAGCAAAAAATATTTAATGAAAACGGTTTCTTTGATTAAAAAGATGTATATCTATTTTTATAAAGATAACATAGAATAAACATAAAATTATCCATTTGTTTGTTTGCGGTAACCAACACTTTAAAAACGGGAATAACAAATCTTCCGTCCGAAGTGACATACCATAATGCCATTGACATATTTGCTTCGCCTATTAGTGCTGCCATAACGATAAACAGCTGTTTATATTCTCATTTGTTTAAATATTAGTTTCAAAAGTGCAACAAAAAATGTGTCTAACCAGCAAACAGCTGTTTATGGTTGCGGCGAAATTAAAGAAAATGCTTTCGAATTTACATTTTATAAGCATACAAATTCGAAAGCACTTGCATTCGTTTCGAATTACAGAGTAGACCCCAAAAATTCAATTGCTTTCTATGGTTGTGGTTATAGCTATGGCCTTATGGCAAAATACAGTGTTGCCCATAAGTTTAGTTCGAATAACTGTTTTATATTTATAAATGTGGTTATGACACGTTTAATTACACCATAACACAGGTAAAATATGCTCAATTTCCCGATAAATTTTTGCATAAATTCCCTAGAAATGCATGATATATCCCTAAATTCTCGGGAAATAGGAAATTTGTTAGTAAAATTTTATGGCCAACATTTTTGTAGAATATTTCATTCCCAAATTTTAGCCTTTTTAGGGGTGTTTTTTACGATTTACGAGAACAGAGCTAAAAATTACCGCTACGTGGGGGAGTTAGAGGGTTAATATGTTCCACAAAAATGTTTGCCGCAATATTTTCTACAAAGTTGATGTAAAGAACACATAGTTTCATACGCCGATATGCTACACAAACAGGCCAAAGACGCAAAGCTTTAAGCCCTCTCCCCCCCACACCCCTTTTAAATAAAATTCCGTTGTGATCTTTCAAAACGCCAATACTCGTATATATTTTTGGTCTCCTCTACCAGACTACATTGTCAGAAACATTTTAAACTTAAACCCTTTTTTATTATTATATATTCATAAAGCTTCAACTAGCATAACGTTTCTGTTCGTAATAAAAAAAAAAGAATATAGTTTATAATCATTTAAAGCTTAAGCTCCTTTTATCTTTTCACAAGGTTTTAGTGAGCATCATTTCTATTCGTAATAAAAAGCAAGGAACGACTGACCTAAATTTAGAAGCAGTCATAAAGCATATCAAGGCAGAAAATTGCCAGATATGAATGATATAATAAATAACTTTGCATTAAAGCTAGTATGCAATGAGTACGGAAAAGCAATGAAAATATCAGAGATTCTAACAAAAATCACTGAATATGAGCATTAATTTCATATAATGCTGGCTGAGGATGCTCATACATATAAATTAGATATCTGATCATAAAAGATGCTTTTGTCGAGAGAAAATGATAACGATAACATGAATCAAATAAATAAGATTAGGCATTGCACAGATCCGTTAGTTTTGTTGTTATCAATCAGCTGTTGGCGTGATGTAGACAAAAGCTTTTTGTATTGAGTGAAAATATATATATATGTATGTATGTATGTATGTATATTGAGCAAAAAAATAAAAATAATAGTTTAGTAATTCTTCTATTTCTGTCAACTCTTTTTTAATCATTACATATCGCTCATTTACTTAAATGTCTTAAAAAATTTTTATTTTTGAGTTAAATTTTTTTTGTGTAAAAATTTCATACAAATATCTTGTTTACTCAATTCTTAAAAGTAAAACAACATTTTTTTTTTCAACTTAATGAACACTTTAAACTCGTTTTCTGGAAAACCAGTTTTTCGAGTTATGACATTGTTTGAGTAAATGATCGATATAATCTCCTATAATTATTATGAATGACTGAATGAATTAAGTCAAACGGGAAACACAGGATACTGCGACCAAAGTATATCTATTGTATCCCCTGCCAGGTGCTAGAGCACCTAATCTAGACCTACTCTCCTGATGAATCTCAGGATTGCCAGTGGGTCTAGAGTTGGCAGTTCCCAATCCTCCAATAGGTGCTTGCCCAATTTGCTATATCTTCTGCGGCATAACGCTTCACAGTCCTTCAGAATATGCTCTGGAGTTTCATCTTCGTAATCAGAGAATCTGTACAGGCTGTTACTCTCAGTGCCAAGTCTGTTGAGTTGTTTTCTCAGCCTGTGAGGAAGCCTCTGAGCATTCTTAGATTGTGTTTGCTCAGGGACATGAAAGCTATGAAACGATTTTGGTTATAAGTTCCAATCATTAGCATGCCTCAATTCAGAGAGATTGAGCCCAATCCGAGTCCACAAAACGGTTCTGGTCCGACCATGGGTGTACTAGCCCCCCTCCTGGCCATTTCGTCTGCATTTTCATATAATACCACCCCGGCGTGTCCAGGAACCCAGCAGAGTTTGACCTTATTCATGCTGCTTAGCTGATTTAGCTTAATGCGGCATTCTAACGCTAACTTAGAGGTAAACGCATATGAGCTGAGCGCTTTGATGGCAGCCTGACTATCCGAGCAAATAGATATTTCTTTCACTCGGTAGCCCCTATCAATATTAAATTGTGCGCATATCTCAATGGCATAAACTTCCCATTGAAAAATAGTAGGAGATTTTCCCACACCAGAACCTGCCGGCGTTCTGGAGCCATCAGTGTACCAGCTGATGGTGCCAGTTCCAAATTAATTAATTATTCAGTTTAAGGCCTCTTGTTTTTATATAAAAATGTTCTTAATTTTTTTGATATTTCATACTGCTTTGTTTGTGTGGTTTAATTAAATATAACGAAAACCTATCGGCTTTGCTATCCAGCAAGATATTTTAACGATATTCGCTGTCGGTTAAAATAAAAAAGGTAAAATCTCAAGCTGAAATTTATTTATTATTTTGTTTATTATTCTTTGTGCTTTTCGCTTATTTTAACATTTTGTGTGCGGAGATGCCACCTGACATAGAATTAAATGGTGAGCAAAACACAGCTGTACACCCAGAAAAAAAATAACTTAAAATCAATAAAAAAAAACCTGAATAATCAGAAACGTTAACGAAAGTCTAGTAATGTTCAAATTTTTTATTTCAATATGTAACAATATTAATTTAAAGTTCACCTTTTTTTTTTAAATTTTAACAGGTAAACAATATAGAAATAATATTTTTGGGCATTGAATTAATATTGGATTCGTATAGAACAAATGGAAAAATTATTGAAATTATGTTTTTTTTTTACTTTATAAATAAAATATGAACAATATTGAATTAAGAGTGAAATAATTTAAAAATAATGTTATTCAGTTTATATATAATTTTGAATCATTACGAAATTTAAAATGCACTCTATTGATACCAAGTTGATGGTTTCGATGTGAAAATTTGTACATATGTAGCATGAAGAAAAATGTTTTCAAAATTCAATGAATCGAAAGAAAAACAATCGGGCCTATTCTCGTTTAAGTATCGTTTTAAAACGACACATAAAAACGACAACTTTACCTTGAAAAGATACCGTATTACCGTAGCATAGTTATCATTTTGTCAAATTGTCGTTTTTATGTGTCGTTTTAAAACGATACTTAAACGAGAATAGGCCCGAATAACTACTCAATTGTATGTATGTATCAGTGATGGGAATTGGAAATCTTGATTTCGTGCCAAATCTGCTTTTAAATAGTGCCAAAAGCACTTGAATAGTGCCAAACCAATTTTTATATAATTGTAATGTTGGCACTTGATGTTCATTTTAAATATGGTTCTTGAATGATTATAATAACCAGAAAAATTTACGAAAATTTACAAAAAAAACACGGTCTAAAATTAGTTGTAACGGGTGTTTTTTTTACAGGTATAGAACTTCGAATTGAAATAAAACACAAGAAAATCGTTTTAATGTCCATCAATTTGGCTTTATTGGAAGGATAATTTTATGCCATTAATGTTTAAATATGATTTCGGGCATGTGGCCGCCGCGGCTGGCTCGAATAAAGCCAATTCTACAGGTCCAATTTTCAACCACTTTTTCGAGCATATGGGGCCGTATGTTGGCAATAACGCCACGAATGTTGGCTTCCAAGTCCCCTAACGTTTCTGGTTTGTTGGCGTAGACGAGCGACTTCACATATCCCCAAAGAAAATAATCCAATGGTGTCAAATCACACGATCTTGGTGGCCAATTGACAGGTCCATTCCGCGAAATTATGCGCTCATCGAATGTTTCCTTCAATAAATCGATTGTGACGTGCGCTGTGTGGCATGTAGCGCCGTCTTGTTGGAACCACAACTCATCCACATTCATGCCATCCAATTCGGGAACAAAATAGTCGGTTATCATGGCTCTATACCGGCCTCCATTAACGGTAACTGACTCTCCAGCATTATTTCGGAAGAAGTATGGCCCAATGACTCCACCAGCCCATAGAGCACACCAAACAGTCAGTTTTTGTGGATGTAATGGCGTCTCAAGGGTCTCATGTGGATTCTCTTCACTCCAAATGCGGCAATTTTGCTTGTTGACGTAGCCATTCAACCAAAAATGAGCCTCATCACTGAACAAAATTTTGCGATGAAAATCAGCATCGAGATCAATCTCATTTTCGGCCCATACACCAAAATCACGACGCATTGCATGGTCTCGCGGCTTTAATTCCTGCACAAGCTGGATCTTGTAACGTCGCAAGCCAAGATCTTTGCGCAAAATCTTCCATAAAGTTGATGGACAAAGCTCCAATTGCTGTGCACGGTGGCGAATCGATTCATTCGGGTCCTCTTCAACACTTTGCTCTACAGCGGCAATTGTTTCTTCGGTGCGCACTGTTCGACGTCTCTGCGGATGCGTATTATTACATAGAGTAAACGTAGTGCGAAAACGATCCATGGTTAACCGAATTAATTGCTCTGATGGACGATTATGTCGACCATAAAATGGACGGAGCTTGCGGTAAACTTCGCGAACTGAACCATTATTTTCGAAATAAATTTGCACGATTTGCAAGCGTTGTTCTTTTGTCAACCTGTTTATGATGAAATGGCAAACCAAACTAAATATTAATCACTTGACAGCTGACAAAATGACCGCCAGTTAAAAAAGTGATGCCAACTTAAAGTTCTATACCTCAATAAAAAACACCCATTATATACACATTAATACATTTCGAGCCCTATTTTCGATATATTCGTGAGCGACATTTAGTAAAGAAATTAAGCTTTTTATTATCAAAATTATTGATAACTTTTAAAATACAGGCTGTAAAGTTTATCGTGAGCGACAATTTACGTATGTACTCGTAACACATATTTGAATATTATAATAAAACCTACTCCTAAATCGAAAATAATAACTATTATTCCAGTTGTTGACATCGACGTCACTTTAATAATATCAAAAAATTGGGACTTATTTACTCCCTCTCGAGAACAATTTTGTGCTACTGACAATCTATTCCATTACATAAGGTCTAGAAAATAGCATAAACCTGCCACAGAAGTCAGCTATTTTCGGCAACGGGTACACAAGTGTTGTGTTAAAGTGACGTCGATGTCGCCAACTGGAATAAGGGTGAATGCTCGATATGTATGCATCATATATTAATAATTTGTACTTATTTACAAGAAATACAAATATCAAAGCATTTTTTACGTTATAGTAATGATTATAAGGGACATTCTTAAAGACTATAATAACCCTAAACTAATTTAAATGAAAAAATAATTTTTTCTTATTAGATGTATAGTGACAATTATAGTTTGTGCTTTTTTTAATAGTTAATATACTGTCGAGTTGTAAAAATTCGTGGACGTTAAGAATAATAACAATTATTAGCTATTTATTTTAATCAAAGATTCTGTCGGTTTAGTAGAATTTGTATTGCTTTTTTGGTTCATAATTTTATGTGTATTACGATTACAACAAGATTTATTGTTAGACTTCAAAAACTTTTACCATGTATTAAAGATCTGAAGTTTATAATTGCAGTCCATTAATTAATTAATTTTGATCAAATTTTGAACTAAAAATATACTTTCCACGCTTGATGAAGAGTAGAGAATAAAAAGAATACTTTGACCGATTCGATAAATATTACTAAAAAAATTGTTCACGTGTCAATGTCTTTCAAAAACTCGTTCACATTTAAGCTCTTGAATTTTTTAAATATTCAAAGTCTAATATGGATCTGTATTCACTTTTAATTTTTTCACGTATTTTATTTCGTTTAGAAGCATTTTTTATCAAAAGGAACAGTACGAGTATTATTTGAGTCTCCACTTAGAACATATTCCGGCACACACTTTGGAAAGCAATTCAAATAATAGTCCTTGAAGTTATATTTAGTTTTCAAATATGACACAAAAGAAATATAAGAAAACTTTAATTCTATTTTTGAATTTTACAACTTTATGCTGGGAAAATTAGTTTTTGATTATTAATAGTTTTATTATTTAGCAATAATTTTCTTCCGTTGGAAGATGGTTAGAATTTCGATCTATATTGTCAACATGAAGATCACAATATATTTTTTGTTCAAATACTTTCGACATAAATGACGAATTAAAAATGCCTATTTAAAATTAAATCTAGTCTCACATTTTTAGATTGCATTTCGATAATTTACTATTTCAAGAACATAAGATAAAAATATAAATACATTTTGCTTATATTAATAAGTAAAATATTAATTTGGGATTATTAGTGCGTTTAAAAATTTTAAACTTAGATATCTCATTTTGTTTCTATTAAATGTGGCTTTGCGATAATCCAATAAACCAGAAAAATTTTTTGCCGTTATCGATTTTTCATGATTTAAAAAAAAAAAACTTGCTATTTCCACGTAAAAAATATATTTTTGGCTACAATTTTTTAATATAACTCCGAAACAACTGAGCCGTTTGAAATACAATATATAAAAGGATTAAAGGTTATATAAATAATAATTTTTTAAAACTTAGTTTAACAAAATCAAACTATGTAGTTGTTTTTGAGTTATGACAACATGTCTCCAAATATTGACAATTTTACTTAAAAATTATCATAAAAAAAAAATATTTATAGAATTTAAAAATTTTACCATTTTTGTACTACTGGAACCACAATGCATCAAAATTGTATAGTGGTTTTACAAGCCTTTAAAATTTTTTAAATTTTGTTGCGTGGTGCTATTGATTTAATGATGTTCAATTTATTTGTTCTATTATATTGAAAATTGTTGAATTAATATTGTTTAATATTAATAATGTTTGTACACTATCGTAAAAAGGAAATTACAGTATGACATTATCGTTGCAGCCAACGAATAAATATAACGATATACTTACTATATTAGGATTTTCGCTTCGAAAAAAAAAACTTAGAGAATGCAGGTACAGGTACTGGTCTCTGATGACGTCATGAGTAGTAGAAAATTATTTTGAAAATGTCTTTTTTTATAACTCCATTTTCTCTTAATCTATATGAGTACACTTAGTACATATTTCCATTTCAGTTTTCAATAAATCACATTTTAAGCACAATGTGGGGAAACCATTTCCTAGTCTTTTGTGTCTCCTTAGATTTATTAACTTTAAGAAACTCCAACAAAAAAAATGTTTAGAATTTACAATAAGCTGCTTAGAATTTTCTTTGTGATTTGAGAAAACCTGTAGGCTTGTTCATCAAATTTAAAATAAACATTTTAACATGCGAACACAACTCTTAAAGAAAAAAAAAAACACATTTTTATAGCCTTAGAAAAACGCAAAAATTTTAAAATGAATCTTTATTAATGTTTAAATTCAAAAGATAAAACTATTAAAATTTTAACGCATGAGCTTGAACTTGCTGACGTCGTTTTATTGTTTCTTATGGATTAAGACGTCTTTTAATTTTTCTACACGTATAGCCTTGCAAGCCGATAATGAAATTAAATAAAAAATGTTGTCATTTTATGAAACCATATGTACATGTTCACTTCTTTATAAAATTTTTATAAAAAAAATTAAATACCAAACAAGTTACTTTTTTTTAAACCAAAATAAATAAAATTACAAATACTTTTTACACAAGTAGATTATTATCCCTATTGTCGTTCTCAACTCAACTCAACTCAGTTTAGTAGTTTGAGAGTCAATGCAAGTTTTAGATTGATATTGCCATTCACAACTTAAATAAGGGCATAAAAATTTCAACTAAAAGTTTGTGATTCACACTACTAAAAAGTTTGATAGTCTAATGTTTTTATATTTTATTAAATAACTAGCTACACCCGGTGTGCTTCGCTACCCCCATTGTCATTTCAATTTCATTTATATTGCTTTGAAAGTATTGCGCATTGGTGGTGCAATATGAAAATTGGATTTTGCCACGCCCCTCCGCCCGCAGGCCGAAAATCAAAAATCAGACTTCACAGTGTCACCCCCCTGAATTTCATCAAAATCGACCCAGCCGTTTTGGAGTCCATACGTTACATACATACATACATACACACATCCTCTTTTATATATATGGATAAATATATATGTAATTCAATATTAACAATAATATTTAATTCAATATTTCGCTGTAACTTTTTGAAGCTTCTTCATTAAACAGATATTATATATAAAATTTTAATTATTATACACAATATCTGTTTCCTGAAGAAGCTACACAAAGTTGGAATAAATTTTCCCAAGAGCACTGTTCAACTGTCATGTCAAAGGGTCATAGTATTATTTTTTTCGAAAACGGCTGGACATATTTTTGTGTCCAGTGTCCACTTTGCCATGACAGTTGAACAGTTGCTTCTGGGAAGATTCATCCACGGTTTTTGTTTTGTTTTCACCATTGAATTCCCAAATTCGATAGTATTTAGTTTGTTGATATACAGGCAAATCCCAGTATAACGAACGATAAAATGTCGAGCCCATTCGTTATATCGAAAATTTCGTTATATCGCAAAGTTATTTTCAAGTGTTATTTTAATTATTTTTATTGTAGACATGATAAAATACAACAAAAATAATGAAGGCAATTTGTTTTCAAATAAGCTATCAAATACAAACTAAAGGTATCGCACTTTTTTTGTATTTACATTCCTATTGTAAATTTTGTTTAATATTTTTTTGCCTTTCGTTATACAGAGCACACATTTATCTAAACATTCGGTGTATAAAGTAGAGCTAAATGTTAGAAATATCTTCCTGGCAAGATTTTGTTTTTTATTTTCCGATTTTTTCTTTATCATTCGTTATATCCAGTATAAAATTAAGATAGTATTCGATATATACGGTTGTTAATGTAAATAATTTGAACGTTTGGTATATTGGATTTTCGTTAAAGCGAGATTTGCCTGTACATATGTATTATAGCATTGCACAGATACATCTGTTTGCACTAGTTTTGCGTGTTTTTTGGTTCTGGTATGAACAAATATGTTATTTATCGTTTTCTGTTACTGGTTGTAAATGTTGATTTTTTAAGCAATTATTGTATGGTTGGGCAATGAGCAAATGAAAACAACACATTTATTTTTTTTGTTTTTCTAAGGCAAATAAGATACATAAAACTGCTTTTACCATAAGTACCTTATGATGTGTTGAGAAACAATGTAATTGGCTGATGAATGAATGAATGAAAGCAAAATTGCACGTACATATGTAAGTAAATGATACATGTACATGAAACACATGCATTTGTAATTACTCTCAGAGCAAAATTGCCTCTTTCTCTCTCTATACTTTGGCTGAGCCACAAAATAACATAAGAAATATCAAACAGTTGCTCAGAAGCAATACAATAAGCAATTGTTATTTGTTTTCAATTGTATTTTAATTTGGAAAAGCACGCACACACAATAACTCTTATACTAGTTCTGTCGCTCACACTACAATTATATGGTACATACCATGGTATATTTGTTTTGGCTATACAAATGCAACCCTTTAATATGTATATATTTTAAAAATACCCACAAGCTTTCGTCATTTTTTCCCGGTTTTTCAATTCCTAAAATCGACGCAATTTTGTGACGCTTTTTTGGCGCACTTATTTGTTGTTGCACTTTTTAAATTATTAAAAAAATTAAAACATAAACAGCTGTCTGTGGTTATGGCAGCACTAATAGCTGAAGGAAATAGCATTATGGTATGGTACGTCTGATTTAACCTTAAGTCTGCATATCGAGCCATAACCGCTAAAAAAAATGCTTAAGCGACACATTTTTTGGACCTCGTTTTTTTTTTGTCAAATAATCGATTTTGGTCGAAACTTATGCCTCTTAGGCTTTTATGGCAGTTAGGGCACCATACGATAAACACAAAAATGTTATATTTGTTATTGAGCAGTATTATCATCGGCCATTAAAACTTCCACTTCATAATTGTACACTTGTTATATAGCATTTATTATTATTGCTATTTTTATTCATTAAGTTCAAGGTTGACTACTGGTTTGATAATCCAAAAAAAACCAATAGTTTATTTTGGTTTTCTTACAATAAACAAACATTTATAGGTTGTTTTTTAAACGATAAGTAAGAAAGTAAGAAGTTAACAATTAAAAATTATCAAATATTCCACTTAAGGTCTATGTAGGTAATGTGGTATGTGTTTGAAGTGTTGCCTGTTTAAAATAAGTATTTCGACAAAGAATTGTTAATATTTAATATTACCGACAATAATTGAAACAAAGTTAATAAATGTACTTTAATACAAACTAATAGTGTTTTTCATGCGGAATTTCCCGGGAATTTTTCCCGCACATTTTCCGGGAAAGAAATATCCAGAAATTTGTGTGGGAATTTCAGGGATTTTTTTATATTATGTTTTGGAAAATCTAGTTTGTACTCACATATTTATTGATGAGTGGCGCTATTAATTTTTACTACGTTTACACGCGTACTATTTGCAAATATAAATACTTGCAAATAAATTAACTCATTCTTTAAGGCTCAGTTAGCCGACTATAATGTAATATAACTGTAATGGTAAATAACTGTATTTTGTATACCTTTTTTATACGAAGTTGTTCGTTTACCATGATATAAATTCATCAGGTGCGGACACCCACTCATAACTATAGAATTTTTTTAAAATATTTTTTTATGTTTTTTTGCGAGGTTCCAAGATAATACAAACCGCACCTATCTTCCAACCGAATGAAAAATATTTGTATCAATCGTAATGAAATTTTTGAGATATTACTACGTTTTAGAAATAAAACTGGGAGAATATAATAAAAATAAAATATTCAATCCAATAAGTGCTTAATTTGGATTTTATTAATCATTTTGCTTATAATACGTTTATTATATAAAGGTGTAGGAAAATAAAATAGATGTGTGTCTGAGCCTTCTCGCTTATTCTATTGGAATTTTCAAAAAGCTTATGAAAATTCTCAAATGGTTTCGTGAAAGTATGTGCATAAGATGAAAGGTTTGAAACTTTTCAAAAGTATGGTTGAAGTCTACTTATGATTTGTGTCAGCGCCAATGAAATCCAGGCATTTAGACATGTTTAGGCCAAATGTATATACATACATACTACTATTTTATATTAAAAATTTCAATTTAAAATTTTTATAAGTTTAATTTGTCCTGTATGCAAATTTGGCAAAAATTCTTTGTTGCGATTAATCGCTATTTAGATTACGATTATAATCGCTGTGCAAACCCTAATTATGGATATGGCGTTATGACGAGTCACCTATAATTAAACACAGTGTTGCCCATAAGTTTGATTCGAACAGCTGTTTTGTATGGTTATGGTTATGGAACGTTTAATTGAACCCGAAAACCAAGGCACGATAATGATAATTCGAAGAGATTTTAGACATTTCTCTTTCATATTTTCGTACTGTCAGCATAATGTAAATGTGCGTGACTTTTCGTAGGGGCTTTAGAATAAAATTGTAAAAACAAGGCAGGCTAAAAAAGGCATAGTGTGAAATAGCACATAAAATTACATATAAACAGAACTGTGTAAGGAAATAAAAGATTTAAGCCTGGATCACACTATCGGCGCAATGTACCGAATTTCGTCAATAAAGTCATAAGTAATAAGCCAAAATGGAATTATTTCTCAATTAAGTCTTCAATTAAACTATTTTTTTTAGCTTTAGGTCTGTTTATATTTTTATTTATTAGTTCAAATACTTCTGGAATAAGTCCATATAGCTTTATTACCAATGCAGGGTGGTGCTGATATGTCCCCATACATATATGCACATATAAATTAGTTGAGAAATAAGGCAAATTTAGCTTATTACTTATGACTTTATTGCAAAAAATCGGTACATTGTGTCGATAGTGTTGATACAGGCTTTAGATTTGCTTAGTAAAAACACAAGCAGCTCAATTATGAATAGCAATTCCCCGCGAGTTTTTTCCCATTCCTCCTATTATGAATTGAAATTTCCCCGGGTAAAAACTCCCCGGGAAAAAAGTAGGTATTCTAAATATGAGGGAGAGGAAGAATTTTTTGAGAGTTTTCTCCCCAAACATTTTACTAAGTAATATATGTGTAAATTTGGCCTTTTAGGCTTTATATTACTTTGAATAATGAAATAAATAAAATAAATAAATAAATGTTATAAAACATTCATATAATTACATATGTATGCATTTATTTAGAACAAAAAGTTTAAGCAGCGAAATGTTATATTTCTCTCTTGTTTTATGCATTTTTATTCAAGCCCTGCCCACATCAACTTCAAAAACATGAACTACTCCCGCCTTTAAAAAAATACTAACACTAAAAATTGCACGCCTCCTTTAAGTTCACATAGCAGATAAATGGAAGATTTGTTTTCCTCTAATATCAAGACAGATAAGAAAAACTATGGAATTGGCAATTTCCTTTTGTACATACAGTCATTGGAAATTTAATCCATTCGCATCTGCACCTGGACAGTTTTAGCTCCACTTTCTCAGCATAAAGTTATTCTGCATGATTGTATATGTTTACGCTGTTTATTTTATTTTTTATTTAAGTAAAAAAGATATTTATATTAACACGCAATCTCATTGGCAATGAAACACAATAAAATGTAAACATTAAATAGCTGATCCAGATTTTACTCTCTCCCATATTTGCTTATTCCCCGACTATTTAGAATAGGAGGATTATCCCCGGGAACAAATGATAGGGAAGAGAAGAAGAAGTTATTAAAGAATCAAAAAACCCGACTGCGACCAACTTTGAACCGTTAAATATACTAAATGTTCATTCGAAATGAAAAATCATAAAGAAACCTAAAGATGATTTCAAGATATCTGTCGAATGATACAAATTTTGATATAGTTCGCCGACTTTTTATTTTATTTTTCGTATATACAAAATGGCGTTTGTGGCCGCCATATTGAGTTTTGACTACTGTCAAATATTTAGTGACACTCCCAGGATTAAGAAAAATCGATTGATGTAAGGATCATCAAAATTGGTCCACGCGTTCGGTTTATATAGTGCCGCATTGTTCTCACTTCCTTTTAAAAGTTAAAGATTTCATATGCTTTTTGCTGAAGCCTGTTTACTTTTTAATTAGCAAATAATATTGATGAAAGAGATAATGACAAATAGTGAAAAATTAACATTTGAAAGCGCTGTTTTTATTCAAATAAAATGGTTATAAAACTGAAAGTCTCTAGTGATTATTTAACGCTTTTTTTTGTCTATAAAACCAACATCCATAGAAAGTGAACGTGTTTTTTATTCATGGAAGTTTTTTTTTAATAAAATTAGAAACAGACTATAAAAGGATTCTATTAATGCTTAAAGTATTCAGGTCCTATTTTCAAAGTGATATTTTATTCTTTTTTTGCGTTGTACAAGTATAAATGCGCTTGGTTTTGCATTTACTTAGAATTAATGCAAAACGATGTAATTAACAAAAATTTCATAATAGCATTTTAAATTAATTACTATGTATATCAGCGAAATACAGGTCCCCACAAATTTTCAAACCTTTATTACAAATGAAAATAAAGTTGCATAATAGTTGCATTATTTATTGTGTGGCTGTTTTTAAGGATACTTTTTATGACATTTGCATAATTTTACTATGAATCCTAATAATAATAATAACTTACTTCTATAAAACTAAAAATTGTGTCGTCCATTGGTTATACATTATAGAAAGGAAATTTTTTAAAAACCAATCTTATTTTTTTAAACTGTATGGAAAAAAATCCTAGTGTCCTTCATATAAATTTGAAACATTTGGATAATATTTTATTTCAAAGCTAGCATCATTTTTTAAAGCTGTATGGAAAAACATCTGCTCAACTCACAACTATTGTGGGAGTCGTAGATTATACAGGAATTGTTGGTAGTTTCCATATAAAATTTTTTTATAAACAATTGGGGGATTCAAACGGTAGTCCTAAGTATCATAGTGCCATATGCTTTAAATTATTTTAATATAATTGTTTTTGTTTTTGCTTTTTATTTCAAACAAAAATTTTGAAACATTATAACACTATTAGCCTTATCATGAATTCCACATGTAAAAATTTCCAAATAAAACTTGTCCTTCACACGGATTTTAATTTCGTATCATCAATTCCATTATAACTAAAAACTTTCATATTTCCACTTTTTCCGACAGACTTGTGAATAATTTTCTTCATAAATTGTCAAAATATTTTGCAATTGTATGATGTTTTTTGAAACAAAATGTTAACACGTTCGGAAATTTCCATGTAGAATTTTATTTATAATAAGCCTGTATGACACTTAAGACTACCGTTTGAATACCCCAAATGTTTTTATTGTAATTACCAACCTTTTGTAGAAGTCTTAAATCGTATATAAGACTTCTACAATGAGTATGAATTGTGCAGTTATTATTTAAAAAAAAAAATCATTTTGTTCTTACGGCCCTTTTCACAATGTACAATTAAAAGTTAACAGGGACTTTAACGGCAAGTTTTGTATGAAGAACTGTCAGTTAAAGTTCACGTCAATTCTTAATCATACATTGTGAAAAGGGACGTTAATATAATAATTTCAAACATAAAAAATACAATACTAGAATTTTAAAAAATTAGATCATACTCGTACAAATGACACATTATTTTTTGTTTAAGTTAACAGAGATAATTCAACCTTGATTTTTATTGGCATTCCCATATTAAATAATACATATTAAAATAAAATCTGATTTTTTGCTTCATACCATACGAAAAACATTGTTTGAAATTTGTTCTGAAATTTATTTTTAACATGATTTTATTTTCCGCTTTTTTCTTGGTGAAATTCAAACTGCGTTCAGCACTCGACATCTAACGAAATTTCCAAATGTTTTAATGGAATTTATATTAAAATATTTTAAAATTAAGATCAATATCAAATGCCGTAATTTTGGCCCCTACTTTCTACTTAATTCAAATTTAAAAATAAAAACCACAAATGGTTGGGGATATTTTTAAATCTGGACTTTCCCAGCATTTATTTTAAGCGTTATCAAAAAGCAATTTGCGGTTTAATATTTTATAAATATGGTACAATAGATAACCATAAAGTTTTTACACTGTTATTTTCCTGGTTTAAAAAGGAAATTGTTTAGAGTTCGTTATTCACTTTAATATTTATTGCAGGATATTACATACATATGTATATCTACTGAAATATAATTTAAAAACTTTTTGGCCTTAACACACAAAAATAACTCTTTTTTTTAATAACAAAGATTATTTAAAGTTAAGAAATTTGTTTTATTCAAACCTTTTTGTGATTCATTAAATAAATAACACTTACATTGCCATTGAAATTTTTAGAATTAAAATTAAATTGATTACTTTCACTAGATTCGACATATTTGTTATCCTTTTTTTTTTTTTTAACACGCCAACTTTTTTTAGAATAAAAAAGAAACAAACAAAATTAAAGCTTTGCGAGTTACAAATATGATGCAAATATGAGATCGTTAACTAATTTCTATTTTGAAACACCGCGCGCGCCAACTGTTTTGTTGAATTTCACTCTAGAACAGAGTGTTTGTGAATACTTAAGAATGCTTTTATATTCGCAGCTATAAATGACGGTTAAAAATCTCCAAAAAAAAAAAAAAAAAACAAGTTAGTACGCAAACCAATGTTGGCAACTGAATACTATTCTTAACATACACATGCAAACAGGCAAGCACACAGACACACACACAATACACGAACTTGCTTGAGAATAAAGTTGTAATCAAAACAAAAAGATAAAGAAATAGAAACATTTTAATAATTTAACGTAATTTACATACATATGTGTGTGTGTATGTATTTATGTATTTACCCTGTCGGAGAATGTGTGGTTGACTAAAACAATAATTAACTTAGGCCGGGTTTCCATCTGTGTGCCATGTGCCACACAAACGTAAAAAAAGCGTAACCACTAATTACTAATGAAAAACTGTTTGATTCAGACATGTAGTTATTAAGTTATATATATAGTTCCATACATAACTGATAGACAATTTTATAGAATCCAACATGATTGGAAACTGTTTATATCAATAAATATATGTCTGAATCAAACAGTTTTTCATTAGTAATTAGTTGATTACGCTTTTTTGGGCAAAAGACACACAAGAAATGCCAGATGTAAACTCAGCCTTACAGTTAACTTTTCTTAGATTAACTAAAAGCTAACTACAAATCAACTTAACGTTAGTTGACTAGCGCCTAGGACATCGCAATGTTAAAATAGCCAGTTGATTACATTAAAAACTAATCCAAGTGTCAGTCAGTACTAGTTGGGAAATAGTTAGCTTAAAGTTAGTTTGAAGTTAACGGAATTTCCGACAGGGTATGTGCAATGTACATTAGTGTCCTGCACAAGAGTATTTATAAGACTTTTCAAGACATGAGAGATTTTTTCCAATGCTTTACTACAGCGAAATATTCTAAAAGAATCGCTAAACAACACTGTTGGCAAGACAAACCACCGAAAAAAATTACTTGTCAACAGTGTTGCTTAGCGATTCTTTTAGAATATTTCGCTGTAGTAAAGCATTTGAAAAAATCTCTCATGTCTTGAAAGGTCTTATAAATAGTCTTGTGCACGACACTAATGTACATATCGAGCCCTATTTTCGATTTAATCGTAAGTGACGTGCAGTCAAAAATAGACTTTTTAAATTAAATTAAAATTTTATCCTATCCATAGATTAGAATTATCAAAATTTAAAAATTTTTGATAAATTTTAAAACACACCTACCATTTACGTATGTATATAAAACATATATGAATATCGAGCCCTATTTTCGAATTAATCGTAAGCGACATGCAGTGTAAAATTTTATCCTAAGCTATGTCGAAAATGTCGAAAAAATCCACGAAATGGTGTTGGCCGATTGAAGAGTAAAAGTGCGTGAGATTGTTGATGCCATTAGGCATTTCATATGGCAGTATGGTTTCGCTTTTAAATGATCAGCTGGGCTTAAGAAAGTTTTCTGCATGTGCAGTTTCCATGGCAAAAATCCATGAATTGGACTCATCCGCTATATTCTTCAGATTTAGCCCCGAGTTACTATTTCTTATTCCCAAGCTTGAAGAAATGGCTTGTCGGAAAGAGATTTGACCCCAACAACGAATCATTCCACAAACAAAGGCCTATTTTAAGGATCTCGAAAAAATCCTATTTTTGGAAGGGATACAAAAACTGCAGAAACGTTGGACTGGGTTGGGTGTATTGAAAAAAAAAACTGTGTTTCATTCAAAAAGTCACGGACTTATTGATCCACCTTCGTACATATGCATACATACATATATAAGAAGGTAATAATTTAAAAGTTGTCTACCAAATATTGGATCCTGGCGGTGTTCGATACGTTCTAAATTTTTTAAATGTTTCCATATAAACTTTATTGAAATATTTCGTCATTTCGTTCGATGACGAGTGCCGTAATTTGCCCCCTGGACTCGGAGCTAAATTTTAATGCCCACCTGGACTATATAATACCTAAGGCCTATTCTACATGTTCTTTCATAAGAAGAAACTGTAAAGACTTTTTAAATCCTATAACTCTCAGAATTTTATATAATGCTTTTGTGCGCTCTAAGTTAGAATATTGTGCCATTTACCGTGTCCAACGGACAGAATTTAAAGAATTCAAAAGAAATTTTTAAAATTTGCTCCTCGTAACAATCGTATTCTCTTGCCGTCTACCTTATATTATGCTCGTTGCTTGCTTTTAGGCCTAAAGCCTATTTATTCCAGAATAACTATTAATTCAGTTAATTTTAATTATTATTCGAACTCCATTTGTTTCTATATTTATGATTTTAACTGGCTAAAGTTCGTATCGCTTTTTAAGCCAAATTACATGTGATAATTATTAATGAACAAATAACACCAAAGTTAGTTGTAAATATTCTGACAACACATAGTTGAACGGAACAGCCAGCCGTTTTCGAAGGCCACCAAACCTTCATCATCAGCGTTCTTTTGTGTGTGGTGTCAGTTGATGTAGATTTCTGCTTTATATACTTAGCATTATTGCAAAGGGAATATGTGAATTGTTTTGATTCATCGTATTTCAATTTGCTGAAAGCTTTTTTGTATTGTAAGCTCAATTTTACCATCTCTATATTTACAACAGTCTTACCATTGTCGTTTTTGTTCTTTTACTAATTATACACATGTTAGTTAATTTGCTTATTTTTTGTTCTACTTAAGACAAACTTTTTTGGTTTGTTACTATTAAGTATATTTTTATTTAATTTTTGCCACAGGCCCATGGCTATTAATTTTAGTTAATTTTAATTATTATTCGAACTCCATTTGTTTCTATATTTATGATTTTAACAGGCTAAAGTTGGTATCGCTTTTTAAGCCAAATTACATGTGATAATTATTAATGAACAAATAACACCAAAGTTAATTTGGCTTAAAAAGCGATACGAACTTTAGCCTGTTAAAATCATAAATATAGAAACTATTAATTCAGTTTTGATAATCTATAATTTGATTAATGGTGTCATAGATTGTGAATACTTATGAAATTTTATTAATTTTTGTATACCTTTCAGAACCCTTAGATACAAGAATTTATGTTATATTTCGACACATGCTACTAATTATGCTATGCGCGAGCCTATGTTAGTTACGTGCTTTATGTACTTTAAATAATATATGTAAATAATGTTGTTAGAATAGCTTTTTCGTTGTCTGAGAATAATTTTTGAATGTTATTAGAAAATAAGGAATTATTAAATGCATTTTTAATTTAAAATTTATTGATTAGCCTGTAAGGATATTTTAGTCCATTGGCGAAAATAAATAAATAGATACATACATACATAAATATCCACATATGTACATGCATCCACACGGACATAATCGCGAAAATGGTCAGAATCGTCTACAGGAACATCAAAGGGTCGAAATATGATGAAACTCGATTTTCGAAAATTGGGCAAAAAATTAGTAACTTCCTTGCTATAGCGGGAAGTTGAAAAATTAACGATTTACTATGTATATAATTATTAGTTATACAACTTTTTAGTTATTATAATAACACACTGTTGCTGAATTACAATTGACTAATCTAAATTAAAATTACCGCTTTCTGAATAACAATTGACTAATCTGAGCTACAATTGACGCTTTCTGAATAGAAATTAAATAACCTGAATTACAATTGACGCCCTCTGAATTACAAATGGAAAAGGTATAGTATTTACAAAGCAGTAGAGATGGGCAGCATTGACTTTATATTGTAATGAGTTCGTGAGTAACTTATTTTTTGTTTATAAAATGCTGGCGTGATTACTTTGTGATACAAAGAAATTATATATTATTTTAATTTATTAGCCAATTTTTTCCGAACTCGTACAGTGACGCACATAAATGTAACAGGCAGAATGAATATTTTCAATAAGGCTCTAAGGCGCTCGAAGTATAAAAATAATAGGGTACTAGCAACGACCAATTTCGCTAGAGGAAATTAATTTTACATGTATCCACGTTTTGAAAATATTTATTTATTTATTTATTACATATTCTACAAAGTAAATTTAGTAAATAGAATATGGTTGCACAAGTATGGACGGAGTAACTAGACCATATGCCCAAGATGTTATTAACAGAATTTTAAAAAGTTTTTCTGACTGACTATACACGACCTATGCCTTCACATAGGAAGAAACTTTTTTTGTTTTGAAAATATGTGTCTGATTATTATTTAAAAGGAAAATACTGGACTAAAGTTTTGAAAAATAAAGAAATTTAAACGTTCGCTCTCTAACTAAAAGCAATAAATCTACAACTAAACATGTTTTGAATAGAATCCTATCAAGAGCTATAATCTGACAAAAAAAAATCTTTGAAATCGGATAAGAAACAAAAAATGGTGACCGTTAAAATAATTGCCATGATATAAGTACCCTAATTTGGATTGTCCGTTTATTTCAAAAATATTTTGATTCTGCCCCACTGTGCAATGTGTACTATCTATCGTATAAACAGTAGTTACAAATAGTCTTATTTGCAAATAAGATGTGTACATAAACGATGCATGTATTGCAAAAGAAATAAATAAAATAATAATTCAGCCTGTATTTCCTGAATTGTTTCTGTCTTATCTGTATAGACTAGTGATGCACGAATATTCGTATTGGTTTTCGAATTGCCGAATATTCCGCCATTTTTAGATATTCGTATTCTTTTACGACAAAAATTAAATAAATAAATGCATAAATCCGAAATGAAATTTAAATAAATGGCTAAAAGTAGTAGGTTGTACGAATCCATTAAATTTTTTATAGAATTTTGAGCTTTGTATCATTTTCAAATATTATTTAATGACGATCATTCAGATTTTGTGTAGTTTTTATTAACTTAAATTAAATTACACCAACAGGACTATGAAGTTCTTTTTCATAACAATTTTTTATATTTCATATTGCAGGCGTAAATAGAATCCCAATTTAATGTCTATAAGTTTGAGATATAATATTCGTAGTCGTATTCGCGAATATCGTTTCAAATATTCGTATTCGTGTTCGCGAATATCAAAAATTGACATTCCTTACATCACTAGCATAGACGGCAGTGGCATATGTATATGTATAGGGACACAAACTTTTATCATTTGGCCTATTTGTAGTATGATCAAACCCGATGTTGCCAAATAAATATGTTGCGCTGTATCCTGCGTGATTTCCATATATTGTAGGTATGGAGACTTTCTTTTGATTTCTTCTACCCTCACCCCCCAAATCGGTTCAGTTTTATGTAAAAAAAATACAAAAAAAATTTCATACCGATAAGTTGCGTTTTAGGGGGTGCGTCCGGCCCTCAAAGTTGGCCTTCAAGCCCATTTTTCAATGTAATATTTTGCATATGACTATCTTTTTAAAAAATCATTTTACAAGAATATGACATATGACAATATTTTAGCTCTTTAAGTCAACAACATTAGTCTCAAAAAAAGTTTTTTGCTAAAATTAATATTTTAGAAAATAATAAGGAAAATAACCAACAAAATACCAACAATTTTATGTAACAAAATTATATTTGTATGGAAATTTTTTATTTTAAGCATGTACAATAAGAGCTTATATATATTAAATTATTTCATACATATACATATAGTCAAAATAAAACTAAACAAAAAAAAATAAAAAAAATAAAAATAAAATTGCATTGAATATATCGAGCTATAACCGCACAAAAAGCTGAAGTAACAAAAACAAAATTTTACAGGAGAAGGTTTTTTTTAATTTTCTTCGCTCTTTTTATTTAAGTTAATTCATTGAATTTTAGTATTTAGGTGTTATTGTAACGCATCGAATTTTAACGAAATATTAGCATAATAACGGTATTTTTTGTCCCTTAATCTTTTTTTGCTGTCTCCCTGATAACCTCCTGTGTATATTTTTGTGTTGGTTAAGCTAAAAAATTTTTTTAAGAAAAAGTAAATATCAGTTTTTTTACCTAAACTTGTCTCCAAATTGCTAAGTTATTGTCTTCTTGATCGGCGCCATGTAGTAAATCTTCTACAGACTTATTACTTTTCGAATTAAAAAGTTCGCTATTAAATTTGTTGTGTATAGGTTTAACGACGGAAAGTATTTCCAAATCCGTATACTTTTGTGAAGAAATTTTTAATAAATTGCTACGTACCGGAACTGAACTGGCGACTGACTATCTCAGTTTTTCGCCAGGACCGCGTAATCAAATTTAAATCATAATAAATTGTTGCAGAGTTATCTAAATAACCATATTTAAGACTTATAGATGATTTTTTTCAAGTTGGGAAACATAGCCTTTAAAACAATGGTAACTCACTTGAATACAATCATACATATTTTTTTGATTAGGTGTAGAATTCAATTGAATGGGGTTTATCGTGATTCGCGTATTTTGACTTCGACTACAAAAAGTTGGTTCTAGATTAAAATACTGCATTTATATATATATATATATATATATATATATATATATATATATATATATATATATATATATTTTGTTGGAAGAATTCTAATGATTTGTTCGTGGAGTTTCATAATATATACAAGTATGTATGTAAGCAGATTTTTTATGCGAAAATATGTTTTCCTCTCTCGTCTAAATTTGTGTGTAGTTTTGTTGAGATATACTCAATGGGTCACGAGCTGTAGGATAATTTCCAAATACATAACAAAGCTTATAATAAACTGGTATGTGATGTTTCATTCTTATGTTATAAGATGATACATATTTGGTCCAAATACAATGAGGCTATATAGTATACAGATCTTACCTTACCTTACTTAGCGCAAGCCGTTGAAAAATTATTTCCAAAAAAAATAGTTTCATAACATAGTTTCATCTCATTAAAGGGCCATGATAGGTCATTTTTATGGGAAAATTATGTAGAGGAAAGATGTTGTGGCATTTATTCTAAACAAAAATGGATACAAAAGTTTTTCCGAAAAACGCCGCATTTAAAAGTTATGATGTCAAAACTGTTTATATCCAAGATAGGTTATTTTTTAGGTTGAAAAGTGCAATGCGCATGATCGGTATGCACGCTATTAGTGCAATTTTTACACATATGTGATTTTTATGGCCGGTCTATCATAAACTGCCGGTGGAGCGAATAAAATAAATACTTTCCGCAATTTGTATGGTCTAATAATGTGCATTCAAGTTTTTTATATGTGGGTCAATAAATTGCTATCAGGAAAGGATGATCTAGTTAATTATTTTAAAAATAGATCATGTATGTAATATTGTGTGTATGCATATACTTCATACGAAATCGATGGAGGGTATATTATATACGGATAATCCGAGTATTATATCATACTTGCTTTATTTCCAAAAGGAAATTTTAGCTTAAGTAACAAGTTGCTGTTACAAATTTTTGACAGATAATGCCAATGATAACAAGTTAACGATTTTTATAAAAAAACGCATTTCGAAAATCATGTTGGTTAAGCTTCTTTGGCGGTAATGTCTCGATATGGGCTTGAGGGCCAACTTTGACGGTTGGACGCACCCCCTAAAACGCAACTTATCGGTATGAAATTTTTTTGTATTTTTTTTTTTTTTTTGCATAAAACTGAACCGATTTGGGGGTGAGAGTAGATGAAATCAAAAAATAATAAATAATGGCCAACCTAATGTACATTGTACAGATAAAAATTATTTTGGCTGAAAAGTTAAGTGATATAAAATTTATTAACCTGAGTTCGAATTTTGTTTTTCTTCTAACGGCTCGTCATTCTTTTCCAATTCACTTGCAAAAATAGAGCTGGCAAACTATCGATAGTCACGCCATTCGATATTTTCGATAGTTTGTCGGAAAACTATCGATACTATCGATAGTATCGAATTATTTTGCACTATGTTCACACGCCAACACGAACAGTTGACTGTTGATATATGGATGTGGTTAAAAAAAATTAGGTAAAATTATAACTGCCTTATTCAGAAAAAATAATTTTGGTTTACAAATGGTTTACACAACAAATTTTGTATGAAAATTTGTTTGTTAAACGTTTTTTAAACTTAAATTATTTTTTTCTGAATAAGGCCTTAAATAATTAATTTTATGTTTAATTTTATTCTAATTTTTCAATTTTAAACACAAATCTTTTTTTTGCTTACAAAAACATACCTACATATCGTCACCTTAAATGCAAACAGACGTAACTAGACAAAAATTCGAAATCGAGTTTTTGATTAATTATAGTTTTCATTTTATCAAACTACATGTTCACGCAAATATAAATTACGATCTTATTAAAGAAATTCAAACGGACGTAATTACGAATGCATCTATTTATTATTGCAAGGAACGTAACTAACATAAAAGCTTAAAGATATATAAAACGAAAATAAATGTTTAAAAAGATATAAGCATCTATACTACAAGTAAATTTCGAAGAAAATTTTCAAGAATACTTTATTATTATTGATTTTGTAACGTTTTTTTTTTTTTTTTGTTTCTCCTGTAAAAAATATAAAAGTGTAGTTACATACGTTTGCATTTAAGGTGACGATATGTACATACTCGTATGTATATAATAATTTTGTTTTAATACCTTTTCAGATAAATTAGCGATAATTTGTTATCAAAAATTTCAGTAAGATTCAGAATGGAACAAAATGTTTCACTCACAAAATTTTGTATATTTCAATCAATATTCGAGCTCGAATCGTGATATTTGTTGTCCATGTGATCATGCTATTAGGAATGCTGAATTTCATTTTTCAATACATATCGCTCATTTGTTCATTATTATAACTCAAATAAAACTAGTTTTGAACAAAATGTGTTAAGTTCTCAATTTAAATTAATAAAGCTTTCTTCTATCTAGAGGTGAGCTTGCACGCCATTGCGTGAATTTTTTACACAAGATGAAATATGAATTGCCGGGGCATTCTGTATTATTAACTGAATAAATTAATTTTTTGAGTTATGACGTTATTATATTAATAGAGCGATATGTACTTATGTATTTTCAATAGAAGACAACTAATATGTAAAATTTTATTGAGTTTGTTGACAATTTGGTAATAAATTTTTTCAACGATAGTATCGCTATCGAGAATAAACTATCGATAGTCTAACAAAAACAAAACCATCGATACTATCGATAGTTTGCCTGCTCTATGCAAAAACCTTTTGCATGGTTGCAGTAAATGTACTATTTTAAGCAACTGTCGTTTTTAATTTTGTTGTGATATCTAAATTCTGTGTTTTACCGTTTTCTACACGTGCTTCTCCCCACGAATAAAAATTCAGTGTTTATATTTTAATATGGAGTTGTTTTCTGTAAATCGGTAATAAATAGTTATAATTCCAAATGGTTTTCTTTGTGTAATAATTTTTAAACTTATCATTCAAAGTTACGATGACAAAGAATTGAATAATGAGAAACCCAATGAGGATGAAATCTTACAAAATCTTTTAATAAAAGTGGAAAAACGCAAACATTCGAAGAATGTAAAAGGTTTGCACACAGGAATTGCAGGGGAGAAAAAAGTGAAAGTGAATGAATTAGAAAATCTAATTGAAAGCAAAGAAAATTATGAAATAGATCTTATTCATGAAGGTGTTGAAAATCCAGCCGATAATGAAGTAGAAAGAAAATTCGCTGAAGATGCTGACAACAGTACAGCTGGTTTTGCTATTTTGGGCGAGGAAAACAATGCTGGTAAACATCAAAGCATAGATGTGGTGCTGCCGTCATGGTTAGCTCATCCCACTATTGTTTCAACTAGCATTGCACAATCTGGTATGGAAGATGATGAATGTGAAGCGAATATATCCCAAATGGCATATCTAACATCTGGCATGCGTGGTGCTCTAAAGGAAATGAACATGTCCAGGTTATTTCCTGTACAGTTAGCTGTAATTCCTTGGATTTTAGAATCACATTCTAAACCACCGCCGTTTCGACCGAGGGATATTTGTGTATCAGCTCCAACCGGCAGCGGAAAAACTTTGGCCTTTGCAATTCCCATAGTGCAGTTACTGTCCCAACGTGTTGAACGCAAGATACGTGCTTTAGTTATTTTGCCAGTTACCGAACTGGCCCATCAAGTGTTCAAAGTCTTTAAAAAGCTTTGTGAGAAAACTGATTTGACAGTGTGTTTACTCTCCACTCAAGTCCCATTCCATGTAGAACAAGAAAAATTGGTGGAGCAGTATAAAGGAAAACACTTTTCAAAAGTGGACATTATAGTGACAACACCAGGACGTTTGGTTGATCATTTGCATTCCACTAAAGGGTTCTGTCTAAAAGAATTGAAGTTTCTGGTAATCGATGAAGCTGATCGCGTTATGGATGCTGTATTCCAAAATTGGCTTTATCATTTAGATGCTCATGTTCGCACAACTTCAGATCAATTGTTATCGGGCCGAGCTGCACCTCTGTGTTACAATGAGCTGGAACAGTCGTATGGCTCTCAACCCCATAAACTGCTTTTCTCTGCAACACTCTCTCAGGACCCAGAAAAATTACAAACTTTACGTCTTTTCCAACCAAAACTCTTTACTTCTGTTCTAGATAACTTACAAGAGCTGCGCAAAAAGTTTGCCGATGCCAATTCCTCAAGTAACGTCAATAGCAACGTCCGTGGAGAATTCGTAGGCAAATACACCACTCCCGCCGAATTGACAGAAAAATTCTGTATTACCGAAGATAGACTAAAACCTTTGACCCTATTTGCTCTTATAAAGGCATACCAGTGGACAAAGTTCTTATGTTTCACCAATAGTGTGGAATCATCTGGAAGGTATACTTTTGTTTTAAGTACTCGCTTAGAGAAAATATGTATATGCATTCAACCTAAATACTTTTTAGATTGGCGTTCGTCTTAAAGCAGCTATTCAAAAACGATCTTGTAATCGCAGAACTCTCTGCGTCAATCAATGCTAAAGAAAGGTCGCAAATACTAAATTCGTTCGCCAGAGGAAAAATTAACGGGTAAATAATAATTATCGTAAACTAGTATAAATAAAATTAACTTTTTTAAATAATTTTAATTTAAAAAACAGAGTGGTGTGTTCGGATGCATTGGCTCGTGGTATTGATATCCCCGACGTCGATATTGTAGTATCTTATGATCCGCCACGTCACATCAAAACATATATACATCGTATTGGTCGTACAGCTCGTGCCGGGCGACCGGGTACTGCCATAACATTGTTGACCCAAAGCGAACAATCAACATTTGATGTAAGTAAAATAATGATAAAAATAAGAATATTAACTATTAAAAATTAAAATTTTTTAGAAAACGCTGGCTGAGGTAGGCAAAGTTATAGTCTCCGAATTACCAGCTTTCACTGACATCGAAGAGTCGCATGCGCAAGAGTATTCTTTGGCTCTCAAGGCTTTACGCGATAAGGTCACCAAAGATAAGCGTCTTAAGTTGTTGGAAAAGGAGCGTGTCAAGGAGAAATCATTATTGCATAGAGATACTACCAATATGACGCTTATGGAAAAGCTACAAATGCAGGCCAGTGCACAAGTCCACGAAAAAGCTGAAACCGAAACTGTTTTAAGCGGAAAAAAGAATCCCAGCAAAAAATACAAACCAAAAAAACAAAAATCCAAATAATACAAATTTTTGTACACACACACACACGTTAAGCAAATTAAAGATTTTTTCATTCGTTTTAAATAATCGATTTGATTTTATTTTTTATTGTTCCAACTTCAAATTTTGTTAACATAAGTTGTTTTTATTTCCCCTCTATTACAAAATTTCAACTCTTGGCGCATTTTAAAATTAATAAACTAAACATATTGAAAAAAAAAACGTACAATTCGTATGCCTAACTTAATTAACAAGTTACTCACTCGTATTAAATGTGGATGATTAATTATTTTTTTTTTTAAATTTATATTCAAAATAATGACAATTAAAACAAATTTTATACTAAAATATAAAATAATTTTTAAAACGTTTGAAATAAATAGAGGGTTTTGTTATTTTTTCATTTCAGTCATTTCTAAAATTAAAAAAAAGATTAAAAACTTCACTTCAATTAATGCTTGACCAAGTAAAAATTAAACAATTCTTTTACTTATGTATGTGTGTATTAGCTGCTGCTAAGCTAAGCACGGCAAAGTTTTATACATAAAACCAAAATTTTAACGGTGTAGCAAAGCAAACATCTATTTTTGATATTTTAAAAAATTTCGACTTCAATTTACCGTTATCGCGCGTTACAAACAGAGAGCAATTAAATATAAATAAAATAACGTTACTGGGGGGGAAAGGCGAGAAAAAATTTGACACAAGGATATATCACAGCCCGTGGAGTGTGTTGTATGTACGTCGTGAAGACTCTACCTACAACAGACTCGAAAATAAAGACTAATAAAAACAAGGAAACAATATATATGAACTACAAATAATACTCGAGTACAGTACTCGACTGAGATTGGGTATGTGGAGTCGAAGTTCTTCTACCTATATTAGTAGTGTGGCTCCCGTGTATATACCAGATATACAAACTAAATGAAAATTGTAAAAAAGCAACCAACTGAATTAAGGAAAATTAATTAAAACAAAACATCTGTGTTGTGTCAAATATACATCTATAGTACATCAATAACAACAAATGTGTTTAAATACTAATATAGATAGCTAGTAAGGTTAGGAATTGCTCATAAAAATTACAAGTAAAATTTTTATTTATGATGCATACAGTCTTTTCTGAGAACAACTATAAAATTCCATTGTATGAAATGTACAAATATTTTCCCTTTCAAGGATCATGATATCAACGATCAATTTCCTTTGGAAGAAAAACTGAAATAAATACTTGTCTTCGTGCTACTTCTAAAAAAAGCAAAGTGTTGTTTTTATCGGTCTCACGTTTGTGGTTGGTTTTTTTTTAAAGAGTTTGCAAAAATTGAAGGATTTCTGAATTAGAATTAGCCACTACACTGAATTTGTCGGGATAATTTTCACGAATTTCTTTAAGCAAACCTAAAGCATTTTCGTAGGTGTCTTGATCGACAAATTCCTTTTTGAACAACACATGAATAGTAATGGCGAGTATTTGTTCGATTGAGGATGCAATTGCATCACGCGACTGAATGTACAAGACTTTGAAGCATTTAAATATTGAAGTGTTTTCATCAAAATCTTCACGTAATGGCAAGTGTTGTAGCAAAACTGGCAACACTTGCTCCAGAGGCACTAAGTTACAGTTTGTAAGGATAAGGCGGGCAATTGCTCCACATATATTATCGAGAGCGGCAGGTTCCTTTTCGTTGGCAATGGCCTGAGACAATGCCATCAAAATATGAGGATATGCTCTGCAATTAAAAAATTATAAAATATTTTTTTTACTCATTCATTAAAAACAAGTGTCTTAATATATATATATTTTTTTTAATAAAAAAAACATTAACACTTACTCGAATGATTTTCCCTCAGAATAAAAAACCAATTCACCCAATCCGAAAACAGCATTTTGACGAGCTTGGTGAAACTCATCAGAAAGACCTTCAATCATAATGGGACAGAATGTATCGAAATAGTTGCCGGTGCAGTTTTTCAAAGCACCAAAACATTCGGCCAAAGCTCCATACACAAATGCCCTTTGTGAATCCAGTTCCTCGTTCTTCTTAGCTTTTTGCTGCAAATAAAACAATTGCTAATGATTACAAACTGATCGTTTGTATAAATATTTGCTTACGTACCAACTTAGATGCGATAATTGGGTATACACGTCCAAAGTACATGGAGAATTTTGCGGGCTCCATAGCATGACCCAATAATGGCAGCAAATTACCAGCACCCTCCACAATGGCTTCATCATATTCACTTTCCTCAGCTTCGTCGTCATTGCCGCCAGCAGGCTCATCAAACTGACAAGCAACCTTTCCCAACAGAACGTCATTAATGCAACTAAAAATGGTATCAATCAATTTTTCATCGGGCAGAGCATTGTGTTTTAATTCCTTCAAAATATCCGAGAAACTTTCAAGTGCAGCAAGCACAACGGACACCTCTTCATCCTCACGCACAATTTGACCCAATTTGGGAATTAGGATGGTAATGGCATTACCTACACCTTGTATATCATTCTGCTTGTACAAAGCAATGATGAATGTCGACAAGGCATCGATGGAAACTTTACGAATATCTTCCTGGGGATGATCGATCATTTTGTAGACATTCTTATAAGACTCCTCAAGATATGGAATAAAAGCCACTCCGGTATGTTGAGCGAACTCCTTAAGGGCCAATATAGCCTCCTCCTTCTCATCCAGATAAGAGTTTTCTACACTATAACCAGCAATATTGTCCAAATCGTCGTCTTCGCCGTCAGAGTGTTCAATATCAATTTCCCGATCATCATTTTCATCATTTTCAAGTGCAGGAACATTGATCACATCCTCTTTGAACTCGGGTATAACTTCTTCAGTTGATAAAATGGAGTCATATAAACGTTCCATGATTTTGGGATACACCGAGGCCATTTCTTCATTAACAACTTCGGCCAGCGAAGCAATTAAGTTGTACAAAGAGCGACGTACATCTGGATCATCCGCTTCTTCAAGCAAAGCCAAAGCAAAGGTCATCGTATCGTTGGCCAAGGGCATGAAGTTTTGCTTTCCAATGGTGCGGGCAATAGCAGCCAGCGTATCAATGGCTTGAGCGCGCAATGAGAGAATGTCTTCATTTTCGGTCTTGACCAAATAGGTTTGCAACATGGCAATCAATTGCTGGAAGTAAGGCATCATATTTTCCTTGGCAGCATTAGCGGCAGCAGAAATTGCACTTAGAGCCAGTTCGCGAACACGTACGGAATTGTTGGGATTCATGGCCTCGAAGAGACTAAAAGTTGCATGCAATTAACATTCGATCTTAAGAAAAATTCAAGGAATTTTCTTCAACCTACCGTTCCATGAGCAGGGGCAAGTGAGGCACTAATGCATCTTCCAAATTTTCACAGAATGTCTCCAAGGCATAAAACATGCGGTCAATATGCTTGGGTTCTACACCTCCGCTCTATAAAATAATTCATACACAAATAGGTTAATAGTTTCCTTAACCATATTTAATAAATTGTTCTGTATACATAATTGGCAAGAAGAGCTTTATGTTTAATTTGCAATTGACTCATATATAGTATGGAATTCGAGTTTTGTCTAATGGCTATTGGCCATGGCTTAGTTACGTCGGTTGTATTTGCAAGAGGCCAATAAGCCTTAAAATATAATGCAGCATTAAAAAATTTGAATGAAAACAAAAATATAAACAAAAAGAATAGAGCAGAGCCAAAAGAAGAAAAAAGTAGGTTTTATTTAGAATTTAATTCCAATACTCAACCTAACCAAATGTAAAAAAGGACACATACAAGGCAATTATGAATAAAATTCCGCGAGAAATGTTGGAATTATTCCCCGGACCCATATATTTATTCAAGAATTAATTAAGTAGTAATTTCTGGCTTATTAGTTATGATTTTATTGCAGTGAGCCGACGAAAATTGGTACATTGTGCCGATCGTGTGATCCAGGCTTTAGTTGGAATTATTCCCCGGGAAAAATTATTCATAATTGCCCTTATAAACACTTATTTTCAGTGCTGCCGCTTGCCCTTTTTCCAGCTTCAAATTCAATTAATAAACATACAAACTCTATTTAGAGACGGACACAAAGCAAAACTTTGACTACACCCAGGCGATAGGAAATTGTTAAGGAAATTAAGTGGCAACACTGACTAAAACATAAAGATTTTCTTTCCTACTTACTCTTAATTCGTTGCACAATTGTTGTAAGAATTCGAAAAGAATTGGCAAAATTTGTGGAGCAAATTTGGTGATATCAGGTTGAAGGTGTTCCGAAAACTGGCCTAACGCAAAAAAGGCGGCATTGCGTACCAGTGGCGCTGTATCAGTTATGCCTACTTTAACAATATTCAACATTGTCTCCAAGTACTTGCTGCAAATAGCTTCGGAACAACCTTCAGCAATAACAGCCATACTCAAATAGGCGGCACGACGGGGCAAAGGGTCTTGGCCTTGCAAAGCTGGTTCCAATAATTGAAGTAGTGGAGGAATCAACTTTTCTGGGGGAACATTTAACGCCAACAAATCCATAGTTTGTGTAGCTGTAGTCATTGGATTGGAACTGTCCTCCCCAAGGAAATATTCTTCGTCATCTACAAGTTTGCATGCAAAATGAGTGAGTGAGTTAATCATACATATAACATTTTTATATTGGTCTCAGCCATCATGAATAAACACTTACCATCATCACCCTCCGGTTCGGTAGCCATTAAATTGAAAACCACTTGAATAATGGGTTCAATGAGTTTTTGCTTAATGATCACCTTCTTCTTGAGACGTACCAGCCAACCAATGTAGGCAACGGTTTTAACACGAACAGCACTATCCAACTGCGTGTTATTGGAAGCCTCTAAGCAGAAGTCGAGCAACATCTTAATGTTTGTGGTTAATAATTTTGGAGTATAGTCAGCCATGCTTTCCAAAATATCAAAGGCGCGTACGAACTGGTCTACGTCCGGTTGTACTGCAAAGGCTTGCAACGATTTGATTATCAATGGAATCGATTTCTGATATGTCTGTTCGGCTGCATTATGTCCCAAAACAAATGGCACCAAATAGGTCATTCCAGTCAAAATATTGAAAATGACTATAGAAGACATGTTTCCACTGGCCTCTGTGGCCATAAGGGCAGCTGTAAACATCTCGCAAACGGACTCCATGTGAGGTACGAATTGATCGGGAGCCACATCAGTAAGAATGGCAAAAATCGATGAACCCAACTCACTTTGTTTTGGGTCAGCTGAACTGCAGTGACTGTATATAAATTTAAGCACGTCATTCATCCATGGATCTTTTTTATCAGCTTCGTGACGCACCAGTGCACCAATAAATTGGGCAATGGCATTGCGTACAGATTTTTCTTGTTCCGTAACTAAGGCGTTAAGCATACCTTGTTTTATGCTTTAATAATTAGGATGTTTAATTTCTTATATCTTATAAAATATATCTACATGTATTACTTACATCTGTTGCTGTTCCGGTGGCACCATCTGCCAATGGCGCAGCTTTCCCAAGCGTTTCTTCAACAAAACTGCTGAATATTGGCGTACTTGAGGTTCTTTGTTCGAAACAACGATGTCGCATAGCTGCGGTATGGTCTCCGGACGCTTGTAAGCCTCTTGCAGATCAGCCGTTGCCTGCGAAAAATAACATTAACAATACACATATATTTTTTTGCTTTTACCAACAAACGTGATCTTATTTTTAGTTTTTCGAAATAAAACATGGTGTTTGCTTATGCCAAAATGCTTCAATGGGCCGCATAAGTGATTTTTTTACTTATATATTTTTGTGTAAAGAAATTTTATTCAAATAAGAAAACCGCTTTCCAAGTTCTTTTTGTGAAATCAGGCAGTAAATAGTTTTTTCTTGATGAAAACAAAAAAAAAGTTGGTATATGTCGAATACTTTTTTTGACCGCTGTATTTATTTATAGTATAAATTCTACAAAGTAAATTCGCAGAATAGGTTGCACAAAAATGGACGGGTGACTAAGACCATATGTCCATGATGTTATTAACAGTATTCTTAAAAATGTTTTTATGACTGACTGTACAAGACCTACATATGCCTTCACATAGGAAGTAGCAACGTGGTTGTTACATAGTGTCCACACCTGATGATTTTATATCAGACCTCGTAATATGACGCCGGCAGAGCAACTGTCATTTTTTCATTAATATCTACACAAAGGGGTAGACGTTGATGATTTTATATTATGATGAATCAAACAAATATTTGAAAAATACTTGCCAAAAATAAATAATTTGCGTGTTGTTTAATTTTTTGGTCACAAATAATTGTGCCGCATTTTTTAAACGAAAATTGTTTAACAATGTTTAATTGATTATATCATAACGCTACCATAATATTAATAAATTGAGTCTATACGTGATGAATTTTCATCATGATATCAATTTGACATTCATCATGATATAAATTCATCAGGTGTGGACACTATGTTAAGGAAATTCCACAAAAGAACCGCAAAATTATACGGTAGTCCGTGGCAGATCAGTCAACCAGTGCGAGTGGGACGCAAAACTCTCGAAGGCCAATAAACAACAGTGGCCTGGTTGCATTTAAGAAATAATTGCCAACGACGCGTGATGTTGACTCGCCCAGAGCTGCTTTACGACTGAAATATGTACATATGTATATAAATTTCATTTTATATAATTATATCGCTAGCTGAAATGCAAAATCACGTAACTATACTTTTTAAATTATACACGAGAGAAAAAACATCATCAAGAAATATGTGCCTACAAACTAAATTTTCTATAATAAGAAACATAGAAAAATTCCGGGAAATGTGCGGGATTCCGGGAATTTTTCCCGAGAAATCCCGAATGAAAAACGCTACTTAATATAGAAACGCCCTAACTCTTACTTTTTGTCAAGTCTAGTTTTTTGAACATTTCGATAAATTAGATACCTATCTATCGAAAAAAATGCAAAAAAAGTGATTTGGTTAAAATAGTATGCTCGCGTGTTTCTTTGTGTATGTACACATGTAAGAACTCATTTCTATAGGATACCCGTTTTGTTATTGATTTGTGTAATTGATAACATATACATATAAGTAGGTAATTAAAGCTAAAATGTACAATATGTACTTATGGCATAAATTTCCTAGATTCATATTGACTGTGAGACACTGTAAGTACTAAAAAATAAAATTTATTGATATCAAACGAAGCAGTCGTAAAGCAGCTCTGGGCGAGTCAACATCACGCGTCGTTGGCAATTATTTCTTAAATGCAACCAGGCCACTGTTGTTTATTGGCCTTCGAGAGTTTTGCGTCTTACTCGCATTTGTTATTGGTTACCGCAACTAACTGTATCGCTTACAGTTAGTTTTTTGTGGAATTTTCCATTATCAAGTGCAAACGTTTTTAATAAGATTAACTGGTGGAGACCATAAAAAACTCTAGGAGTGGATCTTGGAAACTCCTACTTCCTATACGAAAGTATACGTCGCTCGCAGCAACCGAAGGAAGCTTCTACACGTGGTATACCCTGGCTTTTTGACTACTTACGAGCTTTTGCCATTTACGTTCCATTTGGAACACAGAATAAAACATATCAAACGAAGCGTGGAAAGCATCTTAATTGTAAGTGGAGAATTCCTATTAAATTTAATTGAGAAAAGAATACTAAATGACACTTGAAAATGTTTTTTAATAGGAATTCATATTCAATCCCGCTTATTCTATAACGGTACGGTCACACTTGTCAAACATTTGCCCAAAAAAAGTAACCACTAAGTGCAAAAAATTTGTTTTCAATTGAGGTATTTTAGACGAGAACAATTTTTAAGCCGCACAATTTTTGTTCTTTTCCAAATTACACGAGACTAATTCATCTGGCACAAAATGTATACGTATACACAGCTTTGTGTGTGTTAGTGTTTTTCGTAATCATTTAACACTTGCTGTTTTTTAATTTGTGTGTGTATTGGTTTTATGCTGCTAATGCGGGGTTGTAGCTAGTTGAAAAGTTATGCCAACCGCAAAACCACTCTCTTTGCCTCTCTCACCCACAAACTGGCATGTTATGCCAGCACAATTATGCCCGTGTAAATCAGCGCATTCAGACAAAAATTTGTCAAGTGAAAGTATATCCAATAATGTAGGATTCTATGACATTGTCTATTAGTTGTGTTCGAAACTGTTTAATGTGATAAACAAGTGCCTGCATCAAATCTTTTTTCATTAGTTTGACAAGTGACCGTACATTAACTATCGACGGATAGTCAATACAATCCAAAAAAAATGACCGGTTGCCTATTGGATTTCGGAAGCAACTGACTGCCCTTGGCAGGCTCATGCTATTTTACAGACCTCAGAGAATCGGAAGAGACCGTCAATATCATACAATTGTTCTCTACAGCAAGTGGACGAGCACCAACTTTTTAGTATCATATTGACGTAACGTCGGCGGATAATTACAAAATAAGGGGAACTGTTTTCCCCATTAATTTTTAAGACTTTATACGAAAATCACCTGGCAACTACAATTATATAAATTAAATTTTTAATTTTCATTTATTTATTAGTACATTTATTTATTATTTATTTATGTGTATTGTTTTATAGATTATTAGGTATATGTATGTATGTATGCCAAATGTTATCTTTCATGTATGCTTTCAGTCACATTTTTTATTTCTTAAATACCTGCAGAAACTAAAATTAGCATTAAAACATACATACATATATATACACATAAATATGTATATATACACGTACACAAACATATTAATATTTTATTCATAACACCAATACATTCACCAATGATCCACAGATAATAAGCCAAATGCAGAAATAAGTAAATAAATAAATTGAGATTCAAATAACTTGATTACATAAGTACATACATACATATGAATATGTAGATATGTACATATATACATACATATGTATGTATGTATGTATGTCTGTACATGGGAAAAATTTTATATTCGCACATGAAGATACAAATATCTATGTACGAATGCATGCACATATATTTGTATACATATACATATTGTTATCTTAATATAGAAAGGCCCTAACTCATATTTTTTTTTATTTAGATAGAACATCTAGTGTCTAAAAATGCAAAAATTTCGAATTCAAAAAAATAATTAGGGCCTTTCTATATTAAGGTAACGATATGTATCTACGTATGTATGTACATACATACGTATGTATGCATATAAATATTTATGCATGGAGAAATGTGTGTACATACGATGTGCAAACATTTGTGCCATTTGTGTTTAATTTACGCGCTATTTCAAGAAAAGAAAAAAAACAAAGCACATGTTTTTGATTACTTCTTTTCTACAATTTCGAATGATTCAAATTTCTTTACTTAACTCTTAAGTAGGTACATACATGCATAGATATTTGTTGCCGACCACACCCCACTATCTAATATATCTCTGAAGAAATTCATACTTTGGTTGCTGTATTAATTTTAATTATATCGTAAATTTTTCTAACTTAAAAAAAGTATTTTTTAGTAAAATGTAGGTATGTATGTATATACATATACATATGTACCTATAAACTACAAAAATAATATTGAAGTATGTAGGTATGTACATAGCTTAAAAAAAGAACATTTGTATTCAAATGGGGTTAGTAGATCAAACCGATCACGTCTTATTAACGCTCTTTTTCCAATAGAGTTTATAAATATTATTACCAAATTACTATATAGATATGTATGTATGTATGTATGTAGTTCACAATTTTAATAAGATACATATATAAAAGAACATTTTTAAATTAAAGCACATACACATTGTGCGAACAAGTTTATACATACGTACATACATACTATAAACCCTTATTACATACATATCTACATACATATATGTAAGTATACCAATGTAAGATAAGATTTGGAAGCAACAAATTATGATTTTTTTTACTTTTACAGATCAGTCTATGTATGTATATAGGTATGTATGTAGAAAAAAATTGCCATGCTACATCAAAACTAAAATCTCAACAAAAAAAAAACAACTGCAAGTACTAAAATTCGTACCATTTCTCAGGTGCAAATATTAAATTTATCTAAATTATTTTTTTGATAATCGCGTGAGCATGAGCTAAAAACAAAATCTTGCATTATCAATCTGTGCTAAAAACACATTTTTATGCAATTATTCAAGTTGCTTCTATAGATCTGGATTGCATTCCGTCTTCTCTTCCCATTCTTCCACGTTTATTATTAGCAATTGGTAACCAACTAAAGTTGCATCTCTTCGACACATAAAACCGCGAACAAAAATAATATAATAGAGGCAGACATGGCAGTGAAAGAAAAACGCCATTAATACTTAAGACATCTCCACGTGTTTGGAAGCATCTTACATACACAATAGTTTCTTTTTAAAAATCAAGGAAATGTACATGGCAAATCTTACCTGCTTTATTAGATTATTATCAGCACACAATAAGTTTGCAATTATTTGCTCCATTTTTCGGTGATTCAGTTTATACGATGAACGTTTTCCTGTTTTTAAATAGCTTCTGAACAAATTTTATTAACTGAATGAATCAAAGCTAGATATTTTTCTGCACAAACTTATTTATTAATTTTTATATTAATTTTCTCAAGCACACCAACAATCAATCACACGTCTTCCGGCACAAGAGAATTATGAAAGAATAAAAGGAAAAATTATTTTAGCTGTCAAATACGCTTCGGCAAATTTCGTTTCTCGTTTTTTATACACATACATATTTACAGAGTTGCAAAATTTTCTCGTAAGATTTGCGCGCCAAATTTCGATAGCTATATATGAAGATATCGAACTTATGCTACTACTGATGCCACCAGACTAGCTTCAAACTTCAAGTTTTCCTTCGGTAGTTTCATACCATGTTCACACGGTAAAATTAGTTACAAAGTTCGTTCTGTGAATCACGATTGCGAATAATGCCGTTCACACGACGCATTTGGGCTTCGTTTTGACATTTCCAGTTCCAATATTTCCTCATATCCACAATTGTTAAACATTTCAAAGTTTGTTTTGCCATATTCGTCACTTTTTGTAATGTAAGGCATATATCCAACGTAAAAGTTAATGTCTTTATTTGCACCTGTTAGGCTGATGACAGAGTGGCCGCTAGAAGCTATACTATAAGATGGCGCTACAATGTGCTACAAACCACCGCTTGTGGTTTCTTATGTGATCGCTCAAATGATGTCAGAGTGCGAGCGAAGCGAGATGCGAGTGTGTGCTACAAAGCAGGTTGTGTAATGGTTCCTAGCACGTTGTAGCTTCTTCCCTTTTGTTTTTGTTTTTCTGTCGTGGCATTTTCTTGTTTTCTTTTCTTTGTGAAATTTTGATTATTCGATAAACTTTTGTGTATTAAAATCAAATAAAAATTAAATTAAACAAAATATAAGAAACTTGTGTGTTAAAAAATCTTGACGTAATGGAAGTGGATACCGAAAAATCGTTTTGTTCAATATAGCGTTCACTCTGACATCTTATAGCATGGTATAGCACAAAATATTATGGCTTCTATCATCGCTTCGCTTCTAGCGGCCACTCTGTAATCAGCCTTATCCGGCTCCTAAACATTGAGCCTTGTAGAATTTGATAAAAATGTACAGCCAATTACGTTAGAGGTCTGGTTGACCAACGGTTGAATAAAAAATTAAACAATTTTAATTTTCAATCTAATGACGATCAAATTGGTGCGTGTGATTGCGATTTCTTCTTTCGTTTATCATTTTTATTCAGAAGTTCTATAAGCAACACCGTTCGAAGTAAACGATGTGTGAAAAAAAGTAAAAATGCCAATGCGCAATTTTATTGAAGAATATAAATCATTTATTTATTTTTCTTTTCTTGCTCTTCTTCCATCAAAAATTTATTTATGGCTAAAAAATTGGAACTCATTTTGATTTGATTAAAAAAAATTGGTTGCAGCATATACAGTGAACTATAAACTGGTGTATGCAACACAATTGTACGACCAATTGCAACGTTTAGGGGCCGCATTATGCTGCATAAACTACTCAAAGAACCTAAATCAAAGAATAATCCGAACTGTAAGCCAAAAAACATTAAATAAAGCAAATTTGTTTGATGAAATAAACACAAACTTTTTTGTATTTTATTTATACCATTTCGTCGGCTGTGTACTAGTTTGCCGCATGGAACATTAAAAAAACTTGAGTCATTGATCCATTATATATGATTAATGTGTTCATTTTTAAAATTCATTCGCAGTTTTCCGATATCTTGAAAATATCAGCAGATGCACTAATTTTACCTATTTGAAAGGAAGGAGCAAAGAAGGATATTGTGCTTATCAGTCTATGTATGTGTGTTCCTTTGCGGCACTATATAGACCGATCGTATGGACCAATTTTGATTATTTATTACATCAATCGATTTGTCTTAATCCTGGGAGTGACAGTAGTAAAAATTTAATATGGCCCAAATGACATTTTGTAAGTACGAAAAAAAAAATAAAAAGTGTGCGAACTATATCAAAAATGGGTATCATTGGAAAGGTATTTTAAAATCATCTTTAGGTTTCTCTTATGATTTTTCATTCCGAATTACCACTTAGGATATTTTTTATTTGTTTTATTTACTACTTGTTTCTGTAAATCCTCATAGCTTTTCATGATGCTAGTGAAAGGATTATTAACTTTAAGTTTGAATAAAAAACACATTTATCTATTAATTTTATTATTAAACAAAAAATTCTATCGTATATTTTTATAAAACAAAATAATTTAACATTTTTCGATTTTCTCGAAATCACATTTTTGTCTTTTGCGGCAAACCAGTAACCACCCAACGAATATATGTGTATATACAGGTTGAGCATCCCATCTCTGTTATGCATACATATGTGTGCGTATGCAGGGCTGTCAGATATGGTGATTTCTCACCAAACGTGGCGATTTTTCAACTTGTTTGGCGTCCAAATTTTTAGTTTGGCGACATGGTGATTTTTCCGGCGATAAATAAATTTGTTGGCGATTATTATGGCTATCTTTTTTAACAAAATTGAACTTCAAAATTTTTTTAATTCAGGAAAATTAGTTTGTTGAAGGAGTAGTTTCAAAAACAAATCCTACCAAAACTCGTCTGCTAGAAGTTAAAACAATTTGATTTTGATGATTTTTCTTATATTAATTATAGTCATAATGCGTTTTGAATTTGGATGAGAAAAATTTACAAGAAAGAATTTTTGGCGATTTTATTTCTAATTTTGGCGATTTTCTGATAAATTTTGATACGATAATCTTATAAAAATTTATATTAAAAAAGTGTTATATAAAAACAAATTTATTATCAAATATTTACTAATGCCGGCCATACACTACACAAGTTCAGTGCTCAAGTCTGGCACTGTACAGTGCGTGTGTGTAGTGTATGGGGGCGGTTGTGCTATTTACGCAGTGAACTGAGTAAATATCAAAACGATTTTGATATTTGCTCAAGTTTGAAAACTGTGCAGTGAACTTGTGTAGTGTATGTTGCAAACGCTCAGTTTTGTCATGATTTTTTAAGAGTTAAAAACAAAAAGTGAGCGCAGAAAAAATATTCTGGACAGAGTTCCTAGAATTATACAAAGAATCGCCTGCATTATGTCGCATTAAAAGCAGTGATTATAGCAATAGAATTATGAAAATCGAAGCCTACGAAAAATTAATTAATAAACTAAAGGAAAAATACCCCGATGCAAATAGAGAAATGGCTGTTAAAAAGATTAACACATTTAGGATGTAGGCTGTTTTTATTGCCACAGCAATTAATAAAATAGAGCAGTATTTGCTCATGTTGTCTTCTTCACTTATAGCTTTAAAATAAAAACTGCACAGTTTACTTGTATAGTGTGCGTCACAAACTTAGTTTACGCAGTGCCAGACTTGAGCACTGAACTTGTGTAGTGTATGGCCGGCATAAGAAAACCCACATAAAACTGCATTTTGGCGACTTTTGGCGATTTATAAAATCAATTGGTCGAAATAGGTCGAAAAAAAAGCTGACAACCCTGTGCGTATGTTGCTGTACTTTCCATCTGGTAACCAACATTTTTCCAGTTTGTTTTCTACCACTTTTCTACATTCATCTTTACACCGCCATTTTTGAACTGGCATTTTCAGACATTTTTATGTGATTTTTACTACAAAATATTTATTTATAAGAAAGTTGTTTTATAAATTTTTGTGCTATTATATTGCAAAACATATTTAATTGTACACGGGCTTCGTTTAAGATTTAATCAAATCATGGATCGTAAAGAAAGAAACTCGTTGCGTGACGACAGCTCACAGCGCACTTTAAAGACGGATAATATAAAGGGTAGAGGAAAATGTAATATAAAGTTTTGCAAATTTAATAAAATAACTATGTATTTAATATCCATAATGTGTTATTTTATAGATTTTGGCGATATATCATATGATTCCCGTAAAAATGTTAATCAAAGAAATGATAACGAAAAAAGGAAAATCCTACATGATCGATTAAATGTAAGTTATTTGCAATTTTGGTATTTGAAAATTAATCTCATCAATTATGTCCTTTACAAAAGAGTGAAAGAATAAAAGCATTAGAGACTCTGCAGAGATCCCGAAAAAGTGATATCTTCAAAAAACCTCATCCAGTTAACAACAGTAAAAGTGCCATTAATAATACATCTTCGAATAATCCATCACTGCGTAAGTAAAAAACACGTATGAAAAAAAAACTTTTTGCTTTCTACTTAAAAATTTGTTTAAAAAAACAAAAAAAACACATACATACGTATTTTGGGTTTTAAAAAAAATTTTTAAGTAAAAAGCAATTATTTTTTTTTATTCATACTACCCGTTGTAATAATACTATATAATTATAAAAAATAGAAAAAAAAAAACACCTGGCAAGATTCTTATACAAAACTTAAAGCGTCAGCAAAGAAATTAAGAAAAAATAACAATTTATATCAGTAAACACGAAAATAAAAAAACAAACATATTTTACCCAAAGGTATCGTCGATTAAACATCGAAAGATTTATAAGAGAGTTAAACATAAACCCCCTTGTGAAAAAAATAATAACGTGTACTTAAGTGTACATTAAAACAAGAGATTTGTTTATGAATTGTTTATTAATAAACACTATCAAATAGTTCTTGGCTCGCTAAGACTAACTAAGTCTGTTCTTTAGCTGATCAAAATGTATGAAGAGTCTACATTACGATGATCAACTCAAATTACATATACTTATGTAGACATATCTCAAAAAATGGGGGTTTGCAGTTAACAATTCATAAAAAATCGTTATATCATATATAGGCTTGTGTAAAAATTTCATTCAAAAGGGTTGTATGCGCACCTCTTGAGAATATAAAACGTTTTTATATCTTCATTGTGTTGTGGAAAACATACAAGTTATTTTCTGCAAAAGCAGTTTTTGGAGTTATGCCTCTGTTGCCATAAAGGAACGATATGTTTTATTTTATACTATCTGAACCCGGCAAACGATGTCTTACCCTAAATTATTTTATTTATTATTTTAACTACAGTTTACTCAAGACAGTGGTCACTTGTTGTGTCATAACCTACTGGCTATTGATCCGAACTTGTGTTGACAATAGTAGTAAATTATTCGGAATATATTTATTAATGTTAAATACATACATATTTACATACATAGGCATCTTCTGATATCATATTTTTAAATCGTTAGAATTAGACAATTCGGAGGACTATGTGCCATTTCGACGTCCGAACCCCATTAATATATCTGATTTGGTAACGGACGAAACAATCCATCTTGAAAGTAGTTCATCGTGTGCGACATCAGCATCATCGAAAGATGTTAAGGTATCATTTGAACCCAGTGAAATAACGGGACGATCTACTTTGTACAAAATTTCGGTGAATGACATTCTTGCATCTTCATTTGCTCCAAAAGCGCGCAATCTTTGTGAAACTTTACTGGATGCTGATGCAATATTAGATTGTAGTGAACGGCATGGACATGAGAGACCATCATCAAGTACTTCATCCATGAGTTTCAATGGTTCCAGAAGCTTGCCCCGAACTGCAGATATGTCTTTATCGAAGAATACATGTACCGAGGAGTCATTTAACCGAGCATTTGGTATGTCGTTCAATTCTGCTGGTGCTGGCACTGGTTTCAATGAAAGTGAAAACTTCGCGCCCGGAGAACTCATGCAATCAAGATTAATTGATGATGAAATATCGTGGGCTCAAGAGTATGCCGCCATACCAACAGCTGCACTAAGTGAAGAAGCTAAAGCAAAAGCCTTGCGGAATTCTGGCGTTATTTCAAACGGTTTTGATTCACCCTCAGCATCAAAGTACGAGTATATTATATAATTATAATTCAAAACTGGCTTCTATTGATTGTAATATTCTGTTACATTTTCTTTTTTTTTAGTTCAATGATTGCTGGTGATTCAAACTTTTCAGTAGGCAGCTTTTTCAATATGAGATCTGAGAATTTATCGAATATTGTTAATTGTAAAAGTCCAGCGAAATCTCGTACAGCTGTTGCATTAGTGGATGACGACGATAATACTGTAACAACATCAACTGATGTCACTCCAAAAGTCGATAATAAGACATACACGCTTTTAAGAACCTTTACAGCAAGACCATTAGAAACGGAAAAGCCACCTTTACCTAGAGCTAGTGCAAAGTTAAACCATGTAAGTAAGGACTCTGGCAATTCGTCGGACAGTTCATATATACTCAGCATTTCGGCGATTGATCGTGCTCTGTGTAAGTATAAATAAAAAGCTTAGCATAACTCCAATCTATTTTCGAAGACTTTATTAAAAATATGAAATATCTAAAAAAAAATGCTCTCGAATAGGCAATTTGGATATTCAATCTAATTCTTCTGGCATCGGAGTTTCCGAACAATTATTAATGCAGGCAAGAAAATCCAAGTCGAGTATGAATAACACTCGGGAATTGGACAAAATCAAAGCAAATGCAGCTTTGTTGTGTTCAAAGAGCAGCAAGTCTTTAGGAAGTGATATTAAAATAATAGAGAAAAAGATTGAAGATGAAATGATTTTGGAAAATAAAGAAAATCTAGATCCTAAAACTAAACGAGCTTCGATGGGGGGTGATGCCTTAAGCGATACAATGAGTTTCAGCGAAACGCTTCTTAACTCGAGCGACATGAAAAGTTTGCATCGTAGTGGAACTCAGCCACGTTCGCCTCTAAGTCCCATTGACGTGGTTGCTCCAGTCATACGATTAAGTGAAATTTCTGATGTTGGTGAAGAAGCTGACAACGATGAATGGCCTAGTACCCCAATAACTAATAATAGACGCATACGTCGTACCAAATCACCCAGGGACAAAAGTCCTCTACAAAACAATGCTTCCAGTTACGATTCAAACCATGCTAAAACACCAGTTAATTCAAGACATTCCAGTACATATCCATTAAACAACAAAAACAGATCAGAGAAAGAGCCAAAATCGTTGAGTTCAACTCGCCTCGATGGAGATGATCAAAGTTCGAAGGCTGTTGGTGATTTTGTAATATCACCTCCTAATATGTCTAATAGTCATCACTGTACCAGTTCGTTGATAGTACGTAGTAATAACTTGTCTGTGCCGGAAATAGGGACTGTACGTCCTGCGAGCCCCATCCGTTTAGACAATTCTCCAATGTCTTCACCAGGCAGATATCATTTGTCTCAGGAGGTAAATTCGCCCACACCAACTACCATCGAATTTCGATCACCGAATCTAGATGCAACATCCAATTCCGATCGCCAATTATTAAGTGCTGGAGCCGCGAGGAAAGTTCTCTCGTCTCCAGCTGGAAGTGAGTCTTCTAGTACTTGTAGCTATGGTACAATCCAATCCTATCGAAGTGCTATATCGGGCACAAGTGGTGGTCGGAGCGTATCGCGTTGTTCAAGCTCGAGTGAATTTAGCCATCGCGATGGCAGACAAGTTCCCCTAAAAGTAACAAATACAGAACTTTCATGGGGCAGTATCAAATTGCGCAGCGACTCAAGAAAGTCAATGCAGATCAAAAATATTATAAACAAACGATTGGTCATTCGTATTGAAGTAAGTGGACCAGGCTTTCAAATTGTGAATTCGCAGCGCAGCAACACTCTAACTCTGCATTCACAAGAATGTCGTACCATAAGCATTTCTTTTTGTCCCACAGTGTGTGGCGTGGCTATTGGAAAGCTGTCACTTTACGCCCCCTGTGGAGCGACAACGATTAATAATTCATTTTTGGATGTGCCTCTCTATGGCTATGGCGGCAATGCCAGTATAATAGCTCAAAATATATATTCGGGACCTGTGGGTAGTCCCTTTGTAACAATGGGGGATGTATGTGAGCTGACACAACCTTTGGAACGGACCATAAGTTTTTACAATAAGGGGCCATTGTTAGGTTTTGCAGCGGTAACTGTGGACACAATTGGTTTAACTATGCCGCGATTGAATGATGCTTTTGAAATAGAACCGCGTAGGTTTTTCATACAGCCTCGAAGTGTAGCCAATGTGCGTATTGTATTTCGACCCAAGCGAGAAGAAATTAAAAAACTAATTAAAAATATGAAAGGTGTTGTGACTTTAGCCAATGTGAGAGTCGCATGTGGCGACGAACCAAATCGCCAACGTATTTGTCGTTTGTTATCTCAAATGAGTCAAGAAGAACGCTCAAAGCTTTCTCCGTCAGCATGGGATTTCTTGTGGACAAAATTTCCTCAAGAAATAGAAATACCTGAGTTGTCTAATATTAAAGAAAATCCTAGCGTTGCCATGGACTTGGCGTCATCTTTTCGCCTACATGAAATCCTGCTAACAATTAACCATGACAATTTGGACGATACATTTGAAAGTTCAGTATTTTTGGCAGACGTTGATGAAACTGTTCTGTTTCGAACAATATGTACTGCCGCCGATTCTCCAACTCCTTCTTCAAATCTTGGCACCATAGACGAATATGAAGAAGTTAGCCCGCAACATGTTTCGAAATCTAACAAACATGGCTGTTGGTCCGTCAGCCCCCAAAAACTTGCTATAAATTTCAACAAACAAGTGCCACTTGCTCTACGCGTGTACAATAGATTTAAATCACGGCAATTTTTCGAAGTTGTTTGCAATTTAAAAGAGATGTTTCAATTTACACCAAGTGACGGATATGTGGCACCTGACGGCGGACAAACTGATATAAATATCACCCTAAATGCAAATGTTCCATGTCCTTCAGAAAGTGTTTACATAATGGTAAGTTGCCATGTTTTTCGTTTTTCTGTCTAATTTTTAATTGAGCAATCTTTTCAGGTCTACATGGAAAATGAACGAATCATGGTGCCTGTTAACATAATTAAATAAATTGACATTCACATTTTTTCTTTTATATCTAGTAGTTCATTTGACTTTATGATCTTTTATTCTAATTTTTTTTATGTTGTGCAGTTGTTCTTTTTTATATGTTTAAAGCTTATATGCTAAAAAATATACATTTCAATCAAAATTTGTAAAGTGCATTTATTTCTTCTTAATTCAGACATAATTTACAAATTTAATGTTGATATTCGGATTCGAATTCAGTGGAATTCGTATGCATAGGGGTTTCCAGCCTTTTTCGGCCACAAATTTTCGAGATAAACGCAAAAAACGTAAAAATTTTAAAAATCCATTAATAGTCTGCTGCTGACTTAAGTCTTTAGGTTATCACCTTATGGTATTTGTAGCGAAAGACTTAAGAGACAAGCGGTCATTTGATGAATTTGAAAGTTAAGTTCGTGTCTTAAGTCTTTTGTAATTTTTTACTCTTCACAATCTCAAAGACTTAAGACACATGCACGAAAAATTTTAAAAGTCGGTCGAATGCAAATTTAATTTAGATTTTCGGATTCAGCTGGTTGAATTCGTGCGTATAGGGTTTTTCAGGAAAAAATACACAAATTTTATTTAAAAAAAAATTTTTTTTTTGAAGATTTTATTACTACAAATCTGACACACACACCAGAAAGAACACTTCTGAAATAAATACCTCTGATAATACAATAATTACAACAACAATAATGGTTTTGAAGTACAGTATATTGAAGTGCTTATTTATATTTATTTGATATTTTTATTCTTCATCAATATACTCTTGAATGTTGGAATCTTCCTCATACATCTCTGGCGGCAAATCACATCCCAAATATGCGTCATTCTCTAAACAGTACTTGATTATGGAACGCCAACAAGGATCCAAAATTAGCAAATATGGATTGCCAAAAATATATAAAAGGTAACGGGCACGCGATATTGCCACATTAATGCGCTTTGCACAGTGCACAAATCCTAATGAATGTTTTATATCATTGGGCACATATTGTTGAGTAGATCTTACAGTGGAAATTAACACAATATCGCGTTCCTTTGATAAATTAATATAAAAAATAGTAAAACAATAAAAAAAGGTCAATAAATCACTATTACCTGTCCTTGGAACTCCTCTACTGAACCAATTTTTGGCATGGCAATGTCTGCAGTAGTAAAAAGTGCGCGTAAATGCTTAACCTGTTTTGCGTACGGTGTTATAATACCGATATTTTCGGGCTTTATATTTTTCCGGTACAGTTGCAGTGTCATTAGGAATACCTGTAATATAAATGTTCTTATTACTGTTTCAAATTTATAAATTTTTATGTGTTAAATTAAATACATTTTTAGCTTCATGTGGATTGTACCATGATGGCGAATCCTTTTCTTGCATATTCTCACTGAGCATACCATAGAAGAATACACCATGTGTTTTTGATCGCTTTTCAGATTCTGGAAGTAGATCCCTTATTTGATTTATCCTATCAGATTCGGGCGAATTGTCATTTATAACTGGCATCAATTCAGAGTCATAAAATAATTTGTTGTATATGTGCAGAATGGAGGGTAGTGCACGATAACTATAAAGCAATTTAGTGACTAAGCGGGGATCGAAACCACATGATTTGGGATATCTAATAAGATCCTTTAAATATGGAGAACGGGTGAGTATACGCTCAAGAAACGAAGTGGTAAGACCTTTCTCTCCTGCATAGCGATTTGTTACAATTGCCGGCAATTGATTGGGATCGCCTGCTAAAATAACTTGGCCTCTAATCTTCGACACTTGAGTGACAGCTATCATAATTTCCGGTTCTGTGCATTGACCAGATTCGTCGATTAAAACATGAGTGAAATGTCCTTTAGGAAAATCCATTTGCAAAAAATTTCCAAGAGTAGAACAAGTGCTTATTGTAACCCGATGACGACCCAAGTACTTCATTTGGCATTTTAGTTTCAAACCCGAATCGGTGACTATCATTCCATCGTTAGATGTACCATCGGCAGCAATGTCTATTGTGGCGCAGTAGGGCATAAGATGTTCAGGTACCAATTCTTTTTCAACTTGATTCTGAGACACAAGTCGTATGAAATCACCCGGACAAAGATCTCCACTTTCAATTAAACGAGTTGTAATTAAATCTGCCGAACTATTGGACGGTGTACCAACTAGAAGACGTGAGCTGGGCAAGCGTTTCACTAACTGAAGTATTGTTTCCACTAGAGTAATAGTTTTACCTGTGCCCGGTGGTCCAAATATTATATACGGCATATTTTCCATTTCACCGCGAACAATTTTAAAGACGGCCATTTTCTGTATCGGATTCAATGATGTATTGTACCATTTGTATGTAGTGTCCCCAAAGGTAATTTCATTGTCTGCATTTAGTTGAACATCTAGCTGCGGCTTTTCGCGTAAATTGACATTAGACGGAAAAAGAAATTTCTCGCCAAGATGTCTGACAACTCGTTCGACGGCACAATGCTGCTTCCGGAAACCAAATCGGGAAAAATAAAATTCCAATCGATAGTCCTCGCCATTATACTTTTGCTGAAAAGCTGGGTTAAATTTCAGTAGAACTCTATTAAAAAGAACCTTGTGAATGACGCCATCGTAACTACGCTTATCCAAATCTCTATCACTCCAGGGATTTATAGCACGAACCACATCTCCCAGTACCAATGAAGGACGCCGTTCACTTAAATTTTCAATAGTTAGCGACAGATACTCACCGTCGCGAGTAAAATGAGCACGCTCCCGATCATATTTTCGAAAGTTAACAAAACATTCGATTTCTTCCAGATAGATCAATGTTTGAAAACGAACCGTAAAATTAGAAAATTTTAGTTCCTGGTTAATGCTGGGAAACATTTGTTCAAGGTTGTCGAACATTTCTTGTTTATTTTCACAAGTTAAATACATTTTACGCAGACGCTCCGGCACCTCAAACATGCCAATACGGTTGGCAACAAACCGACGCTTTGGACCAACAGCCACACCCGGTACAACTTCTCCACGATTTGACCAAATCTGTAATTTATTTAACATGTTTTAAGTTTTTTAAGACATACATAAGTCATAAAAATTATGCTTTTATGTGAAAAATATTGTACCTGATCAGCATAATGCCGTAATTTATATGTTTGATTTCGACCACCCATGATTGGCGCTTTGTCATTATGATCCACTGTTTCTCCCAACAATAAGTTTTGCTTGATAGCCTCGGCCTCTGCTTCGGTTTCACAGACGACTATGGAAATGCTACGCTTGATGCGAAATGTCTCAAATTGAATGAAAAACTGCTCGTTGTTTAGGCCAAGATATTTAGATTCAATCACAAACCGAACTACGCGCTTTTCATGGGATTTAAGTTGAAAACTTAATCCAGGTTCTGGGTCAATCGAAAGAATTTGAGATTTACTTTTCCGTGGAAACTCAATATGACCATTAAAACTGCGATCGCAGTTGTTGCTACAAGTTAACTCTACTTCCTTTTCTTGGGATAATGAGCTGAACACACAGTTTAAATCCGGGTCAACTGTAATAGCACGATTCTCTGTACGTGACTCTAAACGATATTTGTTATTGCTTTGCACATCGTTGAGTTGTTCCAGAACAACTAGCTTTATGCAGCGCCAAACATACTTTCCCTAAAGATAATACGTAAAAGCAGATCGATCATATGTCTAGATATTTGGCCTTATCGTGTTTGGCGTTTTTCGACTTCAAATTCGACTATTTGTAGTTGATTAAAGAAAACAAGCTACATTTTTCTTTAATCTGGTACAATACGCCTGACTTTCCCCGCAAAATCGCCAATCACAATAATAGTGATTATGTATTACATTATCACTTACTCTTTCACACTCAATGAGATCGGCACTCACGATATCGCCCACATTTAATTTACAAGTTGTTGGTAAAACATCAAACGTAAAGTATGCATCTTGATTCAGAACACCCCAGTCCGCATTAAGGCGTTTAACCGTGCATTTCTCATTTTTCATTAATCGAGCAGGGTGCACGCTTACTTCCTCAAGTATTTCGCCATTTCGGTCGACAAAATCTTCATCGCTTTGAACATTGCAGCATATATACACCCGATCGCCCTCCTTAGGCACGAAATCGATTTCTACTGTGTCCAAGTGAATGTTCATTGTTTTATAATCCGTGTCGACAATTATCGAATCTGGCTTTCGCTGGGCAATTAAACCTAAAACGTTTCTCTGATGCGTGTTGAAAAATGTTGGCTGTTCTGCCTTTAATTCTTTAATTTTTGCTTCAATCTAAAAACCAATTTAACTTTATTATAGGCATGAATTGAAAATTTTTATCCTCATAAAGCTTGCCTTTTGTTCTGTAGGAGTTTCTTCATCCCAATATTCGTCAATAATTTGATCTATTTTAATCACTTTTATATGATCAGTATCTACATGTTTGTAAGCCAAATATTCAATGCGACATCCTACTTTCAGTTCGCTAGCTACGGCTAACGCTACACTCAGTTCAAAAAATATTCTATGATCAATTGTGCCGTGATTGCTTTTTAATGCAGTTACTATGCCTGTATAAAATGAGAATATATATATAATTATTTTAACTAAAATTCATAGTTATATGTATATAATGTTTAAAAATATGTTGTATGCAAATTTTGCTATTTTTGGACCCTTAAATGTATTGGAGTTAGGGCCTTCCTACTTGAGATCATCGATATATGTATGTATATGTAATGTATGTAATGTTTAAACATATGTTGCATGCAAATTTTGCTATTCTTGTACACTTTACTAAAGTTGAATTTTATAATTTCTAAATTATTTACATATATTCTGGCTTCATGGTTAAGCCGCCCGTGCTTTGATTTACTTCAACTTACCAGTTCGTTTAAAGCAATTTGTTCCTTCACTTTGTTCAGTTTTATTAGATGTAGATGAACTTTGTATGACATTTTTCATGCACGATGTAGGTTCTCCATTATGGTTAGAATTCGCTTTGTCAATTTCCAGATCAAGCTTATTTAGTTCTTCTGCTAGTTTTTCGGCAAGTTCATTTCTGCGGGCTTCTCGAGAATACCACAGATTCTTTAATATTGTTATCATTGTTTTGTTGCGTCACTTGTGCATATGTATTTAAATTAAAGCATATGTGAAATGTTCAGGAATTACTCCTTCTATCTAATGCCTCGTACATCCAATCCGTTTCGCTAATGTAATTTAATTCCTTTCTCAAATTTTGCAAACGTTTTAAATAATTTTCGGTTGTTGTTATCTTTAAGCCACACTCCGGAACAATCAATGAGCGATAGCGGGAAAAGTTGACTTCTTTTTTACCTTCTGCTTCCTGGGTCTGAAACAAAGAGGCAAAATCCATTATGAACATTTCAATCTCAGCTTACGCTAATCGCAACTTACCTCACTAGGATTAGATGTACTGGCCTCTTCAGATATATTAGGCAACTCAACGGACATTCTTAGCCCAGAAGTGACGCAAATATAGTATCCAAAATTTGTGAATCTATTTGCATATGTATATACTTTTTTAAAATCCTTTTTTTAGATTAACACGGGTTTAATATTTTTCCAAACAAAATTGGCAAAATTGCGGCATTTGTAGATGTTGAAGATGCTCTTGGTTGTATAAAATAGTATCCAAGAGAAAGCATTGCCACCTGCAGCCAACAATTTAAACAGGTAATCCTAACCCTACGTCTCCACTAGCCATCGACTTGGACATGACATGGACATGACGCCGGCAGAGCAACTGTGAAAAATTCATCAACTTCCTTGTCGTGGTGAACACGTGTGATGTCCATGTTCAGGCATATCAAAGTATTTTGCGATAGTACAATAGAGATGGAATATTTACCAATTTTGTTCTGTCTCTTTTCTTTCTATTGCAAATGGTTGCGGACGTCAAATCTCATGGCGAACATTTTTGCTCAGACATATGATCGGGCATTGATGTCAGAGCATGGACGAAAGTTGGACATGAGCGGTCTCCATTAGCCATTTGCAATGTCCGACATGGTGCCCATACCAAGTTCATGGCTAGTGGAGACCGCTAGTAACCTAAAAAAAGTTGTGCCGTCCAACTCCATACCAAAGTGCTTAATATCAAGTGACCTTATCCATGCGTCAAACTCCATATAAAATATCATAAAATCTTAACCCGAACGGATAAATCGAAATAATACTACAACAATTTAGTGTGTGTATGTTGTTGTAATGATAAGGCCACTTGGTATTAAACACTGATCCATACACACAAAAAAAAAAATTATTCGGTTTTTCCTTTTTCCATATAGTTTTTGACAAAAACTCTGGTTTTAAACTCGGCAGTATATTAGACATGCATTACAACAACAAAAGCACACGCATTTGGTGATGGAAAAGAGCAGAAGAGTCCCAAAATATTTACATTGGCACCATATTCTGCAAAGTTACTTTGTAGAATTTGTACTATAAATAAATAAATATATATTGGCACACTATGCAAAATTTGACATATTTCCCTGTTGTACAAACTAACCAGCGGGGCTGATTCAGCTACCCTATGAAAAACAATAAGAAAATTTTGCAGTGTCAAATACATATTGACATTTCTACATAACCAAAAACCGAAAAGGTGCATGTAAAAAGGGGTTAAAACAAAGTTTTGCAAAAGAAGTCTGCTGTGGATACTTTAAGTAAATATATAAAAAAATTTTAAAGCTTGAATTTTGTTGCGGTTAGAAAAACGTAAATAAATTGAACTACCACTGAATTAAGTACTTAAATTATTACTCACATTCATCGTTTTAGACATCAATTTGGTTCGAATTGTTTGATTTACAAGGAATTGTGCATTTGTTGAAACCGTCTGTGGTGGTTGTGAATAAACGTATAAACGTGTTGAAATTACTTGTGGAAAAATGGTTAAAAATAAAAAGGGCAAGAAAGAAATAGTTTCGTCTGGTCCAGGAGCATCATCTGGAGAAGAAATGTAAGTAAATAAAATGATGCCGCTTATTTGGAACATGCCATTAGGTTTGAGAGAAAGTGCTGTGTTGTCAAGCATGTGTACGTATCGATGTCTGATGCATTTGAACACGAGAAGTGTATGTACTATGTATAAGTGACGGAGTTGAGATCGTGAGCTTTTCAGTCAAGATGTATGTACCTATGTATGCTCACGGGAAGAAATACCTTTTACTAGTTGTACACTTTTTTTTGGCTCACATTCATGAAAAGTAATTAGTAGTAAAATAAACGTAACAATTTGTTAACTAGTATGTTAGGAAATTGTTTTAACTTATGCGAATAATGCACATCTATTTGAGTTTCAAAATTTTCCATTAATTTTTAAAACTGCAATCAACTAAAATTTATATGTACTTGGCATGTTCTCATACACAATCACGCGAACTGTGCCCATCTCTAATTTATGCGTACAAGTAACTGTTCATGTAAAATACAAAATTTTTTCTATGTATGTATGTATGTATATTGTACCTTCAAACAGTGAAATGGAGGCGCAACAAACGGTCATTGACTCCGACGGTCAGGATGAAAAAAATGTTAATGTCAAAAACAAAAAGAATAAACAAAAGAAAGGCAAAAACAAGAAAAATTATTCTGATGATGAAGAGGAGCAGAAAGATGATGTCGAAAATGTAACTGGTGGTGTCGAGAAACTTAAAATCAAGTCGAAAGCTAAGAAATCTGCATTTGAGTTGTTGATGGATGACGATGATGATGATGAAAATGTACAGGAAATTGTACACTCTGAAAGTGATGGAGAAAACAGTGAAGCTGTAAAACCAGTAAAGGCAAATGAAAAGAACGTTGGAAAAAAAGGGAAGAAATCTAAACGTAAAGGAAAGGGAGATGATGGTGATGAGGACTTGGATAAAGTTTTGGCCGAACTTCAAGCGGAATATGCTGGTGAGACTACTACCGCCGCAGTATCAGCTATATCTCCAGAAGAATTGAACGATGAAGAGTTCGAAAAAGGAAAGAAGAAGAACAAAAAATCCAAAACTCAAAATGATAAACCCGAAAAAATTGAGATATATGATGCTGATGCTGAGCTTGACGAAGGCGGTACAGTAAAGACAGCGGCGCAAAAGAAAAAAGAAAAGAAAGAGAGGCAAAAGCGTGAAGCTGCCTTAGCTAAACAAAGAGTAGCTCCGGAACCACAAAAGGAGCAGAAGTCACCTGAAGATAACGCAACATTGGAAGTTACTGAACAAGAAAACGTGAATGTGGAGCAAATAAAAGAAGATTCCGTTGAGCCGGAAGGTGCTCTTGATGAAGGAGAGGTAGGAAAAGCAGCCGCCAAAAACAAAAAGAAGGGGAAAAAAGACAAAAAAGTCGAGTCCGAGGAGGAAAAAAAGGATTCCAAAAAGAAGGGCATGTCATCAGCAATGGTAGCAGCCATGCAAGAAAGGCTTAAAAAAATCAAAGAAGAAGAGGAAAGGCAACGGCAATTAGAAGAGGAACGTCTTCGTCAAGAAGAAGAGCGAGAACGACAGCGTCTTGAGGCAATACGCTTAGAAGCCGAACGAAAAGAAAAGAGAAAACAGAAAGAAGCTGACCGAAAAGCCCGTTTGAAGGCAGAAGGAAAACTATTGACGAAAAAGCAGAAAGAGGATCGAGCTAGAGCACAGGCTATGTTGGAAGCCCTTAAAGCTCAGGGCCTGGAAATACCAGATCCTACAGAAAAACGTCCAACTAGGCCAGGTACTACTTTAAAATATTTTTATTTTATACTTCTATGTTTACATTGTCCTTCAACAAATACATACATATGTTTCAGGCACACGAGTCCGCCCAAAAAAGAAGCTATCACAAGGCAGTCAGCAAACTGAAGCTGAAGCTAAAGCTGCTGAGGAAGCTGCAAAGGCCGCAGAATCTATTAGAGCCGCCCAAGAAGCAGAAAAAAAGGAAGCTGTGAAAGAGTCGTGGGATGCATCCGATAGCGAAGAAGAGGTCAACGATGACACCTCTCAAGCTACAACAACAAATAACGATGAGAAATCATCAAATGAAGTTCCTGCTGATGAAAACGGTGAAGATTCCGAAGATGAATCCGATTCGGATGATGACGATGGCGATGACGGCAGCGACGATAGTTCCCAATCCGATTCGGAAGCGGATGATGACAAGGAGGAATCCATTAACGCCAATGATCGTGAGGAACGTCGTCTGCGTGCAGAACGTCGTATTTTGAAGCGTCAATCCGATGCTGAAAAGAACCGCACAACGGAGAATCTTCGTGCTGCGGTTGTTTGCGTATTGGGACATGTAGATACTGGTAAAACAAAAATATTGGATAAATTAAGACGAACACATGTACAGGATTCCGAAGCTGGTGGTATTACACAACAAATTGGTGCGACAAATGTTCCCATAGATGCCATTAAAGAACAAGCGAAAATCGTACGCAACTCCAGTGATTTTGAATTTAAACTACCAGGCTTACTTATTATTGATACTCCCGGTCATGAATCCTTTAGTAATCTCCGCAATCGTGGATCATCGCTCTGTGATATTGCAATTTTAGTTGTCGATATTATGCATGGTCTCGAACCTCAAACAATTGAGTCCATCAATTTGCTCAAACAGAAGAAGTGTCCATTTATAGTTGCACTAAATAAAATCGATCGCTTGTACGATTGGAAATTGATGGCTCGTCGTGATATTAGAGACGTTCTTAAGGAGCAAGAGGCAAATACTCAAGTTGAGTTTAATCAACGAACTAAAGACGTCATTTTACAATTTGCCGAACAAGGTCTTAATGCAGCTCTTTTCCACGAAAATCCCGACCCAAAGACTTATATATCCCTTGTGCCCACTAGTGCTATAACGGGGGAGGGCATGGGAAATCTGCTTTTCCTTATAATCGACTTTTGCCAGAAAATGCTGGCTAAACGCTTGATGTATTCTGACGAATTGCAAGCAACTGTTTTGGAGGTTAAAGCCATTCCTGGTCTTGGCACCACTATAGATGCAATTCTTATCAATGGAAAATTGCGTGAAGGTGAAACAATGGTTTTGGCAGGTACAGACGGTCCCATTGTTACACAAATACGTTCTCTTTTAATGCCGCAACCAATGAAAGAGTTACGTGTTAAAAACTCTTACGTCGAACATAGGGAAGTCAAAGCCGCACAAGGAGTTAAAATCGCCGCTAAAGACTTGGAGAAGGCAATTGCTGGTATAAATCTATTAATTGCGCACAAACCAGATGAAGTTGAAATATGCAAGTAAGTTGGTCATGTACCTAAAATACCAAACGTCAGATATTTACTTATAAACTCATTTTAGAGAAGAAGTTGCCCGCGAATTAAAGAGTGCTTTAAGTCATATAAAGCTGGCTTCGACCGGTGTTTATGTACAAGCATCTACATTAGGATCGTTGGAAGCTCTTTTGGAATTCTTACGTACTTCTAAAATTCCTGTAAGTTTTTTCATCACACGTATTTTTAAACATTACTTTATTATCTGTAAAAAATAGACGTCTAGGGACATCTAAGGAAAAAATAATGGTAATAAATCTGTATACTTTGATTTGACCCTATGATCACATATAAAATAATGTAAGCAAAAAGATTGGAAGAGAACCAACCTAAGAAGAAGAAATTTATTTAAATTTGTCCAATTTTGTGTACATGCAAGAGAAAATACATACTTCTGTATGTACATATGTATGTGTGTGCAATATTGATGTACATATCGTCGCCTTCTTAAACCACGTAACCGCCAACTACTCATTTTTCAGAAAACGAAAAAAATAATATCTATCTAATATCTATTAATATCATTGTAAATATGCGTTTAAAATTTTTTTTTTACAAAACGTCTTTGCGACCTTGTGGAGGGTGTAGAACCTTTTTGGGAAAATTTTTTAATTTTTTATTTCCAACTTTAGATATGAAAGTCATTCGTTTTTCATGCAAATGTCATTTGTATGCCGCTTACGAGGTTTTGGAAATGGCTTTAATTTTTGTTTTTTTCATAAAAAGTTGTCAAGATGAGAATGCACTCGGGTGGAAAATGTTATTTTCTATCGTATAAACCAAAAAAGTTAATTTTAAAAAAATGTAACAATCGGTTATATTCTCGTCGAAGTAACGGTTTAAAAGAATACGTAAGTCCCTATTTACACTACAAGTCTTATTGCTAAGCTGATTAGTTTATTAGGAGAGAGAGACGGGGGGAAAAGAAACGTTGCTGTTCCCCTCGTCTATCTCTCCCTGAAACTAATCAGCGTAGCAATGACTTGCACAGTGTGATTTGGGACTAACAGTGATAATCTTGCATTTCAAATATACCGTGTTACCCTAATACAGTATTACCGTTTTCATAGAAATTGTTTTTGTTTTTATGTATCATTTTAAAACTATACTCCAACGAGAATAGTGCTGAATATTAAATTCAAAATTAAATTTCAACGTGCAATGTTGTACAGTCGGATAAAATAAAAAAAGTGTTAACAAGTGTGGAACTTCTGTGTACTACTGGCAACGTTTGCCATTTGCGATAGTTTTCGTTGTGTGGTATTTCCATACTGAATCTGTACTGAGTTTAAGTTTTTTAAATAGAGTAAGTGTGGGTAATGAGGTATAGCCTGGTAGTGTGGTATATACTTAAAGTAGTGTTTTTTTAAACTAACAGAATAAGAACAACGGAAAAATACTTAATAGTTTGCGGCAGTCAGAGAATTATTAATTAATTAATTAATTGTTAATTTTATATTATACATCACAACAGATTTAAAGTAACCCTACGATTTTATTAGATCAATGTTACCGTCGTGCATTTTTTTACCCGCGTTTTAATTCAATAAATTTTGTGAATGTCGAAGTCCAATTATTATTATTTTTATTGTTAGAATATTATCAGTATCTATGAAATTCAGAGTATTAACACGTCTTTCCTCCATGTCAGCGGAACTTCTTGCCATAGAAGGGGCAATAACATATGCGAATAATAAAGGTATAAAGAAAATGGCTATCCTAAAGATAGTAGATCTGGTTGTCTTGCACTATCTAAAAGTAATAGTAATAACTACATTATAAGAAATATCCATAAGATTATAAATAATTCTCAATTTGTGGAAATTTTATTGCATTAAATACTGGGTCGTATTAATATTTTTGGCAACGAGATGGTAGATAGGGCGGCAAAAAGAGCCCTTTCTGATGGTATTATTTTACAAAATTTTCTATCAATTAAAGATGATTTTATTATTATTATTAAAAAAAAAACTGGAGAAAATGGACCCAGAATTATGAAACCCTTGGTACAGCAAAATGATGTTATTACTATGGTATATTCCCTCTCGCAAAGAGATCGAAACCATGGTTTAGTAGTATAACTAACTTAGAGCCTAGTGATATAAAACAAATCAACAGACTCTCAAGTGGCAATTCTTTCCGAAAAACAACTGTTTAAAATGAAAATCGTTGATTCAGAAGGATGTGATCATTGTGGTGAAAATGAAACTGATTCTCATATAATATTTGAATGTAATTTTTATAATAATATCAGATTCAGATATCCGTTATTACTCAAGTATTAAAATTTAACTGATTTTTTCAAACAAGAAAAATATAAAAATTATATAGTTCTAATAAACTTTCTAAACGAAATTGAAATCAAACTGTAACACGTATGGCGTGTGAATTGGTCATGGCGAAATAGTTCATCGAACTGGCCAAATAATCCTCCAAACGAATTTCGGCGAATGAAGTAACTGAATAATATAAAAAAAATTATTTCTAATTTGGAACTTTTATTGCCAAGATATCTGACCTTATTTCTTCTTAGTTGTTTACCATTTTTCACTCCACTAAATAAAATTTCAAAAAAATCCTACAACTAATTTATTTTTTATTTTCTTACTGCCTTATTCATAAAAAATATTTCAGGTTTATTAAGCGCATATTTGACATATTTCTATGGGAAATTGGTCAAATAAACCTGTAATAAACCTAAAATATTTTTTATGAATTAGACCGTTAGAATCTGTAGGAAAAAATTATTTTTTCGTTGTTGTGCCCTAAAGGGTTAAGAGAGGTTTGCTCTCTTTTATTATTTGAAAGTCATTCTGGGTGTCAGTTGCAAAAAAGTCGAGTTGCTGTGTAGTCGACTTTTTTGGGTGCTGTTAAAAAAGTTGCTTTTGTTCTCAAAGCGTATTTTAAAGTACTTGGGTGTAATATTAAAGTAATTGGTAACAATCACGAATAATATAAGCAATGAGCTATATATTTTTATATTAATATAGAATGGCCCTAACTAATTATTTATTTGAAATCGTGATTTTTGCATTTCGATATATTAGATGTTCGTTCTTCTATCGAAATATTTTACTCTACAAAAATACAGATTTTTTTTTTGTATTGAAAAAAAAAACTGATAAATTTTTTATTATTCAGTGCCTGTGCCAAACGGTAGCAAAGTACTAGTGTAAGTAAATTTTTGACACTTCTGAGATGAATAAAATATCACTAGCCCTGGGGGCTAGTAGAAATTTTGACACAACAGGTAAATTTTTGACAAGCTGCAATAAAAAGCATGGTATCATAAAATTTAAATCCACTGCCGTCGCTTCGAGCCGTCGCCCAATACAAAGATTTTTACTTCTTTTAAGTTTAATTAGACTGTGAAAAAATCATTGTTTATTTTAGTTTGCGAAAAATGTTGCATCATATATATAATATTATATAATTTTTTGTTACAAGAATATTGGTTTATATATAAATGTCCTCTTAAAAATTTGTTGGTAGCCGGCGGGTTGTAGTCAGGTGAAGCAAAACCGCCGCCGCAGCAATTGTTTCATCAGCTTCTTCCTATGTCAAAATTTTACATTGTCAAAAAAGATATCATTTGGCACAGCAGAAAAATAAAATTATTTCCCCACAGACAAATATTTTTTCACCATAGTACTTTTCTACCGTTTGGCACACGCCCTCAGTATGGCAATTTTGCGAGGCTCAAGCGTCCACATATTGGCTAAAATTTGCATCAACTGACACCACACAGAGTGGACCAAACACGAGAACGCTGATAATGAAGATGTGGCGCAGAGAATGACAATGAGTATTCATAAGTAAATAGTCTTATTTTTAGTAATTGCCCATAATCCTAATTGTAGCGCAAACAATTTGTATGCTCTCATATTTTTATTTTTTATTCCAACATACAAGAGCAAAAACTAAAGTACGCTACAACCAAAAATAAAAAGGCACATGCGTATCAAACGCATTGACACTCTCTCATACTTACATTCTGAGTATGTTTATACTCAGGCTATGGACAAAAAAAGATACGCTGATACTCGGGATATTTACATTTGATCGATGTTCATATATTCAAGTTGTAGTGTAATTAGTATGTACCGTAGGCTGAGTTTACATCTGGCATTTCTTGTGTGTCATTTGCCCAAAAAAGCGTAACCAACTAGTTACTAATGAAAAACTGTTTGATTATTAGTTATGTATGAAACTTAATAAATACATGTCTGAATCTAAAAGTTTTTCATTAGTAATTAGTGGTTACGCTTTTTTTACGCTTGTGTGGCACATGGAACACAGATAAAAACCTGGCCATAATCTCCAAATTTATTTTCAAAATTCAATTTCGATCATTATCAAATGTAGGGTACATTGCAAAAGTGAAAAACAAAATGCGTTAAAAACACACTAAATTGCAAAAAAAAATTGATGCACACAAATTCGATTGTGTTTTTAAATATAAAACGCCAACAAATATTTCGGTCACTATAATACAGAACGAACACTAACTATATGTAGGCTATTAAAATTAAGTATGTAGTGCTTTTGGTAGTTCTTAAATTTGTACGCAGAACAATGTGGGTGGTTAACATTTCTGGGTAAAGCACAACCTAAAGACGCCGTGCGTAATAGCCGAATGAATGGCACGTAGTTTGCAAAATGCGGTCGACAGCCAAAAGAAACAAACGATTTTTATGTTGATTTTTATATATTTGGTTTGCTATTAAACATGAAAATGATATCTAATGAAACCAATTATTAGTCACTTCCGCTGTTCGTTTAAAATAAAATCAATAATGGAAACAAATTATGGAAACGTTTATTTAACAAAACAACTATTAAGATATGTTATGTTAGACTATGCCGCATTTTATATACCCTTCATCTAGCTGTGAAGAATATGAATAAGTTCTGCAACCCGCATTTCATGAAATGGAATAAAAGAAACCCTTTTTAACCCCCGACTAAAATAGGGGGTGTTATAAGTTTGTAGTGTGTGTCTGTGTATCTGTGTATCAGTGTATCTGTGTGTCTGTCCGTGTCCACGTACAGGCCAAACGGCTGGACCGATTTTCATTTAGTTTTTTTCTGTTTGAAAGATGACTTGATCGAGAGCTATGTTTGAAAAAAATCGGTCCAGCCGTTTAGAAGATATAACATCTTTTCTAAAAAAAGTCGGGGTTTTTAAAATTTTTAATTTTTGTTATTTTATTATATACTATCTACATAGTACATTCTCAAATATCATATCTGAAAAAAAATTATAGTGTATGATTTTAAACACGTCTGCAGGGCCATTCAGGGAAGGAAAATGATTTCTTGGATTTTGTACGAACTATGAAAACAAAATGTACTGTTTAGACCATGACGGTATCAATTTTTAATATTTTTTAATAAAAACAGAAACGTAAAAAAATGAGTATAAAAATTCAGAAGTTTACAATAAAAAACAAAAACTTAACACGAATGTGTATAAAAATTCAGTATACAATAAAAAAATAACAAAAAAATATTAAATATTACATTCATAAAGGTACATTCGTAGATTCGACTATTATATTAGAGATTAAAATAAAACACACACAAAAAAATTAAAGAGAACATAGGCAAAATTAATGTTACCATATAGTGAAACATTGGATGCATTCAATGTTGTTGTGCAACCGTTGAGTATTTGTCTTACTGCCAGTTTATAGAAGCCATGTAAAAATGCTCGGCTGTCTATTTATAATGAAAGCAAAAACAAATTTTGAGTGCTTTGTTTTTGTTTTCAATATAAATAGGCAGACGAGAATTTTCACATGGCTTCTATGAACTGGCAGTTAGAGTTGAGTAATTCCGCTTCACTCAACAGTTGAGTAATTTTCCATCACAAAATTTTTTCGCTACCTGTAGTCAACATGTTTTGCTCAGCATAAACAGCTGATCGAATAGAGCTTTGCCATTTATATGCTTTGTTAGGTGGCAGTAGCAAATATTTGTTAAATTTTATATTACAAATGCGATGAAGTAGCGAAATAAAGATATAAAATTAAATTATATCCATCAAGCCGTTTCTAAGACGTAGCTGTTGGGGCCAACAGTTGCTAGCATTTGCACAACTGTTGAGCTCAACAGCTACGTCTTATGAATGCGCCCATTGACATTTTGAAATTGTACCAAGTAATTCGCGGTAGTACCACGGTACCAACAAGGTCAAAAATGTACCATAAAAAGTACAATTGTACCATGATTTCCATCCGTGGGGCAATTATTAATTTTTTGAAAACGATAAATTTACTCGAATTCGGTTTACAGAACAAGGCCGATTACTAATGCATAAATGTAGCACCGCATTATTATTGCACTAAGGGCTAATAAATCAGTTAAAGTTTAAACGGTGGTTTAGTTGAACTAAATTTTAATATGTGGTTTAACCTCAACAGGAGTAAATCAGTGAACCATACCTCAGGTGTAGTTTAAAAACTAATACTGTGGCAGCACTAGAATAAATGACAAAAAACAGATGTTTTGCAGCAGACTATCAGTTCTTTGTACAATCAAAAAGGCAAAAACTTTAATAACATTTAATTAAAAGCATTAAAATTTTACTGAGAAAGAAATTATATATATTCTTGGCAAAGTAGAATAGTATAAAAGAACAATAGAGTGTAAAGGTACGGTCACACTTGTCAAACATTTGCCCAAAAAAAACACTAATGAAAAAAGTTTTGATCCAGACAATGTTTATCATATTAAACAGTTTCGAACACAACTAATGGACAATGTCATAGAATCCAACAATATTGGCAATATTGACAAACTTTTGTCTGAATTGAAAGATTTTTCATTAGCATTTATTGGTTACGCTTTTTTGGGCAAATGTTTGACAAGTGTGACCGTAGCTTAAGAGAACAAATCGAATCGAATCTGAAGAAAAAGTAGAAGCTCGGAAAAAAGTTGAATGCTTTTTAAATGCAAAACATATGGTCTGTAAGTAATAAAATCATATGGCCTGTATTGGTAGTTTAAACGCCCAATTTTATGCGTTTACAGATGGTTTAAATACTGCATTGATTTGTATGTTTGCTGGTTTAAACACATTTTAAACCAAAAACAGAGATTAACTTGAACTGATTTATTAGCCCTAAGTATTCCAAAGAGAAGAGAAGAAATCTCTCTTAAAAAATTTAATTTTCATCAGAAATAGAATTTTTGTTTGGTTGTTTTCAACAAAACTTAGATTAGAACACAAACAAACTGAAAAAATAGCGTGCATTTGTTTGCAAGCAAGAACATCATGATCGAAGTGTCTTCATATCAGGTGGTCGCAACACACATGTTTCAGAACATTTTTTTTTTTTTGACATCTCAAGTATGAATGTTTTAAAGCGAATTATAGTGAGTATACCTTACTAGCGGTCTCCACTAGCCATGAACTTGGTATGGGCATCATGTCGGACATCGCAAATGGCTAATGGAGACCGCTCATGTCCAACTTTTGTCCATGCTCTGACATCAAAGCCCGAGCATATGTCTGAGCAAAAATGTTCGCCATGAGATTTGACGTCCGCAACCATTTGCAATAGAAAGAAAAGAGACAGAACAAAATTGGTAAATATTCCATCGCTATTGCACTACCGCAAAATAATTTGATATGCCTGAACATGGACATCGCACGTGTTCACCACAACAAGGAAGTTGATGAATTTTTCACAGTTGCTCTGCCGGCGTCATGTCAATGTCATGTCCAAGTCGATGGCTAGTGGAGACGTAGGGTTACAATATTGTCAGATTTGGCCAGTGTTGCCTGTTTTTTCTAGAGCTTATCCCCAATTTTAGATTTGTCATCCCCGAAAATCCCCAAATTGAGTTTGTTTGATTCAAATTTTTTCTTTTGTGAAAAAATTTAAATTTTTTAATTTTATTTAAAAAATAATGACAAAAATAACATATTTATTCAATAAAATTCATTTATATCGATAACTATGTACATAGCACTTTTATTAAAAAGCTTTACCATTTCAGCAGAAGGATTAAATTTGTCACAATAAATTTAATTATTTTTAAAGTCTGTGTTTATTCTAAGAAGTGATTCCAACAAGTCATATTGCATTTTGTTACGTATTTTTGTTTTGGTAGTGTTCATTATTGGTTAATCTGCCTTGATACTTCTTTATTAGAAACCATTCACTATGAATAGTAACACACATTTTTATTCTTGCCAGACGCACATATCTTAGCTCAAAAATCATTCTTGTTACCATCAGTTATAAACAAATCCCCTAAAATTTGGTTATCATCCCCAACAAATCCCCAGATTTGGGGACAAACCCCCAAAACAGGCATTGACAATTGCAATGATTTTAGCTGCATATCTTTTTTCACACCCTATTTTCTTCAAAAACCAATAGAAAAAATTCTCCGACAGATGCATAAAAGTAAAATGTTTAAATAATTCAATATGTATATTGTAGTTTTAATTCAAAGAATTTTTTTTGTTAGAAGAGACACATTCTAATATAAAATATAATAAAAAGTTAATTTCGCGGGAAATTTTTCGAAAGCTTAGAGGAAAATTTAAATCCGTGCTGAGCATGTGGGATATCGAATTGATGAAACACGATCTTAAATTACGCTCAGTGCTGGTTTTAATCCTAGGCCCGAAATGCGCGGCCACAATTTAAAGGGCACCAAAATTTAAATGTAAAATAATGTAAGTGCAATTAAAATTCGAAAATTTATTTGTTTTAGGGTTTCTTTAAAAGAATACGAAATTTCCATTCAATTATGTATCGTCACCTAAAATCCAAAAAGCCGTAACTGCACATTTTATTTTTATTTTTTTTAGAGGAGATGCGAAAAACTTTATAAATTTAAGACTTATTTCTAAGTAGCCAAATTTTAGAATTATGGTTGGGAAAACCAATGCGGAAGTGATTCGATAAAAAGTAAAGAAACAAGTTATTTTTTAGTAATGGTACTTACGGCATTTTCTGAAAACAAAAGCCGTAAAGGGCATTGATTTTTTATTAGAAGTAGAAACATGATGCATATTTAGTCTAATTATGTTTCTTATTTTACACTCGTATTCTTTTAAATATACAAAATTCATAACAACTATTAAAAAAAAACTATTAAATTAGAGACAATTTTATTTTATTAAAAAAAAAACACAAACAAAAAATCATTCAAAAAATTCGAGTTCTGAAAAGAATATTTATTTGTCCCTAATACAACCTTCGTTCTACTTTTTTTTTACATACATATGTATATGTATGTTCTTTTTTTAAAATCACTGCTACATAATAAAAAATCATATCAAAATGTATCTAGGGCGGCATCAGATCTAAATGCGCTACTGATTGCGTTGTAAAAAAATAACGAGATTCTAACGAATCATTCTGGTACAAAAAAAAAAATACATGTATCGGTACAAAATGGAAAAAATAAAAAGAACAATCAGTATAACTTAGTTAATTCGAATTACAAAGTTGCCTATTAATATTTCGAAGTTGTTAAATCCAAAAGTCTTCTAAAGCATCTATTGTATTTTGAACTAAAAGGGAATAGGGAACAACAAAATTTTCACGAGCAAGCCCTTGTTTATATTTTATTTATGTAACTTAGGCTGAGTTTACATCTGGCATTTCTTGTGTGTCATTTGCCCAAAAAAGCGTAACCAACTAATTACTATTGAAAAACTATTTGATTCAGACAAATATTTATTGATTTAAACAGTTTCCAATCATGTTGGATTCTATAAAATTGTCTATTAGTTATGTATGACACTGTTTAACTCAATAAATATGTGTCTAAATGAAACTGTTTTTCATTAGTAATTAGTGGTTACGCTTTTTTTACGCTTGTGTGGCACATGGCACACAGATGGAAACCCGGCCTTATAATTTAACAAAAAAAAATAATTTATGTAAATTTAAAATTAATACCGTATGCTTATTTTAACATTAGAGTGAAAACCGAAACTTATGTGACACACTGTGCATACTATGCATGCTGACTAGTAGAGCATACTAAAGACTATTTGTAACAAGTTTGCAATTTTCACATTTGTTTGATTTATGCTACGAACACAACTGGGACGAACGACGAATTTTTCGGTGCGAATTTTCGTCATAAAAAATAAAACACATTTGTTTATATGAAAATGAACACAACACCGCCGTAGAACGAAATTTGTCGTGCGTGACGAACTCTGAGATAGATTTATTTCTATTTTGTACGCCGACGAACGACGAAAAAACAATTTTCTCTCACTGTCTTTACATACACAATAACCAGTGTGACCAGATTTTAAAATAATATTAAGCTAAACCACGTATGTCTTTAATACATTTTTAGAGAATACGCAATTTAGATTAAAAATGCTAAAAAAAAGTGAAATAAGTTTTTAAAAAAGGTAAAAAATAAGCTAAGAGCTAAATAAACATTTTAAAGCTAAATCCAGAAGAAATAAGCTAAATTTAGGCCAAAATTAGCTAATATGGTCACACTGACAATAACCAACTTTATCAATTATAACAGCTGAGTTCGCTGAGTAAATTCGTCGTTATTGTGCTTCACACGACGAATTTACGTCGTTCGTCCCTATTGTGTTCCTACCATTATTCATTTGCGAAAATTAGGAAAGAAAAAAAGCAAAAGCCGCACTATTGTTTGCATTAAATGTTTGCCAACGAGTATCTAAGAGTATTTTCATTCATAAAATTTACTAATTCTTTAATGATTTTTTTTTAAGTTCGTTTATTTATTTACAACTTATAATATGCTTACACCATAATAAACAATAGTATACATATTTACATATTTACATAAATACATTGGCCCGAGAACGGGCACTCGAGTATTTTTTATATACATAGGTAGTTTTTTATTTTGAAATAAAATATATTCAAATCGCATTTAACGAGGGATTTTATAAATTTGTAATGAAAAAATATAAAAAACATTACATATATAATTCTTTAATGAATTACAGCTGTTGTTGTTCAATGATTGTATGTATAAATGAATGAACAAATAAAAATAGGTATCGGTGTGGGTGATTGGCTGTTTTTGTAGGTAGAGAAAAGATTGTTGTTGTTTTAGATAATGCAATATCGAAAATACAAAAAATCCACATGCACAATGAACAGAACGTCGAAGTAGAAATACGCCAACTACGGATAAGAGGGTATAAGCTAATTTAGAAAAAGTAACAGCTGGAATGGGAACAATTAATAATTAATAATTGCCTGATGATATAAAAATAATTTCAACTATTGTTAACTCACAGATAAGTTATTAAATATGTATGCTTTATATTTTCTACGATCGTTTTTCGGTTTTATATGAACTCACAAATCGAATGAACTGTCAAATTTTTCTCCTTATAACGTTTGTTGTGTTTTCCTTGTACGAAATATTAAAATTTTTTAGTATTTCTGCCATGTTGTGCTAAACGCCCCCAAGGTTAGTCCCGGTTCAGACTTGCAATGTTTGTTGCAGCAATTCTTGAATATGTGGGAGCATGATACAATAATATAGGTACACGCGAATCCACAACAAATATACAATAAATAAACTAAATGATGAAAATTGTCAAAAAACCAAGAGAAAACAAGAGACATATGCTTGCGTTTTCTTTTGTCTTTGCAAAGCTTTATTTGTATTAGATCAGTTTTAATAGGCACTATGCGCGTGTATTGGTAAAATAAGATTGCATGTTCTCCTGTATTTGCAAAGCTTGTTTGTATTAATAGTCACTATGCGCGTGTGTTGGTAAAACGTAAACAACATTTGGCAGATCACATCACCAAACAAACTCTATCAGCTGGCGCTTCGAGGTTACCTGTATTATTGTATCATGTGTGGGAGAGTTTTAAAATAGAAATATATGTATACATTGTGTGTTCCTCTCTCGCTCTTTTTCCCTAAAAAATTAAAAAAATGAAGCAACAAAAATTGCAAATCTGGACCAAGACTTAGTGGCTACAGTGTGGTTATACAGAAGTTGTATTGCACACAACTTGAATACCAATGGTTTTAATGTGTGTGACCTGCGTTAGGATAATAAAGAATACTTTTTAAAGCTTAAATTAGACGTGCCATAACTATAACCATACAAAACAGCTGTTCGAACCAAACTAATGGGCAACACTGTATTTGATTATAGGTGACTCGCCATAACGCCATAGCTATAACGATGTAAACCAATTGAATTTCGGTTATGGCTATGGCTATGGCAATATGGTACATCACGTCTAATTTAAGCTTAAGGCCGATAGAACTTTAAATTGTAAAAAATTACACAAATTTTTTTTCTATTCCAAAAATTAAAACGACATTTATATTTGAAAATAATAACGTATAATAAATGTTCACCGCGCATTCTGGCGTCCAATTTTGAGACTCTCGAAAAATGTTGGCCTGCAAAGCGTCAACTGTTGCTGGATTTTCAGTATAAACCATTTATTCCACGTTTCCCAACGTGGAGGCCAATTGACAGGTTCATTTTTTAAAATCAATTTATTGCCAAATTTTGATTTCAATAAGTCAATAGTTGAGGTCGTAGCATGGCGCGTAGCGCCATCCTGCTGAAATTACATCTCGCCTGGAACAATGTCATCCATATTTAAAAAAAATTAAACAAATCATAAATAAATAAATCAATAATGTAGCGGTAACGATCTCCATTGAACGTGATGCGAGCTTCGGCTTCGTTTTTGAAGAAATAATTTCCAGTGATGCCACCAGCGTCTAAACCGCACCAAGTGGTGAATTTTTGTGGATGTAATGGATGCTGTAAGGCTTGTTGTGGATTATTTCATCACTCCATATGCGGCGGATTTGTTTATTAACAAACCCTTTAAGCCAAAAATGAGCCTCAGACCGAACACATTTTTGCGCGAATTGATGACTGATTTTTAAGGCACATTTCGATAATACTCGTAATTTGGCAGCGTTGCCGAAGTCTCAATCTGTTCATTTTGATATGTCATAGTAAATTATGTACGAGTATGTGTGTGCTAACATATGTATTTATGTATGTATTTATACTAGTGTTTTTCAAACGGGATTTCCCGGAAAAAATTTCCCGGGATCCCGCACATTTTCCGGGAAATTTGTGCGGGAATTCCCGGGATTTTTTTTTTTTATAATATTATGGTAACTTGATGAGTGTCGTTATTCACTTTATGAATGCAATGGTGCAATAATAATGGCACTAGCACATTAGCAAAAATTTTTACAACAGTTAGGGCCGAGTTTACATCTATCTGACGCACAAGTGGTCTGAGACTAAGATGCCTTTATTTATCAAAAACGGAACGTGAGGTTAAAAATTTAATTCTACAACAATTCATAAAGGAAAGAAATAACAGAAATATTACAAAATAATTACTTATTTGCTTTGGTAAAAAGAACGATTCTATTAATGATTATTCTGTAATAAAAGTCCTATTTCCAAAGAAATATTTTGTAATATTTTTTTAGTATGTAATTTTATTTTTCATTTACGTATAATATTGGTATTTGTGCATTACTATTACTTAAAGAACTGAAATGGTATTATTTTTTTGTTACTAATGTGCTTATAAAACGTTAATATTTAATCGATCTCATGAACTATAATTTTTTTTTTGTTGAAATAATCAAATTAAAAAATATTTTGTATTGTTCTGCACTGTGCGGGAATTCCCGGGATTTCCCGGAAACCGAAAAGTCGTTCCCGCTTTCCCGGGAAATGAAAAAGTCCGGGGAAAGAAAAACTCTAATTTATACACATAATATGCAAATGGGTGTGTGTAACAGCCCTAAGCAAATTTTCCTCAATTAACTGGTTTAAACTTCTAAAAACATTTAAGATTTTGTTCGGCGAATAGTTTGTATTTAACATTTTTTTCATTCATTTGTACCGACGTTCTTTACGTACATACATATGTATGTGCATAAAAACATGTGTATATATTTTTATCATTTTATGTTTGTACATATGTATGTTTTTATATGAATCAGTGTATGAATGAATGAGCAAAATGTACATACATACATAAATTGTACATTTATGAATGAAATTAAGTGTTCAGCACTGTTGACGGTTAGTCTTGCCGTTATTATATGCATTATTCATACATTAGCAACATACATACAAACATGTAGATATTGTACTCTGGTTTAAAAGTGGCTACACATACATATGTACAAACATACATACATGTCTACACATATTGTTTTCATTGAATGGAAATAAAACAAATTTTGAAAGCACTTAATCCCAAAGTTGTTTGCCAACACTTTCACAAAATGTTTTTGTTATGTTCTAGCAGCTGGTATAGTAGTTATATATATATATATATATATATATATATATATATATATATATATATATATATATATATATAATTATATATATATATATGTTATATATGGAATTATTATCCGCCCAAGTTCCAAGATCTTAATCATAGTAGTAAACATCTTGCGTGAAAATAGTTTTGCAGTTTTTCTGGATGACGCCACGCCCACTTTCAGGAAATTTATTAAGTAATTATGGATAGCAACCAAACTTCTGTTGCATTTCCAGTGGTTGAAAACTGTACTATTAACGGAAACGGATAGTATTTTCTGGCAACCAAGGATTTATGGCTGCCGACTGCCCAGTTGGCAATTGGTTCGTTTCTTAGTATTATTGTGTTTTTTATGTTTGTTACACTTTATAAATTTGTTAACCGATTTCAAAAATTATTATATCTGAGAGTGTAATTCTCAAAAAAAAAGTCGGCGATGCTATCCACGCCCATTAAAATTGCATGCCACGCCCATTAAAATTTAACGTAACATAACTTCTATATCTCCAATTCCAACGAAACTTTCCACACACCTCGGAGTTTGTGTGGATCGGTCGACGCCCTTTAACATTTTATTACCTTAATTAATTTCCAACCCTAATTGAGGAGCTGGCAAACAAAACCAGACTTGTCCCGTTAACTGTTCTTTACAGGACAGGTAAATTACTGAGCGTTTTAGATAGGGGCAATTAAGGAAAAGTCAGTTTACGTTATTTTTTGAGGTAGGATCGAACTGGTTTGCATGGTTATATTTCGTGACTTCATAGATGTGTACTTGGAGAGTTCGAAAAAAAATTAAAAAAAATTCATTAACTGAGGACATGTCCAGTTTTGTTCGCTAAAGTTTGAAAAGGCTAAAGTTCGTATCGTTTTGTAAACCGTATTTTAGTTTAAAAAATCTTCCCGTCTTTTACATTCACAGAGAACTGACAGCGGAAAAAAATTTACAGGAGATCCAAGATAACATTTTTCGCTTCGAGGTGAATAACAATTTCATGAGAACGAAAAATTAAAACTTTATTCACGGAATTATTCTCCGGGGACCAATGATAGGAAAGGGAAAAAAACTCCCCGGGAAAATTCCTAATTGGACTTTTTGTGTTATTTAAATTCAATAGAAATAGAAATACAATTTCCACATATCGCTCATTTACTTCAATAGTGTCATAACTCCTAAAAAAAATTAATTTTTTGAGTTAATAAATTAACATATACATACATACATACATAAATTCGAAAGTATTTTCATTCGTTTCGAATTACAGAGTAAACCACCAGATGTAAAGTATATGTCGTCTATTGGGACGTAAAGTGTAGCTCAAAATACAATTCAAGTATTTTTTACGTTTCTTTCGAAGCATCTATGGAGATTAAGTGCTCTCGCATTTCCCTTAAATTTCATTTACTTGTACTATCAATGTACGATACGACGACGTACTATAATAATAAAAAATCAACAGGAAGAATTGCTTCCGTTGCGAAACGTTGTATGTACATTGAAGTTGCTTATTTCGGTCTAAATCAAGATCGTCGATGTTGTATTCTTTAATGTTTGCGTATTTTTCCCCTCCTGGTTGCTTTTTCTAAATATATGTACAGCATAGCTGGCCACAGAGAGAAACCCGACAGAAATGTATAAGCGTATGTGTATACTTTTGTATAAAAAGCCGATGGATGTTTGGCTCCCTGGCGCTTCTCTGGGCAGCCTGGATGTACAGACATATGTATATATATGTATTGGTATACATACATACATGTATGGATGTACACACATACGTATGTTGTATGTATGTATGTATATGAGCACAGTGAGAAAGTGTTTAAAATAATAACTCGTAACGATTTTAAAGCCAAACTTGTCCATTTGTTCTGATACTACAACACCGAAGTGTTTTTTTGCTTAATTGGAAAGCATTGCGGATATCCGCAGTTTTACACAATATCGGGATAAAATTAATTTTCAATTGCTAATAAATTTCAATCAAAGTCTGGTCTTTACTCAATTTTATTTTACTTTTGTGTAGGTAGTTATGTATGTATGTTTAAGAAAATGTTTATTTTTATTGTCTTTTAAATTAAGTTTGCCAGCGGCATGTAAGAAATTAAAAATAAATGTCAATAAACAGAAGAAACAATTTGAAGAGTTTGCATGACGTAAAATAATTTCCAGACCCCCAATAGGTATTTGGTATATAAATATTTAAGTAGATATGAATGTACGTATGTACATATGCCCACATGAATCCATGTATGTATATATGTAAATATGTACATATGTATAAATATTTATTACTATGTTGAAACATACGTTTATGTACTTATTACCCCCACTGTTGTCAAGTGGATAATAGTGTGACTGACGGTGACGGTGCTGATACTATTTGTGTCAATTAAGTTAATTGTTTATTGTGCAGTCCGTATTTAGAATTTTGAAACAAAAAAAAATTATATTCTTTCTTTTTTTTTGGTGTTTTTGTAGTACGCAGCCATTCGCATTGGTCCAGTTGTAAAGCGTGATGTCATGAAAGCATCAATTATGTTGGAACATGAACCCCAGTAAGTATAATAAATGGAAATGCTTAAATTATATTCAATGTACATATGTATGTCCATATCGCTCATTTACTTAAACAACGTCATAACTCAAAAAACCAGTTTGGCAGAAAACGAGTTTGAAATTTTCATTTTACGCTGCAGCCAGACGTTCAATGAATGGCTTTCAATTTCATTACACATACTGTATGTCAAACTTCCTTGAAAATGATAGCTGTGACACAAATTGATAATCAATTTAATTTTTGAAATGCCACCGACGAAGAAACAGCTCAAATTTGTAGCTTCAATCAATGTGTGCTGTGACCAGCAGCTTAAATTGAAAATTAAATTGCCATGTAAATGGATAGGTGAATTTGAAATCAAATCTAGTTTTCAATTTAAAAAGTTTGATTGTGTTAGTGAGAAAAGCGTGAGTGTATTGCAAATTGAATGTAATTGAAAGTCAAAAATTGAACGTGTGGCCCACAAGTAACACACAACATAAATCCCGTCTAGACTGGCAATAAATTGATTAACATATGTACATATATTGCAGCAAATGTCAAAATATTGATATTGCTCATTGCCAGTGCTTGACAATTATTGCGAACATAAAACATCAAACTCGGTGTTAATTTATGTTCGATTTTTTTGTACTGCGTTTGACATTTAGATAATATTAGTGAAATTGAAAAAGGAAAATAGTCTTTTGAAAACGTGTATAGTAAAATAATTTGTATAGTAATAAGTTTAATAAAATGAAAATTTTTTCGATTAACCAGATATTAACAAGCGAATTATATTTGTGCTATGCACCTTGCCTGTTGACTTTTTCCATATTACGAGCCTTAACATAAGTAAAGCAATCAGCAATATTGTTCCGTTATTCTGCCGGCGTTATTGTTATATTGCCAACGGTGCTAACCCCCCGTCTAGACTGGCAATAAAATCATTAACATATATTGCAGCAAATGTCAAATTATTGATATTGCCAATGGAGACAGCTCATTGCTAGTACTTGCAATAATTGTGGCAATAATTGTCAAGAGTTAAACAGTCAAACTCGGTGTTAATTTATGTTTGACTTTTCTGTATCGCGTTTGGCATTTCGATAATATTATTGAAATTTATAAAATATACATATGTATGTATATTAAAAAAGGAAAATAGTCTCTTAAAAACGTGTGTAGTGAAATAATTTGTATTATAAGTTTTTAAAAATATATAATAATATAATATATATAAGCAATATTGTTCCGCTATTCTGCCGGCGTTATTGCTATATTGCCAACATATTTATTGCCAGTCTAGACGGGGGGTAAAGGAAAAAGAAAATTTTATTTTCTCTGAAGAGTTGAGTAAACAAGATTTTTGTATGAAATTTTAACACAATATCAAGAACGATATGAATTGAATTTTTTGAGTTATGAAGTTCTTTGAGCAAATGAGCGATATGTATTTATGTTGTAAGTAGCGTTTAAATTAATCTGAAAAGTACTAAAATTACATACATATACATATGTATACATATGTATGTAAGTATTTGTTTCTACTTGAGACTTTTGGAATGAAACGTTTAAAAAGTCTGCATAAATAGAAAATAAAAATTTCTGAACATAATTTTTAATTTTTTCCTAATGTGCATAGGTACATTCCCCAATTATTAAAAAGCTTCTGAATAAGTGAATAAGATAAATAACTTGTGATTCAGGAGCAGCGAAACCTTGGATGGTTTTCAATATTTTCAACATAAGCTTGTTATCTAGGAAGTTTTCTTTTTGATGCCCCGAAATGTTAAGATTAAAAAAAAACTTATTTCATATTTTTTTGGAATCAGTGCAAATAAAGTATTTTTTTAACTTCAGTGTTAATTGTGTAGTCTGTATAAAAATACACCAACTTTGCAAATTTCAAGTATCTATGTATGTATATATGTAAATATAACTGTCTTTATATTACATTGGGATATCAAAATTGTTCATTGCTCGCTTTTGAACACTCTTTAATTTTTAACTGTCATGCATATATTTGTTGTTGTAGCGCACAAAGTTTTACATATTCTGTGCAAGTTTTAGGTCCGTAGCTCTTATAGTTCTCGAGAAAACAGCCTGTGACGGACAGACGCTCAACGTAGCGAAAACAACAAGGGGGCAAATTACTGCATTCGATATTGAATCAATTTTCATATAATTTTAATTGTTCTTGTGTGCAAATTTCGATCAATATTGAATGCCGTGATTTGCCCCCAGGCTCCTTTTCACCTTTGGTGTACGGGAGCCTAAAACGCTTTCGATATCATTACAAAAAATAACGATATTTCAAAAAATGCATTTGAAAAATACGTATGCACATTAGGGCGTTTCACCAAAGGCGTTTTTTGCGATTTTTGCAACACTTGAAGCGGAATATTAAGGCTTGTGATGTAAAAGAATTTCGAAATTTTTTTTGGATTTTTCGAAGATGGGATCTGGGGGTCGATTCTGGTTCTGTGATAATGTGAAGTGAAAAAAAAAGTTTCATTTTCGTTTTCATAGCAACTTTTCACACCGCCTTTTCACAGTTTCATAGATTGTGGCGATTCTGGTTCAAGTAATGAAAAAATGTTTCATTCCAGTGTAGCTGTGAAAAGTTTCTATTCATGTTATTTAACTTTAATTGTCAAATACAGAGATCTAAGTTTCGCAGTTAAGATGCCGCGCTAAGCCGCATACAATTTTCTATTATTGCTTGAGCCGCTGCCGCTGCTTATATTTATGATTGAAGTACATCTATAATCTGGGTTATATTTGAGCCTGATTTATTTATTAAAAAACAAATATATAAATAAAAAAGAAATAGTAATTGTTTTTGCAACTACATACATATGTACAATGTACATTGTACATACATATGTAATTTAAATAAGAATTTACATGAGGAAAAGTTAAGTTCAAACAAGACAAACAGTTGCTTTCCTTTTTTTCATGCAAACTTATGTACATACTGATATAAGTATGTACATAAATACATATGTTTGTATGTTCGTAAATATGTAAAGTTTTTTTGGTTCGTTTTTAGGCAATTTTTTATTTTTTGTGTACCATGTATGTATGTAATTTTAACCCTTCTGTTAGGTTGAAAAAAATTACGAATCTTAGGTAAGGGACCATTTTGGTACACTGTATTTTTCATAAGTAATTTAATATTAAACTTTTTTGACCAAACATTTTAAACGATATATTTAACTGAGAATATTCAACTTAAAACCAACATCAATAAAAAGGCTCAAAAACAAGCTTCGTCATCAAATAGTTTACCATCTGCAAGCCGTGATATAAATGTTTCAGCTCCAAGAAAACGGGGAATTTGCAACTGCTGTAAGTCGAAATGTGATCATATGCAGATTTATATGCAAAATTAATCGAAAAACAATATGTAAACCTTGCAGCGAAAATACTAATAGGCTATAACTATGTTATTTCACTGAAATAAAAAATATTATATATTGCATGGACCAAAATGGTCCGTAACCTAAGATTTGTGACTTTTAATTTTCTTCCACGCTAGTTAACCGCAACTAGCCAAAAACCTTAATAAAAGTATTAAAATAGAAAAAAAAAAGCACCTGAGCTTTCATTTTAAGTTGATACAATAAGCCATTTCAAATTTAAAATAAAAAAGAAAGAAAAAATTACCAAAATGGTCCAAACCTAACAGCAGGGTTAATGGGATAATCGTGGCAGACATTAAGTTCTTGTTGAATTTATATACATATGTATTTACATACATATGTATATGTATATGTTTCTACGTTTTTATGTATGTAAATAACACAATTTATGTATGTAAATATGTATATATGTATTTCATATTTTTCAGCCTTTTACTAGCTTTAAGTTTCAATCAATAAAGAAAATATTTCACATTACAATAAAATATTTTACGAGAAATACAATTTAAAATATGTTTGTCCAATGAAATGGTCCCATTTATGATCCTAGTGTGCATGTTTCTGGCAGGTAGAGAAAAGTGTAAAATACCAGCATAAACGAGGATTCCAAAAAATGATAAGCAAGCTAAACAACATGCGTTTTTTACCTATTTTTTTAATAATGTGCATAGGAACGAACATTCATACATACAAACTAGCATACGTACATGTGTACACATTTATGTAAATACACATACTGTTCTTCAAAATTCCTCATAGTGCTTCACAAATACAAATTGTTTTTAAAGACTTTGGAATTGTTGCATTGATTTCTCTTTTCAGTACTAGAAAGCTACATATATTCTTTTGTCCCTATTTACACTATGCAAGTCTTATTGCTAGCAATAAGACTTGCATAGTGTGATTTGGGACTTTGCAAATGGAGTTTAAAACTTTCATCAATAAAACATATTAATTTTAGTGTGTAATTACTAAAAATTTTATAATAAAAACTATTACAAATAACATTTGAAGTTAAATTCCACTCGTCGCCAAATTATTTTCTTGCCGCCGATAATAACTTAACTTATGCCTCCCTCGGCTTCTGATCAATTGCCAAAGTATGCAAATATGAACATGAATACAAATAGAAAATGTCTGGATAAAATGTTTTAATGGACCTATCAGACGAAATTAGAGATGAGGATAAGTGAATTAAATATTTTAAAAGTGTTATAGTAGTATTAGTATGGGTTTTTAATGGGTTTCTATGTTTTATCACTAATGAATTGTGTGTGTAAAAAAACTTTTCATATGAAAAGGTTTTGACATTTGTTTACACTTTTTCATAAAACGAGAATCAGTACTGATGTGTAACTGCGAAAACGTTTTGTTTCATTACAATTGTTTTTTTTCATATGAAATCATTCCAATTTTGTTTTAATTTTTTCACTGAACTAGAATCAGAAACACTATGAAAAGATGAAAAAAATTTTCATTTCACATTATCACAGAACCAGGGGGTCGGTCGCTGAAATAGATTTTTATCAAGAAAATGAGGTTATGGAGAAAAAATTTTTATATTATTTTTTTCTGGTGCTTTTTGTTCATACAACTAAACAATTCTCTTCTTAAGGATCGGATCCCACGACAAAAAAATTATTGGTGTGAAAAATTATTATATTAAGGACCACTTTGATAGTCCTAAAAGTGAGAAATTATTTTTCCTAGATTTCAAACTCGATAACTTGAAAAGTTTTCAACAGTTTTTCAAGATGTAAAATGCGTTAGAAAGGTCTTTAAATTACCTTTCATTCGGTACATAGATTTATTTTTACTTGTTGGAAAAATATAAGAAAAAAATTAAAGTTTGAGAAATTTTTTTTTATTTATCAAATTTTCTGAAAATTAAAAGAATTTCATTATGTTTCGTTCTTGGTTAAGTAAAAAAAACATCTAAAATACATTGCTTTAATAAAAATATCAAAAATTCAATTCATCAATATATTTGTATTCCCATACAAAATCAACATATTTAATGAACAAATTAAAATTAAAAAGTAAATTTGTATCTAAAATTATAATACATTAAACATTAAATGTGGAACAACTGTGGAAGTATTTTCAAATTGGTTTCTTAAGAGCTTTTTCAATGACATTTTTGTTAACATTACGTATAATTTCTCGATTGTTATCAACGCTAATCAATAAGTTTTGAAAATCATCCTCATTCTTTGTAATTTTTTTGTTATATATTGTAGCTGACGCCACGCCTCTTTCTGATAAATCATTCACAACACATAGTTTTTCTAGTTTTTTCTTTGCAGAAACAAAATCATCAAATTACCTACTTTTAAAGAAGTCCGACTTCAAGTATCGCAAAATTCAAATATTCTGAAATATTTTTATTTTTGTATATTTTGTTACATTTTAAAAAGGGGCAACTGCAAATATTTTAAAATAAAAAATAATTTTTTTTGTCTATTTTTTATTTTTCTCAAAATTTTTTCACAAGTAAGATATAAACTTATATATACCAAAATAAAGGTATCTAAATTATCTTTCTAACGCATTTTACATCTTGAAAAAATGTTGAAAACTTTTCAAGTTATCGAGGTTTGAAATCTAGGAAAAATAATTTTTCACTTTTAAGACTATCAAAGTGGTCCTTAATATAATAATTTTTCACACCAATAATTTTTTTGTCGTGGGATCGGATTATTAAGAAGAGAATTCTTTAGTTGTATTAACAAAAAGCACCAGAAAAAAATAATATAAACATTTTTTCTCCATAACCTCATTTTTTTGATAAAATCTATTTCAGCGACCCCGTACCCATCTTCAAAAAATCCCAAAAAATTTTCGAAATTCTTTTAGATCACAAGCTTTAATATTCCGCTTCAAGAGTTGCAAAATTTTTTTTTGTGAAACGCCCTAATGCACGTACGAGTATTTATGTGTGTATATGTATTTCTTTTTGCGTTTAATATGTACCTTCTATTATAATATTTTTTTCGTTGTCGAGCAGTGTGATTAACGTAAGTAAAATTCATTCATAAATACATACATACATATGTATGTATGTATGTACATATATTAAATAGCAATGGTAGTAAATAACATTCTGAATACATAATATGAATATCCGATGCTGCATAAATTAATCGCAATCATTAATATTGCCATCGCCATCAAGCAACATCAATTTTCCTTTACAAATATGTATCGTGGTTCTTGTTCCAACCAGGATAAAACTTGTTTGACGAAGCCGGAGAATGAATGAATCAGTGACAATCTCAATATGTATCTGACAGTCTATTACTCGAAAATGTATGGACAGTGGGACACAAAATTGTTAATGAAATGAACAATGTTACGTAGATGATGTTGCATAACTAACCTGACCAGACATCCCGCTTTAGGCGGGATTATCCCGCTTTTTAGAGTTTTGAAATTTTTAATCTCTTATTAAATTTGTATTAAAAATTAACTGATAAAAATTCATTCAAAATATTTTTTGTAGCTATTACCTAACTGCACTCCATATACTTTTTGAGATGAAAAGTTTTTTATACTGGAAGTGCCATGCTTGTTGCGGTTATATTTTCACTATTTTGTAGAATGCAATTCTAATTACATATTAACATGAAGAGTTTCAAAATTACCACTGCATTAGTTTCCAAGATATTTTTTTTAGTAAATTTTTTCTCTATTTGACACATTGTCTTGTCCAATCCTGATTATTTTTTATCATCACCAGAATCAGCAGAACTTTAAATTTATGTTTGTAGCTGATACCAAGATATTATAAAATTAATATTTAATTTTCTTAGGATATGACACACTTTTTACTGCATTATTTCTAGAAGTAAATATTGCTTCTATGTGGGCACCACGAGTGGCCACGCCTACTTGTTAAATTATGAAATGTTTCCAGAGGCAATGCACAATAGCAACATAGTTATCCCTACAAAACTTGACGTTTCCAGATATCTCAAAGTAAACTTGTTCTCTTTATGAGTGGCTCCACACCCACATGTCCAATTCGAACTTTTAATTGTGAGACAACACATATTATAAAAATCGTTACTTTTAAAAAATTACACGTTTCTTGCTGCTGCATTAGATTCAAAGATATTCCATAATAAAAAAGCTTTTATATAGGAGGTGTCACATTAAAAAAAATGCGAGATAGGTGCAATCGTTCTTAATTGTTACGATTACCAAGCAACGACATTTGATTTTTATTTATATACATATATAGAACATGTACATATTTTTGTTTAAAAATATTTTTGATTTTTTAAAAGCGTTTTTTTTTTGTTTGTTGAAAATTGTATTTTCTAAGTACATACATACATACAAAACTGTCTATGTGCATATTACACATCCCGCTTTCAAAAAGATATTTATTTTCAAATCCCGCTTTTTGGTTGTATTTTCTTCAAAATCCCGCTTTTTGATCTATCATGTCCCGCTTTTTGCAAAAATCATGTGGTCACGTTATGCATAACCATAGTTTAGCGTTGGGAATTTATTTTTGCAAATTTGTTTGCAAATAATTAACCTTCCACAAAACCTCGCAAATATCGCAGTAAATAATTTTTTTTTGTTAAATTGATAATAATAGTAAAGTATTTGAAAATAAAATGTTATTACAAATTATATAAAATTATTTAATAATTTCTTATTGTAGTTTTATAAGAAGCCGTTTTTTTACATTTTATAATTTTTTTTATTATAAACTAGAATTTTCTCGCAACTTTGTTCGCTTTGTTTGTTTGTACAAATATCGACGAATGAAGGCGCTGTGATATGCATTAACATAGACATTAATGCGTATCAGAGAAATCTATGATGAAGAGAACGTTCCTGCTTTTCTTTATTTTTATATTTTATTTCCACTAATTTAATAAAATAAACGCAAAAGTTAAATGAATCAAATAAACCAAAACAAACTGCACAAAACAAAAACCCAGCTGTTTATGGTTATCAGTGTTGCCACTGAAAAATAATAATGCATACCAAATTTTCATCAGAAAAATACCAAAGCCGTTTAAAATCAGCCTGCTATCTTAAAAATAAAAATTTGTATAATGCTAATAAAGGGTGGGCAAATTTAAGTCTAAGAAGTGAATTGGCTTAAAACACCTTTTTTTTTGACAAATTCAGTTTTATTGATACCAATTTAAAGTAGCACATCGGCAGACGTCCGCTCTTTTCACAAAATTTTTAAACCAACTTTTGCAACAAAGCTTCGCTTATCTCGTCAATGCAGCACTGAATTTCATCTTTCAGAGCATGAATTGTTTGTGGTTTGTTCACGTAAACCCAATATTTTAAATGGCCCCAGAGAAAATAATCCTGCGGCGTTAAATTACAAGAACGAGGCGGCCAATTGACATTGCCAAATCGAGAAATTACGCAACCGGGAAATTTATCATGCAATAACTGAATTGTTCCGCCTGACCACAAATCCCACTATACGGTCACATTCTTTGGATATGAATATGATTATGTATTGATATGATATGAATTTTTTGTTCAAAACTAGCGTTCCATGGTTAAAATTTCACAACTTTTTACTAAATAAATGTCAAAGGATGACAGCCGAATTCTTGACATTTCATCATTTGACAGCCAATTTACTTCCTAACCTCAAATTTGTATACCTTCATAACTTCTATGCTTTTCTGCATCTCAAATTGCGTGCTCAGTATTATTATGAATTTAAAACTTTGTAATTTTTTTTTTGCTTTTTATTTATTAAAATTTTTATGCACTCCACTGTACAATTTTGTGAATGTAATACGCATTATTGAACGACTAAGATGCAGACAGGCACGACTGTATATTTAACTAACTCCACATGCAAGTTTCTGGAATTTATTATGCTATTATTTTCTCTTTTTTCTAAATGGGTAGTTTCCTGTGCAATGTGCGATCATCGGGCGAATTATGCACTTGTAAAAAAGTGAGTAAAAATGCCCATACGTACATATGTACATACGAGTATGTACATAAATCAGACACTCACTTACAGCTGCTGTCAACTAACTAGAAACGCACGCTTGAAAATCAGATAATTTCTTTGGAAGTGTTGCATACTGCAATTACCCTATATTAGTTTAAATCTTTTTGCAAATCACTGTATTATTATTTAACCAATTTAAAATCCAATGAATTATCACTAACATTTCTATATTTTATAATTTAAATCTATATGCATTTCTCTATAACTATGTACATATCGATGGTCTCAAGTAGAAAGGGTTTAACTCGTTTTTTTTACGAAATTGAGGTTTCACTGATTCCAATATATTTCACACAAATACACCACAAAAATTTATTGCAATAGAGTAAAAATTAACGTTTTTACAAGCAGTTGAACAAAGCAGTTCTACATGCAGTTCTACTGTGCATTATAATGTTTTTAACTTCTAATGCAAAGTTACAATTATTTGAGTTAGGGCAATGGATCCATGTTTCATCCACAGTTACAAAACAAAGCAAAAACTCATTCGGATTTGCAACTCCAAACGATCTTTTGAATTTTTCACACGTTTACGTTTATTGTCAATTGAGAGCAAATGCAACACCCATCTTGCAGACAACTCTCTTAAATCCAGCTGATCATTTAAAATCGAAATCACACTGCCATATGAAATGCCTATGGCATCAACAATCTCACGCAATTTTACTCTTTGGGCGGCCAACGCCATATCGTGCATTTTTTCGAAATTTTCGGGTGTACTGACCTCAATTGGACGTCCAGAACGTTCAGCGTCATTTTTACTTGTGCGACCATAACTAAAGTCAGTAAACCACTTTTTTTTACCATTGAAATCGATGGTGCAGAACCCCCATACTATTTATCGAGCGTTTCCTTGGTTTGATTGACCGTTTTTTTCTCGCAAAAAATAATGTTTAATGAGCACACGAAATTCAATTTTTTCCAATTTCTCAAAAGGCGAGGTAGTCTGTTATCAACGGCTGTGAAACACAAACTAAATGACACAGCTTGTTCAAATTTAGACAGGAGTCAACTGACAGTTGCCTCTAGGCAGGAGCAGCGTTGCCATTTCAATCAAGAGGCGGGAAATTCAAAAAGACACTGAGCTAGTGATCCACCATCGTATCATATCTGAAATTAATTTAGTATGTGTGATTTAAAACACATCAATGAGTCCATTATTTATTTTTGGAAAAAGAGAAATTTACTCGAATTCGGTTTACAGAACACGCCCGCTTTTTATGATTCTCGAATGCGCTACACTCTGGTCCCAAATCAATATTTTTTTCCCAGAAAAGGAAAAAAATTTGCCAAAAATGTAATAAGTAAAAATATTTTCTTAATGGCAGCACTCCAAGCAATCAAGATTTATAAAAAGGAAAACAAATATATATAGCAGCACTTTCAGTGAGTTAAGCTTTCAGTTCAGTGTTGCCAGCTTTTTTTCTAGAGCTTATCCCCAATTTTTGATATGTCATCCCCGAAAATCCCCAATCGAGATTTATTGATTTACATTTTTTAATTTATTTAAAAAATTTACAAAAACAACGTATCTTTTCATAATGTCTGATTAAGAGTTAACGTGAACTTTAACTGCAAGTTCTTTATAGAAAACTTGGCGTTAAAGTCAATGTTATCTTTTAATCGCACATTGTGCAAAAGGGCCGTTATTCAATGAAATTCATTTATATCGATTTAATTCGATTTATTGATTTAAAGTTTTTAATTTATTTAAAAATATTACAAAAACAACGTCCCTTTTCATAATGTCTGATTAAGAGTTAACGTGAACTTTAACTGCAAGTTCTTTATACAAAACTTGGCGTTAAAGTCAATGTTATCTTTTAATTGCACATTGTGCAAAAGGGCCGTTATTCAATGAAATTCATTTATATCGATAGCTATATTTACATTCATATTAATTTAGTTTGTACTTATAAAACTTGTAAAGAAAAAATTACTCACAGTCTAACATACACAATTATTAAAAATTTTTTTAACTAAAGTTTACCATTTCAAAAACTTCAGAATCGAAATCTTCTGATTCATCAGCCTCAGCAACATAGTTGTACATAGTACTTATATTAAAAAGCTGTAGCATTTCAGCAGAAGGATTAAATTTGTCACGACAAATTCAATTATTTTTAGTGGGTTTATTCCAACAAGTCATATTGCATTTTTTTAAAGTATTTTTGTTTTGGTAGTGTTCATTATTGGTTAATCTGCCTTGATACTTCTTCTTTATTAGAAACCATTCACTATGAATAATAACACACATTTTTAGATTTGCGAGACGCGCATTTCTTAGCTCAAAAATCATTCTTGTTACCATCAGTTATAAAAAAGTCCCCAAAAAATCCCCTAAAATTTGGTTAACAACCCCAACAAATCCCCAGATACCCAACGCGATATTTTTATCCCCAATCGAGAAAAAAACTCTAATTTGGGGACAAACCCCCTAAACTGGCAATGCTGTCAGAGTTGGCGGTTTAAACACGTGTTTATGTTTAGCGATCACAGCAGAGTTACAGGAAAAAAAAAATTAAATAAATAAGGTTTGCGTCCTTGTCGTTATTAACCCCCGACCAAAAAAAGGTATTTTATAAGTCTGTAGTCTGTGTCTGTACGAGTCCACGTACAGACCAAACGGCTGGACTGATTTTGAAAGGTGATTTGATCGAGAGGGTTCTTAGCTATGTTTTAAAAACATCGGTTTAGCCGTTTGGAAGATATCACATCTTTTCTAAATATATTCGGGGGTTTTTAAAACTTAATTTTTGTTACATACAAATATGTTTTATACACCTATGTTTTGAAAAACGCATAACTCTTAAAATTGTCGTTTTCGATTTGAAAACCCCAAACAGGTGTTCTAACAAACGAAAACGCTATACTGAGGCGATCTGGTTTATTTTACTTAAAGAGAAAATAAAATAATGTAAAATTTAAATTTAATCATCCCTTTCATGAACAGTTTTTCCTTGGAAATATTTTTTCTTTTCCCCAAATTGCAATCGTGAATAATTTTCCCCTAAAAATTTGTTCCCTTTCTTTATTCCCCTTATCGTGAATAATATTTTTCATGCGGATTTTTGCACTTTTCCTTTGGTTTTGTTCACGTTATTTTTGCAGGAGAATTGATTTAACACATCGCGTAATTTCAATATTATACTTCTACTTATATATTAAAAGTTATGAAGAATTTATTTTAGCATAAGATCAGTAAATAATATCAAAGATTAATAATAACAAAATTCCCTGCAACACCTCTTTTCATTGAATATAAACCACTTTGGTTTACATGCAGTAAATTTTGTGGAAATGGTAAACTAAAGAATTTATTCCATCTCGCTTAAAATATTCAAAAACACTTCACACTTACTTAAAAACATTACATTTGAAAGCCAAAATTCGTGTATTTCTGACTATTAAGCTTAAATTTGTCAGATTTTCAATTAACATTTTTATCGTGAAATCTTTTCGTTATATTAATTTTGATAGCGTTAAAAATTAAAATTTATTTGCACATATTTTTAGATATGCAACTATTTTGGCATTTGATGTCAAAGTTGAGAAAGAAGCACAAGAAATGGCTGATTCAGTGGGTGTTAAAATATTCCAGGCCGATATTATTTATCACTTGTTTGATAAATTTATGGCTCACCGTGAAGAATTAAAACAGAAAAAGCGTGAAGAGTTCCGTTCCATTGCCGTCTTCCCATGTAAACTTAAGGTGAGTTAATTAAAATCTATTCAAAATACTAGAAATACAAATGTATATGTGACGCGCAAAATAGAAAGGGGCCTAAGGGTAAAAACCGGTTTTGTTCAGGAGAGCCATATTATGCTCAGATGTTGTCCACATCAAAAAAAAAAAAAGTGAAAATTGATTTTTTTTACCCTTAGGTCCCTTTCTCTATGCGCTGTCACATATACTATTACACGAAAAATTACCTTATACCAGAAAAAAAATCGTATCAAGAGAAAAAATACATATTTTTCTATTTTTATCAATTTGGAAAGGCTGTGATGTGAAATGACCATATCGTACCATAACCGTCAAAAACGCTTAACCGACACATTTTATGGGCCTCGTTTTTTTTACGAAAATCGCTTATTTAGCATTAAAAAATAAAAACTCGTTATCTCTGAAAATACTACTTTTGTTTGCTTTTTTTTTTGGAAATTTCAACTTTGTATGTCTTATAATGAGAATTTTGTGGGTTAGTTGAAATATATATCAAAATGTTCGGTCACACCCGTCACAGTAAAAATTGATAAAGTTTAATAAAATTTTGATTCTTTTCAACAATAAAAAAGTATACTAATATAATAAAAAATTTTAAACCTCCATTTTAACATTTGAGTAATTAGCTATAGGAAATATTTGGTCACGCCCGTCACATCAACGCTGAAAAGCTATTTTTCAATGAATGTCAAAAATAGAAAAAAATGAAACGGATTAGGTTAGGCTAGCAGGCTGCCGATAAGGAAAGGTGAAGTTTAGAGTCCAGCTCACTTGGGTTCAACAGAATGATTCCTTTGTGCTACATGTGAGTTGAAGAGAAGATAGTGAGAGAGTTTGATAGAGAAGGAATAGATAAAGAAGACATTCTTTAAAAGGAAACATAGAAAGGAAAGAAAAAAGAACACATGATCGAGAAAGAAACCGAAAGGGTAGGCAACGGAAAAAGGATGAAATTCAAAATGTTGGCGTTTTTAATACATTTAAAAAATGGTCGTTTTAAATCACAGCGTTTCTTAAAAAAAGAAAGTCACTAATCAAAAAGAATTGCTGTTGTTAAGCAAATCCCTAAAGAGGCTCCTTCATAATCTCTGGCACTTTTCTTTGAGTTTTTGCACTATGTCACACCCGGCACATAAATTGGTCAAACCCGTCTCATTTTCAAAGAATTTTTTTTCTAAGAAAAACTGGTTTAAGTTTAAGGGGAAACAGGCACGATTTTTACATTATCATGTGATTGGAGATCATGAAGAAAAGACGTGGACTATATATGTTTTCAAAAATCGGACCACGAGGGGAGGTAGGGGGAAATGTCTTCCTCTTTGAAACTATATGTGCGATTGTGATGAAATTCAAAACAGATAAATCTGAGTAGGAAACAAATAGAAGCACGAGGAGTGTATGATGCAATTTCTGCTGATTTTAATAAAATTCAAAACATGGATAGATCTGCGTCTGGAAGGACACAAACGCTATATATTTCATCAAAAATAAGCCCACTAAGTGCTAAGGGAAAATTTCTAAGGTAAGTAACTAATTTCCTACCGGGGTCCCATGACACTATGTGTCCTTTTTTACCCGACTTCAAAAAAGGAGGAGGTGGAAAATTCGTCTCTATTTTTTTGGGGTGTTACTTCATAACTCGGTACATTTTAGACCGATTGTAAAAGTTCTTTTGTCTGAGAGGGTATACCTTCCCATTGGCCTACATTTTTAATTTAATTTTATGATATTCTACTTATTTGATTGCTGCGAAACCTATAAAACACCTTTGGTTCTTGTAATTACAAAATTTAAAAGTTGAAAAAGTGGGCGGGGTTACGCCCATTAAAATTTATTATAATATATCACGTGGTTCTACTTAACCGATTTTTACGAAACTTACCAACACCTTGAGCTCTAAAATAGACACAATCTTGCATTTTAAAAATGGGCGGAGTCACGTTCCTTGAAATTTAATATTTTATTTTAAGTGGTTCTACTTGACCGATTTTTAAAAGACTTAACATGCACCCTGAGCTCTGAAAAACACACAATCTTGTATTTAAGAAATGGGATGCAGGCACGCCCATTAAAATTTAATTTTATATTTCACGTACATCTTCTTATCTTCTATCAAATCTTTGCATTGAAGTCGGGTGTTTTTTTTGTGGAAAGAATTATTTAAGAAAAATTGGTTTAGGTTTAGGAAATCGTGTGTTTGTATAAATTGCCCTTCAACAAAATAAATGAATCGAACCATGTGCTGAGTTTTGATTCGAAGATGTTTTTTTCATAAGTTACAAAATTTTTTTACTTTTAAAGTCGATGTTCCCTGAACTTAAAGCTTTTTATATGTTAATTTTCATGCTTCAAATAATGAAGAATTTATTCAGATTTTGGAAAGCGTGAAACATGAATTCCATTCATTCATTGATTCCATGATTAAGAACTACTTATTTTTTTTTGCTGGGTTATTAGTTATGAATGAGCAGTTGGTTTTTCAGTAACTTCATAAAAAAGTTCGCAAAAACGTAAATGTCAAAATAAAAACTGATTTTTTTCTCCGGTGTAAGTAATTTGATTAATTATTTTCATCTGCAATAGAATAAACTAAACAACTTTTCCTATTTATTATTATAGAATTTTATAAAGAGTATTATTTTATTAAATGGCGCAAGCTAAGCTATTCTTAATATTAACAACGATATTCCAAAGTAAGAAAAAAAGTTTCGAAATACATACTTTATTTTTATAAATGAGAAGATGAAAAAAAAAACAAAAACGCAACTCTAAAGATTATCAGCTCCATTTCCACAGAGATGTGAAACATTCTTTTGTGGTTGCTGGCGAGCAACATGTTTTCGATCAAGTTTTTTTCTTTTGTTTTGTTTTTCTTTTTTTTTCAATTTCTACGTTTTTCTTGTTGTTTCTGTTGCATGAAGAAGAGAATGAGGATACTCACACTGTAATTGTATTCTAAAGGCGGATGTCAGCATTTAAAGTAGACGTTGTTTTAGTAATTGTTGTTGTTGTTATTATTTTGTTGTTGTTGTTGCAATCGTACAGGTGTAAAATTCAATCAACCGGATGAAGATACATTTATAAAACCTAGAAGCACGTCAGAAATTGTGTGAGATAATTGTTGGAACAGAAATTGAAGCATATTGGATGATACGAGCATAAATAGTTTCAATTAAGATAATTATTCTTTAGGTAACTCTATTGACTTTAGGATGATGATTACATATAAAATTTATTATTATGGGCGCTCGATGTTGGAAATATGTAAAATCTCTTCTTGGTTATATTTAATTTCACAAACGCGTTTTTTGTTTGTTTGTTATATTATCCTGTGTGAGTTTTTAATACACTAAGATTTTGAATTACTTCACAAAGGAACCCATTTCGAAATTTCGGGGTATTTCGTGACAGATAGTCTGAATAAGCTGTTGAAAATCAAACTTTTTTCAAGGTTCGGGATACAACGAAAGCTGCAGGATCTGTTGTGGATTAGTTTCACTCCTTATGCGGCAATTTTGTTTATAATAATTCTTTCTGCCAAAAAAAAACTGACCTCAATGCATAGATCTGATAGAAGAAGATAAGAAGTACGTGAAATATAAAATTAAATTTTGATGGGCGTGCCTTCGCCCATTTTTTAAGTGCAAGATTGTGTTTTTCAGAGCTCAGGGTACATGTTAAGTCTTGCAAAAATCGGTAAAGTAGAACCATTTAAAATAAAATATTAAATTTTAGTGGGAGTGATTCCGCCCATTTTTTTAAATCGAGGATTGTGTCTATTTTAGAGCTCAAGGTGTGTGGCAAGTTTCGTAAAATTCGGTTAAGTAGAACGGCGTAAAATACTATAATAAATTTTAATGGGCGTAGTCCCGCCCATGTTTTAAACTTTCAAATTGTGTAATTACAAAATGTACTGAGTTATGAAGATCCACACCTACAAAAAAAAAAAAAAAAAAAAAAAAAAAAAAAAATAGAGACGAATTGTTAACCTCCTTCTTTTTTTTGAAGTCGGTTAAAAATAAGGCTGTACGTTTAACAAATTTTTGCCCATAAAACAACGGATTGGTTACTGATTTTCAAAGTAAATCTGAATAATTTGGTAGCGTTGTTTTGCTATAATATACTGATCATAAATGTCAAAAAGTGAGCGCAGTTCGTGCTCAACCGATAACAAAAAAGTTTTTAGGGCCAAGTTGTAAAAATGAACTTGGGCGATAAAGTTCCGTATACTTAATCCTAAGTTGAGCAAAACTGAACTATAATCATTTAAAATTGTTCTATTATTACAATTGTCCGATGAAATAAATAATACAATTTTTATACTGTGGCAACATTGCTGTGGTTACCAACTACTTTTGATTGTTTAAAAATACTTAGTGGCAACTTGCTTTTATTTATTTGCTAAATTATAAACGAAATGAAAAAATTTTTGTCAATTCTTTTGTTTTTTTTTTGGATTATTATGTAGTTTGTGTTATATTGTTTTAGTTTTGTGTCATATTTTATGCAATAAATTGGGCTGTAATTTATAAAGTAGAAAGTATGGCAACTAGTCAAAATGTGGCAACTTCAAATGACTATACCTCATGGTAAAAGTTACAGGTACTATGAACTAGCCTCTAGCTTATCGCTCACTTTTGGTTGAAGTGAAGTTGTAATAATGAAAAAGTGTTTATCAATCCAATAGAATCATATCTTTAACTAAGACGCAATTTATACTGTGCCTTTTCTGCTTGCGTGTGCAGGCAGGATTTTTTAGTTTGTCGGTGAGAGGGGTTGAGAAGCTTGCGGGATAGAACAAAAGGCACAAAATGAAAATTCGAGGGGATTTATGACATTTCTCTTTGCCTTTTTCGTACTTTCAGCATTAAACATGTATATAAATGCTAAAAAGGCATGAATAAAAAAGGCTTAATGTAAACGTGTGTGACTTTTCGCAGGGGGTTTAAAAGAAAACTGTCAATACAAGGCAGGCTAAAAAGGCATAGTGTGAAATGGCTCTAACAAGTTATAATAATAGCTTTAATTAAAATTAAAATGAACTGTTTTTGCAAACATTAAGAATTAAGGGGCCATTCATTCACATATTACGAAACGCACTTTTTTCCGAATTTAACACCCTCGCCTCCCCCACACAGTAACAGATCACTTTTGGTGTGAAGAACACAAAAATTTTTAAAATTTCGCAGTCAGAATTCGCAAAACTAATGCATTTTTGGGTCATTGAGAAATTTTGTAGCTGCTGAGGTAATTTAGTGCTGTGAAGAATCCAATTTATGCACTTAGCTCAAGAACAATTTTTAGTTTGTTAAGTATTCCACAAACTACATCATATCGTGCACTAGTTCCTCGAAAGAGCGCCAACTGAAAATTTTGCAATACATACATACATAGATATGTACGTTTATATTCGTGACACTATAACTAAGGTAGAACCGTGTGTAGAACAATTAAACAATCAAAAACGTTCGATAGTCATTTTGTTAGTATAAATATTCTCTAAAAATCAAAAAAAGGAAAAAATTTAATCAATTGACATTTTAGAAACAATTAACAGTGCTACCAGCTGCGAAGAAGGTTTTACCTATGTACATATCGTCAGCTAAAACGCAGCCCTATCTAACATTTTTGAAATTTTGCAGGAGAAGCAAAATACTGTTTTAAACCAAAAGTATAGTTTCAATCAGCATGGTTTTTACCAGAATTATTAAAAAAGATGTGACAAATTGATTTCTGGCAGAATAAAATCAAATTTTGAGATATTTGAATGGCTATGTTAGTTAGGTCCTTTTGTACCTTAATTTTCTGAAACCAAAGGCCCTATCTACACTTTAATACAAAATAGTTTTATCATTGACATAACGCTTTTTATTTATACCCTTCTTATTTTCCTTTATTTCTTACAAAATCACTTTTGAGAGGAATTTTTTAAGTTTTTTTTAATAAAATGCCTTAAGCTGAAGCTAATTTAATTTTCCTTTAACAAACAATTTCTTCAACGGTAAAATCGGTCAGTTTTTTTTGTCATTTTTCAATGTTGCCCATACAAACGATCACTTACAGGCCGGGGCACAATGAATCCGTCATACGTTACACTTCGCCTTTTTCAACTGACATTATCGCAACGACGGAGAAGGTTGGCACAATGAGTACTTTATTGACGGAAGCATTTGAACAGCTTCAATAGGTTGATTCTCCATTTTATTTATTGAATTCAAATTTTTTATTTATTTCGTTCATTTCTTTTGCTTAATTTAATTTTTGCTGCCAAAAAACACAAAAACCTAATTCAGAACATACCAAAAAAAAAAAACAACCAATATCTGTCAAACTACTCAACGTAAGCAAAAAGTTGAAAGTTGACCAAATTTTGTACTTTGCGTTAACGGACAGGTACTCAATGTAACAGACCTCATAAGAAACCATGTATTTCAACTTAGCTGTCAGTTGAAAAAGGCGAAGTTTAACGTATGAGGGATTCATTGTGCCCCGGCCTTAACCCTTTATCAAATAAACGCTTTTGTAGATAGGTCCGTTTGTTTTTCGTCAATAAAATAACTAATTTTGGTCAGACAAGTCTAAATTTTTTTTGGTTGTGTATTTTGATGCAATGCATCAGAATTAATCAAAAAAGCGATTTTGGATTTTTTGTTAGTTAGGGCCGTTTGCGTTTTAGCTGACGATATGTATGTACATATTTATGTTTGTGGTATTACCATCTTCATTGAGTAGTAATATCAGCGTTGTCAAATGTGCAGTTTTAACTGATTTAAGCAGTTTTGCAGTTTTTTTTTGCATAAAAAATAAGTTTTTCTTTAAATCGTGCAGTTTTAAAATTTTACTTTTTTTTTACTTTTTTTTTATTTTTTTAATTCACCTTACCTTATTGAAAAAGAAAAAAAAAGTTTCTTTATTCAAATAATTGGATCCCTTATAGAATGAGATAAAACACGACGAAATATATACCAAATTAAAGGGTAGACCCCATAGAATTCTAAGCATTTTACTTACATTTTACATTTTATTTTGGCTAATGAAGTGTATTAAATAAATAAATCATTGTTTATTGCAAATAAAACAAAATCTTAAAAAACAAAAGTAAACATTTTACGCTACATTTACACATGTAAGTGCTTTCTTGAAATTTCTGTATACGTATTATGAATAAACATTTTAATGAAATAAATGACTTTCATGAAAATTTCTTGTTAACTTTCATAGGAAAGTGAAAGTTCATTTTAAAAATGTCGACGAAAAATAAAGTTAAAAAAATTGTTTTGTTCACTTCTTAATTAGAGTTACCAAGAATGTCACCTACACAAATTTATAAGGCAATAAATTGGGAATAAGTATTACTGTTAATATTGTAATAATGTTATTGTTTTCAAAAGGCATGCATTGTCTTCTTCCTGTACATTTGAACGTAAGATATTATAATTCTTTAAATATTTATACAAAATAAGGATAATTTATAATATCTATTTACCACAATCCTGTATATTTGTACAAATCTTTAAAGGGGGTAACACTGTTAACATTTTTTGTCATTTTACTTTCTGAAAACATCAAAAATTTACTTTCTTGAAAAAATCGTTGAAAGATGACTGGAAATTAAAAACAATGTGAGTGTGGTAGTGAAAAAATGTGATTGTATTACTACTTTCTTGCAATTAGTTTCATGTGTAAATGGTAGGTTAGTTACCTTATTTAAGGAATTTTTGATCCACTTACTTCTTTAGGTTGATTCGGAAAAAAAGAATTTCCCTTTCCGAAATATCCCATATTGCAACTTAAACACTTCCATTTCAATTAATTAAAAACTTTATAAATTTGTAGAGCCATATTTTTTTAACTGATGCCGATGAGGCTTTCGAGATGGTAAAACGTAAGTAACAACTTGACAAGCATTATCAAGTCATGATATAAAAATATATCGGGTATAGACGTATGACTAACACCCCCCCGCCGCTAAAATATATACAAAATACTAAAGAACTTTTTATGAGCTGTTTTTTCACATAAAAATCAGTTTTATATTGTAAATTTTCAGTTTTCCAAAAAAATATTATGGCAACGCTGAGTATGATTGCCACACCTCTAAAATATACTTAAAACCAGAAAAATGTTGCCAGTACAAAATTATTTAATGTCTATATCCACGATTAATTTTTAAACTAATACATTGAAATTTAACTCATCAAGAACCAAGACTATTTTAAAACAATGTATAAAAGTAGAAGAAAAACAATAAACTAGTTTTTTTTGCATATCAAAATGAAATTTCTTATTGGAAACCCTCTCGGCCCTAAATTGCAAACCAAATGTTTATATATTTCTGTTTCTATGTTCTATTAAAATATTTCGAGAATTCAGCCACAAATATTTTTGAGCCATCCTAATACACATGTGGACTTTTGTTACATACTTACAAACACATACATGTGTGTATGTATGCTTGCTTTTGAAAGAAGTGGGCAGTTAAAAACAAGTATTTGTAGACTAAAACGGAAATTAAGTCGCAAATAACATGATAAGCTGTGTTTGGATAGTTTTAAACGCTTAATGAAAGATGTAAGAGTACACTCAGGGAAAAGCTGCAACCTAAAAATAAGAACGCCTCACATTAATTCAATAATTTTCAATATAATAGAAAATGTATATTGAGATAAAAATGAATAAAATTAATAAATTAATACTGTAAATTAATATTTTTCCATATTGAAACAATAAATTTGTACATGACTAGACTTTCGTTAATGTTTCTCATTAATATGGTTTTTATTGATTTTAAGTTTTTTTTTCTCTGGGTGTAGTGATGAGTTAGTTATGAAAGCCAACCACCTGAATAACAGTGGGATCTTACTTAAAAAAAAAACAAACAAAAAGTGTACTTTAATTTTCTTTTATCCTTTCATTTAATTACAGATACTGCCACAATTTATATTTAACAGTCGTGATCCCATTGTCATGGGAGTGATTGTTGAAAATGGTATTGTTAAAGTAGGAACACCGATATGTGTGCCCAGCAAGGAGGTAAGTGTAAACTTTTGTCTATCTCTCTCCTTTTCGATATGTGTATACATAATTCTTTGATTTGAAAAAATAAAAAATAAATTGAATAACACTCTTTGTGATTCAAGTGTAAATCAAATGCATAGCAAAAGTAAATACATATCGCTCATTTACTAAAACAACGTCATAACTCAAAAAAACTAGTTTGCCAGAAAACGAGTTTAAATTTTTCATTTTTGACTAAACTTAATGGAAAAGAAAATTAATTTTTCTCTCCAGATTTTAGTACGAGTATACAAGATATTTGTATGAAATTTTTACACAATCACCCGAATTGCGTATGTCAAGTCGAATATTCGTCTACGAGAATTTCGTACTAGATTAAAGGAAATGTCTTTAAGTTTTTTTAATCTATAACAAAATTCTCGTAGACGAATATTCGACTCGACATAGGCAATAAGTGAATATCTGAATAAAAATGTGACAATTAATTCTGCATTATTAATTCAGAAATTCTATTAATTGAGTTAGGGCGTTGTTTTAGCAAATGAGCGCGATATATACGCAGATATTTAGTTGTAGACCATACTGCATAACGATTCAAATTAAAACAGCCAACCGTTCATTATTGTGCAATAAGTTTCTTGTATTCTGTTCTAATCTTTATGTCTGTCACTTTATTGATATCATACTCCTTTGACATACATATAAGTATTATTGAAGCTTTGTTGACTCAGGTGTGATAAATATGTATATGTATGTACATATGTAAATATAGATTATTTGTCAACAACAAATATTTTTTTTATCATTATGTAATTATTATTAGTTTTACATTTATTCAATTGCAATATGTTCTATAGTAAATATGACTTAGTTTATTTTTTATATATAAGATACAATATCCATACATAAATACATACATATGTACATAAATTTTTAGTGGCTGGTCATCTTATTTTTTTTTTATTACTCACTGTACTTGAATGAAAACAAAGTTGATTCATTGATACCAACCAGCATGTGTCAAATTTATATGCTACATCCTGATGATCGTTAAATAACTCTCAAACTTGTTTCGCTTTAACCCTTGAAAAATCTCTTTATTTTTTCACCTTTTTTTGCTCATGCAAACACACATTCCTTTTAAACATTCTTCTTTAAGAAATCGTCGTGGTGTATTTTTTTCTTCTTTCGTATTTGTTTGATACTTTTATTGTGTTGTTGTTGTTGTTGTTGTGTTATTATCATCCGGCAAAATCATCTATAGGTAATTATGACTTCCTCAATTATTCAATAGCATGTTGTTTCCATCCCTTTTATTAGTACAGACGAGTGAGTCGATTTATTGTGAATGTCGCTATAAAAGGAATTTCTCAGATAATGGTCAATCGTTCCCTTACAATTGCCACTTTATTTGGTAGCTAAGAAAGCTTATAAGTTTCTTAATGCACCACAACTAAAGTTTCTTTCGCGATAAATTAGAAATGCTTGTGAAGAATTCGTTTTAAATGGACCAGACATTGGTATAACATATGGGAGAAAAAAAAAGAGTTGATAAAAGCTTTGTCTGTCTTTGGTAAACTTGCTGTTCCATACTCGTATCTACATAATTGGGGTATTCACAAGGGTGTCTTAAGTGTCCTAAGTGTCATAATGTCTTAACATTTTAACATAGTTTAAAAAAATTGTTGTTGTGGCTCAAACAAAAAGGTCATAAAGTAATAACACTTTCTCAGCTATGTTTATTGTTTGTCATAACTACATGTAAAAATGCGTGAGAGTTTACCAAAGGAATTGAGAGAGAGAGTAAGAAATGTACAAGGTGTTAAAGCCAAAATACAAATAAGTACAATATTTATAATTGTAAATTATAAGGGGTTGCTCACAGCAGTCATATATTTCCGTTTTATAACTTTAAAGCGTGTTAATTTATGAGTACCATTTGAATACCCCAAACTTTATGTATTGGCCCGATGTCTGAAATTCTCTCAGCAAAATGTAGAATGGAGCCTCCCAACAGACATGGAATATATTTTGTACCTTTAAGTGCTTAGGGCAGAGATCTGCACATGCGCATCGCCGTTAATAGGATTTTGGAGAGTAACATTTCATGCATTTGGAAAGTTTGCTCTTGGTTCTTAAAGGGCTACAATATAAAAAAAATAACATTGTTCGGGGTGTCTCAAAAAACAGTAAACCCTCGCGTTGGCGGAATCCTTTTAATGTATTAGCAAAATTTTATATAACGCTTCACCAGGAAGACTCCGTAAAAGATTCACAGGGGTTAAATCAGGGGCCTAATTCCTGCACTCGTGATCGGAATTGCATTCGAATAGAAATTAATTCCGACGGGAAGAAATTTTCTGATGATGTCACTCGCTACCAAGCGAATCGAGTTTTGGTTTTAGTGTTGGAAAAAGGCAAATATATTTATATATAAATTCATTTCACAACACTGAATAAATTGTAAGCAAAAGCACATGTTTGTATATATGTATGTATACAAAAACATATGTATGTACGTACATACACACGTATATGCAGAAAAAAGAAACAAATACATAAATGTTATTTTAATTTTAATTTTATTAATAACTTAATAATAATAAATTAGTGTAAAGTTAGAGAATAGAGCACTAGCCACATGTTCGATTCTTTTATTGCTTGACCAGAAGCATTTAATTTGTTATTTAGGTGCTCCCAGAGTTGGTTGATTTTTTTTATTTTCCCCGAGGCAACTCTTGGGCAAAACATTATGTGTTTGCCAAGCCAGTGTGTTTTGTTATATTTAAAGTCAACTAGAAATTTTTTAATTTGTATTTTTTAACCCCCGACTAAAAAAAGGGGTGTTATAAGTTTGTAGTGTGTGTCTGTGTATCTGTGTGTCTGTCTGTGTCCACGTACAGGCCAAACGGCTGGACCGATTTTCATTTAGTTTTTTCTGTTTGAAAGATGACTTGATCGAGAGCTATGTTTGAAAAAAATCGGTCCAGCCGTTTAGAAGATATAACATCTTTTCTGAAAAAAGTCGGGGGTTTTTAAAATTTTTAATTTTTGTTATTTATACGTACATTTGTGCATTCATTCATTTTTAAATATATAAATAAGTAAAATATTGAACATACATTTTCTATTTCTTCGTTTTTTCTATGTTAAAAATGATTTCGAATGCCTTTTTGCTTGCGAGTAAAAACACGAACGGTTGCATTTGAATGTATGCACGTTACCGAATGCTGTCATTAGAAATTTCAATATGTGTTACTCGAAACCGAATGCGAAAATCCCAAAAGTTAAAAAACTCGCACATTCGAGTAATAACTCGCTCGCAATCGAATGCGGGAATTAGGCCCCAGGACTGCTTGGAGGCCAATTAATGTCACTTTTTCCGTATATCAACTTTCAAGTGAAGTCAAGCCTCTAACTAACATCCTCGGTCTTTAATTCTTTCATCCATCGAATTTTCTAGTAAAATGCAATGAAGACGATATACTTACATATGTACATTTAAATCACGTGCATGCTTCCTAATTGAAAGGTGATTAACACTTTCCACATTTTTTACTACCAATCTTGATGATCTTGGCTGCAACAATGTTGTGCCGGTTGCCTTAAGCTCTAGTATTTCAGAATCTTCTACGAGTACACTCTACACTCGTTGATTTACCACTTCTCAAACTATAACACGCAAATTGCACGAACTGGCAACGACAACGATTGAATTCCCCAAAGCCGCGCTACTGGCAGTAACCTAAACAAATATAAACTCTCTTGGGACATAAAATAAAACATTTTTCAAAATAATAAAGTGCTGGCAGGGGAAATTGTATATACATAAAACTTCTTTTTCTTCATACGAACTAATTTCTTAAATTCTTGTTTCGTGGCATATTTCTGGCAACAATTAAGAATGAGTATTAAATTAAACATTAAAGATCTTTTAAGGTTTGACTTACGAGTATTTCTGATGTTTAAGTTTCGATGAAGGGACTTATATAAACTAAGATTTTGTGGCCAATATTTTTTAGAAAATAATGACTCGTTATACGAATATAAATCTGTTCAAAACCCATAAGGAGAAGGATTGTAAGGTTTAAATTAGCAAAAAATCCTTGTAATATTTGACATAAATCTTCACAAAGACATCCTTTACCTAAACTGTAAGGGTTTCAAGGCGTCCTATCATAACTTTTAACGTTTCCTGATCAAAAAAAAAAAAAACGTCCCTGGCAATTTAATTTAAAAGAATTTGAGTATCTTAAAATTTTAATGTGTCAGGCAACGATATAAAACAGTTGTGTAATTCACAATGAACATTTTAAAATTTTAATGTGGCAACATTGTGTTATCTTAACAGGCAACGATATAAAACACAGTATGTTGAATTATTAAAATAACCAGATTTTTTAAATTAGAAATTATTCTGATCAAAATAACGTTTGTTCTGTAAATGTCTAATGACAGCGAAAATTACAAATAATTTTTACATCAATGACAGCTGCGCTTGCAGTTTTAATTTATTTAGTTTAACATTACCATGTCGCCATATTGAAAATGACATGATTTTTTATACTTTTAAAATTTTGCAACCTGCTAACAGACATATTAAAGTATTAAAATTGAAATGTCGCAATATTAAGACATATTTTAAAACGCTATTGTGAACTCCCTAATTGTTTTAATTTTTTTTTCAGCATATTAAGGTGAAGGGTAAATAATATTCAGCATAGCCGAATATAGCGCTCTTGGTTGTTCTTCTTCTAAATTTATCTACTGGTTATTTGCTTTTGATTCTCTTTAAAAAATGAAAGATGAGTAAAGTTGCGGCTATTTGATGGTTTAATATACTCGTGCATTTCAATGCAGAGAAACAAGTCGACCGGCTCGAAGCCGACGGCGCGCCGCCGCCGGTTGTTTTTCTGTGTATCAAGCCGCCGCCGATTTTATCGGCTCGCATCGGCTCAAAACCAGCCGAAATTTTATCTGCTCCAAAAGAGAAATTTCGGAGAAAAAATTTTGAAAATCAATTTTCAGTTTCAATTTTTATTTTCTCTAAATTTTGATATGCTTATTTGAGCCGCCGAAAATTCTCTCGGCGCGCCGCCGCCGGTCACAACTACTGCGCCGCCGCCGCCGATAATTTTGCCTCGACTTGTTTCTCTGTTTCAATGCTGCACTAGTTTTCAGTTTGATTTCAAAAATGTTATTTTTATTGGTACTCATGCTCCTATTTAGATCATTTTCGTTCTATCCTTATATCTGTAAAATAAGACAGAAAATAATATAAGCGATTGTGGCTGTTGTTGATTGGAAATAAATTGGTTTGTCATTGATCTGAAATTTGTCTCTAGAGAACCAGTTGGTTGGTTGGTTGGTTGCTTGTGCCGGTATGACCTGAAATGCTGTTGGCTTTAGTAAACAGGCAAGACGAGTAGAGTTTGTGAAACCCGTTGGGCATGTTTTGTTCTTTTCATTTAAAATTTTAATTTCAACTCTTGTTCTTATAAGTGTGTTTTAATTTCCTTTTCAGTAGCAACTTCTTCATCCTTAATTGCTTCTTTCTACTCTTTTAGCCGTTAAATTTTGGTGCTATGTACAAAGCACTGTTCGTTTAAAGTATGGAGGCAGCAAGTTAAAATAATTTATGATTGAAAAGTTACAACTAAAGCACCCCATACACGTTTCAATTCAATTGTGAATTGAGTCTTTCAATTGAATTGATTCTTGGCTACACACTTCATAAACTGAATTGAAAGATTTTCATTCAACTGTCAAATTTATAATTATGGACAACGCTGAACCACCAGCAAATGAATTTCAAATTAAAATAAACTTCTGACAATATGTCGAATAATAAATTTCTTAAATGTCAAATTTATATTTTTTTCACAATTACAAATTTAAAAATTTAAAACTTCTATTGCATTCATTCATTAATGTATATATTTTTTATTTAAAATTCAATGAAATTAAATACAATTTTAAAAATAGACAACTTTTTGTATACAAAATTAAGCTACAAACATAAATTTTGACAACTAATCAAGAGACTCGAGCACACACAGCACAATCGAATTGAAAGATTTACTAGTCAACATGAAAAATCAAAATTTTTTGATTTTTCTTCAACCAACTCGACAACTGCCAAACTAATCAATTGATAGAGCCATACACGCTTTGATTTGGACAACAACCGACTCAATTGAAAATTGAATTGAATCGTGTATGGGGCGCTTAAAGAAAAAGTATAAAATTGAATTTTATTAATTGGACCGATTGTATTTTGAATTGTCAAAATTTGTGCAAAAATTGAAAAGTAAAAAAAGAAAAACCGTACACCTTAGCTGTGGCAATTAGAATTCTTCACAATGCATACTTTCCTTCCTTTTAAGCCTAAGAAGGATTGTATTTCCAGCAATAAGTTTTCCAAATCTTTAGCGAACAATTGTTTTAATTGTGTGAATGAATTTTGCATTTAAATAAAGGTTTTGTAATAATGCGTAATAAACGTGATGGTGTTTGTAAAAATAATATAAAATTATTGACTTTGATTAATTATTTAAGGTATGGCCAGACTGGGCAAATATTTAATGAAACAAGAACAGCTATTAGTACAGCTGCAAAGTGTTGCCAGAATATTATAATGGGATAATGTTAAAGCTGAAAAACTTCCGCTTGAAAATTATTCTCATATTCTCTTAAAATTTGTTATTGAAATACTTTTTAATTATTTATATATATCGCACTTGTTCCTCAAAAGGGCTTCAACTTCAAATACAGCTGTATCCTTATTTGAGATAAAAAAAAGTATTTAAAAAAATTTGTAAAGTTTTTTTTATAAAGTTATTGACTTTCTCTTCTTTTTTATTTGCCAAGAATATTAATACTAATAAATACATGAAATTTGACATTTTTAAAACACTCCATTGTTTCCAACATTTTATTTTGAAATATTCTGGAAGTCTATTAAACCGAATCGGTTCGTTATCTCTCGAGATCTAAGTGAGTTCAGGGTCGTTAGAATGTTCCGATTGGTTAAACGGATGTTACGAGTACATACCCAGCGGTAAAATCAAGCCCTTAATTTTTCAGTTCCTTGTGCTTATATACTGGCAACTTTGGGTATTACGGAATAGGCGGGTAATATGGACCCCCTGCCCCTCCTTTATTTCCAAAACTAAATGTTTTTAGAAGGTTCTTCAAATTGATTTTTCAGTTGTCGTTACAGCAGATTATTGATAACTGTAAACACCAGCTTTGAATTCTACAAGAAAATTTGACAGCGATATGTTGAACGACTTTGAGTTTGTCGCCACTAATTTTGAGTTTTTTTCAAGCCAACAGTAATTACGAGTAAAAAAAACTACAAAAATTTTTAAATTAGTGGAAGAGTTGCAGAAGAATCTCTATCTTGCAGAGGCACTGTTCCCAGTAATTTAAAAGAACAATGGGAAAAAATTGGAAAATGTTTAAATTCTCTTAGCCTGCCGATAAGATTAAGAGAGATTAATGGCAAACTGAGTGGCAATATAAAAATTAAATTTGTTTATAAATTTGGAGATATATTTAAGCAGTTTGCTTTAAGCCTGTTAGAGGAAGCTGTGTCAAATCTGCTGTAGTTTCAAAAATAAAACCCTGACAGCAGTTGAGGGAGTCTAAAAATGTAGGTAAAAAATTAGCAGAACATGATTTAGTGAGAGACTAAGAAACATCTGAAGTTTCCTCACTTGCTATCCAGTAGGTTGAATAGATAGAATATCTGTCTGAGAAGCTTTTGTTCTAATATGAGATTTTGTTTTCTTGTTTCTCTTGATTATTAACATCACTCGATTCTGAATTTATCTTACAAATAACAAAAATTAAAAATTTTAAAAAACCCCCGACTTTTTTCAAAAAAGATGTTATATCTTCTAAACGGCTGGACCGATCTTCTTCAAACATAGCTAAGAACCCTCTCGATCAAGTCATCTTTCAAACAGAAAAAACTAAATGAAAATCGGTCCAGCCGTTTGGCCTGTACGTGGACACAGACAGACACAGACACACAGACACACACTACAAACTTATAATTATTAATAAAAACTTTGTTAAAAAATAACAAACAATCCAAGCAGCTGATATAAAAATTTGTTGTCATAAACAATAAATAATCAATGTTGCCGACATCTTGTCATAGAATGCTAAATTGCTATTGAATTGATGTTGACAATAAAATCATAAATAAGGTTGATTATTTAGGCAAAAACCGAAGTATTAGCACTTGTTATATAAAATTATAAAAAATTGCCAATCCTTGTCGATAACTAATATGTTAATTTAATGTTAACTAAATTCTATTTACATACAATGTATTAAAAAAACGTATTTTTTTTTTTTGAAATATCAGTAGCTTAGAACAAAACATTACAACACTTAATTTATGAAAAGATTTTGTAGTCCACAGCGCTAAAAGTATAAGACAGCATTTCTGGTGGAAAGATATCTTGATTATTGATGAATTTTATTACTAATTCAATTTAGTTTTTGTGCTTTTTTATTTACCATCGTTGCCATTTTTTTATAGATTGCTAAACTGTTATTGAATTGACGTAGAAATCACCACGCTTCTTATTGGCAAATGGAAAAAGTTTCATCCAACTATAATGAGTCTAATTATTCATTCCGTTCTGGTGATTACGAAGAGCACTTTTTGTGTGGAAGCAAAATTTATAATTATTCCGTTTCTACGGTATTTTTCCGCAATCGCGATATTATACCTACAGGGACGGTGTTATCATATTATTGATTCCTCACTATATATATTTTTCTCTATTTTGCTTACGCTAAAATTTTATGACAGAGAGGAAAAACTAAGGAAAATATACAAATTTTCAATGTTAAAACTTATTTTTATTTATGTTGTTTGTTTTAGGTTTATAAGAATAAAAAAATTAATTTAATTTAACCTGTATTAAAATTTCTTTATTCCATCTTATAAGCTATATAATTTTACACAATTCAATTACTTTCATTAATTCGTTCAAGGAACAATTTAATTAAAGTTTAAAATATTTTAAACGCACTAATAATCCCAAATTAATATTTTACTTATTAACGGCCTTTTTCACAATGTACAATTAAAAGTTAACAGGGACTTTAACGGCATGTTTTGTATGAAGAACTGTCAGTTAAAGTTCACGTTAACTCTTAATCATACATTGTGAAAAGGGACGTAAGTAAAATATTTTTTAATTAAAAATACATTGAAATTGATTATTGAGGGGTTTAGCTGCATTCTATACGCATTTCTAAACCTGAGCTAAACCCCTCAATAATCAATTTCAATGTATTTTTAATTAAAAAATATTTTACTTAATAAGTAAAATATTAATTTGGGATTATTACTGCGTTTAAAAAATTTTAAACTTAAATTTTAACAATTCCCATAAATGAACAATTTAATTGTTTAAAATCTCTAAATTCAATTATTAATTGTGCTCAAAAAGACAAATTTCGGAGAAAAAATTATGAAAATCGATTTTCAATTTCAATTATTAATTTTCTCTTTAAATTTTCATATGCTTGTTTGAGCCGCCGAAAATTCTCTCGGCAGCCGCCGATAATTTTATCTCGATATGTTTCTCTGACATAAATACTATGTACATATGTATTTATTTACATATACGTGTATGTATACCTTTCAAAAATGTCTTGATAGCAGCTGACACTATAGCACCTTAGAATTAATAGAAACAGGGATGTCATATCAATTTTGCGGAAAGCGTATACCGCAGGAATGAATAATACGAGTACCATCCTATATTTCATAAAAAAAATTCTTTGTTTGAATTCAGTCTACGTTTTGGGAAATGCTGTGAATAAATTTTATTAAAATCATACTCGTAAGGAACATGGAAAGCGTAATTTAATCGAGTTCGTAATTTTGCTTATTGAGCTTGCGGTTTTTTTCCTGATTTAACATTTTTTGTCTTCCCAATAATGGTTTCGATTGAAGTAAAAAAAAGGTTGAGATTTTTTCCAATCCCACTTGCAATAAAATTTCATTTAAATTTAAAGATCACAAAAAGTTAAAAACTTTTAACAGGACAATAAAAATTAACCCCTGCTGGCTGGCTCTCATGTTTCAATTTGCTGTATGTGTACAGATTTTTAATTTTTTGTGTTGTCTTGGTTAAGGATCTGTTCGGCAAGAGTCTTTTAGTTTATTAACTTCTTTTTGTTTGAATGTGCAAACATTGAAATAATTAAGCAGACTTGTTTTTCTTGAACCTTTTTCAGTGGCACTTCTTATTATTCTTGTTATTGTTGTTGTTACGAGTAATACCGGTAATGCCATATGAGTTCCTTAATGCAGCAGAGTTCCTTTGTATATTTTTAATGATTTTTTTCCTTCCTTTGGTTCTTTATTCATAAGCTGATATTCTGTGAGACAGTCACTTACTTCCGTTTCTATTGTGTAAATATTTATTATCATGCCTTGTACGTACGTACATACACATGTAGATATATACATTGTAAGTATGTACATACATGTGCATTTAAATACTTATGATCAAACTGGTTTGTACCGTATGTATCTAAGTACAATATGTCTTTAAATAGGATTACTTAAATAAACAATTGAAGTATGCGCATACATACTCGTACATACATACATTCGTTGATACACACATCCGAAAGGGCTTAATTTAATTGTTTCTTCCGGTTACTTCCGGTTGGTTACATGAGTATACCTAAATTCAGCAGATAAACAACTGGAAGTGTTACTACGCAGTATGTACATACATACATACTTACATACATACCCCCTGTAGTTTATTCGAATTTTAATACGTTTTACGCTACATACATACATATCGTTACGTTAATATAGAAAGGCTCTAAACTCATTATTTTTTTTGAAATCGAAATTTTTGCATTTTACCATACATTATATGTTCTTATATCGAAATATACAAAAAACTCGATTTCAAAAAAATTATGAGTTTAGAGCCTTTCTTTATTAAGATAACGATATGTATCTATGTACGTCGCTGAGTAGCTGTGTGCACATTTTTATTTTATTAAGAGGGAATTGAGAAAAATACCAAGTTTACTTTGAGGGCTAAAAATATTGTAATTAAATAGGGTCATATTTTTTTTGCACAAAAGCAATATTACAATGAGACAAACTTACTCCACGCATGCACATACATATGTGCATATAAAATTTTTTTTATAAAGTTGTATGACTTGGAACTGAAATATTATACATACTGAGATTACATGACCACTGTAAATGAAAAATTGGCTTTATTAACCAGCTAACTTGATACGATTAGTGCAATGTATGCACAGTGGTTGCTTTCAAGTTCAATCTTCGGCAAATTTTTCAATTATTTGGTGACATATCGTCATGTGAGAACTTAAGTGTCCAATATCCAATAGTTTATAGTGGCGTATTGGACACTTAAGTTCTCACATGACGATATTTCGACAATCGCCTTCGCGCAGTAATTCAAATAATTTAAATCATTGGTGGACACTTGATTGGACCATTACGAAAGATAAAACCTTTGGCAAAACATACACATATCTTTTAATAAGGCATTTTTTGAACGCTCTCTATAGCATGTGGTATTCACCTTTATTCCTGTTGTCGACATCGACGTCACTTTAAATAATATCAACAAGTATTTATACAAAAAACTCAAAAAACCCCCGTCTGCGATCAACTTTGAACCGTTAAATATCCTAAATGGTCATTCAAAATAAAAAATTATAAGAGAAACCTAAAGATGATTTTAAAATACCTGTCGAATGATACCCATTTTGAAATAGGTCGCCGACTTTTTATTTATTCGTATTTACAAAATGGCGTCATTTTGCCGCCATATTAAATTTAGACAACTGTCATATCTTTGGTGACACTCCTGCGATTAATCCAAATCAATTGACGTAAGAATCATCAAAATCGGTCCACGCGTTCGGTTTATATAATGCCGCACACACATACATAAATACATACAAACATACTTAAATATATACGAGTACATAGACTGATAAAACCAATACCCTCCTTTGCTTTGGGGCTAGTTTACTCGTTCTCGAGAAAAATTTTGTGCTACTAACAATCTATTTTCGTTCCCTAAGGTCTAGAAAATAACATAAACCTGCCAACAGTAATCAGTTGTTTTCGATAACGGGTACACAAGCTCCAATTTTTTGGTATTGTGTTAAAGTGACGTAGATGTTGACAATTGTAATAAGGGTGATTAAAAAAGGAGAAAATCGTTCAGTAAACGACTTTTATTTTCAGAGTTCTGTACTGCTCGCCATATACTACGTTTATACGCGCACTATTTGCAAATAAATTAACTCACTGTTTATACGGCATTGTAAATGTATAAAAACTTGGTAACACTTCTATAGAAATGTTAATTGTGTTTGCAAATAAAATTTTGTAAATGTATAAAATAACAAATAATAATTTGATTTTATTGTCATTATTTTCTTCTATCAATGTTTTTTTTTGCAATATTTATCAATTTACTGTTTTTTTAAAGTCGTGCATATAAACGTAGTAATTGATGTTAATGTTTCAGTCGATAATGATGTACATATTTGGGAATTACGAGCACACGTGCTTCCCTCACCTTAGTTCTGAGTATTTGACTACGATCGAAGATTTCCATTATCGTGGCAGTTTAAACTATTTTGAAAGTCCCTCCGTCTTCCGTTTATTCATTGTTTTTTTTATCTCGTCTCTTTCGCAATACAAAAATTATAAAATTACATTCATATACATATGTATGATTCCCATTTTAACTCAAATACGGATGTTGAGATATTGTTTCGTATTGTGAATCAGGTAATTGTAGAAGTTCTTGTTGCAATTGTTGTTGGTTTTTCTTTTTGAAGTAGATGAGGATTTAGATATGTGGTAGCACGTTTTGAAATGCTTTAATGTTTGTGTTAAATGTGTGTCCGCTTCTAAAGTCGAATTTAATACTTCCTGTTGACAATGAATGAATGAATTGTATGCGAAGATAGACTGACGGATGGACAGACATACATACATGTATACATACAAGTATGTATGCATGTACATACATATGTACGTACTTACGAAAATGTGATAAAAAAATTTATGGAAAACTCCATAAATGTCTTTGAGTGAATAAAGTATGTATATTATTTTTAAATTTTGTTTTTGTATTATGTGAAATTAAAGAGGAAACTCCAAACATTTGTAAATATAATAGAAAAAAATTTAGTTCCCTACCAATTTAAGAAATAAGAAAGCAATTTAACATATTTTTCAGGAAGTCGCTTAATAACAGGATGTTTCTATTTATAAATATGTATGTACATAAATATTTTATAAGTGGCAGAGGCAATATTCATGCAATTTTTGCCGTTTGTTAAAGTTATTTTTATTTTTTTGTTGAACAAACGACAAAAAACATAGATACTGGAACACATACATACAGCTACGTGTATTTAATTAAGAACTTTGATATTCAATTTTTTATTCATCTATGCTGATGTGTTAACATCACTTAAACGTACATCAATACGTATACATATACATACATATTTTATTATTGAACAGTGGCAATGCCGCTTTATACCGTTAGTTTTTATTTTTAGTTCTTATCGTACACACCATTAAGTTAAATAACATCCCTGTAATTCAAGCAAATTCCAATTATTTTAATTTTTCCTCCGATACGCTCAATGCAGAGGATGAGATGATAGGCGACTATTTTACATTTTCTTACGTTACTCAATAGGACGTTATATTTATTATAGAATGCAGTGGGAAGTGTTAACTTACACTCAAGATTTATAAGACTAATTTTGTCTTTGATTCGGAAGTATGTCACGCATATCTGTTTAATTCTATTAAAATGTATGTACCCGTCGATTTGGAAGCATGCAATAGTTGTGCCCTTGCCCAAGACGAATGGTATATATTTGATAAAATACGCTTTTTCCTATCACAACGACAACGAAATATCGTAATATTACGACATTAATGCCTACCACTCAAGAAAAATCTGCAACTTAAAAATAGGAACGCGTCACATCAATTCAATAATTTTCAATATAATAGAAAATGTATGTTGAGATAATTAAAAATAAATAAAATTAATAAATTAATACTGTAAATTAATATTTTTCCATATTGCAATAAGAAATTTCAACATGACTAGACTTTTGTTAATGTTTCTTATTAATTCAATATGGTTTTTATTGATTTTAAGCTGTTCTTTCTCTGGGTGTATTTTTGAAATTAGATTGAAAATTATTCAAAACTATCAGTGAACAGTTTTTCCCTCGAAATATTTTCCCTTTTTCGCCAAATTGCAATCGTGAATAATTTTTCCCCTGAAATGTGTTCCCTTTCTTGATTTCTCTTATCGTGAATAATATTTTTCATATGGATTTTTTCACTTTTCCCTTGGTTTTGTTTACTTTATTTTTGCAGGCGAACTGATTAATACACTGCGTAATTCCAATATTATATTTGAAAAGATATAAATAATTATTTTTAGGACAAGATCAATAAATAATGTCCACGATTAATAAAAATAAATCCTTGCAACACCTTTTTTCATTGAACATGACATCTCTTTGGTTCACATGTAGCAAATTGTACGACTGGGGTATTCTAAAGAATTTTTTCCATGTGACTTAAAATATTTAAAAACGCAACTTTACACTCAAAAACATTTAATTTGAAACCCAAACTTAACTTAAACTTAATTTGTTTGATTTTCAATTAATTTCTAAGCTTTACAAGTCTTCCCATTTTTTACATTCACTACGCATTGATAGCGGGAACAAACGTTCCCATGAAATTCACGATTGCAAATTTCACTTCATGGGGAATAAAAATTTCATGGGAACAAAAATTCCACATTTTATTCACGATAGGGGTGTATAGTTTTGAAAACGATCGTTTTCCATCACATACCTGATTGTTATATTTTTATTTTTTTTTATTAAGTTGTATTATTTATTTATTCAACATAAAATTTTGTAAATGTGATGCGGATTTAATCTTTTATGATTTATAAATAAAATTTTTAACAATAAAAAAATATATATATATTATTGGCACAAAGTAAAAAAAATGGTTTGGCGATTTTTGACATTGAATTTGGCTGAAAAGTTCAAAATAAATGTACACAACCCTGGTTGATAAATGTAAATAGTGGCAATACTGAAGCTGCGTAGTGCTTTAAAATGCAACTCTGCAGTATATTCAGCGTGAGAAAACAATGAAAAATATTTATTTATACTTATTATACAAAGTAAATTTGCATAATATGGTGTTGCACAAATATGGGCGGAGACCATATGCCCAAGATGTTATTAACAGTATTTTAAAAGGTTTTGTGACTGCCTGTACACGACCTATGCCTTCACATAGGAAGTAGCAACTGGTTGTTAAAGAAATTCCACAAAAAACGGCAAGATTATACGGTTATCCGTGGCAGATTAGTCAACCAGTGCGAGCGAGACGAAAAACTCTCGGAAGGAAAAACAAAAAATACAAGCCTGACCGCACTTAAGAAATAATTACGATGACGCGAGACGCTGTTCTTCAACCCAGAGCTGCTTAACAACTACACTGAAAAATATAAGAAAATTTGTTTTTGTAATCGATCGAACATTTTCTGATTATTTTCTATTCAATTTAAGTCAGCCTGTTTAAATTTTACTCCTATTGTTATGTTTTTTTCATCATTTACTATGGTGTAGGGTATTTTAAATTAGGCAAAACCATTTACATATAACGCCCTATTATTTATTTATCAATTTGAAATTTATTTGCTGGTGGTTCAGCGTTGTCTATATATTTCATTGTTGCTGTAACAAATCATCAGTAGACTTCAACCACACATTTTGAATAGTCACAAACCTCTTATCTTATGCACAGACTTTCAAGAACTATTTGAGAATTCACAAATAATAATATTTTTGAAAATCACAAAAGAAAAATGAGCGTAGTAGGCTTTGAAACTAATACAAAAAACCCAGCATAAGATAAGAGGTTTGTGACTATTCAAAATGTGTGGTTGAAGTCTACTGATGATTTGTTACAGCAACAATGAAATATATAGACAACGCTGAACCACCAGCAAATAAATTTCAAATTAAAATAAACTTCTGACAATATGTCGAATAATAAATTTCTTTATTTATCAATAATATAGAAGAATTAAACATAACTTATGCGACTTTTTTCAAAATAATAAAAATAGCTTAAGGCCCAACTATAATATGAATAAGCTAGCTTAAGCAACTGTGCGGTTACATATAAAACGCATGTGGCAAACTATAATGTACTTAACAAACTTTTCGTCAAGTTTCGTCAAATGTCATTTGCTTAAGTAAAGTGCCAAACTGAACGCACATTCCGTAAGGAAACAACTGTTTGTGCATTTTTTAAACTCAAACAAGCAGCAGCAGAAAATATTATTATTATTTTTAAATATTTTTTTATTGTTTCTTATTTTAAACTCAGAAAATAAAGCAAAACTTTTATTTTCATTCACATATGTATATTTACTTATGTATATTTACTGTTGTACTTTTTAGTAGGCAAAACAAATAAAACAAGTAATAAGGTGATGGATATATTTATATGTGAATTTCTAATAGATTAGGACATTCTTTCAAGTTAGTTTGATTGAATTGCATTCATTTAGGAGTTATGAAAAGAAACAAAATTACTACAAAATTATTGACAACATCTATATGTGCAGCTGTGGCTAAAGAATACTTAAGTGCATGTAAGTACATTGTGGCCACCTAAAAGTCACATCTGAATTGTTTAAGCATTTGACAGACTTATCGTTCAATTCTGACATTAGCTTAAGCCAGTTTATTCATATTATAGTTGGGCCTTTAATCGTAAGTATGTCAACGTAAAGAAAAGAAGAAAACAAAACATACATTCTATTACGAGTATTTCAATGGGTTTCTTTCTATTTTTTACAATATAGACATACATACATACGTACATATTTACATTTCTTTTGATTTGATTAAAAAATTATTACTAATAAATTTCTTTTAAGTTAATTTTTTCCATTTTATCTTTTTAACAAAATTAAACAGTTTTCGTATAAACAAAATAGACGACATCCGGTCTGTATTAAAATTTATATTTTTAATGTTTATTTGAAAAGTCAAAATACATATATGTATGCATAAGTATATCTTCTTGTATGTATGCATACATACTTTACACACTTACATGTGCCTAAATGTATATTTATCAAAAAGATATACATATGTACATACATACGTATGTAAAGCATATACATACATATGTATACTAAATACTTTTATTTCTATGCATTTCCATAATTATTGTACATACATATGTATGTACATGACTTGGTTGTTTATGAAGCATTTTTCTGCTCACATATGTAAAATATACGAAAATCTTGACTTTATTTATAGATACAAATGTGTATAAATATTACATTCATAAATACATGTGTGTGTTGTATATAAAAAATCTTTTTATTTTAATAGGAACATTTATTTAATGACCCAATTTGTAGGCCTTTTTAAGGTGCACATTTTAACGGATCCGACCCACTAAGTAGGTGATGAGAGTTGACATACATATATGTACGTACACAATTTAATGAAATTGCAATTTTCTTTGTTGAAGTAATAAGCAAAATTTTTAAATTATTTAATAATTGCTAAATTTGCTGTTACAGCTGAAATGCTCTTCTGCCGGTCACCGTATTAACAATAAATACTCGTGTGTGTTGGACTGTGTATGTGTGTGTATGATAAATACGATCAGAACCAATAAACAGGAAGTAGCAACACATGTGCATTTGTAGACTAAAAATGCTTGTTGTCTTTACAAATAAATTTATAAACATTTGCATTTATCTACAAACATACATATATACATTTATGCATAGGTAAATGGAAATATTCAAACGAACGAGTGAGCTAACGAACGAGAAAATGAATTTAAAAATATTCTTTCAATAGGAACTTCCAAACTTTCACACACACACAGAAAAAAATATGCCTGCAATGAACAACTTTAATTGAAAATAAAACCAAAAATTAATTAAAAATGTATTTAAGTTAATTAAACTTTTGTTTAAAAATTTAATTAATTACAAAGTTTAATTGACTCAATTACATTTTTAATTTGGTTTTATTTTGATTTTATTTTCAATTAAAGTTGTTTATTGCAGGAATTTTTTTTCTGTGTGACCATATTTTTGAATTGGCTGTTATTTATACAGTCTGTTCTGTTAAATTACCATGGACGGATATAGCGTTCAACAACAAGTGCAAATTATAAAATTGTTTTTATAAAAAAATGGATATTCTATTCGAACAACGTTAAATGCTCTTCGTCCATTTACTGCCGCCATAACCGTCTTATTAAGAGAACTATTCTCAGTGCCATAGATAAATTTGACCCCACTGGCTTAAGACATAATCAGCCCATATCACCCGTACGTTGACAGTTGACCATGATAGTGTATAGAGCAATCTGATGTAGTCGATTCCTCGTCGCTCACAAAAACTCTACCTTTAGGACCATTCACATAAACGTAACGCTAATTTCGGAGCTAAATTCAATCGCTAAAATGCTGAACAAATATAAAATTAAAATTTTTTTGGCGATGTCATAAAACAGCATTAGAGATTTATTTGCCTTTAACAGGCTGGTCGTCTCAGGCAGATTTTGAGGTAAACTGCCCACCGAGATCTTACGATTTGATTTAGATTTCTTTTTAATAGAGTTTTCTTCAGTCGCAGATCTATACGAATAAGCCCACGAGCCAAAGCCAACATAATCCATAAAATCGGTGCAATTCAGCCTGATTTGTGCGTTACTTAGTGGTGAGTATCAATATACTATGTCATTTTGCACATGCAGCGATACAAGATCATTTGCACAAGATTGTGAATTGGGCTAATGCCTTTGATAAATCTTTCAAGAGAATACGAAATTTCGATTACATCTCACACACACTTTGTTTTATTAAAGTTTAAATATCGGAAGCGCTTAATGAAAGACCCTTTACATACAAGACCAAACGAACGGCCTGCTGCTTGTTGTCAGCCCACCATTGATGGTATTTTTGCAAATGTTGCACATATTTATCTTTAAGCAGAAATCATTCGAAATAAGAAGACTAAAATAATCATAATAAAAAAAAAAATAGATGTACGAGGGCAGCCCCAAAACCAGTCGACCTGATGTATAGATGGCGACAGTAGTTTAACAAAATTAGCTTAGTGAAGAGTGACAAGCTCATAAAATATATATGTATATTGTTAAGTATTTTAAAATTTAAATTATTACAAATAATCACCTTTATTTCAGTTGTCAACATCGACGTCACGTCAATACAAATACCAAAAAATGGAGGCTTGACTGTCCATTGTCGAAAACATCTGGCTGTTATTGACAGGCCCATGTTATTTTCTAGACCTTAGGGAACAGAAATAGACTGTCAATAGCACAATTTCTTAGTATTGTATTGACGTGACTGGAATAAGGGTGATTAATTTAATTCATTAATGCTAATTAGTGAAGAGAATAAATATAAAAATATTAAACGGAGAAGAAAGTTACCGGACTTATAATTACAACCTATTAGATTTACCAGATACAATTTCAGTTAAAATCACTTATAATATTTGATGCACAAGTTATTGCATGCAATTTTTTTTTCAAATATGTGTACACTAACTCTTAAGTCGTGAACCTCCAATGATACGATTTAAAAACGCTAAAACAATTCAAATCCTGGTTTCCATCTCGTCGGTTTTTTCTCACACTGTCATAGAACAAGATGGGAAATGATATTTCGAATTCGATTTGAAGCAAAACAGAATGAAATCGAAATAAATTTGTGCATCTGAACTTAGATTTTAAATCGAAAACTATTAACATGGATTTTCCACAAATTAGTTGAGTTTTCTTTGTTAGTTCAGCTAGTTTTCGGACCGCCCTCGTATATATTCACAGTTGGGATACAACTTTTGTGAAGTTATCCTCCTCTGCTGGAACGTCATGCCGCCATCTTATAACCCATATTGTCTGATAATTTAAGTTACACGGTGTGACAAAAACCTTGTTTTTTTTTATAACTATCATTATGGTCAATGTAGTTTTTAACAGAATTAAAAAAAAACGAGACGGTATCAATTCGTCTGTATTATTTATTCTTAATTTTTTTTTTTTTTGTTAAATACGAATAGAGACTTTTTTTTTTTTCTGGTAGCATATATAGTTTTAAAGTTATCAAGAAAATGCCGCTAGTGGCAAAATGAAGGAATTCACAATGAGTAGTATATTAAAATTTTAATGTGGCAACATTGCGCCATCTTGATATTTTCATTGTGAACAAGCAACGATATAAAACACAGTATACCTAAGTATAAATAGCAAATTTTTTTTTAATTAGAAATTATTGTTGTATAAATTTATTGGAATAATTTTTGTTCTGTAAAATGCCTTAAGACAGTGAAAAGTAAAAATAGTTTTTCATCAACTACAGCTACGCAGACACTTTTAATTTGTTTAGCTTAACATTACGATATTGCCATATTGAAAATGACATGCTTTTTATAATTTTAAATTTGCCACCTGGTAATAAATTTGATTTACAATAAAAAGAAAAACAACAAACGCCAGCCCAAATTCAAGTATTAAAATTGAAACGTTGCAAAATTAAGACATATTTTAAAATTCTATTGTAAACTCCCTAACTGTTGTATCGGTTCTGTGTTGATTGGTTGTTTATGAAATATCAGCAGCTCCTAACAGGTTAATTTGAATAAAAAATAAGGTGACTCGACTTTGTAAGTGGGAAGTGTATCGAAGCTTACGGTGTAGTAAAAGTCGCAAGTAATACGAATTGAAGCAACAATCTACGAGCAGTGTTGCCAGTTATATCTATTTTTTATGTTATTGGGAAATTAGTGATTATTTAATTTATAACAGGCATGGAATAAACAGTTATAGCCAGTATAAATCTAAACGGGAGAGCTGGGTCCAACTCGTTCATTCGTTCATTTTTGCCACAAACCTATGATCAAACCCATGTAATTTAAATGGGTTTAATCATAGGATTGTGGCAAAAATGAACGAGCTGGACCCAGCTCTACTAAACGCGCTCGTGAATAACGAGTTGCCAACTATTGATTATGAATAAGGCTTGAAGGTTCATATTTTTGAAGTCGTTTCAAATTTTTTTTTAATTTTTATTCAAAATTTCAATTCAAATGTGAAATTGAAAGGAAACATAAATTTTATGTAGTATATATTTATGTTTTTTTTTTTTTTTTGATATGCATGATTGTATAAAATATTAATATGTATTTAATTACAATCGTTCATCGTTAGCACTCAAGCCCCCAACCGAACGTAATGTAACACACACACGCACACACACACACACACTCTTCTGCTGGGTTATATAATTTATTTCTTTTATCTAAAAATGTATTTATTATTTACCGTTTGTTGTTGTTATTTGTGATCTCTGCTGTTGTAGTTTTTAACTACGTTACGAGTGTGTTGTTCTTTCATTATTACGAACGTGGTATTTTACGTTGTTGTTGACTTATTTTCTGGTTTGTGGTTTCTTTCCATACACTTTAAATATCTGCTGCCGCCCACAGGAAACACTAAGCTTTTAATTTCCTGTCATAAGAAGTATAAAAATTTGTTAAAGAAAATGTTTGCGTAGAGTTGATGTGCAAAGCAAGTGCCATAAAATTTTTTTTTTATTTTTTTTTTTAAATTTTTTTTATTCATGAAATTGGTCATAAATATCTTTTTAATAAATTTATATTGTAATGAATAAAAAAAAAATGCAAAGAGAAAAAAATTTATGTTTGTCTACCCACCTTCTGCCAAGCAACAGCTCACAAAAATTTTTGTAAGAGAAAAAAAAAACATCATTAGGAAATTTGTGAATAATAATTGCAGTCGAAAAGTGCGTTTAGGTGGCATGTACTGATGGCTAATCACCAACCACGTCAACTCCTTGTGAGTTTGTGGTCTGTGTATAGGAATATACGCCATTCCACAAACTGTTCACTGGGTGGTAATGCATTTCCAAAAGATTAGGTTGCTCCAGCAGCTAAATTACATATGTAGAAACCGGCTGCCCATTTGGGTACTATTCAGTACCATAACATTATGCACGAAAGGTTGCCGTTGATGAATTTCTTTTATCCTGAAACGATGCAAACGCGATTGTGCAATTTTATAGCAGTGCTGGCTTAGACAAACGGTTTCCAAATGGGGTACGTATCCGTGTGAAGAGCCGAAAAAACTTTTTCTTTTGATACTATACGTTTTTATTTTTAAAATCATATCGATAACCCACTTAACCAAAGCATTAAACAAGTTCTTGTCGCTGCAAATTTTCCAGGTCATCTGTTCTGAATTTCAGCTTGACTTCCATGGCCGTCAAAATTATAAATTTTATAAAGTTTTCTATTCATAACTTTTGTAATATTCGTTCTTTTTGTTTTTTCTTTTTTTTTTTTAGTTTGTGGACATTGGCATTGTAACGTCAATTGAATCAAATCATAAACAAATTGAAAGTGCTCGAAAGGGCCAAGAGATTTGTGTCAAAATTGAACCCATACCTGGCGAATCTCCGAAAATGTTTGGCAGACATTTTGAAGCAGATGACATGCTTATTAGCAAGGTAAGTTTCTTTCCCAATTACATAATTAATAAAGGTAATAAAGTTGAGCGATTGATACTGATAAGAAATAAAATAAAAAACGAATACACGTTTTAAAAGTTTACGTTTGAATACTTCCCAGAGGTATCGTCAAAATAATTAAATAACAAAACCAAAATATTTTGTGTGTCAGTGTGTGCCTCTATGTGTCAGTTGTTGTAGGAAAGTTCACTGCTCACTTAACTATACCGACTTCAGCGTATACTAATCCTAATGTAACATTAGCCCTTTATGACTCCACATCGTGAAACTAATTTTATTTAAAATATTTTAAGAGCTCGTAGCATAAGTAAAACCATTTTTTCTAGTTTTTTATGAAATTTTATTTTTTTTTGTGGTGAAAGGAAGAAGAAGGGAATGCAGAACTTCAAATATGTTGGCGATAAAAGCTTCAAACGAAAAATAATTTCATTCACAATATTCTAGAAATAAAAACAATAATTGTCACATTCGACATTCACAAAATTTAATGAAGTAAAATGCCGATAATATAACTTTTTAAAAAATTCCACTACGGCAACATAGTATGTAATGAAAATAAATGTAAAAAAAAACAACAACAACTATTCATTGCTTTAGCAAGAATAGAATGTTGCCACACAATTATTTTTGTTCAGGTGCAGCCAAGTTAGTAATTAAAAAAAGAGAATAACTGCCAGTTTATAGAAGCCATGTAAAAATTCTCGGCTGTCTATTTATATTGAAAACAAAAACAAATTTTGAGTGCTTTGTTTTTGTTTTCAATATAAATAGGCAGGCGAGAATTTTTACATGGCTTCTATTAACAGGCAGTAAGTAAAATAATAATTTGGGATTCGTTAAAATGTTAAATGTTAAAATTATTTGAATGGTTTTATTTTTGGAAAAGATCTTTACAAGAATAAAAAATTGCAAATAAAAGCAATGGTTAATTAAATGAAAAAAAAACAACACTGTTGACGTTTACCTTTTGCAAAATATATTTATATTCTGCAGATATTTTACATATATGAATATGTTTTACTTATAAAATTATTGTTACTACGAAATATATTCCGTGGTTTTTACATTAAAAATATATAAAATATTTTTTTTAACAACAGCTGACACTAATCACAGCTCAGAATTTATCAAAACAGGGATGTTAAATCAATTTCGCAGACAAATGATTATGCAGGAATGTATAATTGCAATTTTCATTGAATTTTCCTTTACGACTAAATCGTTAGAGTAAATGAAGAATGCCAAAATCCATCTATACTGTACTTTCAAATGTTATTAAAAAATATTTGTATATTTGATAGATAACGCTTGATGTTGGTATATTGACGTCATCATTTACCTTCTACCAATTTATGTATGTATGTACATACAAACATGGATATTTATGTATAGCAGTTATACCCTGTATATATACAAACTTTACATACACCCCACCCCGTACAAAAAAAAAAAAAAAAAAAAAAAAAAAAAAACAAACCGAATATAAGAATCTACGCTTTTGAAAATGACACATTGACCCAGTTATTTTATGTCTCTGTGCAATTTGTTGAAATAAAGAATACAGACAGAATCTATTTTTAGCAACGTGACCTACAAAACTAACTGCTGAACGACTGTTGAATGAACAGAACAAGAATGTCCTTCTTACCCTTAGCAAAAAAAATACAAATGTATATCTTCATACTTACATACGTATATACTACTTACATACACATCCAAATGCGTCATAATACGTTAAACAACAGAGAAGTTTTTCCTTAAAATTTATTACTTAAAAACAAGTCCTTGTTTCTGTTCTTATACTCGTATATTGCAATACTTAAGTTTTCATTTGTCTTTTAATTGTTGTTTTTTATTTTTTCTATTTTTAGATTTCTCGCCAGAGTATTGATGCTTGCAAAGACTATTTCCGTGATGACTTAATCAAGGCTGATTGGGCTCTAATGGTTGAGCTTAAAAAACTATTTCAGATTTTGTAATTTCATTAGAATATCCAGAGACTGTTGAAGATTTTGCTGCTATGAAATGTTCAAACATTTTGCCCGTGTCCAATATTTAACTAAACACAAACACACACACACACACACACACACACACACACACACACACACCCACTGAATATTGCAAGATACAATTTATGCATTAAATTATTATGTGTTAATTTTCGAAAAAAAAATTTTAAATTTCATGTGAATTTCAAACAAATGTCACAATAAAAATAATGTTTGATGTGCGAATAAGAAAATCTCTTTTTATTTATTAACTACATAATTTCAGCGAGATGGATAAAGCATTGGCGGCGAAATCAAGCGACATTCAACTGTGTGCAAGGAAGTATGCGATATCTACTATCAAATTGAAATTTGTACCCATATAGTTCGTATATGGAATAATCTTCCTTCCTGTCAACAACGCTAACCTTTCCTTAACACAATAAAATTGCTTAAAGCCACTGCCTCGTGTCTGTAACGAATATATATCGTCCCTACTATGTCAAACTATCCAATATGCAAATTTGTACTTTTCAGAAGAGCTCAAAGACTCGTCAATTGTGAATTTAAAGTCGGCGTATTCCTAAAAGTTCCTGGCTTAAAATATTTTTTATTGACTTATCTATCGTCCATGAAAATTTCAGCATTTTGGAACGAGGCATATCGTATAAATTAGGGTACCAAGACAACGAATCTAAAAACACGAATTTTGCATATTGGATAATTTGACGTGGTAGGGACGATATGAGGTGAATGTGTTTAATGCATTAACTGTCTTAATGCAAATTATCTTGTGAATTACCCTCATCCCAATGCGTATTAATGGTATGTCTATTAGATCAACCGTAAATGCACTAAATGAAAGTGAATTAATACTTAATTTAGCTATATGATAACACCGTTCTAATATGGTAACACCGTCAATAATCAATCAAATGTTGGCAAATTGTTTTCGTTTTCAAAATTAAAATGCGATTCAGTCACGAAATATAAGTACGTTATTTTAATTGTTTTTGGAAAAAGAACAAAGAAATATTAAAATCGAGATACATTTTATCCATTTTAATATTTCCAATGAAAATTATCAAAGTGTGTGGTACGAAAGGAATGCACAGATTTTGTTTACTTAATGCAAATACTGTCGTCTTTCAGGGTAAATTTTTAATTCACATTAGTGAGGTTTTAATGCAAATTAACGCTGTCGTCTGTCTACTCTATTAAGTAGAACAAAAATAAGCAAATTTAACGGATTTTGCATGATTAGTAAAAACAAACACCAACAATGGTAATACTGTTTCAGAGATGGTAAAATTAAGCTTTCATTACAAAAAAAAAATTAGCAAATTGTAATAAGATGAATCAAAACAATTCATATATTAAATTTGCCCTGACAAATATGTATATAAAGCCGAAATTCACACCAACTGACACCACACACAGTGGACCAAACACAAGAACGCTGATGATGCAGGCGCAGTGGCCTTCGAAAACAGCCTGTTGTTCGGTTCTGCTAGAGTTTGTCAGAATATTTACAATTTGTTATTTGTTCCTTAAAAAATAATCACATGTAATTTGGCTAACAGAGCGATAAGAAATTATGCTTTAAATTTCCTTCTGTTTTACAGGATAAACATTTTTATTAAAAAATACTTCAAATGCGTTCATAATACATAATTTTTCCCCGGGGAATATTTTATTCCGAATTCGGTAAAAAAAAATAACAAAGTCATAATAGGAGAAAAGAGTAAAGTGAACTCACACGGAGTTTGAGTTTCTAGAAGACTTTTAATATTATGTAAAATTTTAATGGACGTGGTCCCACATACTTTTCTTAAAGATTGTACGATTAACAAATGGCAAAAGTAAAATTATGTAGAAGACTATAGTAGCAGTAAATCGAAGTGCAGGTGTAGTTTTAAAATTAATAGTGAGCACACATTTGGCATTTCTTTTGATGTAATCAGCCATATTTCACTAAAATAATTCGATTAGGTAGACATTTCCCGGGATTTCCCGCCCGGGAATTCCCGTTTCCCAAACCCTAGTTCTAACTTATAAAAGAAAGATTTTCCCACTGTGTTTCATAAACACTAAATCAGATTTTGTGGTCCATATTTTTTTTTAAATGGTTGAATTTCAGAAAATTTTGTTTGAGATAAAGAGTCTAAACATTTCGAATTTGTTGCATTCAATAAAAATTTTATGTTGTAGAAGAAATTCTTAACATTATTCTATTTTATTGAAATCGTAAAAAAATATATCTCCAAAAATATCGCCAACTAAATCGCCGATCGCCATTTCAAAATTTTCATCGCCAAAAACGTTTGGCGAGATATAGCCATATCTGACAACTCTGGTAGGTATTACCAGACTACACATATTTGTGTTAAAGCAAAACGCGTGATCTTCATCACATGAAAAAAATGAGATTATCGAATTTGAACTCACAAATGATTTAAAAATTTTGCTTTTTTCAGCAACGAAAGGTCATAAAACGCCACAATGTTTACACAACATAAATGTCATTCGCAGTGGATTGATTCCCTCCCTCTTTTCAACCTAACCTAATATAATCTTGTATGAATGTACTCGTAAGCTCTGCATTCGATAACTGAAAATTAGCTGAAATTATTTCAACTACTCTGTCACTGTGGATTAGTGTTGTCATTCGAACAAAAATTGTTCGAATATTCGAACAATTTTTTATCATTTTTGTTCGAACGAACAAAAATATTCAATTTAGAATAAAAAATTATTCGAATAATTTTTGTCGAATATTCGAACAATTTCCTTAATTACTTTACATAAAAAGTATTTTACATTTCATTACTTTTTAATTTGTTAACAATATGATATTAAGTAATCAAATTATTCCAAATTATAAATACTTGTGTAAGCTTTGTTTTTAAATATGTACATATGTATACATACATAAGTATGTTCGCTAAACTCATCTTTTTTCTTTGTGGGAAGAGGTAATGCTTCTTTCATGAAATTAGAAGGTGTCTTACAATTTCTGATAAAGAGATTAGAAAAAAAAAACTGATTTTCTCTAATCAAAAGCGTTAAAAATCGAATTATTGAACGACGTAAAAAAGCATTAAATACCAACTTTTTAAAATACGTCACAAAAAGAGATAAAAATTTATAACTTTGTAATGTGTGTCTGTGTATCTGTTTGTTTTTACGAGTCCACGTACAGACCAAACGGCTGGACCGATTTTGGTTTAGTTTTTTCTGTTTGAAAGGTGACTTGATCGAAAGTGTTCTTAGCTATGTTCAAAGAAAATCGGTCCAGCCGCTTGGAAGGTATCACATCGTTTTTAGATATTCATATATACTGTTAGATCTGTGTGTCTTTGACGCCGTAGCTCCCGAACGGCTTGACCGATTTTAATTTGCTTTGTTTTCGTTTGAAAGGTGACATGATCATATATCTTCTAATTTATACTTGAAGAAAATCGGTCTAGTCGATTGGAAGTTATGTTAAATTTTCTATATATTAATTTACTATCTTCTTTTTTGCGATTCTGCTACTTCAATAGTATTAGTGGAATATAGAGTTCTTAACTTATACTACAGCGTCAACTGCGGCAAAGGTTCTTAAAATTTTTAAGTTTTGTTATTAATATTTCTAAATCTGTTATTGAAATCATATGTTTTTCTTGTGTAATGAATAATTTTTCGTTTGTTAATAAAAAAAACTTAAAAAAAAACAAATATAAAGAGAACAGTTTATACAAATTTTTTATTGTAATAAATGAAATTAAATCAATTATGGACTAGCACGATAAATTTATATACTTATGTATATAAAAAATAAACAATAAAGGAGAAAAAACAATAAAAAGCACAACATTTTCTGCTTAAAATATTTAAAAACGAAAAGAGAAGGGAAATGGAATAACAATTTTTAGCATGATTTAAGTATAAAGAGGTGTCCTTTTTTGCAAAATTTTTTAAGATTATTCGAATATATTTTTTTATTCTTTGTTCGTTTGAATATTCGAAAAAAAGTACAAAATTATTCGTCTGTTCGAACAAGAAAAAAATCATTAAATTTCATTCGAATAAATATAAAAGACGAATAATTAACAATACTACTGTGGATGGACTTGTGTTATTTAAAAAATTCTATGACGTCAGTGAATTGGCGAACAAAAAAAAAGCATTTTGTTCAATGCAATTATGAATGGATGAACGGTTGGAATAAAAGAAATACATACATACATATGTAAGTAAGTTCCTTAACCGGCAACCAAAAGGATATTGACCTACATACAGTTTAATATTGTTTAGTTACGTTGCTATCTGTGCAGTGTACAAACACACACACACACACACACCTCAGCACATTTATGTAGATCTGTAAATAATGATGGGTTCGTGTGTATGTAACTGTGTGCGAGTTTTTATTCATTTTACAAGGCTGACTATATAAAAGTTGAAAACAACATGCGCATGCTTTCATTCATAAAATAAAAAAATTAAAAATGAAATAAATTTAAAGAAAAACTATGTTAAAATGTGAACGAACTCAGCTGCACCAACCTTGCCACGAATGTTTCAAGTAGTACGTAACTACATACATACATATGTACATCCATACATACATTCATACATACATATGTATGCGTGAATGTACAAATGTAAGAATGCATAAATCAATGAAAATAAAAATGAATGGAAAATACTTACATACATATGTACATACTCACATTCAGATAGAACTTATTTATACACAATAAATACAACAAGCGTGCCGCCGCGCCACCAAATGCATGAGTAAATATATGAATGAGTGAGCGAGTGATTGAGTGAGTGAGTGAGTGAGTCAGTCAGTCAGTGTGTGTGCGTGTGTGTTGCATCTACTTATACATATCGTCGACCACATAATTATTAATATTTTAGACCATCGCAATGAATTTCATTCAAACACACTTGAATTATTGAATGAATGAAATGAATAAAGTTTTGTTGAGCTTGACGTGTTTGCCGTCTACATATGTATGTATTTGGGTCAATCTCGGACATGAAGAGCCTCTGAACCTTGTTGGTTCTCGAAGCATTATTTGAAAGGACCGCACTTACGTACATGAACTATGACAAAACGCATAAAAGAATACTTTTTTTTTGAAGCTGCTTAGTTTCATACAACTATGTTTGTACTTGGAGTTGCTATAGAATATATAAATACATACATATGTACATGCATAATTGCATAATACGTATTTATGTTTACACATACAATTTGTAAGTGTGTGCATGTACCCGGAACAAAATCCTTGAAGTATATGTATGACGCAGATTTTGTTAAGCAGAAAATGCCATTTAAAGCTTTAACTTATTGGCAGTTGTTTTTTTTTTTTTTTTTTTTTTGATACGATAGAAGGTCTTTGTTGAACGTCTACATATATGTAATAATAATACGAAAACGAATGAAATTATGCGTTTTTCTTTTCTTATTTTTTTTCGTATGAGAAGCCTCAGAACAAAAGATACTTTTTCGCATTTTTTGGACATATTGTTATTTTTTGGATTGTTATGTATAATATTTGGCTTGAAATCTTCTAGAAATAATCAAGAGAAAATAAATAAAGTGCTTGAAAAAAGTACTTTTTACAGCTTTGCTATTTATTGCGCGATACAGGAGTTAGGACGTGATTTTCGTAACAAAAATAATCGACACTATTATAGAGTTATAAATTTATGTATTTTTGTTTTGATTTCTTTGTACTTAGAAGCGTGTTTCGTTCTTTAAAGTAAGTGAAACAAAAAAAAAAAAAAAAAAAAAAACAAAAAATCAATGATTACGATTGCTCAATTTGCTTTTGTTTCTATATTTAAAAATTGATCAGGCTAAGGTTCGTATTGCTTTGTAAGCCAAATTACATGTGATAATTATTAATGAACAAATAATACCAAAGTTAATTAATTGTAAATATTCTGACAAACACTGTTTTGTTTTTGCACATGAGCGCAAACCAGAGAACATAGCCGATTGGCTGTAAGTCGGCTAACAGCCGCCACCGGCCACAAAATATACATTAATTTAATAGCACGCCGCTAGAAAAGAAATAAATGGAAACGTTTTGAAACAATTGCTGAGAATTTGACATCATCACAAAATATAATGCATAATGCATTACATTGTTATTTCACTCATGAAATTTTTTTTATATAACTAAGCAGCAAAGCTTTAATCGGGTATCCTAAGACATCTCTCTTCTTTTTTAAGAAGACATATTTTTTACAAAATATTTGCCATTTTTTCGTGTATTTGAAAATTTTTTGCTTTAATGAAATATTCAATACTGGAAATCTCACTGCGTTGCATATCTGAAAATTTAAGATATGTACATATACATATGTATGAAATAGAGGGCTGCGAAAACAGTCTTGAAATGTAAATATGTACGTCTTGTTTTTTTTTAAATGTATTGTTGTATCATTTATTATACTAAATCAATAAAATGAACTTCGATGAATCAAAACAATTCACATATTCCATTTGCAAAAAAGTTTCGTATATAAAGCAGAAATCTACATCAACTGACACCACACACAGTGGACCAAACACAGAAGAACGCTGATGATGAAGGTTTAGGGGCCTTCGAAAACGGCTAGCTGTTCCGTTCAACTATGTGTTGTCAGAATATTTACAACTAACTTTGGTGTTATTTGTTCATTAATAATTATCATATGTAATTTGGCTTAAAAAGCGATACGAACTTTAGCCTGTTCAAATCATAAATATATGATGTCGTTTAATAAGCGACGCACGATGGATGTATTGATGTATATATTAGTGTTTACAAGCGACGTCGCAACGGCTTCTTGTTCGTAACAAAACAATCAAAAAGTAGTGTTGATGCCTGTATGCTTGTTATTTTGCATATTGTACGTTTGAGTGTGTGTGTAAGATTTAGATGTCAACATTGTTGTTTAGCGTTTGTTTTAGAAGATTTCGCTGCAGTAAAGCATTTGAGAAATCCCTCATGCTATAAAGGATCTTGTAAGTGGTCTTGTGCAGGGGTCTAGTATGAAATAACTTTCTGCTACAAAGCGTAACTATAGTGTTTCAGCATTTAAAAAACTTAAGCGACATATATTTTGAACTCCATTTTTCGACTAACGTTACGGTATTTATTGTCACTGTATCGTTTTGCTCCAACTAGCGGCAATCAAATTTGTGATGGCAAGCAATTTGATTGAGACAATTAAAAAAAAAGAATAAATTGGTGCATTGCGGCAACCGTGTGATCCCAGCAAAAAAATAATCGAGATTTCGAAGCAATTGCTGCTAAATTGCTTATTATTAAAAGTCTCTTTTGCATTTTTATAGCTTCTTTTTCTGTTTTTTTCTCTATTTTGGTTTCTTATATCCCTTCCATAAAAACATTTTGGAAGGTGTAGTTTAATATAACACAAAAATAAGCGCTTCGGAAGCGCGGAAAAGTACACAGTGCATCCCCTCTGCCTTACGAGGATGCAATAACGTAAGCGAATGACGAAATTTAACACAAACACTACGAAGTCAGTCTGTTGTTTATATTCAAACTCTCAAAGGTTTTTATAGATCATCCTCTCTCGCTTACCTATATACAAAATTGAATTGTGTACAAAAATAAATATGTGATTCGGTAGTTCAGTGGGTAGTGTTCTAGCCTAACACAAGGAAATCCTGGGATCGACTCCTGATTCAACGCGCGAACAAAAAGTAAAAAAATAAAGAGCAAGTTTTTTAGGTAGACGAATATTTTTGATGAATTCAGGTCACTCCGACAGGCATGAAAGAATCACATTTTAGATCGACGTGGCAGAGCTTCTACGCGAGGAATCCCATATAAAAATCATGCAAAATTTCATGCATCGGGTAAGCGCTTGCATACCAAAAGAGCACTTATATAGGTGCTTCCAGCGAAGCACCATTTTTTGCTGGGATGTGATCCTACCTTAAGTGTAATTCGCAATGCATTGGCAAACTAGGTTAATTTTCATTGAAACAGTGGAAAAGTTTAACTAATAACATATGTATGTATGTATGTAGTTGAAACAAGAAATCAGCTTCAATTTTAGTTATAAGAGGTATGCAATAATACAATAAATATCAAAACAACAACAGCTATACATTAATCTCGCAGGAATACAATGATGCCAATAAGATAAAATAATAAGCGGGTATGTTCTGTATTCTGCCATAGAATTATTGTTGAAATCATGTATAAAAAGTGTTAAATCACATAATCTCGGTGTCCAATTGTGAACGCCTCTACGAGAAAGCACACGGTCAGGAAACTTTCACGCAAAATATCGATGATGATATCCTTACTTGTTTGGCACGTCGTCCTGTCAGGGTTGTCAGATTTTTTCTTACCTATTTCGTCAAATTGCTTTAAAAAATCGCCAAAATGACGCCAAAATCTATTTTATTTAGTTTTTCTTAATATATATTTGACAATAAATTTGTTTTTATAAAATACTCTTTTTAATATAAATTTTTATAAAATCGCCACAAGTACAAATTAAATTGCACAAAAAGTATTTCCTATAAATTTTTCTCATCCAAATTCAAAAAATTTAATGACTATAAATAATATAATACTGCATTTACATTGTCTCGAAATCTAGTACTTACGAGATTTCGAGCTAAATTTAACTGCTTTTTACAAGATTTCACATACAAAACAATATCTTTTTTATCAATAGATTTGTAGGAAATCTAATCAAAATTTAATACTTTTATTTATTTTTTACTACTCTGTACAATATATTTATAAAAAAGATGAGTGAATTAGCTGTCATCTACTTAAAAGCGCGTGTGAATTGTCTACATTAAAGTTGTTTGGTTGTAGATTTGGATATTTTTCATTTAATGGATTTTGTTTTGCATAAAAAGTCTTTACAAATGTCAAAAGAAATAGGCATAAACGGTACGGATTTTCTTAAAGATTTTAATGAAAATCTGCTAGATTTTGTGCTGGTGTAAATGACTTATAACACACAAAATCTAAGGCGGCAATTTTGGTGTTATAAGGCATTTCAATTCACACTCCTTCAATAAAAAAAATTTATTGTAGAACACTTTTTTCTATAAATATGCTGTACAGGGTAGTAAAAAATAAATAAAAATACTAGATTTTGTACAAATCTGCTGACAAAGTAGGGTTGCTTTTTGTAAGGGGAATCTAGCCAAAAGCAACTAGATTTATGTAGCTAAAAATCTAGCAAGTACTAGATTTCGAGGCAATGTAAATGCCCTACAAAAATCATCAAAATCGCATTGTTTTAATTTCTTGTTTATTTTTTTTAAATATTCTTTCAACAAAGTAATTCACATACATAATTCAATTATAAAAAATAGTCATAAAAATTGCCAACATATTTATTTATCTCCAGAAAAATTGCCATGTCGCTGAACCAAAAATTTACACGCCAAAAAAGTTAAAATATCGCCATTGACAGCCCTGCTTCTAATACCGGCCATACAAAATGGATATATGTAAAATCATTAATCAGATTTCGATAGCGCAATACATTTAATGTCACACCTGGGGGCATATCACCGCATTCGAAATCGAGTACTTTGTCATCGAAATGTTGATAACGTGGATCACGGCAATCGTTTTCGAAACGTATCTACTCGAAGTTGCACTTGATTGGTAATCTACTATCGAAAACAAGTAAACTCTAGCTTTTTGCCCCGAAACAAACCAAAGAAACAAAACAAAGGAAAAAAATAAAGAAGTAATAATAATATAAGTATTTTTCTGATATTTTCGCACAATTAGTTTAGAAAATATAATTTTAATTGTTTTTAGGGAAAGTGAATATGAATACAAAGATTGCCCAATAGACAGTGCAAAAATAAATAAGGGAAAATCGCTTCCAGAACAAATACAAATAAAGTAAATGGGAAACAAGAAGAATTATTGAAGCTATTTATGATGGAACATCATGTTTCGTTTTGTTTTCCTTAGTCCTTTTTTACATTTGAGACATTTCTTGCCGGACATTTTTTCAATTCTCTTTTGTTCTTGCCCGAAGCTTTTACATATTGGAAATTAATAGACAGACATAAATTTTGTAGTTTGTTTACTTCTTCTTCGCGTTTGGTACTTACAAACATACATGTATATACATACCATCCATATGCCTTGATAGTACACATCAAGTATCCATACAGCCGTTGAAATGAGAAAAATCATGTGAAGCAACAAGAATAAATTGCGCAGAGTAGAAAAGAGAAACAAAAAATATCCGGTGCAGAGGGTCGTGTACTACACACTCTGCATCTTCGCCCCTTCTTCAACAAACTTCGTCTGTCTGTCTTTCAATTTCCCAAATGTAAAAGGGCACTTATTTTCATATGCTAACAGCAATGTAAAAAATAGTAGTAGGTAACATACAATACGATCGAATACCGTGATCCAAAAAATTGCAGCCATCCAAATATTTCTCTACACGAACGTGCACTCGATTTCGAATGACGTGATTTGCCCCCTGCTCTAGCCTAATTTTTGGACCAAAAACTGCAACAAACAAAATCACACGTTGAGTACGGAACAGCTTTTTACGATCCCCAAATGCGACAATTTTGCTTTTTAACGTAAACTGGGAGGTTAAAGTGGCCTTCATCACTCATGAAGATTTTTCGATGAAATTCTGGATCAGTTTGATTCATTTCAAGGACCCATTGGCATACCAAAATTTTTCGTATATTATAAAAAAATTTTCAAATTCAAATTTTACCTAATTCTTGACCTCGAGCTTAAAGGAATTATGCAAGATATTTATTTTTCGTATATAATATTTTAAATGAATACAAACAATGTATGAATGTATTTACATATGTATGTACACATGTAATTTTTTTTACATAACTTCTTCTAGTGGTTCAAGTTATTTAAAGGACTTTCAATTTGATATATACATACATATCTATGAAATTTATGAATGTTTGGCATTTTCTCGAATATACACAAAAGTGCATATGTACACGCAAATGTATGTAGAAAACAAACATATGTACGTACATACATTTGAAATGACGTCATTCATGAAAATAAATACACATAAAAAATATCCTCAGCATGGAAACAAATTTCTTTCCCAAGCAAATTCATTCACAAAATTTCATGTGGAACGAGGTTAGTTTCCGCAATATGATGCTGTCGTTTAGGTTCCACTCACACATACATACATACAATCACATATACACAAACATGCATAGGTACATACATATGTACATACATTGCGTGGACTTTTTCAATTTCAATTGAAGAATATTTACAAGGTGAGTTCAACAATGTCCTTAAATGAGGTTTGGGGTGGATTTTATTAAGATTGCAAGAGAATTACAGAGAAAAAGAGCAGCAGCATTAAGAGAGAAACACATACGAAGAGATATAATTTCAAAATAGCTACGAGTATATAGAATATTATGAATGCGCAAAGTACAAGGAAACTTGAGGAAATTTGTTTTTCTTTTTTTAAATATTTAAGTATGTACATATGTACACTTTCATTGATAAATATAAAAATACAGAGCAGCACAATAATCAATGAACACATTCGTCCATCGGTTCAATGCTTTTCTATTTATGTCTTTTATAATTGAAAAAAAAAATCAGCTTTGACGCTGTTTGTTGCAAGCAATTGTTGTCCTTCATTTAAAAATATAAAATTAAAATAAGTACAGATATAATCTTTTTTTGACTTGAGTAGTCTATTTAAAACAATTTTTTGTTTAAAATGCTAATTAATTAAGCACGAGTATGTGTTAAAGAGATGACCGAATGGGTGTGAATTTTTTAAATGTTCTCAAATATCGAAGCAAATTTGTGTTTTGTTTATAATTCATTAATTATTTTTAAATAATTTTTATTTGCATACAAGGTCCACACCAAAGAATACTAAGTGCGAAAAGAGATTTTCCTTTACATTTTAATATGCGCTTCGCGAACATCTCTATATAACTTGCCTTATGAGAACACACTATTTTAACTTTTTTGACAGATGCGTGTATCGCATTAGCACATTGAACTCGTGCTATGTACTTCCACCTTCCACGGTGTGATATTTAATATAGTAGGGATGTAACGAATGTTTGCATTCGCTTTCGCATTCGCAAATTATTCGCTTACTTTTGCTATTTGCATTCGCTAAAATGTATGCTAATATTTCGAGCGAATACTAAAGCAAAATCCAGCTGTGTTTGGAAAAATTTATCAGTTTTTAAAAAAGACTTTAGTCTGCTCCAACTTTTGAAAAATGTTGAGCACCATTCATTACTTCGTACATAAAATTTTAAATATAAACAATTTTAACTAGCCGTTGTTTGTTGTAAATTCTATGCGAAACGTATACATATATATATTTTTATAAAGGGTCCGCCAGATAACTTTTTTTTTTTGAAAATGCTATAAAAAAAACTACTAAAGCTTCGGCTGTGTGGCACGTAGCGCCGTCCTGTTGAAACTAAATGTTGCCAATATCCTCCTCTTCAATTTTTTTTAACAAAAATTCGTTCAACATGGCCCGATAACGATCGCCATTGACTGTAACGGCCACTCCTTGCTCAATGGCCCAATTATGTCGATCGCAGGCCCACTTAGCGAAGCGAAAACGCATTGGATGGTCAGTTGGCTCGTTCAGAGGAAGGATAAAACTAATTATCTGTCAAATCAGACATGAGCTAAGTGTTACCATTCACGAAATAAGCACTAGTTGAAAAAAAAAACGTAAGATGGCGGAACCTTTTATATATATTTTTCTTACATAATACAAAAAATACATTTTGTCACCTCAGAATAGTTTTGCTCCACCGACCATTCTTAAAAAATATCAGTCAGGTATGGAATGTATATATTTAAAATACCCTCCTTCTGAATCAAAAACGCGTTTCACGAAATTTATTATGGTTTATGATGTATTACGCATTTATTTTGCTCCATATCCACTATTTTTAGATTTAATAAGTATTGTTTTGCTATACACGCCACTGTTTGGCGATTGCGCCAAATTCTTCAATTACTTGAAGAAAAATAAACAAAACAACACAATTCTCAATTCACAGCAGTAAAGTATAAGTATGGAGCATAAAAAGCTACTTTTTTTTAAATATATTAAGAAAAGTGGTGTATGAGGCGCAAAACGTATTTGTACTTTTACAATAAAGCAACATTAACTTCTAACTTCATTCATGAAAAAATGTCAACTTTTGGGTCATCAAAAGCACTGTAAGCATATAAAAATAGGATAAAAAAGGGTAAAAATTAAAAAATTTCGGGTAAAAAAGTAGTAAGTTAAATATTCTCTGTTATCTATGTTTTATATAAACAAGTCTTTATTTTTTGTTTAACTATGCCGGGAAATTATTTTAAAATTACATCATCTTTTGTTGATCTAAGCCACCTTTTGAACACTCGGTAATTATTCCAAGCTTTTTCTTTATTTTTGTTTAGGGGAAGTAATTTTGGAAATCGTACGATTTCAAATCGATTCGATTCACAGAACAGGGCCAATAGATTTGAATTAACAATGAAGGACTTAAACCTCAGCGTGTAGGCGAAAAAATCTTAAGGGAAAATAAGCTGGATAAGATTATTAAAAGATAAAAACCATAAAATTTTAAATTTTGGACCCATTTTGTAATGGTTGGCACGTAATAGCAAAAATATGTATGCATTTTTATATATGTACATATATTTATAGGCATGTACATATTAAAGGGTTGCATTTGTACACTCGTTTGTATAGCCAAAACAAATATACCATGGTATGTACCATATAATTGTAGTTTGAGCGACAGAACTAGTATAAAAGTTATTGTGTGTGCGTGCTTTTCCAAATTAAAATACAATTGAAAACAAATAACAATTGCTTATTGTATTGCTGCTGAGCAACTGTTTGATCTGTTTTTGCTCAAAAAATACATATTGTAATACAAATATATGAAAAAACCACTATTGAAACAAATACATGATGTTCAGATGTATGTGCGGACGTTCGTTATGTTATTTTGTGGCGCAGCCAAAGTATAGAGAGAGAAAGAGACAATTTTGCTCTGAGAGTAATTACAAATGCACGTGTTTCATGTACATGTATCATTTACTTACATATGTATGTGCAATTTTGCTTTCATTCATTCATTCATCATCTAATTACATTTCGTCTCAACACATCATAAGACACTTATGGTAAAAGCAGTTTTATGTATCTTATTTGCCTTAGAAAATAAAAAAAAAAAAAAAAATGAATGTGTTGTTTGCATTTGCTCATTGCCCAACCATACAATAATTGCTTAAAAAATCAACATTTACAACTATATAGTAACAGAAAACGATAAATAACATATTTGTTCATACCAGAACAAAAAACACGCAAAACTAGTGCAAACAGATGTATCTGTGCAATGCTATAGTACATATGTATGTATATAATCGAATATATGCATGCATGTAAAAATATATGTACATATTTATGTATGTATGTATATTAGATAATTAGTAGCTTATATATATGTTAAACACATCTTGTTGTTAGTATTTTAAAATTTATAAATATGGCGGAATTTCCTTTATCAGTTCCCAGGACACGCCCTTAAAAATATTAGTTTGAAAAATCCTCCGCCCAGCTTGAAACTTCAATAAAGCAAAGTTTATAAAAGTATATGTGTGTGTGTTTGTTTTCAAGTGCATGCAATAACTACAAAAAATGGCCGCCATACTGCAATACATACATACATACTTACATGTGAAACAATAAAATGACCTTGAACATGAAAAGCTTATTGGTGGCCTTCGTTTTGCATGCATTCACTGTCAAGGATAGTAGGTGTAGTTCATCTAACCCATTTACGGTCCCATTTTATTGCCACCCATCTGTATCTTTAGCCTCCTTTGAAGCTATGCAAGGCCGAACCGCTTGCTGTCTGTCCGTCTATTTGTTTGTTGTCCTGCCACACAGACAGAGATACCGTCAAGCGGACAAATGGTTTGTTTTTTTTAAATGCATTTTGCTGTGCAAGCAGAATTTGCTGTATTAAAAGAAAGCTTTGTGTATTAAATTGGGCAATTTCTTATTACGAGTATTAATTAACCAAAAGGACTACTACATACATCAGGCTTTTGATTTTATTTTTAAAGATTTTCATTACAATTATTATTTTTAATTAATTTTTGTTTTATTTATTGCTGTATTTATCATTGATACGAAAAAATTTTCATTTCCTTAATTTTTTCCAATTTATTTTTCACTTCTTGCACTCGTTTACAAGTGTGTATGCATGTGTATAAAATAAAATGAAAAGAAAAAGTTTAGTTTTAGTTATTTTGCCGAAAAGTTTCCTTAACGATTGATGCTTCGTATTTATCTCACACTGGCACGAGTAGATGGCGAAAGGATACATAGCTTTACGAAGCATATGATTCGTTTACATTTCGTGCTGTATGTGTGGTGTTTGTTGTTGTTCTTGTTTTATCTTTTGCATTGCTATTTGTAATATTCGGTTGCAACATTTAGTTGCAGTATAAGTCTTGAACCAAGTTGATTGCATCTGTAACAGTTAATAATTTTGCAATATTTTACAAATACATACAAACATACATACATATGTATGTACATGTAAATTTTCAAATATCTATGCAGATATATGATTAAATTATTTAAAAAAAAATTAAATAAATTGAAATACAACAAAATAGTTTATGTAGGTGTGTGCATGTGTGCGTGTGTGTGAGTGTTAGAAATATTTATAAATAATTAAAAATTATAAAAATAATTAATATTCAATAAAAATAAACATTTTAAAATACATACAAAGCAGAAAAAAATTATTTATTAAAGACATTTCCCTATACGAATGTTATTTCCGGTAACTCCTATAATTACAGGTAAGTTCATATATATATATATTACTTATTATATTAACTTAAATATGTTTAGCAGCTCAAAGTTTTTTTCCAACTTATAAAAAAATGTATTAAAAAAAGTTTTTAGTTATTTATTTAAATGTGAACAGAGTTCAATTAAATTAAAGCCATTTGGATAATGGATTATTTACCCTATAGGAAATGGAACTGATACAAGACTAAGTCAGCTGATTGGTCTGCAAGTGATAGAGACCAGTCCGAATTCTAACACTTCTTGTGAAGCGGAACAGTCACTTTTACTTTGGGGATGACCTATGATGGGGTTACTTGATGCTTTGTTTATACATTGTGACTTGCCACTGATCTATATCTTATAGGTACCTAACCGGTATAGAATAATCATTGGAGTAGCTATGATTTTTTTCTAGGGTGGAGGGGAATAATGACTGATGATTTTTATGAGTAATATTAAAATAAATCATTACCTGCGTATTTTTAATAATTCTAGGGGAAGCCACAACAAATATTTGGGGGGAGGGCAATACCCTTCAGAATGGCTTTTGTACTTCTATGATAATAATATAAATTATATATAAATGCCATTACTACATTTAACTGTAACAATTGAAACCATATCAATATTTTTGTTATTACAAATGCAATTATATTCTATTTTTGAGCAGAGCCTTTTACGATATTCGAACTGTTAACCTCTACCACTACCCACTCGACCACAGGGACACTCATATTTCAAAATAATCCCCCTTTTATTATGAACAACTTTCGATCTGCGACTGTAGTCGAAAGTACTGATCGCACGAATTTTCATTTGGTATTGTGACGAGCATTCGATAAAGAATATTATTATTGTGAATATCATTCACAGTGATTTTTAAAATTTGCAACAACTTTAACTTAAAATAAAAACTGATAGTTTTTAATATATTTTCATATTAAAATACTTCATCGAAAGCTAAAATCTGTTCGATTGAAAATTCGTTGCTCAACGCAATTTTCGATGCTCATAATATGAATTGAACATTCGATTTTTGATGTTCGACACTGAAACGAAAACACTTCGTACCGGACTAGGGTGCTGATGAAGTGCGTGACTGCACAGAAAAATATCGGTATTTCCCCCAGCTAAAAAGTCTAGTTTAAGTTTTCTTCTCTTCTTTAGAAACTCACATTAATTAATAAAAATATTTGATTCAATAAGAATTGAAATTACTGAACTTATGCCCGAATAAGAAATTATTTCTGACAGTTTCTTTATAAGAACTTTTTACTGGTTAGTTCTTTACAAAATATTCATTTACTAAAGCCATTTTTTCCAAACCCTTCAGCGTTCTTACACGTCTTCGTGATGAAATAAGTGGATCGGATGAAGAAAGCAATATGCTTAAGAGATCTTTATTCTCGCTAAAGGGTGAAATCTTACAAGTGCTTGTATATCTAAATTTTAAGCACTGATTGATATTCAATTATATTTGTTCCATGGACCAAAACTGTATGTACAGTGGGTGTAAGATTTTTTCGGCGGTATCATTGATATTTTCTTTACAGTTTAGTACATTAAGTATAAAAGCAAACCTTTTTATAATATTCATATCACACTAGTAATTTAAGCAGTGAGTTCATCATTATCAAAAAATTATCTCGCCGTATTTCCATCCTTTGTATTTCAATATCCATACTTTGAATAGTCTACTTTCAGTCCAAGTTTAAAAACATAAAAACTTGTGCGACTTTTTGATGTGTAAACATCTATACGCTAGGGGGTAAAAATCTTTTTCACAATACAATCACAAATTTTGAGTAAGATCAAATCGGTGTGAGCTATGGATGATTGTATTAGTGTAATCATACGAACAAGAAGTACAAAGAACCTTAACACCTATATAGAAATAACTCATCCGAATTTTAAAGCATACCTTCAGGGATTAATTTTAATAGAAATTGCTTGTGAAGTGTAATAGTGTTGCCAGTGGGGATAATTTTGTTAAAAAGTTGAAAAATATAAACAGCCTTATTTATAAAAACTTTGAAGCTTAATAAATTAAATAAAACAAACAAAAGCCAGCAAATTCATATGTATTTACAATATTGAAAGTTTTGATACTTTTAATTGATTAATTTAAAAAAATATACTAAAAGCATAAGTACTTCCAACTTTAAAAAAATTTCATTACTAGATGTTTACACATCTCCCCTGTGATCGGACTCACATTGCTTTTTTTCAGATATTCTATTTTTACTTTGGTGGTGTTTTCTTGGCAAAAGTTTCTTCCGCCCATTGAAATGTATATGCCAGCTTCGAAATGAACTCCATGCACCTAATTGTAGCATCAAATGGGGAAATTCGACATTCATAGTTGTTCGCATCATGGTTGAATAGATGAAATTTTTAAAGTGTTTCTGTTCTTTTACAAAAAACATATTTTAGAGTTCACGAGGTGTTCATAGTTACATTCAATATTTTAAAATCAATCATTATAAGACAAAATTTATGAAAGACAGTAATAATTTTTCCAAATTCCTTATTTAAAAAACAGAAGGATTAACTGCCTGTTCCAGGATGTCACTCATTTTCGTTCGCAAGCATTTTAAACGACAAACAGCTGTTTTGCGTTCCACTAAAAGCCTTTAGCACGACAAGTCGAAAGAAAATGAAAGTGAACGATAACGTAAGCATTTCAATACAATATGAGCCAATCGAACAACAAGTCGAAAGATAGTGGAACACTTTTATAGAAGAAAATAAGTGACTTACTTTCGTTCTCTTAAGTTTTCTTTCGACATCGTGGGGGAGGCAATAAGTTTATTAAGTTTATTATTACTGATGATGGGCGAGCATTTTTCAAGCACTCAAGTTTCACTTCTAAGTCTTAATGGAACTACAGAAGCCATAAGCATATTTGGATCTTGATGATTTTCATGTCATTTGTTTTTATTACTTGCTTGTAAGCGCTTTGACCTGATTATACATTATTGGAAGTAGTTCTGCCTGTTCTTTAGTTAAACTTTGAATTCGACGTCTTGCAGTATGATTCTTTAAAGATTAAAGTTTCACCTCTGCTGAAATTTCAATTATCTGGAAGCCAATTGCTTCTTTTTTTTGCAGCAGTAATTTTACTATATGACGGAAGTACATTAACATTATGATGCTTTAAGGAGTTTCATTAAGTATAATATTTTTTTTTTGATAATCCCAAGTCGAAAAATGATGCTAAAACATTTTCTATAATTTAATTTATAAGTATAATTTGCAGGTATTGAGTGGCGTAGGTATGCTCTCTTTTATTCTATTCAGATGTTGTGAACTTGTGATCGACATCGCCTTTATGATGTCTGCCCAGTAGATGCATGATCGTATTCAACTTTTTTAATTGTTGTGAATTCATCTAACCAAGCAGAATTTTTTTCAAAAATTCTGAAGTTTTCAAGGACATCTCAGATTTTTTAATTTCTGCATAACACAATTTAAATAAAGATAGTAAAGAATTTATTTTTAATCTTATTTATTTGTAACTCAATACGTCTTATCGCTATGCTTTCTTCTAACCCTCATACCTAAAGAAGAGCGGCAAGCGTTGCGTTAGCAGCAGAGTACGTATTTTCAGTACAATCAAATAATATTTTTACATTTAAATGTACTGAAAATGCGTACCCTGCTGCTAACGCAACGCTTGCCGCTCTTATTTAGGTATGAGGGTAGAGACACATGATGCCGATAACTAATGGCGTTTTCTTTTCTGAGCAATATGCTGCATTTATGTTGCCTTTTACATTTCTTTGTGTTCTTTTCTAAAAAGTATGTATTATTTTAAAAGTTGAACGCGTTCTTTTCCCATGATATTACCCTTAAAAAGAAGAAAAATGCTACATGTTCAACACTCATTTTCATTAAAGGGGCATGAGTGCAGCATTATATTAACAGCTGTTTTTGTTATTGTCTGTGGAAAAAATAAATCATTTTCTAGTTCGCGATTGTTTTATGCCGAAACTTGTTCGAAAATTGTTCTTTTGTAAACGTAAAATATGTAACACTTCTTAAAAATCAGGTGAGCATTTCAAAATATTTCCAAATCACATGTAACATATATGTTACACTTTTATTTTAGAAAAGAAAACACCATAAATATGTCTATTAGTTAGTCTTGTTGTTGCGCTTTGTTGTTCTGGCTCTTTATTTGTTTTTGGGAAATCCACTCAATTAAGGACTGTAATTATTTAATAATTAGTATTAATCCCTGGGCATGTGATTACTTGGTACAATCAATCATACAAGGCGATACGCTAAATATAATTAACCCTTTTCCTGACCAGTAGCGCGATGCACTAAATTTTTTTTAATCGCACGGTTGAAATAACTGTAACCAAAATTTATCGTAATTGCTATTCAGTAACATTTTTAACGATATTCGCCGTAGGTTATGTGCTGTTAATTTTATCGACAAAAATCAACAGAAAATATCAGCTGCGTACTATCATTAAAAGGAAGTTACAGAATAACACAATCGTTATTGTAAGCGACAAAATATACAGACAATTACGATTGTCGGATCGTTAAAAGTTACTGAATCGCACCACAGTTAGCGGCTTACACAATCATAGAAAATAGATTATTAGAATAGAATAACAGTGTGATACTAACTTTGCCACATATGCATACATATAGTTGCTTAGAATTATTTTATATTATTTATTACTTAAAACATTGTGGGTAGTATCGATACTTGAAAAAAGATCTTTACGCCCTTTATGGGCGTGACACTATTTGTGAACATTTGTTTTATAGTGTCGGAAGTTTTTTATTCAATCCTTTTTTAAATCTTGGCGAAATATTTATTTAAAATATAAAAGTTATATCACTTAAAAAAAATAGAAGGGTGTCTTGGAACACCCGGTTAGAGATATGCTGCTTAGCTACATAAAACAAATTTAATGTGTGAAATAATAATGCAATAAAATTATATTATATGATGATGTCAAATTTGCCGCAAATATGTCAAAATATTTCTTTTTATTTTCCATTATTTTCTTTCCTAACTACTACGATTAATATATTGTTTGTGGCAGGCAGAGGCAGTTAGCCGATTGAGGAATCGTCATCATTGTTTTTGTTTTGTTTTTGTTTCACTCACTTCAAAGAACGAAACAAAACAAAATCAAACATTTTGTGTCGTTTATTTATGTATCCGGCTTTTACAAAGAAATCAAGACAAAAATAAATTTATAACTGTAATAGTGTCAATTATTTTTGTTTCGAAAATCACGTTCTAACTCCTGTATCGCGCCATAAAGAGCATAGCTCCAAAAAGTAACATATGTTTTTATCTTCTCTCAAGTGAACGGGCAGGATCGGGCAGCCAAATTTCTTGACATAGCTGTAAGAAACAGACAAATTGTGCATAGCAACACTTCCCGAAACTTCCTTGACTTTTTTTAGTTAGTTCTACTCTATTTAATTCCCAAAAACAACCAAAATGTAGAGCGTTTGAAGAACTCCGCTTACTAACGTATACAAAAAACCTAACCTATTCTTTCGAATTTAAATAAAAAAACAATATTTTTTAACAAAATCAAGAATAGTAGTAATTGGTTATAAATTTTACTTAAAAAATTATTTGAAGCCTAAAGTTTTTGTCAAAAATTGACTTTTTTTTTGCAATTCAAAAAACACTTTATTTTCATACTTTTTAAGAACGAATTTTTGATTTTTTATTCGTAAAATATCTTCTGCAATATGGTCTAACGTATTTCTCAAAATCTTATACTAAAGTCATATCTCCACAACTATAATAGTGAGTGAGGCACACTAAATTTGATATGAATAACTCTTAGAACAAACTGCATGTTCCAACAAAATTTTGGGGCGTAGCCCCATGCAAAGCAATTATTAATTAATTAATAAAAGTTATTGTTTTTGTATAAGAAATACGGAAGCAATAACAAAATGCATATAAACGCTGATTAACAAAGAAAACAAGCAAAAATTCACAATTTCTTTTTATTCACACATGCTCCTGATGAATTACCTGCCATTGACTCACTACGGATACGAATTATCCAAAAATTGATTTTTTTAACAAACCTATTGTTAACAAAATTTAAATTTTTATAACAAAAATTTTTTTTCCTGAAGAAGCTAGAAAAAGCTGCAACGATATATTGATATAAACTATTACTGTTAATTGTTTTTTGTTTATAAAAAATTGAACCTACAGCTTTTTTTAATAAAGTACAAATAATAAAAAATATAAGAGAGGGGCAAACAATTAGACATAGGCCGTGTTTACATCTGTGTGCCATGTGCCAAAAAAAGCACACAATGAAAATATATACATATATACATAGTAACAAACTTAATTGTAACAAATCAAGAAAGTTTGTCTTAAGTAGAACAAAAATAAGCAAATTAACCAAAATGTGCATAATATAGTGTCCACATCTGATGATTTTAAATCATAACTCGTAATATGACGCCGGCAGAGCAACTTTAATTTTTTCATTAATATCAACACAAAGGGGTAGACGTTGATTATTTTATATCATGATGAATCAAACAAATATTTGAAAAATACTTGCAAAAAATATCTAATTTACGTGTTGTTTAATTTTTCGGTCACAAATAATTGTTGTACCTACTTTTTTAAACGAAAAATTTTCAATAAATAAACGTTAAATGCGCAGGAACACATATCACATTTGCAATCAAGATGACTCGGTGATCGACTCGGTTTTTCAACCGGTTTTAAAACCCGGGTTTTTCACAATACGGTTGTCAGTTTTTTCAATTTGTTGGTTTTTTGAATGTCGAATAGTCCGGTTTTCTTACAATTTAAAAACCGGCTGAGTCGAATACTTTTCGATTTGTATATTTTTTAATATTAGTTTTTACCATATTAAAACTTAGACCCACGTGTTCGATTAATTTTCAAGTGTAAAAGGTCAAGTTGTTTTTTGAGCATGGCAACACTTACTGAAACATGAAATTGAAGCGAAATTATTTTATGAGGTGGTAGCAGAGGATGTGTTCAATGGATGTCAAAATCCATTTGTAAACATGTTTTTTTAGTTTTGTTTGCTTTATATTTTATATAGAGGTAGATATACACTTTGTCCATACAATCATACGTATATATGTATGTATATTATATACATATAATATTGTTCATTTACTAAAAATTGTTACGAATTTGTAACAATTGTTACTGGAAAGTGTTCATTAACTCAAAAAGTTTGCAAGGAGAGAGCGTCCAAAAAATTCTTAAAAATTATTACTAGTAGAATTTTTATTTGCAAGAATTATACAACCACCTGTTGTATGTTTTGTTGTCAAATTAATTATTTCAAAAATATCTGAAAAAGGAAAACTGAAAAATGTGCATTTCTTTGTTAAAAAAACATGAATACGTATGAAAAAAGAAAGCATGTTTTCTTAATTTATTGTTTTTCTTTCATTAAGCCACATAAATTCAATTTTATTGCAAAGACTTTGGTTTTTTTCTCATATCTAATCAGAGATGGAAAGTGGCATTTTTGTATTTGTTAATGAATAAAATTAAAAAATTATTAAAAATTCATAAAAATAGTAAAAAGACATGAAACTGTGTAAAGAATTTCATATTAAACGTCAATTTCTAAAGAAAAATTGCAATTTAAAATTTTATCAAACAAAATACATCAGAAAAAGTACAATTGTATCATGATTTCCATCCATGGTTCTGATATGAATAAAATTTTCTTGCGAGTTTTTACAAGTAAAGCGTTCATTTACTTTTTCATATTTAGGCGAGTAATTTTGTAAATTTCTGCCTTACTCTCTAGTTGCTAGTTTCTGCTGGCAAAGTAAATGAACAGACCTTATGTATGTATATGTACTACACATATGTATGTATATGAAGTTAATTTTTATGTTTTTCTTTAATTTTTTTATTGTTTTATAGTATTTACTCATGAACTGTTAACTCTTTCTTTTTACTAAAGCAATTTAAAATCGAAACTTAAAAAACCGGTTGACCGGTTTTTCCTGAATTGTAAAAACCGAAACCGGGTTTTTCATAATATCAAATATTCGAACTATTCGAAAAACGGTTTCTGGAAAATGTCGAATAATCGATCACCCTAGTCTATACGTTAGGAATTTTCATCATGATATCAATTTGACATTAATCATGATATAAATTCATCAGGTGTGGACTCTATGTAATGAGTAAAGAACAAACGACAATGGCAAGACTGTTATAAATTTAGAGATGGTAAAATTGAGCTTTTATTACAAAAAAAAGGTTTCAGCAAATTGAAATAAGATGAATCAAAAACAATTCACATGTCCCATTTGCAATAACGGCTGAGTATATAAAGCATAAATCTGCATCAACTGACACCACACACAGTGGACCAAAGTCAAAGAAAGCTGATGATTAAGGTGTAGTGGTCTTCGAAAACAGCTAGTTGTTCCGTTCTACTACGTGTTTGTCAGAATATTTACAATTAACTTTGGTATTGTTTGTTCATTAATAAATATCACATGTAATTTGGCTTATAAAGCCTGATAAATAAAGTACGTACAATAATAATTAAAATTAACTATTATTGATTCAGACAATAATTTATTGATTTAAACAGTTTCCAATCATGTTGGATTCTATAAAATTGTCTAGTAGTGATGTATGAAACTGTTAAATACGCATCTGAATCAAATAGTTTTTCATTAGTAATTACTGGTTATGCTTTTTTTGGCACATGGCAGACAGGTCTAAACTCGGCCTTACAAATAAAAAAAATTACGAAAAATTAATAAAAATTACCAAAAAACGACTTAAAGCTGAAATATGGAAGAATTTGACCAGCAATGATTTAAAAATGCTGCACTTTTATTCAAAATTCTTGATAACAGGTGCAGAAAAAAGAGAGAGAGAGTTGCTTCAAACAGCTGTTTTATATGATTAAAGTTATGACAGGTCGAATTGAAGGTTTAGGCTATAAATATTGAATGAATTTTTATTCGCTTTTGTTAATACATATGTTTTTGTTAATACATATTGGCCATATTCATGTATTATGATATTTAAAATATTAGCAATTTATTATTTTATTGTAATACAGAAATACGTGTATGTATTTAAATAATTGTGTACTAAATCTTTTTTGGAAACAGTTTTTTTTTTGGTCTCTATTTACAAATTTTTTATTTTATTATTATCATAATAATTGGACGATTTGTATTTTAAATGTCTGCATATGAATAAAATATGCATAAAGTTAATAAAGAAAGGCATAAGAAACGCAAACCAATACACATCGATATTTACAAATGTATGTACTCGTATATATATAAATAAATAAATGCGTACATTTATTAATATATAGGTATGTACAAACATATGTATATGTACATATGTATTCATGAACATATTAATATATGAACATAAATTTATGCAAATTACAACGAAGGTGTTCATTCGCCGGAACACATGAGTATATACGAGTAGGAGTTTATCAAAATGCAGATTAACAAATTCAATCTACAGTTACAGAAATTGTTTTTTATTCTCATTTTTTTCGTTTCTGATTTTTTAATAAACATGTTCATTTTATGGTTAAAAAATTTGAAAGATTTGCAAAAATACATTATAAAAAAAACACACACACATAAATAACAAGTTATTTGCGATCAAAAACGAACAGAATGCGCGTTACATTAATAAAGCGAATAACTAAAATGTGTGTTTGAGCTATTAAGGCTCAGTTAGCCGACTGTAATGGCATGTAACTGCAACGGTAAGAAACAGCTGATCGATATTGCATATGTGAAAAGTAATGAAAATGGTTATAGAGATGTAACCGGAATATAAGAATCTGTAAATTACTATTCATGTAACAATATCGATCAGCTGTTTCTTACCGCTGCAGTTACATTCCATTACAGTCGGCTAGTTGAGAATTAAGCGTTTGATGCTGCCTGCATTGTTTCTGATGTAGATATGGTAACTTCACAAGGCAAATTTATATAAGGTATAATCGGCTCAATTCGCTTTGAGAAATTTATACCTTTAATGTGAAAAAATAAAATATGACACAAAACAAACAAAGCACAAAATAATAAAAAAAAATATTTACAAAAATTTTGTTCATTACATTTTTAATTGACTAAATAAACAAAACCATGTCGTTGTCACTAAGTATTTTTAACAATCAAGAGTAATCGGCATCCACAGCAGTGTTGCCACAACACAAACAACATATGTAACAGCGCATAGAGAAAGGGACCTAAGGGTAAAAAAAATCAATTTTCACTTTTTTTGATGTGGACAACATCTGAGCATCGAATGAGACTGATCCCATGCCCCAAAAGTGTTCTCTCCCAGAGATATGCGCGTTTTATGATGTGATGGTACACCAAAGATACACGTATTTAAATTTTTAAAATGGCTCTCCTGAACAAAATCGGTTTTTACCCTTAGGTCCCTTTCTATTTTGCGCGTCACATATTATTTATTTTGTTGCATTTGCAATAATAAAAAAACAAAATTAAATACTTTTCCTCTACTTTCAAAGTATCAAACAAGGCCATGACTCACTATCCTACACAATTGCACGGCCTTACAACCCTGATCTGATGAATTGTTATTGTTTTTTTTTTAATTTTCGTAGCTTCCATCATACTTGGGTTGTATTTTCTCAAAAGTCTTACGATTGTGTAGGATGGTGTATCACGGCCTTAAATGTGTATTTTTTGTTTAATTTTTAGGAAGTGATTATTCGGTTAGATTAAGTTAGTCCACTTTGGTCCAATATTATGATTCTTTTGGCTACAGTCCTCCCTGTTTCCCCATGAACGTTTAGCCCTGGTCATCGCAAAATTATTGAGTTCCCCGCAGTTGTGGCACCTTGGTAATTTAAACAATCCTTCACACATTCCCTCATCTAGCGCCGAGCCTATTCTTGTCAGCTCATCGGCAATTTAATTACATTCCACATTTCTGTGGCCAGGAAACCAACATAATCTCACACAATATTTTTACATAAGCAAGTTGACAAATATTGTGTGAGACCATGTTGGGTTCCTGACCACAGAAATGTATTTCTCCATTGAGTACTGGGTGCTCTAGTAGCGGCCTCAGTGTCAACCCAAGCTACACAGAACTGGTACTCTTCACCTGGAGATTCAAAGTCCCCCAAATCACCCAAAACTAAACTGCATTATGCTAACCCTGTCCGATAATGCCAAATATCTGAGTGTTGCTACTTGACAGTAAACTTTCATGGAGAGAAAATCTTTAGGCAGCGAAAACCTCTATGACAATTTACGTCTGTAGGAAGGCAATCGGCTCTAATTGGGGAATAAGCCCCAAAGGAGTCGTTTGCTACTAGAGATGGTCATAAAACCTATACTATTTTACGGAATCTCAGTCTGGTGGAAAGCACTAGAATCAGCGAGGAATCAATCACGCATAGAAGGGATTCTTCGCAAAATGGAAATCATGATAACAGGTACTCTTAGATCTACACTGACAAAGGTTCTCTTCGCTATGCTATGATGGCTTCCGGTAGACTAAACGGCTAAGAACTTAGCTCTACATACTGCCTTTAGACTAAATGCAACAGGAGCATGGAACTATAGACCATGGGGTCATGCTAGCATTCTAAATACAGTAAACAACATAACTGAACTCATTGACTACTGTACTCCTAAACTCTACTTCATTGACAGAAGGGTTCTCTCCACTGGACGGACCCGTACAGGTTTTCATGGACGGCTGAAGACGGTGGGGAAGAGTTGGAAGAGGCGTATATATTCCAGAATTCGAAATTGAAATGTCCTTCAGACTCCCCGACGAATATAGCATATTACAGGCGGAGGTATCCGTCATTAAAAGACCAACACATTGGCTAAAGTTTTATCGTATATCATAAGGATAAGGATATCGGATATTATAACTGGCAGCCAATATGCAATTAAGTCCCTCGCAGGTATGTACTCGACATCTTTCCTTGTCCAAAAATGTCGCAGAACCCTAGATAAGTTTGGGCAGCACTTATCTATCACACTGAATTGGTTGCGTGGACACCTGATCTGACCTGGCAAAGAAGGGAACCCTACTCAGATCAGTCGATATTGACAATTTCTGTGGGCTCCCACTATCATTTTGCTGAAGACGCTTCAATGTTGCCTTTTTCAAGACAGATGGCGTAATCAGCCCATCTGCGTGATAGCGGGAACCTTTTGGCCTCGCCTAAGCCCCCACAGAATTAAAAACCTCATGAACTTCACTAAGAAGCACGTGAGGAATCTCTTGGTGAAACTGGCCGACCACTGCACTTTCAAACGCGGAATCCATGCTAAACGTATGGGTCTACCGTACAATGATTACTGATCCAGTCGTAATGATGAAGAAGAGGAGGATCTCGCCTGCCGTTCCTTAGCAGATTATCCTTCAATATCCTATCCGAGTTATCGGAAATAGGACTCAAAAATCTAAGCCTTTATACCAGCGGCTGCTACGGCTGTTAACACCTAAGTAACTATTCATTTATTCATCAGTACCTTCCCCTTTCTTATCTATCCTTCCTCTATCTATTACTTCGAATTTATAGGTAGACAAAGGGATCATAGTATTGGACCCCTAGCTTTCATTTTTCACCAGCAATCTGCTAAACTAACCCAACCTAAGTTGACATTGTGTCCCTGACTGTGGACGTAGGTTATTTCCTCGCCTTCAGCCACACTTCCGGCTACCATCTCCATGCCCCTGAGGATCAAACTTCGAAAGCGCTACATTCATGTGCCAGTCTGAAAGAACTGCAAATGTTCGCCCTCAAAATATCGACAGCAGCTGTGCCTTCCCCCATTTGAACCGGCCTGAAGTTATTTATAATGGTAATGATGAATAAAAGTCCGGGGAACAATTTCAAACAATAGCAGGGAAATTGGGAAAACAAAAAATTCTAATTGGAAAAAAGAGAAATTTCTCGCGGAATTGTATTCCTGATTGCCCCATATATTTCACGAAGAAGGTCTTGAATAATGGATAAGTAGCAATCGTTGAAAACGACAAACCTATTTACTGTTTGAAATTTTGGTTAAGGGCGTAAAAAACTATTACTGTTCTTTTGGTCTTTATTATAATAAATTTTACAAACGCCTTTACAAACAATGTAGGGTACAAAAAATTGAAAAAAACGAAAAATTACAAAAAAAAAAGAAAACAAAAATATTGTATGTGGTATGAATTATTAACGACAAACAGCTAAGCAGCAGCACATGCTTTTCGAATCACCAAGTGAGTGTGAGTGAACCCAAGAGTGTTAAGGTATCAATGTGCGTGTATGAGTGTCTGGAGTGAGCGAGTGAGTGAGTGACTAAATGTGCTGAATTTATTATTATTATTTGAGTAAATGTTGTTGTCGTCGTACCATCGGTAAGCAAACACGTTAAAAAAGAGGTATTCTGTTTTGCTTGCGAAATATGAGACCACCGGATATACGTAGGCACGTATTCTGCATACTTGTATTTTATACAACAATAATAACAACAACAACAACAACAACAATAACAGTATCTATCAAATCAACAACAAATACAACATGTTAAATACTCTATGAATGAATGACTGATTGAGTTACTGAACGAATGTAGGAAAACACAAACAGACGTATCCAACATATATACATACATATGTATGTATGAATGTATGCATGTATTTATGAATGTATGTAGGTATGAATGTTCATAATTATGCATATAAAATTTATATTATAAATTTAAACGAATACTTCAAGCATAACTGATTTTGGGAAGTGTGTGAGCGAGTGAATGAAATAATAAATTCAGATCACTTATTTTAGCTTAAATGTGAAAACTGTCATTCATGGAAGAATATAATGTGTTTATTTGGATACTTTAGTAAAGTTGATTAAAAATCTATTAGATGGATTTGAATTGCTCTAGTCAATTGATTAAATGCAATAGTTATGTAAATATAAGGCCTGACCCACAATATCGACAACGTTCGACTTGTCGCACACTTACATTTGAAACAACAACAAAGTATTAAAATTTGTTTTTGTTTTGAATGTAAGTGTGCGACAAGTCGAACGTTGTCGATATCGTGGGTTTGGCCCATAATGTGACCGAACCAAAAGTAATGAACATTTTCCGATTCATTCATGAAATACAATTTTGAAGAGCATATTTATTTCACAAAAAAAGGGTTTAGCATTAAACACATTCACCACAGCAATTTTTTTCTAAATGTCAAGAATAGAATACACATTTTTATATGAGATTGATTTTTTTTGACGATAGCAAGGCAATACGGCGGCAGGTTGTTGTCTATGCTGATTTTGTTGTTATAATCCTATTAAAATAATTTAAATTTTTTTTTTGTGGAGACAACGAGCAAATATGATGTTGCCAGTATAATGGAAAATATTGAATGAATGGTATCGTACAATTATGTACTTTATTTTATTCAACAGAAATAATATCCCGAAATTGATGCAAAGTATAAATTGGTTAATTTCCATACTTTCATATATGTATGTAAGTGTATTTAATCTTGCATATAAATACGGCACACAATTTTTTGTCGTTTAAAAGTTTTTTAAATATTAATATGAACAGTTCTTTTCAAATAAAATTTAAAAGGATAAATTCAAGTCATCTTTCAACATTTAATGATATCTTAGAAAAAGCATATGCCAAGGCAAATTCATGTACCAGGTGGTGCCAAGTTAGGAAGTTTGGTTTGTCAATTTTCATTGCAATAAAATTTGTAAGAAGTTTGATTTGTCAATTTTCATTGCAATAAAGTCCTAGGCAGATTTTGTTGTTGCAGGCTTGACACCACCTGGTATATGAATTCGCATTGGCATATACATACATACATACAAACATATTAGTGTTGCCAACTTTTTAAACCACAAACAACTCTGGAAATATATTTTTAAGCTATTTTAAAGAAAAGAACATTTTTGAACTGTTTTGTAAAAGAAAATATTACTAAAAAACGTTATGTTTGCATTTATTTCGTAAATAATGCGAAAAAGTCCTTACAATGACGAAAAAGTCCTTACAATTTGGAGAATATAAAAAATCTGTCCGATTTTCCCTACGCTTCTATTTTAGTATCAAAAATACCTACATGCAGAGATTTCCCCTACTTCTGACAACACTGGACGCAGGGCACGTTATTAAATGCCATACTTTATTTTCGATATAGATGTGGCATTCTTAAAAATAGTTTACGTAAATAGGGCAACACTTAAAAAGCGATGTGACAATTCTTTAAATTTATTTAAAAAAACTTCAATAACTGAATTCTGAATTTTTGTAGAATAAACAATTAAATGATTTGGACTTAAAAAATAGTGACGCTCCAAAAATAAAACAAAAAAAAAAAAAAAAAAAAAAAAAATCATAAAATTTTAAACCCGACGAAATAGACTTTATTTCCAATTAATTCTAAAATCATCATACACAGATCTCTTTGTTGAACGAAATCTTTGCAAGAACTCCAATTCATTATGCACACTAAAATGATTTGGACGTGTTTTTATTTCTCTTATTTTTCTCACAATTGTCCTATCCAAGTTATTCTGGTTTCATAATCACTAAAATCTAAGTCGTCATAACAAGCATCCATTTTATTTATGTATGAATATATTTATTTCTTATATATTTATCATTTGACAGTTCTAACTATAGTTTAGCTGAGCAATGTTGCTCGGTTAAACCTAGATGATTAACTAGATAGCCTTTATCTGAAAAACAAAATTTTAAGTTTAAACTACAGTTAACTGACAAGTGGAGTTTATCTTTATGTTAAAAACTAGCGCATAGAAAACAAAAATAAACCGAAAGACTGAAACAAATCCGCATTTTTGTATTCATATTTTATAGAACATGTACGTATGTACATACATATATGTATATATTTGTAGGTATGTACAGCAATTTTAAAAGAAGCTTTAACAACTGCAGACAAAGGTTGGACAGTTCAGCCGGTGTTTTTATACAAATGTTTGCAAATGCTTTATTGCACATTTCCTTCATATCAACTCAAATATTGCATACACTAAAACACATACACAAATAATACCTACATGCATACATATACGTACATATGTACATACATACTTGCATACAGCGATGCCAATTTAGTGCCTTTCGCATTAGATTTAGTGTTTTTTTCAACTTGGTGCTTTTTTTAAAAATCACTGAATTGTTGCATTTTCACTTTTAATTTTAGTGTATTCTGCAATTCTACTAAATATTTATGTATGATAGTCTGTTAGCTTCGTAAAAAATCCCAGACACGACTTTTTTGAAACACTAAATTTTTATCACATGCACAAGTACATTATCAAGGCAGATCTAACAAGGTGACTGCATTTGCATCTGTGACTGTCCCAACTATTAAACTTCATATGAAAAGATTGATATTAACGGCCTGTTGAAATTACATCATAATCAATAAAAAAGATAATTTTGAACTTTTTGTAATTTACGCCCTTTTTGACAATATGTAGTTTGATAATTTAATTTAACGTCTTGGTTGTATGTGCGAAAGTGTTTCTCAATCCAAATTCATACGAGGGTGACTTTTTGAAGAAACACAGATTTTTATATAAAAAGTTATTTTATTTTTCAACATAGTCTCTTTTGAAATCTAAACACTTAGTCCAACGTTTCTCGAATTTTTTTATCCCTTCCGAAAAATATGATTTTTCGAGGACATCAAAATATGCATTTGTTTGTGAGATGATTCGTCGTTGTAGTAAAATCTCTTTCGGGCGAGCCATTTCTTCAAGTTTGGGAACAGTAAATAGTTGTTACTCGGGGCTAAATCTGGAGAATAGGGCGGATGAGGAAGCAATTCGTAGCATAATTCATGGATTTATGCCATGGAAACTGCACATGAGCTTGTGGCCGATTGCGAGCAAATGCGGCACCCATCTTGCGGAAAGCTTTCTCATGATCTCCCAAATGATCATTAAAAATTTAAAACACTGAGCCATGTGAGATGCTTATGCCCTCCAACAATCTCTTCTCTGACTTTCAATCTGTGATCGGCGAAATATTTCCAATTGTTTCGGATGTAGAGACTTCAACTGGGCGTCCAGAACGTTCGGCTTGTACGGCCACAACGAAATTCAGTAAACCACTTTTTTACCATTGAAATTGTTGGTGAGAAGTCCCCATAGTATTTATCAAAGTCTGCCTTGCTTTGAGTTATGGTTTTTTTCACACACGAAATTCACTTTTTTTCATTTTCTTCTAAAAACGCGCGGTAATCTGCCATCAACGGCTGCCAAATACAAACTAAATGACGCAGCTGGTTTAAATTTAGACGGGAGTCAAATGAGATTTGTCTCTTGACAGGAGCAGTTGACATTTCAACTAAGAGGAGGAAAATTCAAAAAGACACTGAGTTAATGACATACCCTCGTATGTACATATGTATGTATATCCGACTAATATTATAAATGTGAAAGGCTATACATATGTATGGGCCTGGCCTGTGTTGCTCTTAAAACATTTAAAAATTCCAATCTGGGGCAGAATGAAAAAGGTTATTAAAATAAAACTTTTAAGATTTTTGATATAAATTAACCCACTACTGGCAACACAAAACACAAAAGATAATTTAATATTCAGTATTTTTTTTAACGGAAAAGATTGTCGAGGAAAAAATTTCTAGGATTTTGATATGATTTAATCCATTATTGGCCAATAATAATACTAATATTATATAAGTGAATGTTTGTTTGATTCACTTTAAAGCAAAAACTGCTTAAATGGAGAGCAGGGAGTTTAACGAGAACATTTTTTTTACTTTTAGTACTATTTTTGCTACACTTGATATAAACACAGTTTGTAGGACCATTTCAGTTTCTTTCAGGATGCGAACGAAGTCACGGGAATATGCTAGTACATATGTAAGTATACATTAGGGATATAACTAATTTTTTGGCATAGTACCATGAGGTCAACCATGTCCTAGTAATCATGAAAATCATAATATTTTGTAATTTTCCTCAAAAAAGTTCACGCGCCAATTGATTGGAAACTTTTCTTGAAAGACATTTTCGAGCACTTAAAGCACGGACTTGAACTAACAAAAATATTATTTTACATAATCTAAAATTATTTCAAGGCCTTCTTCAATTCAATTGGTTTCTATGGTAAGAGTTGTGGCGTTATGGCGAGTCACCTATAATCAAATACAGTGTTGCCCATTAGTTTGGTTCGAACGCCTGTTCTCTATGGCTATGGTAATGTCACGTCTGATTGAGCGTTTAGTGCACTTTGCTCTCAAAAAGTTGGCATCACTGCTTGCATACGTTAATTTCACTGTGTTTGTATGTATGTATGTATATATGTACATATATATGCATGTATTTATATGTAATACTTAAATATGCATACGATAGAGATACCAACTGATTATTATACCCACTCAAATTAAGAAGGATGAAGAGTGGGTGGGTGATAGTTCATAATATGTATTTTGTTTCAAATAAACAACAGTCAAACACACTTGCATACACATTGGGCATGCATACGAGTTCGTATGTCATCTAACATTATATATGGCTTGTAATACGATTGAACAACACACATTCACTATTACAGTAGTTTTGATTTAGCTGCCTTTTGCTTAAGTGCACTTTTGACTTAACTGCCTAAAATGATACATTTCTGACACTATTCTTTAAAATCCCATACAAATTCGTTTTTTAAGTGCACTTTCTATACCTGCACATTTAAGATAAGTGCCCTAAAATTTTAACAATTTTAAAATATTTTCATACAAAAAATCAATGTTAGCTGCACATTAACTTAACTGCACAAAATATATTTTTTCTGAAATTATTGTTCAAAATCCTTTTTTAAGTGCACTTTGTATACCTGCACACTTAACATATTTTTTGGCAGTTTTAAATTATTCTCATATTAAAAATTTAAGTTAACTGCACATATTAAAAAAATGTGGCTACATAAATATGCAACCATGTATGTGTATAAAACTGAAGTCAAAAATTTTATACCTACACATTTAGGCGGGTAGGTGCATTTAAGATAACATCATTTTTGACTTAAGGGGCCCATACACTACAACAGCATGCATCCGCAATCAAGTGTTTGTGCCAGCAGTTTGGTCGTGTATGGGCATTTTGTGCGATTGTACGGTTTGCTATAGCGATGTCAAGTATAGTTTGATATTTTGCTGATGGTACCAGCTCGCTGGTGTGGTATATGGTGAAATTAGCTCAGTTGAGCAAAGTTGTCATGGAGCAAACATGCATTTAAGTAATATAATTTGTTGAAATATAATTTGTTTCAATGGTAAAGAGAATTTCAGAACTTTAGTTATACATAGCTGCTAATTTTAACAACATACCAATAATAATGCAACAAAATATGTGTCACTTTTCATAACCACCCTTCCCGAAATTTTGTAAGAAATGAATATTGTATCAGCTTGCTGGTATGTTGTGTGGTTCGAGCATGAATGCTCAATCGCTTGTTTGTGCGTGCATGCTGTTGTAGTGTATGGGCTGCTTTATCTGCACAAAAAGTCGTGCAAAGTTGATTGTGCAGCTAAGTCAAAATTACTGTACATCAATTAGACTTATACATACAAACATATATACATAAATACTATCACCACAATCTTGCAATAGAAGAACATCATACTCTCTAATGCAGTACTAATGAGTGTGATGAAAGAGACAGAGAGAAAGAGAGATAACTAGAAATGATGATGATGAAGAGAACAAAAATAAAACGGCGACCAGAACACAAGAAGGAAAGATATACTCGTAAAAGAGAAGTTAAGAAAATAAAAGCAAAAACCACTTTTTGGCATCTCAAACAAACATCCATTCATTCATTATATTGACCGTATTTCATTCATAAAAACATTGTCGCTTATGTTCATCATTGTAATCGCCGCATTTGGGTGGATGGTTTGCCTGCTTGCCTGCCTGTCTGTGTTCCTTCCTTCCAGCACAACTAAAACCAATATCTACAAAAAATAATCACAACGCCGTCTGTCTCTTCGAACCAGACCAGTTTTGCTTTTTACATATCCCATAGTATAGGCTTACCGCGCGTTTTGAGAAGAAAATGGAAAAAAGTGAATTTCGTCTTCTCATTAAGCATTATTTTTTGCGGAAAAAACTCATTACTCAGACCAAGGCTAAGCTTGATAAATAGTATGAGGACTCTTCGCCATTAAATTCAATGGTAAAAAATGGTTTACAGAATTTCATTGATGCCGTACAAGCTCAACGTTCTGGACGCCCAGTTGAGGTCTCTACACCCGAAACAATTGAAAAAATCACTATATCCCAGCAAAAAAATAATCGAGATTTCGAAGCAATTGCTTCTAAATTGCTCTCTTTTGCATTTTTATAGTTTCTTTTTCTGTTTTTTTTTTCTATTTTGGTTTCTTATATCCCTTCCATAAAAACATTTTAGAAGGTGTAGTTTAATATAAAACACAAATAAGCGCTTCGGAAGCGCGGAAAAGCACACAGTACCTTACGAGGATGCAATAACATAAGCGAATGACTAAATTTAACACAAACACTACGAAGTCAGTCGGCTGTTTATATTCAAACTCTCAAAGTTTTTTATAGATCATCCTCTCTCGCACCTGTACACAAAATTGAATTGTGTACAAAAATAAATATGTGCTTCGGTAGTTCAGTGGGTAGTGTTCTAGCATAACATATGGAAATCCTGGGATCGACTCCTGATTCAACGCGCGAACATAAAGTAAAAAAAGTAAAAAAATATTTTAATAATATTTTTTATTTAAGCGCTTGCATACCAAAAGAGCACTTATATAGGTGCTTTTAGCGAAGCACAATTTTTTGCTGGGATGCTTTTAGACGATCGGAGATTAAAGATGAGAGAGATTGTGCAAGCCTTAGGTATCTCACATGCCTCAGTGATTTCAATTTTGAATGATCACTTGGGCATGGGAAAGCTTTCCGCAACATAAGTGGCGCATTTGGTCACAATAGACCATAAACGCTCTCGCAGTTTCCATAGCAAATATCCATGAATTGGGCTAAGAATTGCTCCCTGATTCACTCTATTGCTAAGATTTAGCACCAAGTTACTATTTCTTGCTTCCACACTTGAAAAAATGGCTCGGCGGAAAGAGATTTGACTCCAACAATGAATCATCTCACAAACAAATGCCTATTTTGAGGACCTCGACAAACCATATTTTTCAGAAGGCATAAAAAAGATTGGAGAAACGTATGGAACACAAAGGAGACTCTGTTTTAAAATAAAATAACTTTTTTTATAAAAACATGTGTTTCTTCAAAAAGTCACTGAGTTATTGACCCACCCTCGTATATATAAACCAAAGTTTGAAGCTTTATTAATGGAAGAAAATGATTGCTTTAAAAAAAATCAGGAACAAGCAAGTCGCGTGTTTCACCAGTAGCGCTAAAGACCGTGATACACTATCATACACAATTATGCGATTTTGAAGAAAATACAACCCTCGTATGATGGAGTCTTTGAAAATGTTCAAAAGACAATAACAATTCATCAGATCAGGGTTGTATTTTTTCGTAGATCGTGCGATTGTGTAGGATAGTGAGTCATGTCCTTTAGTGGAAGATGAAAAATAAGGTTAACTAAAGTTGAAAGAAATTAGAGCAACTTTCTTCTTTAGAACATTTATGTTCTTAAGATGCAATCAGACGTGTCATAACCATAATCACAGAAAACAGCTTTTCGAACCAAACTAATGGGCAACACTGTATTTGATTATAAAGGTGAATCGCCATAACGCCATAGCCATTACTAGAGATGTGCACGTGAGTGTTTTCTGACTCACGACACGCACGCTCACGCAGAAAAACATTTTACTCACGCACTTTCACGCAGGAATGATTTTGAAAATTTTCACGATCACGCACGCTCACGAATAAAATATTTTTAATCACGCACGAGTGGTTTACAACTTATCACGATCACGCACGCTCACGAAAAAGTATATGTATAATATAATTTTCATGTTTTTTGGGTTGAAAAATAGGTTCTTACATATCGTCACCTCAAATCCAAAAGGCCGTAACAACAAAAAAAAAAATTCAAAATATACTTTTTGATTGATTATGATGTGATTAACCAAAATATATATTTTCCTAAAATTTTACTCACATGTGTTTAAAAATACCGATTTTATTCATTATTCAATTTGGCATCGAACATATACATATGTAAATAGAATAAATTTATGAAGTTTTTTGCTTCTCCTGTAAAATAGTAAAAATTGTACTTACGGCCTTTTGGATTTTAGGTGACGATATACATATATACATATGTATGTATATATGTATGCTCGTGTTTTTTTAAAATTTACAATGTAAATTAAAATAAAGCAAAGTTAATTTAATATCGTTTTAAATATTCGTATTCGCGGATATAATTTTAAATATTCGAATTCGAATTCTCGTATATCAAAAATTGACATTCCGCACATGTATGTAAGTATACATACATAATATAAATGTGAAGGTAAGACGTATGATCAATTAAATAAATGATAACAAATAAATGAGAAAAGCATATTAAATGAGAAAACATACAAATTACTAAAATTTTTCTGTTACGTAACATTTTCAAAGACTCCCCCCACCCCCACCATAACAAATCATAAAAAAAAATCGAACCCCCCCTCCAGCGTTACGTAACATATTGACGGCCCCTAAATCAAAAAACATTTTCTGCTGTACAATTTGTCAGTAGTATTGTTGACAAAGGCACTGTTGAATCAGTAGTGTTTCTCAATTGATACTTCCTACAGGGTATCTAAGAGACATACATACATACTTACAAAGGTGTATGTATATGAATATATTCATTATGTTTGTAAGCTCATACTACCATATATATTACTTACATATCGGTAACTTAATACGAAAAGGCCCTAACACATGTTTTTCATAGTTTACAAGAGGAGGAAAAAACTAAATAAAAAGAGATGCAATATTGATACAAAATTTTTTTTAAGCGCAATATTATGTGCTTATGTAAAGTGTTTTTAATAAACATTGCGTTTAAAAAAATTTTGTATCAATATTGCATCTTGTGTTATTTAGTTTTTTCCTCCTCCTGTAAACTATGAAAAGCATGAGTCAGGGCCTTTTCGTATTAAGTTAACGATATATGCATTTATTATTATTTTAAATAATAATAAATGCAGGAATGTTATCTCGTGAGAGCGTGAGAATTCGTGCGTGATTATTAAAAAAAGCTCACGCACGATTACGCACGAGTAAATTTTGTTTCAGTCACTCACCCTCACGCACTCACGCGTGATTTGTTATAATATTTGATCACGAATCACGTGAATCACGCGTAACTCACGCGTGACACGATAAAATCACGACATTTGCACATCTCTAGCCATTACCATAGAAACCAATTGAATTTTCGCTTGGTTATGGGTATGGATATGGCACGTCTAATTTAAGCTTTGGTCCCGGTTCACACACGTCAACTTTTTTTGATCAACTCGTCATTTCTTTTTTTCTACAAGCTGAAATAAAAGTCGATGTGTGAAACGGGACTTTATACTTGACACTGACACTTACATACATATATACTTGACATTGACTGGCCACCTCGGTCTGTCAATTGAAGGACTTTTTACATATGACCAGAGGTCCGGCTGTTCTGAGTATCAGTAACTCTTTGATATTGAAACCATTATTTTTACAAAAACAATAAACAAGCAAATCATTGTTTCATAAGAAGATGAAAGACAAGATTAAATAAAGTTGAAGCAAATTAAAGCTCTGCACAGACAGAAAATGTGTTGAAATTTTCTTACAACCGTAAGAAATACGATAATGTACATGTAAAAATAAGGTAAAAAGATTTTAATACATGTTAATTTTGCAGCACCATGTTTATTATTTTTTAAGGGTCTGGTTTTACAAGTAATAGAAAGTCTTAAGACAGTGAACATCGAGGATGCAGTCTGTCCCATTTCACATGATGAAAGAAGTGTAAGCTCAAATACTTTTACATTTATGATATGATTTATGTTAAGTGATGCCAAATAATTTAATTGCTTTGAATAATAAAAGATTTGAATCATTTTAAATAAAATTTAAGAGAGTGTAAGCGAAATGTTAGTGACATGAACTTATTGCAACACATGCATGCATATTAAATATATTTTAAGCAAACAACATGATTCCCCAATATAATCGCATACCTATATACACAAGAATACATACATACATACATATGTACATAGTAGAATACCTTATTTTCCATTCCCAAGAAAGTGGGCAAAATTCATAATTTACAAATTAAAGCAATCAACAATTTTGGGCGCTTTGCCAACTTGCCGAACTTAAGAAATGCAACCAACCACCACTTGAATGAGGACAACAGTACTTAAGTATTTATGTAGAAGAACATACAAATGCAGCTGCAGACATAAACAGAACCCTGCAGAAAGTGCGAATAGTGAAATTGAGGTGATTTACTAATGACGTTGTCAGTAGTAGTACTGACCAGGTGTACCCCAGTCAATGTAATCATCTATTGACATTTAACATTAGCTTGTCATTGAAAATCCACCACTAGACTGTAGAACTACTGATTAAGTAGTTCTTTCGAGATCACATGGAGACATTGGCACCAAAGATTCACTAGTAAATTTTAGGGGCTCTAGTCTACAATATCGATGTATCCTCCCTCGTTGTCAATAGTAAACTTATAATGATTTTCTAGTTGTCGACATTTTAACTAGTGCAATTGTCGCTGGAGAAAGAGAATTGATATAGAGACATATGGTTCTAGGTTGACTAGAGGGAATTAAACGAAAAAGTACATACATACATTTATACAGACGTACAGCCCTGTTATTCCTGTCACAGTAACAATGTGATTGACAATTTGAAACTAAAAGTGTGAGAATTAATTTTTTTTTGCAATAAGTCTCCTTATGTCATTTAGCAACTAAAAATGTAAATGATCGTTTAATTGTTGTGCAACATCAAATGTAACGTTATATCCATTTTATTAAATAAAAATATCTATTTGAATAAATAAGACATTCGTCTACTACTACGAGTACTTGCGGTATTTAGGTCCACAGTACCTTCCGCACCTATCACATGCATACATACATACATACACACATGTAAAACCTAATAAAGCAAATGCTAAGCAATTCTATTACTTCTTTGTGCTATTACACTACTTGTCATTAGAATAGGCACATTATTTATACTTACAATCTAATAGAACATTTAGACCTGCTCGAAATCTATTAAATTTCAATTGAAAATTTTAACAAAATCTATACCGTTTACACCAAGTTTTAATTCTTTTATTTTTTTAGATTTCTTATCCAAAAACAAACAAAAAAAATAACTGCAAATTTTCCTACACCATAACACAACAACTGCAATATAGCTAATTCACACACCCCTTTTTACTTTTTAGTAGCTCGTTTTAGACACAAACCTTTAATCAAACCCTTGTAATATAAATCAGTTTGATTACAGGTTTATGTCTAAAATGAGATTTTGAAACAGTTCAATAGAAGTATACAAACCATAGTTGCGTCAACAAGCTCTAATCAATTTTTTTCGACAATATCTAGCGACGTAGCAGATTTTGTTTCATATGAGAAATCTACTAGATTTTAGAAATCGACTAGATTTTATTATTTTATTCCATAATTATTCATAAAAAAATTAAGACTGATTGCAAAAGATGCCAAGTTCTTGGTCAAGTTCAAAATGATTTTATATTTACTTCTAAAAAGTGGTGTCAATTCATAATTATTTAAAATCGTCAAATTGAAGGCGAAAATCGTTCAGCCGTCAAAATGCTATTTTTGGCTTCCAAAATCGTCAAAAAGACGATAAATCACCAAATCTGGCAACCGTGTATGTATGACTTTTTAATAGAGCACAATAACATATCGTGCCATAACCACCAAAAAAAACTTAAGAGACATAATTTTTTAGTTTGGAAAAAAACGAGATCCAAAAAATTTGTTTTAACCTTTTTATTTAACTCTTTCCATTTATAAATTACATGGGTTTGATCATCAGTTTGTGTCTAAAACGAGGTACTGAAAGAATTCGATAAAAGTCTAGTTTCTATTCTCAAAATAGAGTCGCCACTTTTTGAAAACGGTTGTGTCAGATGTGGACGACATGATTAAGAGCAGGATATTAGACGGTAGTCTGAGGCTTAGACAACATGTGCATATATACGCTTGGCGTTTGTATTGACATTGAAGGCGCTTTCAACAATGTGAGTACCGGCACTCTTCACTCTTATCCAATGCTTAGTATAGTTTCAAGTTCATTGACTAAGCAATAATAGACTGGGTAAACTTCATGCTGGGGAACAGGTGGACAAGCTGAGATATGCACAATGTAAACGTTAGGAACAGGGTGCAACGTGGGACGCCCCAATGAATAATAATTTCACCCCTTCTTTGGGTAACCACTATAGACTACCTGCTAAGGGACATGACTAATGAAGATTATGAACTCTCAACATTGCGCTAAACAGGGCTCGGCTGAGAGGACTGAATATTAACCCAGGTCTTTTCACCAGGAAAACAAAGATAGTTTCCAGGGAAAGTCCATCACCTTATCCGATATGATTAAATATTTAAGAGTTATTCTAGACCGCAAACTGTTGTGGAGACATCTCATAGAGAAAAGAGTCAAGAAGGCTAACTCGTGCTGGTCTCTCTGCACAAGTGCCATGGGGTCCAGATGAGGACTTAGCCCTATTGCGACACACTCTCTCTATAAGTGTTTGTTCAGACCAATTCTGACATACGCATCGGTAATATAGTGGAGGTCAATAGGTAGAAAGTGCAACACAAATTCTTTTTTAGAAGGTTCAAGGAATGTGCTGCGTAGGTATAAGTGGTGCTATGAGAACTACCTCCACTAGGGTATTGAAGACAATTCTTTATTTCCAAACTATAGATATTAGTATTAGATACGAAGCAGCTCTTGACACAAAACGTCCACAAGTGATGGGTGATTGGATCGGACAAGACAATATAACACACCATCCGAACATTTGGACGTCACTGAACGAATACGATCAGACTTTGGAAATGTTCGACCAGGTACGTGATACTAGGTTTATAGCAGAATGCGCGACATTGATTCCAGAAAGATACTCCTGGGTCAATCGAACCCAAGAACAAACACCCTTGGGAGTTTGCTGCTGGAAGCTAGGGGAAAGAACGAACCTAAGTTTCTTCATAGAAGAACCGGAGATCGAGATTCACTTCCGCTTGCCTGACCATAATACAGTCATCCAGGTGGAGGTTCGTGCTATCACGGAGGCTTTAAAATGGATCAGTGTGAATATTAGACCCACAGAGGTAAATATATTTACTAACAGCAAGTCGGCAATTAAGGCAATCACAACCGAAAGAATAAACTCTAGGACAGTTTTTCGGGTGCCCCTGTGGCTGAGTGGTAGCGATGCTATCCTCTCAATACAGAGGTCGTGGAGTCGATTCCCGCCATTGACCCTGGGAGAGTTCTGCAAACAAGCTAATCGCTTCTCGGGATGTTTTTGTTAAAAAAAAGATTGCAAGAACATGATAAATGATTACGCCGGCCCACTACGCCGTAACCGGAAATGAAGGTACAAACGAACTGGCGAAAAAGGACAGAACTTTACAGACAGTAATTCTAACTAATGCGAAGTCTCTCAATTCAACGAAGATGGCCCACATAATACGATGGAATAGTGATACTGTGGGTAATCTAACCAAGGTTTTGTGAGGCGATCCGGACGAAGACAAAACAAGTGGACTGTTGGAAGTAAACAAGTCCGAGCTAGGAAAGTTGACCAGCTTCTTAACGGGGCACTCTAGTATACAAGGGCATTTGGAGCCAAAAATGACAATGCATGGAAGATATGGAGACAATGGAGTACTTCCTTTCTCATTGTCCAGCTTTCGCCCAGCAGAGATACCGTTATTTTGCGGATGACACCTTACCGGACATTACCCACCTAGGGGTATTGACTGGAAAAGTTTGAGGGAATACGTGAACGCCACTTAGTTCCTATAGAGGTGGGGTAAGTTTGTTAATTTATATGAGAGCGCACAACACGCCTATTCTGGCTTATGTGTATGTCCCCGGACATGAGCATAATCGCTCCTCTTTTCAACCTAACCTAACCTAGTACAGTATTGGCCCTAGTGCAAGTTAAGCTGAGCGTTTTCGGAAAATTCAATATAATTTACATGATATTTCCTCTTTTGAATTTTAGCTGTTGATTGAAAAAGTGCACAGATGGAATAATATGTACTTATGCACCTATTTAAAAAAAAAACTTTAGTTGCGTATGAAATCCTACATAAATTTGCAAGGACATGAGTACATCGTGTGAATATGTTTTTGGGGGAAACAGAAAACAAAAATAGCTTCTGTAATCAAATTTTATTCCATTAATATGTACATTAAACATATTTACATCTATACATATGTATGTGTGTAAGTATATATGTATGTATGTCTTTCTTTTAATAAGCTTCCCCCTTTAAAAGGAACTATAAATATGAAAAAAAAACTATAAAAATGAAAAAATAAACTGAAAAGTTTATAGCCAAACTGTTGTCCCTTTTCCAATGACGAGTAGTGTTTGTTGTACGTGCACAAGTTTTTGCTTTACACACCCATTCGTAGAATACTTGTCGACATCCGCTACAATAAAAGAATAAAAGTGCAGGCTAGCCGTCAGTTGGGCTGTCACTTTGATTCACTCACTCACCGAATTCGCCTCAAAGCCATAATACTCGCACATTGCAACTCTTTATGAGTATGAAAATAATATAACTTCGCTTCACCATCTGCACAACTTTTCTCTAACCAGAACCATCGGCAATTCAATATTTGTTTCACTAAAACTGATTCTTCTCTTGCTCTCGTAAATCCTTCAATTTCGATAACTCTTTTTTTTAATCCATATAATTTTACGCTCTGACTCTCCCATTAGTTTGGAGCAAGTTGGAGCGTATTGTAAAGAAAAATAAATCGTAGACAATCTCAACTGCAATTTTTCATTGTACGTATGCATGTGTGTATGTAATTCCATATTATTCAAACTTTTTAAGAAAATAAACGAACGAGCATACGGTAACGATATGAACAACATGCATACAATTTTTTACCATTAGCCAAATACTTGCTCCCAAATACAGTATACATGTATATACATCCATGTATACTGTACATACATGCATATTCTATATCCATACATATTCATTTAGTTACAAAAAGAAACTTGTAATAGTAATGACAACTTTGTAAGTTTTAGTGGTTACTTAAAATTCAAAAACATTTTAGATTTTGTATACTTAATAACTATTTCTTTAAGTTCGTTTTTGTGTTAATTGTTTACAAGCTAAATACCTTGATATTTTTTTTAAACAATTATCATCGTTTCAGTGAAGAGACCCGCCAAAATCCCCCCCTCCCTAAATTGTAATTATATTTGTAGAAATTTACCTATGTTATCTAATTTTTTATTTCAAGTCTTTCAGCTCAAGCTTAAATTAAACGTGCCATAACCACAACCATACAAACCAGCTGTTCTAACCAAACTAGTGGGCAACACTGTATTTGATTATAGGTGACTCGCCATAACGGCATAACCAAGGCAAATTCACATCAAGTGATCAATAACTTTAATGCTGTTAAAAACAAAACGTTCGAAAATATTCTGACAGCAGGAAATTTTACACTAAAAATATACAAATCGATAACACCTGGCATCAGTTCGCCTTGGTCATAACGATAGAAACCAATTGAATTTTGGTTTTGCTTATGGCTATAGCAAGTCTGATTGAACCTTTAGTGCTACGTAATACAATTGGCATCACTGCAACACACAGCGCAGACAAAATAAATGTATACATACATACATACATATATGCATACAAATATACATACATACGCATCCATAAATTCAAAACTTGGGATTTTCTTGTGCTTTTAACCCAACGAACATACACGCTTATTCCGAAATGATTTGATACACTTTTGAAAATCAGTTGAATCAAATTTGGGAGATTCATTACTGTCAAAATAATAGCCCGATTCACAATATTATGCAAATGGTCTTGCATCGTAGCATATGTTATACCATTTTGCACAAGCAACGATGCAAAGCCATTTGCATAATATTGTGAATCGGGCCAATATATATTTTTTTAATTATAAATATATTCTTACTATACTCTACGCTGAATGAAAACGCAATATGGAGCACACTTTATTGCAAAGGGGTCCCACCCAAAATCATAAGCCTTACTGATACTCTATATCGTGATGTTAAATATCGTATTGTCCACAATAACGCTCTGAGCAGTAGTTTTGATGTCCGTTAGGGATGCGTGCTGTCTCTCTTGCTTTTTAACATCGTACTAGATGTTACAGTTCGAAGGGCTACTCAGGCTAACAGAGGTATCAACTGGGGTCTTAACTAACAACTCGAAAGCCTCGACTATGCGGATGATATCTGTCTCCTTTCACACAGCTTTAAAAAGATATGTTAGATGCCATACTTAAATGCATCGAAACAGAGCTCATAAAAGCTTACGTAAAAATAAACCGAAGCAAGAGTAAGTTAAAGCGCTGCTATACAGTAAACAGTAACAAGTTTCGCATAGAAAACATTGAACTCGAAGAAGTCTCGTCATTTTGCTACCTAAGCAGGATCTTAACAAATACAGCTAGCTCCAAGCAAGCATTTGGTCAGCATGACTGAAGATTTCAGTCATATCCAAGAACACTAAGATCGGCATCCTTAACTCTTGTGTCAAGTCTGCGCATCTTTATGCTGCGTGAGGTCGAATACGACAGAACACGATGAAAACTCCCTGAAAGTGTTTGTTAATCGATGTCTCGGAAGAATATTAAAAGTTTTCTGGCCTAACATCATATGTAATACGGAACATATGTAATACGGAGACAAACAAATAAGCGGCCAATCCATATTGATATATTGAAACGCAAATGGTGCTGGGTTGGTCACACGCTGCGTAGGTCTTCAGATAGATGACACAACTGAAATTGCCATTGATTGGATCCCACAAGGCAACACATGAATAGCGTTAGACACCTGGTGTCAGCAACTGAACATCTAAGTCAGCCGTAAAGATCTAAGATGGAGAGAAATAAAGCACATATCATCAAACCGAATCGAATGGAACAGATTCGTTGTGGCCCTTTGTTCCCAATAGGAACCACGTGGCTTCCTTCTTCACATAGACATTCAAGTAGAATCTAGATGAATCCTGTTTGAAAGAACACTACACTCGTCGGTGTCAACCTATGCAGAACTGTATCTAAGTATACGGATACGGTGATAGGTACTAGATCCAACCCGTCGCATTAACATATCTGATAAGGTCACTCAACCCAATTTCAGATAAATGTGGAAGATTGTCGACAACTTCGGCAGAACTCATTATAGGACAGACCTATCCTACTGGCAACGTCTAACTACTGTCCAGTGCCCCGTCATGACTGCAAATAGCCTCAAGATGTCTCGAAGGTTCCTATTTGTTAATTGTATTGAGCGGTTATCATTGTAGCAAGGCCACATTTTCTTAGCAACCTTGTATGTGACTATATTGTGCCACCAGCATTCAGCCTTATAGAAATAGTGCTTGAATATACCGTTTCTAACAGTGCCAGTTGGCATGTCTACCGATTCGGCATTGGAGGCATTCATAGTAGAGCCAGTTCTAGCCAGTTCGTCCGTCCGTTCTTTACCTTAAAAGTGAGGTCAACCTGACCACCCAGTCTAGATATCACCCTCATACACTGCCCAACTAGAATAGAGGAAATGGTATATTATCTTAGAGATGGAATAGCTGCTTGGCCGACGACCAAGATACCGACTTTACCCTGTACCTACTTATCAATCAGCACTATAGCCGCTTCCCTTACCGCAAAAATTTTAGCCTGAAATACAATGGCTTTCTTAGGGAGACGAATACGTCATGATATTGAGACTTAGCATCAGTTATGGTGCTGTGGCCTGAACGGACAGGGTCAGGCTGGCTACGACCAGATATCAGTTAGATAAATTACAGAGGCTAGCATGCATTCGTATTACAGGGGCTATGAGTGTCCTACGGTGGCTATGGAAGCCTTCATTGAACTCACATCTCTGACCATTGTGATAGAGGTTGCTGCCAGATAAAAAGTAATGAGCATCGTGGGAAAAGGCACAGACAGGGACTGTCTAATTAGCCAATAGGAGCAATCATCTCTGGCAGGACGATTTCCACTACTTGCGCAACCCCCTGACGTGATGAGTAAAGTGTATAACTTCGAAAAGAGGTTTGAAAATGTACTGGCCAAGAAAAGGGTAGGGGGAGGGGGAATAGCACCCCGATATTCCTTTGGAATTGGTCCCATCAGGTGGTGCACTCCAGAACGCCGACAGGTTCTAGTGTGGGAGTCGTAGGACCAAGGGGTAGTTACGAGTCCTTGTGAAAATTTCCTACCATTTTTTAATCGGAAGAAGAGATGCAAACAATTTAATCTTGACAGGGGCTACCGAGGGAGAGAAATAGCCATCTGCTCGGATTGTCAGGCTGCCATCAAAGCACTAAGCTCATATGAGTTTACCTCTAAGTTAGCTTGGTAATGCCGCATTAAGCCAAATCATCTAAGCAGCATCAATGCGGTCACACCCTACTGAGTTCCTGGACATGCCAGGGTGGTAGGCAATGAAAATGAAGACAAAATGGCCAAAAGGGGGGCTAGTACACCCATGGTCGAATTTGGATTGGACAAAATCCGGGAAGATATATCGACGGAGAGCAAGATTAATAGGGAACGCCTCTGGGTCAATCTCTCTGCATTGAGGCATGCAGCTAATGATTGGAACACATAACCAAAATCGTTTCATAACTCTCATGTCCCTGAGTAAAAAGAATCTAACAATTCCCACAGGCTTCCTTACAGGCCATTTCAGGCGGAGAAAACACCTCAACCGGCTTGACATTGAGAGTAACAGCCTGTGCAGATTCGGTGATTACGACGATGAAACTACAGAGCATATTCTAAAGGATTTTGAAGCGTTGTGCCATAGAAGATATAGCCAACTGGGCAAGCACCTTTTGAAGGACTGGGAACAGCCAACACTAGACCCACTGGCAATCTTGAGATTCATCAGGAGAATACATCTAGATGAGGTGCTCTAGCACCTGGCAAGATATACAATAGATCTACTTTGGGCGCAGTATCCTGTGTTTCCCGTTTAACTTAATTCATTCATTCATAAGGAGACGAAAGCAGTATTCTACACCAAGATCGTCTGAAAAGACTCCAGAGCCGACAGCGAAGACCATTCTTGATCCATCCATCAGTGTATATTCTGACGTCATATTCCCTTACCATTGTGCCTCCCTTCCACTCCGGTTTGGAGGGAATCAGAACTTTAAACACCTTGCCAAGGTCCCGATGAGGTAACCTTTTTGGTTATTTGTATTTGTTATTTTGAAATATTGTAGATTGAAAAGCAGGAATTTTCTGAATTCCTGTTCATTCTCTGGTATTTTAGCTCCTGCACATAATATTCCATCTAGGGTGATTTCACCTAATTATATCGAAATTATGCAAGTTATTATTCGGAATCATTTTCGAATTGAAATCAAGATGAATACCTATTTAGAGTGCTTAGCTTTGTGTTGTTTGTTGGGTAAAATAAAATAAAATACTAAACAAAATACTACGTAAGTATGTAATATGTGTACGTATGTATGTATAGCTTACTTCAAGAAGTATCTATGTATATACATAGATGTTGTGTATATACATACATACATATATATATTTAGATACTTATCTACGTTTGTACATTTATAAATAAATATGTATACGACGTGCTTTCAATTATTGAGTCCGTCCGCTGTCCGTCTGTCACAATATCTATCGAAAATACATTGAACCGCAAGAGAAAATTGCAGAGAGAGAGAGAGAGAGATAGAGAGACTGAACAGACTGATTTAGGTGGATTTTTATTAAATGAATGAAGCACAAAACGGGCATGATTTCGCGAGTATAAAATTAGTTGCTGGTATACGTATTGCCTACACCTTCTGCGCCTCGTGTGTTCACTTTGTCAGCCACCCAATTAGTTCGCTAGAGAGAAAGAGCGCGCCCACTAGTTGGCATATTTTCAATTTCCGTTTGTATTTTTTTTCTATTTCTCTTACTTTGGTTCGTTTTGTTGGTGTTGTATCAAAATCTTTGCTAGAGGAAATCATACATACATACATACATACATTCAATTTTATGCCAACAAGCAAACAAACAACGACGCTGAGCTTGCAACAGAGCTGGTAAACGAGTAAATTCTCACTGGCCTACATATTTTCATACATACCTACCCACATTATAAATTGTATAAAGGTATAAAAAAGCATACTCACGTTCATACACAAACATATGTACATACATGCATACATACATACATATATACATGTATGAACATATCATCCATACATCATGAACATCCAAATAATAAATAAACTAATAGCCGTAATGTGAAATTTCCTCGTTATTTATCAATGAAATTTTTGTTCGCTATTTTTAAGGTTGCAATTGATTAAATTTAGAAAAAAAAAAATAAAATACATAATAAAAACAAAGCCAAAAGGAATAACATTGAAATAACGAACATTTCCGAATACTAAACGTACATATTTATTTATTTAAATTTTAAAATGAGTTTAATTCGCCCAAATTATCAATGAAATTATTGGTTTGATTCTCATTTTTCTGTCGCTCCAAGAAGTACAATTTTATGCTCTCTTGAAAATATTTTGCCCAGCAAAACATTGAATTCTTGCTTAAGATTATATTATTATTATAAAGATTGCTCAGCTGAAAAGCATATGCTTTAAGGGCGTGATACACTATCATACGCAGTAGTGCGATTTTTGAGAAAATACAATCCTGGTATGATGGAGTTTATGAAAATTTTCAAAAGACGATAACAATTCATCAGATCAGGGTTGCATTTTTTTTTCGTAATAAGCTATGTACGAGCAAAACTCGGCCTTACTGCTACAAAATACCCTTCTGAAACATCTGTACCACGCTGCTTTTGTTCTATTGTGAAGCAACGCGGCACCCTTCTTGCGAACATCTTCTCACCTTCAAATTTTCGATAGATATGCGATGTATAGCATTTTGCTAAATGCCTATAAGTTCAGCTGGCTTACGCGCTTTCAGCCGACGATCATCCAACAGCAATTTGTGGAATTTTCTAAGGGTTTCTAGTGCGGATAACTCAATTAGTGAACCAAGACGGTGTTCGTCTTGACAATTTGTTCTGGACTCGTCTAAACTCTGCCAGCCAATATTTTATAATTGTAAACGGAGACTCTTCCAGAATAAAATCTAAGTCTAAGCTAACTTATAAATGAAAGTATTAAATTACATAGCGGTGACCAATTGTTTTCATGCTGACAAGTTCACTGACATAATTTTTGTATGGCTCCAAAACGATATTAAGCAACGTGGCGCTTTGAAACTTAAAACCTATGAGGGTGGCGTTGGCTTGAATAGTTAGCACGTTGACCACAAATCCGAAGTTCCTGGGTTCGATAGTCATTAAATAACAACACCACGCATTTTTCTGTTGGACATTAGTATTTGTTTGTATTTGTTGTAGTAGGATAGTTCAGGTGATGGAGGCATAGACATTGGTCACTGAAATACACCGGCTTCAACGGTTAGTTATCCTAATGCAACATCAGAGGGTCCTTCTCAGTCAGCATTGTGTAGTAGAATCATCGGAAAAGTAAAATAGCCAATAAAATGGCTACTCACAGCTTTTAAATTTTAAAACGTCCTATTGACACCAGAGGCGCTGCAAGAATAAAGTTTCTTTTTTCTCTTCCTTCATCACCTGTCTTCTCGATTACTATCGCTTTCCTAAAGAAGGTAACACCTAATAATAGTAGTAGGCGGCAATCATTGCCTGAGTGTTGCATCTCTTAAAAAAAGGTTACCACTTTACACCAATTTTCAAACCACTGGCAGCTAGGTCAAATAAGTTTTGGTACCGCCCTCGTATATATATATAGCCTTAGCTATGAAATTCTTAAATACGTGTAGATATGTAGCGTGAGTAAGGCACAATTTTCTACAGTTCTAAGGAATCTTCTTTGTGTTAGTTTTGTTAGTTGGGTTATCTTTTATTCATTTGTATGTATTGATTTACATCCGCAGACAAAAACACACATAGTCAACTTACAATACACTAGCACATACATACATACACACCTAAATATGCGCACACATAGCAGTCTTGCGCTCAGTGTTGATTGCTGTAATAGATTGAGGAGAGCAAGTATGTGTGCGAATCAGTCGTTTTTCATATTTCCTCCAAAGCGGACGGAGTAGAAAAGTGCGTACAGGCGAATATACGAGATTTTTTTCTTCACTTTTCTTATTTATTCCATTTACACGCACGCACATTTATACATATGTACATTCATACATACATACATGCATTCAAATACTTTGTCACATTTTTTTTATTTTTTTTTTTTGATTTCCTGCTAAACTTCCACAAAAAGTCTTTAAGTGACGGCGGTTCGTTCGTGCTCTTTAAATTTTATTTCATTAATTAAATAAAAAATGTTGGAAATCGTAAATCAAACTACAACAACAACATAAGCTTCGTTAAGTTTATTAAAAAACAAACAAACAAAAAAAAAAGTTGACAATCAGCAGACACGTACCTTCATACATACATAAGAACGACCTTATCGATCTGTGCGGAACGTTGAAATTCATTCATTGAATTTTATTATTTTTTTCGCTAATGAACTAAAAGTTGCTTTCTTTGTTATTTTCGCATTCGTTCGCCGTGTACATACATACATCTATACATATTTTGTATGTATGTATTCGCTTCACCGCATTCGTGTAAATAAGAATGAAATAAAATGAAACGAAGAAAAAAATGAATGAATTTGAAGTGTGAATCAATTTTTTTTAATGAATAATCTTACAAAATGTTTTGATGGTATGGAAAATGTTCATACAAAATGAGTGTTTTCAATTGCACGAAAGTGTGTAGCAAGTATTAATAAATTATTTAATTATAAAAGTGGAATAATAAAGAGCAAAAAATTCAACTTATAAGAATGCAAGTTAAGCAAGTGGCAAGAACAACGTTTATGGATTACAAAAATTTAATTTGAAGAAACAAGCAGAAAAGTGAAAAACTGGGGAGGGGAAAAGACCGACCGACCGACCAACGTCATCGATAAGCACGCCAAAAAAAAGTGAAAAAAGGTACTAACAAATAATTGAATATCATAAAAACCAAAACGATATGTACATTAACATTAGTTAGTGAGTGATCTTTAACTTATCGCTCTCACTAACACACTTGAGCAAGGCTATTAACAAAATACACATAGATACACAGCAGTAGCTTGGCTGAACATGCATACATATACAATGTCAATACATATGTATATTATACATATGTATGGACATACGATTACAATATGCACACACACACACACACACATAGATTTTGAGGCGAATTTATCTTTAGTACTTTTTTGTTGCTCTTTCACTCTCTTGCCGACTCTCTGGCTTATTGTAAGATACTGTTTGGCTCTCGCATACTCACTCAAAGTGCTTATCAAATCGCCCAATTTGCCTGCTGCTAGTTACAACTTTAGGCACCATGACTCCCGTGAGAGTGGCACGCATGCAACAAACCACCTCGGCAGACATTAGTTCGAGGTAGACAGTGCGCGATACACAACCACTTGGATTTATTTCGCTTGATAGCGTTTCTAACATACTGTCTTATAGTAATATCATCGATGCGTCCGTCGCGGGGCTGACTGTCAAAAACAGCAACAACAATAATACCACATATTTAATTAAAAGAAAAAATATATTTATATACCTATACAAAGTAGCAAATGAGTGTGCGTATCCGTATATACGAGTATAAATCCGCCTCAAAACGTTCGTAGCGCAAGAAAAATTTTAAAAGAAAGAAACAGTGGCCACACCGTTTAGCCTTATCCTGCTAAATTTATGTATATTGTATAACAATAATTATTATAATCCAAACCACGATTCAAGAGCATTTGAATTAAAACAAAAAAGTATCTTATTACATATATTTTATTACAATTAGTTGTTTTATTTATTTTTTGTGTGGTACAATTTGGTGGAAAATCAAATCTCTTGCATTAAAAAAAAAAAAAATTTTATGAAAGTTCATTCAGTGCCCAAAAATAGAATAGCAACAACAATAACAAAATCAATAAAATAATTTTTTAAGTCCCACAAATATAAAAAGGAAAACAAATAAAATAAAATAACCAAAAAAAAAAATTGAAAAAAAAGATTTTGTTCTCAAATAGTATTATCAAAAAGAAAAAATATAATAAAGCAGAAGAGGAAGAAAATAATTCAAATAAAATAAAATGAAATTGTGTGAATTAAGTGTATACACGTATACAAATACCAATACAGTTGCAGCAGATACAATATGTATAAATAGTTGTAAATGTATGTTGTCTCAAACAAAATCTTCATCATCGTTTTTGCTTTCGCTGTCGTCGTCGTCGTCACCGATGATGTTTATATAAATGTATGTAGATATGTAGCTACATATTGAAAATAATTTATGAATGAATTAAAGAAAGAAGAAAAAAAACGAGCAAAATAAATCAACTACAACGGCAACGTCGTCGTCGTAGTCGTCGTCTATGTCTGTCTTCTCATTATCATAAATGTTCCACAGAATTTTCAATGAAACAAATTACATATAATATTAAAACAATTTACAATTTCTAACAAATTATTAATTTAATTAGAGATTTTCGGAATTCTAAAACAAAAAATACCCACACACTAAAAAAAAAGAAATACTGAAAATACCTACATATACAAATATAATAAAATACCAGTAACTCGAAAAAAATAAAAATTAACACACTCATGGTTACACACAAGAAAACTACAACAACAACAACAATATAAGAAAAAAAAACATTGAAAGTAACACATTCAAACATATCACAAACGATAAAAACATACATACCTACATAAATACCTACATACATATAACAAATACTCCTATTTGAGCGCTTATAAATAAATGTGCGTATGCCTGAAGTTTTGATATCTGGTATAAATACTTATGTGTATCTTAAATTAAAAAAAAAAAAAAATTCAATAAAAAACAACAGCACAGCAACGCAGCAACAAGATCAGCGAGCGGCATATTCAACCATCTGTCATTTCCTGTCTGGATTTTGTGTGTATACATTTGTGGCTCTGTATGTGTGTGTGTGTGTTTGTTGAACATAAAAAGATTGAAAATAATTTTACTATGAGCCTACAGCATCATTAATTTTCTTCTTTCTAAATTTTTATTTTGGACTAACGCGATTCATTTTGATTTGATTCGATTTAAATCATTAAGGAATCTTTTCAAACTCAAACTTCGACACAACCCAACAAACAAACATCTGTATAACCTTAGAAAGCAAGAATTAAGCATATTTCATTAAAAAAAAAAGAAAAGAAAACCTGCATTATTGTATTTTCTCATTTCGGATTGCTTTTTAAAACCAATGTAAGTATTAATCTAAAGTTAATTATGAACAATTTTTATTTTATTATTTGCTTCACTCATAAAATTTTTCAATGATTTTCAATGTTTCCCTTTTCTCTGAAGGGAGACACATGACGCGCAATTTGATCAACATTTTTGTTTGTACTAAAAACAAAAATGGTCTGTGTTTGTGCGGCGAATTGGCGGGTCACGTTAAACGGGAAGTTTCTAATTAGAGAAAATATGTACAATATTTTTTTTATAAATTTCACTTTGTACATGTTCATACATACATATGTAGTAAGTTGAAACGCGCCTATGTAGTTAGCATTGACATAAAATTTTAGTGAATTATTGTAGTATTTACATCCTAAAGGATGTACATATCGTTACCTTAATATAGAAAGACCCTTACTCATTATTTATTTGAAATCGAGTTTTTTTATATATTTCGATGGAAGAACATCGAAAAATGCACAAATTTCGATTTCTAAAAAATAATCCCCTTATTGTGATGATGATGATGATGATTTCCCATAGAAATATGTCAAATAAGCGCTTAATAAACCTGAAATATTTTTATGATTAAGGCAGTTAGAGATTAGTAAGAGATTGTCAATAAGATCCAATTTTCGCCGATAAAGAGTATACAAGTGACAAAATTTACTGTCGTCTTGATGTGACGTCGACGACGCCATTCACAATAAGAGGGAATGAATGGAAAGGGCCTTTCTATATTAAGGTAACGATATATGCCTCTGATAAAAGTTCTAAAGTGTTAAAAATTATAGAAAGTTATATACAAATGTGCCAAATAAGTATGTGTATAATAAAAGGAAATATGATAGAATATCTCATTACTAGGGATAGGATTTTCATGTATTTAAAATCGCGTTTTATGTAAATTAAAAGTATGTATAAAAATATGTATAAAAATATGTATTTAAAATTAATAAAATATGCATTTATTAACTTTTTTCAATATTTACTCCTAATTTACACTATGCAAGTCTTATTGCTGAGCTGATTAGTTTGATGGAGAGACAGACTAGGGGAACAGGAACATTTCTTTTCCCCTAGTCTTTCTCTATCTCTCTCTCTCTCTCTCGCCTAACAAGCTAATCAGCTTAGCAATAGGACTTGCATAGTGTAAACTAGGACTTAATAACATTAAAAACTTAAAAAATCAGCTTCATTGCTTTGTTAACCAACAGTTTGTCATTAAAAACTTAAAATAAAAAGCTCAGCTTCAATGCTTTCTTAACACATATTTTGTCAAATCATATGGAATACAAAATAAAGTTAAGTCGAATTTTCATTTACATACATACGTAAATTGTAAGTCTTTGACGATTTTTTTTTTCGAAAAAAAAACTTTTATATAATAAAAATGAACCTTCCTCGTCATCATAAATTACACTGTGCTCGAATTCGAAACTTTTTTTGCAACAACCCGGGGAACCGGTGCGGTGCGTAAACCTAATTCGAGTCTATATTTATGATTCCATTAGGCTAAAGTAGTGAACAAATAAGACCAAAGTTATTTGTAAATATTCTGACAAACACATAGTAGAACGGAACAACTAGCTGTTTTTGAAGGTCGCTGCAACTTCATCATCAGCGTTCTTTGTGTTCGGTGTCAGTTGATATAGATTTCTGCTTTATATACTCAGCCTTTATTGCAAATGGAATATGTTAATTGTTTTGATTTAATTACAACTTGCTGAAAGCTTTTTTGTAATGAAAGCTCAATTCAAGTACATATGCCGCATACAATGGTGTTAACAATTTTTTTCGGGTTTGTTAAAAGCACATAAAAATCAAATTTCTTTTAAACCTTCCATAATACTGGACAATTTTGCAGTGCTAACGTATTTTCAACGTAATTTAATAAGAACTTTAATTAAAGACTGGAAAAATTTAAATCGTATTTAAATACAACTTAAATTTATTATTAATTTAAGAACTATAGTGCTTTCACACTGAAAGTTAAAACCTGATTTTAACGTTAAAACCATAAATAGCTGATTTTGCATTCACACTGCAAGTTTGTTAAATTCACGTTTTAAATTTAATTAACACCCGACTAAAAAAAAGGGGTGTTATAAGTTTGTAGTATGTGTCTGTGTATCTGTGTGTCTGTCCGTGTCCACGTACAGGCCAAACGGCTGGACCGATTTTCATTTAGTGTTTTCTGTTTGAAAGATGACTTGATCGAGAGGGTTCTTAGCTATGTTTGAAGAAAATCGATCCAGCCTTTTCTGAAAAAAGTCGGGGTTTTTTAAAATTTTTAATTTTTGTTATTTAATAATTAATTTGATAAATGTGATCAAACTAAAATAAATCTCCTGTAGAAATACATAAATTTTTTTTCTGCTTTTTATAACACTTATTTGAAAGCCGTTTTTGCTTATATACAAAACTCAGATGTGCTCTAAAATGGAAATTATTTTATGTCGTGTAAATTAACATTCTAAAAGTATGGAAATACTTATACAAAGTGAAGAAGTGCAAGTAAATCAAATTATTATTAATAAAAATAAAAAAAAACAAATAAGCTCAACTTTTTTTTATCGGTAAATGGATGTCAGTCACTTTTTACTTCACAGAGTTCAGTGAAAATATTTTCATTGTTTTCTGTCAAAAAGATTAATTTTCTTTGCAATTTTTTTTTATTATTGTTGCGGCTGCATCCATTTTTAAGTTGATAGTGTTTCAATAGGTATCTCTTACACTACGACCACACGAGCAATTTGATGTGTCTTAATACAAGCAATAACGCCGGCAGAGTGATGACGTCAAATTGCTTGTGTTCAACAATGTATCTGGAGGTGGTGAACACGTATATTCAAATATATTTGCTTTTTATTCACATAAATACTTAAATTATCAATAATTTTATCCTTTTCTAAGTTTAAATATAACTTTTATTAACTTTATGTAGTTAAAACTTTTGTTTTCTACTTTTTTGTTAAAAAAAAAATTAATATAATTTGTATTTGACAGCATGTGTTAAGAGATTGTTGCTCAGCAATATATTTTAACATTTGTTGCTGAATATATATTTGAACACATATTCATACGGTCCACACGCTAATATCTTGTTTCGGCAATCGAATTTGACAGTTGCCATGGCAATAATTGCCATGATTATTGCTCGTGTGGTCGGCATGTTATTATTCACTGGCATAAACATTATCAGCTGCTCTTGGTCATTTTAACTTGGTAGCACTAAATTTAGCACAGCGAAAACAATGTTGCATTTCATAAAACCAACTTAAAAGTAATTATAAAATGGTTTTAAGTTGGCTTTAACAAAAACTATTTGTATGTTAAAACCAGGTTTTCACAGTTAGTTTTAACGTTAAAACCAACTTTTATTAAAACCATGTCAGTGTGAAAGCACTATAAGCCTCACGACAAAATTTACAGGTAGGTTAAAATTGCTTTTAATTTATCGTTCACTTTTAGGTAAAAGTGAAGTTGTAATAATGAAAACATGTTTAACCATCAGATAAAATTCTACCTTTAACTAACGCCAAGTTATAATAATGACCAGGGACAAGGACTTCATGCACTTAAAAAAGGTATTTTAAGCGCTTAAAATATGACATTAAAAACGCAAAATATGCACTAAAAACAATAAAATATGCACATATTTTAAAAATTTTTTGTTCAAAAGAAAAGTTTCAAGTTCACATACAACTAATTAAAGACACAAAAATATTTTATTTTCTAAAGAGGTGCGTTTACAAGACTTTTATATTAAGTTTGTACACCATATTATAAATGATATAACGATTATTTCTGCATTATTAGCTCCAAACACGAATTTTTAAAAATTGTATTTTTTTATACTTTTGAATGTGAAGTTAGTTCTATCAATTTTTTTTTAGAAAGAAAGAAAGCTTTTGTGCATTGAAGAAAGGCTCAAATTTAAATAATTTTTTTTATATAATGTTACATATTTAGTTAACTAAACCATTACAATGGATCGAATTCTAGCTATTAGATTTTTTTAAATCTGTAATTTTTAAAAGCAATATCAAGTTTCCGCAGAATTGTTTAACTACTTTCGGCTTTAATAGCAAGCGATTTCATCTTGAAATCATTAAATTGATAGGCGCATAGTCATAGTCAAAATAAAGTATACCTTATGAGTTTAAAACCAGTATTTTGTATGGCAATACTGGTTTTAAACTCTTAAAGTCTACTTTGTTTATGACTATGACTGTGCGCCATAATGTTTATTATATTTGGTAGGCGTGTGTGGTTGTGCATTCCTTCTACAATTCTAAAACAATGCAAGCGAATGAATTTGCCAATTGTTTTGCATTAATAATTTGTCAATAATTTTTTTTTTTTGCTGGAAATTTTAACTTTTGAGCAAATATGACACAAAAACCATGAAATTATACCAAAATATGAGACAAAAATATGCATATATGACCAAATTATGCAAAAATATGCATTTTCAATAAAATATGCAAAAATATGCACTAACAAATCCATGGCATTTTCACGCAAATTCAATGTTTCGTAAAGATATTTCGTTCTTGCCACTATCAGGCTTAAGGAAAAAAACATGCATTTGCATGAAACCCCTGTCCTTGATAATGACCCTAAGCCTCTTTAATATTTAACTAAAATTGTTCCAGCTAGTTTTTAACTTTAATGCTTTCATCAAATAACAAAAATTACAAATTTTAAAAACCCACGATATATCACACATCACTCTCAAACAAAAAAAACTTAATTAAAATCGGTTCAGCCGTTTCGTCTGTACGTGGACTCGTTCAGACACACAGATACACAGACACACACTACAAACTTATAACACTCCTTTTTTTTTTTGTTGTTAGGGGTTAAAAAAAACAAAATTCGCAAATTGCTGTTCTATAGTAAATTCAATAATCGATTACAATTTTCATGGTTCCACGAACTTGATCGCATACGTTAAACTAAAACATAGATACATACTTATATATTTTTTTAAATTTCTTGGAGGAGGTAAACATGATAAAATGACATCTTGCTTGTTATTTAAGGGTAAAAAAATACACCCAAGTGCGCTTCGCACAAAAATCTTTAAATAGCGAACATTTTTAATAGAAATGATATAAATAGTTCATCTATATATTTATTTTGTATATGAATAAATGTTTAAATTTTTTTATATGAGTACTTTTCTTAATTTTATTTTAATTATAGTTTTGCTTAAGTGCAGTTGTTTTGTATGTGTGTGTGCGTGTGCGGTTTTATTTATTTATTTAAAATTAGTTTCTTATTTTTTTTCTACTTCATAGTGTAACCAGAAAATTGCTTACATTTCGCTTCATAATTTTAATTTTTATTGTTTTCTTTAATCTTTTGCAACTGTTGCAAATCGAAGTACATATGTATGATTGGATGGATATACATATGTATGTCTGTATGTGTGTAAGTAAAAAAAAAAGATGCACACACTGAGAGAAAACCCTTCGTAAATGCAATGATTTTTTACATTATATTGATGATTTTGTCATTATTTTTTAACCCATGTAACTCTTCATTCGCATTACGAAAATATTTCATCAGCTAAAAAATTTTATATATGCAACGAAATATTTTCAATCATGTAACGGCATGTCTTTCTACTAAGCAGCGTATATTTTCATATTTTAAATGAAAAATGTAATCATTGCAATGCAAATTTTTTGTTTTTAAAATGAAGTGACGTTAGTCTTACATTTTTTAACGAACTATTTCATTGAATTAACAACATTTTTCATATATATTATCAAGACAGTATTTCAATACTGAGACGTCACATATCATTTTTTTGATGATATCGTTTCATTGTATTAACAACATAAAGTCATTGTTGTAATGACTCCGGATGCATTAAATATTAAATTGTAGTCATTGTATTTTATTAATTATTTAACTTGCGTGTGCATATTGGCACAGGCATCAGAAAAATTTTTGTATGTATATAATTGGCTTCCCCGGCCAAGATTTAAACTTGAAACTCATTGCCAGTGTTGCCAGAAGTAGGGGAATATCTCTACATGTAGGTATTTTTAATACTAAAATAGAAGCGTAGGGAAATCGCACAGATTTTTTATATTCTCCAAAATGTAGGAATTTTCGTCATGTCGCATTATTTATGAAATAAATGCAAACATAACGTTTTTTAAGTAATATTTTCTTTTTCAAAACGGTGCAAAAATGTTCTTTTCGTTGAAGTCGCCTAAAAATATATATCATATATAATACATGTATGTATGTACATAGGTATGTATATGTCAAGGCGAACTCATTTACCAGGTGGTGTCAAGCATGCAACAACAACATCTGCCTAGGAGGTGGTGTCAAGCCTACAACAACAACATCTGCCTAGGACTTTATTGCAATGAAAATTGACAAATCAAACTTTCTACAAATTTTATTGCAATGAAATTTGACAAGCCAAACTTCCTTTAAAAAAAGCAGTTGTTAATTTGGCACTAGAGATGGGCGCGTGTCGAATGTTTCCAAAACGACACGACACGGACACGAATACCAAGACGCTCAACAAGTACGAAACACACATGCGAAAAATTTCGTCAACACGATATTGCACAACACACACGAAATATTATTGGTATGGTATTGAAGATCAGAAAATTTAATTGATTTTTTTCAAGAGTCGCTTTTCCAAATATGGCATCGAGTTAGCACTGCCAGCTGATACCATCAACGACCACAGCTGATACTATCAGTTTACGCACAGAGCTTTAAGCTTCAGAGGCTTGTACAATATCAAAAAATATGCTGGTGTTGTGTATTTGATGATACAAAATGTTAAATTTTTTTTCTCTACTGGAAATTCATTCATACATATTTTAAATTTAAAATCGTTTCTTGTTTTTCGTGTCAATTTTGCTCAAAACGAAACGACCCGAACACGCACGAAATCACATTGTTTATCACGAACACTTCGTGTTGAGTCGTGAGTGTTCGTGTCACGGAAAAAACACGACACGTGCCCATCTCTACTTGGCACCACCTGGCACATGAGTTCGCCTTGCTATAATTGCTTTTTCTAAGAAATCATTTAATGTTGAAAGATTACTGGAATTTATCCTTTAAAATTTTATTTGAAAAGAACTATTCATATTAATTTTTAAAAAACTTTATGTTGTTTTAATTGAATTTAATTAAAAGTACATACATATGTATGTATTGTTTTTTTTTAGTTTTTTACTTATTTTCATTACGAAAGCTTTAATAAACATACATATATTTTTTTAATAACTAATGGTTTTTTTCTATTTTAATGACAAAAATGCGTAGGGATTTTTGTAGGGGAAATTTTTTCAACGTGCAGGGAAAATTCGGATATTTTTAGCATGTGTAGGTAACACCCTTACCGCTGCAGACACAACAATCTCAAATATTATTTAGATAATAGTGTCCTGCACAAGACTATTTATAAGACCTTTCAAGATATGAGAGAAGATAGAGAACCGAAAAAAATGTCTTGCCAACAGTGTTGTTTAGCGATTCTTTTAGAATATTTCGCTCTAGTAAAGCATTTGAAAAAATCTCTCATGTCTGGAAATGTCTTATAAATAGTCTTGTGCAGGACACTATTAGATACACACTAAATACATACATACATATGTATGTATGTATGTATATACCAATCGTTAATGAAATTTTAATTCAATAAATTTTAATTGATCTAATTAATACAAAATTGTTTAATTTAATTGAAAAGTTATAACTTATAAATAAATACTCGTATATATATTAAAAAAAAATACTTTGACTTGTCTCTAGGATTCGAACTTGTGACTACAAGGGTAGCACACTGCCTACTAGCCAGAAGCAGGATGTTTTCTTCATTGTAGTTACGAAAATATTTAATTAAAGTTGCAACAAAACTATAATTTCCATAACTATAGATTAATTACAATTGTGGTTTGATACTTTGATCTTCTTTTATGTCAGCTAATCAATTTAAAATATTTTTTTTGTATGAATTCTACATAGAAACATGCATTTAAGTTTTTTTTTATTACCCGAATGAAATTAATGATACCACGAAATGTAAAATATTAAGCAATAGAAAGGTTTTATTCCATTAATGAAATTCGCATCTATATAACGTAATGTTTTATTTTATTAATGAAATTTTTGGTTGTATTAATCAAAGGGGTTCAATGTAACGGTTTCATTCCCATTACGAAGTGTTTTTCTGTGAGTGCACCAAACATCTGAATCCATATTATTATTATTATTATTATTATTATTATTATTATTATTATTATTATTATTATTATCATTATCATTATCATTATTATTATTATTATTATTATTATTATTATTATTATTATTATTATTTCAATTAAACGGCTGTCATATTGTGTATGTATGTATGTACAAAAACTTTTGCATAAATATAGATTTTGTCATAAAATCGAAAGAAGAAAAAAAATTCTCATAACGTGTCACATGCATGCAGTCGACCGTCGGTCGGTTTGCAGTTGCAATCGCATTGAACTTACATATTTTATTTGTTTTATTTTTGTTATTTTTAATTTTTTATTCTTGATAGGCAGACAGACAAACACAGCCTTTTTTCAATTACAATTTCAAATTTTTTTTTGTATCGCATTCAATGCAACAATAATAACATTCAATGCAACAACAATAATAATGGTCTAAATGTTAATGTTTGTATGCAAGTGTGTGTATGTATGTGTGTATGTATATTTGTGAATACTTTTTTTTATCAATGTATGTATGTATGTATGCATGTATGTTTGCATCTAATGTGTTGATTAAGAATTCATTCAGTAAATTAGAGATAATTGCATTTTCTTTTCTTTTTTATTTATTTATTTATTTTTTTGCTATGTTGGCTAATTTTGTTTTCGTTTATTTTTATTTAATTTTTTTTGTTATTCTACATAATTGTTTTCTTTTTTCTGTTGATATTAACTCGCGGGTTTTCTGAATATTCCATTTAATTTTTGCTTACATTGCCAGTTTTCACTTTTTTCTTTATTAGCATAATTTTTAAAGATATACTTACACATACAGTAAAGTTCGGTTATAACGAACTCTGCCAGTTTTCTTCTATATAAAGGGAGTAAATTGATTTTTTTTTCAAGCATGCACATGATACAATTATAACAGGTACATGCACAAGCCCAGCCTGTTAATGTATACAATACGAATAGTTGTCAAACTTTGTTTATAAGCTGCAAAAATATTTGTGTATGTGTGTGCATAAAATGATTACAGTGTTGCCAATGAAATTAGACATGGCTGTGTTTCCAATTACATGTGGAAGAAAATTACACTACACATCTTTTGTGTAGGTTAAAATTAAAACAAAAATAAATAGAAATACAACCCAAAGTAGAATTACATACACATTATACATGAATGTAATTACATGGCCTACACATGAGAGCAATTGCACACTCTGTGTAATTACACACCTATTGGCAACACTGAATGAATGTAATGATTCATAAGTGCCGCGTCTGCGATTGTACTTTAGTTACCCTGTAATTGTTATTTTTATAAACAAAGGGCATCTGTTTCTGACAATTATAAGTTTGTTTATACCAACAAAATGCATGTGTTTTTTGGTGTTGCAATTTTGTTGTAGTCGTGCATGTACCTAGTATAATTTTACCATGAGCATGCAGCTTTTGTTATTTTATTATCAAATCATGGCTCCTAAGCCATCTTACTGAAAGTTTCACAGTATATTACTTATAGACTGCAGGAAATATGTAATAGGTTTAATATAAAGGGTGGACAAATAATTATAAGGTTAAGAAGTAAATTGACTTTAAACACACCTTTTTTGTCAAATTCAGTTTTATTGTTACCAATGCACATTAGGTGAAATTATCACTTTTCCTGTGCAAAAGTAATAAAAACAAAAGTGAATTTTTAATTTCGTTTTGTCGTTTTTTTTTTTCAATTGTCAACACTTTAAAATAAAGACACGTTTTTTTAATTTGCTAATTTAATTCTGCATCAAACTCAATAGATTTAAGTTTTTTCTTAAAATAAGCTTGTGAGTTCAGTAAAAGTCGGTCAACTTTAACTAATTGCTGTGAAATGGAAAATAAAGCCACAAGTAATTTTTAATGTTTCTTATAAAAAGTGTTTCATATTTATATCGCTATGCTTTGAAATAACTCATCATAATGACTTATCGCTTAAACGGAAGAAAGAAAAAGTGTTCTTTAGCGCTTGTTCTAGAAGACTTCGCTGTAGTAAAGCATTTGAAAAATCCTTCATGTCTTGAAAGTTCTTTTAAATGGTCTTTTGCAGCGGTCTAATATGTACATGTGTACTTATGTATGTACATATGTATGTACATATCGCCGCACATCCAGTTCAAAAGTTTCATAACTCAAACAAACCAGTTTTGCAGAAAACACGTTTAAAGTTTTCAATTTACATGCAACTCAATGAAGGCATGAACAAATATTCTTCTCTCAGGAGGTGATTTATATGAAATTTGTATGCAAGATAAAATACGAAATGCATTATTATTCTGCATTATTAACTAAAAAAACGAATTTTTTGAGTTATGTCACTATTGAACTGAATGTGCGATATATACAGTGTATATATTTATGTGTTAGTGTCCTGCACAAGACATCTTATAAGAACTTTCAAGACATGAGGGATTTTTCAAATCCTTTACTACAGCGAAATCTTATAAAACAAACGTTAACAACAGTATTTGGAAGAAATTTGTTTGAGTATTGTAGGTATAAGAGTAAAGAAGAAAACACTTGGTGACGGAAGAATTTGTGATACTTGCTTCTTTCTACGCATGAGCGCGTGCTTTATTTTTCTACGCTCATGCAAAGGCACACACATACATTAGCATTAGTTGTATGCGGTTAATCACATAATAGCTTACCATCTACATATTACACACACACTCAAACGTACAATATGAAAAATAACAAGCATACACTAATCAACAGTACTTCTTTTGAGTGTTTGTTACAAACAAGCTGTCTTGGCGACATCGCTTGTTAACACTGATATACACGTACACCAATACATCCATCGTGCTTCGCTTATATTACGACAGCATTTATTATTGGTTTAGTATAATACATGCGACGTGAATACATTTAAAAATCATGACGTATTTACATTTAAAGACTGTTTACGCAGGTCTCTAATATGTATGTTATATACACATATATGTATGTATGTAAGTATATTAAAGAGCATACTTAAGTTCCCTATAATTTTAAACAACTGTGTTATAATAAATGCTTATCAGGTCCCCACTTACTAAAAGGAGTTAAACTTAAAATACAATTTATTTATTGTATGTTCTGTGTACATACATACACATGTGTGTGTTTTTAGATTAAAGGAAATATGTACTACATTGCAAGTCTTAAGTATGTTAGAAAATAATTGATAAGAATTTTTGAAGGCATGCCTTCCCTTGATTGAACTATAACAGTGCTAAGCAGAGGCGATTTTGAAGCTAAAAAATTAACACTTTCTTCATTGAAGTAATTGTGTACAATATATACATATGTAAGCATGTACATATGTACATACATATGTTACACACAAGAATGTATACATAAACAGAGCTCGGGCCTTCATACAAACGCATGTTTTTTTTTGGTGATAGATTAAAAGCTTTTGACAAATTATCTATACGATTCATAAAATTTTGAGTAATTTGGCATCGATTTGTAGTTGCATATTTTGTTGATAAGGGCATATTTTTACATATTTCTAGCAATAAAAGCATATTTAAAAAGTAAAAAAACAAATTTAAAAAAATATCACAATTACTTTTAATTATAATTGTTCGAAGTTAATTTGTTTTTATATTTACGAATTGATTAGGCACTGTAAGCCGAACATGTGATATTTTTTAAGGAACAAGTAACACCAAAGTTAATTGTAAATATTCCTACAAATATCAGCAAAACGGAACTCGCTGCATCTTTATCATCAACATTCCTTGTGTTTGGTGCACTGTGTGTGGCGTCAGTTGTTGTAGATATCTTCTTTTCAGTGCAAACGGAATAGCTAGTTGTTCCGTTCTGCTGGTGTTTGTTAAAATATTTACAATTAACTTTGGTGTTACTTGTTCCTTAAAAGTTATGACATGTAATTTGGCTTACAGAGCAAACAGTTATAAATATTTATTTTTAGTACAAGATTAGTAAATAAAGTTCACGATTCTTAACACAAATTCCCTGCAACAACCTTTTTCATGGAGTATGAATCTCTTTAGTTCACACACTGTAAATTTTATGACGGTGGTACCAATACGAAGTAATTTTTCCACTGCAGCTAGAATATTTAAAGACACACACTTTGGAACCTTAAATTTGTGTATTTATTATTATGAAATTTAAATTTGTTTGATATTCAATTAATTTTTAAGCTTTACAAATCTTCTTCTCGTTTTTTGCATTCACTGGGACTGATAGAGGGAAACAAATTCACAATAACATTTTTCCCTTCGAGGGAAATAAAAATTTCATGGGGAAAAATCCACGATATGGGCGAACGAACAATAAAAATTTTCTTAAAATTTTTAATTTTTAGCTGCATTTGTTAAGAGCTAATTTTATGCTTTGAATTGCATTAAAATCCGAGCCCTGTACATAGTAAGTTTACGTGTCAATACTTCATAAAATTATGTAAGCACGTATTCTCATCTGTATGTGTCCATACATACATTTATATACATACAAACATACATAGTACATACTAGAGACCTGCGTAAACAGTCTTGAAATGTAAAGACATCATGTTTTTTAAATGTATTCACGTCGCATGTATTATACTAAACCAATAATAAATGCTGTCGTACTATAAGCGAAGCACGATGGATGTATTGGCGTACGTGTATATCAGTGTTAACAAGCGATTTCGCCAAGACAGCTTGTTTGTAACAAACACTCAAAAGAAGTACTGTTGATTAGTGTATGCTTGTTGTTTTTCATATTGTAAGTTTGAGTGTTTGTGTAATATATAGATGGTAAGCTATTATGTGATTAACCGCATACAACTAATGTTAATGTATGTGTGTGCCTTAGCATGTGCGCAGAAAAATAAAAGATCATACGCACATACATGCATGACGTTTGTACACGCGCTCATGCGTAGAAAGAAGCAAGCATCAAAAATTCTTCCGTCACGAAGTATTTTCTTCTACCAACAATACTGAAATAAATTTCTTGCAAACAGTGTTGTTAACGTTCGTTTTAGAAGATATCGCTGTAGTAAAGCATTTGAAAAATCCCTCATGTCTTAAAAGTGCTTATAAGATATCTTGTGCAGGACACTAGTACATATGTACATACATGCATTAAATAAAGTTTTTGTTGAAATTCAATCGCTTCAATTATTAAGTTTCTTGCAGTAGTAAATTAAATATGTACATACATATGTATGTACATACCTACATAAACTTTTAACATTTAAAAACCTATAAGATAATATTGTTTAGATTTTGATTTAAGATATAGAGAAACAAGCAGTTAAATATAACAAATGAATAGGAATAAGAATAGAAGACAAAACAAAAAATTCATTTGAACCAAGTTTATTTGATTGTTGTGTTTTGGTTCTGTTTGTATTTTTTTTTCAACACACCTAAGATGGACTCAAAGTTTGCTCTTTTGTTTTTTTTTTTTATTTTGTAGGAAAAAAGTCATTATTACAATAAACCGGTTTGACAACTACTTCTATACCATTGACAACAACAAAATCAAAAACAAAACCCACTAATACAAAAAATAAAACAACTAAAAGAGTGTAATAAAAACAACAACTTGATTTGTAATTTAAGCAACAATAACAACAACCGCAACAAGAACAACATTAAGCATAACAGCGTTGCCAGAAATGTATCCAAATGGAATAAAAATCATGCATGCATACATGTTTGTATAATTATGTGCATATGTATGTAAATATGTATGTGTGTGTATATGAAAATTGTCAGGTCAATGTTGTATTCGAAAAATTCATTACAATGCAAACTATTTAAATGATAAAGGGTAATTCATTATGATATGATTTTTGCCATATTAAGTTATATAATTCCCTAAACGTTTTCATATAATTATTTTGGGAGTTAGCCAATCTACATAATAAATGCAAATGTATGTCGGCCATATTCATAAAAAATATTTAGGTTTATTAAGTGCTTATTTGACATATTTCTATGGGAAATTTGTCAAATAAACCTGTAATAATCCTAAAATATTTTTTTTTAATATGGAGGTGTATGAATACAAAAATTAATAACTACATATGTACGTTTGTTTCGTTGCTCACACTAAAATTTGTAAGCCTTATTGTTAGCACCTGCGAGTAGCTTATAGGCTATATTTTTCTTGAATATTCTAAATGGGATGTTACAGTTCCCACACAAGTAAAATAAATATCATTATTGTTAATAATATTTTTGGTTGGCAGCAACACAACAATTCGTATGCATTTTGACACGTGTAAAATAAAAATAAATATTTGTAAATCTAATGTTTTGTCAGTATAACTAAAGTAGCACTATAGGATTCCACGAACAGGATTCACTATCCTGTACAATCGCACGACTTTTGACAAAATGCAACCCTGTTATGATCAAGTTTATGGAAATTGTTCAACAGATATCAATAATACATTAGATCAGGGTTGTATTATAGTTGTATGTAGGAGAGTGATTCATAGCCTTAAGATATACATACATATATTAAAGATTTGGTGACAAGATATTAAAAGCAATGAAAAACTATACCTTTAGTGTAATATTGAGAAGAAAATGGAGTTGGATTGGACATACCATAAGAAAGGCCCTCAAGGTAAAAGAAAGAAAAGAAGCCCAGATAACTTCTGGAATAGAATCTTAAGCGAAGGAACGAATAGCAAAAAAAGAAGAAAAACTTAGAATGTAATGAAACAAGCACAAAAATTTGTTGTGTAACTTTGCGCACAAAGTTCAGAAAACTGTCGAAATATCAGTGGGCGGGAAGAGGGTATCTAATCCCTTGTCTTGAAAACTTTGAACCGCTAAATATCCTAAATCGTTATTCGAAATGAAAAATCATAAGAGAAACCTATCGAATGATACCCATTTTAATATAGTTCGCCGACTTTTTATTTTTTTTTTCGCAATAACAAAATGGCGTCTGTTGGGCGCCATATTGAGTTTAGACTACTGCCACATATTTAGTGACACTACCAGGATTAAGACATGAGAATCATTGATGTGAGAATCATCAAAGTCGGTCACGCGTTCGGTTTATATAGTGCCGCAAAGGAACACACATACGTGCCCTTAATTATGAAAGTGGTCTAAGTCATGTGCATTTTTGAAATATCAAATAAATCTTTGAAAAACTTCAATAAATTTTTAAACATAATTAAATAAATTTATATAAATCGAGACTAGAACAACTCTAAATTAAAATGCTGCTTAATATAAAAATACTTTTTCATTTGTTCAAATGTAATCTACTAAATGTCTCGACAAGAGCAATATATGACTTAGACCACTTTCATAATTAAGGGCACATATGTACACACAAATGCTGACAAATGCCCTTCTTTGCGAGGCGCAGTCGGGTAAAAAGACTTTTTTGCGTCCGCCCACTTCTCCCTCATTAACAAAAATTGTACAGAAACTGATGTTTTTTTGTGTCAAACAGAGTTGGAGACGATAAAATAATCCATCAAAATAAATTTAAAAAAAATCGATTTTAATCAACCGTTGCCGACAACAACGCGTACGTGTAGCCGATATGTCATTGATGAGTTCATTTGATCGTCTCCAGTGCACTGAAAAGCAAAGATGACCTACCTTAGTTATCGTATGGAGAGAACTATAATAGCAAAGATTGTTTGTAAGCAAACGGGCGTAAGTTAAGGGCCAAACCCACGATGTCGACAACGTTCGACTTACATTCAAAACAAAAACAAATTTTAATATTTTCTTGTTGTTTCAAATGTAAGTGTGCGACAAGCCGAACGTTGTCGATATCGTGGGTCAGGCTCTAAATAAAAACTTGGGCGAATCGGAAAGACGACGGAAGTAGTGATATAGTAAATTATAGCAAATTTCTTTACGCAAATTTCTTATCAGATATAGGTACACCCCCTTTAATAAACATGCATTCTTGAATTAATACTAATTTCATTCTATTAAATAGAATTTTATTTTTCTTTAGTAAAAGTATGTAGTTTAGAAGAAACTTTCAATATTGTAGCGTGAAGTTGTCTGCATTTCATTTTATTTATTGGTTGCAGTCGGTCATTAAAACAAAATATACAAAAATAAAAGAAATAAAAAAAGAACAAGAAATTATTATTTTTCTGTCTTACATACTTTTTGTATGTATGTACTTGTTTGTATTTATAAACATCTATGTAACTGCTTGTATGACTATTTCACTGCCTGACTGACTAACGGTCGACATTTTTTACTTTAATTTTTTTATTTTTTTGGTGGTGGGGTTTGTCTGGCTGTTTTCTTCGTTCTCCTGTTGTGGGCATTATTTTTTATTTTTGTTTTTGCTTTGGATATTCGCGTGCATAATGTACTTACATATTCTGTTTTTATGAATGCGCTGACGATTTTTGTTGGCATCAGCCAACACAAACATGTGATTTGAATTTATAAAAATTGCAAGATCTTATTTAAATTGTTGTCAATTTTAAAATTTTTTCCTAAGATCTATTTTAAGCTTAACACAAATTTAGAGGCAATAGATGGATGATGGGGCAGCAGCAGCAGAAGTAGAAACAACAAACAGAACCAACAACACTAGTAAAATGGCAACAACAATTATAGCAAAAACAAATTACCAAAATGAAAACATCCAAAAATAAAACACACACATGTACATATGTACATACATGTGTATGTATGTATGGTTGTACACACAATGTAAATATGCATGCATGCTACTGCACAAGTGTATGCACATATACAAACCTACACTTATATGTACACTTGTATGTATGTATAAATTTACAAAAAAAATTTATACCGGTATTCATAATAGATTTTTAAATTTAATTTTTGAATTTTGTGTGGGAAAACCGGTTTAAAGAATGCTTTAGCATAAACAATAGTTTATGAATACCGGTGTTAATTTTTATTTAAAATTATACTACAAAATTGCGAATCATTATGGCTTTTTTCGAGAATCGAATAGTCGCGTGTTCGATCATAATGCCGCAATAGACTATTTTATATTGCTAAACTTAACCACCCACTATTGTGAAACATTTTCCCCTCGAAATACTTCCCTTTTCATCAAATGGCAATCGTAAATAATTTTTCCTTAGATATGTGTTCCCTTTTTTTACACCCCTTATCAGGAATAATATTTTTCACTGAGATTTTTTTACATTCCCCTTAGTTCTGTCCACTTTATTTTTGCAGGTGAACTGAATTATTATTACATTGAGTAATTTCAATATTATCCTTTCAATTAAATATTAAAAGTTATAAATATATATTTTTAGGACAATATTAGTAAATTAAGTTCATGATTCTTAACAATAATTCCCTGCAATACATTTTTTTAATGGACTATGAATCTCTGTGGTTTACACGCAGTAGATTTTATGGCCGTGGACTGCGGTCGTATATTAAAGAAACTTTTCCACTCTACCTAGTGTATTTAAAAACTTAACCTTAAAGCTAAACAAATTTCAGTTGGAAACTAAACTTTGTGTATTTCTTATTAATAAACTTAAATTTGTCTGATTTTCAATAAATTTTTAAGCATTACAAATCTTCTTCCCTTTTTTACATTCACTGGGACTGATAGCGGGAAAAATGTTCAAGGGAGATTCACAATAGCATTTTTCTCTTCGAGGGGAATAAAAATTGCATGGGAACAAAAATTCCATGTTATTTACCATAGGGGTGAATTTTTTTTAGATACATTCATACATACATACATACATACATACATACATACATACGTCTATGTTGTACTAAAAAGGAGCGATATTTACATACATACATTCATACACACATACATGATATGAATTGAAATCTGCTATTTGCACTTATTTTGTTTTCAATTTATGTACTATGTAAATACATATCGTCATATAAATTAAAAAATGGATTAACTTACAAAAAGTTAAAAATCGTTTCATTAATTGATTATGATGTAATTATATATAATCCATCTACCCACAATACTTTTATCAGAGTATACTCAAAAATATCCAATTTATTAACGAAATTCAAAAGACTACACTAAAACTTCTAAATATGTACACTAAAACTTGTACAGCCCAATTATGAATAGCAATTCCCCGGGAGTTTTTTCCCTTTTCTCATTCCTCCTATTATGAATTAAAATTTCCCCGGGAAAAAACTTCCTGGGAAAAAAGTAGGTATTCTAAATATGAGGGAGAGGGAGAATTTGTTGAGAGTTTTCTCCCCAAACATTTTGAAGGGAACTAATGCAAAAATTTAAAAATCATATTAATAAATGTTGAAAAACAATAGTATAAGCATTTATTTAGAACAAAAAGTTTAAATAAATACCGAATTATTATATTTCCCTTTTGTATTTTTGCATTTTAATCTAAACACTGCGCACATGCACTTCAAAAACATAAACTACTTCTGTATTCAGAACAAATACTAAAACAATAAATTTTGCAGTTCACATAAAAGTTAAGATTTATGGAAGATTTATTTCCTTCTAATATTATCAATACCGATAAGAAAAACTTTATAAAATTTCCAAATTTCCTTTGTACACACAGTCCACTGGACCTGACTCAGTTTTCAGCACAAAGTTATTCCGCATGTCTGAATGGATGGATACACTGTTTATTTAATTTTTATTTAAACAAAAACAAATATTATATTAACACGAAATCTAATTGACAATGAAAACATCACATTTTTAATAAATTTATATTGCTGAACTTTGCGTTAGTGCAAACATTAAACAGCTGATCCAGATTTTACTCTCTCCCGTATTTGCTTATTCCGCGGCTATTTAGAATAGGAGGATTATTCCCTGGGAACAAATGATAGGGAAGGGAAAAAACTCCCCGGGAATATTCATAATTGGGCTGGTAGTGTTTTTCTTCTTCTGTAAAATATTTTAAATGTAACTTACGCACGCCTTTTTTGAATTTATATGACGATATATACATACATATATACATACATTGGATTAATAACACTGTACAATAAATTTTTGGTCAACGCCGCCATCCTCAACAATTCCAATGGGAAATGAAAGTAGACCATCAGAACTGCCAAAGGGTTTTACAGAAAAATGTAAAACTATTCTAGATCAAATGAATCTAAACGATTAAAAAAAGCGGGAAGTTTTAATTTTCACTAACTTTCAGAATGATTTCTAAAAATTTTCCATGAAATATTTCACTATTCGCTGGTCAAAACAATTTCATATATCTAGAATAGTTATTATTTCAATTGATCTAGAATAGTTTTAAATTTTTGTGAAAAATACAATCAATGTAATGTAGTGAATTTTAATCCGAAATTGATAATTTTTTTATATTTAACCACGCCTATACCACCCACCATTTGTTGAAATAAAGGAAAAAATATATTTTTCCACATTGGATTCAATGTGACAATAAGTACGCATAATTACATTCCATTAAATATTTTTATATATGTATTTATAGGTTTTTTTTTAATTTTAATCATAGTGCAAAAAAATTGTCAAAAATGGCCCAACTTCAAGAGGCCATAAAAATTTAATTCGAGCTAACTTTTCAAAACCCTTTGACAGTTCTGTTTACTTAACATTCATTTACTACATTTACTACATTCATTTCCCATTGGAATTGTTGAGGCTGATTTTTCTTTTCACACTGTGTAATCGAAAATTGTGCGTCTAAACAAAATTCTTAAATATAAAAATTATGTAAAGAAAAATAATTTTTTGATTTCAAAAAAAAAATAAGAAAAGTTTCCTTGCGAAAGTGTCAACCAGCAATTTTTTTATGTATTATTTTTATTTAAAAGTCTTTCTTCACTTGGCAAAAATGAGCAGCAGACAAAAAAAAACATTACGACCATGTAGAGTTTAACTGCTGGCGTAAGTAAATAAAAAGAAATTTTTGACCATAAATAAACCTTTTTTTTAACTTGCAAAACATATTTTTCAACAATTTATAATACTGAATAAATTACATACATGCATAAGTGAATAAATGTAGATACCAGTATTTTTTTATTATTACTCGTATACAAAAATAGTTGCGGATATCCGGCCATAAACAACGTTTAGCAAATCAAAGCATACATTTGCCAGCCAACAACCAACACTCAATGCAAACGTTTGGGATCAAAAAAATAAAGAAAGAAAGCAATAAAGATAGATATACATACATACATACATATGTATGTATGCGTGTATTAATATGCGTGTGTGTGCCTGTATGGATAAGCACACATAAGCAGATACATGAGTGGATACCTACCTACACAGTTATTCATTCATTCAACAACACCATTCAATTATATATGTATGTACATAGTATATACATATATACATACATACATACATACATACATACATACATATATAAATAAATATATATTTATGATTGTTATAAAAATATAAATTCTTCTATGAATAATTCCATTTCCACTTCTAAACACAGATTGAATAAAAATTTCGTTTTGTTCGATCCCTCAAAACTTATAATTTGTTAAAAATATACATACATGCATACATACATAAATATGTATATTATTATTATATAGTTATTGTTTCATATTGTGGTATAAGATTTTTTTTTCATTTGTTGCGTGTTCATTTGTGACTATTTGACAATACTGTGCACGTCCTATGACCGCCAATTCACGATCATAACAATAAATGTTTCCATATTTTTTCCATGTTTGAGTGACATAATGTTCAGGTGCTTGTTTTCATTTCCGTTCCATATTTGTTCATGGTGCTATACAGTGAGTTTGAATAAATATACACACATGCATACATACATACATACATATACATGCATATAAATGTATAGTTGTGTATATACTTTTTTTTTGTAAATCAATTAAAATTTATTTGATGACTAAATAAAAGAAAGAATAATATCTTTTAGAAACAATATGAAAATTATTTTCGTTTGTAGGCACCTTCCGTAGGAGTTTTATATTCACCAGCAGTTTCGAACTTTAGTCGATTTGTTACTCTTTGGGAATTCTTAATTATGTATTGTCAAGTATTTTTTTATTATTTCGATTTAATAAATATACATACATAGTACATATGTACATATAACGCCAAAAGTAAATTGTAAAGTATGGCCGGCTTTAATGCATATTTACATACATACATACATACACACATAATATGTATGTATAGTCGTGCTACATGCGACTTAAAACCATTTTGAAAAAAAAAACCATTCTAAACATTTATGTAAAGATGTGCAATACATGTGTAAATATACTTATGTATGTATGTATATATACATACATACATATTTATCTATTTCCTTCAACACTCACAATCACCCCTATCGTGAATAACAAGTGGAATTTTTGTTTCCATGCAATTTTTATTCCCCTCGAAGAAAAAAATGCTATTGTGAATCTCCCTTGAACATTTTTTCCCGCTATCAGTCACAGTGAATGTAAAAAATGGAAGAAGATTTGTAATGCTTAAAAATTAATTGAAAATCAGACAAATTGAAGTTAAATAAATAGTAATACATAGAGATGTGCACGTGAGTGTTTTCTGACTCACGAAACGCATGCTCACGCAGAAAAATATTTTACTCACGCACTTTCACGCACGAATGATTTTGAACATTTTCGCGATCACGCACGCTCACTAATAAAATATATTTAATGACGCACGCTCACGAAAAAGTATATGTATAATATAATTTTCATGTTTTTTGGGTTGAAAAATAGGTTCTTACATAATATGTATATTATAAATGTGTACATACATATCTATGTATATATGTATGCTCGAGTTTTTGTAAAATTTACAATGTAAATTAAAATAAAGCAAAGTTAATTTCATATCGTTTTAAATATTCGTATTCGCGGATATCATTTTAACTATTCTAATTCGAATTCTCGTATATCAAAAATTGACATAAATGTGAAGGTAAGACGTATGATCAATTAATACATGATAATCAAATAAATGCGAAAAGCATATTAAATGAGAAAACATAGAAATTACAAACATTTTTCTGTTACGTAACATTTTTAAAGACTCCCCCCACCATAACAAATCATAACAAAACTCGAACCCCACCCCTGTTCAGAGAAATTACCGAAATGTCTTAACGAATTCGGTACGACAAGTCTGACTTCAGAAAAAGTCGAAACATTTTGTTTGGGGGTATTCATTATGTTTATAAGCTCATACTACCATAAATATTACTATACATACACATATGCATTTATTATTATAAAATAATTTATTTCAAATGATTGAATACAGTTACATATGTACCTATGCAGGAATGTTATCTCGTGAGAGCGTGAGAATTCGTGCGTGATTATTAAAAAAAGCTCACGCACAATCACGCACGAGTAAATTTTTTTCAATCACGCTCACGCACTCACGCGTGATTAGTTATAATATTTGACCACGAATCACGTGAATCACGCGTGACTCGCGATAAAATCACGACATTTGCACATCTCTAGTAATACACACATTTTAGTTAAAAGTTGTGTTTTTTAATATTCCAGGTAGAGTGTAGAAAAATTCTTATAATATGCCACCGCGGTGTACCATCATAAAATTTACTGTATGTGAACCAAAGTTATTCATACTCCATGAAAAAAATGTGTTACAGGGAATTTTTGTTAAGAATCATGAACTTTACTTACTAATCTTGTCCTAAAAATAAATATTTATAACTTTTAATATATAATTCAAAGGAAAATATCGAAATTATTCAATGTATTAATTTAGTTCGCCTGTAAAACTAAAATGAAAAAAAAACTAAGGGAAAAGTGAAAAAAATTCACGTGACAAATATTATTGACGGTAAAGTAAATCAAAACAAGGGAAAAATTATTCACGATTGCAATTTGGTAAAAAGTGGAAATATTTCGAGGGAAAAATATTCACGATAGGGGTGAATATTTTGCTAGGTAAAGGTACCAACAGACGACATGTTTTTTACATGTATTTTTTAAGTTTTTGACTCGTATGTTTTTCTTTATGCTTGTCAATATTGGTTAATTTACATAAGGTTTATAATTTTTGGTCACAAACGTACATGTAGTATCACTTCTTCTTTTTCAGTACATAAATATCCACGTTGTTTGTTTTGTAAATGGCTTGCAGCCGTCGAAATATTTTTGGTTCCGTCGCTGTAGTACTGGCGACTTAAATGTGCTTTTTTAATTTTTTCTTTTTTAAACAACATGTTGAGGTCACGACAACGTTAAATTAAAAAAAAATATATAATTTATTTGTCTTGCAAAATACTTCATTCAGACGGCTAATGATAGTGCACATAATCAACCGCCGACGAATTTGTTCGCATGACATAGACATTTGGAGCTGTATGTTTAACATAAGAAAATAGAGCACGCTCTATTTCAAATAATGTCTTATGTTTTTTGTCATGTTTTTTACACAAGCAATGTTTTAAAGGTAACACACGACATGTTTTCGTTTACATATGTAAATTTTGGCACATACAATGTGAAAAACATGTCGTCTGTTGGTACCTTAAATAATAAAATTTTGGCAATTCTCTTCCCACAAGAAATCAAAGTGTGTTAATAACATTATGACTTTTGTACAAAAAATGTTGCTATTATTTTTTTCCGAGTGTTGTAATACTAAATACAATATATAGACGTTTTTTAACCAAAAAAAAAAAACAAGCAAAATTTTCAAATACAAAAAGAAGTTTATACTACCACTCAAAACCATCAAATTCAATTAATGTTAGATTAAGTTAATTTTCGTTTTAGCTAATTAGAGAATGAAACTAAGGGCCTGACCCATGATGTTGATAACGTTCGACTTGTCGCACACTTGCATTCAAAACAAAAATAAATTTTAAAACTTTTAAACGTCATCGTAGGTCAGGCGCTATGAAATAAAGCCCAAGGAAATAACGCCAAAATAAGGAAATGAAATAAGTAAAATTAAGGAATTTTTAATTGGGCTTTATTTATTTCATTTTTTGGAATTTATTTCATTTTAAATTTGGTTGGGTTTTTACTTAATTTTTTTTGTGCTTTATTTCATCTTGAGTTTGGTGTCATTTAGCTTTATTTATTTATTTATGAAAAAAATTTATTATTTGTTTATTTATGAAAAAAATTTTCTTTTGGGCTTCATTTCATTTTTCTTTGGGTTATATTTTATTTCATTTCTTACTTGGGCATTATTTCCTTGGGCCTTATTTCATAGCGTTACAATGTTACAAATACAATTACAAATTGTATAGTAACTTATTTTGACGAGTCTTTGGTGGAAATCGAATCGACCACCCCACTAAGCTATCGGGCCACATATTTATAGTCACCCCTATCGTGAACATTTTTTCCCTCAAAATATTTCTTCTTTTCGTCAAATTGCAATCGTAAATAATTTGTCCCTACAAATATTTTCCCTTTTTTTGATTCCCCTTGTCATGAATAATCATCCTTATCAGCAATAAAAGTTCACGTGAAAAGTGTTCCCTTTCCCTAAAATTGTGACAGCCAATGTTTGCATTGTTGTTGTATCAGTATACTATTTTCTAATTTTGTTCACAATTTTTTTGTTCACGGGAAATATTTCACGTGAATAAAATGTTCGATTTTATTCTCGATAAGGGTGAGTATTTTTTACGGGAATTTGTTAATTTTGCCCTGGTTTTTGCAGGCGAACTGAATTATTTTACTTCCTTCAAATTAAATATTAAAAGTTATAAATATTTATTTTTAGCACATGATGAGTAAATAAAGTTCACAAGAGTTAACAATAAATTCCTGCAACACCCTTTTTCATGGAATATGAATCTCTTTGCTTCCCACACAGTAAATTTTATGGAGATACGCTAAAGAATTTTTTTCCACTGCACTCCTAGAATATTTAATTTAAAAACACAACTTAAAGTAAAAAAAAAGTCTCATTTGGAACCTAAAATTTTGTGGATTTCGTATTATTAAACTTAATTTCTTTGATTTTTAATATCTAGACAAATTAGAAAACTTCTTCCCTTTTATGCATTCACTGCGACTGATAGCGGGAAAAAAATTTTACGGGAGATTCACGATAGCATTTTTCCCTTCGAGGAGAAATAAAATTTCACGGGAACAAAAATTCCAATTGTTATTCACAATAGAGATGAGTATATATTTTTTCACCATCTTTTGATTTTTTTTAATAAATTATTAAATTTGGAAGTAATTAGAAGTCAAAAGGTATAGTTAAATTTATTGTTAAAATATGTATGTATATGGGAATTAGTTGACCTTGCAGGCCATCTCCGAAATAGTTTTTTTTCTAAAATTTTCAAACCATTTTACAGATTTTGCTAAAATTTGCGGCACCCGATATATGTACTTCTTAAGTCTATAAAAAATTTGTGCATATCTAAAATCGATTTGGGGTAGACTCTTAAAATTATTAGAAACAAAAAGTATTTTCTTTAGAATTTTTCCTCACGCTATCTCTAGAACGAATACCTGATTTTAGTCAAACTGGCAGCGATTTCAAACGGAATGACAAACTTATATAGATTGGTGAATGATATAACTTTAATTTCATTCACTGGGATTTTTTTAAAGCAGTTTACTTGTGCAAACAAACTTATATAGATTGGTGAAGGATATAACTTTAATTTCATTCACTGGGGTTTTTTAAAGCAGTTTACTTGTGCAGTGATCTGCGGTATGTCAACTCCAGCAATGCACCCATATCATTTTGACAATTGATAGAATGCAACCTTTCCTATGCATTTCCGTTTTTACTTCAGTTATCTTTTGTACATTTGTATTCTGACAAATAGAAAAGGTTATTAAATAAATTAATAAAATATAAGATATTGTATCCTTAAGCCTACAGTACACGGCATGTAAAAAGTAACATGCGTATGTGGCTATGACGTCACGGGAATTTTCAGCAAAATTACTAGTAGTGGCTATATGCCGTAAAGTTTTTATAGTATTTTTCTTCCTAAATACAAATGTGATTCATGTACCCGAATCGAACAAATTTTCTGAGGCAGCACATCTGTAATCATGTCAATTGTTCTATTTACATGTGTTGCTAGTACACGGCATGTAGCAAATGTAGCTTCGTGATGACGTCAAAATTACGTCAGAGCCACATGCGCATGTCGTTTTTTACATACCTTGTACTGTAGGCTTTACACTTAGTATTTGAATTTTATTTATAGATTACGACGATTTTTCTAGTATTGTGTCTTTAGAGTGTTACTCCTAGATCCGCTTCACTCATTTATGTATGTCTAAAAATATTTTCCTGCAGAAGCCACACAAAAGAGTAGCGAAATACCGAAATATAATTAGGGAATTTTGATGTAAAAACAAGAGATCTTAAAAGCTTACAGCCTTATTTATAAAACTTATTAAGGCTTCATAAAGGCTTAATAAGAAAAATTTGTCTTAACCCTAGACACATAACCTTCGTCGAAACGACGAACACCGGACAAAAAAATTGCTATTTCTTTTTAACACGTGCACCGATCGCCGCTAAATTTCTTGCCAACTTAGTTTTCGCTGAGCTTTTGCAGGAGACAACCAAACTCGGCGCGTGAGCACGTAATTATTGAGATATGATAAACTTGTTCGTCGCTTCGACGAGTGTTGGCGAGCATAAAGTTGATTTCTGCACACAATGCGCTTCAAAAAATTTATTTTATATATTTTTTTAAATGACAACAGTGTTATAGTTAAGTTTTGCCAAAGAGAAAAAGGCTTTTTTGTTTTGTTTGTTTAAATAAATTTTATAACAATGTGATCTCAAAAAAAAAATGCTTTTTTGGAAAAATGGATTATAATAAATATCCTTGTAACAGAATAGAAATATATAGTTGTATTTACTAACAAAGTACTTGCTAAAGGTATGTATGTGTTGCAAGTACAAAAATATATATGTTTAGAACCGATATTATACGCCCCAAAACGTGCTCGTCGAAACGACGAATGGTTAGGTTTAGAGGGATACGTTCGAGGGTTATGTGTGCAGGGTTAAAAACCCTTTATGAAGCCTTCATAATTTTTATAAATAAGGCTGTTAATAAATTTAGAGATTATTGTCCCAAATCACACTGTGCAAGTCTTATTGCAAAGCTGATTAGTTTCAGGAAGAGAGAGACGAGGGGAACAGAAACGTTTCTTTTCCCCCCGTCTCTCTCTCCTAATAAACTAATCAGCTCAGCAATAAGACTTGCATAGTGTAAATAGGGACATTATAATTAAAAAAATAATAATACAAAAGAAACTAGATGAATTATTAATTCTTTAAAAACAATTGAAAAACTCTAGACAAATGCAAATAAAATTTTAGATTACTATTGATAGAATAATAGGTAAAACAATGTTTTCCAAAAGCCTTGCAAAAAGATTTAAAAAAAATATTAACGAGCCATAACTTAAAATTTTAAATTGAAGACAGTGTTTTTGTTACAACAAATGCAAAAAAAAAACATTTTGCTGCTAATATGTAAAATATCAGGTATTCATACACAAATAAATATTCCCACACAAATAAATTGAAGAGACTGTAAAAAATTCCACACTTACACACACCCTCACCCTATGAAAAATATTAACAGTAACATGTGCACATACACATCTATAAATAAATATACCAGTATTCCCTAAATACTCGTATGCATGCATGTATGTAAATATGTGTAGGTGTTTCATAAGGCGTCTACACCACTTCTGCTGTGAAGAGGATGTACGTGCTCAAGTGGAAAAAGAGTGGTTTGTTAAATTTTACATTTACAAAATCTATTGCAAAACTTACTTTATTATTATTGTTCCCTGAAATTAAGTCAGATTAGCAACAAAACAATTTTTAAAGATTTCTATTATCTTATTAGCAATAGATATTGATTGATATCGTAAATTAAAGATTAGGAATTAGGGAAGTCAATCGGAAATAGATTATTCGCTAGTCAATATTAGTGATTTTAAATTTAGAAAAAAAACTGTAATTCTTGAAAGGAAGAATTGTTTTATTTCTCTTGATGTTTTTAATATGTATGAATATGAATACAGTTGTATGTGTGTTGAATCATAGAAAAAAAATGCCCATTTGGAAAACACAAATATAGTGATATACCGGTTTAACGAATTCGCTATTTAATGCACGATAAATTTTTTCTTATTGAATGTCTTAAATACAAAATAAAACAAACAATTGTATACTATGTATCACGAATATTCTAATGAATTGTCCAGAAAAAATAAAAATTTGAGAAAATAAATGCAAATACATACATAAAAGTACAAATTAAATTAATATGAATGTAAATATAAGGTCTGTTCAATTACTTTCCCAGCAGAAACTAGCAACGGGAGAGTAAGGCAGAAATTTACAAAATTACTCTCCTAAATATGAAAAAGTAAATGAACGCTCAACTTGTAAAAACTTGCAAGAAAATTTTATTCATATCGGAACCATGGATGGACATCATGATACAATTGTACTTTTTCTGATGTATTTTGTTTGATATTGTTTTAAATTGCAATTTTTTTTAGAAATTGACATTTAATATGAAATTCTTTACAGAGTTTCATGTATTTTTACTATTTTTATACATTTTTCATAATTTTTTAATTTTATTCCATTAACTGATCGACTTTCCATCTCTGATCAGATATGAGAAACAAACAAAATTATTTGCCATTAAAATTTAATTTATTTGTCTTAGGGCCATTATTACAACTTAAAGTTAGTTAAAAGTAGGATTTTATCGGACGTATAAAAAGCTTTCCATTAGTGAAAATTGGATTTAACTTACCATGTAGGATAAACTTGCCTGTAATTTATCGCTCACTTTTGGTTAAAGTAAAATTTTGCAAATGATACAAGTTTTTATACGTCCGATAAAGTCCTACTTTTAACTAACTTTAAGTTGTAATAATGGCCCTTAATGAAAGAAAAACAATAAATTAAGAAAATATGCTTTCTTTTTTCATACGTATACATGTTTTTTTTTAACAAAGATATACAAATTTTTCAGTTTTCCTTTTTCAGATATTTTTGAAATACAGTACAACTTCGATAGTCCGGACATGCGCCAGTCCGGTCACTCCAGTAATTCGGACGCTTCTACATTTCGGACAATTTAAAGTTTTTACCTCCACAATCCGGACAAATTTTTTTATGCAAGAACAAAAATTAAAATCCAGGCAAAACATGAGAGTTAACGGGAATTTTTGTTTTGTTTTATTATTCGTAATTTGATTTACATTTTTCACTGTTATTGCTTCAGTTTCGGTTCATTATTTCGCAAGTGTGTTTGTTTAATTCCATTCGAAGTGCCATATTTTTAAATAATAAACGCAAACATAAAATACTAACCTTACATTAGAAGTGTGATATTTTAAAATGACTTGATGAGGGAAAAACTATTAGGGTGCGAACAGAGTGAGCGCTGATGCCGACCCGAGCTTGTTGACGCTTATTTTCATGCGAGAACAAAATTTGTATATAACACAGTGAATGCGAGAATTAGCGCTGAAATTCTGTTTATTCCATGTGTTTTGCTTTTATGTCATTTAGTCTTGTTGTTCATTTGTGTTTATAATGGTAATGGATTCAATATATGAAGAGTATTTTGCTTCTCCTAGTGTGATTAACGCAATTATTAACACAAAAGAATTTGGAAAACATCCAATCACACTAAAAAGGAAATAGTAGAAATGGATGCAAAAACAAACATCTCTAATGCAGATGCAAAGAAAGCATTTGCAATTTGCATTCAGTGGGCTGAGGAGAATAAGAGAGACTAGAGCAAAAGGCACAAATCTACCACCTCAACAAAGTTAGTCAGCACAAAATAACTTCGTCTTTTTATATATCATAGTATGTATGTATGTATATATGTACATATGTATGTATGTATGTATGTATTTAAATCACTTAGATTATTTTAATATTTTCAACTGCTATAGTCCGGACAACTCGTTAATCCGAACGAGCCTAAAACTATATGTGTCCGGATTGTCGAAGTTGTACTGTAATTAATTTGGCAGCAAAATACACAACAGGTGGTTGGTTAATTCTTGCAAGTAAAAATTTTACTAGTAATAACTTGTAGGAATTTTTTTGTGTCTCAATTTTTTTCTCTCTTTTGACGCTCTCTCCTAGTTTATTGAAAATTTTTAATTTGTTCACAAAAGAAAAAATTTCAATCAAATAAACTCAATTGGGGGATGAAAAATCAAAAATTAGGGATAAACTCTAGAAGAAAAAAGAAAAACTGGCAACACTGGCACAGTCTCAAAAGTGAATTTAAAAAAGTTTTGCAACACTTTAGGTGTGGACGGCTACCGACAAAACTGTATCTCTCGAATTGATTGAAATTGAGTTGTCGAAAAATAGGGATTATAGCACTGTGTTTCAGCGCTACATGGACAGGAAATGGGCGTGTTTTGGTACACTTAACTTTTTCTTATAGAACTTTATTTATTATACTGCTGGCCACCGAGAGTAATGTACTCGTGTATGTCTATTCGGCATCCTTGTGCCACTTTGAACGACTATGCTTTCGCAGATATATGTACAAGCAAATCTCGGTATAACGAATCTCGCTTTAAAAAATAGCAATGTAAATGCAAAAAAAAGTGTCGTTCCATTACTTTATATTTGATATCTAATTTGAAAAGACATTGATAACGTTCTTTTTAACCCCCGACCAAAAAAGGTGTGTTATAAGTTTGTAGTGTGTGTCTGTGTATGTGTCTGTGTATGTATCTGTGTGCCTGTAGGAGTACACGTATAGGCCAAAATGGTTTCTGTTGTAAATGTGACTTGATCGAGAAGGTTCTTAGCTATGTTTTAATAAAATCGGTCCAGCCGTTTAGAATATATCACATCTTTTCTAGAAATATTTTGAGGTTTTTTTTAATTTTTAATTTTTGTTATTAATGTATTGTATATATCGATATAAAGATTTTTTCGGTATAGAGAATGGGCCTGAGATTATATCGTTCGCTACACCGGGATTTACCTGTATGTATTTATAGCAATAATTCGCAAACAATGGCCGTATCTAATAATCTATGAAGCCGGTAATATTTTACTCTAACAAATTAGCATGTGTCAATATGGCTTTCAATATGGAAGAGAACGCCTGCAATCTGAATTCTGGATAATAGGCTTCTTCCATCTAGTTACTAGATTCTAGTAGCATAATAAAGCTAAATTAGGTTAAGTCCGTTTTACAATATCTTACACAATCGCATAGATGAAGTAAGTCTACGAAATTTTTCGAATAAGGGTTGAATTTTTTAGTAAATCGTCTGGTTGTGTAGGATAGTGAGTCATGGCCTTTAACACGACTTAAGCGATTATTTCACACACTGGCACAAATGTATTTTATTTATTTACGATAAGTGTAGCGCACTACACCGGGGCTTGCTACTACAGCAAATGTTTCATAGAAATTTCTTAAACGAATTCTCATTATTTGATCTCTCCACTATTAAAGTGCATGTGTGTAAGTTCAAAATTTAATTAATGACTTTGCTTTACATTCAATTGCTTCCTTTTTGACACAATTCTCTTACTCGTATTTCTCGTACATACATATATGCTGCAGCCTGCAGGATGTTTATTTAAACATTTATGTGTATAATTATGCATTTAGGAGAGACGACGACGACTCTACACTTTGTGTGCCCAACCAGAAGAAACAATAACAGCCAACAATGGCATTAACAAGAAGAGCACTAATAACATCGAAACTCACGTACATATATGTACAATGTACATCCACACTTAAGAGGTTCATTAAGAATATTGGCCAAAGAGGAAAATGACAAAGTGCCATACTTAGGGTACCACTTAGAAGATACATACAAAGAACAAAAGACAGACAGACAGCTTGATAAAAAAAAATAATTTTTTTTTGTAATATTTTTTTTCTTTGGTTTTGTTTTATTCTTTAGTTAGTATATTTTCAGTCTAAGCCGGTGTTGTTGCTGCGTTTGCAGTGATTTTATCCTTTACTTTAGCACAATCATTTGTGCTTAAAGAGAAGAAAAAACAAAACAAAAAAAAAGAAATAAACCTGACATTTTGTACGCACAATCTACTCATTTTCATATGTTTAAGCATTCCATGCACAACCACTGCAACAGAAGTGGACTAGAATTAGTTCTTTGAAATTTTTGATATTGAAAATTATCATTAAAAATTTCTTTACGTGAATCAATAATAGAAGCATTCTTTATATGTTGAAACAAATTTGCAAACAATACATAAGTCCAAAAATAAATGAATGTAAAACAGAATAAATTCACTAAAGTGCGACTTTGACTAGCACTCGAAAGGTTAGTTACAGACACCACATGGCTAAAGAAGTTTTAGCCTCTATAATCGAGTATCTTAGCTGATGTAGACATTTTTTAAAAAGTTTTATTTACTCGGTAAACTTTTTTTCGGTTTTTTGTGCTTTTTAGTTTTTTGTGCGTTTTCTTAGTTTTGGCGCTTTTTCCGTTTTATCGATTTATCTGTTTTGGCGTTTTTTTAGTTTTAGAGATTTTCTTTTGGTTTTGAAGTATTTTTTTCGTTTTGGCGATTTTATCGGTTTTTGGAAATTTTTTTCGGTTTTTAGAAATTTCTTTTCGTTTTGGCGATTTTTTTTTTTTTTTTTTGTTTTTTAGGCGATTTATTTTAGTTTTAAAGATTTTCTTTTACTTTTGGTTGTTTTTTTCGTTATGGTGATTTTTTTTTGTTTTTGGAAATATTTTTCGTTTTTGGTGATTTTTTCTATTTTTGGCGATTTATTTAAGTTTTAGAGATTTTCTTTTGGTTTTGGCGCTTTTTTCCATTTTGGCGATTTTTTGGTTTATAGAAATTTTTCTCATTTTGGCGATTTTTTCTGTTTTTGGCAATTTATTTTAGTTTTTATTTTCTAGTGGTTTTGACGGTTTTTTTTCGTTTTTGCAATTGTTTTTTTCTTTTTGGAATTTTTTTTTTGTTTTGGCGATTTTTTCTATTTTGGGTGATTTATTTAATTTTTAAAGATTTTCTTTTGGTTTTGGCCGTTTTTTTCCGTTTGGGCGATTTTTTCTGTTCTTGGCGATTTTTTTTTTTTTGTTTTTAGCGATATATTTTAGTTTTAACGATTTTCTTTAGGTTTTGGCTGTTTTTTCGTTTTGGCGATTTTTTTCGGATTTTAGAAATTTTTCTCGTTTTGACGATTTATTTTAGTTTTAAAGATTTTCTTTTGCTTTTGTTTTTTTTCGTTATGGTATTTTTTTTTTGTTTTTGGAAATTTTTTCGTTTTTGGTGATTTTTTATCTTTGGCGATTTATTTAAGTTTTAGAGCTTTTCTTTGGGTGTTGACACCTTTTTCCGTTTTGGCGATTTTTTTCGGTTTTTAGAAATGCTTTCTGTTTTTGGCGATTTTTTCTTTTCTTTTTTGGCAATTTATTTTAGTTTTATTTATTTCAGTTTTTATTTTCTTCTGGCTTTGGCGGTTTTTTTGTTTTTGCAATTTTGTCTTGTTTTTGGATTTTTTTTTTGTTTTGGCGATTTTTTCTAATTTGGGTGATTTATTTTAGTTTTAAAGATTTTCTTTTGGTTCTGGCTGTTTTTTCTTCGTTTTGGCGTTTTTAGAAATTTTGTTCGTTTTGGAGATTTATTTTAGTTTTAAAGATTTTCTTCTGGTTTTGGGTTTTGTTTTTCGATTTTTTGGGCTTTTGGAATTTTTTTCCGTTTTTAGAAATTTTTTCGTTTTGGCGAATTTTTTAATTTTGGGATTTTTCAGTTTTTGAAGGACCTATAAGTTTTAACTGTCGTATATTTGTTGTTGGAGCGGCCAAAGATTTACATATTCTATGAAAGTTTCAGTTGCGTAGCTCTTACGGTTCTCGAGAAAAGAGAATGTGACAGACGGAAATCGAGCAAAAACAATGGAGTTCCTCTTCACCTTTGGTGTACGGAACCCTAAAAATTATATAAAATGGCTTCATAAAAGAAGGATCCATGATACTCATATTGCAGTATATATGTCACAATGGGAAATGGGTTTTGAATTTAGGTATCAAAAACATTTTTATTTTGGAGTTTCAAGAGTAAGAAATTATGCTCCACATGGATTATTATTCATAAAAATTTTAATTCTTAGAAAAATTTCTTTAAAAAATTTCTTAGTAGCCCTCGTACGATTCATATGATATAGATTTTTTTGATTTATTTCTTCTGATTGGTATATTTTTTTATTAGTAAAAAGAGAAACAATTAATTCTTTGAAAAACTGATCATCAGAGATGGAAAAACAAGACCTGAAATTGAAAAGCAAGTTGCTGTTGAAAGATTTTTTCTACTTCTCACTAGCATAAAATTTTAAGATAAAAGATGCACGCAGATGCCACGCCCACATAAAAATAATACTGATATCCAGGCGATTCTTATTTTTTTAATTTTTCAAACTAACAAAAAAAAACAAAAAAAGGAATGTAGGTAATCGGTCCAGCCATTCACGCCTAATGCCGTGACAAAGAAAAAGGAATTAATTTTTAATTATTTTTACTCCTAGACCATAGTGCGATGTCCGAGTTTGCTCCCATCAAGCTTACAATCATTGCAATTACTGGCTTTTTGTTGCAGTGTACATAAAATCAATTAGTTTGTTTATTTTTAGCGACATATTTATTTATAATTATATGTATGTATTTCTATTTATTTAGTACTTACAATTCTAAAATTCTATTTTGTAGTTGCAAGAAAGGGAATAAATTTCCGTTAATGCAGCTATTCACAATAGTGATTTTGTAGTTGCTCGTTGAAAAGTTAGGGCTGCTACCTGTTTTCAACTGCTGGCATTTCGTAATACTGATTTATCGACTTTAATAATAAGCCTGATTAACCCTTTATAAGGTCGTAATAATTTTTATAAGGCTTTAAATTTATAGCATTTAAAGTGAAATAGTCTTTTATATTAAAAGTTTCGACCATCTGATAAATTCTGTGTTGCCGTCGGCAAACGTTTAAATTATTTTTTTATTTATAAAAAAAAATTTATGTTAAATTTAAAGAAAGATTTAATTAGTATACTATGGGATGTGTAAAATAGCTAAAATGAACAATTTTAAAATAAAATACCAAAAAAAAAAATTCATTCACACCAACTTTTCCATCTCTGGCGTTAAACACAGTACGTCTGAACCTGCATGCACTATGTTCATGTTCGTATAACGATAAATTTAAGTTTATTATATAAGTTATAGGTACTCAGCTACCTGAAGAAGCAACAACAACAACAACAACAACAATAAAAGTTATGAAAATCTAAAGAAAAATAAGTCACAAAGGAAAGAAAAATTATAGTACTCGTATGTTTGTATGTATGTATGTATGTACAAAACTGGCATGTGAGTTTACGATTACGGGTAACAGCTGTAAAAAATCTATGTGTGTGTGCTGAGTGGAGGCTTCTGGTGTTTGTGTGTGTGTGTTTTTTTTGTGCTTGGAGTACTACATACACACATACTTTCGTACATACATAGATACATATCTCATAGCACTTTTTTAAGGTCGATCACTTTTGTTCATGGATTTTATACATATCGCCGGCTCAACAGGAAAAGGCAGAATTTATGAGCAACAAAAAGTTAATTGCAAGGCTTGTAAGCTTGATGGAAGCAACCCCGGACATCGCGGGATTCTGCTCAAAAGCGGTTGGAAAAAAATGGGAGGAATATATCACGGAGTTAAATAGTTTAGGTCCATCTAAATGAAATTTTCTAATAATTTTTAAACAAATTTCGTTCATCCAGTGTATCTTATTTGTGAGTTTTCAACTGCTATATTTTCCCCCTTAAAATTCATATTCACAATTGCGAATACCTACTTAATCATTCACAACTTTATCAACTGGTTTTCGTAATAACTCTTTCAAATTTACCTTGCTTTACATTTTTTCACACATATAGTTTGTCAATATTTGCTTAAATTGAAGTTGTGATGTAGGCTGCAAGCAATTTGATTTCCAATTTTATGTTCAAAATGCCGTCGTCGAGGAAACAATTAAAAAAAATTTTTATAGGTACATATTTTATTTCAACAACGAAAATTACTTCTGTTTTAAATTTTTTACTAACACAAAAATTATTTTAAAACAGCTGTTAAATTGAAAGAAAAATTTAATGAAAGGAAAATTAAAGTCCACCTGTACTGCGATTCAGTAACTTTTAACGATCCGATAATCGCAATTTTTATCTATACATTTTGTCGGTTGCAATAACGATTGTGTGATTCTGTAACTTCTTTTTAACGATAGTACGCAGCTGATTAACAGCCCATAAATTATTGTCGCTCAAATAACGACACAGCTGACATTTACCTACAGCGAATATCGTTAAAAATGTTACTGAATAGAAAGTTCGATATATTTTAGTTATAATTATTTTACCGATGCGATTATCGTTAAAAAAGTTAGTGTATCGCACTGCTGGTATTCAATTCCCAAATGTATGAAAGTGGCAGTTTAAAAGTGTGAATGTATTGAACTTTGAAATAAAAATTTAAGCAAAAATTGAACGTGTAGCCTCCAAGTTAGTTGACAAATTTTTGCACTATTCAACCAGTTGATGAAATTTGTCTCTTGTTTATTAAGCAGCAACAAAATGCATCGAGATGTGCTTAACTAACAAAAATAAAAACTTTCTACGCGTGAGTTAAATTTTAAGTTTTTAACAAAAATTTATTCTTTTAATAGACTTTATTCAAATTAACCAGCGATATTTTAAATTTGTAAGATACTCGTAATAATTCTAAAATATATGCAGTGTGCTACTACTAACTAAAGTGTGTTGCAAGTAACACACACGCGTAGCATGAAAAGACAAACATACATTAATACGCTGTTTAAATAAATAGACAATTCCATCTGTTCTTTCAACATTTCTTTAACAAACCCACACATTTATTCACCCTGCAGTCAGACTGGGACCAAGTGTCTCTATGTCAACACTAAAACTCTAGTAGTAGTTACATTGCCTACAATTTCTCTTTTATTCATCAGTATAAAATGAAGAGAGAAAACAGATGTGGTGTATTTCTGGTGGATTTTGCAACAACTTGTCGATATACATAAATTAAGGTATAGAAATGTACCAGTAAATTTCTGGTTGGTATGTCTCCATGTTCCCATAAGAATTATGAATTCACTATCTAGTCAATTGTTTTAGTGTTACTAGTAGAATTTCAATGACAAGCACATGCTAAATGTCTATAGCACAAAGTATTATATGGGGAATAATTGTAGAGTAGTACTGGTGACAAAGTCAAAAGCGACTAGTACATTTTCACCATCGACATTTCCTTCAGGGCAACTACACACAAAAACACACGCGCACACGCACACAATTCCAAGTGCAACAACAATAAATATTTGCTTTTTTCACTTATGTACAATTAGATAAATATATATATATATATATATATATATATATATATATATATATATGTGTGTATATGTATGTGTGTTTGTGTGTAGGTTCTTTACACAAAACACTATACATACACTATGCTATAGAAAAATATATTTCTATTTCTCTATGCCCTTATGATTTTCTTTATATTTGCTGCAATCCAAGAAGATTTTTTGTTTATTTTGACTTTTCTCCCTCTACTTTCCAAACTGTGTTTCGATATTTCAACTTTTCGATTGTCAATCGTTTTATTTTACAGATATTATGACAGTGCTGCGCTGCAACACCACCTATTCGTATTAAATGGTTAAGAAAATAAAACGATTTCCACAAAATATCTACAGTGTCGTTCAAAAGTTACTGAACAAATCATATATGTACATACATATTTTAGGTTTCATTTCATACAACACAAAACCTTCAGTTTGATAGAATGCTAGTGATACACTTTTAGTTAAAACATAAAACTAAAATACCATATTTCCTCTCATTCATAAAATACATATAATCAAAATTATTATGAAAAAAGCAAATATTTTATTCCTCTGAAATTTTTCTTTCGGCCAAATACAAACAATTTGCTATCATGAATTTCTCGTGAATTTTTTTTGCTTTCAAAATATGCATTCACATGTTTATTTTTGTTCGAAACTACACAGATGTTAAAAAATGTAAAAAATAAAATTGATAGAACCAAAATAAAATTATTTAAAGAAAAAATAAACGTTTTGAATGGGTGCAATTTTTTTTATTATTACAATTGGAAGTAGAAAAATTAATGAAAATTAAAGCAATGACATACAAGAAGAAAATTAAGAGATGCCTCAAATCCTTTGGAATTTTTCAGTAAATACTTCTGATATGTACACTCAGAGAAAAGCTGCAACTTAAAAATAAGAACGCGTCATATTAATTCAATAATATTCCATACAATAGAAAATGTATATTGAGATACTTAAAAATAATTAATATTAATAAATTAATACTGAAAATTAATATTTTTCCATATGGAAATAAGAAATTTCAACATGACTAAGATTTTCGTTAATGTTTCTTATTAATTCAATATGGTTTTTATTGATTTTAAGCTGTTTTTTTTCTGGGTGTATAATAATTTTTTTTTAACAATAACAAAGCTGCGTTTTTTTTATTTTTTTTATTAAACTCTGCTCTTGTTGAGGTTTCCCGCTGAACGTGGGGGCATCAAAAAGTTGTTCGTTCGTTGAGCAAAGTAATTTCAAAATTTACGGATGCTATGGAAATGCAATTGTGTACAAAATCGATATGTTAGCTATTGCAAGGACAGAAAGAAGAAAATCATCTCAGTTACACATTTTTAGAATTTCCTTAGAATTTTGGGTGTAACCTACAGCCGTGGACGGATTTTCCCCCTCCTTTGCAATAATACTTGAATTTGCTTTTAATTTGTTGAATTATTGCTACAAATTTAATTATTTCGTTTTATTTTTAACAGCCCGACCGTTTAAAATCAAATAAAACAATCACAATTAACATAGAGAACAAATTCCCATGAAAAAATCATTCACAATATAGAAAATAGTATTCGAAGTTGCAATATGTTCACGGAAGAAAAATTTACCATAGTGATTTTGTGAACAAGGAAGAAAATGCGGGGAAACTTCTCAACGATAAGGATAAATAAAAATTTCTAGTAGATTGGATTTATATTATGATATTAGTTGCATGAAACTTTCTTTAGCTGTCAAAAAATTTTACAAAAATGGTTCAAATATTTGTGCTACGTTATTTCTGCTTTTCTCTATTAAAATGGAGAACAAATTCACATGAAAAAATCATTCACAATAGGGGGAATATTAGTCTAAGTTGCCATATGTTCAGGAGAAAATTTTACCAGAGTAATATTGTGAACAGGAAATGAAATCCAGGAAAACTTTTATTTACGATAAGAATGAATAGAAATTCCTAATAGATTGGATTAACACTATAAAATTATTTACATGGAACTTTCTTTAGTTGTCAAAAAAATTAACAAAAATGGTTCAAAGACTTATGCTACGTTATTGCTTTTCTATCTCTCTCTCTCTCTCACCCTCTCTAAAGCTATCTTGCTCATATTATGAATGAGAAAAATTTCCATGCAACGTTAAGTTTACTTTAAAAAGTAGTTCAGTGAAGCAATTTAGGAGAGAACGAGAAAATCTAGTTTTTTTAAACATGATTGATGCTAGGAACACAATTGGGACGAACGACGAATTTTTCGGTGTGAACTTTTCTCATAAAAAATAAAACACATTTGTTCATATGAAAATGAACACAACACCGCCGTAGAACGAAATTCGTCGTGCGTGACGAATTCTGATATAGATTTATTTCTATTTTGTACGCCGACGAAGGACGAAAAAACAATTTTCTCTCCCTCTCTCTCTCTCTCTCTCTTTACATACACAATAACCAGTGTGACCAGAATTTAAAATAAAATTAAGCTAAATCACGTATGTTTTTAATACATTTTTAGAGAATAAGCAATTTAGATTAAAAAATTCTAAAAAAGCTAAATCAGTTTTTGAAAAAGCTAAAAAATAAGCTAAGAGCTAAATGAAAATTTTAAAGCTAAATCCAGAAGAAATGAGCTAAATGTAGCCTAAAATTAGCTAATATGGTCACACTGACAATAACCAATTTTATCAATTATAAGAGCTGAATTCGTTGAGTAAATTCGTCGTTATTGTGCTTCACACGACGAATTTACGCAACGAATTCCTATCCACGAATTCGTCGACATGGACGAAATTCGTAGTTCGTCCCAATTGTGTTCCTAGCATGACTTTTGCAAGAGAACATCTGTAAGTATTCAGATTTAAGGCCGGGGCACAATGAATCCGTTATACGTTAAACTTCGCCTTTTTCAACTGACAGCTAAGTTGAAATACATGGTTTCTTATGAGGGCTGTTGCATTCAGTACGTGTCCGTCAACGCAAAGTACAAAAACTGGTCAACTTTTAATCTTTTGCTTATGTTGAGTAGTTTGACAGATATTGGTTGTTTTTTTTTTTTTTTGGTATGTTCTGAATTAGGTTTTTGTGTTTTGTGGCAGCAAAAATAAAATTAAACAAAAAAAAAAAAATAAACGAAATAAATAAAAAAAAATTTAATTTAATAAAGAAAATGGAGAATCAACCTATTGAAGCTGTTCAAATGCTTCCGTCAATAAAGTACTCATTGTGCCAACCTTCTCCGTCGTTGCGATAATGTCAGTTGAAATAGGCGAAGTATAACGTATGACGGATTCATTGTGCCCCGGCCTTTACTGGCAGTCAATGAACGATCATAAGTGCGCCATACTTGATGGTAGTGCGCCACTCTATCAGAGTCGATTCCCAAAAGAGCCTCTGGTCTGCTGCACTACAGTGATACTTTGTTGAAGATCTTTGTTGCTATGCTTGCTAAAGTTAAGTTTTAAAAATAGTTATTTGTAAACAATAGATATTTAAATGCGTACGTCATTTTGTCAATATTTCTCTGATCTCTTAACGGATTTATTTCTTTACTTAATGCCCCCCTCCCGCTCATTGGCGTAGCTAGACATTTTTTCTGGGGGTAGCAGACACAATTTTTTTTAATTAGTGTTTTTTATGGGAATTGTTAAAATTTAAGCTTAAAATTTTTTAAACGCACTAATAATCCCAAATTAATATTTTACTTATTAAGTTAAATATATATTTTTTATTAAAAATACATTGAAATTGGAAATTAAAAAAATATATTTTACTTAATAAGTAAAATATTAATAAGTAAAATATTGGTTTGGGATTATTAGTGCGGTTAAAAAATTGTATACAGATTTTTTTTATTTAACATTTTTTTTTATTTAAGTTAAAACATAAATTAACAGTCCAGTTTCAATAACAAAAATTAAGTTATAATTAAAACTAAAAAAACAAAACATTCAAAACAAAAACAATATATAAACAAAAAGTAAATTATGTGTTAGAAAAAAACTAAATAATAATAATCTAATAATAATAAACTAAATAATAATAAAATTAATATTCGTTTCCAACAAGTTTATATGTTCATATGGAAAAGTTATTTATGTATATACTATATTTGAATACAATATTTTGAAAAGATACAAGCAAGAAATGATTTCATTCATCATTCATGATTTCATTTCTTAATAATTTATTATTTAATTAAAAAAAAAAATTATCTGTTGGTGCATAAATAAAAATAGAAAATTGCCATTTATTATTTAGTTTCCCTTCCAATATTGAAGTTCTGAATCAATACTATATTGTTGCGATGAATGAACATACATACATATATAAGTACAAACATGTATGCAAGTATGTATGTATACGTGTTCAATTGAAAAAAATTTTATGTGCATATATATACATGCATACATATCGATAGTTGAGTTTTTCAGTGATTTCAATAAATTTCACAATAATACACCTCATCACAAAAATTTATTGCAATAGTGTAAAAAATAGCGCTTTTACAAGCAGTTGTACAAAAAAGTTACATTTTGAATATTACACTTTCTATTATGTTTTACCTTCTCCTGTAAAGTTACAATTATTTGCGTTAGGGCCTTTCCATTTGAGACCAACGATATATTGACCTGTGTAAGTTGATATCCTATCAAAAATTTCGGTCATCAAAAGTACTGATACCAAAATTTGGACCTAGGAATATTTTTCACAAGTTTTCCACTATTCTAACAAAGTTGTATATGAACATGAATTGTTTTGTTTTGTTTTCTAATAAAAATAAAACATATGTATACATGTTTAAAGAGGAAATTTTGATTTGTTCGATTTTCTGACGATTTTTCGGACATGAAATGACGATTATTTTATGTTTTATCGGGATTTCGGTGATTTTTCCATCATTTTATCTGGCAGCCCTCGATTGAACCATAAATATGCATACATACATACGTACATGTGTGTGTACGAGTATATATAGTATATGAATATATACAAGGTATTTGCAGATCATAATTTTTCGCTATTTTTTTTTTAATTTTACTCTAAATAAAAATTGGTGGCTATTGTTACAAACAATTTGACAGTAGAAAATCTTAAGAACACCTTAAAACAACTTGTCTTGCTACTAACTACGTACAGTAATACAATTTTAATAAGAATTTGTTGAAAGCTACATACACATATACATATCTACACACATGCATTATAAATTCACATGGAGTTTACTATTTGTGATGTTTTGAAGTGCTGTAAACTTATAGTTTTTTGGGTATTTGTTATCTAATAAAAGTATGCATATTTAGCGATTATTCGAAAAGTTTGTATAAAAATTACTGGTGATTTTCATGAGTAATTTTAAAATAAATAAAAAATAAAATTTTTTAATATTACAGGCAAAAGAATATGTTTTAAAAAGAATTTGTAATAAATCCTGGGGGGGGGGCAAAATTAAGTCTGGGGGCATTGCCCCCCCCCCAGAAAGGCCTTGCTACGCCTATGCCCTCGCTCCACCACTTCTCAGAAGTGTTCAAAATTAGATTTCCTAAATTTTTATTTAATTTCAACACTTTTATTTTTAAACAAAAAAAAAAAAAAAAAAAAGAAACAAAGTGCAAAGGCACCACATCATAAAAATACTATTAAAAAGTGTTATTGGCAATTAGGCTCAATTTTTTTTTTTGGACACGCCCTTAGTCTACAAGAACACAAACTTCTCAACCCATGTTAACTTCTAGAAATATAAGTTTTGCGCGCTTATATTGATTATATAAAAGCGGCAAGTAAAGTAATTTTTTTCAGTTTTAATTAACAAAAAAACTGTTTACTTGTTGCCTAAACTTCCGCTTTCTGCCGATAAGAGAAGTGTGTGTGTGAGTGAGTGTATATGCACAGTGTATAATTGTATAGTTGAGTTAAAATATTGAATTACAAAATGTATTTATGAATAATGTTTTTTTTTCTGGAACATTTCTTTTAATTATTGATAAAATATTAAAAACAAAATATGTACATATATAAGAAATGAGAGGGGTTTAAGTGGGAAAGGGAAATTTAACATTTTAAATTGAATGGCTGTTTTCAATATAAAAATGTTGGGAACATTTTTCATTTTCGTGTTTGGAGTAGTGATGGACACTGTAAAAAAGCATCGATTTTGCATCGATATTTCATAAAATACATCGATGTTTTTTATACATCGATTGTTCTTTTTTTTAATTATTTATTAAAAAAAAAAATCCTGAGTTTTGACCAGCCGCTGCCGCGATCGGCTGTAGCATATGTAGCATCGTGATGACGTCAAAATTACGTCAGAACCACATGCGCATGTGGTATTTTACATGCCGTGTATTGTAGGCTTAAAAAAAACATCGGATTATATCGATGTTTCGATACAATACATTGACTTTTTGGGGTAATTTTTCCTGCTTGTGGCAAAATGGCTCCAAATTTAAATATGAAATAGCACCCCAAAGTTTTTACATTGCAGGCAATAACGATATTTTTGGTTAATTGTTTCTTGTTTGGAGGCCATTATGAATTTTTTGTTTGGGGTGATTTCTAATTTTTGTGTGTGCCATTTTTAATTTTTGGATTGTGATTGGTTCGGTTTTTGGGGGCAAGCAGGCAAGTACTGCTTAGTATTGAAGTGCGTGATTCATTTTATATAAAGCACTATATTTCTCATTAATGATTTCTATAAAAAAAAAATTTGGTCAATTAGAATGTTCGTAAGAGCACCAAGCCAAACTAATAGCAAGCAAAATGTCAGCTGTTGCAAAGCGTCACGTTGCCAATTTAACGATCTCCTCTTTAAAAACCAAAACATCAGGCATACGCACACTTCTTCATATTATTTAAGGACCATGAATCACTCACTACGGGTTGAAAACATTATTCCTTTGAATTATATGAGTAATTAAAATTTTTTTTATTTGAAACTGAATTTCCTTAAAATAAATTTGAATACATACATAAATATGAAACTACAAAACTCCTCCTCACATAAAACATCTACGATATATATATATATATATATATATATATATATATATGTAAATCTTCCATGTGCATTTCGAATAAAACTTTTTTTTTGGAATAATAATTGTGTATTTTAAAATAATACAAAAAAAGAAATACTTACATATGTACATACATACATACATACATATGTACGGATGTACATGCATGCATGCGTACCTAAAATACACATCCCATATGTTCACAAAAGATGCTTGGAATTTCTAGACATGGAAAGCAAAAGCAACTAAAACATCATATTTGGAAAACATAAAGAAAAATAAATAATTAACACGATATACGCCCACTTATTGACGTCATATCCGGCACTCAAAATCAAATAAAAATAAAAGAAATGTTCACACAAACTCACACACACACACATGTACGCATACAGCAAACACTTGAATCCATGCAAGCACACATAACTACATCCATCCATACAAACACACATGTTCGTTCACTCATACCTATTGTACTCCTTTAGGCTGAGAGAGCAGCAACAACAAAAAACAACAGTACAAGAGTAACTTTTGTTAGTGTAAATTACAAAGATGGCCAAGTCAACATGTAATTTTTATACATACATGAATACTTTACTGGAAGAAAACAATTTAAAGAAAGAAATTAGAGACAGACAATTCCAAAATAGTTTCGCCAGCTAGATTAAGCACCAGGCTCCCCAATTGTCTCTTGAAAAGAGACGGCACGGCACGCATTTAATCTTAATATGTATGTTCATGCGTACATACGTCAAAGCACTAATTACTAATTTAAGACCATTTAATTGTTTCAATTGTTAATGGCAATTTTTGACCCAATTTCATAAGAATACTCTTGCACAAAAAAGAAAAATATGTGCGAGTACATACATATGTACGAGTACTAATTAATTAATTCATTTGCGCATGTGGTTGCTTGATCCACTTTCTGTCAATGAAAAATTCGGAACCATTTAGGGTCACTTTTTTAATTCAAGATTAGAGATTAAATTGAGCTTAATCTTAATTTGTGTTTTTTTATTTTTTTATTTTTGCTAGTTTCAGCGGCCAAACGTGGTAATTTAATATTACATTAATACTGAATTTTTTTAAAAATTATATGATAAAATAATTCAAAAACACAAATATGTATATACATATAGATATAAAGTTTATATTATTTATCTATTTCCAATATTTTTCTTGTAAATAATAAAATTAGGCAGTTTCTTCTTATTCCCACAACCTGGGGCCTAATTCTCGCATTCGATTACGAGCGAGTTATTACTCGAATGTTCGAGTTTTTTAACTTTTGGGATTTTCGCATTCGGTTTCGAATAACACATATCGAAATTTGTAATGACAGCATTCGATAACGTGCATACATACGAATGCAACCGTTCGTGTTTTTACTCGCAAGCAAAAAGGCATTCGAAATCATGTTTAACATAGAAAAAGGGAAGAAAAGGCAAATGTATGTTCAATATTTGACTTATTTATTGATAAATGAATGAATGCACAAATGTACGTATAAAAATTTCTAGTTGACTTCAAATATAACAAAACACACTAACTTCGCAAATAATAAAATAAAATATAAAAAAATTAACCAACTCTGGTCAACCAATAAAAGAATGGAAAATTCTCTATTCTCTAACTTTACACTAATTTATTATTATTAAGTTATTAATTAAATCAAAGTGAAAATAACATTTATGTATATTCGTTTCTTTTTTCTGCATATACGTGTGTATGTACGTACATACATATGTTTTTGCACACATACATATACAAACATATGCTTTTGTTTACAATTTATTCACTGTTGTGAAATGAATTTATATATAAATATATTTGCCTTTTTCCAACACTGAAACAAGAACTCGATTCGCTTGGTAACGAGTGACATCATCCGAAAATTTCTAGCCATCGAAATTAATTTCGATTCGAATGCAATTCCGATCACGAGTGCAGGAATTAGGCCCCTGAGTTTAAATCTGGCATTTCTTGTGTGTCTGGCATTGTGTGTTTGATTCAGACATATAAATATTTATTGATTTAAACAGTTTCCAATCATGTTGGATTCCATAAAATTGTCTATATGTAGAAACAGAATAAAGTCTGCAACTTCAGGAAAATCGCTGACAAATTAATCAAGCCCATAATAACATCGACGGCAGTAACTTCAAATGCTCTCTAATTTTTGTTTTATTTTCTTTTGTGCTTATTTTTCTTTGTAGTTTTGTTTACAAAATGTATGAAATTTATTGAAAGTATGGTAACATTTTTGTGAGAATGAACATTGATATGTGAGAGTATAAGAAAAAACGCTCTCAAAATAAAATAGATTCTATCTCACGATCGGTTTCTGCGGCTGTTTTTTTTTTTGTGTAAATTTGTATGGAAAATGTGTTGAAGCCGGTATTCTGTTTAATCATTATTAGTTATGTATGAAACTGTTTAACTTAATAAATACGTGTCTGAATCAAACTGTTTTTCATTAGTAATTAGTGGTTACGCTTTTTTACGCTTGTGTAGCACATGGCACACAGATGGAAACCCGGCCAAAGTGTGTTAATAACATTATGACTTTTGTACAGAAAATGTTGCCACTATTTTGTTCCCCAGTATGGTAATACTATATTTACATAGATATATCGTACCATAATCGCCAAAATAGCTTAAGCGACATAATTTTCGAACCTCAATTTTTGACCAAAATCGATTATTTGCGATCGTAAATAGTCGGTTTTCGTCAAAAAAAAAAAACGAAGTCCAAAAAATGTGTCGTTTAAGCTATTTTAGCGGTTATGGCTCGATATAGAAATTGTTTAACGAAGAATAAAAAACAAACACAAATTTCAAATACAATAAGAAGTTTAATGGTAGACTCAAATACTTTAAACGCAGTTAATGAACGATTCATTGTCGGATTAGCTAATTAGAGAAAGAAACTAGGGGCATGTCCCACGATATCGACAACGTTTGACGTGTCGCTTGACCTAGCAGGCCATCCCCGAAACACTTTTTTTTTAATTTCCAAAGCATTTTACTGATTTTGCTAAAATTTGCGGCATCCGATACATTTCTTAAGTCTATAAAAAAATTGTGAATATCTAAAATCGATTTGTTCGGAATTTTTCGTCACGCTACCGCTTTACTGAATCACACGATTGTAGTCAAACTGGCAGCGACTCCAAACAGAATTTAAAAACTTATATATATCCTTACCATTTTTAGTGAAGAATATAAATTCAATTTCATTCACAGGGATTTTATTGAAAGCAGTTAACTTATGTATGTAGTGATCTGCGGTATGGCAACTCCCGCAATGCACCCATATCGTTTTGAAAATTGATGGAATGCAATCGTGCTTATGCATTTTCGTTTAATTAACTAAGGCTGAGTTTACATCTGGCATCTCTTGTGTGTCTTTTGCCCAAAAAAGCGTAACCAACTAACTAGTAATGAAAAACTGTTTGATTCAGACATATATTAATTGATTTAAACAGTTTACAATCATGTTGGATTCTTTAACATTCTCTATTAGTTATGTATGAAACTGTTTAACTTAATAAATACGTGTCTGAATGAAACTGTTTTTCATTAGTAATTAGTTGGTTACGCTTTTTTTACGCTTGTGTGGCACATGGCACACAGATGGAAACCCGGCCTAAGAATCAAGGCACATTTAATACAGGTACATGCATTAGGCATAACCCTGTGGCAACTGTGTGCTTCTCACATAGTTTTACAAAGTAATTGTCAAAAAATTTTATGCATCAAACAATGCACAAAAGTAATTGGCAAACGAATTCTTCGTTATAAACTTGTAAACAAAAAATCAGCGGATGAGCAATATGCCTGATACGTGTACCTGTTTGATATGCCTTGCTAAGAATTAAGAATTAATTGATTTAATTTGGTTTAATACGAGTACTTATGACTTTATTGCAGTTATACATACTTTTATGCAATTATACACAATACTTATTTTAAATGCAATTGCGTTACCAATTGATTGTTAACTATTTAAAAGAATTTTCATTAGGCATTTGTTTCCAATACATAGTTTATTATAAAATTCAAATTGCACTTCAAACTAGTTTACACTTACTTTAACATATTGAGCCCTATTTTAACTTTTATGGGCCTACCTAACTAGGGAATTATAAAAATGACAAAATTGTTAACAACTTAAAAAAAAAACCTTCTCCTGAATACTTTAATTTTTTCGCTAAGTCCCAGTTTAAACTATCCAAGCAGAGCTGCCAGATAAAATTGTCGAAAAATCGTCGAAAACCCGATAAACTATAAAATAAACGTCATTTTATGCTTGAAAATTCGTCCGAAAAATCGGTCAAATCAAAATGAATTTTTTTAACGTTTATTGGGAAATATAAACCTTTATCCGATTTAAACCCCTTATAACTTTGTTCCCTTTAGTGGTAAAATTATGAAAAATATTGCCAAATTTTGGCCAAAATTTTTGTAGGAACTTGGCTTTTTTTTACAGTTATGTGTTTTGAGAATATCAATTTACACAGATGAGAATATAAAATAAAGAGTGGGCAAAATTACACCAAAATCTTTTAGTAGGTAAGTAATACATCAATTGTAATATTCGATTTTTCATAAAAAACTGACAAATTTTAACTTATAAAAAATCGTAAATTTTAAGGAAAAAATCGTTAAATCGTCACTTTGCTATTTTCGGCACCAAAAAACGTCAAAATGACGATAAATCGTAAAATCTGGCAGCCGTGTATGCAAGTCTTATTGCTAAGCTGATTAGTTTTTGGGAGAGAAAGACGAGGGGAACAGAAACGTTTCTTTTCCCCTCTTCTCTCTCTCTCCTAACAAACTAATCAGCTTAGCAATAAGACTTGCATAATGTAAACTAGGACTATAAATAAATCAAGATGAAGTTAAAAAGAATTAAAATTTTATGTAGATATCAATAAATTAGAAACAAAGTTCGAAATATCGAACATAGAAGTAAAACCAGAAGAGAGAAGTGGTCGAAGAAGATTTTAGTTATTGAGCAAGATGACACATTAACGCTTTCGGATCAATAGTACTGCAAAAAAGAATTTTAGTTTCTCAGAAAAAGGCCCATTAGCATGTCGCAATGAACATTATTTCTACTGTACTGGCAACAGTACTAGTGACAACGCTAGTGCAGCTAACACAGACTGGCAACCAAGGCATGAAATTAACCCTAAAACATTAACCTCCAAATTCAAAACAAAAAAAATATAATGGTAGATACAGACTTTGCGACATGTTTAACCAGGCAGATTGCATTGTCGATCGCATAGTGTGTAGGTTGCGTTCGAAGTTGCATTCGAAGTTTCAAAAATATCAAAATGTTTTGATGTTTATAGGTTGTATTGATGTTTGCATTGCAGGTTGCAGTATCTGTGTCAAAATATGTAATCTGTAATATAAAGTTGTTGCGTAAACACATTGCAAAGTGCACACACATAAAGTGTAATTGAAGTGTTATTTTTTTGCATAAGTGGTTAAAGATATATCAAATCAGCTGTCCCTGAAAACACTATTGCCAACACACTTCACTTTTACAAATATTTTTAAAGTCTGGCTTGTCATATTTGTGACTCATATGTAATTCCATATGCCTGTAAAAATTGTCAATTAAAAGACGTCTTATAATTTTTGTTTTCAAACGTAATTTTGTCTATTTTTTTTGCCATCACACACACCCTGATGTCAGAAGCTTTAACTCGTGACGTCAAATTAGATGAAGTTTAGTCATCAGATATTGTCGTCTAATTTTTAAAGTATCGTTGCTTTAAATATTTCACAAGATATGTAGAAACTTTGCAGTCAAATATACATGTCAGATGTAATAAAAAACATATCATGTATAACAAATATACATATATGTATGTATAAACTACGCACACATAATTCTTGTGGCAGAATTAAATTAAAAAATTAATTTAATATTTTTATAAAAATTCGTTAATGCTTTTTCAGCAAATTCATACGTAAACCATTGACCTTGATGTGGTTCTAGCTCATTGCCGAAATTAAATTTTATTTCTCTTTCGTTTACATATTTTTATTGTTTTTTGTTTTTGGTATTTTTTTTTTTTTTTTTTTTTTTGCTTCATTATGATATAATTTATAACAGCTCCCTTATGAAAATCTCCACAAATATTCGTCTATACAACGTGTAAGAAACCAATTTGGGAAACATCAATGTGTAGCGTAGATGCCAAATTATATATTCGAATGTTCTTCATTAACAAATACCTCGTCTCCGTTAAGCAGTTTGTGTTTTAAAAAATTCATTCAAAAAATATTTGATCAGCACAAAATAAACTAAACAGATAGGTACATACCTTTTCTTAACAAAAAGATTATTTATATTTGCATCCATTGCTCAATGCTAAAGAATAGAGTTTAATTTAAAAGAAAAAACAAACACACTTAAGCATATAATTGCACAAAAGATCTTATATTGGGACGCTTTATGCTTTATGGAAAATATTTTCATTCGGTTCTGGGCTGAAGAAAGTTTTCTTCGGAAAGCATTAAATTCTATGTTCAATGCCGATTACTTTTTATTATAAAACCTCTACAAATTTATCATTTAAGAAATTTATTATTCGACATATTGTCAGAAGTTTGTTTTAATTTGAAATTTATTTGCTGGTGGTTCAGCGTTGTTTATATGCATTTCATTGTTGCTGTAACAAAACCTCTTATCTTATGCACAGACTTTCAAGAACTATTTGAGAATGCATAAATAATATTTTTGAAAATCACAAGAAAAATAAACGTAGTAGGCTTAGAAACTAACACAAAAAAGCCAGCAAATAATTTATATTCGATTTGAATCTATTTTATTTTTCTACACCTTTATACAATTAGCCTACTACGCTTATTTTTCTTGTGATTTTCAAAAATATTACTTATGAATTCTCACATAGTTCTTGAAAGTCTGTGCATAAGATAAGAGGTTTGTGACTACTCAAAATGTGTGGTTGAAGTCTACTGATGATTTGTTACAGCAACAATGAAATGCATATAGACAACGCTGAACCACCAGCAAATAAATTTCAAATTAAAATCTACAAATTTATGAAATAACTTAGAATAAGATTCATAGATTTATGTATTTGCACATATGTAATTAACTTTTATTTTATAATCTTCTTTTTTTCAGAAAGCAATCAAAACAATTGGTGGATGTTGTAATACAAATAAAATTATTATATCAGCAAACACTTAAGTGATTGGAGAGAACATTTTTCATCCCACAAAAAGAGGATGAGGAAAACTGATGATCCCCTGCAGAAGAAATCGAGGGGATTGAGGTTTTAAAAATAATTACTTGAACGCTACATGGATCGCAGAAATGGCGGCGATCCCTTGGCGCCTCCACGGCCCCCTAAACTATTACCCAAAGTTCATCGTCCTAGAGCTCCCGAGCCGGAGATGATGAGCTCAACGTCTCAAACTCAAACGTCGACAGCAGCAGCAGCAGCACCAGTAGCAACAGCATTATCAGACACAACAGTAGTAAGCACACCTCAATGTACAAACCAATCAGATATAAGTAGAAATAATAATTCGAATCAGCCGCAACATTTAAATAGCACTAGTAGTATTAATAATACATCTTCATCGTCGTTTTGGTCCTCGCAAGCGTCGAACGCACCGGCACCGTCACCGTCAACAATTCCAGCGGCTTCATCAGTTGCCAGCAACAACATTAGATACAACAGGGTCAGCTACAACAATAATCATATTGGAAACATTGATATTGTGACCCAACAGCCAACACAGTTTGACGATTATCAAATACACCATTTAACTTTCCTACCACAAAGAAATTGTAGTACTCTAAGTCGTAACAACAGCCACGTAAGCTCCTCGTCGTCCTCATCTTCTGTGGCAGCAACGAACAGTTTTACGAGACGCCGGCCTCCACCACCGACACCTGGAGGCGCAGCATCTGCAGTACCGCTGCTTACCATAAGTGGCAATAGCAACAGTAACAATAATAATTTCCTTAATCATTTCCATAGTGCAGAACCGGTACCAATATCTCCCGTCACACTGGCGCAACCGCGACCCGAATCCGAACGGCTCGCCAATGAGTATGTGGACACTCCATTGCGAACGGCCCAACAGTTGCAAAATGCGACGCGAATGCAACATCCAGCCGGTCAACACGACAACGGCCAGACAACCACACATCACCTGCTGTTGCTGCCACAGCGTGAATTGCGTCAGCAGCAGCAGCAGGGTCAAAGCCATCAACACTTCCATCGACTTGCCGGAACTGCGGGTTCAGCGAACGCAACGATGGGCATTGATGGCACTGATGGGCTTTTACATTCGCAGCACCACCACCAACACCACATCCACAGTCATCAAACCAATCATAGCCAACAACAACATCAGCACCATAATCCCAAAGCGACAACAAAACCTGCAACGGTGACGGAAAAACTGTCACCGAAACCAGAGACGAAAGGATTCCTCGGGACCGGCTTACAACCAATAAACCAACCGATTACCAAACAACCCGCCTTAACAAACACTGACAACCCTTGCAAGTTTGCAAAAGAACTACCTGCGCTAGATGAGTTGCTCGACATACACAGCATTGCAACGGGTATATCGACGCCGCAGGGCATGGTGTCCGTCGTCAACGGCGCCACTCCCTTGGGTACACCCATTGTCATTGGCAGCAGTGATGCTCCCTCATCGCTCAATCCAATCACTTGCCCACGCTGTGATCGCTGTCGTTGCGAGCAATGTCAGGGTCCAAGACCGCTGCCGCAGACATGGGTCTGCAACAAAACATGTCTCTGCAGCGCCGAGTCCATCATCGACTATGCCTCCTGTTTATGCTGTGCAAAAGCCCTCTTCTATCACTGTGCCCGCGATAACGATATGGATTGTGACGACAGCTCCGGCACGCCCTGCGTAGATAACCCCTGTTCGTGCGGTCCCTATAAACGAACCCAGAGATGGGGTTGGCTTGGTGCTCTCTCGCTTGTCCTCCCATGTCTATGGTGTTACTGGCCCATGCGTGGCTGTGTGGCAATGTTGGAAAAATGTTATGGCAAATTTGCGAGGCGAGGTTGTCGCTGTCAGCAAATTGGCTCAACTTCCAGCATGTTCCCCATTACATCCGCCAGCAATGGCGCCAACATTGTAGTTTTGAGCAATGGCGGCGGCTTACAAAATACCAGCAACGGCACATCCAAGCAATCATCAGCAACCAATGCAAATCATCATCATATTCACCACAATGACTGCAGTACAACCAGTAGAATCATGCGCAAAGGCGATCTTACACCTGAAAAGCGTTTACTAGACTCCAGTCCCGAGTATTAGACAAATGTAACTAAATATAACAATATATAGCGCCAATTTATTCCATATTTTTTCATACACAATAAGAATTCCTAATGCAGAACGACACACACACACACACACACACACACACATTAAAAATATAATCTGAGAAATCAAACAAAACCCATATTCGACAGTCAAGGAACAACTTTGTACATATATATACATAGATATGATGTGTTGCTGGATAGTAAAGGATGGTGGTGTCCTGAATGAAGGTTTTTAAGTGCGAACAAATTTTATAACAAATTACGATGAAAATTCAAAGCATTTATATTGTAAATAATGTATATTTTAATCATAAAGACAAAATAAAATTAACCCAAATAAATAATGTATGTACTATTTAAATAAAAATCTTACGCTGCAACTTTGTTGAATTATGTATTATTATTTCAAAAATAATAATGAGCGAAACAACTAAAGCGTCTAAAAAAATATTCCAAATAATTAAAAGGAAATCATTGCAATTATGTATTAGAAGAAGAAAAAAACAATAGATAAAAGAGAATATAACAGATTGTGTATATCTAAAGCGAAATGTATCTTTAGGATAATGCATAATCCGCTGGTAAAGTTATTTTTTTTTGTTGGTTTTTTGTAATATTTTTGCCATTTTGTTAACATTTTCCCCCTTAGTGTTTTAAACGAAAATGGCCAACTAAAATAAACATATAAATACATATAAAAATGGAATACAGAAATTCTTTTTTAAACTTCAACAACACCACCTCTTTCTTACATGTTGTTTACTTTAGTGTCCTGCACAAGACTATTTATAAGACCTTTCAAGACATGAGAGATTTTTTCAAATGCTTTACTACAGTGAAATATTCTAAAAGAATCGCTAAGCAACACTGTTGGCAAGTAATTTTTTTCGGTTGTTTGTCTTGCCAACAGTGTTGTGTAGCGATTCTTTTAGAATATTTCGCTGTAGTAAAGCATTTGAATAAATCTCTCATGTCTTGAAAGGTCTTATAAATAGTCTTGTGTAGGACACTAGTTTACATGAATGCATACATACATACATACATATACACATACACTCACATACACATACTAACACAGCAAATCGATTAAGATAAACACAACTTAGTATGAAAATTAAATTTAAAAAAAAAATTAAAAAATATTTAAACTAATTACAAAAAGAAAAAAAAGTACGAAATTATGAGGAGAAATTAATGTAGAATTAAAATAAATTTAACAAAAGAAAAATAGAAAAGAAAAAAAGAAAAACAAAAACTAAACAAAATAAAAGAAAACTGAAACTGAAACTAATATTATTATTATAATTAATATAATTATTACACATACACATACTACGAGTAGGTATAAAATGTACTACTAAATTTACATTACTATCTCTAGCTATTTTATGTATGAATATTAAAACAAATATATTATATACATATATAATTTTAAAAAATAAATAAATAATAACCAAAGACTGCAAACAGATAATTATTAATAATTAGAAATGTTAAAAAAGAAACTAAAAATAAATATATGTATACACACACACAGATACATACATATATGTATATGTACATGCATACATACATACTACTTACAAAACATACATATGTACATATAAAGTTTTAATGAAAAAGGTTAAACAAATCAATATACCACACTTACATAAATACACAGGTACACACATAATTACAACAACATTCAAATAAATCCATGATCGTTCACCCACTTTATAACGTATCAATTCAAAAAATAAATAAATAAATAAAAATAATAAAAATAAGTAATGCAAGAAGTTATTAAATTAAATAAAATTAATGAAAAAATAACAACTACAAGATAAACTACAAAATTACAAAACTAAATTCATGTTCTTGCTAATGTCATATTTTGTATTTAACTTTTGGCTTAATTTTTGTACATACATTGAAAACAACAACAACAACAACAACAACAACAACAACAACAACAACAACAACAAAAGAAATAAAATTATATACAAAAATATTTATTGTAATCTAATCAAACATCTGTCTGAATAAACAAACAAACACACACACACACACACACACATACTTACATACACACGCACGTACACCCCAAGTATCATAAAGTACATTCCCCGCCATATGAACAGCACGCTCTGACATAATTTTATTACAACTTCTAAAACCTTCTACACACCCGACAGACAGACACCTTAGAGCATTTTGATTTTAATTCTCTATTTATTTATTAACATTATTATTTTTCTTTTATTTTCTTGTAAGTTAAGCCAATAAAATATATAAGACTGTTAAATAAATGTCACCTATGTAAATGGCACCTTCACACGAGGATCATTTTTATGTGTAATTAAAAATTAAAAATTTCAAAGGTTTCACTTATGTGTGGAGTGAAAGAGAAAGAGACAGATAGGGATATACGCAGTGATGCCAATTTTTTTTTTTTTGCTCTAAAAGCACATCAGAATCTTAAAAAAAGCACTAAAAAGCGTAATTTTGAGATCTAAAAAGCGTAAAAAGCACTAACGTGAAAAACGAGTAATATTTAACAATTTTTTCTAAGCTATTCTCTATTTCGGCAATATTATCAACATCTTTAATGAAATATATCAGACGAAAAAGGCATGCTTTACACTGAACAAATAAATACACAAAGTTTTTATTAAAGTAATTTTAAGAAATACACAAATTTCTTTAAAGCACTACTACTGCTTTTTCTTAGTTTGGCACTAACGCTCAAAATTTGGCGCTTTTGAGTCTTCAAAAAGCACTAAAAATAGTGCCAAAAGCACCAAGTTGGCATCGCTGGATATATGTAGGATCTATTGTTAGGAGTAACCACCCAGACGTAATCATAAGACTTTTTGATCAGGGTTGTCAGATATGGCGATTAAATCGCAAAACTTGGCGATTTTTCAACTTGTTTGAAGTCTAAATTTTTGATTAGGCGACCGACATGGCGATTTTTCTGACGATTTTTATGGCATTTTTTAATTCAAGAGAAATAGTTTAAAAAATATATCTTACCAAATCTCGTCTGCAAGAAATTGAAACAATTCGATTTTTGATGATTTTTTCTTAAATTGAAAAAAATACAGATAATTTAGAGAAATTTATGAAATCTTTATTTGAGTCGATAGAACGATCTATATATTATTCAATGTTTAAAGATGATTTCATATAAATGTTGACCTCAAATGGTTCGTACGCTGTATCCAATTTTGGCATACTCTCTCCAACATAACAGCTGGTATCTGACAATTAAATTCTTGAATATTGGCTCCTAGTGCGTCAACCGTTGCTGGATTGTCCCTATAGACATGAGCCTAAGCATAGCCTAACAAAAAATAGTACCAAGGAGTTTAATCGCACGATCTAGACGGCCGATTGACCGGCCCGTAACGAGAAATAAACTGTTCACCGAACTCGTCTCTCAATTGGGACATTGTTTCACGTAATGTGAGGCTTGTAGCACCGTCTTACTTAAACCACATGTGAGCAAAGTTCAGCTCTTCCATTTTGGGTAAAACAATTTGTAATCATCACATGGTAGTGCTGAGACTGCATTGGAGGATACAGCTGTGATATTTCCCCTGTACGCATAATTTAAATTTGGTGCGAAATTTAGTCACTAGATCCTAAATGGGCGCTTCAGAAGGTCCCCAAAATGACCATAAAATGGAAGAAGTAAACGATGCACTTTCTTAACCGAGCATTAATTTTGATAATAAAGTTTTATAATCTACAAGTGTTGTTCGTTTGTATGTCGATTCATTTATTCATTTATTTAAATTATAGACCAAACTGTACGACACGTTACACGAAAACAGCTGAGCTGCCAAAAACAGTGTTGCAAAAAAAGAAAGTGGCTAAAAATCGTCCTTTATGCATCATACTTATTAATGCGTTTTGAATTTGTATGAGAAAAATTTACAAGAATTAATTTTAACGATTTTTTGATATTTCTACTTTTAGTGATTTTCTGTCTAAATTTTTATTTTTATCTGTTTAAATTTTCTTTAAAGATGGAAAAAAATCTGACAACCCTGGTTTTCATGTAGTCATGTTGTTTTCATGATTTTATTATGTATTTATTTTCTAATGGATAAAAATCAAAATTTAGTTGAGTTGCCAACCTTCAAAAATTTTGTTACCTATGGCAACTGTTAACTAATAGCAAAAAAGGGATATCATGTACAAAATTGTATATTATATTAATACTCACCACTTAACAATTCTTAGTGGTGACTATCAACATACTGTAACGTTTTACACATGCTACGATGCAAGATCATTTGCACAAGACTGTGAATTGGGTCCATTGTGATAGGTTAGGAAGGGTTCGGTTCATTCAAATATAACTTTAATTCCTTTTAAAGTCGATAACATAAACATATATCGATAACAGTGTTGTATCCTTTTCACCTATGGTGTACGCAACCCTAAAAACATTAAAATTTTTGAGTGATTTCTATAAAAATGTTCTACACATTTATAATTCTTTAATTTGAAAGTCAAAATTTGCGTACTTCTTTTTATTAAACTTAAATTTGCTTGATTTTCAATTAATTTTTAAGCTTTCCAAATATTCTTCTAGTTTTTACATTCATTGAGAACTGATAGCTGGAAAATATTGTACGGGAGATTCACGATAGTATTTTTCCCCACGAGGGGAATAAAAATTTAAGTTGTTATTCACAATTATTATTGTGTATAGTAATAGTGCAGTTTAATTTAAATTAAATTTTAAATTTAAAAGCACCTATTTTAAGCCTGCTTTAGAAAACTTGTATAAAAATCACTCAAAAAATTAGTTCTTTTCATATAAATTTTCTACCCAAGTCGAACGAACGTTGTGGGTTGTGGAAACAGGAGGCACAACAGTTTTTCGCCAGTCAGGCAATCAAATGGAATATCATGTTGTTTAAGAGTTGAGGCCTAAAAAGAAAGTGCTGATAATTATTTAAAACTATGTAAATTTCCGATTATATGAGTTAAAGTAAGCGCAAAGACGTGCTCTTATTAAGGTGGTGCAGAGTGTACTCACCATGCAAGTATCTCTAAGGGCCAATTTCACCAACTCTATTTAAATATCTATTTTTGTATGTAAAAATTACTTTTTTTATATATGAATTGATATTTAAATAAGTAAGTGAAATTGGCTCTAAGTATGTATATATCATACATGTTTAAATTAAATACAGAATATTATACACAAGTTTATCTATCAAACGTACTTTACATCCCAAGCGAAAAGACTTAACTACATTTTGTTTGTCTTATACACATACATACATACATATATTTATATATTTTCCAATTCTCAGCTAAACAAATATTACCTTTAACAAAAAACTTTTTGCATAAAAATTTAAATGCAATAATATGGTAGTTAGATCTTTTTGCTCACACCACTGTTGATGATAATTGATGTATGTACATATTTTATGACTTCTTCATTTATTAATTTGATTTAAATGTGTATTAATCTCCGACCTTTCTTTGTTCTTCTTTTTTTTTTAATTGTACTTTAGTTGTCACACTACACTCTCTTTGTTCAATATCTAAGTCAAGTTAAAAAAAAAATGGTTAATAAAATTTAACACTTTATAGGTCTTAAATGATAATAATAATAAAACCACATATGTAAAAATTTATTATCACTATTATTATTATTATTATTATTATATTATTATTATTATTACTATTATGAATTATTATAATTATTAATTCATTCTTTAATTATTATATACATATTTTTTTTAAACAGATTTAAGTACTTTTAGAATTTTTACATAATTCCATTTAATTATTTTTCCATAACAACTACAGCAGAAGCATCAAACAAATGTTAAGTTATAATTATGTATTTTTGTTATTATTTTTTAACAAATAAAATAAAATATATTTAATAATGAAATAAATAAAGAAATAATAAAAATAAAAAACAAATATTCAATCATTGTTGTTTTATTTTTCCAATCGTTGAGAAGAAATAGTTTTGTTTTTAAACAAATTTTGTTGGTGAAATGACAAATTAATTTAATTTTTTTATTGTTTCCCTTAAATTTCCTTCCTTATACTAAGTTCACACTTACGTGTTTAACGCCTAATTCATGTTTAAGAGCTTAAACACGACGATTTTTAGATGTTTTGCCATACATTTACTTGTTTTGTTAAACATTTAAAAAACGGTATTTTAAATTTTAACACTGATAAACACGCAATTGGACTGTGTTCATGGCATTTTTCATAACTCTGGCAACTTTGTGTTGTTATTAAATGGCGACACGTGAAAAAAATTATTTAATACACAACAAATACTAAAAAAATTATTATTTACAAAAAAGGTCGTGTCTAAAAAAAAAAGCAAATCGATGGCTTAATATAAAAAAGGCCTAACTCTAATTTTCGATATTTTACAGGAGAAGCAAAAAACTGAAGAAAAAATAAAGCATTTACATGCAGAAATAGTTTTTAAAGTTGCCATAAGTCTTTGATTTTGAACTGTAACGTACTAAGATCTTCAAGGAAGATGCAATTATACGTTGTCGCCCAGAAAACACCAAAAACACGATTTCGAAAAAAATTAGTTAACGTACTAAGATCTTCAAGGAAGATGCAATTATACGTTGTCGCCCAGAAAACACCAAAAACACGATTTCGAAAAAAATGAGTTAGGCCCTTTTTATATTAAGCCATCGAAATATAAAACATATTTGTTCGAAATTGCTTAAAAATACAATAATTTATTGACATAACGTCAACCTTAAACATCTCAAATATAATGTGAACGGTTGTGTTTAGTTTTTAAAAAACTCGTCTTAAACATTTTTAAAAATATAAGTGTGAACATAGTATTACACTCACTTTCAAAAAGGGTGAATAAAAATTTATTTAATTTAAAATAAAAACGATGCCACATGACTTAAGAAATATTATGACACAGTAACTTCAATTCTTAAGCAAGAACAGAGATTTTTTTCAGTTGACTTCCAGACGTATCGTAATTAAGTTATAAAAGAAAGGGGGCAATAATAAATAGTTCATTGTTTTACATGAGTGAGTAATGAATGATAAATGGAAATTAAACTCAATTAATATACCTAAAGTTAAATTATATGACTAATTTAAAAAAAAATTCGTTTACACATTGTTGTGCCCATACTCAATTCGTACAGTTCACAAAAAATTTGTATGTAGGAGGACGGTCATAAAATTAAATTAAAATTTTTTTTAGTTCTTTACTAAACTGAACTGTCTAGACCCTCGAAATATTATCCACCTCTTTCACTATTGGCCAATTTTTTTTTTAGCACTAAGTTATTTTTTCAAACATGGAAATAGAAAACAATACGCGAGAGCTGGATCTGATGAAGCTAAGCAATTCGAACTACGAGGACTACTATTTATATTTCGGGAATAGCTAATATTAAAAACATTTTTAAATGGAAAAGGCGTTATTGTTTTTCGAAATATTCCACTTTTGCATTCGTTCAAACTATTTGTCATAGAAGTTTTTCCATTCCTCTTGAGACACCTCCAAAACATAGTTTGTGAAAGTTTCAACTGCTTTTTCGGCGCCCGTAATCGCCACGCAGTTTACCTGTGATATTCGGGAACAAGAAGAAGTCATTGGGTAGCAAGTCGGGACTGTATGGAGGATGAGTCATCAATTAGATGTGTTGAATGCTCAAAAATTTACTTGTTTGATGAGATTTGTGAGAGCTCGCATTGTGATGATGAAGAATGATCAGCGTTACCGTTGAAAATTTTCGAACAAATATTTATTAAGAAATTTTTATTAACAACAAACACAAACAAATAAAATAAATTTTTCATGTATAAGAAGTACAAAAATATTAATTTTATGAGAACTCATATACTACGTTTATACGCACGTCTTATATGTAAGTAAAAGTTCTAACTAAGTCCCAAAACACACTGTGCAAGTCTTATTGCTAAGCTGATTAGATTCATGGAGAGAGAGACGAGGGGAACAGCAACGTTTCTTTTCCCCCCGTCTCTCTCTCCTAATAAACTAATCAGCTTAGCAATAAGAATTGCATAGTGTAAATAGGGACTTACGAACGAAATTTACAATTTGCTGAAAGCTTTTTTTTTTTGTAATGAAAACTCAATTTTACCATCTCTAAATTTGCCATTTATTTATGTCATTTTGAATTATTTTACCATCTTATTTTTTTTAAGTTGTAGGTTCCACGACGAATACATATATGTAGTCAGTATTAATGTAAAATTAATCGGCCAATAGTGGTTGGTCTCGCTTAAACTAATAATAAAACCATATAATCGACTACCTAAAAACCACAAATAAAGATTAACGTTAATTTAATCTCTAATCTTTAACTCAAAAAGTGGCCCTTAAATGTCAAAATACATACAAATCGATGGTCTGAAGTAGAAAGGCCCTAACTTGTATTTTTTACGAAATTGAGGTTTTCCAATATTGATTCCAATACATTTCACATAAATACACATCGTTACAAAAATAAAGAGTTTGTACAAGCAGTTGTACAAAAACAGTTACATTGTGAATATTACAGTTTCTATTATCTGCCTGGCTCACGATGTCGATAAGAAATTTTCTTTCACTTATTTATATTGAAAGCAAAAACAAATTTTCTTATTTTAAATTTTATGTCGACATCGTGAGCCAGGCAGTATGTTTTTAGCTTCTCCTGTAAAGTTACAATTATTTAAGTTAGGGCCTTTCTACTTGAGAACAACGATATTCAACTTATTTTTCCACTGTACTTTGTTGCAAATGAAAATAATTTACTGCGCCATTTGCAAACATTTGCGGCCGATTACTTTGCATTGAAAAACGTTTGACACTAAACAGTGCTGCCAAGTTATGCAATTTGAACGTTCGTTCGTGATGCTGCAGACGTGCACTATAAATGCTTTTAATAACTCTTGAAACATAGTCAATACACCACGGCTGACGTCTTCTGGTTTAAGGAAGGACAAACCATTGATGCAGCTATTTTCATATAGTGGCATCTGAACTATGCTCTATGACCGAACTATGCTCTGTAGAAAAGTAACCAAAATCGTTGACCCTTGTTTCGTTTCTGTTTAAGCTGGTGCTAGACACATCAAAATTTTTGGTAAACACGCTCACACAACCACATGTATTGAAGCTGAATATTGATGTGTCTGGCACTCGCTTTAGAAGATGCTGCACATTCTATGCAAATGTTATCGTCTTATGAACAGTAGAATGGATATTTTTCATTCTAAGTTTCTGTGTTCAGATGATATTAGGCGGGCTTATCTAATCTTTGTGCAGACTTTTGTAAGGCTTCTGCCACTTTTAACGAAAGTAATTTTTTTGTAAAATTTCGGCCATCTACACATTTATGCCGGCTAATTTTGGGATTGCCCTCGTATACATATGAAGTATATGAATGTATTTATATTTATTCATTTGTTTTGTTCCATATTTTTACAAATGTGTTCAGAGTTTCCGCTTTGTTCCAATTGTATGTATCAGGAGGATTATCAGGGCAATCATCCATAAAATTTAGCGAGAAACTTCTCATTCATCCAATTAGAAGTTTTTGTTTTCCCTATTACTTAATAGTGTTTGAAATTCTTCCCCGGGAATTTTATTTATGAATGCCCTCTATATCTTTTTACTTATGCACTTACTTAATTAATTACTCATGCAGATAAGTTCACAGTCTAGGATTAATTAACAAAGATGGTTTAACCAATGGACGTATAAAATTTACGCCCAAATTCGAAGTCTATGCTTTACTGACGCTCGTAGTTTAACGAACGATTTTTCTTATCAATTTCATTGGTTAAACCACCTTCATTAGTTAACTAAAGACTGTGAATTTGAACCTTAATTATTTAAACCAAAATCATTAGTTAACTAAAGACTGCAAGAAACTTATTAATTTCATAAAATTTAACTTTTAATTCTTAAATTTTTGTCACAGAAATTTTTTAAAGTTTCTAATATGGATTTAAATATCGAAAATCAGATAACGGAAGGAAGTCTTCTTCATCGCAATGGGCAGTTTGTATATGCATGACATCTGTCGAAAATCTTGCCTTTCTGGAACAGTTTGAAGTTGTTGCGAAGGCATTCCGTATGCTTTGAAGCAAATATGTCTGTAAATTTGGTTTATATTGTAGATAATGCCTTGGTCCATTGATTGAAAGTACCAAATTCATGTTGGGAGGAAAATAGGCAAAACCAAAATTTATCTTTTACCTCCTTAGGATCCACCGTACAAATGTCATAAAAAATACAACAGAAACGAATTTTTTATTCATCTCTAAAAACCATTTTATAATCATAATCTACATCCAGAGATTGCATTCCTCTCAAGCATATTGTATTTTCGGCCTTTCCTGTAACAAACAGTTTTAGCTTTTCCAAACCAGTCATATTACTTGCTAACTATTATGCCAGCTATTCTCTCTTTGTTCTACTTTGCAGTAAAACATTTCTCATTTTTAAATGCAAACATTTGATCGTAATTTAGAAAAATGAAAGTCACTAATAAAAATTAAAAACTTCGTGATTTTCAGAACATGAAAAGAAACACTCGCGTGAGTTCAAAATCGTTCAAGATTTGAAATCACCGTCATTTCAGAGCATGTCTATATATATAAATAACTCATTCATATGAGGTCTGTTCATTTACTTACCTAGCGAAAGTAACGCATAAATTTGCAAAATTACTTTCCCAGATATGCTTTATAGCCTTTTCACACTTGCTCATATCTTTCACATCTTCCCATAAGAATTATACAGGACTGAATGTTCAACATCTTTCAACATCTTCAAAAGATGTTCCTATCTCAATTTGTTCCATTCAACATCTTTCGATTATTTTAGTGTCATCCCTAGAAAAAATGTATACAACTATATATATACATACATACATACTATAAAAATGTATTCATATGTATGTATGAATATCTACATATGCATGTACATATCTCTCATTTACTTCAATAGTGGCACAACTCAAAAAAAACCAGTTTAGCAGAAAACGCGTTTTAAGTTTTCAATTTGCATACAACTTAATGGAGAAATGAAAAAAAATTCTGCTCTAATGAGGTGATGGTACAAGCTATTTATATGAAATTTGTACACAAGATAAAATACGAAATGCCGCATCTTTCTGCATTTTTAACTCAAAAAACTCGTTTTTTGAGTTATGCCACTATTGCAGTAAATGAGCGATATGTATGTACATACATTCAAAGCTACATTTTGGAATATCCTTCCCTGCATGTATATATAATAAAATCTTGTATATTTTTCTTCCAAATCGAAATAAATTATATAAAGGTAGTTGCAAATGTCTACGCGAAATCTTTGCGGACAAAGTTTCTTCATCATCATTGTCCGCTGGCATAATTTCTACTAATTCTGCATATTGTAGCATTATTTGTTTCTGATCCTCAGGAGCAGCAATTAAATTAATTTCAGCTGAATTTTATTATTTAATTTTTAGTTGCTCACAATCGTAAAAATAGTATTATAATACATGACAGATGAAAGATGACAGATGAAAGAAATGTGAACAGGTTTTTTAAATTTACAACATATTCCACTCATTCCTCAAAGATGTGAGTGAGTGTAAAAAGGGTATTACTAGCCAAAACTTATAAGACAATTTCATTTATAATCAGAAATAATTTTTAGTCAGGCTTGAGTTCAGTACTGAACTGAGTGAGTGAGTGTAAAAAGGGTATTACTAGCCAAAACTTATAAGACAATTTCTGATTAAAAATTCACTATAGTTCAATTAAAAATCTAAAAATGTCTCAATTTCATTTATATCAGAAACACGGATGGAAATCATGAAACAATTGTACTTTTTCTCATGTATTTTGTACATTCTTGTTTGACATTTTATATGTATTACAAAATTTTTAGAAAATCTAAATATATTTATTATGAAATACTTATAGTATGTATTATTCATTATTCATATATTTTTTACTATTTTTATGAATTATGGATTATTTTTTTATTTGTATTCTATTAACACATAAAAAAACGATTTTCCATCCCTGATCAAATATGATAAACAAGTCTTCAATATATTTCAAAAATAACCAGTCACCAATTCTGGCAACGCTGGTTGCGTGTTTCGCATTTCAATTTGTCGTGGTCGTTTTGTGTATTGTTTTTTTTTGTTTGTTGTTTTTTGATTTTTCATGTAGTATAAATACTATTTTTCAATTTTTAATTTTTTTTTGCTCTGTAGGGTTTCAAATCGTTAACATCTTGTCTCTGCTGTCGCACTGTCTGCAGTAAACTTACAAACATACATATGTATGCGTATGCATGGATGTATGTATGCACATATGTACATACATATTTGTAGTCGCATCTAAGAGAGAGAGTGTGTATTTGTGTATTTCTTTTTCCCCTGTTATGTGCTGCTTTAGTAACAACAAACCATACTTACACATTCAACGCAACCGAGTTCGATTATAGAAAGAAAGCCAATGACCCGGAAATGAAATCAGAGTTCTTAAATCATAAAACGGTGCCCATTAATGAAATTCAAAATATGCAACCTTCTGTTTTTTCTTTGGAATTGGAGAATAGTTTATTTTATTTTTTTATAGAAATTTGCAGTGTTCGTGCTAAATTTTTGTAAAGCAAAAGTAGGTGCTTATTCAAAACAAAAAAAAAAAAAAAAAAAAAAAAAAAAAAAAAAACAAGAGTGCTATATTCGGTTGTGCCGAATCTTATATACCCTTTACCAAAGTGCGTTTATCTAGTATAGAGATACATACATAAGCACATAGTTACTTTTATGTACAAAGAAAAAAATAATAATTTTCAAACCCTAGAATTATAATTTTAGATTTTTCTGATTACTTATATCAATCTAGTAGTTCTTAAAAAAATATAGAAAGTGTGTTAAGTGAAAAAAAGGAAATTCGAATAAAAATGTTTTATTTAATTACTTTAATGTCCAGAAAAAAAAATCATAGTTTCCAGCTCTGGAGCTGTGGTTTTTATTTTTATAATTTTCTATACCAAACTTTTCTTTCCAAAACGTAAAATATATATAATTTATAACGGAAAAGATAAAAATTAATTAGACTTAGTTACTTTTATATATCAAAAAAGTGTAAGTGTCCCAACCGTGAACACATCCTTTTTGATTTTCTGATTTCTTACACCAATCTCTCTCTTTTAAGAATTTAAGAAGTGTTTAATTTATAGAAAAAAAAGGAAAAATTTGTTTTAGTAAGTTGCTTTTGTACAAAAAAGTTAAAGTTTTCCAACCATGGAATCGTCTTTTTAATTTTCTTAATAGTTTTTTTTTTATTTGAAAAACCAATTTTATTCGTTATCAAGCATAAAATAAGTTTATTTAATAAAAATAGATAAAAATTAGTTTTCAGTAGTTAATTTTTTATATGACAAAGAGTGTAAGTTTCCCAATCCTGGAATCCTCCTTTTTGATATTTTTTGATTTCTTACAACATCTTTTTTTAAGAATATAAGATATGTTTAATTTATAGTAAAAAAGAAAAAATTTGTTTTAGTAAGTTACTTTTGTATAAAAAATAAGGTTTCCAACCCTGAAAACGTCATTTTAATTTTTTTAATTTTTTTTATTTTGAAATACCAAATTCATTCGTACTGAAGTATAAAATAAGTTTATTTTATAAAAAAAAAAATAAAAATTAGTTTTCGGTAGCTAATTTTTTATATCACAAAAAGTGTGGGTTTTCCAACCCTGAAATCAAACTTTTTGGTTTTTCTGATTTCTATTTTCTGATACTAATCTCTTTCTTTTAAGAATATAAGATATCTTTAATTTATAGAGAAAAAGGGAAAATTTGCTGTAGTAAGTTACTTTTCTATAAAAAAAGGTAAGGTTTTCCAACCCTGGAAACGTGTTTTATACTTTTTTAAATTGAAATACCAATTTTATTCGTACTGAAGTATAAAATAATCTTATTTATTTAAAAAAAATTAAAATTAGTTTTCGGTAGTTAATTTTTTATATCACAAAAAGAGTAAGTTTCCCAACCCTGGAATCATCCTTTTTAATTTTTCTAAATTTCTTGCACCAATCTATTTCTTTTAAGAATATAAGATATCTTTAATTTACAGAGAAAAAGGAAAAATTTGCTTTAGTAAGTTACTTTTGTATAAAAAAAAGTTAAAGTTTTTCAACCCTGGAAACATCTTTTTAATTTTAGAAGGTTAATTTTTAATTTGAAATACCAATTTTATTCGTACTAAAGTATAAAATAAGTTCATTTAATAAAAAAAAAAAAAAATTAATTTTCGGTAGTTAATTTTTTATATCACAAAGTGTTTCAGTTTCCCAACCCTGGAATCATCCTTTTTGATTTTTCTGATTTCTTACACCTTTTTTTTCTTTTAAGAATATAAGATATGTTTAATTTATAAAGAAAAGGAAAAATTTATTTTAGTAAGTTACTTTTGTATAAGAAAAAAAGTTAAAGTTTTCCAACCCTGGAAACGTCTTTTTTAATTTTTTTTTATTTGAAATACCAATTTTATTCGTGGTGAAGTATAAAATAAGTTTATTTAATAAAAATAAAAAAAAATTAGTTTACGGTAGCTAATTTTATATATCACAAAAATCGTAGGTTTTCCAACCCTGGAATAATGCTTTTTGTTTTTCTCATTTCATAAATCAATTTCTTTCTTTTAAGAACATTAGATATGTTTAATTTATAGAAAAAGAAGGAAAAATTTGTTTTAGTAAGTTACTTTTGTATAAGAAAAAAAGTTAAAGTTTTCCAACCCTGGAAACATATTTTTTAATTTTTTAATTTTTTTTTTTTACTTGGAATACCAATTTTATTCGTGGTGAAGTATAAAAAAAGTTTATTTAATAGAAATAAATAAAAAATTAGTTTAGGGTATTTAATTTTATATATCACAAAAATCGTAGGTTTTCCAACCCTGGAATCATTCTTTTTGTTTTTCTGATTTCTTACATCAATTTCTTTCTTTTAAGAATATTAGATATGCTTAATTTATAGAAAAAAAAGGAAAAATTTGTTTTAGTAATTTACTTTTGTATAAGAAAAAAAGTTCAAGTTTTCCAACCCTAGAAACATCTTATTAATTTTTTGAAGTTTAATTTTTTATTTGAAATACCAATTTTATTCGTGATGAAGTATAAAATAAGTTTATTTAATAAAAATAATTAAAAAATTAGTTTACTGTAGTTAATTGTATATATCAGAAAAATTTAAGAAATTTATTATTCGACATATTGTCAGAAGTTCATTTTAATTTGAAATTTATTTGCTGGTGGTTCAGCGTTGTCTATATATTTCATTGTTGCTGTAACAAATCATCAGTAGACTTCAACCACACATTTTGAATAGTCACAAACCTCTTATCTTATGCACAGACTTTCAAGAACTATCTGAGAATTCACAAATAATAGTATTTTTTGAAAATCACAAAACAAAAATAAGCGTAGTAGGCTTAGAAACTAATACAAAAAACCCAGCAAATAATTTATGTCCAGGTGAACTCATTTTATTTTTCTACACCCTTATACAATTAGAAATCCATTGGATAACAATAAAAGTATTTACAAGGCTAAATGAAAAATAAAACATTAATTGAACAGTAAAGAAAATTTATTATTTGACATATTGTCAGAAGTGTACATAAAATAATTGAAATTTATTTGCTGATAGTTTAGCATGTCTGGATATAAATTATTTGCTGGGTTTTGTATCAGTTTCAAAGCCTACTAAGCTTATTTTTTCTTTTGTGATTTTCAAAAGCATTATTATTTTATGAATTCTCATATAGTTTTTGAAAGTCTATGCGTGGGGTAAGAGGTTTGTGACTGTTTAAAATTTGTGGTTAAAGTCTACTGATGATTTGGTTCAAGCGCCAATGAAATACGTATATAGACATGCTAAACTACCAGCAAATAAATTTCAATTACTTTATGTACACTTCTGACAATATGTCAAATAATAAATTTTCTATAAAATAAAATATTAAAAAATATTTTTAAATATGTGAAAACATTCCCAAACGTTGTCAGTTTTGTTATCGAAAGCCGGACAAAATTCAGTTTTTTTTATTTTACATTTTAGTAAAAATTTAATCAGATGTGAAAGAGAACTTTCCATTAAATAAGAATATATCGCTCATACCGCTTTTAGACACGCAAAGTTTACTTTGCAGTCTCAATTCAGCTATGTGTAAGACAGAGGTAAGAATACATCTTTCTCTTTCTGTCTTTCTCCTAGCGGAATAAACTGCCAGTTTATAGAAGCCATGTAAAAATTCTCGTCTGTCTATTTATATTGAAAACAAAAACAAAGCACTCAAAAGTTGTTTGTGTTTACATGGCTTCTATAAACAGTAAGACTTTGCAAAGTAAACTTTGCGTGTCTAAAAGGGGTGTCATTTACTCAAACGTCATAACTCAAAAAATGAGATTGTGAGTTAATAATGCAGAATTGATCTTCATATCGTTCTTCAATTGTATAAAAATTTCATACATATGTATATATTTCTTTTTGCATTAAGTTGTGTGTAAATTGAAAACTTTAAACACGTTTTCTGAGTTATGACGTTCTTTCTTTGAGTAAATGAGCGATCTAAAAATTATGTATAATTTGTCAGCACTATAATAAATAAATGAAGAAAGTAAGAAAATTCGGGTTGTTTTTATTTTTAACATATTGGACAAACGAAAAAGTCATGCTGTTTTCGCATTATTGTAATTTTATAGAATTCCTGCCACTCAAGGCGAATCCATATCAAGTTGATTCAACTGCCCAGGTGACGCCGCGTTTAATTTGAATATCCCTTAGATGTCAATACGCGTTTTTCAGTAAATTTTTTGACATTCCAAGTATAAAAGGAGACTTGGCATCACTGAATATAAAATCAGCTGACTTTTACGCACGTTGCTTAGTCCTAGTTTACACTATGCAAGTCTTATTGCTAAGCTGATTAGTTTGAGGGAGAGACGAGGGGAACAGAAACGCTTCTTTTTCCCTCGTCTCTCTCTCTCCTAAAAACTAATCAGCTTAGCAATAAATAAATGATGCTTAAAATGTAAGAAAATAAACCAACTTTCCGCATTCTATGTATTGTGATCTGTAACTTGCAACATACAAATGCACTAATTTTTTTAATCGATGCATTGGATACGAGAAAGAGCAGAGCGCGTGATAAGGACTTTTAGCCTAATGCATATTTAACATTGTCTGGAAAGCGGTGACTTTTTGTTGCACCATACATACATTCAAAAATATATTTAAATAAGTATTTTAAATGATTTAAACAAACAAATCTTTAGCTGCAGTTAAGCGATAAATATTGCATGAAAATATACATCTGTAGACTATGGAAACCCCACCCATCACGGCGCCAATCATTGATACGAGCACACAAATACGAGAAATACTATTTTCAAACTTGTATTAATTATTGATTTCAGTATTTCGTTAACAGCTTAATCGAAATTCCGATCATGTACTATACTAATCATTATTTTGCAAGTGCGTGGAAATCATTAACGAATCGAATAATATTTTATGTTTTTGCTTGGTGTGCATTTCAATTGTTATTAATTTTATTGATGAATACTCGTATAAACAAACTTCCCTAGAATATGATAACAAATATTTCAACATTAATATACCTTAATATAGAAAGGCCCTAACTCATTTTTTTCGAAATCGAGATATTTCTGTGGCAATAAGGAAAAAGTGATTAAGTCACATTTTACTGTTTTGCAGGAGAGCACTTTTAAGCGTTCAAGTCCATTTTCAGAATTTTTTTCTTTTAAATTTAATTTGGGAAATTCTCTGTTTAACTTTATTTTTTTCTAAGCAAACGTCGTTCGACACACTATAAGTAATACATTTAAGTTGAAATACATATACCAAAGATTAACCTCAATTAAGCTATTATTCCAAATGAGATTAGAAGTCTTAAAAAGATAAGTCGCAAGTTATAGTGCTATAACTTCCTGAAAAATCATACCAATTTATTGAGATTTTGACCAAGGGTACTTTCGAATATGCAGATTACGGAAGAAATATTAACTCAAAATCAGCTTATCTCGACTTAAGCACTTTTTCCTTTTTTGCCACAGATTTGCATTTTTCGATACATTAGATGTTCTTGTATAAAAATATACAAAAAAAGTTAAATAAAAAAAATAGTGAGTTAGAGCCTTTCTAAATTAAGGGAACGATATGCAAGTATGTACTTAATTATGTACATACATACATATGTATGTATGTATGCAATCAATATGTATAAAAAAAAGTATAAAAGTATAAAAAAAAGATTTAAATTAACTATTCGATGCAATTGATTATGGAAATATGTAAGTAAGTACTTGCAGCACCTGCAATAAGTATTTCCACACCTGGAAAGAACGGGGCATTTACTTGTAGGCTTTTGTCCCTGCTACGCAAGTGATGCAGAGAGAATATGTATTCGTTATTTTATTTTTTCTAGTCCCTATGCTTCTTATAGGGAGCCAAAGGAACTAATATAGTAGCCCAATTCACAATCTTGTGCAAATGGTGTTGCATCGTTGCATGTGCAAGGTGGTATAGCATATTGATACTCACCACTAAGAATTGTTAAGTGGTGAGTATCAATATAATATAGTTACCATTTCGCACATGCAACGATGCAAGACAATTTGCACAAGATTGTGAATTGAGCTAGTGTGTCTGCGGCAAAAAGAAAAAAGTGCTTAAGTCGAGATAAGCTGATTTTGAGTTAATGATACCTCCGTAATCTGCATATTTGAAAGTACCCCTGGGCAAAATTTCAATTCTCATTATTTTTTTTTAAATCGAGTTTTTAGCATTTTCGATACAAGTTTCTATCGATTCAAAAAAGTAAGGGCCTTTCTATATTAAGGTAACGATATGTATATATGTATATATATATATATATATATATATATATATATATATATATATATATATATATATATATATATATATATATATATATATATATGTATATATATATATGTATACATTAGAGTGGCCCTTAATTGTATGGAGACTTTTTTTATTTCTTCTACTCTCACCCCCCAAATCGGCTGTTTTATGTAAAAAAAATACAAAAAAATTTCATACCAATAAGTTGCATTTTAGGGGGTGCGTCCGGCCCTCAAAGTTGGCCTTTAAGCCCATTTTTCAATGTAATTTTTTGCATATGACTATCTTTTTAAAAAATCATTTTACAAGAATATGACATAAGGCAATATTTTAGCTCTTCAAGTCAACAACATTAGTCTCAAGGAAAGTTATTTGCTAAAATTAATATTTTAGAAAATAATGATTTAATAATAATTTTATGTAACAAAATTATATTTATATAGAAATTTTTTATTTTAACCATGTACAATAAGAGCTTATATATATTAAATTATTTCATACATATACACATAGTCAAAATAAAACTAAAAAAAAATTGTATTGAATATACATATGGGCTTGAAGGCCAACTTTGAAGGCCGGACGCACCCCCTAAAACATAACTTATGTATTTTTTTTACATAAAACTGAACCGATTTGGGGGGTGAGAGTAGAAGAAATAAAAAAAAATAACGGCCATCCTAGTATACATATGTATGTATATTTTATTTTTCGAAACTATCAATATATTCAAAAATGGAAATGCGAATTCGTTTTCAATTATGTATTGCCTACAAAAGTATCTGAAAAAAATGTTTAAAATAACGAAATGTTAAACTTAAAAATTTTAAGTCAAATAGGGATTTGTTTGCTTTTATTTTGCACATTACTGCATGGATGTATGTATGTACATATGTATGTATGTATGTACGAGTGTACCTATGTATGTATTTCCGAATTTTAAAAGATACTAAATAACACAGGCAAACATTGTTCATCTCTGGCGCGCATTAAATTAAAATAATGTGCTCCCCACAGTAGGCGATTGCTTCACTTCAATCCGACAGATGTTTTTAAGCACCCACTACACCACTACACACACATACTAACGATCAGTGTTTGCTTATTGGTTCATTCATTTATGTATTTATTCATTCATTCAGAAAGATCTTCAGTTTTTAAATAAAAAAATAAATAAATGAAACAAGATAAAAAAAGCCACACAAATGATGAATAAAAGTGCAATAATGTTGTAAATTTACGAATAATAATAAGCATGTAAAGGTTACACACGCATTTATGTATCGTATATATGTACATACATATGTATGCACATATGTAAGTATGTATGTACATATGTCTGCATGCATGCACATGCATATGTAAATAGATGTAAAATATTAGCCCAATTCACAGTCTTGTGCATTGTTGCATGTTCAAAGTGGTATAGTATATTGGTACTCACCACTAAGAATTGTTAAGTGGTGAATATCAATATGCTATATGCTATAGTATTTTGGATATGCAACGATGCAAGACCATTTGCACAAGATTGTGAATTTTGCTATTGTCTTTGTTGTTAATTTTGTGCTATTTAATTATTGTTTGTTAAACGCTCATTTGAATACAAAACGCAAACAATTCCGTAATATTTACATGCAAACATGAAAAAATACACAGCACATGTACACTAAACACATAAATTTATGTATGTATGTATACTGTATATATAAATATTTACATATGCATATCATATGTACATACATATGTATGTATCTATATCCGCACAAGCGATCATCTATGTATGTATGTATGTTTGTATGTATGTATGCAATATACATATAGTTTTATATACCCACAAACATTTTTATCTACATTCATATATGTATGTATGTATGTATGTATGTAAATATATTTGCTCATACTTTCATCTATGTAAATAATATACACTTCGTTAAGACGCACAAACAACTAAAACTAAAGTAAAATAATGATAACAATAATAATATTACCTAGATAGAGAAATCGTTGTTACATTCATTTAACCGCGACCGGAAGCACTTCCTCTTCTACATAGAAATCGTATGAGTGAGTAACAAATTTAAAACCACAATACGAGTATAAATTGTAAAAGTGATTTGCTTTTTTTCCGCATGTTTTTTTATTGTCTTCTTCTTCAACAGTGGAACTTTGCTTGAAAAATAATAAATACAAATTTTAAAAACATTTCAAATCAAACGCAGACCCCGTATGAGCGCATACTTTCATGCATAAATAGAGTAGATGTCGGTGGCACAGTGTGCTGTCAGTGGTCAAAAATTAAATAAAAAGGTTATATGTATGTATATGTTCTATTATATTATCAGGGGGTCTACTCTGTAATTCGAAACGAAAGAAAATGCTTTCGAATTTACATGTTATAAGCATAAAAATTTTAAAGCATTTTCTTTCGTTTCGAATTACACAGTGGACCCTCAGATTCCAATTTACAAGAAATAAATAATCACACCTATCGTTAATAACAATTGGAATTTTTGTTCCCAGTAAATTTTCATTCCCTCGAAGGGAAAAATGCTATCGTTAATCTCCAGTGAATTTTTCCCCGCTATCAGTCCCAGTTAATGTAAAAAAAGGGAAGACAATTTTTAAAGCTTAAAACCTAAGATTATATGTTACCCAGAACGGACTTTGATGGTACTTCAAAGTTCTCCGCCCATACGGTAAGCAATGGGAAAAATTTTTGCCAAAAAAACCGACTTCAATGGAAAGGTTTATGGACCAAACTCTTTAAAAAAAATTAAAATCTGTTGGTTAAGAAAAGTACGTGAAATATAAAATTTAATTTTAAAGGGCATGCCTCCGCCCATTTTTAAATGCAAGATTGTGTTTTTTTTGAGCTCAGGCTGCGTGTTAAATTTTTTAAAAATCGATAAAGTAGCAACACTTAAAATAAATGTAAAATTTTAATGGGTGTGTAACTCCGCCCATTTTTTTAAATGGAAGATTTTGTCTATTTTAAAGCTCAAGGTGCGTGGTAAGTTTCGTAAAAATCGGTTAAGTAGAACCACATGAAATATGCTAATAAATTTTAATGGGCGTAGCCCCGCCCATCTTTCAACTTAAAAACTGTGCAATGAAAAGATTCAAAGGTGTTTGCTAGGTTTCGCAGCAATCAAAAAAGTAGGATATCATAAAACCAATTAAAAAAATTGTGGGAGTTTCTCTGCCCACTTTTTTACAATGGGACAAAAAATGAATTTTTTTACAATCGGTCTAAAATGTACCGAGCTGTAAAGTAACAATGTTAAAAAGAAATACAAACAAATTGATAACCTCCTTTTTTGAAGTCGCTTAAAAAGGTAACAGATCAGAAATGAGCTGCGGTGCTACGTTTTTAGTTTTCTCTGTTGATCTGGGAATACATGTATAATACTGTCTCCCTGTACCGTAGAGTGTATTTCAGGCTGTAATACTGGCCATAAGAGGCAGATAGTATGCTGTGCGCAAGAAATACTCTGGTAAAAATCGGCATTTTTATCGAATTCTTCTGCTGAGATCACTTAAAACCTAATAAATTTTAGCTTTAATGAAAGACCAACATCATTCTGGGTTCATGCACATAGTAACTTCAATGGTAATGAGCCGAAGCACCAGCTATTTAAGGCTGGATCCGCTATGGACTCCTCTAACAGATTAGCAGTAGCAGCACATTAAAAACAATATCCTCAAACATTATCTTCAGAAAGCAGAAGATAGATGGGATAGACTGAGTACGTATAATAAGGTTGCAAAGAAAATATAGCCATGCTTCAACGATAAACAAGTAGTAATTGAAAAAATCAAAAAACCCGACTGCGACCAACTTTGAATCGTTAAATATCCTAAATGCTCATTCGAAATTAAAAATCATTAGAGAAACTTGAAGATGATTTTAAAATACCTGTCGAATTATACCTCATTTTGATATAGTTCGTCGACTTTTTATTTTTTTCGCATTTACAAAATGGCGTCTGTTGGCCGCCATATTGAGTTTTGCATACTCTCATATCTTTAATGACACTGCCAGGATCGATTGATGTAAGAATCATCAAAATCGGTCGACGCGTTCGGTTTATATAGTGCCTCGAAGGAACACACATATATACACACATGCCTACATAAATACATATGTACAAACATAGGCTGACAGGTTAAATATAGGAAGAACAGTTCGCAGTTGGTCGTGATATTGACGGAGCTGTCAGGAATAGGACGCGGTACCTCAGCGTAAATACACAAATTTTTTTCATGCTTACAAATTCACTGGAGGGTGGCGTTGGCTGAAGTAGTTAGCACGTTGACTGCAAAACCGAAGGTCCAGTCATTAAAAATAACAACATCATGCATTTTTCTTATGTGCATTAGCGTCCTTTATATCACTTGTTGTGGGAAAAATTCTAGTGATGCAGGCATAAGGTACTGATCACCAAACTATACCGATTTAAGAAGATACTAATCCTAATTTAACATCAGAGCGCCCTTCTTCGTTGTGTAGCAGAATCATTGGCGAAGTAAAATAACCAATAAAATGACTACTAAGCATATCTTCAAAATTTAACACGCCTCATTTGACACCAGAAGGCGCTGCAACACTGCGTTGTTATTAAAAAAAAGCGTACAAAAAGCAGAGTTGTAAAAGAATGAAGCTTTCCTTTATCTATTCCTTAATCTTCCTACTTCACTATCACTACTCGTTTCCCTTCCCTATCACCCTCTCTTACTATCTTCTCTTCAACTCACAGGTAGCACAAAAAGATCATTGTATTGGACCCAATTGAGCTGGACTCTAAATTTCACCCTTCCTTACCAGCAGCCTGCTAACCTAACCTAACCTACAAATTCCTAATAGGTTAGGTTTGGTTAGGAAGGGTGGTGCTCCCCCGCACCTCCACTCGGAGACCCAATTGGGTGTGATTCCCTTCTGTTGCCCAAAAAGTAATATTTACCCTCCCATTTGCAGCCAGAAGTGACCCAATTATCCATTACTAAGCCACCTAATTCCCATGATAAATCCCCTGATGTCCTCCAGTTTACACTTCCCGACATCAGTAATGCCTTCATGGAAACGTTTGCTCAGCCATCTAAGCCTATAACGTTGCAACTTCGGGCAATGACAGATAATATGTTCAATGGTTTTTGGTTCCTCTTCATCCCCGCACATCCTACAAAAATCTGGAGTGCCCGTCTCCCAAATGCTGGTTCTTGCTCTGACCGAGCAGTGACCTGCCTATCATGATTTGCATCGCCTTCTTATTCATGTCCAGTAGTAGTTTAAATCTTCCTGAGTTTTGGCCAAAAACCTTTCGAGACTCTACAAGCATCCCTACTTCGCCACGAAATGTTGGTCCTGCTTTCTACCCAATTAATGAGTTCTTTAAAGTAATGAGCTATCGGTTAATTTACCGATCTGTCCGACATTCCCTCATCTAACGCCGACCCTATTCTTGCCAGCTCATCGCAATTTCATTTCCCTCAACACTGCTGGGGCCAGGAACCCAACATAGTCTGACACTATACTCATACATAAGCAAGTTGAGGGCTTTCCTAAAGGCACTAAAAAGTTTCGATTTGACATTGTGTCCCTTCAAAGCTTTTAGCGCTGCTGGCTGTCGACGTAGAATGTTACCTTCTCATCTTCATATACATTCCTGGCCACCAGCACCGTGGCCCTGAGGATCGCCAAGATCTCAGCCTGGGAAACACTACATTCATTTGGCAGTCTGAAAGAACTACGAATGTTCGTTACCAAGATATAGACACCAGCCCCTGTGCCTTCCCCCATTTTTGATCCGTCTGTAAAGACTGCATTACCCTCATACCTATCCGGAATTGCCTTAAGGGTATTCTACTAAAATCGATTTCAGCGACCTTATAGTCCTGCCCTCGCCAAACCTATTTCTACGAGTCTAAGGAAACTTCTAGTCGCCGTTCCCACCACAAAGTCCTCTATAGGAAGTAGATGAATACAAATTCCTAATATTTAAATACTAAACAATGTGGCGCCTTGAAACTCAAAACACATGTCTTTATACTACTGCCTCCATTTGTAAGTCCGGTCGGCTAGTTTTGGAATCGCCCTGGTACTTTACAATAATATTTTTAATGGGAGGTGAGCGTATGCTTTGCGATTTCAAAATAAATTTCGTGTACCAACTTTATTCGCCTAGAAAATTATTTATGCAGGACATCCTCAAATTTCTCTTTTGCTAGTTCGCAATTATAAATATAAATTACATAAAGAGCTTTCGTCATGTGTGGTGGTTTGGTGATGCCTAGTCTAGTCCTTCCATTTTTGACCATTCATTCTATGAAAATACCACACTGTGTATTGTCAGACATTGTGAAAAATTCACTATGATTTAATAGTAGCAGTTTCTATACAATTCTTTGGATAATTTAGTATACAAACATTAATGTATGTACATATACATATGTACATATATATATATGTATGTACAACTGTATGTACTACATACGGATGTATGTACTACATACGGATGTATATAAATGTACTTACATGTATTAGGGCGCAGCAAAAAGAACTCTTATATTACGGGAGAAACTATAAATATTCAGAGTTGGGGAGTCACAACAGTTTCAGTGAAAAGTAATGAAAATGGTTATAAAGATGTAATCGGAATATAAGAATCTGTACATTACTTTTAACATAACAATATCGATCAGCTGTTTCCTACCGTTGCAGTTACATTCCACTACAGTCGGCTAACTGAGCAGCCTTTAATAACGCAGCTGGTGAACATTTTGATAGGAGTCAACTGACGTTCAATAAAGTGGAGGGATATTCAAAAAGTCGCGGACTAATTGACTTAATATATACAATTATGTCAATGAACGCTTTTGTACCCAAAAAACTTTGCCAAGTTCCGGTCCAGACTTGCAATTTTTGTTGCAGTAATTTTTGAATATGTGGGAGAGTATTAAAATAGAAATTTATACATTTTGTATTCTTCTTTCGTTCTTTTGCACTAAAAAATAAAAAGTTGCTGGAACGAAACTTACTAGTCTGGACCGGAACCATAAACAGAGTTACCAACATGATTTTTGTACTAAAAAAATCCTTGCAGAGGAAAGTTTACTTTGCAAAGTCTTGATTCAGCTGGGAGAAAGAGATAGTATTCATCCCTCTGTCTTTCACACAGCTGAATTAAGACTTTGCAAAGTAAACTTTGCGTGCCTAAAAGGGGTACAAGCTACATAAACAGAGTTACACAGATGATTTTTTATATCACAAACTTGGAGCGGTCTAATATATCACCACACAGTAAATACACACACGAGTACATTGGAAGATACAATTATTATTCATATTCGTACATAGCACAAATAGTATTTATTCTTTTAAATATTTATTGAGGAAACATATTTCAAGATCATAATAATTTTTGGTTTTTTTTAATAGACAATTAATAAAATATGTATATATAAGGAAATTTTGCTACTCATAAAATAAAATATTTAAAAAAAATTTTCTTAATTAATTACTAAGTTATTACTAAATTATTTGTGTTAATCAAATGACGGAAGAATTTGTGTCTATAACAGGATGGTGGCTAAAGCCACCAGTACTGAAGAAACAATTGAGAAGATCTGGGGTATTGGAATACCCCGCAAAAGTGGCGGAAGACGATGGAAGAAAGAGCCCACCAGACCAACCTGAACCGAAGTAAATCCCAAAGTGTATTAATACTAAGTGGCCTTACCAGCGCAGCTGGTAGCCAGCTGACTTTACTCCATCCGTCAAACTCCATATAAAATAGCATAAAATCTTAAGCCGAACTGTCAATACACAATTAAAAATAGTCCTACAGTAAATTTGTTTGTACGTATGTATGTTGTTGTAATGATAAGGTTACTTGGTATTCATACACTTTGGTAAATCAAAAGATAACGTGGTTTGCTATAACCCTTCCTAGATTCCAACAACGAAATCTCATAGCGGTAACTACGGGTGACTGTCCATTCGGATCGTACGCCCAAAGACTGAGAAGGTAGTCTCAGTCGGGTGCCGGTTGCCCGACAGTGAGGCTGCTGGAGGAGTTTGAGTGCATGTAGAGGTCATCAGGTTCCTTTGCTAAAATGTCGATTTCATTCTACCCCACGGGGTTAAAGGGATGATGTTGAGCTGTGTGGAGTAAGCACTGGATATTTAACGGCACAGGCATGTGTCCAGGCTCTGATGAGTGGTTGAGTTGTGCCGGCAATGGTGAGGTATTCTCTTGGAGACATCGCTGTGAGTATAAACAATCACACTTGCGGCGTGAGAATTTGGAGAATCGTACTTGGTGGCTGTTGGTTGCCACCAAAAACGCTGGGAGGATTTCTAGTGTCAGACCAATGCTAGTGAATGGTGTGACGCGGTCAGCCAGATACTATTCTAGGTGCTGTTGCCATACAACAGAAGCTGCTATGGGCAAGGTGCAGCTATTGTACAGGGATAACTATTATGATCGAAGATTGCAACTTGTGTGCCTTGTGGAGTGGGCACATAGTTCATTCTTAAGGGTGCATGGGGGCGATGGTTGGCGTCTTACCTACACCCGTTGTTTACACCACCGTGAGATAAGGCCGTAAAGTCAGGTGCTCACGTAAATCTAGAAAACATCTGTCAGTTGAATCCAAGTATGTGTAAAACATGACTTAGGCTGAGCTTACATTTGGCATTTCATGTGTGACATGTGCCAAAAAAAAGCGTAACCACTAATTACTTACTACGTTTATACACGCACTATTTGCAAATAAAAATATTCGCTAACAAATTAACTCACTGTTTATACGGCATAGCAAAAGCACAGAAACTTGGTAGCTTTTCTATAGAAAACTTAATTATTCTATTAATGTGTTTTTGTGCAATATTAATCCTTTTATTGTTTTTTGTTATCAAAACATTTGTAAGCGTGGCAACTTCAATCATTTTATTTGCAAATAGTGCGTTAATCGTGAATAGTTTTCTGAATTAGTAAGTCGCAATAAAAACAATAATATATCAACAATTTACAGTTTTATTTGCATATAAGCCATGCGTATACACGTAGTAACTAACCCTTCGTCTACACCTGATACATTTTTATCATAACAAAAGTCAAACTTTATATTGAAAAATTATTATTTTTTTTACGTTACATCTTTTTTCATTTGAATTTGACATTTATCTTGATAAAAATATGTTAGGTGTAATGAAAACCTGTTTGATTATTAAGTTAAGCAGTTTCATACATAACTAATAGACAATTTTATGGAATCCAACATGTCGGAATCAAAAAGTTTTTCATTAGTAATTAGTGGTTACGCTTTCTTTGACACATGACAAAATGGTATAGTGTATATTGATATGAACAACTAAGAACTGTTAAGTGGTGAATATCAATATACTAACCATTTTGCACATGCTATGAACATTTGCACAAGACTGTGAATTGGGCGGCTGTATGAATTATCGCCCAAGCTACTATCGCCCAAAACAGCTAAATGAAGGAACGTCCAAAATTGTTGGGTGATAAGTCGTTGTGAAGAAATGCCCAAAAAACAGTGCACGATCGCCCAAACAAATTAAGAATGAACCAAAAGTGTTAAATGAATAATTGCCCAAAGATGTTGGGTATTTGATCATTACGTACAATCAAACGAATTTTTTGTTTTTTGGGCGATAGTAACTTGGGCGATAATTCGTACAGCCGAATTGGGCTATTAGATTTTTTCAGTCTTAACTGATCAAATTTGAACTCAATTAGTTTATTCGATTCTACGCCAATATATGGGGCATGTTATAGAGAGATTACTGTATGATCGTTCCATTACGTCTGCGACATTAAAAATTAGTCAAAAGACTACCTACACAGTCTCCAATTAAAAAATATATAAATTTTTTTACTTTGAAGACTGTTTTTTTAAATTTAAAAGAAACATAAAATAGTTACTATGTTACAGCGAAATCATATTTAAACGCTTTTGAGTACACTTTGCGATTCTTAAGAATTGTTGTAAAATCGTTTTGCGGCACAGTGTATTCAAAATACATTAGCCCAATTCACAATATTGTGCAAATGGTCTTGCATTGTAGCATTTGCAAAATGGTTAGTATATTGATACTCACCACTTAACAATTATTAGTGGTGAGTATCAATATACTATATCATATATATATATATTTGAATTGGGCTATTATGTATGCAGCAAACCAATAACCAACCAACGATATATCTCATACCGTCCGCTAATGGAAACAGTGCAATTCATTCCAATATATTAATGAGACTTTTGTGTATTCGAAGCACTTCCGAATTGAATATATATAAAAAAAAATATAAAAATAATACAATAAAAAATAATAAAAGCAAACAAACAACAATTCCATTAAGTAAACGACAAATTACGTATGAAGTATAAGTAAAATCTGCGTCTGGATATTATAATTTAGTTGCTTTTACATACCCGTATAGAGTTAAAGCTAAAAGTGATCATCTCATATAGATAATGTACTGCTGCAATATTCTGTATGTAGTTTATTTGATTTTTATACTAAGATCAGAAGCTGGCCCAAAGACTTCCAAGTATAATGTTGTACTGATAATGTTTGATGATTTGAGGCCCTCAATAGGAGCCTACGGCGATAGACTGGCCAAAACACCCAACATGGATGCATTCATAAATGGCAGTCATTTCTTTACCAGAGTATATAGTCAGGTAAAATATGTTCTATATGTGACCTTCTCCGAGAAAAGGGACCTAGTGTGTCAAAAAAAACGGGTTCTTGGGAAAATTTATAAAAATGAGAAAAACATTAAAACTTTAAACTTTAAATGCGTTTTTCTCAAAATTTAATTTTCACACACTAGGTCCCTTTTCACGGAGAAGGTCACATATTTACTTATATATTTTATTTTACGTGCTTTTTGCTGGAGTATAAAAATCTCTATTTGTATATTATGTATGCAGCAATCCCTTTGTGCTCCGAGTCGAAATTCATTGTTGACCAGTCGGAGACCTGATACACTACATCTGTACGATTTCTACAGCTATTGGCGTACTTTTAGCGGTAACTTTAGTACTTTACCGCAATATTTTAAAATCAATGGTTATTTCACTTATGGAGCGGGAAAAGTTTTTCATCCTGGCATTTCATCGAATGGTAGTGATGATTATCCACTGAGCTGGTCGGAGAAACCATTTCGTCCAAAAACCGAAAAATTTATGAACTCTCCCGTCTGCCCCGACAATTTAGGAGTTTTAAGGAAAAATCTCATCTGCCCAGTTCAACTACAAACGCAGCCTTATAAGACATTGCCAGATATTGAGTCAGTTGCAGAAGCAATAAGATTTCTTCACAGTCGCAATAAAACTCGTAGACCATACTTCTTTGCTTTGGGTTTTCACAAGCCTCACATAAATTTTCGTTTTCCTCATCAATTTTTGCAACACTTTCCGCTGCACTTGTTTTATAACTACACATCGGACACCTACAAGCCCCACGATATGCCAGACGTCGCTTGGAATCCATACACGGATGTGCGATCGCGTGATGATTTCAAACACATGAATATATCATTCCCTTATGGTCCCATCTCTAAGCTGCAAAGTGCTCAGATACGTCAGGCATATTATGCCTCGGTGGCATATGTCGACGACTTATTTGGTAAGTTTATGTCACACATTGACTTTAATCGCACTATTGTTGTAGTTACCAGCGATCATGGTTGGTCGCTCGGCGAGCATGCCGAATGGGCAAAATATAGCAATTTCGAAGTTGCATTGCGTGTACCACTTATTATACGCAGTCCAGAGTTTCCTCTGCCCCAGAGGGGAAAACGTATAGATGCTATAGCCGAATTGGTAGACCTTTTCCCTACGCTAGTTGATTTAGCACATTTGCCCGCCATCACACAATGCAACTACACTAAAGCAATGTCAGAGCAGCTGCTTTGTACCGAAGGCAAAAGTCTGTACCCCTTGCTAAATGGCATTGGTTTGGGCCAAGAGTATATCGCACTTAGTCAGTATCCAAGGCCTGGAATGCAGCCAACCAAGCATCCCAATAGTGACAAGCCAAAGCTTAATAACATTAAAATAATGGGTTACTCTCTACGCACCAATCATTATCGCTACACATTGTGGGTTCGTTTTTCCTACCAGAATTTTACACGTGGTAAGTTCTCTTCAATTTTAAATTGCAGATACAAGTTTATATGTACATAAGTATATTGCCAATTAATTTACAGATTTTTCCCATGTATTCGGAGAGGAGATGTATGATCATCGTTTGGATGCCGCCGAAGAAATCAACCTGGTTGACTGGCCTGAATTTGACGATGTACGTTTAAGGTTAAGAGACAATTTAATACAAGCATTTAACAAATAAACTGCACTGAATATCCAAAGGCTGTTAAATATTTTCTACATACATATATCTGCTAGTCAATGATTGTGTATGAGCGGAACGGGCAGGAGGGAACCCATCTAGTTACATATCCATATGTACCTAGTTATAGTACGTATACGAAGAATACAAGCTCTTACTTTGCATTAAATAACTCTAGTCAGTGTGAATAATATTTATTTGTATGAATGGGTTGTATAAATTTCATTCATTCAATATTTTAAGATGTGCAACAAGCAAAAAATTTTATTTACTACTTAAAACATAACGTCTGTACATGTGTGTGTGTGTGTGTATGTGTGTGTGTATGTGGCGAAACTAGTTTTATAAACTAGATGTTTCTTGTTGCCAACCTGATAAGTAGTTGGTCGTTTTTGTAGCCGTATTGTCGTCGGCGTCGTTCTGCATCAGGTATGGTTAATTCACTGCCATTGTACATCTTAATGCTTCCAATTAGTGATGAGCGATAGCGTGATTTTTTAATAATGTTGCTCCTTGTGAACGTCATTTCTAAATCGCTGTTTTTTTAAACTGTGACTGTGATCACAGTTTAGGAATATTTTGTTTGTAGCAGTTCTGTTATTTTGAGAAAATCTAATAAGAAGAACAGCAGTGAAATTAAACAGTGACTGTGATCACGATTTAACACATTTCAGCTCTTCTGCTTTAAAAGTATTTATTAGTATTGGTGTCTTGATAAATACTAATAAGAAAAGCGACAAGAACAAATAATTAGCAATCAACCCCATCCATACATTGAGAATTGTCGTATGACAGGCAGAGAGACAATAAAATTGCAAATATAAAAATGTGAGCTGTATGTACATAGTTGCCAGAAAAGACGATTTGACGATTTTTTTCTTGACAAAAGCTGAATGTATAAAAAAAATTAATGTGGTAGCTTCATTTACTGTAAAGTAAGCATATAATAACATTCACAGTTTGTATGAAAGAACTATATTTCCAAAAGCTGTTACTTGATAAATTCAGTCACAGTTGTGATATGTGATTTTTCAATCGCTGTGAAAAAGTAACAGCGGCTTAACAATAATACTTAACAGTATTAAGCGGCCCATCCATTATACAATATTATTGCATATTTTGTTGTACATATTATTGTCGTTTTGACCTATACTATGCAATAAATGACACAGTACTTTGAAAGAAAATATTACCCAATTTTCCTGACAGTGAAAAAGTAAGCAATATTGAACAATGTTGCCAACACATTACACAATTGTCTTGATGGTACAATAAAAATCAAAAGTCTTTTGATATTTTCAAATATGTATATTGTGCCACCTTCGAATATGACATACACATTGGCGATATTATTGTACAATACGAAAAATTGCATAATCAATCGGATCAATAAGACCCTGACTTCTTGAACGAAACACAGTTTGTTTGCAAAACGAAAATTTATTTTTCAACATAATCTCCTTTTAACTCAATACACTTAGTCCAACGTTTCTCCAGTTTTGTATCCCTTCCAACAAATATGATTTTTCGAGGTCCTTAAAATAGGCACTTGTTGGGTCGTTGGAGCTAAATCTCTTTCCAGCGAGCCATTTCTTGAGGTCTGGAAATAGGAAGTAATCACTACGAAAATATGGCGGATGGGGTACCAATTCGTAGCCCAATTTATAGAGTTTTGCCGTTGAGACAGCACACGTGTGCACTCGTGCATTATCTTGATGAAAAAAAAAACTTTTTTCTTGGCCATATGGGGTCGTTTTATTTTTAAATCCTCATTAAATCGGTCTAAGTTGTCATAATATTCGCCGTTTATAGGCTTTCCCTTTTGAAGGTAATCAATGTCGATTATCCCGCGTGCATCCCAAAGAAACTGTTGCTATCAACTTATTGGCCGACAAACTCACCTTGGCCTTCTTCGGAGCAGGTTTAGACTGCTGCTTGGTCTGCGGACTACAGCAATGAATCCATGTTTCATCCACAAATACAAAACGGCGCAAAAACTCATTCGGATTGCGGTTGAACAACTCCAAACAATCCTTTAAAGTTGTCACACGTTTACGTTTATGGTCAATTGAGAGCAAACGCGGCACCCATCTTGCAGACAACTTTCTTATTAAACCCATCTGATCATTTAAAATCGAAACTCACGCACTTTTACTATTCGATCGGCCAACACCATATCGTGGATTTTTGCAATATTTTCGGCTGTAAGGACTTCAATTGGCCATCCAGAACGTTCAGCGTCATTTGTGCTTGTGCGACCACAACGAAAGTCAGTAAACCACTTTTTTACCATTGAAATCGATAGTGCAGAGTCCCCACAGTATTTGTCGAGCTTTTCCTTGGTTTGATTGACGTTTTTTTTCGCAAAATATAATGTTTAATAAGCACACGAAATTAATTTTTTTCCATTTTATTCTCAAAAGGCGAGGTAGTCTGTTATCAACGGCTGCCAAACACAAACTAAGTTTTTTTTTTAATAAATGTATTTATTTATTGTATCTTCAAATATGAACTAATAAGTATTCAAATCTTAAATCTAAAATATAATTATTAGGCCCGACCACTGTCGGACATAAACTTAGTGATAGTTATAAATAATACATAAGTAGTGATAATCAAAAAGAAAAAAAAACTAAGTGACACAGCTTGTTCAAGTTTATACAGGAGTCAATTGACAGCTGCCTCTTGACAGAAGCAGTATTGCCATTTCAACTAAGAGGCGGGGAATTCAAAAAGACACTGAGTTAATGATCCACCCTCGTATATTGCATATCTAATACCATCTATTGGCATACCATTAAAGGATTTTATTATTGAAAAATATACGATTTAATACTGATTTAAAATGTTTATATTCTTTGAATTTTACATTCATTTGGAAATTTATATCAAGTGGACTGATAAGCACCGTTGAACTCTCAGGGGTTTCTATGCAATATTATATTTTTTTTTAATTTTGTTTATAAAGAGAAGCAACACTCAGGCAATAAATGCCTACTACTATTATTAGGTGTTAACTTCTTTAGGAAAGGGAAAGTGATAGACAAGACAGGTGGTGAAGGAAGAGTTAGAGGAAATCTTCTTTCTTTTAAAACTCTGCTTTTTTCACGTTCTTTTTAATAAGGCAGTAGTGCAGCGCCACTGGTGTCAATGACGCGTATTAAATCTTCGAAGCTATGTTAAGTAGCCATTTTATTTGTTATTTTACTTCACCGGTGATTTTTCTACACAATTCCGACGAAGGAGGGCGCTCTGATGTTTCATTAGCATTAGTATCCGCTGAAGCTGGTGTAGTTCAGTAACCAGTGTCCATGTCTTCATCACTTGAACTTTCCTACAACAACTGACATAAAGGGACACTAATGCACATCGGAAAAATTAGTGGTGTTCTTATATAATGACTTTGTCGGTTACCGGTCTTGAACCCAGGACATTCGGTTCTGTAGTAAACCTGCTAACTACTTCAGCCAAAGCCACCCTTAATTCATTATTTGTATTTCAAAAGAAAATGGCAGGAATCCTTGATACCGATGCGATTTTGGAAATATAGGAACATCGCTGTGGAAAGCCGTGAAGAGTGTGATGACGAAATAATAAGTTCTGGGGAATGTGATATACAGTGGGACCTCTCATAACGGACACCTCCCATAGCCGCACTCCTCTAGTAGATCCAAAATTAAAATATGAAAATGTGTAACTCTCTCATAAGCGGACACTTCTAATAACCGGACAAAAATACCACCGCTGTGAGTGTCCGGTTATGAAAGGTTTCACTGTATTATAGCGCATCTGTTGTAGCGAGGGAAGCAAAAGTCAGTCTGAAGCCGGTACTGAGGAAATATCCAAACAATAAATAGCCCCAACCGTCGTAGTATTGAAGAAGAAATTAACCCTAGACGAGGAGGGATCGTAATGGAAATTCGAAAGATATAAAATGTAAAAAAAATTGCAAAAGAATACAACTCATATATGAGCAGAGTCGATCATGCAGATCGATTGCGAAGTGCGTCCAGTTTCAATAGAAAGTCTAAAAAGTGGTAGCACAGAATCTTCTGGATTCTGTTGGAAATGGCATTTGTCAATTCTTATGTTGCAAAAAATAACCAACTATAAATCGCAAAGAATATCCATCTGTTCTAGTCCCCAAGAAATGGCTATACTATAATATGTAATATTCTTGACATATTCGAATAATTACCTAAGACTAACTGGTTGACTAAAATGTGTTGAAAAAAGTGCATTCTTTTGACAACTTATAATGCAAATATGTAACAATAATATAAGAAAATTATCGAACACATATATTAAAAATTTTGTTTATATTATTACTGTTACAAAGTTAATTCTGTGGTGCCTAATTCTTCTACATAAACAAAAACTTCACTTTACTGAAGAAAATAAATGACTGTTTGAAATTTATCAGTTGTAAAATATTGTATTTAAGGTAATCATTACCCTACGTCTCCACTAGCCATCGACTTAGACATGAGATGGACATGACGCCGGCAGAGCAACTGTGAAAAATTCATCAACTTACTTGTTGTGGTGAACACGTGCGATGTCCATGTTCAGGCATATCAAAGTATTTTGCGGTAGTGCAATAGAGATGGAATATTTACGAATTTTGTTCTGTCTCTTTTCTTTCTATTGCAAATGGTTGCGGACGTCAAATCTCATGGCGAACATTTTTGCTCAGACATATGCTCGGGCATTGATGTCAGAGCATGGACGAAAGTTGGACATGAGCGGTCTCTATTAGCCATTTGCGATGTCCGACATGATGCCCATACCAAGTTCATGGCTAGTGGAGACCGCTAGTTAAACACATTCACCACAGCAGGCTACACGAACACACGACTTCAAATGCCGCAAGCAGCATTTGTCGCCTCGTAGCCAACTACTTAATTATTTTGGAGACGGCAGCAGCACCGTCTGCAGCTGATATTCAAGTAAAAATACATACATAGTTCTGTACGGCCACTTTTATATATTTTGCATTTATAAAAATGAATTACTCCTTTAAAATATACTAATTTCACGTAAAAGTACAAAATGAATGAATGAATCAATTTATTCCTTACATCAATTTTTGCATATTATTTCTGTTAAATAATATGAAATAATTGTACAAAATCATTTATTCAACATTTTGTATTGTACTGGCAATACTGACTTTTCTCATTGTAGCCAAAGAAATACCCCCTTATGCAAAAAAATATTTTACTTAAGCTTTAAAGTGCATAGTAGTTGATAAGCACTTTAAGGCTAACATAGCTTTATTAAAAAATCATATGCAAAAGACAACTTTAAATATTTTGTGATTTAATAATAAATACTGGTAACACCACCATGTTCAAGAACCACTTCACAGCTTATGATGTACAATATTGAATACAGTTTCATTCGGGTATTCAAATATTTTTTTATTTTATTAAATAAATTTTTATTATCTTGAAGTAAAGCAACCTAATTTAAAAAATATGAGCTTCTGACTTAGTAGGAAAACATATAAACACAACCATGAAGTAAAAGTAAAAAAATTTGAAAATTATCACAATTTGTTTTATTCGAATGAAACGAGTATTTGAATATCCAGCTTTTTTCGATTTGTTTTGATTGTATGTACATCACTAAAACATTTTTGTATAATTGTATTTATTTTAATATTTTTTTATGGATTTTGTTATGTATTTCGAATCAGTTGGATAATTTGGTGATTTTTCCCATTACATGACAGAAATAATAAATTTAAAATAAGAGCAGGCACTTCTAGCTTCATTTTCAGATGTAACATGAATCAGTATGTGCTATATTAGTAAAAATATTTGAGGTACAAAATGCACATTTTGGAAATATCAACTTAAAGTAGTCTTAACAAACGTGGGTGCCTACTTTAGAATTTTTATAACATGATTTTTTTAGAATACAACATTACTTAACATTGCTTGGCAAAGCTTTATTAAGTTTTTTTGCATAAGACCAATAGAAATTAGTTTAATTGGACTACAACGGCAAAATCAGCATAGACAACAACCTGCCGCCATGTTGCCTTGCTGTCTTCAAAAGAATCATTTTCATATAAACATGTGTATTCTATCCTTGTAGCTTTCTGTGGTGAATGTGCTTAATGCTTTAGTTCGTATTATATTTAAAAAAATATACCTAGTAGCTATGTATGTACTTTAATTTAAAAAAAATAGTTTTCTAATTTAAGAAAACTCTTTTTTTCCATGCCTGCTATGTGTTACAACTAGTTACTAATGTGTTAAGATCTCACGCAAAGTGAAAATGCTACAAACAATTAATATATAATGCCTACGCAGATATGGTGGCCTCACTCACTCACACAAAAACACTTTCATTCATACATACATATGTACATGCATACAAAGTGTGAATAAAGTATGATCTTTAAAAAGAAAACTGTTAACAAACATTAAAAATCGCCCAAAAATAAAAATGAGAAATCGCCCAAAATTTTTCCAAATTTTTTTTTTGTGCAATTTTTAATTTTGTGATTTTTCATTTTGAAATTTAGGGCGACTTTTCCATGAAAAATCGTCCAAAGATAAAAATGAAAAATCGCATTAAAAATTTTTTTCATCAAATTTTAAGTTATTTTTCATACGAAAAATCGGACAAAATTTCTTTCACATTTAAAAAATTAAAAGGGAAAAATACACCCAAAAATTCTTGCAATCATCAAAATTTATAAAATATATATTGTAAAAGATAATTGAAAGTTTCTGCAATGTGTTACATTTGGCTTTTATATGTAGTAGTAAAAGTTATTTAGAAAATTGTCGTAAGCGAAGCCGAGATTTCAAATTCCATTGATTTTAAGTTTTTTCTTCCGAAAAATCGTATTTTTCTCTTGACACAATATAAAAATCCCAAAATATTAGGCAATCCCTGAACACTACAACTGCAAAAACGTAAAAATTCCACAGTGGCAACGCTGAAACTCTGGCAGAAAGATCAATAGGTGTATTCCAGAAAATTTCGTGGCAAGTTTTTTACAACTTAGCTATGTTTGAAGAAGATCGGTCCAGCCGTTTAGAAGATATAACATCTTTTTTGAAAAAAGTCGGGGGTTTTTTAAAATGTTTAATTTTTGTTATTTTTATTTATTTATTAATACATATTAAACAAAGTAAATTTGCATAATATGGTTGCACAAATATGGTCGGAGTAACTAGACCATATGCCTAAGATGTTATTAACATTATTTTAAGAGTTTTTGTGACTGACTATACATGACCTATGTCTTCACATAGGAAGTAGCAACGTGGTTGTCAACGAAATTACACAAAAGAACCGCAAGAATATACGGTTATCCGTGGCAGATCAGTCAACCAGTGCTAGCGAGATGAAAAAATCTCAAAGGCCAAACAACGCACACAAGCCTGTCCGCACTTGAGAAATAATTACGATGACGCGAGATCTGTTCGTCAGCCCAGAGCTGCTTAACGAATGGGTTTTCTTCTTTATTTTTACTTTTAAATTTTCTGATGATTTTCTCAGTTTCATATGTAAACAGCAAACAGCTGATTATTTAATTCTTGTCCTAACATACCCAGAAGAAAAAGTTCGTACAGAGTTTGTAAAGGAAATTAAAAAAACTACTCCCATTCGCTCTCAAAATTGCACAAAAATAGTTATCTGCAAACAAGGCGAATTGATACAAGGTGGTCTTGATCCTGCTGTCAGGAAATTTCCTAACTCTACGTCTCCACCTGACATGAAACTTTGCTGTAACTTGAAGTTATAACTGAGTTGTTAAAACAAATGCACTAACAATAATGTTATAACTTGAAAAAAGCATTAACTTAAGCAGTCTACACTTAACATTAACTTGATGTTAATGTTAAAGTTAGTCATTTTATGTCAGGTGGAGACCGCGAGTAACGTTTTGGTTGATTTGACAGAAGAGAAGTTATGTCAGCTAGGGAATTAAGATCACCTTAAGTGTATGCGCCTTGTCTGCAACGTTTTTTTGGTAACTTTGTACAAGTTCGGATTGTTTCGTTATGCATCTGGAACGACCTAATAATTTCTTTTTAAGATTCAGCGTTGCCGCTGTGGTATTTCACTTTTTTGATGATGCCGTTCTGGTGTTGGTGAACTTCTGGGATTTTTATTAAAAAAATATGCTTATATATCGCATATCTAGAAATAAATAAATTTTAAAACATACATACATACATATGTATGTATATCTCTCATCAATTATTATGAGTAACTTTCGATCTTTATCTATAGTCGAATATACAGATCGAACGAATTTTTATTTGGGTCGACAAAAAATTTCGCTATTATGAATATCAATCACTGTGATTTTTAAAATTTGCAATCATTTTAAGATTTTGTGCTCAAGAATTATACAGGGTAATGGAAATTAAAATACACTTCGTCATATTATTTATTTATGACATATTCTACAAAGTAAATTTAGTAGAATATGGTTGCACAAGTATGGACGGAGTAACTAGACCATATTTCCAAGATGTTATTAACAGAATTTTAAAATGTTTTTGTGACTGACTATACACGACCTATGCCTTCACATAGGAAGAAACTTTCTTTCGTCATATTAATATATTAATCCTATTTTTTCAACACGACACATATGTAAAATGTTACTCGGGGAAAATATAATTTTTTTTTATTTTTAAAAATTCAAATTCTTGATATAATAAAAAAATACTCTTCTTTTTAAAATGGTTAAAAATATATTTCCTCTAGCACTATAATTTTAAAAATTATAATATTTATTATAACAAGAAAACATTATTGTTTTTAAAATATTTAACAAAAATTTTAATTTTTAAAATGAAAGCGCACATTTTTGTTTTAAAACATTCTTATTTTAAAATGATTTTTAAACAAATTTATCCCTTCTTCACCCACAAATATTTCTAAACAACAATTTGTATTGATTTGTATGTATATTTTACAAAAATCAACCCTGCTTCTTTAAACACAATGACATTTATACAATTGTAAGTGGCTTGTGTTGCGAACTAGACATGCTGGATAAATAACCCACAGCTAACAGCTGGATTATAAAGAAATAACAAGTCAAACAAATACTAAATTAGAATAAAAAAATGTCCAAAGCAGCCTCAGTAACTGGAACTATTCTAAATAGAACTTGTCGTAACAATATCTACCCTAAGAGCAATGTAAAACGTTTTCCGGTGCCAGATGAATACGTTCAATGGAGTACACCTTATTCCGAATATTCACCTCCCATCTACACGGCTCCGTATATTTCATCACAAATATGGGCCGACCCTGATATAGATGCTCCACAATTTCAGCCGAGATGGGGTAAAATAGATGGAAATGTTAATAGAGCCTCTTTTAATGGCCCATATGAAATTGATGATAATGGCTGCCCTCTTAATCCAATAGGACGCACAGGTATAAGAGGTCGCGGGCTACTTGGCCGATGGGGTCCAAACCACGCAGCCGATCCCATAGTAACTCGCTGGAAACGTGATTCCAGTGGAGCTATCATTAAAAGTTCTCAAAGTGAAAAGTAAATTGCTGTTTTGTATATACTATTTTATATTTTTACCAAGTAGTCTAAGAAATATTTTGCAGATGGTGGCTATACAAAGGCGTGACAATAGCTTGTGGGCAATTCCTGGTGGTATGGTAGATCCTGGTGAAAAAGTGAGCACAACACTCAAAAGAGAATTTATAGAGGAAGCTTTAGACAGCTCAAGTTAGATAACTACATATATTGACCAAGTTGAATAAATACTAAAAAGCTTAACACTTATTTGCAGGCGAACAAAAACATATTGAAAAGTTTTTTGATAGTGGTACAATGATATACAAAGGGTATGTGGACGATTTCCGTAATACCGACAATGCTTGGATGGAGACAGTTGCTTACAATTTCCATGATGATACAGGGTCGCAAGTCGGTAAAATACAACTTACTGCTGGCGACGATGCTGCCGCAGTTAAATGGTTGGATTTAAATAGTCAGGTTCAACTGCATGCAAACCATATTGATATACTGGAGAAAGTTATTCTTAATCTAAATGCACATTGGTGAGGATGCGCTCCACTTATGTCACTAGTCATTCTGATCAAGCTCTTTAATAAATTTATTGATACAAATCCAATGAAAAATAAAGCTACTACATACAATACACATGCATTTATGTATGTATGCATACATATGATTTTTTATAAATTTGTTTAGGACTTACCGTTAGCAACGATGCTGCCACGATTGAATGGTTGAATTTAAGTAGTCACGTTCAACTGCATGCAACAAAACATTGGAGAAAGTTGTTCTTAATATGCATGCGCATTGGTAAAAATAAGATTCACTTTTCTCACAATCATTCAATAAAAAGAATGTGTACACAAATTTTTAGCACAATTCACAACACCAATATTTGAATTGAACTTGTAAAACATAAACATTTTTAAATACATTTTAATAACTAATTTATGAGTTTTTCACACGAATAAAATTTTACCGCTACTTTTCGATAAATGTTGCACAAACTCAGAATTGCATTTATCAAACGCTTGTCCCAAGTTGCCAACTCAAATGGATACAATGTAGACATAGTACACAGCGTTACCATTAAGAAATTTCTAAAGTAACAGCAAAAAGGATATTTTATGGAAGAGAGCGCTACAGAAAATTCAAGTATCAAATAAAACCGTTTCAAAAATTGGCATTCATTAGCAGTGAGTAGTAGTAGTATTAAATTGGTTCAATATAAACTATGTTTTCGTTCAGCTTCAGAGACTTTAGCACACAGTTTTACTTGGTACATGATGTAAAAATTTTGTAGTAAAAAAACAAGCAACACATGCTAATTATATTATTAGTTGTTTTTGAAAATGTTTCTTAGCCAACTATGAAACATATAATAAATATAATAATTATGTATTATGAAATACGTGAAATTGCGTATCGTCGGTTGGTTATTGGTTTGCTTCAGACATAATGTATTTTGAATATACAGTGCCGCACACCAATAACCAACTGATGATATGATTGTTATATTTTTGTAATGAATAAAAATATATGAAAAACTCATGCCGATTTTCGAGATTATTATTCCGAAAATGCCGATGATTTTTTATAATAGTACTGATTTTTCATTAAAATCTTCTGGCAGCCTTAAGTACAAACCAATTTTTATCTCACTACTTCCTTTGTACCGAATACATTAATCGGCGTCGAATGTTAATAACATTTGTGTACTAGTGGAAAAAAGATTGGCTTCTATTCTATACACAAATAATTTTGTGTTTTTCAAGCTAGTTAACAAATCAGTATTTAATAAAAACGGTATATATTGAATAGTTGCCACTAAAAAAATTTTTTTAATAGGTTTGTATTGAAAGTTGCAAGGAAAACCATTAAAAATATAAAATTTTCCCGATCATTACACAAACATTAATTTAATACCGATTACTAACGCATGTGTATACATTTCGCATTCAGTGATTGACGACGGTGTGAAGAAGAAGTTTCTGAGTAATAAAAAATGGCAGACGTTGTTGAAAAGGAGGAGAAAACCATTGCCGATGATTTGGTTGTGACTAAATATAAATTGGCGGGCTTAATAGTTAATAGTAAGTAAAAAATTAAATATTTATTATAATTGTAATGTGACATAAAAAGGTTCATATCATAATGGGTGACGCAGTCCTCTGTTGTCGCTTGGGTAAGCGAAAGCCACGCGGCGTTTCTGCTGTATTAGTGTACATAACCTAATTTCATTACATGCATAATTGATCCATATTCGGTAGAAAGACTAGAAAATATGGTTTGTCAAGGCAATTTTGCCTTTGGTAGATTCTATTATTAATTTGTATGGCCAAAAATTCTGAACAATTGCCTCGCGTTGGTCAACTTTTTTTTTGCACATGTATGTGTGTAAGTTCTAATTGTTTGTCGAATTCTTATAGAAACTTTAAGCGCTGTTACTGAACTGTGTGTAGCCGGTGGCTCAGTAAGGGATATTTGCAAAAAATCTGATGCTCTCATCCTAGAAGAAACAAACAGCGTAAGATGAAAGAAGCACGTGTGCGGGCTTAAAAATTGTTATAATATTTTGGAAATTGCAGGTTTACAAGAAGGAAAAAGAGTTAAAGAAGGGTATTGCGTTCCCCACCTGCCTTTCCGTCAACAATTGCGTGTGCCACTTTTCACCCTCAAATAACGATCCCGACTACGTTCTCAAAGATGGCGACGTTGTCAAAATGTAAGTTGATCTGAAAATTATTATTTCAATTAATAAATTTAATGTTTTAAAGACATTGATTATTTCTTAGTGACATGGGTGCACACATTGACGGTTTTATTGCCGTCGGAGCACATACCATTGTTGTCGGATCTACCGGAGATAAGAAAGTGACTGGTCGTCAAGCTGATGTGATTCTTGCTGCCTATTGGGCTGTACAAGCTGCTCTTAGATTGCTGAAAGCCGGAAACACAGTAAGTTTAACTCCAGAGAGCATTCATGGCTAGTATAGTTTCTGCAAGAAACGGATTGTTTTCAATCAAATTTTCTCAATTGAAAACATCTCAACACTTGCAAATAATAAATACTTTATGAAATATAAGGTAGCAAAAACTTTTTAATAAAATTTGCTAAATTTCATTAAGACACAAAAATTTCTACTTAACTTTGTTGGTTTGTTAGGTATAACTTTTTGTTTTCCTAATTTGCAGAATTATGCCATCACCGAAGCTGTACAAAAAATTAGTGAATCTTTCAAGTGCAAACCTATTGAAGGTATGCTCAGTCATGAATTGAAACAGTTCAAAATTGATGGCGAGAAGACAATCATTCAAAATCCTAGCGAAGCTCAACGAAAAGAGCATGAGAAGTGCACATTTGAAACACATGAAGTCTACGCCATCGACGTCATCGTGAGTAGCGGCGAAGGCGTTGGCCGTGAGAAGGATACAAAAGTGTCAATTTACAAAAAGACCGATGAAAACTATAAACTCAAATTGAAAACATCCCGTGCTCTATTGGCAGAGGTATGTGCTATAACTCATATATTTGTAAATTATATATGTATGTATACATAGTTTTTTAAGCCAATGTAGAAAATGTCAATGATTAAGAAACTGCGCTTGAGGGACAGACGCGGATAATTTACAGTAAGTGCAACAGTTTTATTGTCTAATTGTTTACACTTATGCTTCAACTATTCGAAGTATATTTGGCGCACTTTTTGCGATGCATCTGCTGAATCCCGAAGATTGTAAGATTATGAGATCTGAGACATTTTTTCAAAAACAAGGTTTCGTGGATTTATTATTGTATTTTAACAAAAACTAACGACATTTTTCTTTATGTATATTTTTGGTAATTGGCATAATTGGTGTCACTTACCTTAGGTGAAATCAAAGTACGGAAATATGCCATTCAATATTCGCGGTTTCGATGAGGAGACTAAAGCTCGTATGGGTGTTGTGGAATGTGTGTCACATAATATGATTGAACCATTCCAAGTCCTGTATGAGAAACCAAGTAAGTTTTTAATAAAGTTCATTGAGTATGATTGGTGTATAAAAATATAAATTTTTAAAATGAATTTGAACTTTTTTTAAATGCTGTTAAAAGTAAAATTCATTTAAACTGATTCAAACAACGGCATAACTTGGAGGCTGCACGTTAAATTTTTTCTTCAATTTTTGTTTCAAAGTTCAATACATTCACACTTTTTTACTACCACACTCATACATTTGGGAATTGAATACCAGGTGGACTTCAATTTTTCTTTCAACGCTTCATTAAATTTTTCTTTCAATTTAACATATAAAATGTTACACATTTTATTATTAATTGTAACTCGCTAAATTTGCAAGGATTAATTCCGTACTTGCTGCTAGATAGCTTTTGCGGCCAGACACTTTGCTATAGTAAATTTATTGTGAAATTTTCTAGGTTCGTGTCATTTTTCGAATTTAGTAAAATTTCATTCTAAAATAATCACAATTTTACTATGAAATTTTAAATTGTCCATAATACAATAAATATCGATCCTTTGTTGAGAGTCGTAATGTAATGAAACTTATTTAACTGAAAATCAATTTACTATTAGTGATTACGATTAAAAACCCACTAAAAGCTGTTACTGTATTAAGCGGTTAACAGATTAATTCCATATTTGCTGGAAGATAGCGCTTTTGCGGCTAGACACTTTGCTATAGTAAATTTTTTGAGAAATTTTCAAAATTCGTGTTATCGAGAAATTTCATTTTAAAAGATCACAATTTTTTTTAAAGAATGGAAATGTAATAAGTGTGTGGGTTGCTTTATGTACACCCTCAGATCACCTTAGTCCTAGTTTACACTACGCAAGTCTTATTACTAAGCTGATTAGTTTGTATGAGAGAGAGCGAGATACGAGGGGAAAAACGAGTACTCAGCTTCATGTACTGTCAATAAGTTTTGCTTTCTCATTCGTAATGTTAAAAAGCACACATGCATTCAAAACTATGCATAAATTATCAGCTGAAAAATAAGACTTTCATTATGTGAACGTCGATGAAAGTTCCAAGAAGAAATAGTGATAAGCTTAAGGCCGTGATACACTATCATACAAAGTCGTGCGATCTACGAAAATATACAACCCTGGTGTGATGAATTGTTATTGTCTTTTGAAAATTTTCATAAACTCCCTCATACCAGCGTTGTACTTTTTCGTAGTATTCCGTATCACGGGCTTTGGCAATGAGACTTGAATAGTGTTAAATCTGCATCCGAAAAATATACAAACCATTTATTACAAAATATTAAATATGCAAGGGATTATTCCATACTTGTTGAAAAATAACTTGTATGTTCAAACACCTTGCAAGAAAAATATTTTTAGATTTTGTTGATTCGTATAATTCGCTCGAGTTTTACACAATTTGAAAATAACAATCATTTGATTTCTAAAATATCGTCTGCTTAATGTCTTTAAAATAAATATGTTTTTTTCTTTTCTCAAATGTTAATAAAAACTTAACAATTATAAAATATGTATATATGTATTTTTTTTTTTTTTTTGGTAATTTCTTTTAGGCGAATATGTAGCTCAATTTAAACATACTGTGTTATTGATGCCTAATGGAGTCAATTTAGTAACTGGCATTCCCTTTGAAATTGAGAAATATGTTAGTGAACACAGCATAGCTCAACCGGAATTACAGGTACTGCATTAACTATGCTATGAACCATCGGAGCATTTTAACAATTAAGTTTAACATTTCTTTTAGGAACTTGTTAACACACCTCTGGTACCGAAGAAGGGTAAAGGACATGCTAAGAAAAAGGCAGCAGCCGCAGGTACAGACACCACCACATCGACAACTACACCGTCTCCTGTGGAGACCAAGGCTTGAAAGCACCATTATTGCTACGCGTTTTGCTTTGTTAAAAAAATATTAGAACAACTTAAGCAATACATCTAACTATGGAAACTCTTCAACAGAAACTTTAACATACGTTTTACTAGTTTTTTCTGCATCTCTACTGTAGACATCAATCTTCTTTAAACTAACAATTGCGTAGAAGTAAACTATTGGTAAAATACCATAAGAACATCTTCTGCCTGATGCGCTGCCAGCATTACTACATTCAAAACAACTCCTTTCCTATATATTTTTTTTTTTTTATTCAGTCCAGTCGAAACAAATTAATTACGTATGTGAACAGTGAAACTCTTAAAATGAAGTAAAACAAAACAAAAAAAACAAAAAAAAAAAATACAAACGCTTCATTATTGTAATATGTATTCCAAAAGGATATTTATTTCTTTTTAGATGATTTTCAAAATTATCTAAGACTTAAATTCTTAAATTCGTTTTTAATTGTTTTATAAAATTATTGAAAATAGTTTTTTTAAAGCTGAAAATTTTATTAGAAATAAAACCACAAAAAACTGAACAAATGTTAACTGCTTTAAGCGCTAATTTCTTTACATTTCAAAAGGCACCTTTCCAAAAAAAAATGAGATTTCTTTGTTTACTTGTCACTCACCACTGTCTTGCAATGAAAAACATTTTAGGATTTTTTTAAACGTTTTCCTTGAAATTAAGAGCGAAAATAATTCACTTTCTTTTAATTTTTTACGTTTTATTTGTTTAGTTTTACTTATTTTTTAAAGAAGCAGTCTCATTTAAGGTATAGAAAACTTAGTGTCTCAGTGTAGATGTGGGTGGTATTGGCGTGTGAATATAACAATGAATATGTATGCATGTGTGTACATCGAAAGTTTGCACCCAGGGGAAAAATTTTGTTTTGATCGCCATCGCCTGTTTTGATAAAGCATTCGCGGAAATTATAGTTGAATTTCCCTTCGATCAAATATGTAGATAATTTTGGACTTGTTTCATTTTGCCCTCTTGAAGTTAAAAGAGGAAGAATAACTTTTATAGAAAGTGTAACGTAACTTAATGTAACACTTAAAGTAACACTTTGATTTTGTTTCTTTTCGTAACTGCTTAATATATTGTTTTTGATTTAATCATCAGGCATTAAACTGTTGGCGTCCACTGAAGAAGAGGACGCTGTTGCGGCAGGGCTATCTAGGTAAATTTTCAGAGCACGCTCGCGTCGCGGTGAGAACCGAGATGAAGACATGCAGCCCAGACGATCCAAACGAGTTTTTTCTTTAGAGTTCATTTCCCGCCTTTCCTCGGTCGTAAGTTCTTTTAACTCGGCCGTTGCATCTCTGTGTAAATAATCGATGTTAAATAGTATATTTTAATGGAAATATTTTAAAATTAATTACTTGTAAAAGAATAGACTGCCACTGATTGCGCTGCTAAGGGGATATTTGTCCAATGTGGCCGGTATGGGAAACCAACTCATTGCACTGTTAATTGTCAGCAAGGAGACATTGGTATAGGGAAAGTATCCATTGGCCTAAAAAATAAAGTAAACGATTAAAAATAAAGCAATGAAATCCTATAATCATTCATACTTTTGTGTAGGCTACATTGTCTTCAGGTATACCCGATAGTTTGGATATTTCGTTACGAATTTCACTGTTTTCTGCAATAAATCGATAAGAAAGAATAATATTAAAAAAATGAAAGAGTGTAGCTGGCCTTTTGTTATATAAACTTATTCAATTGCAAACAAAATTATATATAACAAATTATAACAAAAATTAAAAATTTTAAAAACCCCCAAATATATCTAGAAAAGATGTGATAGCTTCTAAACGGCTTGACAGTTTTTCTTAAAACAGATAACAACCTTCTCGATCAAGTCACCCTTCAAACAGAAAAAAAAAATAAATCAAAATCGGTCCAGCCGTTTGTTATGTACGTGGACACGGACAGACACACACACAATAAAAAATTATAACACCCAATTTTTTAGTCGGTGGTTAAAAATAGATCGAATATGTTCCACTGTATAATTTTTTTTAACTTACTATTTAAAGTGAGTTCCTGAAATTGGTCAAGTTGCAAAGTCTCCGGATGCCAGTGACGCACAAATATTGTTAAACTTTCATCATCGCCATTTGTACAGGCATCGTTTTCACACTCTTGAATAATAAACTGTCGGAGTAAATGTAAATGTAAAAATTGGATTATCTTCGATTTTGTTTAAAAAAAAATCACTTCCTACCTCCACTGCAGCCGATGAACGAATGTCACTAACCAGAGTTTCGTCATCTGAGAAGATTTTTATAGGGCTGCGACCTCCTTTAAGCCACATGCGACAATTTTTGATATTTAGACTTTTGTATTTGGCGAGATCGATTCGGTGCAGTTTGGCTACCAAACTAGCTTTAGCTGCTGCCACCGTCATGGAATGTGTGTAAATCCACTCACACACACACGGCAATCTACCCGACTCGTTGTTAAGGTCAGACAAACGCATAAAGAATATTTTGGCCTTGTGCTCATCCGGTTGCAATTTTTTGCCGAGTTCAACAAATAATGTCTCTCCTTCGCTTAAATGAACAATTGTTTGGGACATGAGGCTTTTCAAGCTTTTGTCGTGTTTGAGATTCAGCTGGAAGTAAATATCGGGCACTTGTATTAAACGCTGCACATGACTCTTAAAAGTGCTAAGTTTCATATGTGAGTCCACTAGAACTTTATAACAAACAACCATCTTACGTGCCGCTTCCTCCGTACTATCTGTATCCATGTAATGATGTCTGCTAGAGGCTGATATCATATCCATGCCTTCAAGTCGAATGGCATGGAAAAATTGTGGAGTTGGCGATAAGGTTGTTGCTAGTTCAGGCTCCGCGTGTGAATAGCCGTTGTAAAATGCATTGATGCGGTTAATGGAGTCTTGAAGGTTTTCATCTTCAGGACTTGACAACTGGGGAGAATGACTAGTACTAGAGATTTGGCTATCGCCATCCTCTCGATGCTGAATGCTCTCAACCAAAGTCCGATCGCCATCACTCAGACTGCTGTCTTCAGAGTTTGACTCTTGGCCAACAACTAACGCTGCAGACGCGTTGGATGGTGACGTTTTATTCAAACCATTTGTCGTCACATTTGAACAATTTGTATTGCTGTTATTACTGCTCATTGCAAGCGGTGAGTGCGAATCTTGAAATGAGTCCCAGGCGGGATGGAGCTGTTCTTCCACTTCCAAAGCTTGTATACCAATGATTTCCAGGTTTGCGAGATCCGTGTTCGGTACAAATAAGTACAAATAGGTGATATCCTTGAATCGTGATCTGGCCATTTCTTGCAAATGAAGTTGAGCTTCTTTAGTCGGCATTGGATCGTATGCTACAAATGCCTTTCTGTAGCGCTGCGTTGTTGCAACAAGCAATTGATCCTCATTAACATGTAAACGCACAGCAATAGAGTGACGAAGAGTGTCATTATTTTCAAAGGCCATAGAATAAACAAAGAAGGGTCCATCCATTTCCATTGTTGATAAATTGACCATAAATACATACCAGGTGGCGCCGCCTGGTTCGTAAATCTCAAACTCTTGACCATCCGCTCGGGTTTCCAATAAAAATTCTACAGGATCTTCGCTGTTTCCTCCTATTTCCTCGAGCGTTGGATCTTTCATATTCTCGAACGAACGTACAATGCGCTCAGCTGGCGGATCGTAGCCCACGAGACGACAACGAGACAACGGAGCAAACTGTTCCACATTCAACATTTGAAATGCCGATTCTAGTACAACATCAAGATCGAACTTATGTGAAATATAAACTCGTGTCATTACTAATTTCTTCATCTTGGGATTGTAGAAAAAGACTCGAGGTTTTATTTGTTCCGGCAGAGGGAGGTCAGTGATTGGACGATGACGCACGCTACCACGACTTACTCGTGTTTCTTCCTCTTCTTTCAATTTCTCTGTCAGCGCTTTGATATGGTCGGGGAATTCGTCCGACTTGACTGACTTTTCATTCCTCTTTGCATCAATTTGTCTGTACATCAACATGTACGCGTTTGTACTTGAACTGTAGACGCTTGAATAATAGGCTTTACTAGATCCACCGCCAAAAGACTTCTGAATGTCTTCTTGCGTAATCTTATGAATAATGATTAATTATCAAGTAATTACTGTAAAAACAAATAATATACATATGTATAATTATACTCACGGCTGTTACAGTTTGGTCGTTGAAGCAGTACCATTCGTTGTTATCGAATTCCTTGATGTATGCGTAATAATGACCACCCGAAGCGCTGCCGGAGTGTATCATAATGGCGAATAGTTCGTAGGTAAATGGTCCCGCGACCTGTTTCGTTAGCTGTTCGCTGTTCCTGCGATTACGATGATCTGTACTGGAGCTCATGTCGATGCCTTCATCATGCTCTTCGTCATTAATATCGATGTCATTTTGGGTAGTTGTACTGGCTGTAGTCGCCATACCATTACTCCAACTGTCTTCCTCCATGGCAGAGCCACTGTCCGTGGTACTACAGTCATCTGTGGTTGTCACTCCATTGCCATTGCCACTGCCACTTGCTACAGTCGTATCGGCTTCTTTCGCGAGTACAAATGTGTTAAGATTGAGCGTTTGAGGAAAAGTCACCCTTTGGAAAGAAAAACAAAAATTCGTTTGTATGTATACTTTCTTCATTTACATACATATGTACATACATATTTCTTTTTATTTTACAACTTACTTGTCATTTAATTTAATGCGATGCATGGTGGAGTAGTCAAAATCGAATCTCTTAAGATGCAAGGTCAATATGTAGGGGAAGTTCTTAAACTTCAAACCCTTATGAGCATCACATTTCTTATTGCACTTTTCGCAAAAATATTGATTATTACCATTTAAGGTTTCTGGTTGTACAAAAGCTCTCAGAGCTTCCTCTATACTGCCGTAGGCAGCTTGGCTGCCAAATGGTCGAACCGGTAGTGGTATATCTAAAAAGGTGTCGGCGCGTGTCTTTTCCGTGTTACACTCCAAACATTTTACATAGTCAATCATTTTGCCCTCATAAAGATTTGCAATCAGATTGGCTTGCTTGGTGTTTTTGAATTTGTGCTCCAAAGCGTCGAACATAACGCGGCATAGTTCTTGAATGTCATGCTGCTGCCAAGCTTCAGACGAATTCCAACCAAAACTGCGCGTCAAATCAGTCGTTTCGACGGCCGACTTTTTTGAGGACTTTAAATGAAAACATGCAAAATTTTTAACTTGTGTTGAAAAAAAAATTAAATAAATATGTATGTTTCTTACTTGTAAGTTCAGGAAGAGTTTTTGCAGCTGATAAGGAATACTTTTTGCTTCGTTGTCATTGTCGAACTCCCAACGGTATAGTGCATTGCGGAACTCGGGTGTCATGTATAGAGCTTGCAAAAGACTGTTTAAATAGCAAGTCATGGCTTGGTTTACAAGACCGACATAACCATTGTTGGTTGGTGTGGGCACTGTGGTTGATGCCGGCGCCGGCAATGAGGATAGTGGATACATTTTTTCGGCTTCTAAGAGGGCAGCCGAGTTGTCGCGACACCTTCTCTCCTTTTTAACTAAATGGAGTCCAAAGTTCATAGATGATGTAGATGATCCATGGGCCAAGGATAAGGGACCTCCACATTGCATTGGTTCGGTTTCAGTGGGACTGGCAGAGGCACCTAGAGCTAAATCATCATCCGATAAAGGATCTGGATCGGACATGGGGCTAAGATTCAATGAATCCGTATTGGTAGCATTAGTTACGGTAGTCATTGACGATGGCGGCGATAAAGTGTTTGTATTTATTTGTCCATCATCATTTAAAGGCTCGTGATAGGATATTTGACTGTTTGTTAAGGGTCTGCCCATCAAGATGTTCATGCAAGTGGCTGTTATGCAATTGTTATCTGACAAACTCGCTGTTGTTGTAATAGCTGTACTTTTATTGCTGTTATTCGAGGGAAAATTGTTTTTACTTTTTGGTAATGGCGGAGGCGGTGTTGTTTGTGAATTTGAAGCAGGAGCTTGGGCAATCGTGTTTGCGGACCTAACACTACCATTTGTTATAAGCTTAAGTGATGATTTTGTTGGAAATTCATAACGTTTTGTGATATCGCCGTCCCATTTGCCGAATGGTAAGATAATCAAAATATTTTTCGCTTGTGCATCAAAGCCGCTAATTTTGTAAATCAATTCACTTTGATGGTTGTTTAAATTCACCAAATCACTGCCAGATAACGGCTGCATTAGCAATTCAAATTTATCATAGTGAAATTGCGTTTTTATATCACTTATCACTTTGCCCACTGTATATGCAGGTCGTACAACAATATTTATTTTCTTTTGTTCTGAATTTGGTGTTTGGTCATAGACGATACATTGCGTCGTTTTATCTTGGCCACTAAATTGGACCATATCGTTATAGTCAAAATATTCTAAAAGCATAGAAAATGTAATTATTATGTGGACATGGATGGATCCAGCTTTAAATGTTGAGAAAGGAGTATTTTTTTTACCTAATGGGTTTTGTTTTCTAACAATTCCCAAAACATTTTGGGAGTCTAGCGACGATAATCATTCTTGAGGCGGACTACATTTTATTTGGTTGTATTATCGTATCAAGACAACATCGCAAAATGATTCGGCGTTTCGTATTTTATCTTGTGCAAAAATTTCATATATAAAAGCTTTTACTACCACCTCGTGAGAGAAGAATATTTGTAATTACATGTCTTCATTGAGTTGTATGTAAATTGAAAACTTTAAACGCGTTTTCTGCTAATCTAGTTTATTTTAGTTGTGACACTATTGAAGTTAATGAGCGATATAGAAAATCATACTCAAAGGTATTTTCAATAGGGTTTTAAACAGATAATTTTGGAGGCAGAACAACAACGCCATAACCGCCAAAGAAACTTAAGCGACATAATATTCGAACTCACGAAAATCGATTACTTACGAACGTAATGTGGCACGATATGTATATGTACTATATCGTCACCTTGAATGATAAAGACTGTAGGCACAGCAAGAGAATGAAAAATATAAATTTTGTTTATATCTGTGCTTAAAAGCGATAACAAAATCGAGTTATATGCCAGAAAAAGTCTACAAATTTATATTTAAGTACTTTATAAATCAATTAAATTTTTTTAACTTATGACCTTTTGGATTTTAAATAACTTTAAAGTTCTAAACATAAAATAAGAATGTTGCTACCATAGAAAACTCCTTATGATTACAGCGTTTTATGGATATGTACATACTGCTCGTTTACTAAAACAACGTCAAAAATTCTATTTTTGAGTTATGACTTTGTTTGAGTAAACGAGCGATATGTGTATCAGAAACACTGGTAATAATGGCCCTTGGAATGATATATTTGTAGCTTATAGTTATGCAACGTTATAAAAAAATTAAAAATACGTTTTAAAAATCATGTATAGTTTTTGAGTAGTTTTTTTTCTAATTTCAAACAAGTTTTTTTGGCTCTGGTGAACATTTCATGTTTTGGGGATTACAGCATTTACGTTTTGGTACGTCGATAAATATTAAATTGTTTCCTGTGACGTAAAGGAAAATTTTTATATATATTAGAGACGGAACTGTGAGAAAATAGTTACCACTCACGTTATTGTTCTCTTTCTTTAATATTTACTATATACACTTTAAAACTGGTTATGGGGATTTCTTTTTCAGCATTTTAAAACCATCTCATCATGCAAAAATTCTACTCATGCAGACTCACGGTCGCCGAAAATTTTTCATGTTTTAAAGGGACTGAGAGGAAAAGCACTCAAGACTCTCGAGTTTTTAAAGAAAAAATTAAGTACAAGGAACCATCGGACAACGTCGCCAATCACACCATTTTAATTGTTTTCAACAAAAATTTTCTAAACTCGAGTGATTTTAAAATTTTTTATTTTTCTTTTTTTATAGGCAGATTTTGTAAACAATTTCGTTTCTAAACGTTTCGAATTTGTATGAAAAATAACGAAAATTCGTTTCAAAAAATATTTTTTCCATATTTTTTCCAAAAAAACGTTTTTATTTACAAAATCTGCCCTTTAAGCAGAAATAATTTTTATTATCGTATTTTTTTTGAGCAGAAATAAAAATCATTTTCAGATTTTTATTTTTTCGAGCAGAAATAAAAATCATTTTCAGATTTTTATTTGTTCGAGCAGAAATAAAAGTTGTTTCCTGATTTTCATTTTGAAAAATATTTTTTTTTCGGGTAGAAAACGAATCAATTTATAATTTCAACGTTTTCGAACAGAAACGAATGTTTTATTATAAAAGTTATAATAATTACGGTCCCTGCTCACGACCAGTCGTAATCAAACTAATGAAGTGAGGATATATGTAATTATCGCTAGTTAAAATTTTATAAAAACATAATGAAAATAATAAAAACTACGAGTAAATATGTATGTACACAAAAGATAGAATTAAATTATTAGAAAGCTGTTTTATCAATTGTTTACCGGCCTTCTTCTATTTTTTTATATATGTATGTATGTACAAATTATGTATGTATGTATGTAGAATGTATTATACATATGTATATATTTGTACATGTATGTATGTACATATGCATGTAAAAACAATTTGTATAATATACCCACATAATTATGTAGATATACTATAAATGTATGTACGTACATGCGTACATATACAAGTAAGCCATTTGACCTGAGATTCGCTAAAAATCGAATCCTCACTCGAAAAAATTTGTTTGATATTTGTTCGCAAATCTAAAAAAAATCGAATGTTCGCTAAAGCTTCGAACTTCTCTCGATAGTTCTTCGAATGTGTGACGTAGCCGAGTGGAAGTGTGCTAGCCTGTTAGTCTAGAGGTACCAAGTTCGAGGTATGACAGCACTGTAAGTTAAATAATAAAGTAATTGAACAAAATGTGGATGTGTGCTAGTCTGTTAGAATGGAGGTACCACGTTCAAATCCCGCAGCGTAAGCTAAGGTATTAAAAGAAATAAATAAAATAAGTAAGTTAAAATAATAATAAAAATAAAATTACTCCTGCTGCCTTTTTACCATATAGAAATAAGTTCGATATTCTCTCACTTTTGATATTGCTATCCAAACTTCGAAATCGAATTTTTTTTTAAGGACAAAACTGAACAACAGGTGAACTTTTTTCGATTAATTTTTGAGTGTCATTCTCGATAGTTTTACACGATAAAATGTTCGAGATATATTCGAAATCGATATCAATAACAAAAGTCTTGGTCAACTGGGAATGTATAAACAATAATATTGTTGTATTATTGTATATTTATACTTAAAATATATGTATGTATGTACATCTACATATGTACATATATGCATTGAAACTGGTACATTCAACAGGAAAAAAGAAATTTCTACGAGACTGCAAAATATTTTTGGCTTTGCTCCAATACAAAAAAATATGTACATATGTATGTATGTATGTATGTATATCCAAAATAAGAAGTAATTTTTGGGAACAAAAAGAAATACCCAACCTTTGTATGAACACCATGTGGAAGGTTGCAATATGGGACGACTACAATTGCCATATGACACCATAAATAGTAATTTGTCATCCATGGCATATGATTTAACGTATCATACATTTTGTAAAAATTAATTTTCTTTTTTTTTTTTGCTAGAAGTGCGGCGTCGTAGGTTCGATTCCCACCAAAGATTTTGGTCGGCTTCACTACAACGGGTGAAGAAGGTCTTTGTTACTATGGTCGCCAAAATAAGTTACTACATATCGTTCATTTACTAAAACAATGTAATAATTCAAATAAACTAGTTTGTCAGATAAGGAGTTTAAAGTTTTCAATTTACATACAACTTAATGGAAAAAGGAAATTTTATGTTGCTTTCAAAAGTTGAGTAAACAAGATATTTGTATACAATTTTTACACAATATGAAGAACGATATGAGGATTAATTCTGTATAATTAACTCGAAAATTCTAATTTTTGAGTTATGACGTTCTTTGAGTAAATGAGTGATATATCTATGTATATGTATACAAATTGTGTATATATGTACATATATGTATGTACAGGGTGGGCCAAAAGAAACCAAGGGGTGTAAAAGTTTAATAACTTTTTTGTTTATTAATTTTTTTTTATTTTTTCTTTCAGATTATATAGACAACACTTGGAGAATTTATAATAAATGAAAATAAATGAAAATCAGAAAATAAGAAATGAATAAATGAAATCAACTTTATTGAAAATTTGATTATGAGTGATGAAGCTCATTTTCATTTGAATGGCTTTGTTAATAAGCAGAACTGTAGGTTCTCGGGTTCTCAAAATCCAAGAGCCATTCATCAACGCCATTTGCACCCCATCAGGTGTACAGTATGGTGTGGGATCACATCTGAAAATGTCATTGGGCCCTACTTCTTCGAGAATGAAGATGGAAGTGCTGTAACCGTAAATGGAGAGCGGTATCGGTTTATGATAGAAAATTTTTTACGTCCTGCTCTTGAAAACAGACCTGGTATGTGGTTTCAGCAGGACGGAGCCACTGCCCATACTGCCCGAGACACAATGGCACTTTTAAGTCAAATTTTTGGAGAGCGAATAATTTCTCGAAATTCGGAAATTATTTGGCCAGCGCGATCGCCAGATTTGACAGCACCCGACTATTTTCTTTGGGGTTTTTTGAAGGAGCGAGTGTATGTGAACAAGCCAGAGACAATCCTTGAACTCAAGGCAAACATTGTTGCAGAAATTCGAACGCTACAGCCACAAGTTTTGAAAGATGTTATGGAAAATGCTCTAAAAAGAGCCCATCAGTGCGAAGCTGAAAACGGTGGTCATTTAAGAGACATCATTTTTCATACTTAGTGTAAAAAAATTTCCATTTTGTATATTATATAATCTGAAAGAAAAAATAAAAAAAAGTTAATAAACAAAAAAGTTATTAAACTTTTACACCCCTTGGTTGCTTTTGGCCCACCCTGTATATACAATTTGCAAATTGTATTAGTAACATTTAGTATTTAAAAAATAAATAAAATAATTTGGTTCGGTTTCAGGTCCGTTTTAATCAAGGACCGTAACGGTTATATTTTTTTAAATTACTTTTTAAAGATTATTTCTTGACTTTTATTTATTCCTCACAAAAAAAAAGTTATTTTGTGAGTTTTATTTATTCCTCACGAAATAACAGTTACTTTTTTATTTTTTTGCTTGATTTTTAAAATGTAGAAAGCGTATTTTTTTCGATTTAAAATTGAATTTATCGGTAGAGTTTGTAAAAAAAACTCTTATGCCCTAATTCTGTTCGACGATTGTGCCGTCTTGTCTATGGACGGAAAAAAGACACAGTTGTGATTCTTCAAAACAATTACTATTTATTGTCTCTACTAGAAGGTTCGTGCATTTGCTTATGATTTTGTTCCAAACATTATTTCCAACACATATTTTTTCATACATTTTTCATACTATTGTATAATACTTTAATTTAATTTTTGTGTTTTAAAAACATGGGAATAATATTTTTATTTTTCGTTATCAAGGACAACAACAATTTTTGAAGAAAATAATTTAGAGGAATTCAAACAAAAGAAGTCAAAAGTATTTTCAAACAAAAATGTCCTAAATCTTCTTACTGAATTAGGGCATTATCAGTGATGGTATTTTGGTGCGTTTCGGGTATTTTTTGGTGCTTTTTGCCTGTTCTTAAACGCGAAATTTTGGCTAATACCCTATTTTAAAAAGCGGATATTTACAGTGCTTTTTACAATTTCCTACAGCGCTTTTTGGTGCTTTTTTGTTAAATAAAAATATTTTTAATTTATAAAACTAAATTACTTTTAAGCGCTGATAGCAGCATTTTTTGACTGAGCCTTCTTAAACTGTTTTTAATGACAATAACGTTAAATTTTAAAAACAATGTAGACAAATTTTCATAATTGGGATTAAAAAATTTAATCTTTTTTTTTTTTTGAAAAATTGAAAACGGAAGTAACTGGAGAGTTCCAAATAAATCTCTGCATAATAATTGATTGAAAGTATATAGTATGCAATAAGCATTTGTTAAAGCTTACACAAATATTTAATCATACGAGAACAATTGAAATCATTAGATTATCAATAGCAGTCAGTTGTTTTAGACAACGGGTAGCCAAGCCCCAAGTTTTTGATATCGTATTGAAGTGCTGTCAATGTTGACAACTGGAATAAGGGTGAATATCACAAAAACAGAAACTTTTAAGTTACGAGTACTTAAGAAAAAAGTGATGCTTTTAATGCATTTTTTATATGTAAATGATTTTTCAGTAACATACATATCTTAATCTAAGCCTTAGCTTCACCTACTATAGTATCTATGTATGTATGTGTGTAAGAATATATATTACTTGACTCCGAGTTTTTTTACTATTTGTTTTTACATACTTATTTTTTATTAAATTAATGTGACCAATATTGGTATCATCTTAAAGCTTTTGAGAATACCTTTCATGAAATGGTAAAAATAGACTCTTTGTCGGCCATGCAGGAAAACGCTATTAAGCAGGAAAACTTTGCAAGGCAGAAAATCTTTACTAGGCTGCACCGTCTCGGGAAACACCATGGTGGAGAAACTGACACTGAGACTTATTCATTTCACTAATTTATAATTTTTTATTTTTTTTTTATATAATATAACATATAATTTACATTCTGTAGCTTTAAGTGACTATTAATATAATTCTACAGGTACATGTATAATTGGCCTTTTATGCTTCCTATGTATCGGATTGAAATAAATAAATAAATAAATGCTTAAGCCCGGCCCAAGGCCGGCAATGCAGGAAAACGTTATTACCCAGCAAAAAATAAATGAACGCGTTCAAAATGAAGTAGTGTTTCATGAGTTCTTAAGCATGTGTTTCTTCGCATGCATTCTGAATGACATCGCAAAACGTATAATGCTATACTATTTGAACTCATTAAAAACGCATGCATACATTGAAATTAATATCCAGCAAAAAAGGCATGCAAAAACGGAATTAAATCATCACATTGAGGTAGTTTAGACGAGAACAATTTTTAAGCCGCACAATTTTTGTTCTCTTCCAAATTACACGAGACTAATTCATCTGGCACAAAATGTATACGTATAAACAGCTTTGTGTGTTTTAGTGTTTTTCGTAATCATTTAACACTTGCTGTTTTTTAATTTGTGTGTGTATTGGTTTTATGCTGCTAATTCGGGGTTGTAGCTGGTTGAAAAGTTATGCCAACCGCAAAACCACTTTCTTTGCCTCTCTCACCCACAAACTGGCATGTTATGCCAGCACAATTATGCCCGTGTAAATCAGCGCATTGAAACATTTTCATAAAACAAGTTTTATCTCCAACAAATAACAAGAGTGCAATAGCTCAGTGGTAGAGAGTATGCCTTATAGTGCTGCAAAAGTATTGAGTATTTGAATACTGAGTACTCAATACCGGGAGTTTTTCCCGGTACTCAATACACAAAAGTAACTACTCAATACTTTCAGGGTTGCATTTTGTAGTATTCAAGCGAAAGTCTTCCTTTAAAATACATCAGAATTATATAACTCTGCGAGTTTGATACAAAAAAATATGAGTCCGAACCTCATGGAGTTAGTGTAACAAATACCAATTAGGTTAGGAATTATTTTGATACAAAAACAGCTACTAAAAAAAGTACTACAAAATGCATTACTGAACTACTTCAGTCATTAACAAATACTATTGGACAGAAAAAGTGACCCTTTAGAGTAATGGAAGGAAAGCACGTGATATAATATAACCAGCAAGTCAGGTCCTTACAAACATGAAAAATATTTAAAATTCCTCCAATGTCGGTAAAATTTTATTTCTACATTTCACCAATGACAAAGTAATAACATCAATTGTGAGAAAAAAATGTTTTTTAAAAAATATTTAGAAGATAATTTAAGAGATTAATGCACTGCACTAGAAGTGTTAAGAGTACGTTAAAAAATTTTTATGTACAAAAACTAATCTTCAAACTTATTTATTTTCATTTGTTATAAATTAATTTAAATATACTTGTATTTAATCTTTGTTTTTCCATATTTCATTATCAATAAAATAATATAAATAATAATTTTTAGCTTCCCATATACATACATATATAAAGTATTGAGTAGTATCGAGTACCCAATTGAAAAAGTATCAAGTAGTACTGAGTATTCAAAAGTAGCCGCTTTTTACAACACTAATGCCTTAACAGTCAGAACAGCACGGTTCGTATCCTGGCTGCGAAATTTTTTTTTCGTTTTGTATTTACGTTTTGCTAAATGTGAACCCATGCTCGTCAATGACACTCCTGTGTTAAAATCATGCGTTCTGCACCTAAGTTGAACCAATGCATTTGCAGTAGAACCCATGCATTAACTATTTCTTTTGCATGTCTTTTTTTGCTGGGTAGGCAAGAAAACTTTGCAAGGCAGAAAATAATTTTAATTACAATTTCAGAGGCCCATAACTCGGAAATTAAGCCTCGCCGCCAGTCTTTTTGTTGAATTTTTTCTTCTTATTTTTCAATTTTCTATCAGATACGGTATTTTTTTTTCAATTTTTGGGATACCAATATTGGTCATATTCGTATAGGATAGGATACTGTTTTTAAATTTCTGGGAGGTGCCCCTAAACTTGATTTGTTCCATTTGAAATTATACATTAGGCTTTTACACTATAAACTCTCCTCTTTAAATGGCTTAATATATTAAAATAAATAACAAAAATTAAAAATTTTAAAAACCACCGACTTTTTTCAGAAAAGATGTTATATCTTCTAAACGGCTGGACCGATTTTTTTCAAACATAGCTAAGAACCCTCTCGATCAAGTCATCTTTCAAACAGAAAAAACTAAATGAAAATCGGTCCAGCCGTTTGGCCTGTACGTGGACACAGACAGACACACAGATACACAGACACACAGACACACACTACAAACTTATAACACCCCTTTTTTTAGTCGGGGGTTAAAAAAACTATTTTTGTGCATTTTTACCCACTTTTTCGTATTTTTTTTTGCGTTTTTTACCCTTTTTGCAACAGCTTAATGTGCTTTTGCTCTTCGTAGAGATACCAACACTGGGCATTATACTTATGTGAAATTAAAGTACAGTTTCCGCTAGTCAGGCAGGCGACTCGTCTAGAAAATTTGTATGAAAATCAATCAAAAATATGAGTGCTTACCATATAAAATTTGTACTCAAGTCGACCATACGCGTTATAAAAACAGGGGGTAAATTTACTTTTTTACATTTTATTCAGTTTAACTGCCAGTTTATAGAAGCCATGTTAGAATTCTCGTCTGTCTATTTATATTGAAAACAAAAACAAAGCACTCAAATTTGTTTTTGTTTTCAATATAAATAGGCAGGCGAGAATTTTTACATGGCATCTATAAACTGACAGTAAAAATTAATTTTTTTTTTGAGTAAAAAAAAAAATGAAAAAGTAACTGCTATTTCGTGAGGAATAAATAAACTCACAAAATAACTTTAATTTTCTGAGTAATAAATAAAAATCAAAAAATTATCGGTAAAGTTGAGTTTTTTAATAAAAATTAAGCAAATAAAAATCAATGCAATGTAGGCCATATAACATGGAGTATTTTGGTGTTCTCTATTATTGTGATTTTTTCAGTTTAAATTTGAAAAATAATCGTAGTTTGCGATCCCTGGTTTTAATAAATAAATAAAAATATTTTTCTATTACAGTCAGGGCTGTCAGATATGGCGATTTCTCGCCAAACGTGGCGATTTTTCAATTTGTTTGGCGTCCAAATTTTTGGTTTGGCGACATGGCGATTTTTCTGGCGATAAATAAATTTGATGGCGATTTTTCTGGCGATAAATAAATATATTGGCAATTATTATGGCTATTTTTTTTTAACAAAATTGAACTTAAAATTTTTTCTAATTCAGAACAATTAGTTTATGGAAGGAGTAGTTTCAAAAATAAATCCTACCAAAACTCGTCTGCAAGAAGTTAAAACAATTTAATTTTGATAATGTTTCTTATATTAATTATAGTTATTAATGAATTTTGTATTTGGATGAGAAAAATTTACAAGAACTAATTTTTGCCGATTTTATTTCTAATTTTGGCGATTTTCTAATAAACTTTGACACGATCATTTTATAAAAATTTCTATTAAAAAACTGTTATATCAAAACAAATTTATTATCAAATATTTACTAAGAAAAACTAATTTTTGGCGACTTTTGGCGATTTTTAAAATCAATTTGGCGAAATAGGTCGGAAAAAATCTGACAACCCTGATTACAGTCGTTAAGCAGCTCTGGGCTGAAGAACAGCTCTCGCGTCATCGTAATTATTTCTTAAGTGCGGTCAGGCTTGTGTGTGTTGTTTGGCATTCGAGAGTTTTTCGCCTCGCTCGCACTGGTTGACCGATCTGCCACGGATAACCGTATATTCTTGCGGTTCTTTTGTGGAATTTCGTTGACAACCTATGTGAAGACATGCATATGGTCTAGTTACTCCGCCTATATTTGTGCAACCATATTATTCAAATTTACTTTGTTTAATATGTATTAAATAATAAATAAATAAAATATTTTTCTATTAATTTTTTTTTTCGATCAACTTTGTTGGCCATCATCATCAGGGTGTGCTTAAATTAAATATTGGATACTAAGCGCCTAATTTGTTAGAAATACTGTAGCAAATTTATACTTTGTATTCAATGAACATACTTATAGTTTTCATCTAGTAGTATTAGAATTTTGTGCTTTCATATTTTTCTTCTATGTAACATATTCAAAGGATTTTACGGCTCAATCGACGTGATATAACTATAGCCATAGAGAACAGCCGTTAAAAACAAACTAATGGGCAACACTGTATTTGATTATAGGTGACTCGCCATAACGCCATAACTCTCATTATAGAAACCAGTTGAATTTTGGTTTGGTTATGGCTATGGCGTTATGGCTGTGTCACGTCTAATTTAAACTTTAAGTCTGTTCCTAAAAAATTCTTCTTGTTAATTAAATTAATTTTATACAAAATAAAATTACTTCTAAATATATCCAATACTCCTTTATTATTATCTTACACGGATAAAATTCTTTACCGGTGTTTGCTGGACTCTCATATTGAACAAATTGCTGTTGTTCACCTGCTCATAATTCACACTTTTATATATTTTACAATGCATTTAAGTAAGAGCACAATTGCAATGGTATTATTCTCTCTAGAAACATAGAACAGAAACTATAGAAAATGTATAAAATTGAATTTCAAGCTGAACACATTTTTGTATTTCCAAATTATTCAATACGTTTTTCACATAAAAAATTAAGCGATGGTTATATGTATGTATGTATGTATTATTTTGTAGATAAACAATGCAAATGAATTTTGAATATTGTATTTGCTTTCGGGTGATCACACAATGTTAAAGAACTTTGTGAATTTATCTTTCTCGTTGCTTTCTTTTCAATTAAATACATACATATCTACATATGTAAGCACGCATTTTGGCGAGATTTCTAATTTTAAACAATTTTCAGTTAATTTAAATCAATAATCGACGACTTTTGCATATATGTACATACATATGGATGGATGTATTTTTTTTTATTATATTATTTTTATCTCTATTAATAAGCATCAAATAAATTTGTTAAATCAATTAATGAATTTTGATTTTAAGGCGGAAATGTTTTTTATATGTAAATGTACATACATACATATGTATGTATGTATGTATATTTTTGAAATGAATGAATATAAATTTTAAACTTGATGTGTTTGTGTATTGTTTGATCATAGATTTAAGATTTTTAACTTTATAAATACACTGAATGCTGAGACTTTTTTCAGTTAGTTGCCCATCGTCTATCTATTTTTATCCATTTTCTTTGCATTTGTACAATTTTCATTTTGATTTTGAATTTATTTTTAAATTATTCAACTAAATTTCAGATAAGAGTGTTTCATTATTTTTAGATTATTTTTTTAAAAATTATTTTCAAACAAATTCAATTTTTTTTTTTAATTTATCCATACATTTTTTTAACAACACACTATATGTTCATAAGCACATAGATATGTACATACATACATAAGTAAATATGTACATGTACATCATTTATTGAAAATGCAGCAAGTACTCAATAATACTCTGTTGCAATAAAGAATTTCCGAATATATATTGTATGTTCCATTAATTATTATGAAAGCGAGGCGTTTGAATATCAAATAAGTAAAATAAAACTTTAATAAAGCTAAAATAATTTTTATGAATGCGGCGGTTAATATACACATATAGTACATATATGTACATAAATACATACTTATGTATGTTCATATACTACAGACAATGTATTATATTTTATGTGTGTATCCTATCTATTTGATATACATACATACACATGTACATATATACATACATACATATATATATATATATATATATATATATATATATATATATATATATATATATATATATGTATGTATGTACATGTGTATATAAGCAAAGCAAAAAAAATTTAATTTATTTAATTTCATATTAATTACATATTGTAACTCCACAGTAGCTATCAAATCCTTATTAATAGATTTTCATTAGATTTTTTGATTTTTATATTTGCTCAAAATATTTTTCATCACTTTTTTTTTAGTCACCAACTTCTTCTAACCTATTTAATTTTTGAACGATTTTTCAGAATATGTATGTTTGCATACATAGATATTATTTTTATATACACTACGAATTCATTCACGCGCACACCACGTCCGTTTAAGTTCTGAATGCGATGCAGAGTGCCAATATTATGAGATAACTTTTTTCGTGATTAATTTGTTTAATTTTCTTTGCGAACGCTGAGAATTTCGGTACACTCATGATTTTAAAAGCAAATATCAACATTTTGTGTTCAAAATTAAAAAGTAAAAATACAAGAAAAAAAAACAAATTTCGTGTGCATTAGACGTTTCGCGTAACTCACTTACATACATACATATGTATATACGATAATAATTTAGTTAATTTGTATGTATGTTAAATTTTAACCATATTGAAAAAAAATATAAAGCGTGCAAAAACGGATACGAGATCAGTTATAAAAAATTTATGCAGAAGAAATTAGATTAATATTTAGATTCTATCGTAAATACTTTTTAAACGTGATTACGAAAACTCACGATCAAGAAAGCTCACTAATGCTTTTAGAGGAAGTTAATCAACTTAATATGTGATAGCAAATACATATCGCTCATTTACTCAAACAACGTCATATCTCGAAAAATCAGTTTCCCAGAAAACATAGTTTGAAGTTTTCGACTTAATGGAAAAAGAAATTTTGAGTTGAGTTGAGTAAACAAGATATTTGTATGAAGTTTTTACACAATATGAAGAACGATATGAGGATTAATTCTGCATCACTAACTCAAATATTCAATTTTTGGAGTTATGACGTTTGAGTTATGACCGTAACGGTTATAAGCTTTATTTTAAAAATTGCTTTTCAATCTCTATTTCTTAAATTTTATTTTTCGCTTAGAAAATATAAATTATTTTGTGAGTTTTATTTATTTCTTAAGGAATAAAAGTTATTTCTGTGGTTTTCATGAAAATCAAATTGTTAGTAGAGCCAAAAAAAAAGTTCATTTTGAAGCTTATTTAAAATAATTCTGCAAAAAACCGACTTCCATGCAAAGATCTGATAGAACATTTTCAAAAAAAAAAAAAAAAAAAATTGTTGAGACCAAACTGGAAGTAAGCTCTTTAAAAAAAATTTGAAAGTCTGTTGGTTGATATATAAAACTAAATTTTAATGGGCGTAACTCCGCCCATTTTTTTAAAATCAATATATGTGTCTATTTTAGAGCTAAAGGTGTGTGGTAAGTTTCGTAAAAATCTGTCGATTACAACCACGTGAAATATAATAATAAATTTTAATGGGTGTAGCCCGCCCATTTTTTCAACTTTAAAATTGTGAAATGACAAGGACCAAAGATATTTGCTAGGTTAAATTTGAAATTGTCCATTCGCAAATTGTATACTATTAATTTGTATTTTCTAAATTGCAGCTTAAACATGCGTAGCATGTGTTTTAAGATACGAACTCACAAGAAAACATGTAATAACGATGTGGAACTAGAACATAGACGATTATTTTTCCGAAAATTATTTCTCCATATTAAAATAAAATAAAGTATTCTTTAAATATATTGTAGGTGCAAACAATCTAGCTCCTAGTTAACTGCTGTTTTATAAAAATATTTTCTTTAGTTCGATTAAATAATATACCTGCATGAAAGCTTCCATTAATACATGTGTCAAAACTTATAAGATGTAGCCTCAAGTGGGCCAACAACAAGTTTAAAAATTATAATTTGATATGTTCTTATCCATGTATGAATATATTTTTTGAAAGGACAATTTTTGTCCGTGAGAATTGGAAGAAATATTTTCATAAAGTTTTGCAAGACCATTTCCTTCAATGTATGTATTGGTAATAAATCCTGCAGTTTTATATGGAAATAAGTTATTTATGTGTATTAAAAATATTTAAAAATGTAGAAGGATAAGAAATGAGGAAATGGAAACCATTTAAGAAGTTTTAATACAATTTCTCTGTAAATTGTTTGGCATCAAATTTGTGTTTTTTTATCATTTTCAAATATTATTTAATGACGATCATCAAAATTATGGATGGTTTTTATTCATTTTAAAGTACGTCAAAAAAACGTATATGTACCTATGTAAATTATATGAAATATTTCATTTCAGCACATCTTAGCAGATTTTGTTAGATGTCTAAAATGCATCTACTTCATTATTTAATGTTTTAAATGAATGCACTTCATTATATTAATACAAATATGGTTAAAAAAAGGATACGCTTGGCAATGGAGGCAGGTTTGAACTTGAGACTTTAAAACATTCATATTACTTTCTCAAAAAATGTGTTTTTTAATTAATTAACAATGACAGAATAATTTTCGTTTTTTATGTTATGTAAATATTTGTTACAAATATGTATGTATGTTGTAAACCTCTTAAGAATGTTTTTATATCAATGAGACGTGCATACACAGATACATATCGTCACCTTAAATGCAAACGGACGTAACTACAAAAAATTCGAAATCAAATTTTTGATTGATTATGTTTCATTTTATCAAACTACATGTTCAACTAAAAATTTAGACCTCTGCGATCAAAAATTACGACTTTATTAAAGAAATCCAAACGAACGTAATTACGAATGCTTCTATTTTTTATTGCAAGGAACGCAACTAAGATAAAGTATTAAATATATATAAAAAGGAAATAAATAATTAAAAACATATAAGTATCCATACCACAAGTGAAAGTCGAAGAAAATTTTCAAGAATACTTTGGGTGTGTTCGTAAATGTATCACAGCTCTACATCATACGTGCAAACTTTTAACCTGTTTTACTAGTAATAATGTTTGTACACCATATTTGACTTTTATTTGTGCGTTATCCACTTCACTGAACCAGTTTAGAACATTTAAATTTCTATTTGCAGCGCAGTGATGCATTTACGAAAAAGACGCTTTATTCTTACTGATTTTGAAACGTTTTTTGTTTCTCCTGTAAAAAATATACAAGTGTGGTTACCTCCGTATGCATATAAGGTGACGATATGTACGTATGTATGTATGTATATAAATTGAAACTTTAGTCATTTTCTGCATAACTAATTCTTTTGAGTTATGACTATCTTGATATAAATGAACGATTTGTTTATTTACGCATGTACGCATGTACATACATATGTATATACGCATGTACATATTTATTTAAAAATGATCTTCCTATCGTGAATAAAAGGCGAACAGTTTTTCCACGTGAAATATTGCTGTTTTGTATGGAAAAGAGAAAAATTCTACTGTTCGCCTTTTAATCCCGAACAGGGCCAATATAATTATAATGTCAACTTAAAGCAGAAGACATTGCAATTAGTCATAAGCTTAGACTATGTGTCATCTGGAATTTATCTTATTTAAAAGCAAGCACATCCTCCAAGAAATCCATATAATTGATTGCCAACACATTCATATATGTATGTATATACGTACACGTATTAATTAGATGAATGTTATATGACACTTATGGAATGTTTTCTGTCCTCCATATTATGTCATCTACAAACAATACGATTTTATAAGAGCTTTTAATTAGTTCAAGGATCACGAAATTCAAGAAAATACACCATTATCGCACAATTTCCATACAAAATGATTTTTAAGAATTATAAAGAATCATTTGGAAATCTTACCCATATTATTTGTTTTTCCTTCTATTTATTTGGGAAATTATTTTGTTTTCAGTAGCAGGATTATACGATGGCTTCTGCAAATTGTTGAATTATATTCCAGCTTACTATTTTTTTTAACAATACAGTGACAAATATTTATAATTTATACGAAAACGTATTATGGAATCAACAATAGGAGCTGTTAACATATTTAAATTTTGTTTTTCTTTTTTGTAAAATGAAGTTTTGGATAACACAATATACCGAAGGGAAAACACACAAATAAACATCATAGTACAGAGTTGCTAGCATCCAATTTCAAAAAACACTTAAATGAAAAAAAACGCTGAAAATGAAAATATGTTTTCCAAAGATATTGTTATAGTTTTTATTAGGTTAGGAGGTTATACATCGGAATAAAGCAGAAAACTCTGTCTTAAGCCATGTCCCTGATAAGTGAGATCTCGACAATTAATAGAGCTGAGTCAGGCTTTTTATGCAAATCTCTTACTTTCTCATAATAAAATCAAAAGTACAGCAACATACATATGTATCTAATGAGTGCAAAACCTGTATAAGTTAGAACATAACACTCATTTATTTCAAAAGCATCATATTACAAAAAAACTGATTTTATATGAAATGAGTTTAACATGTTCTTTACACACGAATTAAAGGGAGAAAATTTTGTTTTGCTCTTGAGAATTTTTGCACAATATAAATAAATCGCGGTCTCCACCTGACATAAAATGACTAACTTTAACATTAACTTCAAGTTAGTGTTAAGTGTAGACTGCGCCAGTCATTGTTTTTTTAGCTATAACATTATTATTAGCGCATTAGTTTTAACAATTCAGTTATAGCTTCAAGTTACAGCAAAATTTCATGTCAGGTGGAGACGTAGAGTTATTAACTGAAAGCCCGAATTTTTTGTGTTTGATGCTGTTGAAGTATATAACAGCGAGATTACACGAGACATAAGTTTGGAAATTTTTGTGTTTGCAATTGTCAACATCTGTTGCTAACACAAAAAATTACTGTGTAAACCGTAAATGTTAGTGTTCGAACACATGTTTGGAAACAATTGCTCAAACACAAGTCTGGGCAATTATGTTAGGACACAAGCTGTCAAATTTACTTTTTCCGTAGAAAATAATGGTGGGAAACTAGAAATAATAAGTTTATTATAAAAAAAAAATCAAGCAGATGAACAAAATATGTGCTCTGTGGCAGAAGTGTTAAAAAATAAAAACGAAAAACGCGCACTTTGTATGGGTTTTAACATTATACGTCTAGCCACCCTTAAAAATAAGTTTGAGCACAAACTTTTTTGTGACGTCATTCTGCCGACGTTATTTCTAATGTTCAGAAATAAAAATTGCTCGTGAATTCGTACTGTAAACGATATTTTGTAAAAAAGCAATCAATTGCTTCTACTGGTTTAGTGTGACACATATATAAGAGCTAGTAGTTATGGAAAGGGAATTGCCAGCTTACGGTATGCTTGAAAATACAACTCTGAAGTAAAAGTGCAACTATGTGAGGAAATGTCAAAAAGATCTGGAACATTCTAGAAACAGAAATCCAGATGCTATAAATACAAGTGAAACAGGAGGAATTGGTTTATTAACAAAACAAACAAGCAAGAATAAAAGTTACGTTAAAATAAAATTATCAATTTAATAGTTCATTAACTGCCATTATTAAGTTTTTTTTAACAAGAGTAAAGTCGGCGTAGAAAAAATTGAATTAAGAGAAATATAGAAAAGTTAATAACTTTTACAAAAATTTAAAGTGCTTAAACAAATTTCCAATAAATTGAGAATAGTAAAGAGTTTAAATCTTATCTAATAATTGAAAGGTATGTATGTATATGTTAAGTGTAGACATTAAAATGTTAAAATTATAAAAGGCATACAGCAACAATAAAACGTAACATTTGCATTTTAATAAACGTGCGTAATATTTTTTTTTAAAGAAAAATAATGGTATTAAATACAATTTTTCATGCAGCAAGCTAAAATGGTTGAATAATGTTCTATAACTTATATTGGTTCAAAACTTTCTTGAATTTTCGATGAAATCATTACGTTAAAAATTGTGAAAGAAAAAGATAAAGCTAAACAATTTTTTGGCTGAGTGATTTGAGTATTTACTTGTTACACGTAGAAACGAGATGGCTGCTGTCTAGTTTAATTTCATTTAAAATCATTTTATATCCACCCGTTTTTGAGGGAATCTTGTTGGCAAAAATAAAAAATCTCGAAGGTTCTTTGCACTAGAATTAAGAAAATCGTAATTACGCGTTGTGTGTAGTAAAAAAGCATTTACATATGCATACATATGTACATATGTACGTATGTTAATTGATTAATTTAAATATTGTATTGTTGCTGTTTTCAATTTGTTAACTTAAATTTATTTAAAGAGCATTAACTCGATTCGTATTTACTAACTGAAGTTTTTTTTTTTTTTTTTTTTGTTTTCTTTCAAACAGATCTTTAAATACACAAAGTGATGGGTAAAGATTTTTATAAAATACTTGGCATTAACAAAAATGCCAATGATGACGAAATAAAGAAAGCGTATAGAAAGTTGGCTTTAAAATACCATCCGGACAAGAACAAGACGCCAGAGGCCGAAGAACGCTTTAAGGAAATAGCAGAGGCGTATGAAGTCTTGTCGGACAAAAAGAAACGCGATATATATGACCAGTATGGCGAAGATGGTTTAAGAGGTGGTGTTCCTGGTAGTGGAGGACATGAAGGTGGTACTACATACACCTACCATGGCGATCCCAGAGCCACATTCGCACAATTCTTTGGCAACGCAGATCCATTCGGTATATTCTTTGGCGGCGGGGATCCGTCTCGCATTTTTGAATCGCAAACCATTTTTATGGGGGACAATGATGAAATTTACTCCCAAATGAGCGGCGTTGGGGGTCCTGGTGGAGCATTCCGTTCACAATCATTCAATACACAGCCATCACGCAAGCGTCAACAGCAAGATCCTCCCATTGAACATGATTTGTATGTATCCTTGGAAGAAGTGGACAAGGGTTGTGTGAAAAAAATGAAAATATCTCGTATGTCAATGGCCACAGGTCAAGCCCGCAAAGAAGAGAAAGTGTTAAATATAACAGTTAAACCTGGCTGGAAGGCTGGAACTAAGATTACCTTCCAACAGGAAGGAGATCAAACACCCGGTAAACTACCCGCGGACATAATTTTCATTATTCGCGACAAACCACATCCACTGTATAAACGGGAAGGCAGCGATCTACGCTACAGTGCCAAAGTAACGTTAAAGCAGGCTTTATGTGGTACCTCCCTCTCTGTGCCAACTTTGCAAGGAGATCGTATAACTGTCAATACTGCAGGAGAAGTTATCAAACCGACCACTGTAAAACGTATTAACGGACGGGGATTGCCCTTCCCCAAAGAACCATCGCGAAGAGGAGACCTGCTAGTGTCATTCGACATCAAGTTCCCCGACTCAATACAACCAGGCACCAAGGAGCTGCTTAGTGAGATATTACCTAACTAGATAAGATAATTTTAGGCTAGTGAAAATAAGGGGAAATTACATCAATTTGTAGTTTAAATGATGGGCGGGATCTATCTTAAGTATGTAATATTTAGTATATTACTATATTTTAAGTAGAGTTGATTAGATTTTAGGATTGTAAGCGATTCTGCGAACAACTAGCGTTTATTAAGCCAGAAAATTTGTTGTTTCGAGCGTGATAAACAGATCTGGAAATGTGAAAATAGAAACAATTCTAAAGAAATGACTTCCGTTTTTAGTCGTCATTCATTTATCAATGGTCTTTCTCGTTTTACTCAACTTATTGTTCACATGTGAACTGGATTGTCTAGAACGAACAAGAACGACTATTTTTATTTTACTTTTTCCTCATCCTATTTTTATTATTTTGGTATAAGACAAATTTTTTCGTTTTTATTTGTTCTTTACTACCTTAAACAAATATTAATCAATCAACTTAGTCGTGATTAGCCAATTTACGATAAATTTAAGTAAACACATTTCCAATGTATATATAAATACATACTCTTACGTTTAGTTATTAATTTAGTTTTTTTTTCTAGAATTTAAGTTTTAACTGTAAAAAATTAAATATTGAAAAAAAAGAATATTATGCAAATTAAAAATTTCACTGAATAACACCACGATCCATTTTGAATGTAAGAATGTCTACTTCATTCGTAAAATATATGGTTTTTGGCGTTGTTCTTCTTAGAAAATTAAACAAAATGTAAATTTCTCAGAACACAAACCAGAGACTGATAAAGAGAATATCAAAGAAATTTTGAAATAAAATTATAATGTTTAAAAAGAATTTTGATGTGAGTTTTATTTAATTTTCTTAAAACACCGTGGGACTAGATTTAAATTAATGGACAATATTCAGCCCTATTATGAATTCCACATGTGAAAATTTCCGCGTCGAACTTTTCCTTCAGATGGATTTTAATTTCGTATTATCAATTCTAATAAAATTATGTATATTTCCACAAACTTTTGTAAACAATTTTCTTCAGACATAGTCAAATTATTTAGCAATCGTATAAAGTTTTTTGTTTCCAATTGTTCACACGTTCCACGTGAAATTTTATTTATGATAAGCCTGAATGTCCTTATGTTGTAAAACGCAACGCTAAGCGTTGACAAAGGACATGCATATTCGTAAATGGATCACTACTCTGCATCATACGAGCAAACTTTAATTTAAAATGCAATACAATTTTGCTGATAATCTTTTTTAGTAGTAACCATGCCATAGTAGGTACAGAGTTAGCAACGTGTTTATGCAACCAGGCAAGTTGCATTGTCGGACGTCTTGTTTATGGTTGCGTTCGCAGTTCTATTCGAAGTTTCAAAACTATCAAAATGTTTTGATGTTTATAGATTGCAGTGTCTGTGTCAACGAAACTTTTATTTTTCTCTCAAGAGTTGAGTAAACAAGATATTTGTATGAAATTTTTTCACAAGAAGATAAAGAACGTTATGAGGATTAATTCTGCATCACTAACTCAAAAATGTAATATTTTGAGTTATGACGTTATTTGAATAAATGAACGTTATATTTCTGTTATTTAATATTGTAAACAAACAGTTTTTGTCATCGAATATACTTACAGATAGATGTACATCGAATACTTAGAGTCTGTAACGCATTTTTTAAATCAATAAGAAAATAACATGATTTTACCTAATTTTCAAATTTAGTTTTAAATAAAACACAGTGAGATTTTTACATTATCATTTCAATAGTTTTATTTGATCATTTTCCAAAATGTTTTATTCACTTTTTTGTTTTCTTTAAATTGTTTTGTTTTTTTTTTTTAATAAATTTCAAAACACTTCATGTTATTATTATGCAGTTTTTTTGTTTTATTTTTATTCTTTCATTTGAATGATTTTTTATATTCGATTTTTTGTTTGTGTGATTTTAAGTGTTTCAATTTAAACTTCAACTAGACACATTGTTAAATTAGATTTTCGTTTTTTGTTTTTGGTTTTTGTTTCTTAAATGATTTACATCTTTTCTTTAGTTTACTTAAAATTATTGCAATTCGTTTTGTTATAATTAGTTTAAACATTTTTTTAATTTTTTGTTTGTTTTTTAATTTTCTTTTAAATTGTTTAAAATGTTTTTGCCTTCATTTTGGATTTTTATTTAAATTATTTTTTGGATTGTTTGCTGTTATTTAAATTGGAAAATTTTTCAATTCTATTAAAATTAATGGATTGTTTGTTGGGTTTTCATTTGTTTTATTTAAATTAAATTGAATGGAGTGAATACACACATTTTTGTTATTTTTGTGTGTAATAATTATTTCTCATATGTATCATTAATAAGTTTTTGCTTGCTTTTATTAAGGTGTGTTTGTGTTTTTTTTAAATATCAAGTACATATACATAATGTAACAAAAGTAAAATAAATAAAAATAATATATAGTAATTTTCATTTCATATGGTGAAGATGATTTTTTTAAATTTATTTTTTATAATCTACATATAAATTATTTAAATATACTATATATGTTTTTCTTTTTTAATTTAATTTCATTGTTAAAATAATGCACAAAATGTGATTTGTTTTTTTTTTGGCTTTTTTATATTTGGGGGATATTTTTTTTGATTTGTTAAACTTTTTATCAAAAGCTAAACATATGTATTACAATCACAAATAAAATCCTTTGACATAATGAAAAAAAAATTATTTGTGTCTGTACATAATTGAGTTAAATTCTTTTTCGCTATTTTCTTTAATTAATATTTTCTCTATTAATATTAATATTACTTTAAATGTTGTTGTCATAGATTTAGTTCAACCATTCATTTGCTATTTTATTGAGTTGTTTCATTAATAAATTAATGGTTTGGAACTATTTAGCAATATAAATTATTTTACTATAATCCTTTGTAATTGTGTGAGTGAGTTTGTTGAAATGTGTCAAGTTAGAAACGCACACACGTACCCATGCCCACTATCATACTCATTGTTATAGAAAGGCGTTGAAAATAATTTTTTAGTGCTAAATTAAAATATGTTTTAATAAAATACACATACCTACAACTTATACTAAGCTACATATTACCATTTTTTATTATAAATAAAAATTATGAGAATTATAAAATCACACTGCCACGAAGTGCTAAACAATTTATACATACTGAATTTCAGCAAAACCTTTGTAGTGGAAGTTTGATTGCATCGCTTGAGAGCTGTTCTTTTTTTAATAAAATATATAAGGACAATACATACATACAATGCTGTTGTGTAGTGGATATATACATATGTAAGAGTATGTAAAAACGTTCGATAGACGGTCCTCTAAATTATCGAAATATGCGAAAAACTCGATTTAAAAAAAATGTGATTTCGGGCGTTTCTATATTAAGGTAACGCGACCCAGTGGGAAAAGGTAATGAATAGTAAAAGAGATATTAATGCACAGCATGTATACTTTTTCATTCCAGAATTCATTACTGTTAACACAGAACATGTCCTAGGAAAGTAATGAATTATTTTAATACGTTCAAGGAATGAATTCTATAATTCATAACACTCGTCACAAGCAAAAACTATACATTATTTTTCTGCAGATGTGGTAATGCACGTGATAATCAATGTGCAATTATTGTGTTTTATAAAATTACCCTCTCGTTTCTAATGGAATGCATTGTTTTGCTTTGGAAAATAATACATTATTTCTCCCATTACTTTTCCAGCTGGGGATATTGTATTTCTAAAATGTTTAAAGTTTGAAAATAAGTTTGCGAAACGCATAATTTTATACAAAAAGAGCATAATGTTCCCGGCTTGAGCACTTCCGGAAATTGTTGCCAGATTAGGAGATTTAAACCGGAAAATAGTGCATACTAGAGCGGGGCACAAGCTCTAAAAAAAGGATTACAAGCACTCTCATTAATTTCAAAATGTGTGTTTATATTGCTCGGTTATTTTAAAACAAAACTTTCAAAAGAGATGTGTTTTGCTTTACGATAAGAATACTGCAGTACAGAACAAAACTGCAATAGAACAATGTTGAAGTAAAACCAAGCCTTTCAAAACAAAAATGAAATAGAACATCAAAATTCACACAGAATATTCAAAACATGTTTGAATGTTTTGATATCAAAAATAATTTTCCATATAAAAGAAACATTGCGCTTCGTTAGGAATATGATAGCTGAAAAGAGGTTTTATTTAGTCCCAAGTCACACTGTGCAAGTCTTATTGCTAAACTGATTAGTTTCAGGGAGAGAGAGACGAGGGGAACAGCAACGTTTCTTTTACCCCCGTCTCTCTCTCCTAATAAACTAATCAGCTTAGCAATAAGACTTGCATAGTGTAAATAGGGACTTACTATGAAATAATATCATACATACATATGTACATTTATATATGTACAATAATTGGTTAATTTTTATTTTTAATAAATGTATACACTAGGGTGATCGATTATTCGACTTTTTCCAGAAACCGGTTTTCGAATAGTTAGAATATTTGAAATTATGAAAAACCCGGTTTCGGTTTTTACAATTCAGGAAAAACCGGTCAACCGGTTTTTTTTTAAGTAAAAAATTATCATAGAATTTTAAATTGCTTTATTAAAAAAAATTCATGCAAATACTATAAAACAATATACTTACATATGTATAGTACATAACTATTTATATATAATATACAGTTGAGGAATAAACTCTACATACAACCATAATTTTTTGGGTTTGTGGAAACTTGGGAAGAAATTGAAAAAATTAAATATGCCAATATTCAGGTTGCTAATAAATATGTTTATACAAAAAATAAAAAAATAATTATAACACCTACAGTAGCAAAAATAACTATTAAAAATACATAGGAGAAGAGTCTACATACAGGCATAAAATGCATACATGAAAAATACGTGCAAAATGTTTGATGTATTCAACTTGTTTGAAAATTCTGTGATTTCCGCTACCAAGCCGTCAACAAATGGCACCCAAATATGGTCTATTATGTTGTTATTATAATTATTTTTTAATTTTTTATTTTTTGTATAAACATATGTATGTATATTGAGCCATAACCGCTAAAATAGCTTAAGCGACACATTTTTCGGACTTCGTTTTTTTTTACGAAAAACGACTATTTACGATCGCAATTAATCAATTTTGATCAATAATTGAAGTTCGAAAATGATGTCGCGTAAGCTATTTTGGCGGTTATGGCGCGATATATTAACAACCTAAATATTGGCATATTTAATTTTTTGAATTTCTTCCCCAGTTTCCTCAAACCCCAAAAATTATGGTTGTATGTAGAGTTTATTCCTTAATGGTATATATGTGCATATATGTGCATGAATATATGGACAAGGTGGATATCTACCTCTATATAAAATATGAAGCAAAATGGCAACAAAACTAAAAAACACTTTTTGCAACTGTATTTTGACATCCATTGCACACCATAAGGCCAATTAAATTCGCCTCTGCTATTACGTCATAAAATAATTTCTCTTAAATTTTACGTTTCAGTAAATGATGCCATGCTCTAAAAAAGCTTTGAGCTTCTACACTAAAAAATACTTACGAAAATCAACAAAACATTCAAAATGTACAAGTCGAAAAGTATTCGACTCAGCCGGTTTTTAAATTGTAAAAAAACCGGACTATTCGACATTCGAATAATAACCATTTTTAAAAAACCGACAACCGTATTTCAAAAAAACCCGGCTTTAAAACCGGTTGAAAAACCGAGTCGATCACCCTAGTTACACCCTGAAGGAAATGCCGATGGTGAAAATGTACTGATTCGCTTTTGACTTTGTCACCAGTACTACTCTACAATTATTCCCCATACAATACTTTATGCTATAGATATTTAGCATGTGCTTGTCATTGAAAATCTACTAGTAACACTAAAACAATTGACTAGGTAGTGAATTCATAGTTCTTATGGGAACATGGAGACATACCAACCAGACATTTACTGGTACATTTCTATACCTTACGTACATACAAATTTATGTATATTGACAAGTTGTTGCAAAATCCACCAGAAACACACCACATCTGTTTTCTCTATTTGTTTCATACTGACGAATAGAAGAGAAATTGTAGACAATGTAACTACTGCTATAATTTTAGTGTTGACATAGCGACACTTGGCCCCAGCCTGACTGCAGGGCATATATATGTACATACATACATACATAGCTTGCATGTTTGTGCTCGTATTCTAGTGCACTCGATGTTTCTGCTATGATTTACTGTTGTTTTGTTTCATTCTCGCTTTTCGTTTTGATGTTCTACTTGTTTTGAGAACACAAGCACTAACAAAACTGCAGAGAAAAACTACCCAGCGGTAAATTAAGCTAAGTACTTCGATAATAATCACTGACGTCATTATGACATCGTAAGTGCGCCATCTAAGTACTTGGATTGTAATGTACGCGTAATCTGATATGTCATGTGCTACTAATAACTTCGATTACGATGTAAGCAGGGATTCATTAAATTAATTAATTAAACAAACAGTTTGTTATAAAACAAAATTGAAATACTAGTCTACTTTTAGGCTAAATTTATTATCATGCTCGCTTACAACTCCGCTGTCGATGTAAGTGCAATGTTAGTGATACATCCTGACATCGTGGCTTACTTTGTAAGCGAGAGCTCACCACTCACGCGTCCTATGACACTTTTATGTTAAATCTAAGTAGCAAAATGAGCTAACGAATCACCACTGACTGCTACTAAGTATTACTGTTGTCATCGATTACGTAATGTATATTTTTACCACTGGGTATTCAATGATGCTTGATTGATTTTAGTGAGAGTCATGTTTTGTTAGTTTTGTTTTGTTATTTATGTTTGCACCAGTGTTGCCATATTTATTTTTCATAAATCTTCAAGTCGAGAAAAAAAATCTTGTTTTGTTACCAAAAATCTTTTTTTGTTATTTTATTGAATAAAAATGAGTTGAAATTTATTTTGCTTCTTTTGAACTATTAAAAGTAAAGCCAAATAACACAAAATACTTACTGTATGAATATATGTAAGATCATTATGAAGCAAATCAGAAAATTTGTAAGCAGTTTGGTCAAAAAATCCCTCAATAATATATTAAAAGTACCAAAAGTAAAATGTTTAAAAATCTTATTTTTAGATAAGAAATCTTTTTTTTGTAGTTTTAACATGTCTAAAAACGTCAAAAAAGAAAAATCTTCACATATGGTAACACTAGTTTGCACTAAAACAGACTGCTTGGCAGTAGTGTGAACTAGAATACAAAACTTTTAGAACGATTTACGCAGCCCTTTAGTGCATACATCTTACGAAATGCTAGTGTTGCCAGTTTAGGGGATTTGTCCCGAAATTAGGGATTTTTTTCGCAATTGGGAATGAAAATTACGTGTTGGGGATCTGGGGATTTCTTGGGGGGTGATAACCAAACTTTAGGGGATTTTTTTTTATAACTGTTGGTAACAAGAATGATTTTTTAACTATGAAATTTGCGTCTGGCAAGTCTAAAAATGTGTGTAATTATTCATAGCGAATGGTTTCTAATAAAGGAGAATTATCCAGGCAGATTAACCAATAATGAACCCTACCAAAACAAAAATACTTAAAAAAATGCAATATAATTTGTTGGAATAAACACACTAAAAGTAATTCAATATGTCGTGACAAATTTAATCCTTCTGATGAAATACTAAATATAAGTACTATGTACAACTCTGTTAAACTCTAGAAAAAACTGGCAACACTGCGAAATACTTTGTTCCTTTCCTCTACGTAATCCTTTACTTCCCGTTATTTTTGAAGTTATAAAAAAATTATAAAACTCTTGCCTAAAATTTATTTCGTAATACGACTATGTACGAAAGTTTAGGTACGTGCATACATTTACCAAATTTGTTTATTGATGCAGTAGTTCTGTCTAGTTTTACTGCGTTTGTCCGAGTTTAGACGGACGAACAATTGAAATGAAAACATCTGGAATTCTCTTTAGTAGTTTCCTTCGCTGGCAACATTCCAATATTATTGTATAATACCAAACACATACATACATATATATGTATATGTATTTATGAATATGTAGCAAAGAATATGTCAACAAACGTATTGCCGAGTACCGAACAAAAAAAAAAAAAAAACTATTCTCTCTTCCCCAACCGCAAATTGCTACAAAACTAAATCTTTCCCTTCCAAATGTTTTCGTGTCTAAACGCACATGCTTAACATCTGTGCACAGTAGAAATTTTTGAACGAACTGCAAAAATTTTCAAGGTCGCAATTAATTTTATTTTATAAAATCATGATAATATGGCTATTTATAATTTTAAGATAAAAGGCCAAAAGAGGAAGACAAATAACTAAAACAAAAAACTTCTTCGAAGTAATAAAAACTTACAAGATTGTGTGTTCAACAGTCGTTTTCGAATGCATCAATCTTCTCTGACGGCGAGATTCGAAACATGTAATTTATATATGTATCTATAAAAATATTTTCAATTTACTGCTGCATTACAAGAAAATGGAAAATTACACACATACATATATCTGAAATTTACTAAAACAAAATATATATGGTTCGAATAGTCTTAGTATCTTCTTTCTAAATCCGTTTATAAATTTAAAATAAGTTGATGTTCCCCTTAGTTAGAAGTTGATAAGTGCCTACGGGTACGAAAAACCTGTTTTTACACGTAGCTCAAGATTTTGGGGGTGTTTAGAAATTTTCAAATAAAGGGGGCAAATTACGGCACTCGTTCTCAAACGAAATTACGAAATATTTTAATAAAGTTTATATGGAAACATTTTAAAATTTCGAACCGCATCGAATGTCGTAATTTGCCTTCAGATTGTTGTTTTACTCGACTATACCTACCAGGAAAATAGTAACACGTCACAGGTATTTTTTTGTCACACAGTGTTATTTATGAAACAACTTTTATAGTGCGAATAAAATATTTATTTAATTTTGGAGAGTCTTAAATTTCACAATAGACAAGGACCAACAAAAAGAATATACATATGCATTCGAACTTTTTGCTAGATAAGGCGATTTTAATTTGCAATAACGATATGTATGTATGTATAACTTATCGTGAGTAGAGGTTAAGAGTCCTTTTGCTCACGCAAAGTTTACTTTGCAAAGTTTTGAGTTTGAAGCAGAAAAGGGAACAAAGAATAGGAGTGATGAGTATAGACTTTGATGTATTCGCACAGTTACTTTGTCGTCGTTCTTTTGTTTTTATAGTTACTTCGTGCTATGATGAAAATTTGCAAAAGTAAACTTTGCCTGTTCAAAAGAGCTCCAACAAAATAACTCACTTTTAAATAGGTATGGCAATATTAAAAGCATAAGAAAGTTGAATAAAAAAAAAATCACCTCAATGGCATTGCCATCAAATGCTGTTTAAAATCGAACCGTGTTGTTTTTATTGTAAATAAATCAATGTAAGGCCGGGTTTCCATCTGTGTGCCATGTGCCACACAAGCGTAAAAAAGCGTAACCACTAATTGCTAATGAAAAACTTTTAGATTCAGACATGTACTTATTAAGTTAAATAGTTTCATACATAACTGATAGACAATTTTATAGAATCCAACATGATTGCAAACTGTTTAAATCAATAAATACATGTCTGAATCAAACAGTTTTTCATTAGTAATTAGTTGGTTACGCTTTTTTGGGCAAATGACACACAAGAAATGCCAGATGTAAACTCAGCCTAAGATTCAAATAATTTTGTTTCGATGTGTGTGTGCATGTGAAGAATTTTAAATTGTTACAGCCTTATTTATAAAACTTATTAAGACTTCATAAAGAGGTTTTAACACAAATTTTCATACAAAATTTTCCTTAAAAGGCCTTAATAATTTTTATAAATAAGACTGTTATTATTTATGGTATCATGGCTGGTTTAACAAACTTATTAATGTTTATGTTTGAATCATTTTATTTTTCTAAAATCATGTTTTTTATATTTAACAACAAACTTGTTTTATCTATGTAAGTATGTATGCATATTTTTTTATTTTGTAGTTATTTTTTGTAAAAAATTTGCAATTTCTTTTTTAAGAAAAGATGGAGGAGGACCAGATTGTGTTTAGAAATATGAGTCTTGTTTGACTGAAAAACTGTATATATATTTACATACATATGTATATACATATTTTTAATTATAATGTTCTTATTTTATTTTTTTTTTAATGAATTGGTGCTATTATAAATAATTTTTATAAATACAATAATTAATTTCATTATTTTGCCTAAAAAACTTATTTTGATTTGTTTGGTATAGGAATTGTAAAGTAAAAAATACTTATGTTTGAATATTTCATGAATTAATTGCGTTTGAAACGCAGATTAATAGCATTCGAGAAATTTTATTTACACACTCTTTTCTAAATTAAGCCATTATATGTAGCTTCAGTGATGCCATCATTTGCGTTTACAAAATTGATATGCATATAGTATTTCGTACAGTGATACAATTACGAAACGGTTGTAGAATTTTCCGATTCGACTTTAACTGTACTAGAATAATGAAGGATGCAAAATTTTTTTCTATGGCTCGATTGTGTATGGTAATCGAACTTCAGTTGCATTGTTAACTGGCAAGGCAACTGAAATTGAAATTACTATAATGTATGTCAACTCTCTGCAGTTGCCTAAAAGGTATCGAAAATATTATTATAATAGATTTCCAACTGAAATGTTAAAAGAAAACCATTATTTAAGTTGTGAATGACAATTCCATTGTTTAAGTTGAATTGATTCCTAGAAAATTAACTAGAGAGTTAAGTTGAAAACGGCAACAGGGGCGTTTTTATGTAATGCCGAGTACAAACTATGGCATTTGGTGACATCGCAATAGTGTATACTAGTGGCAACTTTTGTCATTTCCGATATTTTTCGTTTTGCCATTGCTTTCCCTATAAAAAACATAATGGGAACGGCATTGCACACATTTTCAAAATGACACCACAAAATGACAACACAAGAGATGCTAGATGTGTACTCGGCATTACTCTGTGAAATCTTTTGATACAAATGCAGTTAGCTGGACATCATGTCAATATTTTGTTTCTAATCAATTGACAGACACCAGTGTATGTGGGCAAAATATAGAAAGTGTGCAAATTTTTTTAAGGGAAGGGAAGAATATGTTTTAGCATTTAACACATAGACCACGGCAGGCTGCCGATTATTTTGTTGCAATCACAGCTACACGGCTACACGACCACTTTTGGCGCTGTCGCCAACTTAGTATAATTTTTATTTTTGTAAGTGACAATGATGTAATACAAAATGTAAAATGAATGAGAGCTTGGAACTATTGAATATTGTCAACGGAATCATAATACCAAATGAAACTTCGTTCGATCAGCACTTTCATCTACAGTTGAAGATCGAAAGTTGCTCATAAGGGTCTTAGACTAGAATCAGTGGATGGGGCAACATTGCGGCATAAGTATAAATACAATACAATACAATATACAATTTCATAAACTCTATTTAAATATCAATTCATGTTTAAAAGTCAATTTTCATGAATTTTTGCATGGAGAAATTACTTTTAAATATGAATAGTGATTTTTTTTCTTTTAAAGAGAAGTAACACTCAGGCAATTAATGCCTGCTACTATTATTACTAGGTGTTACCTTATTTTAGGAAAGGGATAGTGATAGAAGACATGAGGTGAAGGAAGAGCTTCATTTTTTTACAACTCTTTTTTTTGCACGCTTGTTAACAATGCAGTGTTGCACCGTTTTTTGGTGTCAAACTGAGGCGTATTAAATTTTGAAGCTTTGTTTAGTAGCCATTTTATTGGTTATTTTACTTCGCCGATGATTCTGCTACACAAACCCGACGAAGGAAGGCGCTGTGATGTTACATTAGGATTAGCATCTGCTGAAGTCGGTATAGTTCAGTGACCAGTGACTATGCCTTCATCACTTGAACTTTCATACAACAAGTGACACAAAGGGACACTAATGCACATCAGAAAAATGCGTGATGTTATTTTAATGACTGTCGGATGCACCGATTGAACCCAGGATCTTCGGTTTTGTAGTCAACGTGCTAACTACTTCAGCCAACAACGCCTACGAACGTAATGTTTTCCTTCTGTTGCGAAGCACCATGCGGCGGCGAATAATATGAATTTATATGTGTAATTCATATCCCAATCACTTTTTAATTCTTTCTTTATATTATCAATTTATTATTAAAATGGTTAAACAAAATCATTACGTATATCAAAAGTTTAATCACACAGCTTAGGTGACCGTAGATTTAACAATTCAACACATCATTCAACCTGAACTAATACATTCAGCACAATAAAATTAGTTGCATTATATGGCAACGCTCTTTAATCAAAGGTCAACACTGTGTCAGGCGGTGAATATACCCCTTTTATACGCGAAAAGTTTACTTTGCTAAGTCTTAATTCAGCTGTGTGAAAAACAGAGTAAGGACTGCTATCTCTTTCTGGCTTTATCCTAGCTGAATTAAGACTTTGCAAAGTAAACTTTCCTTGTCTAAAAGGGGTAATATTATATGTCTATTTCATCGTTGAGGAATCCGGTACCAGGTGCTTATTATGTCGCTGTTGTTGTCAATATAATTAAGTAGCTGACTATCGAATGTGACGATAGCAGTCAACATCCATTGCAGTCATGTCGAGCCATAACCGCTGAAATAGCTTAAGCGACGCATTTTTTGGACTTCGTTTTTTTTTTGACGAAAATCGACTATTTACGATCGCAAATAATCGATTTTGGTCAAAAATTGAGGATCGAAAATTATGTCGCTTAAGGTATTTTGGCGGTTATGGCACGATGTGTTGTTGTATCGCCTGCTGTGGTCTATGTGTTTAATGCATTACGTTGCAGATTTCTTCAAAGGAGATTTAAATTTCTATATTATTTTCTATTAAATTGTGAAATTTCACATAAATTTGTTTAATGCTAATTGTAATTGTAGTGCATATACTTTTGCATAAATTTTGGTAATGTGTTTTAACTAGATACATTTTAAAGGGTGGGGTGGAGGGGGGGGGGAAGATATGAAAATGGGGGTAGGCATGCACGCTTGTGTGTTTGATTTGTTTAATAAATTTAATTGGTTAATACTAAATTGCTAAATGAATTAACTAAATTTTGTGTTACATATATATTTCCAATTTATTTATGCATTTTTTTCTTTCAATGAACGTGTGCTTGTGTGTAGGTATACAAGTGTGCAGAAGTGTGTGTGTGTATGTGTGCTAGTGAATAAAGGAAGTGGAAGTAGTGGAAGAGCGGGTGGTTGATCATGGCGTTCGAATGCATTGTGAAGGTGTTTCAAATAATGATTTTTTGTTTACTTTCCTAATAATTTTAATTTTTTAAAGTTTTGTATTTAATTAACTAAATTTATTTCAATTACGTTAAGAGAACTTTCTTATAATTTGTTAGTTGCAATTTTTTTTTAAACTTTTTGTTTTTGTTACACGATTTATTTTTCTAATAATTAATTCAAATTTATTCAATGTAGTGTTTGTATAAATGTTAACGCTACATACATAAATATTTTTGGGTTTTATTTATAATAATGTTTTATATTTTCTTTGTGTGGTTTTTTCCTATATAAAATTAATCTTCAAGTCTTTTCAGAAACAAATGCATTACGATCAAATTATGTTGTTTTTCTTGTTTTGTAGTTTTACTCAAATTTATTTATCAATTAATTTATGATGATTTTATAACTTAAGTAAACAACAACAATAAGTTGTTGACAATTTGTCGTGTATTTGACTTTCCTTTTTGATACTTAAAACTACCTTTATAAGTACGCAATTAAAATGTTTCTTTTTTTTCTAGATGTATGCAATAAAAATTGTTCAGGGGGATGTGTGGAGCTGTTAGTTGAAAGAGTAAGAGAGAGAGAGAGAGAGAGAGAGAGAGAGAGGAAAAGAGTTAACAAAGGGTTGAATGGTAGGGAAAGGTTAAAGGAAAGAAGTTGGATTTGGTTAAAGGAAAGGATGTTTTTAGTTACTATCTGAAATTTTTGAGTTACAAACGCGTGTTTCAGTTTATAATTATTTCAATATAATTTTGTGTTTCTTGCTTGTTTTTGCAGAATGTATGTATCATTTCGTTTGTTCATTGATTTGATTACAATTTATGTTTAAGTGTTTGTTTTTCTTTTTGCTTGCTTGCATTTAGTTATTTCTGTTTAAAATTTAATTTTTGGAACCGTCTTTGCGGGACGTTGACGGAGCATCGCCTAAGTTTATCATGTCTCGTGGTTTCCACACCGGGGACCCTATAATAAAATGAAAGAAAAGAAATATGTGGAAATCATATGAAAAATGTTTTTGAGAAAATTTAGTTAGTTGAAAAAAATTTAACTACAAAACAAATTAATAACTATGAAAATTATTTTTAATAAATAAATAAATTTTTAACTGTATATGCCAGTGAGCGTGTGTGTGTATGATAACTAGCCTGGCCCGTATCACAATGTCGACAGAGAACAAAGAAAATTCCCTTTTGTTTTCTATATAAGAAATTCATCGAACGCTTTCTGTCGACATGGTAGGACAGGCTGTAAGCATCTACTTATAAATATACATATGTACATATGTATATGTATGTATGTATGTATGTATGTATATATGCATGTATGTATGTATGCATGTATGTATGTATGCATGTATGTATGTATGCATGTATGTATGTATGCATGTATTTAAAAATTATAGTTTTAAGCCAATTTAAAAACTTTGAATTTATGTACGTATTTAAATAATATAGTATATAAATTGAAAAATGTAATTGATTTATTAATTCAAAATTTTTAAATCAATTATATTTTTTTGTAAACAAAAAAAAAAAAAAATATAAATGATTTCTTTCAAATGCTTTTAAATAAGAATTATGTATGTTTAGCTACACATAAAAACTTTAATTTTACATGCTTTAGCTTTCGTCTCTCAAGAGATTAAATTTCTATTCTCTTTTTTTTTAATGAAATTATAAAATCGAAATATACATGAATTAAATGTTGACATCGCTTTCATTGTTGTTGTTTTTTCTTTGTTTAAAAAAATTCCTGTATTTTTTTCTTTAATTAATATTTATTAAAACATTGAAACCGTTTTATTTCTCTTAACTATGTGCTATTAATATGTATTTTATGTTGCTTTATAAGCAAATTTAATTGCAACACCAATAATTTTTAACAACGTTATGCCAACATTTTTGTAGTTTTTTTTTTAAGTGTAGTGATGAAAAACGATATAAAATTAATTTAGTTTCTTTTTTGCAAAAAAAAAAAAAAAAATTAATGATAAAATGGCATAAATTTCCTTTTATTTTAAATACTATTAAATATAGATGGGAAGCGAGTTTTTAATGCTCCGTCATTTCAAATACTCCAATAGCAACTTAAAAAAAGAGGTGAACAAATTACAAATGCCCAAAATCCCAGTCACAAGCGATACACAGTATAACTTTTCTCCCCTTAAAATATAACGGTAGGTATACACTTTGCAATGTGTTAACACACATATCATTCACGTTGCATATTTTAACATACACACTGCAATCTAAAGTTAAGCTATAAGCCCAACATCAGTTCTATAGTGTGTTTTCGCATTGAACATCTCGGAAAAAACCCAGTTGAAAAAACGATCGTTGAGCTAAGTGAAATAAATTAATAATAAGTGAAAATAAATTAATAATTAAGTGAAATAAATTAATAATAAATTTATCTATCCAACGCTCATATTTTTCAGCTTATATAATTTTTTCTGCGGTTGTCAAGATCATACATAGCCACAGTTTGCTTGTTTTGAATGAATTAAACAACGATACACACTATGCAACCGACATTAATGCAATCAAAATATATAAAATTATTTTCATATTTTTGAAATCTAGAAGGTAACACGAAATGAAACCATAAACGAGACTACACACTGCGCATCCAACAACGAAACATGCTTGGTTGCAATAAACATGTCGCAAAGTGTGTACCTACCTTGGGTTTGACAGCAAACGGTGAAAAAATGTTCATACTTTCTAAATATAAACATAGGTACTGCGCTTCTGTTCATAAATGTAAAAAAAGACAAGATTACAGTGTAAGTGTGATTAAGATCTGCTTCACACTCACATCAAGTTTTCTTGCTTAAGTTTTAATTTTGTATGGGAAAGATGAAAAGGTGATATATACCCTGTGTATACGTCTATTTCTCCTTCGCAACATAAAATCAAAAAACTTGATTAGGTGAAATCAATTTTGAGCGAATAAGTGGCAATGCAAATTATAGCTTAGCAAGTCCGGCAAAAATTACACAAGATTACTAACTTTATCCTCCGTGAGTATTCAAGTATACATATATAGGGTCTTCCAATAGGAGGTGTCATTTTGATACACCAGTATTTTTAAGCGAAATCAGATGTTTCTTTTGTTGTAAAGAGGAGGGTATGCCCTTAACTATCAATAAAGAAAAGCAATGGGCCTGATTGTGTATGGCGTATTTTTTACACAATCAGGCCTATCACCAGTTCGTACATTTGCGGCTTCAGAAATTTCATCTTTAAGGACTTGAATCGAATGTGTGCCATTACCATGGAACTTATCTTTCACGTATCCACAAGGGAAAAATTTCACGGGTGTTGTTAAATCACATAATTGGGTCTCCGTATTGCAAAGCGACTTCCGAGACTTTCGTATTGCAAAGCGACTTCCGAGATCCTTACTATAAAGGAAGATGTGGATTAGTTGAGAGTGAATAACAGTTCAAATAGTTTAACTAACATACACACTGATAGTCGATCAGCTTATTATGGCCCTTGAATCCACGCTCCTAAGAACAACAAGAATCCTTGACTGCCGATAATCTCTAAACCAGATGGCAGAGCCGGTGTTGAATTTACCTAAAAAGTACTATATGACTTGAGAGGTATATTTGCGATCTTTGAACATACTTATTCCTGACTTTTAGCAAACACTAGGCTGAGGAGCTTCGAGTAATCTAATCCTCGTACTGCTTAAGAGGCTAACAGGACAAACCAAAAGACATTCTCCAATATTTGGACCATCCGCCACCATTTGTTGAATAGTAACAGCACCTAGAATGGCATACCTCTGACTGCGTCGGATCAATCAAAACGGGTTGCAATACTTGTCTGTTGGGATTGTGTGTTTGTTAGTAAATAAGCCACATTTCTAAGGAGTAGACTTCTATTCTAGCGCACTATCAAATACCCAACCGAAGTAGCCGTACTAGGATTAATTAGAAGGATTATTTAAAAGACAATAATGGGCGTAGATTAAAGAAAACATCAGAGCATCACACTTTATTCTATTACAAAATCGTCGTAGACCACAAAGGGGAATGTCTTTTTTTTACAAAATAATATAAGGCAGATATTAGGATCATGGATAACATATAGTGACCTAGGCTACAAAACATACGGCTTATAAGCCAGATCATTGCTTTAAATGAAAAGAGTTCAAAAAAATTGCATAAGTACTGCAAAGTTTCTTTTATACTTTAACCACCGACTTTCATCTACAATTCATCACTTTATCTCGCTAAAATTTGGCTTGTAGAGCAAACAAAATCCGATATCTTGGATTCAATTTTTTGATATGCGATGTTGTATCAAAAATGCTTTAGTAAAATTAAATTGCCAAGTGCACCTACAGATATACATGCGTATTTTACATATTTTTTAATAGCGATTTTGGGGTTCTTAAAATGTGACCATAAAGGATTAATGCTTGTGAATGTGTCGTACATATGTATATACAATGATATAATGGGAGAAGTTTGCTTATGAAAATTAGTGACAGGTAAAAATTATAACTAAACAAGAGCATTAAGCGTATCACTATAAATCAGTTCTCTCAATTTTTTATGTTCGAGCGTATAGTCAGTACGCTAAGTGTGAGATCAGCATATATTTTTCAGGCCGGGACTCACTATCTTACAAAATCGCATGACTTACGAAAAAATACCAACCTAATCTGATAAGTTGTTATTGTCTTTTGAAAATTTTATAAACTCCATCATACTAGGGGTTATATTTTCTGATTGTGTAGGATAGTTAATCGCGGCTAGTACACGTGTGTACACCACTGCTGTAAGAACATGCGTACTCTGCTGGTAACACAATGCTCAATGCTCTTGCTTAGGTATGGCCACGGCGAATTCATACCAGGTGATCTGAGTTTTTAATAAAATGCAACACTGCATAAACATCGTGTTTATTTGTTAGTGCAAGATTTCCGAACGTTCTACTTGATTTAAACAGAAGAGAAATTAACAGCTGATCATCATCTGATGAAACGAGATCACCTAAAATGGATTCGCCTTGGGTATGGCTGTAAAAATGAGAACGGCTGTGAATAAATTTCTTTAATGAATGATAAATAAAGAGTCATTGTTTGCTTAATAGATCAATACATAAATAAACTAATAAGTTAAATGTAATCAGGGTCTTGGTAATTATAAACGAGCAAGTTTATGGCTCGATTATGGATGGCAATCGAACTTCAGTTGCCGAGTTAACTAGCAACGCAACTGAACTTAAAATTGGTATTATGTATGGCAAGTTCCTCCAGTTGCCAAAAAGTTATCGAAAATACGATTATGACAGTATGGCAACTGAAAATAATTAAACAAAAGCTTAAAATATAAGAAATACAAGTGCTTAAAGGAAAATTATTAAGTAAGAGTGTTTAAAACATTACTGATCATAAAAATGATTAGTTAAGTGGAATTAATTTTCGATGAAGAAAAGAAATTAGAATTACCGCATATACTGTGGGTATATGCTATTCCCTAAAATAAGTTTTAACAATCTCTTTCTTTTAGCTTTAATGCGCATTTTCTTTAAATATGCATACTAGAAAGTCGAGAATAAAAATAATATTGCAATTACTTTTTAATTTTTCCAATTTTTTGCTTTTAAAACTATGCAGCAACTACAAATTTGTGGTGGCCAATATGGCAACTGAAATTACCAGATTTTGGTTGCCAGTTGTCATCCGTAATACCATTTCGGCAACTAGCAACGCCACTAAAGTTCGGTTGCCATCCATAATCGAGCCATTAAATTGAAGTGCAATATACTCGTACTTATGTATGTTTATATCTAGTACATAAATAAAACGACAAAGACACAGACAGACACACAGAGAGGGTAGGGAGAGAGAGAGAGAGAGAGAGGGTGGAAAAGAGAGTGATATTTTTTTATTGCGTGAAAAACATGATTATCAACGGATATAGGACTAAGCAAATAAGGAAAGGGAAGTGAATAGAACGTGTTCAATTGATTTTATGATAAAACTTGAAAAAGGAGAAGGCAGAGAAATATATATCAAGCGGTGTGTTAATTTAAATTTTTAAAGTTTTTAACCTCATTTTTAATTGCTGCTGTTTGCTATAGGGTAAACCATGTTTTTTGCTTACAGGGTGTGTTAACCATAAGACATAATAATAACGTTTAAAAATAATTGTTTATTTGATTTTGTTTTTTTTTGGGTTTTGCAAGTGATATTATTTAGTAGTAGTAGTAGCAATAGTATAAATATTAATTAGTACAAATACAAGTAGTTTTAAGAATAGGTTTTAACCATTTAATTTTAATTGATCTTATTTGTTATAAATATTAATTAAAAACACAAAGCAAAAACAACGCAATTTAAAATCTCAGAAATTAAAAGTTTCAAAAAATAGTTAACAATAATAAATTCAATATCAAAACAATATAATTGTGCATTTGTTTCGGGTTTCTTCATTAAATTTGTTTACGAATGCTTAAATGCTTTAAATTGTCTGCATTCATTGCTAGTTTATTGAAAATAAAAGAAATCTTTGCTCAAGCGATGCCAACCAACTATAATTTTATAACATAAATTAAGTACATATGTATTTAAATTTATCTATAATTTGTTGAGTAATTAAAAAAAAAAAAAAAATAAAGCAGGTGCTTAATAACACTGTTAATTTCAACTAAATTTGTTAAAAAATTCTCATTAATACGAAAACTCTCGTATGTTTATTTTTAATACAAACATGTAATTATTAACTAATTAAGAAAATAAAATTTTTAATAATATTAAAAACCACATTGCTTCGATTTTCTGATACGTGTTTGTTAATGAATTCCTTGCTATTATCACACATCTTATATATTTATGTATTATACATACTTTTTAAATAAACTTTTATCTAACTTTTTTTAAAAATTAAATATATTAACAAATAGTCACAAACAAATATCACAAACTTAGTGGATTTTTAATTTTTTTTCTGTTAAACTTTTACGTGAACAACAGACAAACCGGCGTTTTCATTTGATTAAATATTCTCACACTACACATATCATTAGAAATATTTATACTTATATGTACTATGTGTATATATGTGTGTGTGTGTTTACATATACATATATACATATATGTATAAAAATCCAGGCTGCCCACAGAGAGAAAACCGAGAGAAATGTATAAGCGTATGTGTGTTCATTTGTATAAAAAGCCGATTGATGTTCGGCACCCTTGCGCTTCTCTGGGCAGCCTGGATCAAAATACATGTACATATATGTATATGTTAATGTATATAATTAAAAATATGTATAAATAAGTATTAATTAAATGCAAAATTGATTTTAAAGTTGAACTAAAATAATTTACGAGATACCGTAAAATAACATACAAATAAATTGTAATAAAAACCATAAATGTTATTAAGATTAATATTATTTTGTTTACTATTGCTATTTAAATAAATATTCACCCCTCAATCACTCAAACGTTAGATATATGTACACACAAACATACATATGTATGTGTATGTATGTATGTATTATATACAATACATATTTTCCCATTTGGTCTAATAAAGAAGTAATGCAAATTTATATTTAAGCTGGTGTTAAGTCCTTTTGGCACATACGAGAAATTGAAAGAAAAAGAGCGCGTTTAGATGAAGGATGACCTAGCTGCGGCAACGATTACATTCCCTTTAGGAGTCGCTTCCTAAATCCACGCGCGTTTTTTGTCGCAATAGCCAGGGACTTTTTGATATTAATTTGATCAATGCTTTTTATTCGTTGCTTTAAAGGAACTAATAGTTAGTTTGGGAAATGTAGAATTAATATGTCATATATTTTTATTTTTTTAATTAACTACAAAAATACAACAATTAATTCCTTTTCTCTCCTTATTTTATTTCTTTATAACAAACACGACTAGCAAGCGGCATGTCGCAGCTAGGCCACCCTTCATATAAACGGGCTCAAATAGACATAACCAAGGCAGCTCAATGAGGTAGCACTAGTTCTACAAATAAAAAAAATCGCAACACCTACAAGCACACGCAGTTTGTTTGTATAAACAAATATAGTGTTAAGACAAAATTTGACATTTTTCTGTCACGTAAACATTAACCAGGTAGGCTTGTGGTGGTACTTTAAGGTTAAATTAAACGTGTCATAACCATAACCACACAAAACAGTTGTTCGAACCAAACTTATGGGCAGCACTGTATTTGATTATAGGTGACTCGCCATAGCGCCATAGTCATAACCATAGAAATCAGTTGAATTTTTCGCTGTAACCATAAACAGTTGTTAGCTAATGAGACATATTTTTTGTTGCACTTTTAAAATAAACAAACAAATGAAAGCATAAGCAGCAAGGCAAATTCATATAAGGTATACTCGGCTCAATTCGTTTTTAGAAATTTATACTTTAAATGCCACAAAAATGTACTGAAAAATGTGTGTTGACATTCAACGCATATTCAAATTACAAGCGGCGAAAATAGTCACCTGATCTCTTGCGACCACCTAGTATGGATTCGCTTTGATAAGCAGATGTTTATGGTTATGCCAGCACTAATAGGAGAAGCAAATAAAATTATGGTTATGGCGATGATTATTGCTACGGCATTATGGTATGGCACGTCTGATTGAACCTTTATGGCTTTGTTAGTCAAATCGTATCGCCTTGCTTTTTAAGTTGTCGTATCGTTTCAATTTGAATGTTAGTTAGTAAAAATGTGAGGTTGCGAATTAATGTATGTATATCTGTGTGTGTGTGTGTATTATAGAGCGGAACCCTGCATGACTTATAATTACAACCGTAATTATCAATACTAGTTTTTACTACTCTTCATACAAAACTTTGCCGTTAAAGTCCCTGTAAGCTTTTAATTATACATTGTGAAAAGGGCTGAAAGTGTATAAGACTAATTATAAGAAAAGTGAAGTGTTAATAAAGAGAAGATCATTCTGTATGCTGACATAAAAGGAATAAATTGTATTTGAATTAATTTAAATAAAAACTAAGAACTTACAGTACATGTATATATTATAGGGTTGCATTTGTATACTCGTTTGTATAGCCAAAACAAATATACCATGGTATGTACCATATAATTGTAGTGTGAGCGACAGAACTAGTATAAGAGTTATTGTGTGTGCGTACTTTTCCAAATTAAAATACAATTAAACCAAATAACAATTGCTTATTGTATTGCTGCTGAGCAACTGTTTGATCTGTTTTTGCCGAAAAATACATATTGTAATACAAACATATGAAAAAAACCATTGTTGAAACAAATACATGATGGACAGATGTATGTGCGGACGTTCGTTATGTTATTTTGTGGCGCAGCCAAGTATACAGAGAGAGAGAGAGAGAGAGACAATTTTGCTCTGAGAGTAATTACACATGCATGTGTTTCATGTACATGTATCATTTACTCACATGTGTATGTGAAATTTTACTTTCATTCATTCATTCATCAACCATGGATTTTTTTCAACACACCTTGTGGTACTTATGTTAAAACCAGTTTTATGTATCTTATTTGTTATAGAAAAACAAATACATACAAACGTGTTTTTCTCATTTGGTCATTGCACAACCATACAATAACTGCTTTAAAAATCAACATTTACAACTAGTAAAAGAAACGCTAAATAACATATTTTTTCATACAAGAACCAAAAAAAAAAAAAAAAACACGCAAAACTGGTGCAAACAGATGCATCTGTGCAATGCTATAGTATATATGTCAAGAATTGACGTTTGCAACTTCAAAATTCATTTTCTGTAGATTTTTAAATGTTTTAAATGTTACGAATTTTGCCAGCTGTTACGCAACAGCACTATACGATTTCACCAACGCTACCATTATTGAGATGACTTGGCACATGACTGTCCGTACCGGAAATTTGTTGTTGCTTTTTTTGACTTTTCGCAATTTTCGCCTTGTTCAAGGCGCCATAGTACAGGTAGTCAGTCAATAGCATTAACTAAAATGCTAAATAGCTGTTTTTTGTTTACAATATTTCGAAGACCAACAAATCAATTACCTAGATCGCACTAAGTCCTAATTTAAACTTTGCAAGAAACTTTTCTGTTCCCCTCCCCTCTCTCCCCATCAAACTAATCAGCTTAGCAATAAGACTTGCATAGTGTAAATTAGCACTAAGTAAAAGTAAAAAAAATGACAACAGTCTTCATAATTTTGACAGTTGCAGTGCTAATTTTGATATTATTGCTGCTAAATTGTGCAGTGTTGTATTTTTTTTTATTTTTTGATGTGTCTACCTTGTTTGATCTTGTTCGTTTAGGCCATTTTTTCTTCTAGAGCAAACCATAGACTTTGTGATCATTGGTACAACATGAGCAGGTTGTGTATGATATTGTAAAATGTGTGGGGTAGTCGCATGAAGTTTTGCCTCGGTTCTACGAAATATTAGCCCAATTCACAATCTTGTGCAAATAATCTTGCATCGTTGCATATGCAAAATTGTGTAGTATATTCTACTCACCACTTAACAATTCTTAGTGGTGAGCATCAATACACTATACCATTTTGCACATGCAACGATGCAAGACCATTTGCACAAGATTTTGAATTGGGCTATTAAATAGATTTGATTTTTTGACAAGCTGTAAGGGAGGTTGTAAAATTTAAGAGCTTGTTGTTCAACTTCATTTCATTTTATTGTTACTTTCGGTGTGGTTATATTTAAAACGTCTAAAGTAGAGAATTCAACAGAAATAAGTGATTTTATTGAAAGGTTTGCGGGCAGGAATTGCCTTCCTCAATATGGTATCTGGCTTTTGTAGTTATATATGACAAAAGAAGTCATTTAATACGTCGTCTCATCATCCAAATGTAATTTTTATAGTACTTTGGCTTACTTTCTTTTAGTGTTTTTAAACGTTTGTTGTAAGAATATGTTTCTTTTTATATAAACTAGTCCCTTTTATCAAATTCTTTTTTCTGTCCTTTTTTAAGTTCTTTTTCTTCATGACATAGTGCACGATGTCATGTTTACTCAAATTTTTTTTCATGAAATAAAGCTATGCACTAATGTTATACACGTTGTTGTATAGTTTGTTTGTGCGCCAAACACACAACTTGGTAGACCAACGTGTTGTAGCAACGGTCGCAAAGTGTGTGACTTGCTTAACACTAAAGCACTGTATAGACCGTTATCTAATCGTTTATTTAAATATTTATTCTGGCAATGTGCGGGCAATGTACTGACAATAAAAAATTGCCATCTAACAATTGCACTATAGGTAATTTGCCCCGTTTTCTAGGTAAAAAGCATGAATCAAGAAAACAAGATTGCGCACTCAGCCGTACAAAAAAATTTTCTACTGTGTGTTTGTTGTAAAAAGTGTGTGAAAGAGAGAGAAAATTCCACAAACAAATGTATGCATTTTGTTTACAACAAAATTCTACATCTACGTCACAGGCAGAAAATAATCAGGTATGTGATGAAAAAGGATTTAGACACAAAAACAATTTGAAAACGATAAAACGTGTGATATGTTACTTATAGTAGTTTTGTCAATAATTTTAAAACTTGTTTTTAATAGTCTTTCCAGACATTTTTAATAAATTTCTTTTTACAGTTCCAATATGTGATTTATGTTTTGTCTTCTAGTGTGCTTTTTAGAAGTCAGTGGTTTAAGATAAGCTCAAAAATTATGCTCAAAATCTATCGGAATTCATCACACCTTTTCAAAACGATTGTTTTAAAATCGTTTTGAAAACGATCGTTTTCCATCACATACCTAAAAAGTACTATTTCACACACACTCACAATAATAACATTTTGGGTATTGCCAATCGAAAGAGAAAAAACTAAACCAAATCAAACTGAATATTTTGTTTTTTTTTTTTTGATAAAAAAAATACTTGATTTTCTGCATCTTGAGTTTATATAATCTTCATACTGTGCTTTTGCGGATTTTCTGAGATATGTGTATATCACTCAGAGCGACTTGTATGTATTTTAATTGATTTATCTCTAAAATTAATTTAAGTAACAGTCTGTTTTTTTTTGTGGTCAAATTAAATTAAATTCCTAAAGGACTTTAGTTTTTGTCATTGTCCACTTCACATGGAATGCCCTATACACATGTACATGTGTATATACTTAGCATATCTTCATTTCATTAATTCTAATAAATTTCTACGTAATATTTTGCATTTTCACAAATAAAATAATACTTTTTTATTCGCATAACCAGATACTCTCAGTGAAAGTAAGAGGAAATATCATGAAAGCAACTTGATTTGCATAATCTTCACCAACAACTTTGCTAGAAATATTGTGCAATTTCCATTTATCGTCTATTTAAGCGCTTTTAAACAAAGTACACTCCTGAGACCTTAATAAATTTTACGAGGTTCCCATAAACTATACAAAGACCAAAACGAAATACATGTTTAAGTCATAAATTTCTAAGTGATTGCAAGTGTATGTTTGTAAAGATGTTTGTTTGTAGATGTCAGTATTGTTTTTTTTATATTTTTTTAAATTAATTATTAGTGTTCACATGAAGACATACATATTAACGAGTTTCCTTAGTGTATGGTACACATTCACATTTATGGATTTAATTAATTAATATTAAAGTTTAACGTTTACTTAACACTTGTGTAAGTATGTATGTATGTATGTATTTGTATTGATTGTGTTTGTGTGTGTGTATTTATTTCTTTGTTTGTCTTATTGTATACAATTTTATTACTCTTCCGATTACTATTTATTTCTATTTATTTATAATGTAAATTTCTATTTATTGGAGACGTTTGCAAAATTTTGAAAATTGCTCTTTGTTTTTATTTGAAATCAATTTCAAATATTTGATTTGCAAATTTCTAATTTTTGATTTTATTGCTGCTAAGCCATTTATTTTATTTATTAATTTTATTTTAATATTTCTATGTATAGGGATGTTCGTATGTGTGTATGTAAATATTAAGTATATTTGTTTGATTTTTAAGTATGTTTGTTGAAGACTTATTTATGTGCAAATTGCACTACATATTGACCAGTAAATACTTAAAGAGCGTATTTTTAAGCCTGATAGAACTTAAGAAAAAGTTAACTGTCAAACGAACTGTCATACTGCTATCAGTTATTGACACTTATGATCCGTATACTCTAAGAAATCGACAACCAACGAATTATTGAAATCAAAACTTGGCGATAAATTGATTTCGAGAACTGAACCTGTCAATTGGCCTCCGATTTGTGCGGTTTCACACCTTGTCGGGCCACGTGACAAACCAGCAACAATTGACGCCTTGAACGCCAACATTATTCGGCTTATTCGTGACACGGCCAGCAAACGCTCAAAAAGTGTCTCAATCATTTTCATATGTCAAAGCTATGTAGATATTGATATATCGAATAAAAGTTTTTTGAATTGAAATTATATTCTTAGGCTGTCAGCTTTTACATAAATATTAATATGTAATATGAAAATTAAACAGCTTTCATTAAAAATTCTGTATGTAGCACAATTTAAATGTCAGTGTGTAGATGTATTTTTTTGTCTTATGTATTGAGATTTTAATGTGATTTTGTATTTATGATTTTCAAAACAAATGCGACTACATTGGCTCAGAGGCTATAGAACATCCAGTATCGAATATGGAATTTATACAGTGGACTTCTCAATAACGGAAAATGTTTGCGTTTTGGAGAGGTGACTTCTTCGCTTTTTTCCATTGATTTCTTAATTTAGAAAGTCCAAGCGTTCAGGGCATTAATTATGCCCAATTTTGCAAATGTTATAGCGTGCCCGCCGACTTTTCTAAATTCAATATCAATAAAGTGAGTGCCGCGTTTCATACAAATCGGCCCAGAAGAACCATTTGAAATATACAGGGCAATTATTAATAAAAGTCCCCGAGAAATTTCTCCCTTTTCCAATTGGAATTTTGGAAAAAAAAAATTACAGAGAAGGCTCATATTTTCGAAAAAAACCTGTTCATAATGTGGCCTTATGTTCTCGAGTACCTTTATTGATATTTATTGAACTTGAGATCTTATGTTTTTATTTATTTTATTTTTATTTATTTAAAAAATTAAGTTTTATTTTATTATCAATTGCCGCAATGAATAACTTCTTCATTGAACTCAACCTCAATAAATATAAAGAAAATTACAAGCAAGAGGATCGAAGAAATTTCAACAATAGTTCTATAATAAACTTTTATTCCCCAATGAGGTGTTTTTCCAGGTTCTCTCACAATTTTGAGCTGGTAACACTGTTTTATTTGTTCACCGATTTATCAGCTGATACGTTGCTTTTTATTTAATTTAATTTGCCATTTCATAGCAGATAGGCTTACACAAGAGCTTGGTGAAATTTTCTATCAAAATATTGCTTCTGTTCGTCAAACTTGTCGTACAATTCGTTAATTTTATGATAGTCACAATCTGCCATCAGAACGGCTAGTTCGAATAGTTATGTATCGTTTTCGCAGCACATGCTATAACCGCTGTACAGCAAAACATTAAAGAAGATTCACATCAATCAATTCGGCTGTTTTCTCAGCAAATTGCAATGAGTCCACACACTTTATGGAAGATTTTACGGAAGGATCTTGGTTTACGAGTTATTAAGCTTGTGAAAAGTCTAGTATTCTGTTTGAAATTGTGAAAAATGTTCAGCAACATTGATTATTTCGCGTGAAAAATTTGACACGTAACAAGTGATACCTATACTATTTTTGCGGAAAATATTTTCGTTTTTATTGGTTAGAAGTATGCAACATTGATAGTTTTTCGGAAACAAAAACATCAGCTATCAATATTTCGCACGAAATAAATGCCAGTCAGAACAGAGTACCAGGTTTAAGACTTAAAGCCAAAGAACCATCGTATGAGCTGCCAATTCGACCAATACACATCAAATGGGCTGAAGCAAAAATTGATATTGATTTATTGATACAAACTTTTCTTCAGCGATGAAGATAATTTTTATTTGAATGGGTTCGTAAAAAGCAAAATTGTGGCATTCGCAGTCAAGATAATCCAACTTAGTCTCATTTGTTTTGAGCATCTCTGTATGTATGTCTGTATGCTGTGATTATTGTTAATTGTTGTAACAGTTACTTTTTTCTACGTTTACTTTTTTTACGTTTTGGTTTAAGTTCTACGATTAGTTATCGTTCTATTTTACTTTTTATTTTATGTTAACAATTGAAGTTGTTTGATTTTGTTTTTGATTTTTATTTATTTATTTTAATTTTTTCTGGAATAATGAATATTTTTGATTCGAGGTACATCAAAACTTTCCACACTGAGTCAATAAAGGTTTAATTTTTATGATATTACTATTAAATATACGTATATTTTCCTTAAGTTTGTTTATTTTTTTTCCATTTTCATGGTATGTAATTTATACTATTTTAATATGAAGTTTTGCTAGGGGTTTATGTTATTTTTAATACTTAAATATTTTGATATTGTTTATGAACTTATGATTCCGTCAATAAAAAAAAAAATAAAAAATTCCTGAATTACTTGAAATCTTCAATTCTTTTGTTGCAATAATAAAAGTTGTTTTGATTTTGTAATTTGATTGGAAATGTTTTCGAAAGAGTTTTGATTTGATTTTGAGATGATGAGCGGGATTTATTGCTTTATTTTTATTTTTAAAAAGTAGAAATCTTGAGCAAGTATTTATGGATTTATTTCATTATAATTTTTCAGTAGACTGAAATTGCGATCGGAATTTGAGAAAAAATCCCACTGAAATAATCTACTAGCTCCAAATTGCAATGACAAGTTATTCGATTGAGCAGCATATCTAAATAAAAAACCTTTATTTTAATCTCAATAAAATCCAAAAAAGTTTTTGGATCTTACGAATCCCCTCTATGCTAGTTTAAGACGTATACTGTTAAAACCCGCTGATAGACGTCTATTGCTACGTTTATACGCGCACTGTTTGCAAATAAATGAACTCACTGTTTATACGGCATAGCAAAAGTACAAAAACTTGGTAGCATTTCTATAGAAATCTAAAAGAATCCGACTACTTTCAAAGATTACTTTTGATTATTAATAAATAGTCAAAAGGAATTAAAATTAATCTTTAAATATAATCGAATTAATTTTTGATTACTTTTGATTCTTTTTGACTAGTTTTTTGTAATTTCAAGTAATTACTTTTCGATTATTAGTAATCGCAATCAATTAGTAATCGTGCGAAACTGAATATAATCGTAATTTAATCATTACTTCACGTTATAAAAAAAGTAATCAAATTAGTAATCAGTACGATTACTAATCATAACTTAACATCTATGAAATGTACAAAATATCAAATAATTATTTGTTTTAATTGTCATTATTTGCTTTTATCCATGTTTTTGTGCAATATTTATCTATTTATGGTTTTTTTATTAGCAAACATTTGTAAGCGATACAACCTGTTTTTGTGAATAGCTTTTTGTGAGTTAGCTATTTGCAAATAAAAAATTAATTAAAATTGTCTATTTGCAATATTTTTATTAGCGAATAAGTCGCCCGTATAAACGTAGTATTATATATGTTCTGTTTTTGTTGTACAGTGTTATTATAATAAGCATTGATACCTTCACAAAATGTTGTTGCTTGTTTTTAACCCCCGACTAAAAAAAGGGGTGTTACAAGTTTGTAGTGTGTGTCTGTGTATCTGTGTGTCTGTCCGTGTCCACGTACAGGCCAAACGGCTGGACCGATTTTTTCTGTTTGAAAGATGACTTGATCTAGAGGGTTCTTACCTATGTTTGAAGAAAATCGGTCGAGCCGTTTAGAATATATAACATCTTTAATGAAAAAAGTCGAGGGTTTTTAAAGCTTTTAATTTTTGTTATTATTTTATTATTTTATATATCGACAGTCTCAAGTAGAAAGGCCCTAACTCGTACTTTCACGAAATTTAATTTTTTTAGTGATTCCAATATATTTCACACAAATACACATTGTCACAAAAATTTATTGCAATAAATTAAAAATTAACGCTTTTACAAGCAGTTTTACAAAGCAGTTGTAATTACAAGCACTTGTACTGTTCATTATTATTGTTTTTACCTTCTCCTGTAAAGTTACAGTTATTTGAGTAAGGGCCTTTCTACTTGTGACCAACGGTATGTAGATTGATTAATACCACTAGAAGAAAAGCTTATCATCTCTATGGGCACTTATTTAAATGATTTAGTAAGAAAACATAAAAATTATATATATCTCTCTCTCTCTTTTAGGCTCATCATCTCAAAAATGTCGGCATAAAAATTTTAATTTAACACTTTTTGCATTAATTTAATTTAAATGATCAAATATTTGTTTGTATGTATTTATTTTTATTCTTCATTGTAATTTATTTTAGTATAAGTATTTTTATGTATGCATGTACGTATTTTTGTTTTGGAAGTACATATTTTAATATGTCCTTCAAGTTTAACTTGTGTTATTGGTAGTATTTTGTATATTAGCTGTATGTATGTTTGTAAGTATGTTTAAACATGTATTTCATAGAAATCATGACAATCTACACAACCACCTGACTCGTTAGGCCTTTGGACTATAGTCGTTTGGGAATCGAACATGTTGCTGTCGCAGGGTTCAGCATACGAAGCCATTACAACTGCGCCACGTGGCACCTTTTTGCGCGTACGACTTTGTCGCACACGCACCCTATGCTAGGAGGGTCTCTTTTGATATAAGCAGTCCATGCACGTTGTATACTCGGGCGCTGATGAGCTCATCTGATAGGGACGGTCATGAGGACATTGCGGTTCATGGTAACCGGTATAGGGAGTAGAACTGAGATTTGGAGGGGGTACATATTGATGATAGTATTGGTTAGAATTGGCGAATGAGACTGCTGCCGCTGCCGCTGCAGCAGCCTCCTTCCTATATGAAGCAAAAGCATTTTCGGCTGACTGTGAGCGTATGGGACCGGAAGAATCGGATGTGTTAATAGTATAAATTTGTTCGGGAGAAATACCATAGCGATAGGAGCTGCTAGTGGTACTGTCACGCGATAATGAAGGTTCTAAAGTCTTACTGGCGCGCCTAATGGGCTCAAAGCGAATATTGCTATCGCGCCTACTAGAGACATAATGATCGCTGCATGTGCGATTATCATAGATAGGATAGTATTGATAGTAGGCTTCTTTAGCTTTGCTACTACTTTCGCCGTTATCAATGTGGGCATGGGCAGAGGCGCTGCGTTTGCGTGCACCGACTAAATTACGATCAGGAGAACGGGATTCAAAGCTGCCGCGAGGTGACTTGAGTGCTGAACGAGGTAAATCGAGATTGGGTTCCGAGCTGCGACTATCGAAACTATTGCGTGGCGAATGATGTTGGCACATCTTGCATCCCGAGCGGTCTGGCGATAAATACTCTATGCTATTGCGAGGCGATAGATGAGGTGAAAGTGATTCGAGGCTGCAATCGTGGGAGGCAGTCAGTTTTTTCAGACAACTGCGATCAGGACTTTTGGCTTTTGAAGGACTGGGAGGTCTCTTCAGTATACCGCCAGAAGGACTGGCGGAGCGCTTTAAAATGCCGGTGTTATCAGACGATCTTCTGGGGCTGGGTGTACGCCGACCAGCCGAAAGGCGATCGTGAGAGGAGTCGCGACTCGAACTAATGCTTATACATTTACCCTGATCACTGAAACTTGTGCGAGGTGATTTTATTTTAATTATGCGTACCGGTGAGCTACCCTGAGATTTTGAGCGGTCTGGAGAAACATAAATGCTTTGACGTGGTGACTTGATCGGTTTTGCTTTCGAACTAGTCGAGCTTATGCTACTGCTACCGTTACTGCCACTGTTGAGGGTCTTGGAGGTTTTGCATATTTTTTCGGATGATTTTGATTTGAACACTTTATCAACCTTTTTATCGATTACGACATGGGCAGAAGAGGGAACAGCGATAGTAGCACAATCTTCGGATTCATCTTCCGACTTTTCCGTAGTACCTGCACTATCGGATTCCACAGAAGCACGTGGTGGAGATTCGATATCAGCTATAACCGTTTGCTGGGTATTTTCTACAACAGTTTGAGGCTCGGGAGAGAGGCTGGAATCGTTTTGTTGCTGATCCCCGCCGTCCATGTTCAGAACAGAAGTTTCTATGGAAGTCTCTTTCAGATTGGCCATGTAGGCCTCAATGTCACATGTGCTGTCTGTCAGATTATCCTGTTCAAGCTCACTCAAGTGTTTGTCCATGTATTGTAAGTTGTCGACAGTAGTCATGTTGTTGGTCACATCGCTGCTGTGGCGACTGGATGATGTTTTTCTGGAAGACTCTTTGGAGGAGACATGTACAACCGATACCTGCTGGGTGGCAGCAGTTATTTTATCAATTTCACTCTTAAATATTTCAATTACTTCTATATCTTGTTTGGGCGATTGTCGAGGAGAAAATCTTAAGTTATTCTTATTATTACTATTAATGTTTTTGGATGCATGCATGTTATTGCCAGAACTAGAGTCACTGTCGTGCTCATGTCTGTTACCCTCATTACTACCACTCGAGCTGAAGCTAGTGAAGATGCTACCGCTGCTTCCTAGACTTAAATTAAAGGCTGCAGCCTTAGAAGCTGACTCTAAAGACAACTCATCATCATCACTGGCAATAGTGGTTTCTTGGCATGCATTTTCATTTTGTGATTTTAAATCTTGTGAACTAGAGCTACTCTTACCTAAGTCTTTCATAAGAACTGGTTGATACGTTGATGGTGGATGTGATGATTGAATCAAACGTGCCTGACTTCCGGTACTGCCAACGGAAAGCGTTGAAGTTGTGCTGTAATAAAATGTTTCAAAATTTAGTTTATTGATTAAAAGACTAATGTATGGATTAATAAATGGATACCCACCTTAATGTTAAATGATTTGGCGTTCGTCCCAGCGAAGCTTTTGTTTTGATAGTTCCATGCTGGAATTCTTCTTCGCCTTCGGATTTGGTACCGGGATCAATACGTTCAATATCACTTGATGGATGGGGATGATGGTGTTGTTGTGGTTGTTGTTGGGGATGTTGCTGCTGTTGTTGTTGATAATGATGTTGTTGGGAATCAACTGCAGCACCAAGAACTTCTATAATTCATATAAAAATTTCCAGTAAGTATTTCTCACTTTATGCTATTTTTTTTCTTTACAAATTAAATCTTACCGGAAGCGTCACCCAGAGTTTTGCTACGACCACGGAAAGTAGACGTGTGGAGTGTGTGTACATGATGATGCTCTTGATAGGGTACATCTTCTGCTTCTTGGCTGCCTGAGATATTGTCATAATCTATATTACCAGCCGAATGACGTTGTGAACCTGACTTCTTCTTTGGCTTGCCCAGGGTTTGCGAACCCTGAATTATTGTTATCTAAGATAACAATAATAAATTAATAAGAGTATTTTGTAATGAAAGTTTTAAAGCCTACTTGCTGCTTTGGCCTTTCTAGTGTTTGTGAGCTACCCGAACAGCCACCTTGCGACGACATGCCGGACACTGATCCCGAACTGCCACCAAAATTTTTCATAGGAATAGACATGTTGCGAACACTTTCTCGTATAATTTGTCGTATGGTTTTTAGGAAAGCATTACGGAAATCAGCCGTACTATTCGACAATACATATACCTTCTCGGAACGACGTTGTAACTGTGAGCGTAGATGTATGAGTTCCCACAAGAAATGCGAGTCCATGTCTTTGGCCGAAGAAGCACGCACCTGTACCTCCGTGACTGGTATTAAAACCTGATAACGTATTATTTCCACTTCATTGGGAGTAGTTTTACTCGAAACGCCCTATTGTTAACAAGTTGAGAATATTAAAAGCTTGTATATTTTTGGAAAATTAATTATATTGTATCTTACCATAAGTTTCTTTTTCTGTCTTAGACGCTCTTTACAAAGGAACACAACCGCTGATTTGAAGACAAAGCACATGGCATGAAGTTCTAGGCCTTTTTTGATTTTTCCCAAAAAATCGGAAATATTTAGCCACTCCACTCCGCCATAATACAAAAGATCACCTGAGGATTAATTTTATTTTATTTCCATTTATTAAACTTCATAAGAAATATAAGTGTCTCTGTAACTTACCAGGACTCAAGTCAATAGGCTGCTTGCAAGACTTTTGATGCTGGCGGAATAGATGATCAAAAATTGCTCCATATTCTTCATGTATTCTTTGCATTTCATTAATATGTTCGGCCACCTTCTCCATGCCTTTCAAGGCCTCTGCAAAATTATAGAAAATATTTTAAGCTGGTGTGAAAATTCTTTGTGTCCAAAAGACTTACCGCACAAGTGCAAGTGTTCATCAGCTCTAGAGTCGGTTAGGTTGCGCAGTTGCTGCAGCAGCAGAGGATACTTAAGTATACGTTGTATGGGTTTTATCAAATACGATTCCAGAGTACAGCTGTGCTGCTGTTTAGGATTACGAGCCGCTAGGAACTCTTGCAAAGCATGATTTCCCTCATCTATATTGTAAGAAATTTTATTTATTTTTTTGTTTATAAGATAAAAAGATATGTATGCATATGAATTTCTGTAGGCAATATCATGATTCTACTTATAATAAAAGCTGATTTTGTAGTTGATGTTTTATTTCTGTTTGGCTTTTAAAATTCGCTACGAACTTTTGCCACTTAAGTGATATAAAGTGCAATACAATGTTGTGCAAATTTATCTTCAAACTTCATTCAAAAAAATAATATACTAGACTAAATTGATGGATGTGTGTATTTTGCATCAATTTAGTTATTTCTTTAAAACTAAAGTTATTGTTTCTTAAACACACACGTAAGAAAAGTTTTTTATGTGTACACTTTACTCACTACCCAGTGTGTCAGAATTTTTATTTTAGGAAACATTTTCCGCAAAAGTAACTTGGCTTTAAATTCATTTCAAGTTACAATTTGTTTTTCTTTCTTTTTGTTAAGTATTGAAGATACAAACAGATTTGAAATCTGATTACCTACAGTTTCAACGGGAAATGAAATTGTGTGAGTGTGTGTGTGTGTGTGTGCGTGTGTGTGTATGTGTGGGGAAAATGTTTGCACTTTTATATGTAGAGCATTTGTATTTATATACCTAGTGTGTGTGTGTTTATAAGTTTAAGTTATTTTAATGCGTGCTTTAGCAAATACTTACTTGGATGTAAAACTTTCTGAGCTTTACTGTGACTGGCGCAGAATGAAGAATAAAGTTTGAAGTGATTTACATAGTAAAGAAATGCGGAACCGATTGCAAATAGAACATTCTAAATAAAAAAATATAAATAAAAAAAAAAGAAAATTGCTTAGTAATCAACACACTTAAATATTGTTGTTGCACTGTTTTTTTGCTGTACTTTTCAAGTACTTTTTGCTGTTACATAAAAATGAGATTAAAGTTTTCTTTGAAATGCAAATAAATAAGTCGTAAAGAACTCAGAACATTCAAAGTTGTATTATGCCTTGCTTTTGTACATTCTACATGAGATTTAAACGTTCAGAATTGTCATACTATTTCTGCTATTAATAAAAAGTTGTAATAACAATACTAGAAAAATTTCAAATGATTAGATTTCATAGAAGAAGTGAATGGTGTTTAAACTTTGAAATATGACTTTTTGATCATTTACCATTTTATCCCTCTGAAATTTTTCTTTCTACCGAACCACAATTTGTTGTCGTGAATTTCACATGAATTTCTGCTCCTTTATAGACATATTATATTGAGAACAACAAAAAATCGGACAAAGCATACTCCTACCTTCCATAATATTTTTATTGGTTATATAATTTGGCATAAATAAAAAATTGTTTTTAGTTGCTTTATACGACCAGAGTAAACGTTTTAAGATTTTCAGCAGCTGGTATTAAATTGACAACCCACCGTTTTTAAGTTTTGAACAGATTTTTGCTCTAAAGTCTTCCAATAAGAGATTTCACTTACTACCATTAATAATGAAAACCAATATGAGCCAAATGACCAAATGTCTGAGAAAACCTGGGTAGAGCTATGCTGCTTAGCTATATAAAACAAATTTAATGTGTGAATCAACAATGCAATAAAATTAAATTAAATTCGCCGCAAATATTTCAAAATGTTTCTATTTATTTCCCATTATTTTCTTTTCTAACGGCTTAACGGCTTACAGCCGATGGGCTTCGTTTTCTGCTTTTTGCTCACATGCAAAAACAAATTGAGCAATCGTTATCATTGTTTTTGTTTTGTTTCACTCACTTCAAAGAACGAAACAAAACAAAATCAAACACTTTGTTTCGTATACATTCGTACTCCACTTTTGAGTACAAAGTAAAGTACAAATTTATAACTCTAATAGTGTCGATTATTTTTGTTACAAAAATTACGTCCTAGCTCCTGTATCGTGCCATAAAGAGCATAGCTCTAAAAATAACTTTTACGGACTGTCGACAAGAAACTTTCTATTGCTTACTAGTATTGAAAACAAAAACAAAATAAGAAAATTTTTTAAGTAAGACATCGTGGCCCAGGTACGAAAAAAGCGAAAAATAAAACTGAAGCAACAATGATTAACACCAAGTTTCTACAACCCAAGCAGCCGACTCGCCTAGAAAATTTGTATGCAAATCGCTCAAAATAATGGGAGCTTTTAATATAAATTTTCTACTCAAGACGACCGTTCGCATTGTGGAAACAGGGGGTGAGAAGTAATTTTTAGAATAAAACTTATATGCGTTACGATCCCTGCAAAAAAACCATTACAGACTATAAAGTGCAAATGTTGGCAACGCTGTGTTTTGTTTTGTTTATAAAATCAAAACAACTAAACTCCTGCGCTGGCAAAGTTCCAAAGTGGAGGCGTCGCCACGAAAACTGCCGCCAGACATTAAAATTCTGTAGATCTGAGAATGTTCAGGTGAAAATGTGCTAAAGTTTATTAAAAATTTATATATAAATTGCAATTATATTTATTTAACTAACTTTAACTATTTTACAACAAAACTGAATAATTTTATTAGGTAGACATTTTAGCGGTGGCGTTGACGTTAAAATATTGCTTATTCCGCCTTTATTTATTTATTGTCTGCTGTAACATTTCAAAAGTCAGCTGTTGCTGACACTTTGTAGCAGAGACTTGCAGTTATTTAACAAAGAGTGATTTCGTTCCCTTTTTTTTTTTGATTTTTATTCTTCGACCAAATATTTGATATAAAACAAAACGTAATACTTACTCTGTATTGACTGGCATGATCCAACTTGTGGAATTCTGGCTCAAGTTCTAATGCTTCTACAAGATTTTGCAAGAATTGCCTCTGGAAAGTTACAATTTCATGTATGTTGCCAAAGAGAGCATTTATTTCGGCATTAGATAAAAACGTTTCACGTTTTAACGGCTCCAAATAGTTTTCAAGTAGATTATTCAAATGCTGAGAGCAAAAGAAAAGGAATTATGAAAATCTAAGCTGGTGGGAGGAAAATGAGATATAATTAAGCAGCCTACCTTGACATAAGTTTTTTCCGTGTCCACCAATTCTAGTATAACTTTGCGCAACTTTTCGGCATCCGTTAGCTGGCGCGAGGGGGTAAGGGCTGGATTTGAAACCGAGGATGTTACAGAGCCAGTGGGACTTGATTTGCGTGTTTCCTGAGGTGAACGACAAAATCCGGTAACCTTGTGTGAAGTGTTCAACGAACGGGTGGTGGTGATGATGATGGTGGTAGTAGTTGTGGTGGGTAGTTGTAGTTATAGTAGTTGTTGTTGTTGTTTGTTGTTATTGTTGTAGTTATTGTGTTGGTGTTGTTGGCGTCAAATGGCACATGCGAATTTTGAGCGCAAGAGTGATGACGTGTGAATATAAAATAAAATGAAGTGAAAACATGTTAGGAGTGCTTAGAATTCCAGGACAGTGCGTATGGATTTAAAAGGGAATCTTTGGTTGTTTTCTTGTTTCTTTTATATTTTTTGTTTGTTTATTTTACTTGTGTGGTAAAGACTTGGTATATACTGTTCCACTCAAAATACAACATTTATTTTTAAAAATTTACTACGTATATATGTATAAACAAATAGCTAAAAAGAAAGAAGTTCAAGTGCATTTGACACTGACAGTTGTCATCAGTGGCAAGTCCTAAGATCACGCTGAAATTTTAAATGTGTCTTTTAAAGAGAATGCATTGTAAATGTGAATAATTTTATGGATATTGTATGAATATATGCAAACAAATTCTTTGGCTTTCATAATGCTTTTGTTAATGTAGGTGGTCCTTCGAATACTCTTGTGTCATGTCATTTACTATTTATAGCCCTCTCCTGCTCTTACCTGCTCTGTGCATTTCTACTAAACAGCGATACTTAATTATGCAAATGATTTTGTTTTCTACTCTTTAAAATTTGCTGTTGTTGTGGTTTTTCTTTGAATCTTGGTGCTCGGCAAAAGTAATAATAAAACAGTTATTTTATGATTTTATTATAAAACGACAAGTATGCATGTATGCATGTATGCAGTTCTGGTTGTTGTTGTTTTTTTGTTGTTGTTGTTACTATAACAATATTTTAATACATACTAGCAGATACAACTACTAATGTTTAACGTATTTAGATGACGCAAGGGGTTTACTAAATAAATGACTTAGTCGGTCTGTTTAACTTTTAATATCACGGTAATATTGTTGTTGTGATGTTTTTGTTGTTTGAGCAGTAGTAGTAGCAGTAGTAGTAGATATAAAGAGAAAAATATTATTTAAAATATTACGAGTATGAGTAGTTAGTGTTTTTTGTATGGGTTTATACGAGTATGATGAAGAACATCAGAACTTGAGATAAAAGTATCTAGTATCCCCTTTAGAGCACCGTAAAATTTGCATTTACATACAATTTTAAAGTGACAGCTTCTTGTTGTGTTTGTTAGTTCAAGGTGTACGAGTACAGGTTTAAAATATATAATTCATTTTCATGTTTGTGTGTGTATTAAGTAAATTATATAAAACTTAGTACATACATACATATATTTGCATTAGGGTATGACTAATTTTTTTTTTTTTAAATATGACACGTTATGAAAATCGTGTTTGCCGGCCGAATTGCCAAAAAAACTTTCCGCCACAAATTCAAATTTCTAAAAACTTATAGATATTTTTTATTAAATTAATTACATCTAGTTACTTTAAAATCAAAACGCCCTAACTAACATTTTTAAAGTTTTACAGGAGGTGGAAAACCCTGTTAAAATGGAAAATATTTCCAATTCAATAAAAGAAATAACATCGCTAGTTTTGTTCGTGCAGATTCGGTTTTTGTATCTACAATTTCCACGGAATTAATGAAAAGTCGGTTTTGAATTTTTAGTCAGATAGGACGTTTTAAGTTTTAGGTGATGACAAACATTGTTGTTTATTATACGTAGATGAAAAATTAAGAATTAATAATTATTTAAACTATGTCAATTTATAGGCGAGCATTTAATCTTTTTGGCCTTTCATCCAGACTTTGGCTGGTTTTTTTGCTGTTTGTGTTAATTATTGGTCTTTGTATTTGAAGACATATAGTAAAATCTTATGGCCAATATTTGAGAAGAATGGTGTTTTGTGGGATTTTTTTAGAATAAAGCCAAAAATTAGCCTTACGTGGGAGAGTTAGAGGATTAATATGTTCCACAAAAATATTTGTCTTAATATTTGCTACAAAGTTGCTGAAGAGGCCTTACATATCTTAGATGTAAGGAAGACCTAGTTTCATATACCGACATAGTGCACGAATAGGCCAAAGGGGGAGCTTTAAGCACAATAAAATAAAATAAAATCAATAGCATTATAGGTAACACATATAAAAATGTTTTATTTATGTTCACAGCCTGTTCAACGATATTGAAACTATGCGTTCTTTCGCATTCTAACGCTGCAGCCAAACGTTCAATAAATGGTTTTCAATTTCATCACACATACTGTGTGTCAAAATTCCTTGAAATTGATAGCTGTGATTCAAATTGAGTCAATTTCATTTTTTAAGTCCCACCGACGAAGAAACAACTCAAAGTTGTTGCTTCAATCAATGTGTGCTGTGACCAGCTTCTCAAATTGAAAATTAAATTGCCATATAAATGGATACGTGAATTTGAAAGCAATATAGGTTTCAATCTAAAAAGTCTGATTGTGTTAGTAAAGAAAGTGTAATACCATGTTCACAATTATGGTCTTAAACGTGTTTAAGGCAAGTGTTTTAAAAAACTAAACGCAGCCGTTCACATTACATTTGAGATGTTTAAGAGTGAAGTTTTGCCAATAAATTATTGTATTTGCAAAAAATTACGAACAATTATGCTTTTTTTATTGGTTTATTATTTTAAAACAACAAACGCTTTTGTAAATAGTATTTGAGTATTTTTTAACTAAATAATTTTTCACGTGACTCCATTTAATAACAAGAAAAAATTGCCAGAGCTATCAAAAATGGACTGAACATACTCCATTTACGTGTTTAAGGAAGTGTTTAAATCTTAAACACTGCATTTGAGATGTTTAACAAAACAAGTCAATGTATGGTAAAACATCTCAAAATCGTCGTGTTTAAGCTATTAAATACGAATGAGGCATTAAACACGTTTTAAACCATAAGTGTGAACATAGTATAAGTGTTTTGTAAATTGAATGGCATTGAAAGGCAAAAATTTAACGTGTGATCCCCAAGTTATTGAAAATTCTTGTTTTGATTATTGTTTTATTTTCACCATACAAAGTACTTGCACATTTCAAACAGAACAAACAGAACGAATTAGAGTTGAGCGATATTTCGAAACCTGTTACTTTTTCACAGCGATTGAAAAATCACTTAGCACAACTGTGACTGAATTTAATCAAATAACAGATTTTAAAAATATAGTTCTTTTATACAAACTTTACTTCACATTAAATAAAGCTACCATATTATTTTTTTTATATCTTCAGTTTTTGTCAAGAAAAAATCGTAGAATCGTCTTTTCTGGCAACTATGTACAGCTCTCACATTTTTTTATTTGCAATTTTATTGTCTCTCTGCCTCTTATACCGCAATTCTTAGTATTTGGATGGGGTTGATTGCTAATTGTTTGTTCTTGTCGATCTTCTTATTAGTATTTCAAAATGTGTTAAAATCACAGTCAGTGTTTAATTTCACTGCTGCTCTTCTTATTAGATTTTCTCAAACAACAGAACTGCTCAGAACATTCACCAGGAGCATTATTATTAAAAAAATCACAGTTTCGATCATCTCTAGAACAAATGTAGTTGTAAAACAAAACAATAATAAAATTGTGTTTTTGTGCGACTATTTTTTTGAACGTTTTTTCATTGTTCAATATTCTCATGCAAATTAGTTGTTAAATATAATGGTTAAATATAATGAAAATTCCTATCTGGCAATGCTTTTAATTGCCACGTAAGAAACATCAACTGACAAACGTAAGTGCATGAACAGGCCATGAATATAATTCTTTTTAACCTTTTACTGCTTATTTTTGAAGTCGGTTTAGTTTTTATTTTTTATTTTTAAGCTTTTGGTGCCAATTTTATATTTTTAGGGGGGTGGTCACTTCTGATTTGGCAACTTTTACAGTCCGCCCACTGTTCTAAATTCATTATCGCGTCACTTTCAGAGCTCAAAGAGTATGCCAAGTTTCGTAAAAATCGGCCAGGTAGAAACACGTGAAATATAGTATTAATCTTTATGGGGCATGGCCCCGCCCACTTCTTTAAGCACAAACTTGTGTCATTCTAAGAGTCGAAACTCTTTGCTTAGTTTCGTGGGATTCGGATAAATAGAAGTACATATAATTTAATACTAACCTTTCATGGGCGTGCCCCCGCCCTATTTTTTGAATAAAAGATAAAGTTTTTTCCAGAGTTCAAGCTGTGTGCTTAGTTTCGTAAAAGTTGGTAAAGTAAAAGAGCGTATAATATAATAATAAATTTTAACGAGTGTGGTCCGCCCACTTTTTTGAATGCAATATTGTGTCTTTTTTCAGGGTGTGATATATAATAAATTTTAATGGGAGTGTTCCACCCACTTTTTTGAATCCAGTATTGTGTCTTTTTTAGGGCTCATAGTGTGGGCCAAGTATCGTAAAAATCGGTCAAATAGAAGCATATGATATATGATAGTCGTAATAAATTTTAATGGGCGTGGTTGCAACCATCTTTTCAATATCGAAATATTGTAATTACAAGAATCCAAGGTGCTTGCTAAGTTTCGCAGCACGCGGATCAGTAAAAGATCATACAATTAAAGAAAAGATTTCTGGGCATGTTCCTGCCCACTTTTTTGACAATGGGACCAAATGGAAGCTATACCCTCTCAGACCAAAAATAATTTTTACAATCGGTTTAAAATGTACAGAGTTACAGTTAAAAAAAACAGACATATTGATAACCTCCTCCTTTTTTTGAACTCAGTTAAAAATATAGCCCGAGCAGGGAAAAAGTAAGCTAACGTTTCTTTATAATCTTTCAAAGGACATTTAAAATTTGATATTCGCAAAAAAAAAAATTAGATAAGTCATAACCCTAATGTGTATGTGCTTGCTTGCTTGATCTGCTTTACAAACATACATAGTTTCCGTCTGTCATTGAGTCACTTGTCAAAGTCTTTAAGCAGGAATATATTCGCATGCCCAAGCCTATAAACGCATATGCAGGTATTTTGTTTTTTTTGGAGTTTTCGTCTATGCATCTGTTCGTTTGTTTGTCTAACTTTGTGTCTGGTTGTCAGATGTCTGAGTATGTAATTCAAAAAGGAGATTCGTTGGCTTGTTGGTTGGCTTAAGCTGTTGTTGTTGGGTGCGTGGTAGATCGAAACTGGTGTTAGAACGTTTAAATAAATGTTTGCTCGATTTTTTACATTTTGTATTTTGTTTATATTTTTATATAAATCTTATTATACGTAACACGTACATATTTTGGTATATATATATATATATATATATATATATATATTTATATTCTTCTTTTAAAAAGGGGTTTTGCACATCAAGTGTCATTAAATGAAGTGGGTTTCTGCCTTCAGTGCTAAGTGCTCTTGGTAAAAGTTCCAAACCAAAAGTGCATTTCGTGAGTTTTTATCCTTCATTACTATTATACATTTCACTTTCGTGTTCTTTTGTTTGAGCAACACTACATAAAGGAAGATGAATTTACATAGGTTTTCGTACAAAACCCTCTCACATGTAATCAACCAACAAGCCATGGCATGCATACTTGTACATCCATCTGTACATCCCATATTCTATGAATTTGTAATTTCTAACGTATGTATGCAATCTGCTGCATTTTATTTATGTACGTTTTACTTGAGTGCCTTGTACAGATTTAAACACGGTAACATTTGTACAAGAAGGCGAAAGGTGCATGCATACAGACATACATATGCATGTATGTACATATATAAAAGGAACTTGCCAATTGTAATTTTTGGTCATTCATTGATGGCCTTCTTAAGACAAGAGTGTTTTCAACTATTTCTGCGTTTCAGTCGACAACTATAAATTTGGAGGAGAAATGTTCGTTTATCATGTGAGACATTCATTTTGCATTAAGGCTTTCTGTTCAATACATTTTTTCGGTTAATTGTTGCAAAAAAAAATAAAATTGCTTGGCCTTCTACTGAATTTATATTGGGTATTCTTTTGTTGTTGCTTCTATGTTATTTTGAGGTTGGCAATTCATCATTTTTATACAGGGTAGCGCAGAATGAGGTATATGGTTTGAATTCTTTATAACTTTTTTAATTGTTATTCTTTCTTTATTTTTTCCAGCATTTTGTGAAGAAAACTTGGGGAATTAATTATGAATCATTACACGATCAAAGAACGTACAAAAATAATTGAATTTTATTTTTCAAACCAACACACCTACCGTGTATACACTGGTCAAAATATTGAACGTGTACGGGAGACCAGCATAGTAATTACATCAACATCAACATCAACAATGTTGGAAAATTTTGTTAGGCCATCTGTGGAAAACCATCCAAACTTGTGGTTTCAACAGGATGGACCCACAGCACATACTACAGGTACCTCAATGGCTTTGTTAAATGACATATTCGGCGAACGCATTATTTCGCGCATAAGCAATTTTCACTGGCCTCCACGTACACCCAAAATTTTGCTAAAAGTTATGGAAAATATCCTAAAAAGAGCACGTATGTGAGAAGCAGAAAATTGACATAATTTACAGGATATCATTCTTCAAAGTTAATTGCAAAAAATTCAAGAGTCGTCTTTCATAATGCAATACTGGCACATTTTTCCACTAATACATTCATACTTTTAAAATTTGATGCGAATTTTCTTTAACATTTTCTTTCCAATTCTGTGTTCAAGTTAACAGGCAAAGAATTAGCTGACAGCAACTCTAATGAGGACATTTTTTTGTTTTTGATTTTAAATATTCTGCTGTGATCATTTATTACGAATAATAAATATACTTTACGCGGAAAAATAGTAAGTCTGGGTTTACACTATGCAAGTCTTATTGCTAAGCTGATTAGTTTGTTAGGAGAGAGAGAGAGAGACGAGGGGAATAGAAACGTTTCTTTTCCCTTCGTCTCTCTCTCTCTCTCTCTCTCTCTCTCCTAACAAACTAATCAGCTTAGCAATAAGACTTGCATAGTATAAACTAGGACTAATTGAATTAAAGTAAATATATTTGTGAATAAATTAATAAGTATTATGATGTGTGGCGATGGAATCTTGAAAACAAAATTGCTTCGAAATTGCTTGCAGCCTACGTCACAACTTTTGATTTGAGTGACTTTTGACAACCAGTACGAAAACCCACTGAAATTCAATTAGACCTTTACAAAAGGTTAGTTGTCTTAGATTGTACCAATAACATCTGTCTTCTAGCACACACGTTCAGCGGAATATTTCAAAAGTTAAATCTTCTTCAAGCATCAATAATGATAGCAGGATTGAAAATAAGCATAGACAAGATTAAATCCATGCATATGAACACCAACAACCTTGAGATGAACGGTACCAATGCGAAAACATATCAGTTAGTTAGTCTTCCTTTGTAACTCTGCATAAAAAACATGTACATTTGTTAGTGCGAAAATTCCTGCTGCCAGAAAATTTCCGAACTATTTGACACAAGAGAAATTAACAGCTGAGGGTCTACTCTGTAATTCGAAGCGAAAGAAAGTGTTTTCGAATTTGCGTTTTATCAACACACAAGTTCGAAAGCATTTTCTTTTATTTCGCATTACAGAGTAAACCCCCTGATCCTGAATTGAGATCACATGGTGTCAATTTGCCTTGAACTCCATCGTGTTTGAAGATACTAACAGCTTCTACTATCTTGGCAGCATTATCAATAACATTGGAGGATCTAATGCGGATCAGAAACCGTATCATGCGGGCGCAGCGTTTGTATATATAGAACCTCTCAAAAAAAAAAAAATATATTATATTAACTCATAGAAAATTTAATTTTAAGAAGAAAAAGTTCAGTACAAAAGTCCTTGGAAACGCATATTTTGAAAGTTACGGATCCACAAAGTTTTACAGATCTTTTGGTATTTTCTTGGTAAGTTTTTAATTTTAATTTTAAATTTCTTCGCCGATGAAATAACTTAAACTTTTTTCCCAAATAGGAAAATGAAATAAAGCCCAATAAAGGAATTTTTAGTTAGGCTTTATTTCATTTATCGTGGGCTTTAGTTGGGCTTTATTTAATTTTTTTTGGGCTTCATTTCATCTTGAGTTTAGTTTCTTTAGGCTATTTCAATTGGGATTTATTTCATTTATATTGGTTGTTATTTCATAAATTTGCTCTTGGGCCTTGTTTTTTTTTGGGTTTTCCCTACAAGAAACGATTGACTGAAACTAACACAAACAAAATTTTTTTACTAACACATTTGTAAAAATTTCCATTGAATTCAGTAGTGACAGTCAATTGCCTAGTCTTTTTATTTATTAATTATAGTTGCTTCATTCTAGCATATATGTTAGAGTGGGACATCTAATGTACATATCAATTTAATCTAAAATAAATAGAATTCATTCTGTCTGTGAAAATTTAAATTTTTAAGTCTTAAAAGCAAATATCAAAACTTTAAAAAAACCCCGATATACATATGTAGAAAAAATGTGACATATTTTAAAAGGCTGGACCGTTTTTCTTAAAACATATGTAGCTAAGAGCCTTCTCGATCAAGTCAGCTTTCAAACAAAAAACAAAACTAAATCTAAATCAAAATCCATTCAGCCGTTTGGTCTGTAAGTGGCCATGGACAGACATACATATACACACTACAAACTTATAACACCCCTTTTGTGGTCGGGGCTTAAAAAAGATAAGTAAAAAATAATAGTGAAAAAAATTTGCAAACTTTAATTACATATGTATATGTATATTTCTTTTCAAAATTTTAGATAATTATTTGTAAAGAGCAAGATGCGTTGGTGGTGAAAAGGTGTGAAGAGGGCTAGATGCCGCCTAGGTTATGCATCTGTTTTTGCTAATTGAGCTTATATTTATATTATATTATATTAATTTCTATTTATTGTTATTTGTTAAAGCATTAATTTTGAAATAAATTTAAAAAATTTTCATTTAAAAAAATGAAAATAAATTTTTTTTATATGTGATTTATACATCAGTACTGATTAGTCAGCTCTGACGATGTTTACATCAGTACTGATTTGTCAACTCTGACAAAGTTTACATCAGTACTGATTAGTAATATACTATGGAGTGAGCAGTCCATATATATGTTTTATTAGTTCATGAGAGAGAAACAAAATCACACGTACACGAATGCTTACATCAGTTTTTTCATATTGCCCTTAACAAAATGATAGAAACTTCTGATGTATAAACCCATCAGAAATGTCCATCAGATGATGCATCAAATGACCGTCATTGTTCTTGTAGGATTATTTTATTGGTGCCCATTTATTTTTTTATTTGGGCGTTATTTCCTTGTGCTTTATTTCATAGCGCCCTTTTTGACATAATGAAATAACTCCAAAATATATTCCCCAAAAAAAAAAATAAATAAAATCCCGAATAAATTTATATAAGTCCCAAATTTCGTCGCCGATGAAATAAATCCAAAAAAATAAAATAAATGAAACTACAACTTTCAAAATGTGTGAAAAATTTTGAGAATTATTATCCTTTTTTTGGAGTATTTTTTATACAGCATCTATTTTAGCTTTTAACTTTTTTAAAAAGAAATAGACAAATGAAACCTTTGCATACGAAGAACTGCGATTAAGTGGGTTTTTAGTCCATATCCAAAGAAAAAAAGGAAAGAAAAGGGGAAGACAACAATACATATCGCTCATTTATTAAAACAACGCCATAACGGAAAAAATTAGTTTGCAAGAAAACGAATAGAAAGTGTTCATAGAAACATAACATTTTATTTTTCTCTCAAGAGTTTAGTACACAATATATTTGTATGAAATTTCTACACAATGTGAATTACAATATGAGAATTAATAATGCATCATTAACTTAAAAATTATATTTTTTAAGTTATGACGTTGTTTTAGTAAATGAGCTATATGCAGATTTTAAAAACGTGTTAACATTTCAGGTAGTAAATATTAAGGTTGTATACGTTATTTTAATTATCAGTTGTTTAAAAATATTAATTTAAATTTATTGTGGGTTTTAGTTTCTGCATGCAAATATATGTACACAAATAAAATTTAAGAGCTTTTTGTTATTTTAAGGAAACAGCAAAGGGTTGGGTTTTGTGGCTGTTTTCTTCCTTCGTTAAACGGCGGTAGAGGTCTTTGTAGGGTAGAAAGTTAAGTAATACAATATTAAAAAGTAATGAGATGTTAAACATAAGAGAGAAAGGGAGAGGGTGATTGATGATTAGCCAAATAACCATTTTGAATATGCCACTGCAAGCAACAACAAATTTGTGCAATTTATTTGCAATATTGCTGCAGCGTTAGCGCAAAAGTTGCCACACGAGTACTGTTGGTACTCGTATGGTGAAAATGGTGTGTGTATGTATGTGTTGAAATATGTACGTATGGTTGGCAATGATTATTAAAATTATGGTGAAAATGATTATTGTCAAATGTTGTTGTGTGGTTGCTTGATTTTTATTGCCTTGCCCCTTGTCCTTCCCCCACCCACTTGTCCATTTTGGTGGCTTTGGCCAAATGTTAGTGGTAATGTCACTTTTACTCACCTGTTCGGCCGTTTTTAGTAGATTTTCAATTTCAAAACTGTTGCCACGTGACACTGGTTTGCTGACATTAGTTACTGCCACTAATGACGGAGTGGCAACAGTTGGTTCAACGAACGATGGAGCAGGAGAGCTTTCAGCTTCTGGTGAATACAAATCTTTTCCCGTGCCATCTGTAATTATTATTAATAATCATGGTATATAGTAGTTATTAATAATAATAAAAAAATTTAAATAGAGGGAGTGAACGTTCGTTCACATTGTGAGTGGTTAATTTGCGTGCTTGCAAACACACATTTAAAACTAAATAGGTGCTTATGTATAATAAAAGTGTCATTTTATAGCGATTTTGCTTAGTATGATACTCATACGCACGCATATGGCATATTTGCATAATAAATGCTGCAATTTAAACTATTTCCCCCACCCTATTAAATACTTCACCTGTCATTATTTCAATTAAACTCTTTCCTCTGCTAGTGTAAACACTGAGACATGACTGTCCATAAAAACATGTTTAAGCATGTTAAAATGCTTTCGTTATAAGCAAGAAAACGAATAATAATTTTGCATAAAACATGAAAACATGTTTAAAGTCATAAAATATGTACATATACTCGTAAATAATAATAAAAGTAAAAAATAAAAATACTTAATAATTTTACAAGTTTCAGCTGAACTCTTTACTTCTTTTCTTTTTTTCAAGTTGTTCACTTGTTCTTCTTTATTATTATTATTTTTTTTCGTCCTATTAAAGTTTATCCATTTTTCAGTTGTTTATCACGTTGTTTTTCCTTATAAGTGTGCAACATATTTAGTTTTCAACATCATGTTGCATGTGTAACTGCAGTTTGAAAAAAAATATATTAAAATAAAATAAATGTCGGCGAATTTTACTACATGGCGTCCACACCGGTTTACACAAGTTTTTGTGCAGCAGGGTGTTTTTTTTTATTACTACTTTCGGTCAATGTAAACAAGTGTTCAAAAACATTTCACGGTTTGTAAAACTCATAAACAAAAAGTTGTCTTAAACAATTTGTTGGAAATAATAAGTTTTCGCTATTTTTAAAGTTGTCTATTTAACAACATTTTTCGTATCTGCCGTCATACTTTCGCGCGGAGTGCGAGCATAACTTTTAAAACGAATTAAAAAAGTTAAGCGCTTTAATAACTCTTGTTTCTTTCTTTTTTATTCAACGACTAACAAATATAATGTAAAATAATATTACAGCAGGTCACTCTGTCAGATTAATGTTAAATTCTGAATTAAGTATAATTTATTGCCAAAGAATAAATCCCATCAACATTAATGCAATGTTGAGGCGAAAATGCAGTTAATGGAATTAAGTTCTGGCATATGGAATTATTGGTCAAAATACACCAATGCAGTTGTAAAGACATTTTAAGTACGAGTATGTATTTGCAATTTGCCAAATGAGGTCAGAACATAGGACATGCTTTCATTATATCTGGGCAGTTAATTTATATATATATATAAATAGCGTCCATAGTGACACAGCGATTTTGTCGGGTGACTTACGCTACTTAGATCCCTTTCAGATGAAGAGTAGCGTAGCAGAGATAAAGCCTGCGTTCTCTTCTGGATTCCCTTCTTAAATGGACGCGTGTTTACATGAAGACTTTTTTGTCGCAACAACTAGGGGACCGTTTGATATTAATTCGATCAATGATTTGTATTCGTTCATTCGTTCATTGTATATGTGTGCCATGTGTCCAAAAAAGCGTAACCACTAATTACTAATGAAAAAATGTTTGATTCAGACATGTATTTATTGTTTTAAACAGTTTAAAAGCATGTTGGATTCTATGAAATTCTATGACATTTTAACTTAATAAATACGTGTCTGAATCAAACAGTTTTTCATTAATAATTAGTGGCTATGTGGTTTTGGGTACATGACACAGAGATGTAAACTAGGCTTTGGCTTGGGAAATGTAGAATTTATATGTCCATATATTTTTACTTTTTTTAATTTACCTCCAAAATACATAAAACTCGTTTCCCTTCTTACTTTATTTTATTTTTTAATTTTTATACTATTACTGTTTATTTCATGTATATTGTAAATTAACTAATCACTAATTTCTCAACACCATAAAAATATTTCTAACCGGCAACACTGCTCGTATATAGCATAATAGCAATGCCAATTCTACCACTTTTATGGTATATCTACCTCTTTTGGGTATCTCACTCAACTCTACCACTTTCCGAGAAATATCTACCACTTTTTTTGTTTTCAATAATAATGCCAAAGTATAGTTACCAGAGATTTTTTTATCTCTCACATTTGTGTCAAACCGTTATGTTGCCAATGCACAGCGGTCCCAATTACAAATTTAATGCATTTAAGTCATTAATGTCTTTTAGAAGCACCTGTTAGCATACAAATTTTTACAAACAAATGATTTAGCATGGCACGATCTCACGTCAAAAGTGGGCGAATTCTAACGATTGGCTGAGGCACTTTTCATATAAAAATTAACTGACATAAGACCTGCAACATCATTTCATAACCACTGACATTACTATAAGTTGATTTCTGTGATTTGTATTGTCAAAATATGTAAATAGTCACTGCAAAAATAAAAATAAGAAATAATCAAAAAATACACAACAAGAAGATAAGTTTTTTCTGATTTCAGACGTTTGGCATTTCACATCTATGGTTCTAATATTGTCTGTAGCAACTCATATACTTGCCTTATAAAGACTAATTGCAACAGCAAATGTTAACTTTTCTGGGGAGCAAGTGCCTCAGAAGAGATTTTATTTTCGATTGTTTTGATCTTTGCCTCCCTTTGCAAGGTCGACCATGTTTCGATGTTGTGGGTACGTCCGCCGAGTCTTTTTCCAAAATCATACAAGACACTTTACTGTGAAGAAGAAAAATATCATCCAACCAACATTTATAAGTAGACTCTAAAACATTCTTTATTCGATGTGCTTTCATCCACTTCATCGACAGTTTGCTAACGAAATTCTGATCTGGTTGCCTTAGTTTATTTGTAAAGGCTTTTCTAAGTAACCTTGGAGCATGTTAAATTCATCTAAGAATGGTTTTTGCCAAAAGATCTTTCCCTTAAAACTTCGTTTGTAACGTAACTTTGGAAAGAAATTCTGATCATACTATCCGCACAACGTACCGATTTTCGTCGGCTCACTGAAATATAGTTTCAGGTAATAACACTGTGTGTAATTTTTTAAGGCATGGAAATATAGCAATATACGGATACTACTACGTGATAAAAGGCAAAAAAAGAACCGTGTCTCCCAGGTTTGCCCCAAGTCATATACTTTTTCTATGGGCCCCCAAAGATTTGGGGCCTCGGTGTCGTTTTTGCATTTTCTCAGGCTCATATCTTGCAAACCGTTCGGAATTTTGATTAACTATGGGAAGTAAAGTTGTAGCTCTAGTCATAAGAAAGAAAAATTGTGAACACATAGAATCAAAAAAACTTCATCTTCAAGACCAAAATCGCAAAAAAAATTTAAAAAATTAGATTTCTTTTACTTTTTCCCCCCTGTTCAGGTCAATAGGTAGCAAACCGTTCAAAATTCAAGAAACAATTAAGTACAAAAATGTAGACAGAATTTCAATAAATAGCTTTCTGGAACATATAAGCTTCCTAGGAATGGTTCTAAACACTGTTCAGGTAGCGCTTAGGTAACCGCAAAAGTGAAAATTTTCCCGAAAATTGTTTGATTTCTTTTGTTTGGAAATTTTTCATTTTTGTGGCTACTTAAGTGCTACCTGAATGGTGTTAAGAATCATTCCTAGGAATTTCATATGTTTTAGGAAGTTATTTATTGAGATCTTAGCTACATTTTTGTAATTAATTATTTCCTTGAATTTTGAACGGTTTGCTACCTATGGACCTTAACAGGGGAAAACAAGTAGAAAAATCGATTTTTTTAAAATTTTTTGTGATTTTGATCTTGAAGATGATGTAAGAATGCAATAAAATTATATTATACGATGATGTCATATTCGCGGCAATTCTTACAAAACGTTTCCATTTATTTCCCATTATTTTCTTTTCTAGCTGCGTACGATTAAGTTAATGTATTGTTTGTGGTCATGTGCAAAAACAATACAAAATCAAGTTGAGCTATCGTTTTTATTATTTTTATTTTAATTTCGTTTCACTTACTTCAAAGAACGAAATAAAAGAATATCAAACATTTTAAAAAGAAATCAAAACAAAAATAAATGTATAACTGCAATAGTGCTAGCTACTGTGTCGTAGCATAAAGAGCATAGCTCTAAAAGCGTTTTTATAATTCAAAATAATTTCCATATTTTAATATTAAAACTTACTCCAACCTGGTGCCGGTACTATCAAGCCACTTATCATTTCTTCGCTCATTACTGGTGGTTCTGTTGGCGGTGGTGGACAAACCAGCGAATCAATCATATCATCGGTTACACGCATTATGCCACCAAGATCCGGTGGCTCTGTACGAGACGAACTGTAACAATTCAAAAAGTTAAAAAAAATCATAAATACAAATATGCAAATAAAACATCTTTGCAGGAAATTTAGTTTTAATAAAAAGTAATGAAATAAAATAACAAAATTTATGTTTACCGCATCATCATGCTTAATGATTGCTCCTCCTGCAGTACACTCTCCAGATACATCATATCTAGATCGGATACAATAGCACCATTTATGACCATTATTTCATCTCCCTTGATAATGCCTTAGAAATGGAAAAGAAATAGGAAAAGAAGAAACATAAGAAATATAGCACACAAACAGAAAGTTTCAAGAATAACCGGATGTTGTTTTCAAACTCAAATTGAAATATGTATAAATACGAGTATGTATGTACATGAGATTATGTGGCACAGCAGCCTGAAGTCTGTGTGCATAAATATTGATCAAAGATAATTATATTTAAGTGTTTATTTGCAAGTGACTGCGTGTGAGTGTGTGTGTGTGTGTTCAAAAATTATTTCCATTGAAAACCATGAAATGTAGTTTGTGTTGCTAGTATTGAAATTCAAATACTACGAGCACGAGTACATATTGTCTTTGAGAAAACAATATAAAATCTATTGTCCTTTTTTTATTCTATGATGATTGTATTTTGTGTAACATAATATTCGAATATGTTTGTTATGCTTGTATGTGATCGTTACTGGGATTTTTCATACACACATGCATGTGTATGCACACACATAGAAACATATGTACATGTGTACATGCATGTGCATGCATTTACCCTAGAGAGTTGGCCAGTCTGTTTTATTTTATTTCATTGTAGTGCAAGTGTGTATTGTTTGCCATACTCTCTAACGACAAGTGCATCATCTATTGTCATTGTTTTGTTTGTACAGCAGCATTGGTTTTATTATTTTTATATGCAGTTTTTGCTTCTGCTGCTGCTGTTGCATTTGTGTATTTTTTTTATTGTTATTGTTATTATTATTATTTAAATCTTTACAAAAAATAAAAAAAAACAACAACCAACTTTACCTTTATATTTTATAAATTGTTATCAGTTTGTGTGTATGTATGCTTGACGCTTTTCCTTCTTCCACTTCGATTTTTTGTTAAAAAAAAAAATCAAAATTCTAGGTATGAAATTTCTAACAACTAGAAATGTACGCACATACGTACATATGTATCTATGTGTGTTTGATAAATGTTTGTATGTATGCTTCAGTAAAGTTTTCGCATTGAAATATCTACACATTTTAATATGAATCGTTTGTTTATAAAAGGCCTTTTGTCACTTTTTTTTAGCAAAGACCTTTTATTACGAAAATCGTTAGGTCATATGAAAATACGTCATTTGATTATGAAAGTATTCATGTTTGGTTATTTTTCTAACCGGATTTCATCACTAATATTTTCTTTTCACTTCAAGTTAGTCTACCAGTCTAGGCAACCCGGTATTTCTTATTAAAAAAATTGTTATGAAACAAAAGTACCCATATGTACCGAAAAATTTAATTAGTTGAAGAGACTTCATTAGTATGCCCCGGAAGAATACATGTGGTTCTACAATCAACTTATTATAATGGCCTACAGTAGAAAGCAATGAAAGTAACAAAGTAAGTTAAAAATTTTACTATTCTTTTACTAAAGCCTGTGTCAAAAAGCAAATTTCAATAAAACCATACAAATAATCCAGCAACTGCACAATCACAGTAGGTCTGTTCATTTACTTTCCCAGCAGAAACTATCAACGAGAGAGTAAGTCGGAAACTAACAAAATTACTCTCCCAGATACGAAAAAGTAAATGAACGTTTTACTCATGGTGTAATTATACAGGTGACTGCGTAAGGATTTTTTATACAAAAATACGGCAACCATAGCTGTGTAAAGAACCGAAGAATGTCAAAAGCACAAAAATATTTGTACTAAAACCAAAACAAAATCGAAGTTTTTGACATTCTTCAGCTACAAAGCACATAGAGCAAAAAATTATCTGCTGAAGTAGCGCTGCCACCTAGTTAGATACACCTTGGTTTTACTTGTAAGAACTTGTAAGAAAATTTTATTCATATCAGAACCATGGACGGAAGTCATGATACAATTGTACTTTTTCTGATGTATTTTGTTTGATAAAGTTTTAAATTAAAATTTTTCTTTAGAAATCGACATTTAATATGAAATTTTTTACGCAGTTTCATATATTTTTACTATTTTTATGTACTTTTCATAACTTTTTCATTTTATTCAGTACAAATACAAAAATGCGACTTTCCATCTCAGATCAGATGTGAGAAACAAACATAATTCTTTGACATTAAAATTGAATTTATGTAGCTTAATGAAAGAAAAAGAAAAATAAATTAAGAAAACATGATTTCTTTTTACATACGTATACATGTTTTTTTTTAACAAAGAAACCCAGCTAAAAAAACTATATATGGTCCATATATTTTTAATATATGAATGTATATAACTATTTATGAATATCTATGAATTCATGTATGGAAACGTATGTATTGTAATATATGAGCTCATACATGGAAATTTAATTATTAAGCTCTTCATATGTGGATCCATATCTGGATATAAGATTTAATATATGGAGCCATAGTCATAAGAATGTATGCATGCATGATATCTCACATAAGATCGTTTATGCAATAAAAAAAGCTTGGTATTTTATCACTGTTGAATTGGAAATCCATTAGAAAATACATACGGTATGCAAAGTTTATATGCGTACCCTCAACGTTTAAAAAAGAAAAACTTTTGTTCCAAAAAAAAACCATTCTTGTATGATTTTATACATTGTGGCCCCATTTAATATATCAAATAATCAAAAGGATAATCCAGTCATTAATTTTGACGGAAATAACAGAATTCTCTAAATAAGAAACAAAGTTCGTATTACTGCAAAAAAATCATATTGAAAACTATTATAAGACGGATTATTTTTTTACACCCGGTGTGCTTCGCTACCCCCTTTGTGTTATCGAATGATGTAAATATTTTGTAAATAAACTGAAAACTCAGATTTTTTAATGCAACATTTCGAAGGTTTTAAAGTTTTGATATTGGATCATTATTAACATAGGTTTTTTGTAAATATCGTCGGAACTACATAACCGATTTAAGAGTTTGATATCTCGTTTTAAAAAACATGACAACAGCTTTCAAAAAAAAATAAAAAAATAAAATAAAAAAAGCAAAAAAAAAAATTAATATATACATATGGCATTGGTGGTGCAATATGAAAAATGGATTTTGCCACGCCCCTCCGCCCCCAGACCGAAAATAAAAAATCAGACTTCACAGTGTTACCCGCCTGAATGTTCTGAAGATTGCCTGAAAATTTCATCAAAATCGGCCCAGCCGCTTTGGAGTCCATACGTTACATACATACATACACACATCCTCTTTTATATATACATATAGATTGCATTAGTTTTAAATCTGATTTCTTAAATAATAATTTTATGTACGAATATGAGTTTTGTGTTATTTAAATAATTGATTCACCTTTTGACTTAGAATGATGAATGAAATGACTTTAAGTTCGATTTTCATTATTTGTCCAAACAAATGTTTCATTAAATACAACCTCCCTGTTCAAAATCTAAAAAAAATAATTTTAGTAATTTAATTTATTGCACAGCAGTGCGCTTTTGCGACTCAAGAGAGTATGAATATGAACTTTGCATACTGTAGAGGGAATATTTACACATTGATTTACACAGTGATGCCAACTTTTGAGACTCAAGACGCGTAAAATTTTTTTTAAAAAAAGCTTAATTGAAAAAATATTCAAAACTAATAAAAAAATAGTAAAATTTTTCGAAAAAGCGAGAAAAGGGCCTAGTATTAAAATATTTCTGTTGAAAATAAGAACATCAAATCAATTCTTGTAAAGTAATTTATTAGAATATAAATAACTATCATTAGATGAACACATACATAGCCTTATAGCTTCAATATTGTACATATTTCATTTACATTTCATATTACATTTCGCTCTTCCAAAAACATGCATTATGTGTTTTAGGCTGTACTGAATAACTTTCAATGCATAAAAAATTTGGAAGAAATAAAAGATTACTCTATGTTATTCTTCTTTTTAAATTGGTAAAACAATATCGACTTTTTATTCATTTTATTTTGCTAGATTAAAGGAAGAAAAAGTTCACAAAAGTTTAAATGTAGCCATATCGAGCAAAAACTAAAAAGGGGCTAAAAGGGCTGAAAGATTATTGTAAAAAGTGCTAGGTTTGCGCCTTTTTTAGTTTGGGGCTAAAAACTTTTTTTTCGCGTTTTGACTTACTCAAAACGGGCTAAATCTAGCCCTAAATATATGCCCATATATCCTCATTTTTCGGATCCGAACCATATATGGGATATCATATATGCTCCATACATATTTTTTTTTAGCTGGGATAATTCTTGCAAGTAAAAATTTTACTAGTAATCATGATACAATAATATAAAGGTAAAACCGTTCTCTCTTTTCGTTGCCATATTAACCTTCTGACGTTTGTCCCGATTATTTTTTGCTCTCAAAATTAATGCTACCTTATTAATTTATGAAATCCGAGTTTTTTTTTATTTTTTTGACGTTCTTGTTTATTAAATTAAAAATAATGGAAAATATTTTAATTATTTCATAAATTTATAAAAAATTAACAGCAAAAAAGTTACAGCAGCACCAACAACGGCAGCAAGCAATATACAATAGGAAGGAAATTTCCAACTGAATCAAGGCGGAACTATGTCTTTATACTCTCTGGTGTATTGCCTTATATCAACTGCGTCCAAGCTATACGCACTATGTGCAAAGTTTTACAAAAGACCTTTTGTGTTTTCGCACTGACGGCAGCACAACAGCCAAGCAGGGGACAAATCGCGGTAATCATTATCGAACGAAATTACGAAATATTTCAATAGAATTTATATGGAAATATTTCGTAATTCGATAACGAGTGCCGCGATTTGCCCCCAGATCTCGGCGACATCTTTGGTCCTTGCAAAGAAACAATAACAAAGATGTTTATCTGAAATACATATATTAGATTATGTGTGTTTAGACATAGCTGCCTTACATTATTCGGATGAAATTGTTAACGGGTTGTAGTATCCTTACGGATATTATTAGACCACGTGGTCCATTTTAGGGAGAAATGTGATAATTACATGTTCCTAGTCCAATTATAGCCCATGTCCTTAGCAAACAAAAAAGAAGAACAGTGTTTGTTGTATATATCAACAAAGCATTAACTCTTATTCAGCTACGTCCAAGCCATATGCACAATGTGCAAACTTTTATAAAGAGCTTTTTGTACTATCACACCGACGAGAGCAGAACAGCCAACCAGATCTCGGCGACAAAAATGCTTGCTGTTACTTTGCAAAGAAACAAGAACAAATTTAAGAGCTTTGCAAGGTGTTTACCTTAAATGCAAATGTCGCAGTATGTGTGTTGTGCTTGATGTACACCAGCAATAAATTTGCACACGAAGTATATGCGAATGTGTATTATATGTATGTATGAAACAACCGTGAATTCCGTAACCGTATCTTTATATCGATGTTTTTAAGAACGAAGTTGCATCCCAAGCCGTGAGGGTTTTTTTTGTTATCTATTGAATTAAATAATTAAACAAATACTTGCTTTTGTAGGTCTTATTACACACAGATTTCGTTATTCTCATGTTCAATTAACATTAAAAAAATATATACAATTTCTAAACTCACATTACACATTTCAAAAAGCATTCCTAAATAAAAGTTGCCATTATATGTGTGTGGCAACGCTTTCCTCTCTGTTTACAAAAAACAGTAATCAAATAATTGGGATAAAAGTCAGAATTAATTTTATACGACAAATGTGGTTGTACCTTTATATTATTGTATCATGCTAGTAATAATTTGTAGGAATTTTTTAGTCTCTCAATTTTTTCTCTCTTTTGCCGCTCTCTCCTTGCAAACTTTTTGAGTTAATGAACACTTTCCAGTAACAATTGTTACAAATCGTAACAATTTTTAGTAAATGAACAAACCTAGTATATAAAAATGATTTTATTTTTAATTTTAATTATTATTGTTTAAACTTCATTTATTTCTATATTAGCTTACAATGCGATACGAACTTTAGCCTGATAAAATTATTTTATTTTATTTGTGTTGTCACTAATAGTTACTTAACAATTCCTTGATTTTCACTGCTTGAACTGAAACAGAACAGAACGAAACAGAAAATTTAACGTCTGGTATAATATTTCTATAAACAAACAAGAGTCAGCTGATTCGTAACAGAATAGAAAGAAAAAACTTATTCTGCCTTAAATTAATGATAGTAAAGAAATTATGTGTATGCATGTTTTAAAATATTGGACCTGGCAAGGCTGTTAGCAGCTGTTACCTAATTGTCATCTGTACCTGGATTCTGTAAACTTTTGCGAACCGAAAATCGTAATATTTATTGACATATTTATTAGTTTGCGTTAACGATAATGTGATTCCGTAATGTATATTTTACGATAATCTCCAGCTTTATCTTACTCACCATTTAATTCAATGTTATGTGGTATCTCTGTATAGAAAAGAATGATAAAGAAAAACTCAATAAATTTGAGCTTTTGTGACTTTATTTTGTTTTCCTCCAACCGATACCAAGTATCGTTGAAATATTAAATTTTCATTATATTTATTATAGCGACACCATTATCGTAATAAAAGTTACTGAATCCAGGTGCTGAAGTATCATTTATTAAGTAAAAGGTTTTACCGTTTACGAAAATGGATAGTTTAACAATTAAAGAACCCATAAAATATTTAAAACTTATTGCAAAAATAATAAATTATGGAAGTTGAAATTATGTTTTTTACATTTTGAAAATAAATTACTAAACGCCAATTTCACCAACTCTATTTAAATATCAATTCATATTTAAATGTCGATTTTCATGAATTTTTGTATTGAAAAATGACTTTTAAATATGAATTGATATTTAAATAAGTTGGTGAAATAGGCTCTAAGCAATAAGATACAAGTCCTAATCCATCTCATCCTAATAAAATTCTAATTAAATTAGGACTAATAATGAACTGTTAAAGAACAGTTCATAATTTTTAATTGCAGATTGAAAAAATCGGTTAGTGTAGAGCCATAGCGGTCTGAATTGACGGTAATGGTTCAAATTAACGGACACTAAAAGAAGAGATATTTTCGTTTGTGCACACATTGTGATGATGCACATCTGTAACGCTTCTAGTCTCTTAAAATTTCTTTATTATCTTGCCAATTATTTGCACGGTAGGTCAGTTATGACGACCACAAGTTTGAAAATTATGTCGCTTAAGCTATTTATGCGGTTATGGCACGATATAATGATATAAAAGTTTGATCGAAATTATAGCTTTCCAGCAAAAAATAAATGAACGTGTTCAAAATGAAATAACGTTTCATACTTTCTTGAGCATTTGTTTTTCCGAATGAATTCTGAATATCATTTTGAACTCATTAAAAACGCATGCGATATTACGGGCTAATATATTTTCATAAAACAAGTTTTATCTCCAACAAATAACAAGAGTACAGTAGCTCACTGGTAGAGAGTGTGCATTGAGAGTGGGAAAAGCTCGGTTCGTATCCTACAACAAAATTTTTTTATTTATACGTTTGTTTTGTATTTACGTGAAAAAACATCTTCGAATCAGGGAACTTGCATGGGTTTAAATTCATTAATTTGAATTGATTTTAAAGTATTTAAATTCTCGCCGAAACACATGATCTCCAATGACAAGCTAATGTAAAAATCATACATGTTTCACCTAAATCGAACCAATGCGTCACCACTTGATACCATGATTCAACACATGATTTGTCATGTTTTTTTTTGCTGGGTTTATGTGTGTTTTATTTCACTTTAGTTTTGAAACAGAAAATTTAATATTAGTTAATTTCATTAAGCTAAAGAAAGCAATTAATTTATATATACATTACTGTTTTGAAACCGTCCAATAGTCCAAATAAGAACATTAACGCTGAAAAAGTGGATAGATTATATCGGTTTGTTGGGGGATGTCAAAATAATTTACTTTCTCTGATATGTGTAACTTAAAAATTTAGAGCATATTCAAACACGTTCTCCCTTAATTTAAAAAATGATAGATAAACGCCACAGTTTGACTACATTAAATAAGAACGAAGATAAAACATATTGTGTGTACAAATTATTTTTGAAAAGTCTTACAGCACATTGAAAAGTGTAATTACTATGATTTTGTTCACAGCTGTGCCGAGTTGCTATTCTGTATTATAGATTTTAAAAGCTAAACAAAATGTTGTTTGTATTGATAATAAAATACTGGTGTGTCGTTAGAGCATGTGAAATATAAATGCAATTTTTGTTATTGTCTATTTAAAATATAAAACGAAGAAAATTTATGTGTCGTTCATCTTTTAGGTGTAGAGCTTTTCCCTTTAAATGTCAATATGTGTATTTTACAAGACATGTTATTTATTCTAACTAACAATTTATTTTTTGTTGTGTTCTGAAGGAGGAAACTTAAAGAGACAAGACGTACGAACGAACACATTGATTTATAAAATGTGTTTTGTGTTATAGTCTGGTGTTTTACACCGTTTTGTATGTCGTTTGCGGCATCAATACTCGAACGTATTAAAATTTTAGACACTTTAATAATGCAATATTGTACGAGGAGTTTCTTTGATCTGTTATTCTTACATTTGAAGTACAACAACACATACACATATGTACATACATACATAGACTGATAGCTTTTTAAAATATATTTGTACAATTTGTATAAATTTTCGTGTGTTTTAAATGATATTTTAAGCGGCTTAAAGTTGTCTCATTTCATGGCTTTCCTTAAATATGTTTACAGGAGATATAAGTGCGTAATGCTTAAGTAAATTATATAATTAAAGCTTTTAGTTTAAAAATAATCCTGCAGGGAATATGTAAATAATATTAATAACAGTAAATAAAAAAATAAGTGCAGTGAAGATTATATATACCCTTTGCCACCAATTCAATTGCTATAATATTAAATTGATTTCCTTTATTATGACTAATTTGTATTATAAATTATTTTATTTATTATTATCTAACACTTACCGTTTTGCATTGCAACGCTTTTATCCTCCACGCGACTGACATAACAGCACAATTCATCTTGTCTTTCGGCATTTTCAATAAGCTCTGCTTCTACCGAAAAACCCCACATTTGTTCCAAAGTCGTGCGATGCAATTCGACTTGATATAAAATTTTCATGCAAACTTCTACAAATTCGTGATTATGTAACTGCAAGATAATAGCAAAAAGAAAAATGATAATTACTTAATCAATATCAAATATAAAAATATATATTAATAATAATAATAATATTAATATTAAATACAAGTTAAATAATAAGGGAAATAGCTTTGCTTCTCCTTTTAGCATTACGCCGCTCTTCTCATTTTCACCTCAACTCAGTTCGATCATCATAAAATCAAACCAATTTTACTTGAAAATGTTACGGCACAAAGCAAATACAAATTCAATCGTTATTTAAGTTCAGAATGGCAATGCCAACGTAAAAGTTAGATTGATTCTCAGACAATCAAACTGAGTTGAGTTGAGAATGGCAACTCGGTGCTTTAAGTTATGAATGGCAAGACCATTGAGTTGATTTTCAGATAGTCATAAAATATTCTAACACAATAGGAAATTGTGGAGTTGCCCTGAAGAATCCAAAAAAGTCAAATACTCCCCGATTATGAATATATATTCCCTTATATATTTGCTTAAATTTATTCGATCTTTTGGTTGTTACTTATGTTTTTATATTTATTAATCTTGAGATCTTACTTTTATAAAAATAATTAATTAATTTTATTTTTATTCCAATATTTCGTTGCTACAATGGGTAGCTTCTTCAGGGAATATATGTTTATACAATAAGTGACAATGAAAAAAAATTCTTTGTGATTTAATTACAGTTATTCACCCTTATTCTAGTTGTCGACACAGACATCAGTTTAAGACAATACCAAAAAATTGGGGCTTGTTTTCTTGACCACGAGAAAAATTTTGTGCTACTGACAATCTATTTCCGTTCCCAAAGGTCTAGGAAATAGCATAAACCTACTAACATGAGCCAGCTGTGTTTGACAACGGGTACAGAAGCCCCAATTTTTTGATATTCACCCTTATTTTATTTTGCGTCGGCAATATCGTCGTTAATTTTGAAACAACATCAATATTACACAATATCAATGCTATTTTTGTATTCCCTAACAGTGTTATGACGACGTTGCCTGTTTATCGATAAATACAATACACATATCCAATATTTGAGTCAGCTGATTCATTTTTCTTACTATTTTTAGTAAAAGTGTAAAGTAAAAGCTTTGTAAATAAATTAAAATAAAATGTTTTTTTTCCTATTGGGAAGATGAAAATAAAAAAAATTAATAGCGAAAATAAGATTTCTCAGACAAGTCATGCATTTGCCAGTTGCCCAATAAAAAGTAAGTGATAAATTCTATCATGTTTTTGGAAAATAATGAGTAATGTTCATCCTTTTAATATTTTAAAGTTATTTTCTGCAGAGAAAACATCATTTTTGAAACAAAAGGGATCAGATCAACGTTTATTGGAGATTGGAGCTTCCTCCAAAGGTTCTCAGTGCTAATTGTTTATATACCCCGCCTCCAGTTGCTTCACACTCAGCACTGTTTGCAACTTTTTTTAATTTAAACCTCAAGTCCCGCCACACCTGTAAAAATAATTTTATCGTACAGTATACGTTCCCAACACACTGTTTACCTTACATTGTGCAATCCACCACTAGTTCTAATTGGTGGACCGAGGGAATTTAGTGCAGTCGCAACACTTTCCCACTGTACCTTGAAATAATTAGGAACACTACCCCTGCGGAACCATCTAGCAAAAGAAGGACTTTTTTCAACTCTTCCACAAGCTTTTCAAATTGGTTAGGGTTGGTAATTTTAATTTTCACTTTTTTTACGAAAATTTTTCAAATAAATATGTACATTTTTATATCTACTTTGGTATTTCTTATATTTCACTTTTTTACCATTTAAATTATTTTTCAAATTCGTTGAGGCATGCACACAACAGAACACGACATCAAAAACACTGACGACAACATGAACGGCAACATCAACATCAATTTTTCTTACAGAATACCAAACATATGCTGACAGTCATCGATAAATGGCAATACTATCTACGGGAATACCGATTTGCCAAAAACATTAAAAACGACGTCGTGTTATGTTGCCGACGTAAAATAGAATAAGGGTGATTGTGTTAAAGTGACGTCGATGTCGACAATTGGAATAAGCGTGATTATGTGAGTCACCCAGCAAAAATCGCTTAGATGTTATAGAAATAAAGGATATTATATGTACTTTATTTTTTTCGGCATTTTGTGACATAGCAATAGTGTATACTAGTGGCAACGATTGTCATTTCCAATATTTCTCGTTGTGTGGCATTGCCTTCCATATAAAAAAATATAATATAAACGGCTTTGCATACATTTTGAAAACGACACCACAATATGACAACACAAGAAGGGCCAAATGTCGTCGCTGTTTTAACTAACCGACCTTACTGACATTTTTTTGAAAAATGAGTTAAGTCCTCTACTAGACTTTATAAGTCATAATACACATTGTCTACAATTTTCATGACTGTAAACATTTTTTTTGTGCCTTTATAAGTAAAAAGATTTCTGACGCAGCCATAAGAATGAATGTATAAAACAACCATAAAAGCTGCTCTCCTGTTAAATTTTTAGAATGATAGTTAGGTCGGTTAGTTAAAACAGCGACGATGTGTACTCAGCACAGTGTTGCCATATACATTTGAAGAGAAAAAGGCTTATATCGAACAAAAACCTGTTTTCGAAAAAAAACTGTTTAAAAAGTTTCCAACAGCATTCTATCTCTTTAATGTCACTCTTCTTGAGATTATGGTTTAATTTTTATATTCACAAATAATGTGTGATCATTAAAAGCCTTATCATAGGAAGCTAACCACCAAGTAAAAATTATTTATATATGTACATATGTATGTACTAGTGATGTAACGAATGTCAATTTTTGATATTCGCGAATACGAATACGTATACGAATATTTGAAACGATATTCGCGAATACGAATACGAATACGAATATTATATGCAATATGAAATATTAAAAAATTGTTATGAAAAAGGACTTTACACTCTTGTTGGCGTACTTTAAAGTTAATAAAAAGTACCCAAAATTTTAATGATCGTCATTAAATAATATTTGAAAATAAAATTATAAAAAATTAATGCATTTGTTCAAACTAAAATTTTTGGTCATTTATTTAAATTTAGTTAAAGATTTTTATTCCAAGGATCTTTAGGCTGCCCTTTGAGAGGTCTTATTTGGTAAGAATAGCGCGTTGCTGGAATCGTTTGCCCTACGAGCTTCGAGTTTTTTCCCACTCTAATAATGTTTTTCGCCTCAAACTCTTGGAGTATTTTTCTGCTCTAGGTGATTGAACTTAGGTGCATATAAGTACGTAAAGATGTTTTCTTATTCATTTTCGTATACTTATTATATATTTTGTTCCTAATCAGCCCTCTTGGCCATTTCAATCTACCTGATTGTGTTTTTTAAAACAATAAATTTTTTACTACTATTTTTTTTTATTTTGCTAATATTTGTTTTTTTTTTGTTTTTTCTATGGATTTTCATGGCTGGGGAGCCAAACTAACTACTGTCATTGTACTTTATTTACTTATATTTACTTATATTTACAGTTAAGTACAAGCATTTGTGAAAATTAGTATTAAGAACTCAGGATTTTTGGTTACTATGTAATACATATTTATATTTTTGGCCTTGATGGCTTTGTATTACTTTGATGATATGAATAAATTAAATTAGATTAAATTAAATTCCATATTTGTGATTTGAACGGGCTAAGGTTCGTATTGCTTTCTAAGCCAAATTACATGTGATAATTATTAATGAGCAAATAACAACAAAGTCTGTTGTAAATATTCTGACTAACAACACATAGTTGAACGGAACAGCCAGCCGTTTTCGAAGGCCACTAAACCTTCATCATCAGCGTTCTTCTGTGTTTGGTCCACTGTGTGTGGTGTCAGTAGATGTAGATTTCTGCTTTATATACTTAGCATTATTGCAAATGGAATGTGTGAATTGTTTTGATTCATCTTATTTCAATTTACTGAAAGCTTTTTTGTAATGAAAGCTCAATTTTACCATCTCTATATTTACAACAGTCTTACCATTGTCGTTTGTTCTTTACTAATTATGCACATGTTAGTTAATTTGCTTATTTGTGTTCTACTTATATATTTTTTATTTTTAATTTTTGCCACAGGCCCATAAATTAAATTATGCATTTATTTATTTAATTTCTTTGGAAAAATATTCGCATTCGTATTCGCCTGAAAATGGCCGAATATTCGACAATTCGAACACGAATACGAATATTCGTGCATCACTAGTATGTACACACACATTGAATATACATATTTCATACAAAATCTTCTGCGAAGAAACGAAGGGAAATTTAGACGTTGCTTTGCGTTTCATAATTTTTGAAACTGAAAAAATTTTAATATTTTTGACTTTTTTTTTTGGCTCCCCATATACATTTTACTTTCATGAAATGTTTTATAGTACTGGTATTAAAACTTAAATGATTTTGTCACTGTTATGAGCGTGTAGTAGAAAACAAATTAGCTACTAATGGCTTGGAATATTTATTGGAATTAAAAAATTAAAAAAACTGATCATTTTAAAGAAAAACTGATATTTTTTAGATAAATATGCACATTTGGTAACGCTGACTCAGCACAAGATTTGCTTTCATTTTAAAATGAACAGGCAACACAATATTGTTCAAAACATGCGTATGCTTAATGTACAATACGCTGTTTATATTAATCATACTCGCCAGGTACTTAATTCATCATGACTTCTGTGGCAATACGGAAAAAGTAAATACTTAAGTCATATTTTTTGTTCTTTTTTTGTGTATGAGAAAACTTTCGAGTCGACTTTCAAAAATATATTTCTTTTTGCAGTTAAATTAGGAAATTCCGTGTTTTTTTATTATTTTATTTAGAAAAACACCGTTCGACTTACTATATATCTGTGACAAAAAGAAGAAAAGGTGCTTAGCTTATACTTTGGTATATTCTGATATTAGTTTCAATGGAAATAAGGCGGGGTTTCCCGAAAAGTAATGGATTAGCTACTATTTTTTCAATGACTTTGTGTGACAATTTTTAGGTGCTAAATGCTCCTCCAACAGAGTGATAGATATTGTACCCCTTTGATGCTCAGCTTCTCATTCCTGATATTTTTTTTAGTATGCTTTCTTTTCCTACTAAAGCTGCTTTATGCAACAACTATGAATAGAGTATTGATTGTACAACAATTTAAAAATGACTTTTCGAAAACTTTTCATTATTCAACTTTAACTGCAATGCAAGAGAAAAAGTCAATCTTCTTTTTGTTAATTTTAGAGGAAAAAGGTGATTTGCACGATGAAGAAGAAAGTCTAATGTAATTTTTCTTTGCACAAAATTATGTGTCCATATTAAAAAGGTAAAAATTGCTAGTTGCTCTAAATACACACATATGCATGTGTGTGTATGTATGCGTGGGTGTGTACTGTGCAACGGAAGTTAAGTTGCCATTTGCATCAGTGATTGTGATTTCCTTTTTCGCTGGCAGCAGTTTATGCTTCTTCCACAAACATTTACACTTTAATACATACAAAATAAATCTTTCAAACGAACTGGGTACTTGTATAAATTTTGCAAACTAAAATCTTTGCAGCAAGTTTGAAAACACAATAAAACAGAGATTTTTACTTTTTAAGAACTCACACAACATTTGTTACCGTAGTAAAATGTGTGGTGTTTGAAATGTGTTTAAGTCATTTATTATTAGAACTTTTCTCTCTGTCAAACATTCTAACTAAAAATTGTTGCTCACTGCTGCAGCAGACGGCAGAGGGAAACGACATTAGAATTGCTTGGAAATTTGTTGAATTTGTCGTAAAACCTCAAAACTCATTCAAAAGTAAAATCACACTGCTGCTGCATTGATTTCTCTAGCTCAAACCGTATTATTTTTTCCTCAAATTTAAATTTTCAACTGATTGTCTGCTGACTAGTTTCAGTTGTAAAGTTGTGGTCAACACAAACTTGTTGCCATGTTCTTGCATAAGTTCGTATCTATTGACTCTGATTACGTTTTAAGGATAAAATGGGAGAAAATGTATGTATGAATGTGTGTGTATGTATGAGAAACTAATAATTAATGTCTTGCTGGTGTAAAACAACGACAGTGACACTACAGCGAAAAGCTTGTTTTATGTCAAACAGGGCAACCAACAATGGCACCGATCGGAAAATTAAAAAAAATTTGTTTTGAAATATACTCCCATGTAAAAGCAACATTAGCAGCGGAATTAAGAAAATTTAAGCAAAATATCGTGTGCAGTAAAAAAAGTTAGACAATGTTTCAATTATATAAATTTCACTTTATTTTTCACTTCCCACCGTCAGTGTATGAGAATAATCTAAATAATAGTGGTTAATACCGAACAAAATTAGATAAAAGCATTTTGTAATATCCATCAAAAAATTAACAAATGGTTTGATTATGTTGCATTGCCACCTGTCAAAATTGTATTGTGTATGGCAACTGACCATTAACAGCTCTTAATTTTAATTGTCAAATATTGTTTATATTGGCAATAGCGAAATTTGTAGTTGCTGAATAGTTCTAAGAGAAAAAAATGTGTTAAAAAAATAATAAATAACTTAAATTAAATAAACAACTCTTTGTTTGATAAGGAGAAAGTAATGCTTGGAGGATAAAAAAATAAATTAAGTGTATGTTAGGTTGACATTTTGGTATAAACTTGTAAGTTAATTAACATGCTGTGTATTTTAAAATCTCTTAGCACCAGTGTGGAGTAAATAAATTGTTCTAGTTCGATAATAATTGTACACTGAGACTTTTTGTTTAATTGCAATAACAGAAACCACGTTTTGGAAAAGTTTAAACGTAATACTCGTATTATACTACTACCAGTTGACAATTCTGTAATAATAATATGTTCGTTAGCCTTAAGGCAACTGGGAAAAAGTTTCTATATATATTAGAGCCCTGCAAAAGATCATTTAAAAGAACTTTCAAGACATGAGGGATTTTTAAAATGCTTAGCCTTAGAGATGTCTTCAAAAACAAACACTACGAGTATTTGCAAGACATCTGTTTCAGTTATTGCATTTAAAGAAGTAAGGAAGAAAACACTTCGTGACAAAAGAATTTGTGATGCTTGCTTCTTCCTACGCATGGGCGTGTTTACAAACGTCATGCATGTACAGACACACACACGTTGTGTATGATCTTTTATTTTTCTGCGCACATACAAACGCACACATGCATTGACCTTAGTACATTAGCAAAATAACAAGCTGACACCCTTCAAGGATGTGGTATTTTGAGTGTTTGTTACGAACCAGAAGTCTTTGCGACATCGTATACACAAACATCAATACATACATCGTGCTTCTCTTATAAGACGTATTTACATTTCAAGAATGCTTACGCAGGCCTCTAATACATATTACTAATTTTAATTTCGGCAGCGTTGCCAATTGACAAGACAACTGAATTTTTATTGCACCAGTAAACAATTCATAAGTAATTAAATCAATTAAAAAATTTCATTGATTTCATTAAATTATAAATTTTTTAACTGAAAATACTGATTAGTGAATACTTTTTTTCTATAAATGTTTCTAAGGGCTCAATCAGACGTGACATAACCATAGCCATAAAGAGCAGCCGTTCGAACTAAACTAATCGGCAACACTGTATTCGATTATATGGTTATGGTTATGGCGTTATAGCTAATTTAAGCTTAAAGGCTAGCTTTTGTAAATACAAACGCTTTTTTCGTTTTGAAATTTATATGGAATACACATTTTTGAAACACATTTTTGATACACATTTTCATAGAAATTTCTAACTTTTAGAAACAAAATTTTTAATAAAATCTTCCCATAATGTGGCCTTTTTTTAAACGAAATTTGTATATTTAGTATAAAACTTTTTTACTTTTCATCTGACATTGATGAATGCATTTTTGATGTTAATTCTTCCCGCAATTAATTAATATTTCTCTTTACTTTACCTTATTTTCCAATTAAGCTTTAAATTCGAACTTTAATGCAATGAATAAATGATCTTAACAAAACGAAGATAAAATTAATTCCTATTTCCTTATTATGTAAATTATCACCACAAATTTTGCTTTATTTGGCCCCATTGTGCACTAGCCATTAAAGATGTTTTAACTGGTGGTATGTTGTAATGTCAACATAATTCGTAGCAAAGGTAAAATTAAAAGCAGAATGAAAAAAACCTTTTTTTTTTGAAAAATCTTTTTCCTTTTTGTTTTAGGTGCTGGACAAACTTTAACGCCATATTTCAGGAAACTGACATACAGCGGATGTTGTTACAACATTATAAAGATAGACAAGAACAAACTTGTAAACACACACACACACTATGCCACACAAAATCATCTTTGCCACCCAAACAATCCAAAGTGATACGAACAAATTGTTCAAATATTCAAATACGATGGCAGTTTTTTAAATCCTCTTTAGCTTCTTTTTTCCCTGTTGTTGTTTTTTCTTTTTTTTAAAACATTTTTTAGTTCAATATATTCATGCACACACCCACACACAGACACACACAAAAGCTCGCACTCACAAAGAGGCTTTTGTTTGTATTGTATATCCTGAAAGATATACAAGAACTTCTTTTTTTCTTAAATACGAGTATTTAGTTCTCTGGTGGGAGGGGAAAAATATATTTCTTATTTCAAATCGACTGTGTGTCTGACTGCAACAAACTAACTTTGATATAAAGTCAAAGTTCTGCACAGAGATATGTAGAAGCCAACTGACTTGTTGCCGATCTTCTTTGACTATTTCCATTTACCTCAAACACACAAAAAAGGTGTAAGAAAACTCAATGTGCATAATGTCAGTTAGAAAACTCAAATTGAGACACTTATTACAATTACATTTTAATCTTGATTTATTCATAGATAATTTCTTTTTCCTCTTCTTCTTCTTTTTATTATTGTGGTACTTACATAATTTTCGATTAAATCGTTTCGGTGTGGCACAAAATAATTGTGATCTTCCATGTCACGTCGCTTCTTTACACGTACAAAATGTTCCATGGGATTGAGATTGCGACGGGCGCAAGCGTTCGCCAAAAACTCTTCCACTGACATCGCATCACGTAAGTAAACAGTCGAGTAAGCATTGTCAGGCATGGCAACTTTGAACGTTTTTTCCGGTTCGTCCCGAGAATTCAACTGGAAAGTACATGAAAATTGATTAAATAAAGCAAAAAAAAAAAAAAAAACAAACAAATAAGTAAAAAATAAACGAATGTGGCTGCTTGGCTGCTGTCTGTATAGAAAATGACAATTTTAACTTTAAATCGAAAAGCATCAAAAACATCTTAATCTTTTACATTTTTTCTTCCATTCTTTTTCTTAGCTTGTTAAATGTTGTTAATGGTAGTGTATTTCAAATTTTAGTTAGTTTCTTTGAATGTTGTAAATAAAATAGACAAATTGCTATTACTTGCAACTTATTGCATAAATATTTTATAATTTAATGTATGTTTTAGTTTTTAGAGAAAAAGTTGAGTTATTCCATTACAATGCTAATGACTTTATTCAAATTCACTGGCAAAAGGAAAATTGTTTGATGTAAACTGCGTTTTTAAGTGAAATTATTGAGTCGTGCTAATACGATTCTCTTAATTTTATTATATTCCCTTAAATTAAAAGTAAGCAACTTTACTTCTATTCTTAGTTTTGAATTTCACATTCTTATACATAAAATCTTACAACAGCTTTATATAATTTTAAGAAAAAATGTGATACCGTTGAACTCACAGGTTATCCCTGCAACTTTTCGCTTATTTCAATCTCAAAGCGTTGGAAAATACATATCGTTACCTCAATATAGAAAGGCCCTAACTTATTATTTTCTTGTAATCGAGTTTTTTGTATATTCCGATAGAAGAACATCTAATAATGAGTTAGCGACTTTCTATATTAAGGTAATGATATGTTTGTTTATTTGTTTGTGAACACCCAGTGTGTATGGTATCGGCTTGTATCTTGTATTTTTGGGCAAAAGAAAAACAAGATACATACAAATACTCTCTCCATAGCACTTAATACGATAATAAAATCGATACAAAAACACATACCGTTTCCGAAAGGAATTGAACTCTGTGACATGACCGATTATTATCGTTTTGACGTATACTATGCAATAAATGGCACAATATTTCAAAGAAAATATTGCCCAATTTTCCTGACAGTGAAAAAGTAAACAACATTGCACAATGTTGCCACCACATTAGTCAATTGTCTTGATTGCACAGCAAAAATCTAGTATTTTAATATCTACCGATATATTGTGCCACCTTCGAATATGACATACACATTGGCGATATTAGTGTATAATACGAAAAACTGTCCAACTATATTGCAAGTGGGTGGGCCGCTTTAAGGTTTGTTTTCATTTTTCATTTTTAAAAGAACAGCCAACTCAATATTACATCCAGAAAAAAGATTGGCTGGAATATGGTTAGGCCAATGAAATACCATTTGCATAAACTTTATTTCAGTTCATGCTATTAACTTTCTATTAATCCATAAAACAATCCATGTTAATTGCCGTAAGGGCATAATTAAAATAAAGATATGATTCTGACAATTCCTAAATTGCTTGCATCAACTGAATGTATGCTTTGGTCATGACTAATTAACTGATTGATTAAGACAACCGAATAAAATATTATGAACTGGATTTTACTACCAACTTTTGGTATTGGCAACTTAAAAATTATCGTCCTATATTAAGGTTAAAATAAGCACTTTCTATCAGTTGCTGCAACTAACTAGAGGTTGAGTTTACTATCATAGTTTATAGCAGCAAGTTAAAAATTAACTTTTGGACTTTCAAAGATATTCACCCCTATCATGAATACTTTTTCCCTCGAAATATTTCCACTTGTCACCAAATTGCAATCGTGAATAATTTTTACCATAAAATTTGTTTCCCTGTTTTGATTCCCCTTATCGTGAATAATATTTTTCACGTGAATTTTATTACTTTTCCCTTAGAGTTTTTCAATTTACTTTTTCAGGCGAACTAAATTATTACATTGAATAATTTCGATATTTTCCTTTGAATTATGTATTAAAAGTTATAAATATTTATTTTTAGCACAAGATTAGTAAGTAAAGTTCATGATTCTTAACAATAATTCCATGCAACATTTTTTCATTGAGATCCAAAATTTGTGTATTTCTATTTATTTAACTTAAATTTGTCTGATTTCCAATTAATTTTTAGGCATTATAAATCTTCTTCCCATTTTTACATTCACTGGGACTGGTAGCGGGAAAAAATTTCACGTGAACAAATATTCCACTTGTTATTCACGATGCGGGTGATTATGATTTATAAATTCTCGAATGGTTTTCGAAAGTCTGTGCATAAGATAACAGATTTTTGGCTGTTCAAAATGTGTGGTTGAAGAAATGCATATAGGCATGCTTCACCACCAGGAAATATTTTTCAATTAAAATAAACTTATGTCTAATAATAAATTTTTTAAATTGAATATTTCTGTTTGCGTTTATTGTTTACTTTTATTTCAGCAAGGAAGGCAATTTTCCTTTCACAGATACCAATTATGATATTGTTTTAGTTATATTAACCATATTTTCGGCAGCAGTTTTCATTACAAAACATCTTTCAGCAAATTAAAATACGATGAATCAAATCAATTCACATATTCCATTTGCAAAAAAGTTTCGTATATAAAGCAGAAATCTACATCAACTGACACCACAGACAGTGGACCAAACACAGAAGAACGCTGATGATGAAGGTTTAGTGGCCTTCGAAAACGGCTAGCTGTTCCGTTTAACTATGTGTTGTCAGAATATTTACAACTAACTTTGGTGTTATTTGTTCATTTATAATTATCACATGTAATTTGGCTTAAAAAGCGATACGAACTTAAGCCTGTTCAAATCATAACTATAGAAACAAATGAAGTTCGAAAAATAATAATTAAATTCAGCTATGTGATGAAAAACGATTTAGACACAAAACCAATTTGAAAACGATAAAAGCTGTGATGTGTTTTCTATAGTCGTTTTGTCAATAATTTTAAAATTTGATTTTAATGGTTTTTCCAAAATTTTTTGATAAATTTCTTTTCATAGCTCTGTTAATGGTTTATATTTTATCTTCTAGTGTGATTTTTAGAAGTAAGCAGTGTGGAATTGGCTCAAAAATTATATTCAAAATCGATCGGAACTCATCACACCTTTTCAAAACAATAGCTTTGAAATCGATTTGAAAACGATCGTTTTTCATCACATACCTGATTAACTAGAATAACTTTTATTTCAAATTCCACACTGTTAACCAATTTTTTTTCTGATGCTGCAACTATTGGGTTAAGAGTTATAATTAAAATATAATGGTACCACAAGAAAATTGCAGTTTTTATACCAGAATTCTACGGTAGTTGGTGCAACTGCCAAAATTCGATTGGCAACATATTCGGTTGTCTCAACGAATCTGATTTCTCTGTGTACTAAATATAAGCGTATACTTAATGTAGAAAAATATGCGTTTTATATTAATCATACGCACAAGATATTTCAATAATCATTACTTGTGTGGCAGTAAGGAAAATGTACGTAAGGTCGGGTTTCCATCTGTGTGCCAAATGCCACACAAGCGTAAGAAAAGCGTAACCACTAATTACTAATGAAAAACAGTTCGATTCAGACATGTATTTATTAAGTTAAACACTTTCATACATAACTAATAGACAATTTTATAGAATCCAACATGATTGGAAACTGTTTAAATCAATAAATATATGTCTGAAACAAACAATTTTTCATTAGTAGTTAGTTGGTTACGCTTTTTTGTGCAAATGACGCACAATAAATGCCAGATGTAAACTCAGACTTGATCATAATTTTTTGTTTTATATTATGCAGGAGAAAACTTGCAAAAGTGTATTTCTTTTACTGTTAAGTTCAGAAATTCGGTGTTCACTTTTATTCAATTTAGGAAAATACCGATCTACTCTCTATACGTCTGTGGCAATAAGAGAAAATTGCTTAAGTCAACATAGGCTAATGTTGTATTATTATGGTATTGTATTATTATCTGATAAGACTTTGAATTTGATTTTCTGAGTAGTTTAAATTTCATTTGACGACAAAAATTGCAAGTCTGCTCTTCGTTTCCGTAAGGAATGTAAGAACTTTTCGAGTCGAAAAATTGTTCCCATCATGTGAAACTCAGGGTGAGAAAGAAAAAACTGTATTTGTTGATATTTTTGTAAGTTTATATAAGTTTTTATGTGAGTAACCCTGTGCAAAATAGGACAACCAATATAATTATTTAATTTTTCTCAATGCGAAAACTTCTCACAAGTTACAGAGTTCGGGTACTGGAAGTAGACTTATATTACAAATGCGCAGGTTTAAAGCTTTAAAATAATATTAAAATAAAATCTAGCTACCATATTATCAAAAAAAAAAAAAAATATTTCGGGATTGAAGTCTATGTTAAGAGGAAATTCTTCATAACAATTTTGACTTAAGAACAAATACAAATTAATTTGTTTAGAATAAGGTCTTTTAATTTTATATTAATTTTTTTCAACCTTTTTATTTTCTTTACTTGGGAGTTTTTCATTCTTTTATGGTTACTTAAAAGCCAATGAAACATATTGATATTTTAATTCATGGCAATGAGTGTCTAACTTTTTAGTATTTATCTAAATGATTATTTATTGAAAAAATATTATCTTCTATATATTTTCTCAATTTTAAAACTGTTATCTAAATAAAAATAACTTTATTTTCAATATTTAAATAAGTGTTTTTTTCCAATTGATCTAATAAAGAATACATATTTTATTACCTATCTGCATTGTATACATTTTAATTTGAATTTTATTTTCTATATTTTTGGGATATTTAAAAACAAATTATGGTTTTCTTATTGAAATATATGTATGTAATGTAATGCGAGTTATACCTAATTTACATTAAGCATTTTTTCATGAAATTAGTTGCATGAAAATTTTTTAGTTGTCAGTAGGAGGCCTGGAGAAGCATCTTATATCAAAAAAGTTGCCAAAAATGCATCAGAGACTTATTCTACATCCTTTTGTATATAAAATTCTCTTTTACAGCGCTGCAATTAGCAAAAAGAAAAAGTTGCGTGCAACAAAATTCATGAAATTTCATGAAAAAATGCTTAATGTAAATCAGGTATTAATTATTTTAAAATAAAAGTAAATATTCTTTATTTGTTAGCGAAAAAAAGAAACATACATATCGTCACCTAAAATACAAAAGGCCGTATGTATACTTTTTACGTTTTTTTTTTACAGGAGAAGAAATATGAGTAAAATTTTGAGGAAAGATGCATTTTTGGTTAATCAAATCATAATCAATCAAAAAGTCTATTTTGAATTTTTTGGTTATTACGGCCTTTTGTATTTTAGGTGACGAAGTGTACATACATACATACTTACATCCATATGCCTACATGTATGCATGTATAGGTATATATGTTATTAAAAAATAAAACAATTTATTCAAAATAAAAGCAAGAATAGGAGTAACTTTTGCAAATTCTCAATGATGTTTTAAGTGTTGATTTTCCTTTTTTTTATTTTACTTTATTTTTTATTTCAAATTAAGAATTTTAGATTGGTAGGTTGATTGCTTTATGCTTGTTTGAAATATAAAAGAATTGCAGACTACAAAGACTTCAAAGAATAGACATTTAAGTTTAAGTGGGAAAAGAAAAAATTAAATTAAATTGATATGAACATCAGACGGTTTTTTTAGATGAATAAACATTTAATGTTGTTTAAATAATCAATGTTAAAGCGTTATTTAATAATATTGAAGTGAGAGTATAACATTTTTAAATTATTATTTGACCTTTTACGAGGGGTAATTCATAAGTTTTAAATTTATTTTTTATTTAGAGGTAACACTCAGGCAATGAATGCCTACTATTACTACTTATAGGTGTTACCTTCTTTAGGAAAAGGATAGAAGAGACAGTTGGTGAAGGAAGAGATAGAGAACAGCTTCATTCTTTTTACAACTCTGCTTTTTGCAAGTTTTTAGTAAGGCAGCGTTACAGCGCCTCTGGTGTCAAATGAGGCGTATTAAATTTTTTGAAGCTGTATTTAGTAGCCATTTTTTGTTGGTTATTTTACTTCGCCGATGATTCTGCTGCACAATACCGACGAAGGAGGGCGCTCTGATCTTACATTACGATTAGTATCTGCTGAAGTGGGTATAGTTCAGTGACCAGTAACTATGCCTTCATCACTTGAGCTTTCCGACAACAACTGATAATTTTCTTTTGCAACAAATGTAAATTTTTATGCAAATGTGAAAATAATTTCTTCACCTACTGTAGATAATTATGCAAACGTGCAAACCATTTTTATATGTGAAAAAATATATTTTTATGCAAAAAGTTTTTAATGCCGCAGTTTAAATATGTAGTGCATGTGGCTTTTTATCTTTCTGGTTGTTATTGTTCTGTGTCATATGAGTTGGTGATGTTGATGACGCTTCTGTTTATTTGCTCTAGTCTGTCCTGTTCTGTTATATTCTGTTAACGCCAAGCCAACAACCTCAAAAACAAAACAAAAAAAAAAATAATAAATAAATTTCATAAAGAACTGATTGAATCTACATGCAACACTTTGTTTTCTGGCGCTATTTTGTAGCGGCATTTGTTTTCATTCATTTAATAATGATTTTTTTTTTAACATATACATTTGTATATTTTTATATGCATGTGTATTTAACATCATTTTGCAATATTCGCTCTAAAATTAAACAAATTACAACTTCAAGCATTACATACAATAAATAAAATAAAAATTTTGAAATATTTTCAACCAGTTTATAATTGTTATTTGTGTAGTGGCAAAATAAAATCCAGACAAAAACATCATTTAATTTTTTGTTTTTTTGCGGCGAACGAACGAATATTTATTTAAATTTTTCATAAATGAAAAAGTTATGAAATCTGTAAATAAATATCTGCTGGTATATATTGAAATTTGTAACGCTTTATATTCATTTATTTGGTTTAATTTTAATGCCAGTAAATTTATTTATTAAATATGATAGTTCTGTTTAATTTAGTGAATTAGAAAGCAGTTGGCAGCAGATTACAAAAAGTATTTATAGATTTGTAAATAATGGAGAGGTGTTTTTTTCTAGAGAACTTGAAATAAATTTAATTTTAATTGTGTGGCACGGAGGTTGTTACATATTACTTTTTTGTCTTATGTTATGGCGAATTAATGATTTTAATGGGCATATATGCAAAGGTATTAAAGTTGTTTTATTTTTAGCGAAAAAGTTATAACGAAGGAGGGCTGAAACCACAATATTTTGAAAGTCAAACAACACAAAGCCTTTCGAAATGTTGTTGTTGCTGCATAACTTTTACTTACGTCCCTTTTCACAATGTACAATTAAAAGCTACCAGGGACTTTAACGGCAAGTTTTGTATGAAGAACTGTCAGTTAAAGTTCAAGTTAGCTCTTAATCATACATTGTGCACCCTGGGCTTCTACTCTATAATTTGAAATGAAAGCAAATGTTTTGGCTTGTAATGTTAAAAACCTACAAATTTGTGCAAATCAGTGCATATCGCTAATTTTCTAAAACAATCATAATTATTTTCAGATGTATATAATTTTTGTATATGGCGGCGTTTCCCTTTTGAAACTTTGCCGGCGCTAGAATTCAGTTGTTTTGATTTTATAAACAATACAAAATACAGCTGTCTTAGCGTTGCCAACATTTACACTTGTCATGTATTACATACATTCACCACTGCAGACTTCACGACTGCTAATGCCGCTAGCTGCATTTGTCGCCTTGCAGCCAGCTACTGATATTCACCAGCACCTGATATTCAAGTAAAAATCTACCTTTCAATGCTGCCACCTTCAAATATTTCGCATTTATAAAAATAAAAGTAAGCTTTCAAAATTTATTTCTTTACATCAATTTCGGGATGTCCTTTCTGTTAAATAAGATGAACTATTTTCAGAGATGATTCATTATTTTATTTTATTTTGTATTATACTGGTAATATATACTATATTTGCTCATTGTTGCCAGCAAAAAAGAAATAAGTTTAATTGGACTACAAAATCAGCATGGGCATTAACCTGCCGCCGTGTTGTCTTGCTGTGGTGAAAATAATCCTTCTCATAAAAACTTGTGTCTTCTAGTTTTGGTAAGTTGAAGTTGGTAGCTTGCTGTGGTGAATATGTATAGTGCTTCAGTTTGCAACAGTTCTTGTAATGAATATATGAATTTAACCTATATCTTAGACTAGCTACATTTGCAATATTTGCAACAGCGAATTGCAACAAAGAATGATTTCCGCTAATGTTTTCAAGATATGTGAATGCAATAACTCAACTTCTAAATTTCAAGAAAAAATATAAATATATATATATACATATATATATATATATATATATATATATATATATATATATATATATATATATATATAAAGCATGCTGTAACTGCAATAATCGCTTATGAATATCGGTGGGGGTTTTTTTTTTGTTATAATATATTTCAAACACTTTTCTTTTAATCAATTTAACTTAAGTACATTGCAAATAAGACTCACCTGCATAGAGCGACGACTTGAACCACTATTAGATCGAGACAGCATGGGTGGACGTCGTTTTGTTGCACCCCGCCCAGCAAGTAAATTATTTAGCAGCGATGGGGAACGGGCACAAATGAATGCATGAAATGAGGAAACCGTAAAGACGCCCAATTTATTAAGAGTATTTTTTGTAGGCCGTGATACATGCGTAAGTAATGACTGCAAGTAGAAAGTTAGTCATACAAAAATATTTGAATTAAATCACTCATAAAGATTTGCAACAATTTCTTTAAACAAGATGATGAAGTGAATTTATATTTAACTTACTTTTGGATTTGGCAGTTCGCCACTCTGTAAAGATGCCATATAACAACGCAAACGAAATTGCTCACAATGCAAACGTTCAAGATTTTCCTTCCACTGAAGAATTTGTCCTTGAATTTGTAAACGTGTATCTTGGTCGGTAACCACCGACTGCTGCAGCTCTGCCATATGTTTAAGTTTATGATCCTTAAAAGAAATTTTTTTTTAATATAAAAGGGAAATAAGGTAAAAATAAATTTAATAAATTTAAAAGAAAAGTTTTATAGGTGGCAACAAAATCCTTTTATGTAATGTAACTTTTTTGTTGTTGTAGAAAAAAGATTTAAGGCACAAATACACTTAGTCATACATAATAACTGCTCTTATGTAGGAGATTACATGCAAACACACACACACACACACACACACAAAGACACACACCGTGTACCGTGTGTGTGTAGCGTGCAGTATGTGTACACTTTTCATTATTTTTAACGCCCATTAGTTGGAATTCCTTTTTTTGTATGTTTGTTCGCTTGTTTTCATTTTTAGTTGTTGTTTATAATGCAACATAGAGATTGAAATCCATTCCATTTTCTCTTGCATTAAACAAAGTATTCTTTTCTATATTTTTTGTTTGTTTAAATATGAATAATTTGTATGTTTGTGTGCAGTAGTAGTAGTAGTCCTTTCTGTCATCTTTTTATGTGATTCCTTATGATTCACACACACATACGCCAAGTTATATAATTTGTACATATGTATGTATAACCGGAATGTGACAAACACAAAAAAAAAGCCGAAGCAGTAGATATCACATATACTTAGTTGTGTGCAACAAATGTGACAAATGTCGTTGTTAAATGTGTGTGAGTGTGTGTGTGTGTGATAAATTTCTAACACTGAAACTACCTGCAACACCAACATCACCTTTACAAACTCAACAGTAAGTAAAAGTTTTGTAACTGTTACCGGTTGTTGTTTCATAATACTTTTAATGTTTCCAAGTATGTTATAAGCTGCATAAGCGTGTGTATGTGTGTGGTGGTGCTTATGAAGAAATTAAGCTTGTGTGTTCGCCCGTATTATGTGCCATACTTCGAAAATATTTATAGTTAAGCTTGTACACATTCACACAAATACATACATGCTACATATACATATATGTATATATATACATATGTGAGGATTTGTTGTTGCAACTGCTGCTCTTTTCTTTTTTTCATTCTTTTTTTTCTTTTCCAGCAAAAAAATAAAAAAAAAAAAAATAAAATATAAAGCTAAAAAATAATTAGAGCGTAAAAACCGGAGCATGGTAACACTTACATTGCAATTCGACTAATTCATTTCCAAAAAAAAAAAAAAAAAAACAAAAAGAAAAAGAAAAAGAAAAATAAAACAAATTTATAATGTACACATACACATGTACATGAAGAATGATACTGTACACAAATAAATATCTTATTTTACACAGAGACAAATTTTATCTCGTATGACTTTTGTCTGCAATAAATAAGTCATATGCATTTTTGCTCGAAATATCATACAAATCTTAAAAAAAACTACAATAAATATTTAAAAAAAATTAACTAAATTTACATAAATCCAGCCTAGCACGACTCTTAATTAAAATGTTGTATAATATCAAAAAACTAGCTGATCCCAGCAAACTTTGTATTACTCTGAATTATTATATGTTTTTTAACTACAAATTAACCCACACAGTGGTCACTTGTTGGGTCAGAAACCAATAAAAAACCAACCGGGTATTGACCTAAACCTGTGTTGATAATTTCGGCTCCACACCTCTTATAGTTCCAGAGATCATGCGTTAGGAACAAGCACTACGATTTTATATATATAGATATTTTAATTTGTATAAATATAATCTACTAACTACTTCCACCAAAGAAATATATGACTAACACCACTTTCGTAGTTAATTGCACATGTGTCTTTCAGATTTTGCATGCCAAAAGTATTAAAAATATTACAGGTGTATAGCAAGAGATTGTAAATCAGACATTATGCCAAACAAAACACAAAGAGATACACACACATGCATACATATATGTATGTATGTGTAACAGAGATCTGCATGATTACCAATCAAACGGCATAATTTTGCATTTACTAAAATGAAATGAGCCAGCTTTTGCCATTAAAAAAATTAAAGATATGCTATTGCATGATTCATATCAATAATACTGTTGTTAATAAATTCATGCCGCTGCTTGTAATTTCTTTTCATTCATATGATTCACTAAAGCAATGAATCAGTATTATTGTTTTGAAAGCTTCTCAAAACCCCTTCAGACAAATATAGTTTTATGTAATATTATAAAATAAATTAGGTAGGCTCATTTTATTTTATAAATTATTTTAATACAAGAAAAACTATTTATTTATTTATTAATACGCAATGTTTGATTAAGTTAAGACTTCATCTAGTCCACGTGCTTTTTTGAGTTATTTGTTTACTATACAAAAAACAATCAAACAAAAGTAAGAATTTTTTATTTATATTTACTAACAGCACTCAAAATAAAAGAGAGTGAGTTAATGACAGTCAGTTGTTAGAGAGACAACTCTGCAAACAATATCATTAGTACATACAGGGTTGTCAGATTATTTCCGACCTTTTTCGCCAAATTGATTTTAAAAATCGCCAAAAGTAGCCAAAAATCTGTTTTATGTAGTTTTCTTAGTATATATTTGATAATAAATTTGATTTTATATAACAATTTTTTTAACATTCATTTTTATTAAATGATTGTATTAAAATTTATCAGAAATACGCCAAAATTAAATATAAAATCGCCAAAAATTATTTCTTGTAAATTTTTCTCATCCAAATTCAAAATGCATTAATGACTATAATTAATATAAAAAAATCACCAAAATCAAATTGTTTTAATTTCTTGCAGGCGAGTTTTGATAGGATTTGTTTTTGAAACTACTCCTTCAAGAAACTAATTTTCCTGAATTAGAAAAATCTTTAAATTCAATCGCCGTGTCGCCAAACCAAAAAAAAAAAAAAACAAAAAAGAAATCACCACGTTTGGCGAGAAATCACCATATCTGACAGCCCTGAGTACATATTGATGTTGAAGAAAAAACAAAAGCATTGTAAAAGTGAGTGGAGAGCGAAAGTGAATCAATTCATACAGTTCTCTGATGTGTACATGTATTGCTTGCACATACATGTAGGTTTAGGACAAAAATCAAATAAGACTAACTTTGAAGAATACATGTACATTTGTTAGTGTTCATATTATACAATTATTGCGTATACAAGAGGAAAATATATTTACCCAACAACCAAAAGATAAAGTGCAGGGTGAGCTTACTTCGAATGACTGATTTGAAATGCTTATAACCTTTTGATTTTTACAATTTTAAATTTAATTTTTTTTTGCACCTAATAAGCAATTTAATAATATCAACGTGAGAACATTTAACAATTTTTCAACTTTATTATTATATTATGCAATAACCACCAAAAGAGGCTTAAGCGACATAATCCCCCTTATTCCAATTGTCGACATCGACATCACCTTAAAACAATATCAAAATATTAGAGCTTGTTTAACCGCTCTCGAGAACAATTTTCAGCAGATGCTAATCCTAATGTAACATCAGAGCGCCCTCCTTCGTCGGTATTGTGTAGCAGAACCATCGGCGAAGGTATAGAGTTATAGAGGTATAGAACTTCGAATTGAAATAAAACACAAGAAAATCGTTTTAATGTCCATCAATTTGGCTTTATTGGAAGGATAATTTTATGCCATTAATGTTTAAATATGATTTCGGGCATGTGGCCGCCGCGGCTGGCTCGAATAAAGCCAATTATACAGGTCCAATTTTCAACCACTTTTTCGAGCATATGGGGCCGTATGTTGGCAATAATGCCACGAATGTTGGCTTCCAAGTCCCCTAACGTTTCTGGTTTGTTGGCGTAGACGAGCGACTTCACATATCCCCAAAGATAATAATCCAATGGTGTCAAATCACACGATCTTGGTGGCCAATTGACAGGTCCATTCCGCGAAATTATGCGCTCATCGAATGTTTCCTTCAATAAATCGATTGTGACGTGCGCTGTGTGGCATGTAGCGCCGTCTTGTTGGAACCACAACTCATCCACATTCATGCCATCCAATTCGGGAACAAAATAGTCGGTTATCATGGCTCTATACCGGTCTCCATTAACGGTAACTAACTCTCCAGCATTATTTCAGAAGAAGTATGGCCCAATGACTCCACCAGCCCATAGAGCACACCAAACAGTCAGTTTTTGTGGATGTAATGGCGTCTCAAGGGTCTCATGTGGATTCTCTTCACTCCAAATGCGGCAATTTTGCTTGTTGACGTAGCCATTCAACCAAAAATGAGCCTCATCACTGAACAAAATTTTGCGATGAAAATCAGCATCGAGATCAATCTCATTTTCGGCCCATACACCAAAATCACGACGCATTGCATGGTCTCGCGGCTTTAATTCTTGCACAAGCTGGATCTTGTAAGGTCGCAAGCCAAGATCTTTGCGCAAAATCTTCCATAAAGTTGATGGACAAAGCTCCAATTGCTGTGCACGGTGGCGAATCGATTCATTCGGGTCCTCTTCAACACTTTGCTCTACAGCGGCAATTGTTTCTTCGGTGCGCACTGTTCGACGTCTCTGCGGATGCGTATTATCACATAGAGTAAACGTAGTGCGAAAACGATCCATGGTTAACCGAATTAATTGCTCTGATGGACGATTATGTCGACCATAAAATGGACGGAGCTTGCGGTAAACTTCGCGAACTGAACCATTATTTTCGAAATAAATTTGCACGATTTGCAAGCGTTGTTCTTTTGTTAACCTATTCATGATAAAATGGCAAGCCAAACTAAATATTAATCACTTGACAGCTGACAAAATGGCCGCCAGTTAAAAAATTGATGCCGACTTAAAGTTCTATACCTCAATAAAAAACACCACCTGTCTTCTATCACTGTCCTTTTCCGAAAGAAGGTAACACCTAGTAATAGTGGTAGGCATTAATTGCCTGAGTGTTATTTCTCATAAAAAAAAAATTGTGCTAATGACAGTTTATTTCCGTTCCCTAAGGTCTAGAAAATAGCATAAACCTGCCAAAAGGAGTCAGTTGTTTTCGACAACGGGTACACAAGTCCCAATTTTTTGGTATTGTGTTAAAGTTACGTCGATATCGACAACTGGAACAAGGGTGAATATTCGAAATATTCGAACTTAATTTTTTCACCAAAATCGATTCTTTGCGATCAAGAACAATAGATTTTCGTAGAAAAATGTGTTCAAAAATATATGTCGGTTAAGCTTTTTTTGGCATCACGACTTATCGCTATCAGAGTTATACTGGATCACAAACTTTCATGGAAATATTCAATGGTAGCACACTACTCCTGACGTAGGATGTTTGGATATAAATAGGGCCTAAATGGTGCGTCCAATACTGACCTACGGTTTTGTAGTGTGGTGGCCTGCCACAGGTAAAAAATATGCGGTAGATCAACTTTATAGGGATAGTCCTTCGGAGTCTCTGAATATACTATACTAAACCTTATTCCGATCATACTTCATGTGTAGGCGGTATCCTTAAGTAGTGCAGCAAGTTTAGCTGCATCTTGGTGGCGGAGGTCAAGTTCTTATGGTCATGCCAAAATCCTGGATCAACTAGCCCTACGCTGGAAAACTCTACTGATTACATGATGCCTGATTTGGGCTTTGATAAAGTATTTAAAGTTCTGATTCCATCCATATGACATCAGAATATAAGTACACTAATGGGTCAAGAATGGTCTTCGATGTCGGCACTGGAGCCTTTTCAGACAACCTTGGTATGGAATGCTCCTTCTGTCTCCTTAGGTTAGGTTAGGCTAGGAGACCCAATTGGGTCCATTGTGATTCCCTTCTATTTCCCATTAAAAAAGTAATGTTTACCCCCCCCCCCCCACTCCTCCCAATTGCAGTCAGAAGTGACCCTATTATCCGTCACTGTCTCATTAACGAAGCCCCTATGTTTCGGGCTGAAATATTACCAGTAAGGTTAGAATGACCTCATCCTCATCTGGGTTCCAGCACATAGCAAGTTTTCATGTAAAGAACAGGTGGACAGTTGGCTAGAACTGGCTCTGCTTTTAATGAATCAAGCACTGTATCTATAAGGACTATATCTATAAGGATGAATAGAGATGGCGAAATATCGTCACGTGTAAGATTGGTAATAAATTCTGGGCTTGCTACAATGATAAGCGCTCGATACAATTAACAAATACGAGCCGTAGGGACATCTCTCGAGAGAGGAATGGTCGGCATACATGATGTTATGATATGACTGTCCTATAATAAGGTCTGCCGAAGTTGTGGGGAAGAAAGCAAAGAAAATACATCCTTCCTCTCGATACACAAGATTTTAGGTGGCCATGTACTAGACGATCTTTCAGATTTATTTATTGTATGACCTTATCAGATATTTCAACGCAACGGGTTAGATCTAGTACCTATCACCGTATCAAAATACTTAGATACGGTTCTACATAGGTTGTCACCAATGAGTGAAATGATCCTTTAAAAAAGGAATCATCTAGATTCTACTTGAATGCCTGCGTGAAGAGGGCAGCCACGTAAACCAAACCACCAACCAAAAAATTTGACGCTCAGTTATTGCAATATATATTTACAAGCTCACTTATAGAAAATTTTGTCTTCGATTGATTTTTCCATCACACTTCAAATCGTAATCAAATTTTCTTGCGAAATGTGATATTCAGCACATGACTAATAAGCTTCTACATATATGTCTTCACATCATACTCTATTTGATATAAAAACTGTGTGTTTGCTGGGTTTGCTGTAAGCTCCTCATTTTTACACACACACACACACACACACAAAACATTCATTAAAGAGTGACGTTTCCTTTTTTTTGCCAACTGAAAACTTTGTGTTTTACGTTTTCCATAATAGACACAAAGGCAAGCATGAATATACTCGTAGTTTTACAAACATACTTGACGCCTTGTTTTCTGTGTAGTTTTCTTTTATTACAAGTATGTATGAAATATTCGATTGTATAACACACGGTTCATTAGTTTTAATTTGGCTTATAAGAAAAGAAATTGAATAATACTTGTAGAATGAAATTGTTTCTTAAGCTGAAAGTTAAATTAATGTGAACTGATTTATTTATTGAACGCAAGAGTTCGTATGTTCCCGCAACAGATTAACAAAATTCTATGAAATACATCATCTAGTTTTTGTATATTTTTGGGTGTTCGCATAACATGTGAGATTTTCGATTTGGAAAGTTTATTTTTAATTAGTATTTTTGTTGTTGTTATGTGTCACTACATAAATCAAGAATAGCCGCAGCGCCGAATTCATTAAAATCTTTATTTTTTTTTCTATACGACAGTTTTTTTATAAGGACACACACAGAAATCATTCATTTAATGGCAATTTTTCTTTTGTACTAGAGTGCTATTTCTACACAGAAAAAAATATTCCGGGATAAGCAACTTTAATTGTATTTAAGTCAATTAAACTTTTGTTTAAAATTTTATTTAATTACATTGATTTTTGGTTTTATATTCAAGTAAATTTGTTTATTATAGGAATAGTTTTTTCTGTGTACCACATACATACATAAATATTTATTAAGCTGCTTTAAGTCTTGCCTCATCACTAGATTTTTATGATCAATTTTCCAATAGTTTAGGTTAGGTTAGATTAGCAGATTGCTGAGAAAGGAAAGTAAGTTTTCAGATCACGTTTACCCAAATAACAAGTATCTTTGTGTTACCTGAGAGTAGAAAAGAGATATTGCATGTACAGATGGTGACGTAATAGATTGATAGAGAAAAGAGAAGCATACTTAATTTTCAGGGTTCCGTACACCAAAAGTGAAAAGGAACCATATTGTTTTCGCTACAATGTCCGTCTGTCCGTCACAGGGTGTTTTCACCGAATCGAAAAAAGCGCCAAACTAAAAAAAAATCTCTAAAAGAAAAATAAATCACCAAGAACAGAAAAAACGCCAATATGAAAAAACGCCAAAAATTAAAAAATCGCCATAACGAAAAAAAGCGCCAAAACTAAAAAAAAAGCTAAAACTAAAATAAATCGCCAAAAGCGAAAAAACGACAAAATCGCAAAAACGCCAAAAAAAAAAAAAAAAAAAAAAACGGCCAAAACCGAAAAACTCCAAAAAACGAAAGAAATGCCAAAATTCGTATAGTATTATATATGTAGTGTCCGTACAGAACCCTTCGTTTGCGAGTCAAAGTCGCACTTTACTAAATTTATTTTATTTTTACAACTCTACCATTGTGCGTTTTGTTAACTTTACATAGCATCGCTGCAGCTCCTCTGGTGTTAATTAGGTGTATTACTTTAAACTATGTAGCCATTTTATTATTTATTTTACTTCGCCGGCGATTACTTTCTATAAGTATCGACGAAGTAGGGTGCTGCGATATACATTAGCATATACACTAACGCATATCAGAAAAATTTATGCTTTGATATGACTGGGTATGGCCAGGGTTTAAGCTCAGACTCTTGAACACCTTTGCTGGCTTTGTAGTTGACGCACTAAGTTCTGCAGCACCCTGAATAACAAATTTTATATTATGTTGCTGAGAAATTAAGTTTAAAGAATAACTTATCCACATAGCAGTGATGCCAATTCTTTTGGCTTTAAAAAAAAGCACTAAAAAGCGTAATTTTGAGATCTAAAAAGCTTAAAAAGCACAAACGTGAAAAACGACTTAAGATTCAAACGAGTTAAGTTTAATAATGTTCAATATTTTCTAAGCTATTCTCTATTTAATGAAATATATCAAACGAAAAAATGAATTTTTAAACGCAAATTTCTTTAAAGCACTACTTAGTGCTTTTTCTACGTTTGGCACTAACGCTAAAAATTTCGCGTTTTGAGTCTTCAAAAAGCACTAAAAATAGTGCCAAAATCACAAAGTTGGCATTGCTGCCAGAGGGCAATGGATTCTTGATCTGACGGTTCAAGAATAGCTTGATGCATTCGGCCTAGATTTTTATCAAAGTAATCTGGACGTGCAGCTATTGTACCATCTTTCCGATGATGCTAGTGTATTTAAGCTGAAGTACTGCCCATAAGAGGAGCAGATATTAACGATATGCGACGAAACATATGCTAGAAGGAAAATCGGAATTTTTTTCAACAGCCAAGCAACACTTCTTGCGCCAAGATCACTTGCAACCTCCTCAACTTCAATTATTATTGTTCGAACTTTATTTGTTTCTATATTTATGATTTGATTACATTCTAGCCTAGTTACATGTGACAATTATTAATGAACAAATAACACCAAAGTAAATACTTTGATAAAAACTAGCAGAACGGAACAACTAGCTGTTTTCGAAGGTCGCTGCACCTTCACCATCAGCGTTCTTTTGTGTTTGGTCCACTGTGTGTGGTGTCACTTGGTGTGGATTTCTGTTTTATATACTCAGCTTTTCAGTGCAAATGGAATATGTGAATTATTTTGATTTATCGTATCACAATTTGCTGAAAGCTTTTTTTTATAATGAAAGCTCAATTTTACCATTTCTAAGTTTACAAAAGTCTTGCCATTGTCGTTTGTTCTTTACTAATTATGCACATGTTAATTAATTTACTTATTATTATTATTTTTTTTGGTTGTACTTAAAACAAACTATTTTGGTTTGTTGCTATTAAGTATATTTATTTAAGTTTTGCCACAAACTCATAGCTATTGAGTTTAGTTAGTTTTAATTATTAGTCCTAAGCACGAGTGTCATATTTCGACTTCGACTACGACGGTTTTGTATTAGACTAAAGAAAAAATGTTAAATTATTCTTGAGTCTAATAAGAAATCATCGTAGTTGAAGTCGAAATACGACACTCGTACTTACAACCATTATTGTTCGAACTTTATTTGTTTTTATATTAGGCTAAAGTTCAAATCGCTCTATAACGCAAATTAGATGTGCTAATTTAGTTGAGTGATGCATTTTTCTTCCGACGACGGAGTTTGCTTTCATTTGGAACGATTTTGATTGATGAACATAAGAGTTTCGGCTATGTTCTCCTAAACACTATATCGAGTTGTTTGCTTTTTCAATATCGTACTCGTACCAGGAAACATCTCATAAAAAAAATCTCTCGTAAAAAAGGAAAATCTCTCACAAAAAAATTTTTAAATACATAAAGGTAATGAGGTCCTTGCCTCTGCCCTAATTTACATTGCGATGCATTGCAAGTGAATTTTTCTTTTTTAAATTTATATTAAAATGTGTATCTTTTTATTCCAAATCATTGAATTTAAAGAGGCCAAATGCAATTTCCATTTGCACAAGCTGAATTAAAATTAAATAAACTTGATTTCTTTATATCTACTTATTTATGTGCATAATCACATAAAGTTACCTTAATATAGAAATGCCTTAACTCATTATTTTTTTAAAATCGAGTTTTTTGTATACTTTGATAGAATAACATCTAATGTCTCGAAAAACTCAAACATTACGATTTCAAAAAAAAAATAATGAGTAAGAGCCTTTCTATATTAAGGTAACGATATATTGTCACGTAAAATCCAAAAGGTCGTAAGTACCATTTTCACTTTTTTACAGGAGAAGCAAAAAAACCTTATATATTTAAGACTAAATTGAATAATGAATAACACATGTGGAAAAGAAAGGATGTATTTTGCTTAATCACATCACAATCAATCAAAAAGTCCCATCTTGAATTTTTTGGTTGTTACGGCCTTTTGGATTTTAGGTGACGATATGTAGATGCATACATACATATACACATGCATGTATGTAATTATGCATGTATCTAGGTATGTCTTTTTTTAAGTTATAAAAAAATTAACTTTTGTGTTCACGTCAAAGTTGCTCAGACAACGCCAACAACGGTGGACCAGACAAAGGAAATGAATCATAAAAAACAATGTAAAAAAAAGTAAGGGTATTATGCAGTGAATATGAAATATGTACACATATGTATATGTATGTATATATATATATATATATATATATGTATGTATAAATACATTAAAAAAAATTAAGATAAACAATAATAAATAAGGAGAAGAAAAAAAATTATCAAGATATGTATAAATAACTTTACAAAAGATAAAAGAGTATTTGAAAAAAAAAAGAAATCCCGCAGTACATTCACATACGACACATACTCGTACATAATTACAAGTGTATGTGTGCATGTGCTTGTGAGTAATTATTTGTACAAGTACACACACACACACATACCCACTCTCCCAATTTTGCCGTTATGATTATTATTTTTTATGTGGTTAAACAGAATAATTTTTAGTTGGTTTTGAATTTTGTTTTTTTTTTGCACCCCAACTGTTTGGCAGCGTCTCTTTTATATCGCGGGTTTATTTAATTTCTTTTTATTTTTTATTATTTTCAAAACTCCAACCACATGCTCCACTGGCCGTCTGTCTGTGTATATGTATGTAGTTGTGTGATATCGTATTTTTTTATTTTATTTTATTTTCTATTTTTTTTTTTTTTTGATACACATTCAGTTTTGTCTTTATTGTCTCTTTTGCTAAGAGCAGTCTTAATTACTTCCTATAATGCACTGTTTTGGCGGGAAATCCATTGCGGAAAACAGCATAAAACTCTAAAGTCTTCATAGTGGGTTACTTTGTTAAATCTACCGAGTTGTTTTTTTTTTCTACTATTTTTTATCTCCTCTTCTTTCTTTTTTTTTTGGCATTCATATGCGATGAGTTCTCCTCTGCTGGCTTCAACTACAGACAAGTTTAATGGGGGGAAAAAGCAGTTTTGTTATCTGTGATACCAAGTTAAATTTGTTTTGTGTTCTTAACTGATTATTGTTTTATTTTTAATTTTTTTTTCTAAAGAAAAAAATTAAAAAAATAGAAAATGTTTGTTGTTTAGCTGTTGACTTAAAAAATAAATTGGAGGTTTTTTTTAAATTCTTTTAATGTTAAATATTACTTTTAGGATTTTGCACTATTTGTTTGCAAAGTAAACAGTTTTAGGAAGTAATTATAAGTTAAATAATGCCATAAATAAGTTGAGGGCCACTGTTGGCGAAAGAAAAATAACAAAAATTAAGTATTTAATTAATTTTTCTACTGAGCTTAAGTCTTTTAAGAAAATTCAATGACTACTTTCATGGCCATTAATATATGAATCTGATTGCGGCCTCGTTCCTCTCACGACAAGCAAGCTGTTGCCAGTAAAAAGGCTGTTGCTAAAAATTAATTGGAACGAACAAAGAATTTTTCGTTGTGAACTTTCGCCATCAGAAATAAAACACATTTGTGCACATGAAAATTAACACAATACTGCCATCGAACGAAATTTGTCGTGCATGACGAACTTTGCCATAGATTTATTTATATTTTTTATGCCGAAGAACGACGAAAAAAAGATTTTCTCTCTCTTTTTGCACAAAAAATCACTATTATTCTGCTTGGCTTAGTCAATGACGTTGCCTATTTAGCCCTAGTATACACTGTGCAAGATCAGTTTGAGGGAGAGAGAGAGAGAGAGAGACCAGGAGAACAGAAACGTTGTCTCTCTCTCCTAACAAACTAATCAGCTTAGCAATAATGCTAGGAACACAACTGGGACGAACGACGAATTTTTCGGTGCGAACTTTCGTCATAAAAAATAAAACACATTTGTTCATATGAAAATGAACACAACACCGCCGTAGAACGAAATTCGTCGTGCGTGACGAACTCTGAGATAGATTCATTTCTATTTTGTACGCCGACGAACGACGAAAAAACAATTTTATCTCACTCTCTTTACATACACAATAAACAGTGTGACCAGATTTTAAAATAAAATTAAGCTAAATCACGTATGTCCTTAATATATTTTTAGAGAATACGCAATTTGGATTAAAAAAGGCTAAAAAAGTTAAATAAGTTTTTAAAAAAGCTAAAAAAAGAAGCTAAGAGCTAAATAAAAATTTTAAAGCTAAATCCAAAAGAAATGAGCTAAATTTACCCCAAAATTAGCTAATATGGTCACACTGACAATAACCAACTTTATCAATTATAAGAGCCAAATTCGCTGAGTAAATTCGTCGTTATTGTGCTTCACACGACGAATTTACGCAGCGAATTCTTATCGACGAATTCGTCGACGTGGACGAAATTCGTCGTTCGTCTCAATTGTGTTCCTAGCATAAGACTTGTATAGTGTAAACTGGGACTTACGGATATATACAAAAAACACACATACATAAATATCTAATATTTGAGTCAGCTGATTCATTTTGTTTATCATTTTTGGTAAAGGTGTTTTCGAATAAGTAAAAACTTTGTAAATAAATTAAAATATAAGAAATTCATTATTCGACATATTGCCATAAGTATATTTTAATTTGAAATTTATTTGCTCGGAGTTCAGCTTTGTCTATATGCATTTCATTGTTGCTGTAACAAATCGTCAGTAGATTTCAACCACAAATTTTAGTTTTCAAAAATATTATTAATTATGAATTCTCAAATAGTTCTTTGCATAAAATAAGAGGTTTGTGGTTATTCAAAATGTGAGGTTGAAGTCTACTGACGATTTGTTACAGCAACAATGAAATGCATATAGACAAAGCTGAACCACGCAAAGCCGTCTGAAAAAATTTCAATTAGAGCGTGCTCTATCTTCTTCTGACAAATCTTCTGACATCGGCTGTTCTTATTAGGAAAAATATGTCGTTCGAAATCTATGCCATGATGGAGCAAGTAGCGGCGGTTCACTATTGACAGAAACGTTAGCCGGCTGAAGTTTATATATTACAACATCGAAATCTGTATGTTTTTTTATACAATTTAATAGCATTTATGTACATGCAATATGCTAACTTGGTATCATGGAATTTGAAGAAAAAATCGTTAAAATGGTTGAACTTTTTTACGGCGCAAAGAAAAAATTTTGCGGCGACAATACAATTTTGAAACGGATGCCGACATTGGTTTATACAAAAGCTGTGCTAAATATTTTCAGAGAGAGATAGAAAAAGCAACAGAAACAATGTCAGAAGCAATTAACACGTAGGCTTGTGACCGAATATTATAAACCTTCTGTAAAACAAAAATTTTGACAGACATACAGAATTACATCTGAGTTGAAAAGTTGAAATGTCAGACTTTAAAAACATGGCGTGTACGACCTGCTTAAGTATTTATTGTATATATGTATATATGTACGCCGTCCCCAGTTGCTTTGCACTCAGCTTTGCTTGCAACTATTTATTTTACTTTAAACTTCAAGTTCCGCCAGATCTATGAAAATAATTCTATACATTCCCAACACACTATTTATCTTACATTTTACCATCCATCACTAGTTCTAACTGGAGGATCGAGGCTATTTAGTGTAGTCGCAGTGCAGTTGCACTTTCCCACTGTTCCTTGAAATTATTAGGAACACTGCTCCTTCGAAATCCTCTAGCAAGAGAAATATTCTTTTCCAACTCTTCCATCAGTTTTTCAAATTTTTTGGGCATGGTAATTTTAATTTTCTCCATATTATATTTTTCACTATTTTCTGGAATTTTTTCCAAATAAATTTGTATGCATACTTTGATATTTCTTATATTTCACTTTTTGACTACTTAATTTTTTATTCAAATTCCAAATACTGACGGCGAAATTAATGGCAACACCAACATAATTTTTTCTTACAGAATACCCCACATATGTATTTTGACAGTTATTGATAAATGGCAATACTATCTAATGGAATACATATTTGCAAATATGCCTTAAAAACAGCTCTTATAAATAACATAAATAAATAACAGCTCTTATAAATGATTAAGTTGGTTACTCACCCTTAAGGCTCAGTTAGCCGACTGTAATGTATAAAATAACTGCAACAACAGGAAACAGCTGATCGATATTGTTTTGTGAAAAGTAATGAAAATGTTTATAGAGATTTAATGTAACGTAACCTACTTTTCATACAAAAATATCAATCAGCTGTTTTCTACGTTGCAGTTACTTTACATTACAGCCGGCTAACTGAGCCTTAAGGGTGAGTAACCAAATTAATCATTTATAAGAGCTGTTATTTATATGTCGCTGCTGTGCTTCACAGGACGAATTTACTTAGCTTTATGACAAATTTGTCGCTTGTCGTATTTGTAAAAGGTGACGAAAATTAAAGAAATACGCTTGGGGGGAATAGTGTAAATCCCGCACAAGGGAAATGATTTTTAATTTATCACTATGTTTTAGAGGATTGACACAATCTTTTTTTTTAGCTTGGATTTGCCTTTGACCCTTTTTTTTATGAAATTCGTTGCCAGCTTTCATTCGCTCGGAAGAGAGTAGCATAGTTTAAAAGTTTCTTTTTATAAGTTCATCTGTATTAAAAACCTCCGACTAATCAGTAGATGAGAGATTGGCACCACGGATTTTCGCAGAGGATAAAGGGAGAACTTGACTGTGTAACTCGTTGGTGATGCAAAGAAGAAAAGAAAGTTGTACTTTAATACGAGTAGATATATTATAAAAACACTAAGATTTTCTTGTGGAATCAGGCTGATTGTATGTTATGGCCTGAGGCTGCAATGCCACAGACTGAACAGGCTGAGAACTAGACTATTCAAAGGACTAAAAGATGTCACAGATTGTAAGCGACTATCATAGGATATTTCATGGGAATCAGGTAGCTTAATACAATTCTTATAGGAACCAGAAATTCAAGCAGAAATATATTTCAAATTTAATAATAGTTTTCTCAGTTTCAATATAAGAAAATAACACACAATGCGTCTCAGATTTCTGTTCTACCAGGCAACAACTTTGTAATTAGAAAGAGATTGCTTTTGCATTAATACAAAAGTATTTTCATTGTAATCTAAACTACAGAATAAACACTTAGATAATACTTTAAAATGTTGGCTGGTCTTAAAACCCGATTAATTAAAAACAAAAAACAAATCATGTAACCAGGCCGAGTGTTAATATTTATTTGTTTTATTATCTCGTCGGACAAAGAACTGTGTATAAATAAATTTGGTTTTTAAAAGTTTACGAAGCGCTTTCTTTAATCTTCAGAAAATAAAACTGGAAAGAAAAAAATAACTAAAGATGTACAAAAGAGCAACGCATTTCATTTGTTTGTTGCAGTCCCTACTTTATTTATGGTGCATGTTGTATGTACACATATAATTTAGTAGCATGTACGAGTATATAAAACAACACTTTGTTCTTATTGTTAACCATTCATGTGCATAAACTAAAACTCACATACAAACATACATACATACATATGTATGTACTCATGTATATGAATATCTATGTATGTATTTATGTCTGTGTACGGCGGTAAATTGTTTAGTAGTCGTTACTTTATTCTCCGTGCAATATAGGGATAATTAAAAAGAAAAAAAAAAGAAGTATTTAATTTGCTTTTTTGTGTTTGGCTATACAACAATTAAAGTTACAAACAATGTGTGTAAATTTATTTGTTGATGGCTTAGTGCAGCAACTTATTGCACACTAAACAAAATGTATAGCGAGTTGCTGCTAGCTGCTCCTTTGCATCTTTGGTTACTTGTTAAATAAAGTGTTGAGCAAAGAAAATGCAAAAGAAAAGGATAAAGAATTTCAATTACCTGGGGATTTTTCTTACTACTTTAAAGAAAATGTGGCAAGTCGTGTTGTTGTTGCATTTGCTTTTTGCAAAGAATTAAAAAAAAATGTAAACCGTGTATCAGGAAGCAGAAAAAAATTTTCAAAGTGATATATGACTGAGTTTATTGCATAAAGTGCACATACACACACACACACATGCACACAACTACCGTTTGGCACACTAGCGATCGGCGATATTTCTAAAACTGTTACTTAATCACAGTGATTGAAAAATTTAATAGTTGCTACAGTCACTTCTCAGTAAAAATAGTTGCCGTGTTAACAGACAGGTCCACGATATCGAAAGAAACCGTCCATTCGACATGAAAATTAACACAATACTGCCATCGAACGAAATTTGTCGTGCATGACGGACTTTGCCATAGATTTATTTATATTTTTTATGCCGAAGAACGACGAAAAAAAGATTTTCTCTCTCTTTGCACAAAAAATCACTATTATTCTGCTTGGCTTAGTCAATGACGTTGCCTATTTAGCCCTAGTATACACTGTGCAAGATCAGTTTGAGGGAGAGAGAGAGAGAGAGACCAGGGGAACAGAAACGTTGTCTCTCTCTCCTAACAAACTAATCAGCTTAGCAATAATGCTAGGAACACAACTGGGACGAACGACGAATTTTTCGGTGCGAACTTTCGTCATAAAAAATAAAACACATTTGTTCATATGAAAATGAACACAACACCGCCGTAGAACGAAATTCGTCGTGCGTGACGAACTCTGAGATAGATTCATTTCTATTTTGTACGCCGACGAACGACGAAAAAACAATTTTCTCTCACTCTCTTTACATACACAATAAACAGTGTGACCAGATTTTAAAAAAATCACGTATGTCTTTAATATATTTTTAGAGAATACGCAATTTGAATTAAAAAAGGCTAAAAAAGTTAAACAAGTTTTTAAAAAAGCTAAAAAAAGAAGCTAAGAGCTAAATAAAAATGTTAAAGCTAAATCCAAAAGAAATGAGCTAAATTTACCCCAAAATTAGCTCATATGGTCACACTGACAATAACCAACTTTATCAATTATAAGAGCCAAATTCGCTGAGACGAATTCGTCGACGTGGACGAAATTCGTCGTTCGTCTCAATTGTGTTCCTAGCATAAGAAAGAAACCGTCCATTCGACGGTTGCTGGGCTGCCCATGATGTTATTGACAATATTTTTGTGATTTTTTGATTTGTGAATTCATTCACATTGTTAGCAGCAGCGTTGATAACGAAGTTCCACAAAATAACTGCAAAACTCTGTTTTTTTTTAAAGATAAGTAACACTCAGGCAATTAATGCCTAGTACTATTATTACTAGGTGTTACCTTATTTTAGGAAAGGGATAGTGATAGAAGACATGTGGTGAAGGAAGAGATACACAGAGAAAATAGTGCCTAATAAATACCTCATAAAATAGAACAAAATTAATAAGAAATCTCTATGGTTTTTTTTTCAATAAGGAAATCTTATTAATTTCATAGAGAAAACCTTTTCGAAAAAATCAAGAAGAAATCTTGTAGTTTTTGTGAGGTTATCTTATTGATTTTTTTAATAAGGTTTTCTTCTTGATTTCATTAGGCGACCTAATAAAATAAAAAAAAACATGTCTTTTTTCTTTATTCTTTGAGCTTTGCTTATGTAGTTTCATTTAAATTCTATACCATATACTTATGTATGTATGTAGTATATGTAGATGTTATTTATTTATACTATACATACTAGTTATACATACGTACATAGATACATACATATTATATTGTATTCTTAATTAATTAACTCACCATACATACATATTATTACTTGAAAGGAAACAAGTATTGAACCAGCAAACTTCTGACTGATAGACAAACACTCTACCCAATATGCTAACAAGCAGTCTGAATAACCATTGAAATAATTTTGCAAACATGCTTATAATTACAAAAACGAAAAATATCATGAAAAAATAATTGTCTGTGTCTATTTATAGATATGAAATAACAAGACACCTCATAAAACCAAGAAGATTTCCTTATTAAAAAAATCAGTAAGATGCTGTACACATAATCATATAGGATCCTAATAAAATCAAGAAGCAAACCTTATTGAAAAAATCAATAAGGCAACCTAATAAAATCAATAAGAAATCCATATAGTTTACAATTTATAAGAAAACCTAATAGAATCAAGAAGTTTTTCTCTATGGATTGTTTTTTTGGTGCCAAAAATAACGGAAATTGAGTAAAAAAGTTGGGAATAATAAGATTTCTTCTTGATTTTATGTGGTTTTCTTCTTGATAAAACTAATAAGATTTACCACTTAAAAACAATAAGGAATCTCTAGGAAAAAATCTATCGCTTCTTTCTGCTGGGATACCCCTTAGCCTAAAAACGTTTCATAGAAAAAATCTTATTGATTCTATGAGGCAGTTTTTTCTCTGTGTAGAAGAAAGCTTCATTCTTTTTCTACAACTCTGCTTTTTTGCACGCCTTTTTAATAATGCAGTGTTGCAGCGCCTTTTGGTGTAAAATGAGGCGTATTAAATTTTTGAAGCTGTGTTTATTAGCCATTTTATTGGTTATTTTACTTCGCGGACGATTCTGCTACACAATACCGATGAAGGCGGGCACTCTGATATTACATTAGGATTAGCATCTGCTGAAGTCGGTATTGTTCAGTGACCAGTGACTATGCTTTCATCACATCAATTTTCCTACAACAGCTGATATAAAGGGACACTAATGCACATTAGAAAAATGCGTGGTGTTGTCATTTTTAATGACTGTCGGATACAGGGATTGAACCCAGAATCTTCGGTTTTGTAGTCAGCGTGCTAACTACTTCAGCCAACGCCACCCTCTATAAAGTTATTTGACCCAAATCAATCAAAAATTCTCTAGGGCCAAATAACAAACACAAGCCGAACGCTCCTAAAAAAAATAATTACCATGATGTGAGAGCTGTCCTTTAGCCCAGAGATTCTATACGACTGAACACTGAAACAGGAGAATTTCGGACCTATCCTGTAAATTACGACATGTCAAATCACGTTGATTTCAAAAAATAATTAAAAACTAGATCAATGCTTTTGAAAAATTTATAGATTTCAAGCATTGAAGGCTGGAATAAAATATTCTATTATGATTATGAAAATATTTCTAGGGAACTAATTCATGTTGAAACTTCTCTAGATCTCTCCTCCAATCACTCTCCCACTATCGTTACAATCTGTAACGCAGAAGGAAGTGATTTACCTTACTCAATCAATCGTGTTAATTGGCTGGTATTCAAAAAATATCTCAGTAGTCCTTGCACGGAAAACATTAAGCTTAGAACATTAGATGATATTGAATCTAACATTGCCAACCTTAACGAAAAGATTAAACAGGCTGCAGAACATGCTACTAGCTCTCATCCGCAGACTGGGTTTAATAGAATTTATTCTACGGATATTGAATGCTGCGTTTGTGAAAAAAGAAGAGATAGAAGAAAATGTCAGCTGCACAGATCACCTCAACATAAAATAAGACTTAAAGAGTTCACTAAACGACTGCAAGAGTTGCTTGCATCTGAAAACACTAAATCTCTTAAAAATTATCTAGCAAATCTCGATGTTACGCCAGAATCTAATTACTTCTTGTGGCGTGCTACTAGAAAGCTTAAAAGACCCATTTAAACCATCTCTGAAAAAGGTAATATATTTGCTGAGCATTTAAAATCCGAAATTACCTTAAACACATTTACTGGTGCTGTTGATTTACCGTGTGTTGTTGCTCTACCCTCACGACTCTTAAAGTTTAAGATGCGTGATGTACAGAAACTAATTGCTGAGCTCAACCCAAAGAAAGCTCCAGGTATTGATGTAATTAGTGACAAGATGTTGATGAAGCTGCCTCGTAGTGCAATTAGAATTCTGCTATTTATTTTTGACGCAATTATATGACTAGGGTATTATCCACACCACTGGAAACTTGCCAAGGCCAAAATGATTCCAAAGCCGTGCAAATATATTACCAAGGCTGAGTCATATAGGCCAATAAGTTTACTATCAACAATATCAAAGCTTTTCGATAAGCAGCTCATAATAAAATTGTCCCCAATTGTAAGTGATAATGGGCGCATCCCGAACCATCAATTTGGTTTTAGAAATCAGCATAGCACCATTGAACAAACGCATAGATTGGTTCAGGTTATAAGAAGAACATTTGAAGTATTGTTCTATTCTCTTTATTGATATTTCTCAGGCATTTGATAAAGTATAGCCTCAAGGCATAATTTTAGAATTGAAAACATATCTACCAATAAACATTCTACAGCTTTTGAAGAGTTACATTACTGCCCAAAAGTTCATTGGAGACTTCATGAGTGCCGTCGAATTTATTCCTGCCGGTGTGCCACAGTGGAGTATACTGGGTTTTGTATTTGCTTTATACTTGTGATATGCCTGTGAGCACTAAAATCCATACATCTACATTTACTGATAATACAGCCTGCCTTAAGGCCATGACTGACTATCATACAAAGTCGTGCGATCTACGAAAAAATACAACCCTGGTGTGATGAATTGTTATTGTCTTTTGAAAATTTTCATAAACTCCATCATACCAGGGTTGCATTTTTACGTAGATCGTACGACTTTGTATGATAGTGTATCACGGTCCTTAGTATACACGAATATCTTTAGAAACATATTACTCCTCTGGGAACTATTGTTAAACTTATGAAGAATTAAAGTAAACGAACAGGTAACATTTGCCCTGCGAAGAGATACTTGTTCCCCCATTCGAATCAAAAATCAAGTTGTTGCTCAACATTCACTTGTGAAATACCTTGGTATACACATTGATCGAAAGTGGAAACAGTGCCACCAGATTAGGGGATTTGTCCCCAAAATGGGGGGACAGAATTTCATGGGGAGGGATTTGGGATTATAAGAGCATTTCATCTGAATACAATATTTACGTTTTATGGGGTTTCTTCAAATTTTAAAGATTATTTTAAAATAGTATTATTACTGTTATTATATTATTATATATTATTATATTATTATTTTTAAATAAAAAAAATATAATTCGCGAAAAGTTACAAAATTAAAAAAAAACCATAATATTGATTAAGAATCGCTAAACCTGCAAGGTGTGCCAAAAATTTTACGAAAATTCGCAAAAATTTACTAACAGCGGGATGATAATAAAGTCTAATATTATTTAAAAAAAAGCAAAAAAGTTTGCAAAAATGCAAAGCCGTTAAAAACAAAAAATTTTGGTAAAAACGCGAAAAAATTACTAAATGTATTAAGGAAATTACTAAGCCTGTAAATAGTCAAATTCGCAAAAAATATAAAAGAAAATTACCTCTTTTTATACTTTTGAATAAACACTTTTATTTTTATATATGTGAAATATTTGAAAGCGGCACCAATGAAATATGAATTTATATCAATCAATATCAGGATCTTATGGTGTTACTGCCGTTTTTAAAATAATTAAGTAGCTGGCTACCAGGCAACACTTTTTGCCAGTGGCACTTGTAGTCGTGTAGCCTGCTGTGGTCTATGTGTTTAATGTATAAGTTCTAATGACTTAACTTAACTTTGTTAAAAAGTTAAAATAATTCCATCAAAATGGTTAAATGTGCCAAAATCTCTCTGTAACGAAAGTTTGTTAAATTGATGTAAATGGGGAACAGAGCTACCTATTAGTTCCGGCTGTGCTCGTCGTGGGGGGGGGGGATAAGTGTGATTTGTTCCCAAATAAAAAAAGTAAGGCTAACGCTTGTGTATCCATTACAGAAAAATTTAGTTTTAGGTAGCAAAAGGACGATAGTACACATAATAATAAAAAAAAATATATAGTTGATGATGATGATGTATAGCTATGGTTGTAATAAGCTACACTATTCCGAAACCCACCCTACCTTGCTGACTTATTAAACGGTTAGCCGTCAGCCCAATCAAATTTTAACTTTCAACTAAGTTACCCCATTCTACCTACTACTTCACCTTTCGTAATAAAATGATTAAAAAGCATTCCATAATCAACTGAACTTTTGCAGCTCACAAGTGACAAAATCAATTCCCACTTCTGTAGAATTTTTTATTATTTCTCGCACTCTCCGTTGCGAACTCTTAAGTACAAATAAATACAGTCAAATCCCGATAATTCATTCCTACCCCGATAAATCGTAATTCCCGATAGTTGGTAATAAACTGTCGGTCCCTTGAAAAAATTTCGTTAATTCGTAAACTTTTCAGACATTTTGGTCCCCTCGCTAATAATTCTTATTTTTTTTTTCAAATAAAATCTCGTTTACCTCTTATAAATCGTAATTGTTTGCTGACTACCACTTATAATTCGTAATAGAAACAACAAAAACATGGAAGGAATGATTTTTTGTTTACCGCTATTTTTTTTTTGCGTGGGCTTTTGCTTTTGCTTGTGTGTATTTATTTTCTTAAGATCAGTTTTTTAATGAATAAAGAAAAATAACAAAGCGCACGCATAAAACTCTGTCGGTGTTACAAAAACAACAAATTTTTATTTGTATTTTATTTTTAGCAATAGTTTTTTATGTTTTTTTTTATCGTTTTAGTAAATAAATTGAAAACCCCCGTTAATTCGCATTTATTTTATTTTAACCCCCTATAATTCGTAAGAAATGGCCGGTCCCTTGCGATTACGAATTATCGGGATTTGACTGTAATCAATTTAGGTGTGGACTCAAATAAATTTGACAAACTTTTACTATTATCAAACACTAGATGGTTATCATAAGAAAAGCTGTGCAAAGAGTTTTGAAGCAATGGATTGAGTTACAGAATCATTTTAAAATGATATCTAACAGTATTGACAAAATATTTTTGGGGACAAAAATTAGGATTTTTCTTTTGAAATGGGGATTTTTTGGGGACATGATGATTTAAATTGGGGACAAGAGGCAAAGTTTTTCTGGCAGCACTGAGTGGAAACACCATATTGACTCAAAGCTAACTCAAATGAAACTTAAATTAACTCAAATACATTGGTAGATTGGAAGAAATTCAACCCTCAGTCTAGGTAGTAAGATTTTAATATGTAGCTAGGAAATTCAGCTATGGGTCACTGCTTCAGCTTCCAATGTAGAATCCAGCAATATTATTTAAAAAAATCACTGTCTATCTCATCTCTAAAATACATAAACTGCAACGCATACAACTTACGTAAGAGCATTATTATGTATGAGTAAATCAAGTAGCTTTTGAGGAACTTTTTTCGTTTGAATTTTATACTATTATTTTTTTAGATTTATGTAATACAACTTACCGATTCGATGGCTTTTTCAATGCGGAATATTTCTTCCTGCAATAAGTGTAGGGTTCCGGTTTTGCCTCGATGTCTTGCAAATGCAGCTGCACAAGCGCTGTGAATGCTATTAACCCAATTTTCCAATTCCACCTGAAATTAAAACAAGTTCACGTTAAAGATAATCTAATTTTTAACAACTTAACAATTTGTGTATGTGTATATATGTACATATATGTTTATGCATCAAACGGGCCCGCCACTCTCAACCCCTCTTCACTCTCATTTTGTGCAACCAACATCCGATTTCATCTTTCAATCACCAAAGGCAATTTTCATATTCATTCAGTCAGTCGTTTGCTAAAGTAAACACACACACACACACACACAAGTACATATTGTCACGGGAAGTAATTGTTCATTTCAAGGACTTACTGGCTAAAAGGATGAATGGATGTATGTATGGATGCATGGATGAATGGTTGGGTAGGCTGCTTGGTTGCTTGGCTGCAAGGATACAAGTTGCTTCTACTACAAGTGTGTTTGTCTATATGTTTGTTGTATAAAGCTAAAGTCAATATTTATATACATTTTGCATAAATGAACATATATACATATGTATATATGTACATCAGCAATCATAAATATACTTGACAATATGTGTGCATGCATTTCTTTATATATGTTTATCTGTTTGTTTGTTTGCTTGTTTGTTTTTTTTCTCCTTTTTGGTCTGAATGTTTGTATGCATTTTTAAACACATATAAAAGAATTTGAAACGTTAATACTTATTTATTGTATACACACACACACATACAAACACACATCCATTTGTGTGTATCTATATATATGAAATTTTAGTATGTAAAAGGATATGTGTGCATACCAACTTAAGGCGTTTAGATTATATGATAAGGACATGTTGAATGTTGAATGAACATTAAATAAAAAGAAAAAATATGAAAGTTTTTTATAATTGTGCATGTGCATTTGTTAACATATTTTTTGATACACAAGCATACTCACTACTCACATCCCCACTCAGACTTGACTGCATTCGCATGAATGATTGCAAATTTAAAATGTGTGCATGTTTTACAGAGTACAATTGTCCCCAAAAATGGTTGAGTTAATTTAAGTAAAAATTTGATTAGCATTAATGTATTTTAGCCTAATTATAAATGAGATGCATGCACATTTGTAATTAATGAGGTTCATTGTGGTAGCGCGGATATTCTTTTTATAGACTGGTACTCCTACGCAATTGTGCAACTTTTGAGAAAATGTAACCCTAGTATGATGGCGTCTATGAAAATGTTCAAAAGACAATAACAAAGTATTCATCAGATCAGGGTTGTATTTTTTCATAAGTCGTGCGATTTTGTAGAATTAATTTCAAGTGTTCCCACGGAGCTTGTGATTGATTTGGTTTTCAAACTTTCCTAGTCAACTTATGCACTTAGTTTATAAGATAATTTATTAATTAGAAATTTATTTGCTGGTGGTTCAGCTTTGTCTATATGCATTTCATTGTTGCTGTAACAAATCATCAGTAGACTTCAACCACACGTTCTGAACAGTTACAAAACTCTTATCTTATGCACAGACTTTCAAGAATGCTTATGCAGGGCTCTAATACGTAAAAACCGTTATCGAGAATAAAAGTTGAACATTTTGTTCACGAGAAATATTTCCCGTGCACAAAAATGGTAATCAAAATTAGAAAATAGAATACTGATACAACAACAACGCAACTATATTGGCGATCACAATTTTGGGAAAAGGAACACATTTCATCAATTAATGTAGGGTACAACCAGTGTTGCCAGTAGACTTTTCGAAAAAATACCTACACCTTGAAAAAATTTCCCCTACAAAAATCCCTACGCATTTTTGTCATTAAAATAGAAGAAAACCATTAGTTAAACAAAAAAATTTAAGTTGTGTAAGTTCTTTTAAAATGAATAAAAAATATAAAATTTGCAGGAAGTTTGATTTGTCAATTTTCATAGCAATACTCGTAAAGTACTAGGCAGATTTTGTTGTTGCAGGCTTGACACCAGCTGGTATATGAATTCGCCTTACATACATATTAGTGTCGCCAACTTTTTAAACCACAAACAACTCTGGAAATAGATTTTTAAGCGATTTTAACGAAAAGAACATTTCTGAAAAAGAAAATGGCGCATATTCAGAAATCGTAACCACAGTCGAAACTAATAAAATAATAAAATAATTAAAAATTAAATTAAAATAATAATAAAATAATAAAAAATAAATAAATAATAAAATTGTAATAAGAAATTTTTTTGTTATACTCCATATATAAATCAATTAAAATAAAGAACTGTAAAAATAAAGTTATTCAATAGAATTTTGTTGTCCAAAAATACATCTCTAATTTATTTTATTGTTTTATGTACATATCGAGCCATAACCGCTAAAATAGCTTAAGCGACATATTTTTTGAACTTCGTTTTTTTTGACGAAAATCGACTATAATCGTTTTTGGCTAAAAATTGAGGTTCGAAAATTATGTCGCTTAAGCTATTTTAGCGGTTATGGCACGATATTTATATGGATATTTTTTTGGACGCAATAGAAATGAATGCAAGAAGTAAAGATAATAAGGTAAGCTTATTATATAGGAAATTGTTAGAAAATAAAAGAGTATTTGTTGTTTTGTGCATTTTTAAGAGCCACAAATTAATTGTACTTTTCAAATAAATTGTAAATGAAATCAATCAGCTGTTCTTTGAATGTATTAGTTAGTTGGCATTTAGTTACAGCTTCACCCATTATTTAGTGTAAGTTTTTCTGCTGAAAGTAATCAACTACGAATAATTTAAATAGGTACTTAAAAAAGTTTGCACTTAGTGCTAATTTCTGAATATGCACCAATATTACTAAAAAAACATTGTTTGAATTTATTTCACAAACAATGCGACGCACTGTGGGGTGAAAGCTTTCACAAATGGGGATTAATTCGAAAGATGAACTTTAACTTTCACAACCGTATTTAGTACCATATGAAAGTAGATACAATTTTACATCACTAACTGCAAAAATAACAGTTCTTGGTAGTTTACTTTATTTGCAGTGTGTATGTTCAAAGTTCAACAATTTTAGTTATTTTTGCACGCATTGTTTTAAAGAGAAAATTTTGATATTTCAAGTGATTATAGTTTTTGTTAAGACTTCTATAAGTAAAAGTTTTATAATGGAACCGTCAACTTCAGGTATATGAGCATTTAAAAAAATATTTTTTGTTTAGATAAATGTTTTAGAAATATAGAAAAAAAATTAAATTGCTCTAAAAATGTGGTATTTTTGATATATACATTGAGTTTCAACAACTTTGCGAATAAGTGCAGTGAACAATGCTTTTATGCTCTTAAAATATAAGATTTTAGCTAATAAATTTGTGCGATTTTTGAGTTATGAAGGTTTTTTTTTTGAGAGAATTCCAGTTACTAAAAATCAATGTGAAAAATACATATTAAATATATATATTTTTTTATTTAAACAAAAAACAATTTTGTTTAAAAGCACAAAAAGTATGATATAATTTACAATTTAATTTACTAATTTATCTTTATTTATTCCAAAGTTACAGCAAAAATAGTCAAATAAGAATATTTTTTCTAAAATACAAAAAAGCCCATAAAAGGTTAAATTTTTTTTTTCAAAAATTTTTTTATATGCTGGTTTTTTATGTATTTATTAATATTTATCAATAAAAAATAACAACACTTTACAATTACAACTTCTATGAATTAATCGCCACTTTCTCTAGCATTCACCCCACTGTGCGACGTGACCAAAAAATCCCTACATTTTGGAAAATATAAAAAATCTGTCCGATTTTCCCTACGCTTCTATTTTAGTATCAAAAATACCTAGATGTAGGAATTTTCCCCTACTTCTGGCAACAATGGGTACAACATAACCATTTTGATATTGGCCAAGGAATACATGGTGTTCCACACTAATACAGGAACTGGAAGCAAACGGTTATACATGGAACGAGGCGACAAAAACAGATCCAATTAAGAGTTCGCGCGAAGTCCTTAATTGAGATTTTAATTGTTCTCAAATAAAATTATAATTGTTCTTCATCATATAAAAATTTAATTTTCAGTCAAGGATCACTTCATATACATATATATTTATGCAAAAATGCTCTATTCAATGCTGTGTTACTTAGAAAATTGGTTATAAAACAGCAACAATTGCAGCTCACCCAGCTTTCATTCATTACTGCTTTTGAATTTAGTAATGAATGCCTTTCGTAAGAAATAAATAAAATAAGCAGGCAAGGCCCCTTGTCTTAACAAACAAGCAACATTTTCTCGCAACACTTTCAGCTGAGAATGTTTATATCTTCAGGCATCGATTATGAATGGCTACTTAGTACGAGTAAGTGCAACGAGTGCAGTTTTGAAGAAACCGAATATTACCATATTACTACATACTCGTACATGAGTTTGTGTACACACAGGAGAAGCAGGCAAGGCAGGCTTCTTCTATGCCATTCATTGTGGAAATATAATAAAATAAAAAGAACTTGAAATGACCGCGAGCAATGAACTTGTAATGTGTGTAACAAATAACAAGGAATGTCTTTTATTTCTGTGAATGAAATTGTATAAAAATGTCTGTCTGTGTGTGTGTGTGTGTGTGTGTGTGTGTGTGTGTGTGTGGGTGTAAGTGTTTGTTCAGCGTGTAGGCATGTTCACAAAATAAGCTTTTATGCAGTTAGAAGAAAAAAAGTTTATTTGCTTAATTGTTTGTATTATAAGCAGAAGGATATGCAACACATGCTCCAGCATTACATATACATACATATGTATGTATGTGCATATACACATACATATGTATGTCAGCATGAAATGTAAACGTATTCGTTTTATGGCAAAAAAAAAATAGAGGCCGGTCCATTCAAATATAATTTACATGGCCATTGCATTATATTTTGTTTACAAAACCTACAATAAATATAAAAAAACAAGGACATTTGCAGAAACATATTTGTATTTTAGAATTGGTCACTTTATATATATATGTGCATGTGTATGTGTGTGTTTGAAAGCACTATAAACAATCCGTTCTTATTTTTCTCACACTTTCTTGCAGCAGCCATTCAAGCTATTCATTCATTTAAATTTGAACATGAAATAAAATATTTAACAAACTTTAACTGAATTTAACTGCAGGCAAGACGGTATTAATTTCAAGGATTATGAAATAAATTTAAAAAAATGCAAAAAAAAGTTCGCTTTGTGATTTAGTAACAATGTGAAATGAAAATGAATAAGTATTTTTTTTTGGATATTAATAAAAATGAAATACATATGCACGTATATGCTTATTGAGAAAAATGTTTGTTAATTTTATTTTTTTTCAAATAATTTTAAATAAAGTTGTTAGAACAAATTTTGTTTTCTGTTTCCGGAAGGTACAATTTGAAATAAAGGCAATTATTTGCATATTTGGGACTGTTAGTTTGATTATAATATAATAAAGCATCTAGTTATATCTAAAAGCTCAGCAGTGCGCTAGGCCAGATTTCGAACTGTACACACGGTAAGAAAGAAAGCGTGTCCCATTATCATTAATAGTTGATTAAACATAAAACAGAAGGATATCGGATATTGCATTGACTCAACATCACGTGCAAAGTTTAGGCAAAAAGTGCATAGTTTAACTTAACTCTCTTTCTCAGAAAAATCCGAACCCAAAAACCAACTATTTGAACCACTGCCATTAAATTTCATTATAAACCAGTGACCGGCGAAGTAAGAGCGCAACGCGTTTTAAGACACTTTTCTATTACGTATGTGTATTAGAGTCCTGCGTAAACAGACTTGAAATGTAAATATGTCTTATTTTTTAAATGAATTCTCTGGACATGTATTATACTAAACCAATAATAAATGCTCTCGTATAATACGCGAAGCACGATGGATGCATTGGTGTTCGTGTTTATGAGAGTTTACAAGCATTGTAAACAAGTAGTGTCTTCAGATGTAGATGGTAAGCTATTAGGTTTGTGTTTAAAGGTGGATTTTTAAAGCAAGTGCACACAACTAATTTCAATGCATCTGTGCATTTGTATGTGCGCAGAAAAATAAAAGATCATACACACAATGTGTGTGTATGTAAATGCATGCCATTTGTATACGCCCCCATGCGTAGGAAGAAGCATGCCTTGAAAGTTGTTTTAAATCGTATTTTGCAGGGGTCTAATGTGTACCCACGCATTGTTGAGATATAAACAAAATTAATTAGTCTAGCTTAAACATTCAAGCAGACAAGTTGTCTGTATCGCATACTGTTAACAATCAGCGTTGCCAGAAGAAAATAATTTTTCCTCTTTCCTTTTTTTTATTTTTCGAAAAATATTTTGGCAAACCAGAATGTTTGGTTTGTAAACGTGCGTTGTTACGCATGAAAAAACATAACATGAGAAGGCATTTTCAAGCATATAATTAAATAATTTTAAGAAAATTTCCTACAAAACCTTTACATAAAATTTCAAATAGGGGAAATGAGACGAAATGTCACTGGCAACACCGGTTCATGGTGAGAGTATAATGCCGAGTTCACTCTATGGGATTTTGTGACAACGCAAGTAAACATAAAAGTATGTCTGTCATTTCTGATATTTTTAGTTGTGTGGCATTACCCCACAAACTGCTTACGCATCTGATGTAGACAGTTGTGAGAACAGGTTGGCAGCATTGTCAGCGTGTCGTCATTTTTTTTTATATTGAGTACATATCGAAAGACTTTTAACGTATGAAAATCGAAAAAGAAGCGTATGAAAAAAATTCAAGCATTCTAGTCGCCTGACAGGACGACACAGCTAATTTAGCTTGTGGAGCTCGTGAGGTATGGGCATAAATTTCGGTGAAAATAAGGATTCATGTGCACGAAATTTTTGAATCCTGCTTTCGTAAACTTTAATGCAGAGTACAATAGAATCATTTGGCAGCGAGCATATTCCCAAAACAAAAAAAAAATTCTAATTTGGAAGCACTAACAGCTGAGTGAAGCAATATATTGCTTACTTGATAACAAAAACTTCGGAAAATGCTTCGGAAAAGCAATAACGTAAGGCGGGCTCACACAAAAATTATATATTATTACTTATGTGAAGCACTTTGGAAGCTAAATGTATTGGTTCTAGCTGGCTCATCTCGAACAAAAAAAAAAAAAAAAAAAAAAAAAAATGCCTTATTCATGCGCAACAGCAAGTGAGTCTGTAACATTGTCTCCCTTACAAAAACACTTCTTGGAAGCAGTAATTTTTGATGGGTTAGAGCTTAAATTAGACGTGACATATAGTGTTTTCACACTGACATGGTTTTAATAAAAGTTGATTTTAACGTTAAAACCAACTGTTAAAACCTGGTTTTACCATACAAATTGTTTTTGTTAAAACCAAATTACAACCATTTTTGAATTGGTTTTATGAAATACAACCTTGTTTTCGCTGTTATAAATTCAGTGCTGCCAAGTTGAAATGACCGACAGCAGCTGGCAATGGTATGCCAGTGAATAACAATAGATGGCGCCTGAAAAATTTTCATCTTAAAAATTAATGCAGCAGCAACAATAGTCAAAAAATTATGAAAAAAAGAGTTTTTTGGAAGGAAAACAACGAAAATATTTTAATATTTGTGATTTGAACGGGCTAAAGTTCGTATCGCTTAATAAGCCAAATTACATGTGATAATTATTAATGAACAAATAACACCAAAGTCTGTTGTAAATATTCTGACTAACAACAAATAGTTGAACGGAACAGCCAGCCGGTTTCGAAGGCCACTAAACCTTCATCATCAGCGTTCTTTTGTGTTTGGTCCACTGTGTGTGGTGTCAGTTGATGTAGATTTCTGCTTTATATACTTAGCATTTTATTGCAAATGGAATATGTGAATTGTTTTGATTCATCGTATTTCAATTTGCTGAAAGCTTTTTTGTCTTGTAAGCTCAATTTTACCATCACTATATTTACAAGAGTCTTACCATTGTCGTTTTGTTCTTTTTACTAATTATACACATGTTACTTAAGCATCTATATATATATATATTATATATATATTTTATCTTATAATGTATTTGTGCATTTTTATATTATTAACAATATTTCCAAGCACTTCTTCATTCTGTATAAGAAGTTCCATAATTTAAAAAAATTTATTTACAAAATATGAAATAATTTCCATTTTAGAGCGCATTGTGAAATATCTCAGTTTTTCATACAAACAAAAACAGTTGAACAGTATGTCCAACAAGTGTTATTAAAAAGCAGAAAAAATGCAACAACAAATACACCTATTTCGGCAGGAGATTTATTTTATTTTGAGCAAAGTTATTAGACAGCCTGTGAGTTAAAAACTGAATTTAACAAACTTGCGGTGTGAAAGCAAAATCAGCTGTTTATGGTTTTAACGTTAAAACCAGGTTTTAACGTTAAAACCAGGTTTTAACTTTCAGTGTGAAAACACTAATAGCCATAATGCCATAGCCATAACCAAACCTAAATTTAATTGGTTTCTATGGTGAGAGTAATGTCGTTATGGCGAGTCACCTATAATCAAATACAGTATTGCCCATTAGTTTGGTTCGAACGGCTGTATTCTTTGGCTATGGTTATGTCACGTCTGATTGAGCCTTAAGCCCTGGACTTTTCCACCAGTTTCTTTTCTGTTTTTTTAACTTCTTTTCTTATTTTATCTCTTTGAGTAATTTTGCGATTATTTATTTGTATAAGTATTAATTACCAACCAATACGAAAACGAACCCTCACAGTTCCTAAAACATATGACAACAAATGTCATTATATCAAAATTAGTTCTTGATGTAGACAATGTTGCCGTATTGCCATTATTTAGGGATGGGACACTTTCTTATCGCAACGATGTAACAAAAATGTGTGTTATCGAAAACTTGATGAGAACGGCATTGCACACATTTGAAAATGACATTTCAAAATGACAACACAAGAAATGTCAGATGTAAACTCACCCTAGCAGCAGTAAAATGTAATGCCGACAATCGTTATTTAAACTCTACACAAGCATAGAACTTATGTGGTGGTATAGGCTGACTTCATAAATGCAGCTTGCTATGCAACACTGAAATGCGTAGTGTTCATAAATACAGCAGAGTTCTTTTTGGCAATGCCGCGAGTTCATTATTGCAAGGCAATGCTTTTCAATGCGCAACATCTGTCAAATTTTGTGCATTGTTTTCATTAATTTTTCCTTGGTATATTTTTTATCATTATAAGCCAATTCGAAAGCGGTTTTGAAACGATTAGCCCATGTTTGCTGAACATTCATAAAAAAAATTAATGTTACAAAATTTATACTTAATGAAACAACTAAACAACTTTTGCGCGTTCATAAATGAACTAAAATGTATTTCATTGATTGTCAAAATAGTGTTGCCATAAAGTATTTCTTTGCCTTGTGAATTAATTTCTTTGCAGTGTTGGATTGCAAGCTGCATTTATGAGGTCAACCATAATTTTGATTTAAGAAAATGGTCACTATCACGCCCATTAAATTTAATTAATTAATTTTTTTTTGGTATAAGATGTTACAAGATTTGTTTGGTATATGTAGTTTCAGCTAGATTATTGCCATATATAGTACAGCGCTATTACTAAGTCTAAGTTGACTGTTGGCCAAAAAACTTGTTACTAAAATCGCCAATTGTTAAATATAAAAAGTGACAATATAAATTATTATGGACAATAAAGAAGCGATTGCAATGATTTCCACTGCATACATTTTATTTTATTTTTTCACTTTCCTTTTGTTTCTTTAAAAACAAGTGTGTGAGGTATTGCCAATAGAAAGAATTTTCTGACAATGATGACATTGTGAGATGAATATACATACATACATACTTCACACATCTGACGATAATAAAATTTCTATAGCTACAGTCACACTTGTCAAACATTTGCCCAAAAAGCATAACCACTAATTTCTAATGAAGAATTTTTCAATTCAGACAAAAGTTTGTCAAGTTAAAGAGTATCCAATAATGTTGGATTCTATAACATTGTCTATTAGATGTGCTCGAAACTATTTAAGTTGATAAACAAGTGTCTGGATCAAAACTTTTTTCATTAGTGTTTGTTGCTTAAGTACACGGCATGTAAAAAGCCACATGCATATGTGGCGATGACGTCACGGACATTTTCAGCATGTTGGTTGCATTTTTTAAAATAACTAGTAGTGGCTACATGAAGTAAAATTTTTATACAAAATTTTTTTCCAAAATACAAATTTGACATTTTTAGCCGAATTGAGCAAATTTTCTGAGGCAGCAAATCTGTAATCATGTGAATATTTACATGTACATATGTTGCTAGTACACAGCATGTAGCAAATGTAGCTTTCTGATGACGTCAAAGTTACGTCAGAACCACATGCGCATGTGGTTTTTTACATGCCGTGTACTATAGGCCTTAGGCTTTTTTGGGCAAATGTTTGACAAGTGTGACCGTATCTTAAGAAATATCTGGTGATAATTTGGCAATGGAAATGCGATGTGATCAGACGCCTGTCCGACAGCTGTTTTTGTCAGCTGGTAGTCTTGTAATGGATTGAAAATCTTTTTTTCTTGTCAATTCTTATGGTTGTACGAAATTTTTGCACATTTTACTGACAATATTGTAAGATTTAATAATCTTTTGAAAAATTAGCTGACATAGTGATAGTTTATATAACAAGTTTTAAGGTACAGCATATGTACATATATATTTTTCATCAAACCAAAATTGTTATTAATTTTGGTGCATTTTCTATATTACTTTTTCTTGTAATTACTAATAAGCAGGACTATAATACATGCTTAGTCTTTGCAACAGAGCAGCTTAAGCGAGAATACCCTGCCTGATGTTAATGCTTTCGTATTAGTGACACATAAGAATTTCTGATGCACTTGAAATCGAACATGATGCAGCATGTGGTATGTGCAGAAAAAGCACAAGTAATGTTATTTATAGTGTCCTCATTTTCTTCACTTTTATTGATGATATTTTTGTTGTACTTGTTGAAGATGGTGATGAGGGTAGAAGAACACGAGGCTGAGGATGATGATGATGTACTTGTGGTATTGGTAAATATTTCAAGTGATGTGTTTTGTTGTAGTAAGAATGTATTATGACTGCCACATATTCGCATTTACATACATATGTATGTAAAAATCATCAACTACACTACTCTACTTTAGCAACATTTTAGCCCTAAGCTTTACGTAATGCCTCAGGTATGAATGTCATTTTTATTTTGGTGAATACATTATTACTTTTTCACCTGTTGTGTGTATTCAATGGTATTCCAATGAGAAAAATAATAATAAAAAAAATAAACACAACTCTACCAAATATGCATACATACATACATACATATTTACATACATACATAAGATTACATGGATGTCATCGATATAACTAACATACACTGCCAGTATGATTAAATTTGTTTTCAGATATGAAACATGTGTACGTGTAGAGTAATAGTTTGACATATATATATATATATATATATATATATATATATATATATACATACATACATACATACATCAAAACTCATATGAATACCTTGTTGGAAATTACGTTAACTTTAAACTAACTTTAAGCTAACTATTTCGCAACTAGTACTGACTGATACTTGGATTACTTTTCAATGTAATCAACTGACTATTTTAACATTGCGATGTCTTAGGCGGTAGTCAATTGTCTCACTCTGTATTACTTTCAGCTAACTTAAAGTTTATTTTTTTAAATCAACTGGCAGTCAATAAATAAAAAAAAAAAATTTCTGGCGTTCGAACATGTATCATCACACGTTGTGTACTCAACCATATAAAATAACAACAGCAAAATGTTAATATAAAACTGAAATGAGTTTCAAAGTAGCTGAGAATAAATTTGTTGGCTCTCATCAAATTTGATAACGTATTCAACTTAAGAATTAAATTTGGGTTTGTTCTGGATGACATTGCAGTTAGCTTTTAGTCAGTCTAAGAAAAGTAAACTATTTTTGTAGTCAAGCACACATTCTCCGGCAGGGTATGCACATATATCCAACATACAGACACATTCATAAGTATTCGTTTAGTGAAGCATTAAGAACCTGCTAAAGCTTTAGAAACGTGTAAATGTGTTAATATTGCCTGTTTAACTGTTTGTTTGAGTGCGTGTGCGTGCTCGTTTGTGTGTGTATTTTAGTTGGCAGCACCAGGGATGGCAAAGTTGGTACAATTGTACTTTTTTTGTTACTGTTCAAGCTAGGAAAGTATAATAGTGCACCAATGACTAATTTAGTATATTTAAGGAATCTCCCCAGTTTCACTCTGCATTTCTTTTCAAAAGATTGCATAGATATGTCAATTTTTTGAACAGTGAAACTTATATTCTTCTCACTTGAAAACAATAAAGCAAAACGCAACAAGAATATCAATAAATGTGAACTCGTCCATTTCCAAATAATTTTTCTTCTAAATTAGGATGCTAGAGCACATGCTATTAATTTTCATAATTTAAATTTCAACTTAAACATGTATAACCATATGCTTTAACATCCCAAATTACAAGCAAATTTTATTAAAACGATTCGGTAGCCAGAACAAAGTCGATTATATCCCAATAAGCAATTTTGCTTGAAATCAAGTGTAAAACAAGTGTTATTCAAGCCACACAATCAATTGTCAAGTGTTGAATTATGCTTGATTCACACTTTAATTCAATAGCATTCTCCAGTGAAATGGGAACTTGAATTCAATTCGAACATTTCAATTGTATTACAGTTCAATTCAAGCCTTGAATTATACTGTAATTCAACCTTATATTATAATTGAATTCAAGTGTATTTCAAGCTGCAAAAACAAGGCTTTTAAAATGGAAAGCAAAATGCAATTCCTTTGTTTTCTAATAATTATTTTCTGCACATCTGCCTTCGCTATTGTTTTCACGTTTTACTCACCTTTGTTTTCTAAATTCACTTTTATATATTTGGTTTTAATATTTTCACCAAATTTTCAGTTTTAATAATAAATAAATTACGTATTTGACAAGGTTTGAGCATATATTTATGTTGTTTGATTTTTTATTTAAAAATATTTTCAAACTTGAAAATAACTTGAAAAAATGCTTGAATTCAACTTTGTTTCCAGTTCAATTTCAACTGCTTGAATTTTAATTTTTTGAGTGCTTATTGGGATTAATAAAACAAATAAAAATATGTAATTTTGTTTTTATATTTATTAAGTTTGAGATCTTGTAATTAATTCTTTTTATAAAAAGCAAGATCTCAAACTTAATAAATATAAAAACCAAAAGATTGAATAAATTTAAAAAAATTGTTTAAAAATATGTAATTTAAATTGAAACAAATCTTTTAGTGCAATTAAGGTAAAAAAGGTAAAACTTTTTAAAGTTGTTGGTACAATTTTAAAATGTTCAATGCCGTCCCTGGGCAGCACATAGTTTCTATCCATGTATGTGTGCTATACATTGACAATATAATCAACATTCATGACGACTTCTTTAGACATATGGACTTACCTGACATGGCGCCTGAAATAGATACGCATCACCGAATGCAGTACTTAAACAGAATATATAGTCACGCTTGGGATGCTCTGGTATTGGCTGCATGATGGCTCCATCCACAATAATTAAATGTTTTGGTGCCGCCTCCACACTGCGACCCTCACGCGAATCGCAAGGGTAAAAGAGTAACGTGGTGCCCTTCAAGCACACCCAATAGCCCTTCCAGCCCCGCTTACGGGCCAATTCGATTTGATGTTTTTTGCGTAGCAGCCATTTTTTCACCGACAGGAAACTGCAATGATTAAAGCGCGCTGTTACTTACATACTTGTGTGTTGTTGTACAACTTAAAAATCAATCTAATTAACAACAATTGAATGAGTTTGTTGTGTTTTTATTTGCGCGCAACAATTTATCGCTGTGCGATTTCTGCTGTTATTTGCACAACAACGTAATTAACGTATTGCAGATTATGTTCAATCAATTTGATTGTTTATCTTTGCGCACAAAAAGCGTGGAAGGAGTTTTAATATTGGAGCAGGAAAATGTTTGCGATTTAATACTGTAATTATTAATTAAATAATTTAACATTAAAATTTGATTTAAAATTAAATACTGAAATTGCTGTTGCAACACTGCGTTAAGATAAGATTTTTAATGCCATAACATTAACCGTAAATATATTTGCTTCACATATTAGTGAAACAGCTGTTTAATTTCTCATTTGTTTATTAATTTCAAAAGTGCAACAGCAAATATGTCTGACCAGAAAACAACGGTTTATGGTTGGTTTCTATGATTATGGCTATGGCGTTATGGCGAGTCCGCTATAATCAAAAACAATGTTGCCCATAAGTTTGGTTGGATCAGCTGATTTTTTGTATGGTATACATAGTTATGACACGTCTAATTGAATTTTAAGTAATATTGTACTGGTTTGTAGGAGAGCACTTTCAAACTTTCAAGTACATTTTTGGGTAATTTTTTCTTTTGCAATTAAATTTGGAAATCCGGTGCTCACTTTTATTTTATATAGGAAAACATTGTTCTACACACTACAAGTAACATATTAAATTGTAAAGATACTAAAGTATAAGTTAATTTAAGCTCTTATAACTTCCTTAAAAAATCGTACAAAACAATTGACAATTTGCTAAGGCGTACTTTTATATATGAATAATTTAAAATTAGCTTATCTCGACTTAAGCAGTTCTTCCTTTTTACCACAGATTTCATATTGATTACGTTGAAATTAAGTAAAATGAATTAATGTGGCAAAATGCCTAAATATATGGGAAAGTATTTCATATTAACTTGATTTCGATCGAAAACACGAAATTACTTAATTTGGTGTCCGCCTGATTGAGCTATTAGCAAACATTTATTTATTATTTTTATCTCTTGTATTTTTTTTTGTATTCTCTTTTAAGCTTTACTAGTCTCTTCTAATATTTTTTAGTTCTATAAACTTCTCTCTTCCAAACCAATCGCTTCTAGACTCTTAACTCTTCTTATCTATTATATTTTTTTATTATTTTGTAATTTCTTTTGATATATTCTATTTTCTGTTATGCTCATTTATTCTCTTCTCAATTCTACTTTCTAATCTCCTCGAATCTTATATAAACTTTTCTAATATTTTTTTCTTTTTTATTCTCTTCTAATCTGTTCAATTATCTGTTAATATCTTGGCATTTCTTCTGGTTTTTTGTAGTATCCTCTGACGTCGTCTTAGTACCGGCCCAGACTTGAAATTTTTGTTGCAGCAAGTCTTGAATATGTGGGAGAGTGTTGAAATAGAAATATATACATTTTGTGTTCCTCTTTCATTAAAAAAATTAAAAGTTCCTGCAACAAAAATTGCAAGTCTGTATTGGGAATTATCTCTTCTAGCCTTTTCTAATCTCTTCTTTTACATTATATATTCTTCTGTCACTTTTTATTTAATATATCAGAGCTTAATAATTTTCCTTTCTCATACGAGTATCTTCTTAGCAATTCTACTTAACTTCAGCTAGAACTGATATATATTTATTAAATATTTTAAATCTTCAAATCTCCCTTTAAACGTTTGAAATTTACAAAAAAGTGCGTGAAGCATCTGGAATGCTTTAAAAACAAATCATTTTCTACAGTTTTGTTTGTATTTTTTTGGTAATAAATTGCCTTAGATTTAACATTTTTTTTTTCTACAATTGCTGTCAGGGTATAAGCGAAATTGCCTGTGAGTTGAATTTTATTCTTTGCACTGCGAATAAAAGTTAAAGGCATTATTTTATTCATCCTTTTTTCTGTTTTTATGGGTGCTTGTTTTTTTGTGAAGATTTAATGGTGTTGACGTGTAATACATACCCAGCTTTACGTACAGCTCCAGTACAATTGAATGATGATGCAGCTGTACCAGTTGCTTTTGCTTTATATGGTGACGCCATGACACTTTCGCCATCATCTTCATCCGATACGGCCGTAGTTAAGCTCATGCGGTCATCGTCGGAAATCTAAACAAATTAAATATAAGAAGAAGAAAAGAGACCAGGGAGGAATATGTTAAAAGAAAGTATAGAACAATAGCAAAAATGTGTTTAAATAAGAAAATCATTAGCATTAGTCAATGTCTGCTTATGCATTACAATGCATTAAGTTTGAAATTTCTTTTATTTTAGTTTTTTTTTCTTCTTTCTGAAAATGTAAATTGTGTTGAATTTGAGGCCAAACAAAGAGACAGACAGACGGGCAGGAAAACAACAAGTCAAGAAAATAAATTGCCACAGACTTGGATTGTTATTAAATCACTACAATCTACGATTTCCTTAGTTTTGTTGGTGTTTTTATATTTCTTTTTATCTTTTATTTTCCTTTTTGTTTTTTTTTTTTTGCATTATTATTAAGAACGCTTTATTTAAGTTGGACTTTAGTGCAGCTGTTAGAGTTCTAACCAACCCAAAATAGTAGACCGACATACATACATACGTAAAATAGTTCTACATAATCTCATTATAAACAAGAAGCACTGCGAATCTCTCTACGAGTGTGTGTGTGTGTGTGAAAAAAACTGTTATTGGTGCTATACCCAGCTAGCCTGTTCAATCGCAGAAGAGTCTATTGTGAATCGTATGCACAGCATTTTCAATCGCAGACAAGCTCAGATTTTAATCGTGGAAGATGCTTCACTGTTACCTGTGATGTTTCGTATTTAAGAGTCACAAAAGGCGCTTTTATTAGTTGTAGATGCAATCATTTGAGATTTATCTAGAGATTATCTTACAACTCTTTTTAGAAGAAAATTGAGAATCTTATGAGGCTCCTCAACGTTAATCTTATATGAGCCATTGGGAGAGTTGCAAAAGAATTATTCGATCACGATTTTTGGAATAGTAAAAACTCAGCAGACTTTTTATTTTGTATGTTAAATTAAAAAAAAAACATATTTAATGTTTCAGTGCTTATTAATAAAACTTTACATGGAAACATGTGGAATTTTCCTTTTTTTAACGTCAATCGCTCCTATCTTTGGCGTGCACAAAATGGTGCTGTAAGAATTTTGAATGATACAGATCTGTGAAAAATTAAACTTTTTAAAAGAATTAGATTATATTAAAAGCTGTTATTTGATGTAAAGCACAAAACACATTAAATTTATACTTCACTTTAATAAATCTTTAATTCTTATAAAAAAAAACACTTGGAACAACCTGCCAGATTATTATTGAAAACTTAAATGAAAGCATCAGCGAAGAAGTGAAGTAAAAATAAAATTGTTTTTTTATTTAGATAAATGTATCGTCAATTAAACATTGCAAGATTTATAAGGGAGAGTTAAACACAAAGTGTACCATATCACTCTACCAACAATCATCAGGAGATTCGTTTAGGCGTTGTATATTAAACAATATCGCCTATTAAACAGCTCTTGGCTAGCTGGGTATGCACGAGTAGTTGTGTGTATGGACATATACACCCATATGTTTAATAATATGTATATATGGCTTACTGTTTTCTTTATTTTGATTCTCTTATATTGTACAAGTATGTATGTGTATACTTTAGCTAATGCATTCGCCTGCGTGCTTTTTGTGTTAGTATGTATGTAAGTGTGTGTTGTTGAGTTCGTAATTCGTATAGTATGCCAGGCAGGTACTTTATACTTTACATATAGTCACACATACAGATTAAACTATTTATATACATATAAACACAAAATCTGAATAAACAGACAAGTGTACTATGCAATTCTGTATTTTTGTGTTCGTGTGCGTGTTTGTAACTACGGCTGATGTTGTATATTTTGTTAAGGTACTTACGACAGCCACAACCACTGTATCATTACTTTTTTTATATTTTCCTTACTGAGTATATAAAAAGCATTTTCATGTTCGACCCCACAACTGCATTTGTTGCAGTTGAGTAGTGGTGAGTAATGAGTAGGGACTCAAATACAAAATACTGGCTGGCTGGTACCAACTGCAATAGCGAATGAATACCAAAAGCACATTCCAGTACCTTGAAAAAAAAAATAAAAAAAAATGTGCTAAAGAATCAGAGGAATGAAATAAGCTTTCCCTGGCAGACCAAAACTCTTGGTCTATTAACCAAACGAAGGATTTAAAAAGAAATTTTAGAGAAATATAAAATAAGTCAGAAAAAATGCAAACTTATTTATTGATGGTCCATTGAAGTGTTAACATTTTTTAGCATACTTTGCTATTTTTTTTTTTTTCAAAGAGTTACAAGTGAAGAGTAGTTACCCAGTAAAAAAATTATTTTTTTTTATGAAACAAACACTTGAACTATTTTACAAATCATATGAATGATGTATTTTTGTATTATTATTATTATTTTTTTTAAATAGAACACTAAGATTTCCAATTATTTTCTTCTTAAATTAATAGAATATTAAATTGATTTAATACTAGTACCACTGTATTACATTCATTGCGAAAGATTTTAAGAGTGTGATTAAGTTCAAATTGTGAGGCTTAAACAATTCATATTTAATATTATACGAATGTGTGAAAGTTTGTATGTTGAGATGTTTTTTACCTTATAACGAATAATAAAATAATAACAAAACTAATAAAATATAATGTATTTTAACGTGACGTTACAGGTACTTATACACTTATACGGTTACTCAATAAAAAGTGCAAGTGCACGCACCTTTTACCGTATACCGTAGTGAAATTGCATGTACCTTTTACCGTATGTATAGCAGCTGAACAAAGCAATGCATATACAAACACATGCAAACGTCACCACTGATTGAAACCAAGCCACAACATGTCAACGCAAAGTATGATTCTCACTCATATCATTATACACTTGGCATAAGTAATCAACGTTTGCACACAATCAGGGAACAAGTTACGATACCGTATGAACGACAATTATAAGCAAGTAACTTGAAAGTGTCGTCTGAAAGCTTTACCGATTCTTGTTCTAAGTATTCAACCCGTAGATAAACCGTATTTTAGCGATCGTAAGGTCTACCGAATTTACCTTACATTATTTTTCGTATGATTAATATTATTTCGTAGAGTAGCCGAATACGAAGTCTCCCGAATTCACTTCGTGCTCGTTGTAGTTAGCTGTGAGGTAGCCGTGTATAAAGTCTCCCGAACTTACTTTATATTCGTATTAATTGTATTTCGTGAATTAATTGGACATAATATCACCTCTCGAATTCACTTCATAATCTTCACTTTTTAATAGTGTAGAAATTAAAAGTTCTGAGTTCGTATATAAAACTGGTTGTGTTAGTATAACATAGTATTCAAAGCAGCGTTGCCGTTGTAACACTAAAGTATAATTTTTGACCCTTTTTCGTGCCAATCACACTTTTTATGACATTTTAACAAAATGTATGCCGTAGGGCAATCATATGCTCAAAAATTAAACAAACGAAGCACAGTTTAGCATTATAGTTATTGGGTAAAGTGAATAAAAAAAAGCATTTGCTTTTGACTTAAACATTTTTTGTAAAACCTAAAATATGTATGTTTGTATTTATTTATTTATTTTTTTAAACAAATTTTCAAGTAAAAAGCAAATGCTTTTTTTATTCACTTTGCCCATTGGAAAAAGTGCTATTCATCCATCATTTTACTGTTACAAAAGCCAATAAATGGTGAAGGTATTGCAAACAATATGACACCCACATTCCTGATTTCGAATGCAAATTATTTCTGGGAGTGTCAGAATTAAAAAAATATGTATTTTAACTTACTTTCATATTTTTAGAAATAAAAATTAAATATGATTTTTCATTACTTGCAAACCGGCAAGACCGCCTACAGACTGTTTTCATTATTCTTTATATGGTGTTCGTTCCTACTGTTTTTTTCACCTGTAAATTAAAACTTATGGTTCTTTTGACTATATCCACTTAAAATAAATATTAGCTTCATCATTCCATCATTATTATGATCTGGCCAGTTAGAGGGTTAACATTGATTTATAATTAATGTATATATGTTAATTAATTTTTATTTTAGTCTAATGTATTTAATTAATTGTTAAAATTCGTGTTTCTTTTTTTTTTCAATTGAAATAAATGTTCTTTTTTGTTCCCAGAAAAACTTGACCCTATTTTACTATAAAATACACTTTTATTGACTCTTTCTTATTTCTTAAATACCCTTTTTATGATACTTTTTCGAAAATTTCAACGGCAACTTTCAACTTCAAAGGAAGCAGACATTTGACCAGTGTTGCCAGAAGTAAGGAAAATCCTTACATATAATGGTACTAAAATAGAAGCTTAGGGAAAATCGGACAGATTTTTTATATTCTCCAAAATGTAGAGATTTTTTCGTCATGTCGCATTATTTATGAAATAAATGCTAAAATAACGTTTTTTTTTTAGCAATATTTTCTTTTTCAAAACGGTTCAAAATGTTCTTTTCATTAAAATCGCTTAAAAATATATTTTCAGAGTTGTTTGTGGTTTACAAAGTTGAAGACACCAGGTGGTGTCAAGCCTGCAGCAACAAAATCTGCTTAGTACTTTATTGCAATAAAAATTGACAACTCAAACTTCCTAAAAAAAAGCAGCTGTTAACTTGGCACCGCCTGTCACATGAATTCGCCTTGGTATGTAATTTTTCTAAGATATCATTCAATGTTGAAAGATGACTTGAATTTTTCCTTTAACATTTTATTTGAAAGGAACTATTCTTATTAATTTTTAAATAAACTTTGTTTTTTTACGGCCGTTTTCACAATGTATAATTAAAAGCTAACAGGGACTTTAATGGCAAGTTTTGTATGAAGAACTGTCAGTTAAAGTTCACGTTAACTCTTAATCATACATTGTGAAAAGGGACGTTAATTGAATTTAATTAAAAGTACTTATATATGTATCTATTATTATTTTAGTTCGTTTATTTATTTTTTTTACAACAAAACACAAACACAAACACAATTCGCAAAGCGATTAGCTTGTCTGCGAAAAACACCCAGGGTCTATGGTGGGAATCGAACCCACGACCTCTGGACTGAGAGGCTAGCATCGCTACCACTCAGCCACAAGGGCACCCTCAAAGCTTTAATAAACATATATGTGACCCGTTCTATGAAAAGGTGGCTTATGACTCAAAAGCAAAATTTCGAGAAATCAGCTGTTAAAGATAAACAATTCTGCTTTTCTTTCATTTGTGCTATTCTTTCTCTACATTTTTAGTACACTTCTAAGTAAGTTAGGACTTTCTGCTTTTCACCATGTTAAAGAGCGTCTCAAAAACTATCCGAACCAAAAAAAAAAATTAAAAATAATTCTTTGAGTCATAAGCCACTTTTCATAGACCGGGTCACATATATGTTTTTATAACTAATGGTTTTCTTCTATTTTAATGACAAAAATGCGTAGGGATTTTTGCAGGGGAAATTTTTTCAACGTTTAAGGATTTTTTTTATCATGTGTAGGTATTTTTTTTTCGAGAAATCTACTGGCAACACTGGACGTGAATACCTTTAATGAAATAAATATCTCTTTTTACCTTTTTTAAGATCTCTACTAACATTTTCGCCAAGTTTATTTATAAACTAAGAAATTTTAATTATAAATAGAATTAAGCAATTTATTTATTTTTTACTTCTCCGAAAAAAAAAACACTCATACAAAGCATAGAAATATATTATTTGTTCATTTAAATCTCATTCTGTTGCTTAAAAAAATATCCAACAAAGGCAAAGAAAAAATAAATTACGAAAGAGTAGTAAAGCTCCCAAAAATCTATCAAATATATACGTAAACTTGTCGAACGAAGTTATGTTCCTTGAATACTTTTAACCAAGCATTTTGTTTTTCCTCTAATTTCATGCAATGCAATTTGTTATTTATACATTTTTTTCTATTACATTTTATTTTTATTTCAAAACAGAATTAAGTGTACTCATTTAAGCATTTTATTCGAAATTCATTTGCCAGTTTGCAATTAAATTTTACAAACCATGAAATTATTAAGTACTAAATCGTCTTCAAAAAACAATTGTAAGAAAAACTAAAATTTAACAAGCAGTACAAGAACTACAAGAACAAAATAGAAAGCGGATATAAAAGAACTTAAGCAAAATACGAGTAGAAAATAAATCACATAATGACCAAAGAAGTCATATCTTTTTATTTTTCATTTCGTAAGAAGTTAATTCATTAATGAAACACGACGAATAAGGAAATGTTTCTTTAAATGAGTGGCAGTTCTTTTTCTCTATTGCAATCGCTGAAATCCATCTTTAAATGAAAAGGTAAAGAAAGCAATAATACAGAACAAGAGAAACAGCTCCTTTTGAAGTAATTACTAGACAGACGGGGTGCTTGATGGGTGTGCATAATATAAAATTCAATATGTTTTGTAATGGACCCGTATTGCAGCAGGTGAATTTGCTGAACTGCTGCCTTACCTTTCTTAAAAACATTTCGTTGCATTGTTTCGCCGTGCTACGCCAATGACGGTGGCGAAAACGTGAGTTACCCAAATGTAGGGTGCCATGCAATTCGGCTGCTTCGTTAACGACACGTTTGATAACTTGGTAGCGTATGACGTCATAGCGATGCAGTGGCTTGAGAGCAACGGTACCATGTTCGGGCTCTGATTCGGCACCCGAACGCATTTGATCGTCGTCTTCGTCGTCATGCCAAGCACTTAGGACTCCTTCGACAAAATTGTACAACAGTTCGCCATTGGTTTGGGATGGCTGTGAACCGGACGGCTTTTGCTCATACTTGATGAGTTTGCGATTTTGACAGACCTCGCGCAAGAGATTTTCACCGAAATGAACGGTTTTGTGGCGACGACGGCGTTCGTCTAGAGATGCCGCAGATGCGGATTTGGTGAGTTTGCCATTGGTGCCGTTGGTGTGGCCGGTTTGGTGCTTTCGTTTCGCCACAACGGGGCCAGTACAAAACAAGGCACACGATTCGCCACGTTGGAGTGTGTTTGGCTGTGAATTGCTGCGCTGGTCGGTACGTTTCGATGATGAGAGCAGCGATAATACTGGAGCGGCTGGCTCGATATCGTAGAGTAAGGCAGGTGGTTGTGCAAGGGTTGTACGCAGCCGACTGAAGTCAGCAGCGCAGCGAGGCAGTGAGTTACACTTAGGAGCGTTCAAGCATTTTCGATTCCGACAACTGAGCGGAGCACAATAACGACAATCATGGCAGATAACGAATTTGCGCTTGTGCTGATTTGGAGCGGGCGGCATTTTTGACGATGGCGGTGGAAGAGCTGAACCGTCATCTGACGGAGGTACTGTGTGCATTTGAGCTTTTGTTAGTTGTTGATTTCGCAAAAGATTCAATGTTGACGAGGACGATGGCATTTTTCGTTGACTTGTTGACTGGCATTCGAGATAACGGCAGTTGGGATCAGTGCAGATGGGTAGAAGGGGACATGATGGATCGGTGCAGGGTGATGGAGAGCGTGGCGCGCGCTCGGCCGATGATGATTTTCGCTTCAGCAGACCATTATGGGAAATGGTCATATCAGATATGGTTGCTGAACGTTGAGTTTGATGCCTCCGGGAACGATCTTTCTTTGAGTCGTGTGAACTTTGTTGCTGTTGCGTTGAGGTTTTACTTGTTTTGGGTGGCAACTGGGGAGGCATTAACTCGTCTTTAGGTACATACTGATAACGCTCCTTGTGCGGTTTGGCATAGAGGCGTTCAACATTTGTTGCAGTTATAGTTGCAGGTGCTGGTGTCGAGACGGTGACAACTTCACTTGCAGAATGTCGAAGGCGTCTATCTCTAATTCGTTGTTCTTGATATCGTCGATCTGAACAAACTTGTTGTGCAGAGGGTTGTGTTTGTGACTGTTGTGATTGTGGTTGTGGTTGGTTTGAGGGAGTTGATGATTTTTGCGGTAGTTCAACGAAACTCTGATGAGAGGAACGTCTGTCCACTGGTGTTTTACCTATAGACTGTAGACGATTCAGTGGATAGGCAATCCAGTCGGGTATGCTTTCTTCACTTTGGTCACTGTAACCCAGTGAATGTCGTTTTCGAGCTGGATGCAGGCTAACATCGTCTTCATGCGAATGCGATCGTGGTGTGTCGCCACTGCCATTTCTGCGATGTTGTGGTCTTCTTGATTTAGTGAATGCTTCTTCTCGGGCAGTCAAGGCTTTCGTGGACTTAGTGAGCCATTCAACAAGATCATTTTTAAGTACCGAAATTTCTCCAGGACCTGAGCTTTGGCGCGACAATGGTTTCTTTAGTAATTCCGTAAGCTCCTCCTTGAGAGTTTTTGCATACGAAGATGTACTTGGCTGAGGCGTATGTTGCCGTTCAACTACTGAACGTTTGCGTGGTAAGTGCTCAAGCAACCATTCTGGTAATTCATCCTTCATCACAGTTATTTCGCTGGGCCCAGATGAAGTTCGGGCAGGAATGCGCTGGCGTTCCAGCCATTCCATAGTCTCTTCTCGTACGGCACCACTTTCGGCCGAACGCGATGAATGCCGCTGTTGAGCCTTTCGATCAAACCACTCGAGCTCGTCAGGCGATTTTTTACAGTCTTTGGACACGGGAACTTCTTCGGCACTTTTCTGGCGACGAGGTGGCAGTTGAGGTTTATGTTCTTCGGCATGTCTATGATGGTGTTTATGCGTATGAGTATGTGTATGTGTTGTAGATGAGAGTTCTTTCTTTGCAGGCGCTTGCGGGGGTAGTCTTTTCGGATCTCTGCACTTGATTAGTTTTTGTTCAATTGTATCTTCATTTCGAGCCCTTACACGGCGTGTTATCTCGAATATGTCGCCATTTATTTGGTGATAGAACTTTTCCACTTCCACACCCTTATCGAACTCTTCCTTCACTTGCTGGACATTAAGTTTGCTGCGAGATGGTGGACGAGGAGGCGGAAGAGGAGGAGGAGGGCCTTTGGAATCTTTATTATCCTTGATTACATCATCATCTGTATCGGCTGACATTAGGAGTGCACCCTTGCCACCTTCACCCACCACTCCACCGATGGTACGTGCTGAAGAAGTGGCCAAGGAGGTCTTTTGCAATAATTCTTCTTGCTGTTGCTGCTGCAGTAGACGATCCAGTGAGCCATGATGCGTTTTTAAAGTTGGACCTAGAGTACCTTCGCCAAATGGCTGCAAACGGCACTGAGCATTACAAATGCAGACGGGACGTTTTTTACTACCGAAACGGAACAGGCTATTCGCCAGTTGTGTCACACCATCACCTAAAACGCTTCCTCCACCAGTTGCCCCACCGCCGCCAGCGGTTACATCCCTTCCCGAAGCCGTTATTGCCGAAGTCAAACGTCCGGTCTGTGAAACTGGCGTAATGTCGACTATCACGCAACAGCAATGCAACGAGAAGGTCTTTTTATCGCAGCCACTGCCGCTAACAGAGTTATTGTTATCGCTTTCACTATTTTGTGAGGCTGCCAGAATGAGCGGCTTAAACGACGTGCACCAGCCGAATCTTTATGCTGCGTCTTCCACAAATAACTGTGGCTAGCTGAAGGCAATGATAAACCGAAGTTCAACTGGAGCGAATTTAGCTTAGAGTTGCGAAGCTCACAAAGGGTTAGATAGCTTAAGAAGTGCCAGGAATTTATTTTAATAATGGGTTTAGCTTGGACTAGCAATGGTAATGGAAATGGTAGTGGTAGTGGTAAGAAAGCAAGGATACTGTTGGTTCTACAAATAATTCGTTCAGATGCAACAACATACACCATGCCCACATCTATTGGTAACCCTTTTGTTGTAGAGTATGCTTTTGGTGCGTTTTACTCAACAAAAAAATGTCCCGTTTAATTTCGCTGAGTGCTTGACATTAAAAAAAAAACAAAATTTAATGAAAAAAAAACAAAATTTTTGCAAAGTTGTTGACTTGCTTGCAAATTCACTTTGTCGCTGCACAAAACTTTTTCTTTTTTTTTTGATATTTATTTGTCCACTTGATTAAATGAAACACACATGGGCCCACGCACACTTGCGGACAGGCACATAAGCATACAAAAGGATTTGCATTTCAAGGAAGTTGTTTCGCTGTTTATTATTCCAAGGCGTCAAAGTCACGTTTATGGATTTATTTTTTATTATTATTATTTTTTTATATTTATTTGTTTGTATACAAATCAATGGATATGTTTGTTTGTTTAAATAATTTTCGCTAAATTTAATGAATGCTTTGGAGTTTTAACGACTTTGGAAAGACGTTAGTCGTAATGCACAAATACCAAAATACATAAACGTGTGAGAGTGTGTGTATTAATGTGTGAGTGTGTGTCTGTGTGTGAGCAAACTTATTTACGTGAGAAATTTAGCTGCTGATTAAATTAAGTTTTATAAATCCGCCAAGAAGTGAACTAGTGTATTTGTGTTTGGGTGTGTGAGAGTTTGTTGATGTAAGTGAGTGCTGTCAGATGTATAAAATTTGTTTGTCTGAGTGTGTGTGTGTGTGTAAATGCAATATTTTTACATTTACGTGAATATAACGGTGAAGGACACTGGCAGTTACAGCGTATGTTTTATTTTTTATTTTTTGGCGCAAGGACATCAACTGAAATTTTTTATTTTTCATTTTTCCGCTACGTAAGAAAATAACAAACAAGCATACTGCTATTACAACACATGCACACAGACACTTGCACAAATTTACAGTGAAGTGAAAGATTTAGATTTGTGTGTGTGTGTGTGTGTGTGTGTGTGTGCGTTCGTGCTCGTATGTGGCTGACTCGGTGTGTAAATGTGCGTATGTTTATTAAAAAAAAAGGCGAGAGTATGTGTTTTTATACTGTAATAGATATAAATAAAACTAAACTTTTTTTTTTGCAAATTTTTCTCTTAAAATCAATATTTTAATATATTTATTTGATAAACCTATATTTATGGTGGACTTCTTTCTCTTGGTCCTTAAATAACTAAAAATTTTGATATTTTTAAAATTTCAATATTTATGAAAAAAAGCTAAATAAAAACAAGCAATTCAAGTCTGTCCTTGCCGTACATGTCAAATGACGTTTGTAATGAAAATGACATTGACCTGCTGCATGCAAACATACAAACAGCAGCAAATTGCAAAGAATTATGAATAAACTTGAATTTGATTTCAATTATGCATTAACTGAATTTTAAATCCCAGTCGTAAAATATTTTTAGTACATCTTCAAAAGTAATTGTGCCCTTAAGCACAAAACTTGTCTTGCAGTGAATAAATTTTTAAAATTCAAGGATTTATTTTTATTGAAGTATATTTGTATGTGTGTACACACATACATATATTCATATGTATGGGTGTACATAAGTATGCATGCATGCATGTATGTATGTGAGATAATTGTTTGTTGTCAACCATACAATCTTTAATATTGTTGAGATTGCAATTTATTAAAATAAAAAAAGATATAAAATGTAGCTGAAAATTGTTATTTGTTTACATATGGCGTTTTATTTTCTTGGAAAATATTTATTTTATTGCACTTTTCAATTAAAATTTTACAATGAAATAATTTTTTTTTTTTTTGAAATATATACTTTATTAAAAATTATTATAATACCCTGTTAAGAGTGTGAAGTTTTAATTTAAACGAAAGCTAAATATAACACCCTGTTTGTGTAAGACGTTTGAGTTAAAAATCTTGGCGTTTCTGTAATAGATTAAAGAAAAGTTGCACAAGTTTCCTTTAGTCTATTACAAAAACGACAAGATTTTTAGCTCAAACGTTTTACACAAACAGGCGGTAAGTTTTCTTAATAAAAATTTAGAAAATGTTCAATATTTTTCTAGAAAAGAAAATGGCTATAATTAAGGCCTTTAATTTTATTTAACTAATAATTAGGATAACCAGTAAAAATTAATTTTTTTAATGATTATGAAAGTAAGAGTTTTTTTTAGAAAGCTTTTATGTAAACAAGTGATGTTTTTTTAATGTAATTTCTGATATTAATCTAAAGCATGTTAGAATAAATACTAATTGTTGGTTGTCTTTGTGCTTATACACAGAAAAAATTATTCCCAAAAAATTTTTAAACAAATATTTGTTTGAAATCAGTAAATATTCTGTACTGTTCCACTAAATTAATTTGTACCAAAAAAACTGTGCAGAGAAGAAACTGGCCACGAAGTTTGTCGGCTATTTTTCGGCATTTACATGTATACAACACGATCAATAAAAATAAACAAGAACAACCGCACAACAGCACGTTGTTCCTATCAACAAGCAAGATAAACACCAACACACTGAAATAACATTTTCTATCTGCCGAACTATGATTAATTTAAATTTTTACAAAATTTTTATCAGAATTTACAAAATTATTTGTAGGACCGCATTCAAATAAAATATTTACTGATTCAACGAATTTGGTTACTGAAAATGAAATTTAGTTTTTTCTGTGTAGTTTTGTAATTCTAAATAATTTGTTAATTATTGAGGCCAAATTCAATTTGCTCTAGGAAGTTTAGTCTGTCATTCGAATCGTAGAAGAAAATGTAAGAATAAATAAACTATTTTTTTAAACTTTAGGTATTTTTTATATAAAAAATAGTTTAAGGAAATATCGATAAGCCCTAGTTTTCATTATGCAAGTTTTATTGCTAAGCTGATTAATTTGTTAGGAGAGAGAGACTAGGGGAAAAGAAACGTTTCTGTTCCCCTCGTCTCTCTCTCTCTCTATCTCCCCAAAAACTTATCAACTTAGCAATAAGACTTGCATAGTGTAAACTAGGACTAATATTATAAATGTGAAAGTGGGTTTGTTTGTTTGCTACGCTTTCACGCTCAAACCACTAAACCGATTTTGAAAGTTCTTTCACTAATAGAAAGTTACATTACCAGCGTCAAACATAGGCTATTTTTTTTATACGGTTCAGAACCAGTTTTTTATATTTGCCACGAATTTTCAAAATTCTTTCAGGGCAAATATTTCCTATTTTTTATCCGATTCGGAACCGGTTTTTGATACTTAGTTCGGGTTTTTTCCGAAAAACGAATTTTTGGGCTGTTTAAGGCAATTTTCGTTTCGGGTTTGATTGTTTTAAACCCGATTTTTATTCTGCTTCTTAGTTTTTTTATCGCCTTTTGCTTTTTTTTTTAAATTATCAGTGAGTAACAAATAACAAAATATTCATAAATTTTAATTTGGTTTCCAAAATATCAGATCAATGCGAACGGAGCCGTGGGTGAAAGTTTGTATAAAAATAATGGCTTTGGGTCTTAAAAAAAATAGTTTAATTAAACGTATAAAAAATATAGAAAAATTTGATAAAAAATTAACAGCTCTATTTATAAAAATTATGAAGGCTTTATGAAGTTTTTTTATACAAATTTTCATAAAAAATTTTTCTTATTACGCCTTTATAAAGCCTCAATAAGTTTTATAAATAAGACTGCCAGCTAAAAAAATATGTATGGAGCATATATGATATCCCATATATGGTTCGGATCCGAAAAATTAGGGTATATGGGCATATATGATTATATATATTCATACATTTTCATACATATATATATGTGTAAATATTCCCTCTACAGTATGCAAAGCTCATATTCATACTCTCTAAATTCACAAAGCGCACTGTTGTGCAGTAAATTAAATTACTAAAATTACTTTTTTTTAACGCACTAATAATCCCAAATTATTATTTTACTTATTAAAAATATATTGAAATTGATTATTGAGGGGTTTAGCTGTGAATTTCACTGTTGCTAATGCAGATCATCAGGGAACCTTTACTCAAAAATTTCTTAGAACAACTAGAAATTGTTGTTGTTCTGTTGAATATTGCTGTGTATTCCATAATGTTGAGTTCCCGTTGATCTTGGGAATTGGCTAAGACTTTGATAAATAGCAATACAGCGTATTTTGCATAAATATTTATATCTTAAGGCTTTTTAAATTCAGTTAGAACAATAACGCCTACCGCCCAGCAACAATGTCGTGTCCTTGCTCATTTTGAGTAAGGCTATGTTAACAAGTGCACCATTGTTGCATTTAGGTATCGGGAAGCCCAAGAATTATTATTGAAAAGCCTCTCTATCCTCAACATGTGTATTTTGCATATGGGGTTATTAGAAACTTTTTTAAAATGTTTTTCTTTATTGAGTGAAAAAAAAACATTTTCAAAAAACAGTTTTGTTTATCAATAATGCAAAAATCATCATCACAGAATTTTCAATTTTATTTTATTGAATCGGTGATTTTCGTATTCAAATATCAAAATAGTTTTTTTTCTGTGAGTGTAAGATCATCTTCATAGGCAAAATCATCTAAATTAGCATGGTCAGAATTAGTCGAAAATTTGATCTTACACCACTTCAAGGGCTAATAATGAATTGAAGACGTCAAAGGTGGAATTTGTCAAACTGTCGAGGACTTACAGTTGTGAATATGCGAATTGGTGATGGAAAATTTCATGAAAAGAATATTGTTGGCTAAGGTTCAAATTCACAGTCTATACTTAATTAATGCCGACTACACACTATGGCGATTTGTGACATCGCAAGCAATAATAAAAGTATTACTAATGGCAGCGTTTGTCATTTCTGATATGTTTCGTTCTTTCTGGTATTACCTCCCAAACGCATCTGATGCAGACAGTTGTGAGAACAAGTTAGCAGCATTGCAGACACAAAATAAAATGTCACCATGTCGACATTTTGTCATATTGAGTACATACTGAAATAATTTTAAATGTATGAGCGTAAAAAATTTTAAAAGTACGAGTATGAAAAATGAAAAAGAAAGTGGAAAACCACAGAAGAGTGTGAGAAAAACTTAAGCGTCATGGACGTTTGACTTGACGACATAGCTAATTCAGCTTGTGCAGATTCATCAGGATGTATGGAATCATCTTCATATGTAGCATTTATATGTACTCGTATAGAAATACAAAGGAAATTGCATGGGAAAAAATTTCGGTGAATTTAGGGCTACATGCGCTAGAAATTCTTAAACCAACTTGAATCCTGCTTCCGTAAACTGGAATGCTTAGTACAATAGAATCCTTTGGTGCCGCCCATATTGAGCCTTGGCCTTTTTCACCACTTTCTTTGCCGTTTTTTAGGGTTCCGTACACCAAAGGTGAAAAGGAACCCTATTGTTTTCGTTACGCTGTCCGTCTGTCCGTCATACGGTATTTTCTCAGGAACCGTAAGAGCTACGGACCTGAAATTTGGACAGAGTATGTAGAACCTTGGCCGCTACAACAACAAATACATGAGAATTAAAAATTAAAGGGTGTTCCAAAACGAGCAACGAAAAATGTTAAAATACCATGTAATATACATACAATTGTATGAACATATGTATATTGAAACTTGAAATTTGTAAAATTAGTGTATTTTTATACAGACTACAACAATTAACACTAAAATTTAAAAAAAATTTAATTAATGGGTGGTCCATCAGTTAATGCAATTTTGACTATGTAATTTTGACAATTTGCTATATCTTGGAAACCGTAAGAGGCAAACACTTGAAATTTTCAAAAACGGTAAAACTAAAAAAAACAGAAAATTATAAAATCGCCAAACCAAAAAAAAAAAAATCGCCAAAAATTAAAAAAAAATCGCCAACGAAAAAAATCGCCAAAATTAAAAAAAATTTCTAACACTAAAATAAATCGCCAAATTCGAAAAAATCGCCAAAATGAAAAAAAAACACCAAAAATTGAAAAAAGTCGCCAAAAAGCGAAAATGTCACCACAATTAAAAAAAATTTTATATAAAAAAATCGCAAAAATGAAAAAAATCGCCAAAAATATAAAAAAAATCGCCAAAATGAAAAAACGCCAAAACAAGAAAATAAAGTGTCAAAACTTAAAAAAAGCCAAAACTTAAAAAAAAATCGCCAAAACCGAAAGAAACGCAAAAACGCCAAAACAAAAAAACCTAAAAGACCCCAAAAACGAAAAAAATTCCAAAACTATATATTATATAGGATGAAGTTTGTATTAAATTACATATCTAGTGTTCGTACGGAACCCTTCGTGCGCGAGTCAGAGTCGCACTTTAATGAATTTATTTTTTCTTAATTAAACAAAAACAACACGAAAAACAAAGTCTCACAATTGCTAAAACAAATGACATTAATATTAGTTGTTGATGTAGACAATCTTGCTGTATTGCCATTATTTAGGAATGGGACTATTTCATGTCACAATGGCACATTAAACTTGTCTATTTTCGAAAAACTTGATGGGAACGGCATTGGAGACATATAAAACTGATACCACAGAATGACATCACAAGAATTGTCAGGTGTAAACTCAGAGTAACGCCCGTGGTTTAACTAACGATTTTTCTTATGAGATTCATTGATTAAACTAACTTCATTAGTTAATTAAAGACTATGAATTTGAGCCTTAGAGTATAAAGTTGATAATTCCATAAATTAAAAAAAACCAGTGTGAATTGTATCAGAAAGTTCCTAACGAAAGCAAAAAAAAACCAACTTGATCAAGTTATTCAAAGAAGTTGTTCTTTATAAAATGCACAATTGCACAGCTTAAGTTTTTGAGTACAAAATTGTTGAGCAAACTTAATGGATTTTTGTAAACTAATTTCCAAAAATGTTTTGACATTTTATGATTATTTAATTGAATTATAGAATGAATTTTAATTAAGTATATTTAGTTTTTATTAGAGAATGAACGGTTTTTTTATATTAATTATTGTGATTTTCTGAAGAAGTCCAAGCAATATGCTAAATATGGGTGCTGATGAAAAAAAAGAAAAATATCGGCACTTTCACAGCCAAAAGTCTTCTTTTGAAAAACACAAAAGTTAATAATAATTGATTTTAGTAGTTTTTGTATAATTTAAAAACAAGAAATTTATTTATAGTCCTATAGCCAGCAGTAGGACAAAATCAAGCATACGAGTATTTAGGACCTAATTGTCTAAAGCTACATATGTACAGACCATAGTCATATATTACAATATTGTCAGATCTGGTAATGTGTTGACAATAATTCTCTTACAATGACGCCATTGTCACATACAGACAAGCTAATCGCTTTGCGAATTGTGTTTGTGCTTTTCTTTAATCTTACTAATCTTTAATCTTTAATCTTACATGCATAAACTTCGCACATCTGACAATATTAAATTGTCTGACAAATATTTAACAATAATTTTACAAAGTGTTCACACGATTGTAAGATGTCTGACAATTTGTTGTCAGCTGCTACTCTTGCAATGGACTGACAATGATTTTTCTAGCAACGACGTCTGACGAAAATTCCCAGTACCTGGATTCACTAACATTTATTACGATAATCGTATCGCTATAATAAATATAACGAAAATTTATTGACTTTGCTATTCAGTAACATATTTTAACAATATTCGCAGTCGGTTGGAGGGAAATAAAATGAAGCTATAAGCTCAAATTAATTGAGCTTTTCTTTACCATTCTTTATGCTTTTTGCTTATTTTTACATTTTCTTTACAGAGATACCACATAATATTGAATTAAATGGCGATTAAGATAATGTTGGAGACTATCGTAAAAAAGAAATTATGGAATCACATTATCGTTACCACAAACGAATAAATATGTCGATAAATTTTATGATTTTCGGTTAGCAAAAAGTTACAGAATCCAGGTACAGTTCACACGGTTGTAAGAAATTTTGAGCACATTTTACTGGCAATATTGTAAGATCTGACAACCGTCTGTACATCTGATACAGGTAACCCTCGATTTACGCGATTTCGACATAACTCGTATTAATAATAGCAACCATTTTTTTTATTCTGCGATTTTTTTCCGTGAATTTAAAATAAAATGCTTAAAATATGATGGCAACACTTATTTTACGGAAAATGCAGCACTGCGATTTATGATAAACCATCAGCATAATTAATGCAACTTAAAATATTTTTAATATTTGTTATAAAAAAGGCGCTAGGGAAAAAAAAAGAATTATCAAGCGTAATGCAATTCCCAGAAAACACTAATTATTAACTTGACTGCAGCCGGTCAAAAATACTTGTATGACAACACTCTATTCTTGAATAGCTGTTGTTGTTATTTACATTTATTTTCTTTACATACTTCTCACAACTACAATTCGAGCGAGCTGAAAAAAAAGTCACCCAATGTATTAATGGTAAAGTAAGAAAATAAAAAACATGTTGATTATTGAGTTCTTGTTTCAACTTTGTTATTTATTGTTGAGCTTCTCATTTGTTTAAATGAAAGTTTATAACATAATAATACCTCTAGTTGTTCTAAGACATTTTACGTGCGTGATCTGCATTAGCAACAGTTAAAACCCCCCAATAACCAATTTCTATGTATTTTTAATATACATAAAAATATTTTACTGAAGTAAAATAATAATTTGGCACTAATATTCGTACGTTAATAAATGCTAAACTGAAATCAATTATATTTAGGCCCTTATTGTCAAAGTCATATTTATATTATGAAAGGAAAAGAAAATTCGAAAATTTGTTTTTCATACAAATTCTTCTTCAGAATTTACAACGTGGCCTTTCATATTTTGTGTTTTCATGTGAATACCAATCACTTTGGTGACGTTTGGAAATTCTCAATAATTAACCAACACAATTATCGCTTAATTGAGTTTTTGTGAGCAGATTTCAATTAAAAATGTTAAACTTATTATTGTTACTAATTTTTTACTTGGCTTATTTTTACGTTGCACAAGTTGGCATTTTCGACGTGGCAGGTTTGGTTGGACGTACATATACACTCAAAAAAGTTTTACATTAACTGAATGTAGGTTATTTCAGAAGTTTTCCGTGAAGTTTAAATTTAAGGAAAATTCAGTTGTTTTACCAAGCCATGTCTATTTTAACTTTTTGTGTATGTTGTTAATTAACCAAACTACAATATAATAATGATTTTCTGTGCATTCAATATAATCAGTTATTTAGAATAGCTATGTATGTATTGAGTAAAACTGAAAAAATGTAGTTAATTTGAAAGTTTTTTTCAGTTAATTTTTACTTATGTAGTTAATTTTTTTTTTTTCATAATAAACTTCAAAAATATTTCAAAAATTACAATTTAAACAAAAAATCAAAAGTCAAAAAATGCGATAAAACTTACGTGCATAATATAAAAATTAAAAACAATTTCGCAAATACACATATGTATGTATATAACATGTTAATTGTTGCGATATACATACATATGCATGTATGTATGTATACATAAAAAAATTTTAATTGGTAAGTTGTATGCATGCTATTGAATTGTATAATTTTGTTACACATACCGTCTTATGTATAAGAAAAAACTGCTAAAAAGTTAGTATAAGTGCAAAATTGCATATGATCATAACGAGTTTTACCATACAATTGCAGATTAAAAATCATTCTCGGATTTAATAGTGGCTTAGAACAATATTATGCGCCAATTTTTAATGTCAAATTGTATGTGTGTAGTAACTCGTTAGCACTTAGTTTAATGTCGTCACTTGTGCTAACTTCATGCCAGTTTTTTCTTATAGTAATGGGTGTTTTTTAAGAGGTATAGAACTTTAAATTGAAATAAAACACAAAAAAATCGTTTTAATGTCCATTAATTTGGCTTTATTGGAAGGATAATTTTATGCCATTATTGTTTAAATATGATTTTGAGCATGTGGCCGCCGCGGCTGGCTCGAATAAAGCCCATTCTACAGGTCCAATTTTCAACCACTTTTTCGAGCATATGGGGCCGTATGTTGGCAATAACGCAACGAATGTTGGCTTCCAAGTCCCCTAACGTTTCTGGTTTGTTGGCGTAGACGAGCGACTTCACATATCCCCAAAGAAAATAATCCAATGGTGTCAAATCACACGATCTTTGTGGCCAATTGACAGGTCCATTCCGCGAAATTATGCACTCATCGAATGTTTCCTTCAATAAATCGATTGTGACGTGCGCTGTGTGGCATGTAGCGCCGTCTTGTTGGAACCACAACTCATCCACATTCATGCCATCCAATTCGGGAACAAAATAGTCGGTTAGTCGGCTCCAATTGCTGTGCACGGTGGCGAATCGATTCATTCGGGTCCTCTTCAACACTTTGCTCTACAGCGGCAATTGTTTCTTCGGTGCGCACTGTTCGACGTCTCTGCGGATGCGTATTATCACATAGAGTAAACGTAGTGCGAAAACGATCCATGATTAACCGAATTAATTGCTCTGATGGACGATTATGTCGACCATAAAATGGACGGAGCTTGCGGTAAACTTCGCGAACTGAACCATTATTTTCGAAATAAATTTGCACGATTTGCAAGCGTTGTTCTTTTGTCAACCTGTTCATGATAAAATGGCAAACCAAACTAAATATTAATCACTTGACAGCTGACAAAATGGCCGCCAGTTAAAAATGTGATGCCAAATTAAAGTTCTATACCTCAATAAAAAACACCCTTTACATAAGGCTAATAGTATACATGTGCATGTGCGCATGCAAACAGATGTATACGAGTATAAATATATATGTGTACTAGTATCATATTCTTACAGGTGAAATTTTGGAAATTATTGAGGCACTGCTCGAGTCTAATTCATACATAGTACGGGTACATTCATATACATATAAGTAAGTATATTTTCAAATGAAAAAAGTTCCTATATCTCAATCAAATTTCATTCAGGTCAATTATTCGTCTACCCCATGTGCTTTTTCTTTTGTTCAAAAAGATAAAAAAGCTAAGCAGACATACTCTAAGCATAAAAACAAAAATTTATTAGCAATTTTGATCTTGAAAGTTATGTTAAAACATTTACATATAAAAAGTTAATGTAATTATTTTTTCGAATAAGTTTTTTGCAAGCGATATTCATTAAAAAAATATAGCCATTATACGCATACATGGATGTACATATGTATATATACATGTTAAGCAATTTTTAAATTTTTTAAAACTTAAAAAATTTGCCCTTCGCTGCTCTTTAAGCACTTGGCCACTAATTGCACCTCTTCGTCTGACCAGACAACAATTAGAATACCTGAAATCTCTAATCAAAAGGAAGTTTCAAACGTTCATTTGAACTTTTTCTTTTTAACCCCCCACTAAAAAAAGGGGTGTTATAAGTTTGTAGTGTGTGTCTGTGTATCTGTGTATCTGTCTGTGCCCACGTACAGGCCAAACGGCTGGACCGATTTTCATTTAGTTTTTTCTGTTTTTGAAAAATGACTTGATCGAGAGGGTTCGGTCCAGCCGTTTAGAAGATATAACATCTTTTCTGAAAAAAGTCGGGGGTTTTTAAAATTTTTTAATTTTTGTTATTTATGTTAAATAATCAAATAAGTTTGTAGTATTATTATACTATTTATTTAAATTATTCTGCATCATAGTCATTGTAAACAAATCGCTTATTTACTCAAACAACGAGAAAACCAATTTGAAGTTTATAATTTACACAACTTAATGGAAAAAGAAAATTTAGATGATAAATACCTTCCTTTCCTCTTATGATTTTCCATATTTATTATAAAATTATCTTACTAAAGCACTTATAGCTATTTTTCTTTCAGATTTCAATAATTTTGAAGCACTTTTTCCTGAAAAGCAAACAGTTTTCATCTGAATTTGACGAATCTGCAGGATGTATTTATTACCTATTTATTAAACCAAAATGTAGAAGAAGTTAGAATAATTAAAGACTTTGTACATACATATATACATATCTATGTAATAAAAACTATTTATTAATTAAAAACTGTGGATTTTATTGGGTTTAAATATATTGTAGTAAAAATAAATGAAGAAAACAGTAGTTTCAATTGATTCGGTAGGTTATTTTTTGTCCGTTAAAATAATTGAAAAAGCAATAGTTTTTATAGTTTTGGGTAGTAGATTTATGTAAGCTAAAATAATTGAAAAACACAGTCGTTTTTATTGTTTTGGTGAGTTATTTTCAAGCTGTTAAAAAAAATGAAAAAACAGTAGTTTTAAGTGATTTGTAGGTTGTTTTTTTTTGTAGTTTAAAATGAAAGAAAAAACATTCGTTTTTATTGAAATTGTATGTTAAAAAATTAACATTTCAAAAAAAAAAAAAAAACTGAAAAAATCATTTGGTTCAAATGAAATGTTAGTAATTCGGTTTTTAACTGAAAATACAATTGTTTTAAATGATTTTTCATTTGAATTTACCTACATAATATTTTGAGTGTATGAGTGTGTGTGTGTGTGTGTATGTGTGCATGCAAGTTGTAGTGACCGTCCATCTATCTGTCTGTGTATCTGTACGAGAGCAAACGAGTGAGTGTAAGTAATATTTGCCATCATAATTTTATCTGATAAATTAATTAAGTTGATAAACTGATTTTTTTTGCTGGTATAGAAACAAATTGACCTTCGAAAAATGGGTGTGTCGCTTTTGTAAAATATTATTTTGTGTGTGTGTCATTTTCTTTCCTTTAAATAGTTAAAAAAAAGGTTTTTTGTATGGTTACGCTAATGGTGTGGCTAGTGTGCTGACGATGATGTTAAGGCTTTTGAAGGTTTTTGTGTGCGCTAAAAAGCAAATTTATGGTTAACTCCTCCTGACCTTTTGTGAAGTAATAAATTGAAATTCTAAACGAAAAGTATTGAATAAAATTTTAGAAATTTTCGCTTAACTAAAAATTATGTTTGAGTAAGGCGAAAAAGAAAATTTGAAAACAAAGCAAAATTATGACGTTTGAAAGAGCCTTGTTGCTTAGTGACGTTTTTTATTCTTGTTATTTCGCTAAAAGCTTCTGCTTTTGTTGTCAATGTGCAAGAGTGTCAAGAATCTATTGTTGTATTATTTTGGTGGCAAATTTAGGTGCTAAAATAACAACTACTTCGTCATGAAATTCAACAACTATTACAGCAACAATATCCTTCCTTTTATACTTCTAACACTAAACAAGCATCTTCTCTCTAAGTTTGCCACTTGAAAAGTTCAACCAGGCAAAATGCCTGCAAAATACAAATATTTATTTGGTTAAGTGTAAGTGTAAGTGTAAGTGTAAGTGTAAGTGTAAGTGTGTGTGTGTGTGTGTGTGTGTTTATGTGTGTATTAGTTTATCTGTGTGTGCTTGTGGCGTGGCGTTGTGTTCAGGTGTATATGCAGTTATATGTGTGTGAGTGTGTGTGCGAAGGTGTTGTTAAATTTAAGTTATTTCATGTTAGTACACAATTTGATTAAACCTTGCAATTCAACTCTACAACGAGTATTCGAAGAAAAATCCGTCGGAAAAGGATACAACAAGAAATGAGAAAAAAAAAATAAGAACACAAGCAAAATAAATAGACGAAAACAATCCAACAAAATAGATTGAATTAAATCAAGTCAAAGTATAAAACAAATGCCAGTCTTTTTATGGTTTTATTTGATTGTTGCATACACAAAAACACACAGGCTCAAACACACACACACACACATACACACTCAGGTAAAAACACACACATACCGCAATCTATGTGCAATGTACGCCCAGCGGTAAAACTCAGAAGACCTTCTTGGTGCAGGCCTTATTAAAGGACTCTTTCGCATAAAATATACGATACACATTCCACACTCGCTTCTAACTATGAGAAGGGAGAAGAGAAGGAGTAACATGTTTTGTTTGGTTTTTTTACCAAAGCAAAATCAAAATCTATTAGTTTGAAGGCCTTCCAGAATCTCTGGCGAAAGAAGCAAGAACAGAAGGCCTGCTCCGCAATGACAACGCGTGTAAAAAAGATATGAGTATGGAATGGAGCAAGCAGGCCTTCTACATCCAAAAGAAGGCGTACAGAGGCCTTCTAGAAGGCATTCCTACTCCTTCTAGTTCCCGCTGGGCGGGTATGAGTGTAAGCATAAATGTTTCAACTCTAGCTCACACACACACTAACAGTGTGTATGTGTGTATGAGTGTGTGTGTGTGTGTGTGTGTGTGTAGCTTAATTTCTGTGCATATACTCAAATATCATTTAAATGAAGTATTTAATTTATTTTTTAACATTTCATTAGGTATTTTTTTTCTTTTGTACTATTTATTATTTGTCTGCATATAAAATGTTTAATTTCATTATTCCTTCTCTCTACTCATCAATTGTTTTGCATTGTTAATTTATGCTTGTTTAGTTTCTTTTTATTTCGTGTGTGTGTTTTTTATACCAAATTATGGCGTGTTTTTTTACAGACTCGTATTTGCAGACAGAGGAAAAATGGTATAAATAATTAAATTTTATTTTTTTTTTGGTTTTATGATTTTTATTGGGTTTTCCTTTCTTTCTGTTACCGAGTTGCTTGCTTATTACCAACATATGCATGAGTTATTGTTAGTAAACTGTGTGTTGGTATTTATTTGTGTGTATAGGGATGTGTAAGTGCGTCTATGTGTGTGTTTGTGTGTTTTTTAGTGTGTGGTGATTATTTTGTTGTATGTATAGGTATTTGTTATTTTTTTTTTGCATTTTATTTCTACTCCCAGCAGGCGTTTTCTTATTTTTTTTTACATTGAACATTTTTTAAAGTTGGTTTTTCCAACATTATTTTCTTTAATTGGAATTTAGGCATATATATTTTTTTTATCTACAATTTCTATTGTTTTGTTTGAGATTTGCAAAAATTTGTTTTACACTTCTGTGATAATATTTTTTTAATTTTTTGCAATAATTCTCTGCAGCGGCATTTAAATATTTGTTTTTATAAATTTTCATATGACAATTTGATTATAAACTTATTTCTTATTTTTTCTTCTGCACTATAACTTTTGTATGTGTGTTTAATTTATATATTTTTTTTCACTCGCGGTACAGCTTCCCCGAATTTTTTATCTACGCACACAGTACCCGTTGACGTTCTCGTTATGACTGATTTTCACCACACATGGCGAAAGCTGTTTCCTTAAAAACATCGAGTGAAGCGAGCACATTGAGTAAAATCGGCTTTAGCAGGCAGAAAGAGTACGTTCGTGTTGCTTGTAAGGACTTTTGTTTTCCTTTCACCGCCCAATGAAAGCGATGAGCGCATTATTCAACCATCACTCGCTCGTGTGTGCTCTTTTGTTTTTTATACTGTACGGGTGGAGCTTTTTTTATAGCAACAATGTCGTATGTTATCTTGTTGTTGTTGTATGTACGTACTTATATGCGCATGTTAAGAGTAAAAGTTTTTAATGTTTACAGTTACAAGTTATTGCTTGGAAATTTGGAAATTACAAGTGTAGGAGTGTGTTTTTCTGTGTCTGATAAAAATTAATAAAAAAGCTTTTGTTGTAATACTCTTTGGAAAGTGTTGCTCTTCAGAGTTAAAGCTTTTATTTTTACAAAAGTGTTACCAAGTCAGAAGAATTGTTAGTACGAGTATCATTTCAAGGGAAATTAGATACAATTCATGTAGAAATTCAGTTAAATAACAGTTTTACTCATTTAGTAATAAACAATTTTTTCCTTAAAAACTCGCATTCGTTTTTCTTACAAAAGTGTTAACAAGTCGAAAGAATTTGAAGGAATAATTTAAGGGAAATAAGAAAGAAATTCAATTAAATAATCGTTTTAATCATTTAGTAATAAACGATTTTTTTCCCAAAATCCCAATTCATGCTTTTATTTTTGACAAATTTTTTTATTGAACATATTTTTATATTTATTTTGATTTCTCACTCAGTGTGGGAGAGAGAAAGAGAGAGAGGGATAAAGAAATGCTTGAGTAAAACTACTTAAGAAAATTTTGCACCGACCAGAATTTTGTGTTAATAAAAATGGATAAATAAATTACACTTAATAAATGTTTTTCATACAACAGGAGACAAATCTTAGGATATCGAACAAAATCTTAAAATATTTCAACGAAGTTGGTTTAGGAATGTCTTGTAAATAAAATTTGGAGCCTTATTTTGTAAGACGCAACACCAAGTGTTGACAAGTTTTCATGAAAAAAAATTAGCTTTGCTTAAGTCAACTTAAGCTTTTATTCCATATCACCATAGAAATAATTAATTAGAAATTTGATGGTGCCAATTAAACTGTTTAGTTAATTATATTTTTAGTATTTTAGTTAATTTTAATTATTATTATTGTTCGAACTTCATTTGTTTCTATATTTATGATTTGATCAGGCTAAAGTTCGTATCGTTTTGTAAGCCAAATTACATGAGATAATTATTAATGAACAAATAACACATTTAATAACTTTTTGAATTTTTATAAAAATTATATATTGGATAAATAATTTATTAAAAGCTGACAAGCAGTGGTTTTTATGGAAATTTGTTTAGTAAGTATTTTTGGGTAGACCAAAAATAGTTTTAGTCCGTTCTGCAAAGAAGAAAATTAAGTAAAAAAAGTACAAATAATTTATTAAAAATTTAATTGATTTAATTAAAAGTTTGTTAAATAAAAAATTTTACTATACCAGTTAAACTTTTCAATTAATTGAAAATTTTTAAATAAAAGTTTAATAAACTTAATTAAATTTTAAACTAAATTTTTGAAACAATTAAATTTTTAATTGTTTATTTGTATATTTTTTCTCAATCCAATTTGTTAATAGCAGGCAATTTTTTTTCTGTGTAAAAAGCCTTAAAAATATGTTTGCTTTACCCAAAAATAATACAAAAATTTCCATACAAACAACTGTTTTGTCAACTTATCGCATATCAATTAATTTTTTATTAAAAGAACATTACACTGTTTGATTTAATATTAGGAAAAAACTCAGTTCACAGAAAAAATTATTCGGAAAAATTTGAGATAAAATGAATTAAAAAATCCATTGAATTTTCACCAGCAAACAATTTACTAAGATTAAGTTTTAATTTTTTTTTCACTCGAATTTATTGAAATAAAATTCTTCACTGGTAATTAATATTTTCTATACAGATTTGTGACTTCAATTTTGTAATTAGTTGCTATAAAGTTGTTGTTTGTATTAAATAATTCCGCCAAAAGATCTGATAGAACATTTTCGAAAAAATTTTTTTGAGGCCAAACTGGAATTTGCGTCTCTCCGCCACATTCTTTTAAATGCAAATGCATTGTGTGTTTTTTCGAGCTCAGGGTGTGTGTTAAGTTTTGTAAAAATCGGTTAAGCAGAACCACTTAAAATAAAATATTAAAATTTAATGGGCGTAACTCCTCCCATTTTCTTAAATTAAAGATTATGTGAAGCTTAGAGCTCAAGATGTGAGGTAAGTATCGTAAAAATCGGTTAAGTAGAACCACGTGAAATATAGCAATAAATTTTGATGGGCGTAGCCCCGCCCATTTTTTCAACTTTGAAATTGTGTACTTTCAAAACCCAAAGGTGTTTGCTAAATTTTGCAACAATAAAATAAGTAGAATATGATAAAATAAAAAAAATTGTGGGTGTGTCTCTGCCCTTTTTTTTACAATGGGACCGATTTTAAGCTATACCTTCTCAGACAAAAGAAGATTGTTTAGAATCGCTCTACAGCGTACCGAATTATGAAGTAACAATGTCAAAAAAAAAAAACAGGCAAATTGATATCTTCTGCCTTCTTCAAAGTCGGTTAAAAATATATGGCAATCAGTTCATCTGGCAGATTATCCCTGAAACTTCCCGCTCAGCTGCAGATTTTGGCAAAGTTTTGCGGCATCCAATATTTGTTTTTTAGTTTTGAAAAATCAGTGAATATTCAAACCAAATTGACGAGTATTTTAGACTTTTCCCCTTATTGTGAATGGCATCGTCAATGCCATTCACTTGTCTACTCTTTGTCGAAAACAATTAATTACTATTAAAATGCTCCATTAATTTCAAAAGCCTTAATTTCCAGAGCCATTTGTGGCCAATCAAGAGAGCACAAGTTAAAATATTTACTGTCGTCTTGATGTGATGTCGACGACACCACTCACAATAAGGGGGATTCCTAAATAATTTTTTACTGCTTCAAATAGACTTAATGTTGAAAATACTTTATTTTCTAAATTAAAATGTTAATAGAAATTTTAAATATTAATAATTTATTATTTTTTTGTTAATTTTCTCATGACTTCATATTCAATTCTTTGCTTCTTAAAACTTATAAATAAAAATTTTAAATTAAATAATCTCTTATCTACACTGTAATTTTGTATAATAGAAAAATATTATAATAGTAATAATTTAAACTTGAATACAATATTCGTATCAGACATCGCCGATATTTCTTTTGGAGTATCAATATCGTTATCGTATTGGCAAAAAGCTGTATCATTATAACTCCTGTTTTTATATTCACTGTAACAAAGAGTTATAGAGAAAGCAAACCGTTGCAAAAGCTTTCCATATTCTCTTAAGCCTTTAATTTCTCTTCCAAAATCAACAGAAATATGCTGCAGCCTCTTTATTTTAATTTTGTAAAGCCTCGAAAGCAATATACACAAATTTTGTATATACGAGGCTTTTTAATTTATTTTCAGCAAATGTTTTATCTCTTAAAACTCAATTTTGATAATTGATTTACAAAAGCATTCTTTTTTTTTTGTTGCAAATTTTTATTCACATGATCCCATAATAAATTGGGCCTTGTTGTTATGAGTGCAAGGACTTAGTGTGTTAATTTTTTTTCCTTTGTGCTACAAACAAACTGTGACGTCAGCATTTTAAATAAATTTATGTCTGCCAAAAAATACCAAAACCACATACAAAAATAAAGAATAAGAAGAAGCAAAAGCAAACACACATACACTTACCTACACATACATAAACATTATTGGAATTTTCAGTAGTAAAATGCTCATGAATAAATAATATTTGCAAATTCATCAAAAAAGGATAATGCTGGAAAAGTTGCATGTAAAAATTGCAAATGTGAAATTTGAATAATTGTCTGCATGTTTTTCTGTCTATAAAATGTTGTTGATGTCAATATGAATTATTGATTGACTGTTTGCAACAGATATTATTTAAATCTTGCTGTCAAAATAGTGATTGTGTGCCATCATGACTAGTATTGGTGGGGTGCTGTTCTAGGAGTGTGTAGCGTCTTTGGTTTTATTTATTTATTTATTTATTTGCGTTGTTCACCACTTGTAAGAGTGGCAAGCATTATTTGTTGCCACAGACACATGAAGCAACTAACGAACATCAGCACGTTATGCTATAGTGTGTGGAACACCAGCAGCAAATGCGCTGGCAATGTGTTAAATTTCAAAAAAGAAAAAAAAATATTAAAATTTTTCCGTTACTTACACTAGTTTTTATGCAACAACAACAACAATAACAAATAGGAGTAGAGTGGGCTAGAAATAATAAAAAGCTTTATATGAATGTTTTAATATGAACATTGTAGCTTCACACACACAAACACACACACACATAGAGTCAAGCAGTTGTATGTAAATGTGTTTTCTGGGTCAAAGCTTTGGTGCAGAGAAACGGCAAAAGAGAGGTACAATAATTTTTGGTTGTTTGTTTATTTCATATATATTTTTATTTTTTTGTAATTGTGCATTAAAGCATTTCATGTTGTGCATATATAAGGCATGTTAGTTAAGGCGGGCGGGTGTGTGTGTGTGCGTTTAAACATTTGTGTCCGTTCAGTACTCTAAATTTAAAACAGTTACAAATACGTCTGTATTTGTATTTCATTTTAAAAACAAAGCAGCACAAGTGCTGTTTACCGACAGGAGTCCTTAATTTTTATAAGTTTTTCAAAAATTATAAACAAAATATTAACACTACAGCTTTTTTTCTTAACGCTTCACTGTCTTGCGGCTGCAATTTATTGTTGTTGTCGTTGTTTTGTCCACAAGTAATGCCAGCAAGTCGGCCAACACACCAAGTCAAGAGTCATTCATTTCTATCTAAATCAACAAACAAATACAACACGACACGACACAACACAACTCAACTCAAGACAAAAAAAAAAAAAAAAAAAAAAAAAATTCAAGTTAAAACAAAAATAAAGGGAAAAAAGCTTTTAAAGGCATTTGGCTTGTTAACAACACGCTAATTTTTTTCCTTCTCTACGGCTCGATGCTGCAAGAATTCGTTGCATTTTTGTTTTTATTTTTATTTTTTTTTTGCTTAAAATTTGTTTTTGTTTTTACATTACGTCAGCAATTTTAACACCTTGTAAAGGCACAGAAAAAACAACAACAGCAACAACAGTAATTACAATGACATTATCAGCTCAGTGAAGTTAAAGCAGCAACAAAAAAAAAAAACAAAATCATTTCCTAAAAAATAAATAAATAAAATATACAGCACTTTATACGCTGAGCAATTAAATACATTTATGGTAAATATTTTTCCATTTAAGGCAAAAAGCAGTTTTACACACACACACACACACGCACACACTGACAAATCAAACAATTGCCGACAGTCGGAAAAAATATACAAATAGCAAAGGAAGCAGAGAATGCAACAAAAACTAAATATGTACATACACACATATGTATGTATGTGCAAGTATGTATGTACATATGTACCCTGTCGGATTTTTATTAGCTAGCTCAAAATATAGGTGACTTTTTGCCAACTTATTTACAACTGGCTTCTGAGCTAACTCATAAATGATGCAGATGTGAGTCAGTTGTTTTTTGCACACTTGTCTTCTCCCTGATAAGTATTGAACTAACTTTAAGCTAACTCAAAACTGATGCTGAGATTAGTGAGTTGGTTTTGTACAACTAACACCTCCTCGATAAGTTTTGAACTAACTTTTAGCTAACTAGAAGCTGATGCAGAGATGAGTCATAGTTTGTCGCCTTTATTTTATATGACGCAATAGCAAAGTGTTAAGTATGTATGATGGCTGACAAACAAAGTGATCACGGTTTGATACATATTCTAGTTTGTAAAAAAACATTTTAATTATTTCAAATTTAAGTTGACTAAAAATGTTAATCAATTAGTAAGTTAAAAATAATAGCTAGCTACACGCAAAGAAAATATATGGTTGTAGAATGGTTGAGAAAACAACATTATGTTCTCTGAAACAAATGTGTGGTCGTCGAAAACTAGTTATTGTTATTTTAAACATTTATTTCGTTACGACAAATAGATTAATGTTTGAATTTAATAATTACATTATCACATCCATATAAAAGTGTGATATGGTTAGAGTTTAACAATATAGTTTTGTTTAAAATTTATGACTATAACATAATTTGTATTATTATTTAAAAATAATATGATGTAAATAACAATATAATGTTTTCCAAAACCATACTATGTTAAGTTTAAAAAAAATCTTTTTCAGAAACATCTGTCAGTTCAGTATTTCGTTTGTAAGCTATCGGTAGTGTTAAATAAATGAATAAATAAATAAAGTATAAACAAAAGGGTAGATCAATAAAAATATATAAACATTTGTGTATGTCGTGTAAGTATAAATTTCTATATATACAATTTATTTCAACAATATTAATTTATTTTTATTTCGAATTTAACGACAGCTGTTTCTACAATAAATATATGATTAAAAAACAAAATAGTATTATTATACTAAATAATACTGTGATCGTATTTAACAATATTAATATAATATTAGAACATGGTATGGTGAGTCTCAATTATATTTTATTTACATCTAACAATAGTGTTGTCATATTCACAATACTAAGATTATAATATAATTAACTCAGATAATAATATAATTAACTCAGATAATATTATAATTAACTCAGATAATATTATAATTAACTTAGATAATAATTTTGTTAAAGTTTTTTTTTCTATTAACAATAATATGATTTGAATGCAACCATATAATTCAATCATAGTATGTTGCTGTTTGATTATGGTTACCTCAACCATATTTTTTCTTTGCGTGTAAAGAAAGACCTTTTTTCTTCCTTTTGATGAGCCACAAACTAAGTCATAATGGGCCAACCATTAAGCTTAAATTAGACGTCACATCGCCATAACGCCATAGCCATAACCAAACCAAAATTCAATTGGTTTCTATGGTGAGAGTTATGGCGTTATGGCGAGTCACCTATAATCAAATACAATGTTGCCCATTAGTTTGATTCGAACGGCTGTTCTCTATGGCTTGGTTATGTCACGTCTGATTGAGCCTTTAGTTAGTCAGTTCGCAGCTAACTAATAGTGCACTTGATTTTATCAGCCAAAAACTCACTCGAAATGAGCTAACTTGTGGTTATTGGAAACTTATGCAGCGTGAGTGAGTACTGACTCGTTCTGAGGACATTACGTTGAAAAAGTGAATAGCTTTTAACATGTAAAATGAGTTAGCTTTTGAGTCAGTTGTCACTCGTCTCTGATTAACCATGAGTTACTTTTAAGTTAGCTCAAATCCCGACAGGGTATATATGCATATTCAAGCAATAAGCAACAACAATCTTTTTTTATCATGTGATACGCATTATTTTTGCACACAAACATTAATATAAAAGCAAAGGAACGAATATACGAACGCACAGTTACAAAAAATACCGTATGAATATTTATACACAGGAGAATGTATTAAGAGCCGATTTAAGAGAGTCTAAAAGTGAAGTATTCCATTAACAAAAAAAAAAATGCTCATAAAACAGTTATTGCTAATATGCATGCATATATATATATAGATATGTATTTATGTGTGCATACATTTGTGCATGCATATGTGTGTGTGTGTGTGCCTTCGTGCGTTAACATGTGAGTGGCCTTGTGGTGCTCATGTTGTACGCTTCATAAAGCCATATATCGTGTAGTTGTATGCAAATTGATTTGTTGCAACCACTAATAAGTATTCAGGCATACACAGCTACACACACACACACACACACTCTCACACTTGCATCCATACGTAATATGATTGTGCATTAACACACTTACCAACACTAGAAACAAAACATTGATATTTTTTCTTATTGCATGAACAATTCGCTCATTTACTTCAATAACGTCATAACTCTAGAATTTAAATGTTGGAGTTATAAGGCAGAATTCATTCTCATATTATATTGTGAAAAAATTTAATACTCAACTCTTGAGAGTAATACATAAATTACATTTACTTACCCCTATAGCGAATAAAATATGAAATTTTTGTTCCCATGGAAAATTTTCATTACACATGAAGAGAAATTTTGCTACCGCGAATTTCATGGGAACATTTGTTCCCTCTACTAATGTGTAATGAACGTAAACAAAGGGAAGAAGATTTGTAAATTATGTTTGATAATAAGATATACACATATTTCGGTTTTCAAATTAAACGTTTTTAAGCGTAAAGCTTTGTTTTTAAATATTCTAGGTGCAATAAAACAAATTATTTGATATACCACTGTAATAAATTGGCTGTATGCAAACCAAAGAGGTTCATAATCCCTGCAAAAACTAGTTGCAGATAATTATTGTTAAAAATCATGAATTTTGTTTCCTATAAAAAAAAAATTTATACCTTTTATTATTTAATTGGAAGGATATCTAATATTGAAATTACTCCACGTATTAATTAATTTCGCCTGCAAAAATAAAGTGAAACATATCAAGGGTAAAGTGAAAAAATCCAACGGAAAAAATTATTTGCGATTGCAATTTGGGGAGAAGTGAATATATTTCGAGGGAAAAATTGTTCATGAAATGTGTTGCAAGAAAATGTCTCTATTTACTAATGATAGATTTATAAAAGAGGATGATATACAATATAAAACATTAAGTATTACGAATCTCTGAAGCATTTTGGGCAAAATAAAATGTTAATGCAACTTCCCTATAAGAGCACTAACAGGCAATTGATCAGTTATTTGATCGTTAGTGATGAAGGATATATCAGTCATTGCGTGAAGCAAAGTTTCTATCGCATTATTAAGGGCAAAATTAAAAATTTTAAGCGAAACTTTTGTGTTTCTTTCTCTAACTAGTGAATTCCGTCGACTATATGACATATATTCTCTACTCTGCTACTTTTTACTAATCAAAGATAGTAGTATATGTATTCTAATCACGTTAAACTGATCATACTTGATGTATATATGTGACAGCGCATAGAGAAAGGTACCTAAGGGTAAAAAAATCAATTTTCACTTTTATTTTTTGATGTGGACAACATCTGAGCATGGAATGAGACCGATCCCATGCCCCAAAAGTGTTCCCTCCCAAAGATATGCGCGTTTTATGATGTGATGGTACACCAAAGATGCACGTATTTAAATCTTTAAAATGGTTCTCCTGAACAAAACCGTTTTTTACCCTTAGGTCCCTTTCTATTTTGCGCGTCACATATATACATTTCAGCTCTAACTAATCAATCTTGACTAATATATTCCTCACATTTGACCAATAATGATTGAATGATAAACCAGCTAAAATTCAATAAATTAAAATTGATTTATATTTATCCACCACAAATTGAGTATTCATATATAATGGATATACCAATCAAAGTTGACCGTGATATCTATTGCTGTACAATGTAATTTTTACATCATTTTAATTAATTTTATTTATAAAACATAACTTCAAGATAAAAAAATTAAATAAATATATTAAAAAAATGCCATATTCTTCAATCTTTAATGCACCATGTATTTTTTAGAAATAACCAAAATGTGAAAAAGATATATACACATACATTTTAAATTAAACTCTGAAAATTTTTTTTATTTATTATTATTTTAACCGACTTCAAAAAAAGCAGGAGGTTATCAATTTGTTTTTTTTTAACATTTTTACTTCATAATTCGGTATATTTTAGAACGATTGTAAAAATAAATCTTTTGTGTGAGAGAGTATAGCTTTTAGTTGGTGGTCTCATTGTAAAAAAAAGTGCGGGGACCCGCCCACAAAGTTTTTTATTTGATTTTTGAAATTCGGCTCATTTGATTGCTGCCTAATCTGGCAAACACCTTTGGTTCTTGTAATTAAACAATTTTAAAGTTTAAAAATGGACGGGGATACGCCCATTAAAATTTATTGTTACACATATTTCACGTTGTTCTACATAATCGCTTTTTACGAAACTTATCACACACCATCATTAAAAAAATGGGCAGATTCACACCCATTAAAATTTAATATATTTGCACGTGGTTCTAATTTTTAAAAAATTTAACACACACCCTGTGCTCTGAAAACACTCAACTTTGCATTAAAAAAGTGGGCGGAGGCACGTCCATTAAAACATAATTTCATATTTCAGGTACCTTATTCGTAACAAACAGATTTTGAAAGTTTTTTTTTTGTTTGGTCCCATAAATTTCTTTCGAAAATGTTCTATTAGATCATTGAATTTGATGTTCTACTCTAAAATACATGATAAAGTAAAACAATTATACTTGATGACTATATCCCTCATCACTACCGATTAAATGACTAATGAGTCGATTGAAAGACTTTAAATACGTTTTGTGTAAAACTATTTTTTTTTTGAGTTATTACGTTGTTATGGCAAATGAGCAATATGTAGATTTTGTTTATTTTTTTTGTGTGCATGTGTGTAATTCTTTTTCTATTTGCTGCCACACAATTATTTATTCACAACCAATGACTAACTGTCTAATTACAAAGCACAAGTCATTAGATGGTTTAATCATGTTTTTGTTACTAAATATTTACACACAAAATGATTGTCATTTGTGTATTTTTTGTATTTTTTTTTTTTGTAAGTTTATTTATAGCAAGTGCACATTTGCATTTAGATACAATATTTATGTGTTCGGCGGAGGAATGGAATATTTTACTCTTATTATTTTTATGACCACAAATTAATCATACGTCTGTGTATTAAACAAACACTGCACAGTGGGATGGAGTTTGGTGGCAAATAAGTACATATGCTATTTTTTGATCGCTAAATTTTAAAATTTTTATAATATTTTCCTTATCATGCCACAAAAAATTTTACTTACTTATCATTTCTGTGAATACATCATCACATTTCAAATTCATGAATGAAAATGGTTTATTTTATTTTAAACAAAGAAATATATTCTCAACTTTCATTTTAATGAAAGTAAAGCTTAGGGGAAAGTGGGGATATATAATTTTCTCCATTGAATATTAAAAATAAGTTAATCCTTAGAGGCTTACATATTTAGCCATATCTTCAAACAAATTCTAAGCTTTTAACGTTGTCGTCGTCGTCGTCGTCGTCGTCGACATCAAATTCAATCTTTGTTAATTATAAAAGGCACAACAACAATACATAAATATAAATGCTATTCAGCTGAGTTGCATTGAGTATCAGTTACTTCGTCACTAAGAAGTTTTTAAAATTTTGTTCATTAACATTAGGGTTGCCATTCGTCCTCTTTTCCCCGGACACCGTCCTCTTTTTTTAGGGATTCTTTGGTGGTCCTACTCCTTTTTTTTAGCACTTGTCCGAAGTTGTCCTACCTTTTGCACTTATGTTTTTGAAGCTGCTTAATTATTTCCAAGGCTTATTTTTGTGCTTAATAGCAGCTGAGAGGAGTTTTATTTAACAATGAGTTAAAGCACAAGGTTATGTATCTGGTATAAAATGCAGAGTAGAGCTTTAAAGTTTAAACGGCAGACTAAAAAGTAAATTCGAAAAAATACTCGAAAGAGAGCATAGATCGAAATCGAAAAATTACAGATTTATTTGGTATTGGGTCTAAAAGAAAGATTAAAAGGTTTGATATTGTAACATTATGTTTATCTTCAATGCTTGATCTTCGATAAATAAAGAACGAATATTTAAATTGCAGTCTATTACTTCTATATCAAAAATTGATCTTTTTGAGTTAGCTGGCCAGAATATAGTTTTATATTCTGTAACTAAGTATTGCTAACACGGTCAGCCTTACACCTCATAAAAGCTCCGTTAAGTCCACAAAAAGTAGGCTTTGAGCCCATGTCCAGACCAAGGTGTAATTTTTCAGATACACATCCGCTTATTTTTTCGAAAGATTTGAGAATGGTTTGTCTTTTAAACAAAAATTGTATTCATATTGACGCATAGTCAAAGCAAAGTGTACTTTAGGAGTTTGTAAATTTTTTACAGTATACTTAGTTTAGGTCATTGAGTTTGCGTCATTTATTTTAAATTCTGATAACTTATATTCCAGTAATGATGTCTAATAACAAAAAATAACTCAACTTCTGTTTTGTTTATTTTACCTTCAATTTAAATTCAATAGGCATATCGGTATTGTCGATACTTTTTCTGAGTACCGGACTACTTCCTTCATTTGTAACTTAATTTTTTTTTCGACAATTATTCAATACAAAGATTTTATAAAACATTTCAAGAAGTTTAATGCAGCAGGCTACACGAACACACGACTTCAAATGTCACTGACTGCATTTGCCGCTTCCTAGCCAGCTACTTAATGCTTTTGGAGACGGCAGCAGCGTAATTCATTTGCATTCTTTATACGAGTAGTTTCAGCGATTTTTATACAATATTAAAGCTTGTGTAAAATTTTTACAAGTTTTCGCGAATTATCGTGGTTTTCGCTTTATAAAACTATAATTACTTTTGCAATTAACATGAAATTTTGTAACTTTTTTTTTACATTTTTAGATTTTTAATTGAACTATAGTGAATTTTTAATCAGAAATAATTTTTAGTGAGGCTTAAGTTCAGTAATTTCAATTCTTTTTTATTGAATGAAATATTTTATTAATTAATGTGAGTTTCTAAAGAAGAGAAGAAAAATTAAATTAGACTTTTAAGCTGGGGGAAATACCGATATTTTTCTGTGCAGCAACGCACTTCATCAGCACCCTAGTCTATCTACTTGGGTAGAGATTGTTATTAACATCAGCTATTTAACGTAAATTCTAATGAAACGGAATGTGAGAAATGATTGTTGTGTACAATTATTGATTTACCTTTAGTAAATACATATGTAAGTATCACTATTTATTTCCCCGTGACAAAAATATGTTCACTTGGCAATCACTGTTCACTTGGCAATCACTAATGTTCGAAAACCAAATAAACGGGAGAATGCAACAACAAAGTAACATAATATCCACTACTATAATACTTATATGTATGTACCGACGGTACATCGAATAAGTAAAAATAATTAATGTGATGATCGTAAAAGATAAGCAAGAATAGTTAAACATACGTAGGCAGAGTAATATAACTTCGTGCTAACCTAAATAGAAAAATGAAAAAATGGAAAAACAGGGGAAATAAATAGTGATACTTACATATGTATTTACCAAAGGTAAATCAATAATTGTACACAACAATCATTTCTCACATTCCGTTTCATTAGAATTTACGTTAAATAGCTGATGTTAATAACAATCTCTACCCAAATAGATAGACTAGGGTGCTGATGAAGTGCGTTGCTGAACAGAAAAATATCGGTATTTCCCCCAGCTTAAAAGTCTAATTTAATTTTTCTTCTCTTCTTTAGAAACTCACATTAATTAATAAAATATTTCATTCAATAAAAAAGATTTTTTTTTTATTTGATTTTAATTTGATTAACATATTTTTCTATATTATCATTTTGGTTTTTTTCAGCCCTTAAAAATAGAAATTAGTTTAATTGGACTACAACGACAAAATCATCAAAGACAACAACCCACCGCCCTGTTGCCCTGCTGTCTTCAAAAGAATTATTCTCATATAAACATGTGTATTCTTTCTATCCTTGACATTTGGTAGTCGGTAGCTTGCTGGGGTAAATGGGTTCAATGCTTAAGTTATTAAATTTTTCCAACCCCTTTTGATAATTATCTACACCCCTTACCAACAAAATAAAATTTAATGCAACTAATTAATAAATTAGTCTTAAATCGAAACTTTTGCATTGTTATTTATTTATAAAAATATTTCCCTCGTTTTTGGGCCAAATGTCATCGTTTTTTGTGCTTGTCGTCTTCTTTTTCTCAAAATGGAAATGGCAACACTAAATAAATTATCATATACAGATCTCTACAGCAATAAAACTTATTTTATTAGTAATACTAAAATTTTATATTATTCGTATCTTGTCTCTAAACATATAGTATTGGTGCAGACATCAAAAACATTCTTTCGATAAGATCTTTATTAGTAGATTGGCTATTTCTTTTTCTGGACTATTTCTTACAACTTATAGGACTTGCTCAGATAATAAGCCTTTCGGAAAGCGACATGTCGCTATCTTGCGGGACCCTGGTAATAAATTTTGACATTTTTAATCTCATCGCGTATTCCCACGGATTCATTATGTATTGACAAAATGAATGCTTTAACAATTTAGAATCTTCTCTATTCCAATATGTACATATACATATAAGCTTTTTAAACCAATTTTTGCAATATGTCCCACTGTGTAGGAAGAACTTTAATGTTTATTTTAAGTATTGCATGAATTAATTATAAATAATTCTTTTAAATACAACTAAAACTATTTCTTTTTTACTTCTCGTTAGAGCCCGGTACGGAGTTCTTACGGAATTTCACGTTTGTAAATTTATATTTATTTCTACACGGAAAAATATTCGTGTAGGCTTTTTAGGAGAATTATGTTTGCATGCGCACAAATTCATTTATTTTTCAATTTAAAACACACAAAAACACTAAAAATTAATCACAAATTGATAAAAATTAGAAATGTAAAAAATTCCGTGACCAAACAATTGTTTGAACATTAATTTTTTGTTTCAGTTGACTGAAAAGTCTCCACTTATATTTATTTCATCCCTAAGATAGGCAATAAATTTAAAAAATTCCGTGTATTTTTCTTTTGAAACTCCGTACTAGCAAATGGAAATTCATTTATGAAATTTACCAACCTGAATTTCAGCAATTTTTTTTTGTCATACATGTATTATAACCTAAAATTCCGTATGAACTCCGTACCAGGCTTAAACTGGGAAAATGATATTTGAAAAATATGTACCGCTGCGAGTTTGCTCTATAACTCAATCATGTTTTTTTCATCCAGATAACCCTGAGCCATATCAATAAACAGAATGAAACCATTAAATTGAGTAGATTTTTTTCAAACAAAAAATGTTCATTTGAACTTTTCTTTTCGCAATAAATTATCAGTTTTATTAAAAAATTCCTAACTTTCTAAACGCTTTAATGCATGTCCTTTTGTCTATAGGTAAGTGTGAGTGTGAGAGTATGTGTGTTTGTGTTTTTGTTTAAACATGTCTATTTGTTTTGTTTCTCGCCACTCTTGTAGTTTGTATCATTAATAAAAAATAAAAGCAAAGAGACATACATACACATATGTACATAATGTCGTCAGATGAAATGTAAAATCATGTTTTAAAACCACTTTTAACATAAAAATGAGCAGAATTAAATTAATTAGTTGTCAACATCATCTCCTTAACGTCAATATAATAGCAAAAAATTGCTGCTTGTCTACCCGTTGTCGAAAACAAGAGACTGATATGGATATGTTCATGCTACTCGTATTTTCTAGACCTTAGGGAACAAAAATAGCCAATAATTGTTATCGAAAGCTAGTAGACAACGCTCCTATTTTTTTAGTATTGCATTGACGTGGCTTTGATGTTGGCAAATAAAATAAATTCAGTAAAGTGCGACTCTGACTCGCGCACGAAGGGTTCCGTACGAACACTAGATATGTAATTTAATACAAACTTCATCCTATATAATATATAGTTTTGGCATTTTTTTCGTTTTGGGGTCTTTTTTCGGTTTTTTTGTTTTGGCGTTTTTTGCGTTTTTTTCGGTTTTGACGATTTTGTTTAAGTTTTGGCTATTTTTTTAGTTTTGACACTTTATTTTCTCGTTTTGGCGATTTTTTTTGGTTTTTGGCGTTTTTTCATTTTGGCGATTTTTTTTTTATTTTTGGCGATTTTTTTTTATTTTTGCAATTTTTTTCATTTTGGCGATTTTTTCGAATTTGTCGATTTATTTTAGTGTTAGATTTTTTTTTTAATTTTGGCGATTTTTTTTCGTTTTGGCGATTTTTTTTTAATTTTTGGCGATTTTTTTTGGTTTGGCGATTTTCTAATTTTCGGTTTTTTTAGTTTTACCGTTTTTGAAAATTTCAAGTGTTTGCCTCTTACGGTTTCCAAGATATAGCAAATTGTCAAAATTACATAGTCAAAATTGCATTAACTGATGGACCACCCTTTAATTTATTTTTTTTTTAATATTAGTGTTAATTGTTGTAGTCTGTATAAAAATGCACTAATTTTACAAATTTCAAATTTCAATATAAAGGGTGTTTTTTATTGAAGTATAGAACTTTAAGTTGGCATCACTTTTTTAACTGGCGGCCATTTTGTCAGCTGTCAAGTGATTAATATTTAGTTTGGTTTGCCATTTCATCATGAACAGGTTGACAAAAGAACAACGCTTGCAAATCGTGCAAATTTATTTCGAAAATAATGGTTCAGTTCGCGAAGTTTACCGCAAGCTCCGTCCATTTTATGGTCGACACAATCGTCCATCAGAGCAATTAATTCGGTTAACCATGGATCGTTTTCGCACTACGTTTACTCTATGTGATAATACGCATCCGCAGAGACGTCGAACAGTGCGCACTGAAGAAACAATTGCCGCTGTAGAGCAAAGTGTTGAAGAGGACTCGAACGAATCGATTCGCCACCGTGCACAGCAATTGGAGCCGACTAACCGACTATTTTGTTCCCGAATTGGATGGCATGAATGTGGATGAGTTGTGGTTCCAACAAGACGGCGCTACATGCCACACAGCGCACGTCACAATCGAATTATTGAAGGAAACATTCGATGAGCGCATAATTTCGCGGAATGGACCTGTCAATTGGCCACCAAGATCGTGTGATTTGACACCATTGGATTATTTGCTTTGGGGATATGTGAAGTCGCTCGTCTACGCCAACAAACCAGAAACGTTAGGGGACTTGGAAGCCAACATTCGTGGCGTTATTGCCAACATACGGCCCCATATGCTCGAAAAAGTGGTTGAAAATTGGACCTGTAGAATTGGCTTTATTCGAGCCAGCCGCGGCGGCCACATGCCCGAAATCATATTTAAACATAAATGGCATAAAATTATCCTTCCAATAAAGCCAAATTGATGGACATTAAAACGATTTACTTGTGTTTTATTTCAATTCGAAGTTCTATACCTCTGAAAAAAACACCCTATACATATGTTCATACAATTGTATGTATATTATATGGTATTTTAACATTTTTCGTTGCTCGTTTTGGAACACCCTTTAATTTTAATTCTCATGTATTTGTTGTTGTAGCGGCCAAGTTTCAGGTCCGTAGCTCTTACGGTTCCTGAGAAAATACCGTGTGACGGACATACGGACAGACGAACAGACGGACAGCCTAGCGAAAACAACAGGGTTCCTTTTCACCTTTGGTGTACGGAACCCTAATAATGATGATAGAAACTTTCTGCTTCTTCAACTATTTCGAAAGAAGGTCTTCATTCGCATTATTCTAAGCGAAAGAAAACTGATTTCCATTTCTCTATCTTATTTCTGTACGAACATTTACTTGAATGACAAGTCGCAAGAAAACGTAAGTGCTTTCATAAAGATTTTCATACCACTAATTCGAAAGAGTCGTCAACAGAGCGAACACTATGTCAAAATCACTCACTTGCTATATTGCTTTCGTATAGTAAAACTTATTTGCAAAGAATTCAATAAAGTTTGTAAAATTATTATTTTATCACATTATTATTATTTTTAATTCACATTTGTTCAATTAATTTTTATTTGTAGAGAAAAGTCATAAAATATTCATCATTATATTATTGAACACTTTTGTTTTGATTATTGTTTTATATTCATTATAAAAAGTACTCGCACATTTTAAACAAAACGAATGTAGTTGTAAAGCAAAACAGCAATAACTTGCTGTTGCTGTGCGACTATTTTGTTGAATTCTTTTTCGTTATTCAATATGGTTGTATTTATTTACATGTAAATGTTAGTAAGATTTAAAAAATCTCTAGAAATACTTGAAATATACAAATTTATAAACAACTAAAAAAAAAAAAATTACATACGTAATCACAAGCGAAAGAAAGCTGACGACATAATGTAATGAAAATGTATTAGAATTCGAGCGACTAGGTTTCTTTCGCAGAGTTTTATTTTTATTATTTATTTTATCAGTTTATTTCAGTCACTTGAATTATTTTGTTTAGTTTTTTTTTCTCTCTCCTATAAAATTAAAAAAAAAAATGTAGTTACGTGCTTTAGCATTTCATGTAACGATATCTATTTGTGTATTTATGTACATGCATGCAAAAGCCAAACATTCTTGATTTTAATATCAATTTAGAAAAAGTTCAAAGATGCAAGCAACACAAGCCACTGAGCATCTTGCCATATCCTTTATAAGGCCAAAAACGTAAACAACGCCAACAAAATATCAAATAAAACAAATAACAATTTATAAAAGGAGCGGAAAAAAACAAAATACAACACATTTTTTTTTTTTTGCAAAAGTCATGAGAAATTTCGTAAAAAAGGGCCCCCTAAACAAAGACGCTTTATGAAACTATGAACCCTAAGAATAAGAAAAAAAGAAAGAAAAAATGATAATGCTAATGGTGATGGCAAACACGATGATTAAGTATTACTTGTAGGAATTGTATGCATGCAACACTAAGCTGTAATCTGCTGATAGTTTGACATTTAATTTTATACTGTGTGGCCCCCAAGAGGCCGATGCATCAACTTGTCAGCAATTGTGATGACTTTGATGTAACTCTTGCCTGGCTGAACGCACACACGCACAAACACACAAACACACAGTCACACACACACACACACACATACACATACTCTAACAAACATACACAAAATATGCTGCTGCTCTGCGTTCAGTTGAGGAAGTTTGTTCAGTTTGTTCAGTTTGTTTTTTTTTCCTTCATTCCATATTTGCAAATCTTGCAAATAAAAAAAAACTATAGTAAAAATTGTTTGTATTGAAATTGATATGAATATAAGAAAGTGGGTTAAACAAATTGAAGGCTAAAAAAACGAGCGACGTTGCAATGAACACTGGTCGCAAATAGAAAAATAACAAAAAGATATTTAAAAAAAAACTGGTAATAGAGCAAATAGGCAAAGCAAAAGAAGAGAGAAAAAGACAATTTCCATAAAAATTCTAATATTGCTATTTGATGATTACATTTCTAATTGGATGTTACCATCTAGTAGTTGTCAAACTTATTTGACATTTCCAATATGACAGGCCACACACACACAGTCTATGGCTTAACACAAACAACGCAGTCAATTTATTGTTGATTTTACATTAACAAGACTTCAAAGAAATATTCTTGTTAATAACCGAAGAGTTTATTTATATAAGTTTAGTTGGCAGCAAATTGAAAATTACTTCTAGCCTTATGCTTATAGTTAAAAGAAAATTATATTCTCCCTCTAACCGATGGCTGGCTTGATAGCATTTTGATGCAAATGTAAATATTTTGTGCAAATTTACTTTTAATATGAAAAGTGTCAATATGCTTAAACTTTGTTGTTGTCAGTTTGCATTTGTTGGCAATGTTTTAGTCTTTTTGTTGAATTATTAATGCGATGAGAGAGAGGATACAATAATGTCTAGAGTCTTACTTGTGTCTGTGTAAATGTTGACTCGACACAGTGAAGTGTTCTTTGACAAATCGTTGTATTGATAAATAAAATTTTTTATTAGATTTGCTTAAGAGAAAATAAATTAACGCAGCATAATATTAAGGCTTGCATTAAAGTAATTTATTTGAGTCTATCATGTAGAAATTTAAAGAATCAAATAACCCGTGTGACACCAACTTTAAATCGTTAAGGATCCTAAACGCGGAGAGCACTACACTAGAGAATACAATAGCACAAAAAGTATGGAGATATGATTCACATATTTCTTATTTATTTACACTCTTCCACTAGATGTTCCTAATCTTCTGTCCGTATCAGAGACACCAATTATGAAAGCGTTTAGAAAAACATTTATGTTTATATGTGAGCCATTATTTTCGCATTTAAATTATAGCAGTTGTGGACAAATATAATGACAACTTTGAAATAAGAAATAATGGAGGGAGTGAGTATTTAAAATCACGAATCTACTGGGCAAGGGGAGCATATGAGGATATACGCCTGACACGGGGAGAGTTTAGGAAGGGTTACCTGGATTCACGGGGTTGAGCCTTTTCCAAACCAAATAGTACTTTTCCAAATGGTATTACTTACATATAGGATTCACAATTTTATTAAATAAAGTTTTAATATATATTTTTTTTTTAAATAGGACCAGCACTCAGGGGATAACCCCTACTCATGCAGTGCATTGTGCTAGAACTAGGAAAATAGGTTATAGGGAAGAAGGATAGAGGGAGTAGTGTCTGTGTACATTTGATTTAAATCTTCCCACGCTGGTAGTGACAGGAAAGACCTCCGCAGGTAGTGGATTCCACATACGAACAGTGCGGCTAAAAAAGGAATTTTCTCTGTAATGCGTAGTGCGATGCATTGGCCAATCGACCACAAAAGGATGTGCTCTAAATGAGGCACGTGTTGTACGTACATATGTGCGGGTTTCAGGAACAAGTTCCCTAATTTCATTCGAACACATTCCGTTGTAGTAACGATAGAACAATGAAATGCACCCCACATTGCGTCGATGCTCCAATGAATCAATAGAGTTGGATACCCTACTGTCACCGATGAGCTTTTTCGCCCTCTCCTGTACGCGGTCGAGCAGCCCCAAAATAGACTTTGAAGCGCCGGCCCATACATGAGAGTTGTATTCCATTTTCGGACGGATATAGGTGGTATAAATAGTAAGGAGGTCAGATGGGGTGAAATATTGTTTGCACCGTTTCAAAAAGCCGAGGCACTTGAATGCTTCGTTTGCAATTTGAAAAATGTGTTCAGTCTAACGAACATCACACTGTATTTTCATGCCAAGAACATCAAGAGCATCTGATTCCTTAATATTTATACCCCCAATAGTTACAGAGGCAACAGCATTTTCGGTCATACGTCTGTGTGTAACCATGCAACATTGGGTCTTACGGGCGTTAAAGTCGACCCTGTTCACATGGTCCCATTCAGAAATTTTTTCTAAATCATAGTTTAAAGTCTCATTCATTATTTGACGCATGGCCTCAACCTGCGGCAGACTAGGTCTATTGCTGAATGAGAAAGAATGGCAAATGCTGCTGTCATCCGCGAAAGAGTAGATAGGGTTGAAAGTTTTACATAGAAGGTCGTTTATGAAGATAAGGAATAGAGTTGGCGAAAGAACGGAACCTTGCGGTACCCCTGAATTTAACTTGAACTCATTTGATGAGATCCCATCTATAACAACTCTTATAGGACGATCCCTGAGGAAACTCGATAAGAAACGAGAGAAATTATTACCGACACCAATGGCAATACATTTTGACAAAAGTGCACCATGCCACACTCTATCAAACGCCTTGGAGATATCTAGAGCCACCACCTTACTTTCGCCAAAATGGTGTACTGAATTACACCATTTCTCCGAGAGGAGGGCTAGTAGGTCTCCCGTAGAGCGGCCTCTACGAAATCCATACTGCCGGTCGATGAGTAAGCTGTTGGACTCCAAATACCTTACAAGATGGAAATTTACCATACTTTCCATCACTTTGGAAAGTGCAGAGCATATTGCGATTGGGCGATAATTTTCAGGGTTATTAGCTTCTCCTTTTTTAGGGATTGGCGTAACGTTAGCAATCTTCCAACAGACTGGGAACTGACCAATATGGTACAACGTGCTGAAGAGATTAGCTAATGGACGTGCTAGCGTCGAAGAGCACTGTTTCAAGACCAATGCTGGAATGCCATCCGGCCCAGGAGACTTGTTTATGTTGAGTTCCGACAAAACCCTTTTTACTGCCCGAGCTCGAAAGAATATCTTAGGCATAGTAGTGGATACTCTCTCTAGTATAGGCAGAGGCTGATTGCTTTCCGGTAAGTAGGAATTACTTGCAAATATTTCAGCTAATAGGTTAGCTTTATCGGCCGGGTCAGTGAATATTAAGTCATCCTTTAAAAGAGTCGGAATTGAAGAACTAGCATTATTCTTTACTCTTTTAACAAATGACCAGAAGCTCTTACTACCTCGAGGGGCAGCAAGAACTTTAGCACGGAGACGATTTTCGTAAAGAGCTTTTTCACGCCTCAGTACTTTGGTACACGAAGATCTCGCCCTTTTGCATAGCAAATCAGTATCGGCATTTTGGTTACTTCGCCAAATACTGAATGCTTCCTCTCTAGATCTGACTGCATTTTTGCATGTCTGATTAAACCATAGTTTCTCTTTGGGCTTAATCGGAATTTTTTTTGATGGTATGAAAGCTTTCATGCCCATCAAAATTGTACTTTCGACCATTTTGGCCATGGCATTGACATCATTGTCTAGGAAACATAGCTTCCAATTAAAATGCCGAAAAAATTCGTTGAGCTGAGCCCAACGAGCCTTTTCGTATATGTATTTAAGTCGTTTCGTAGCTGTAGGTTAAACGCTATGAAGTGCTGAGAACGAAAAGGAGGCCGAAATGGTACAGTGATCTGAATTGCCGAGAGGTGCATTAACACTTACTTCATACTTATCAGAGTGTGAAGTGAGAAAGAGGTCGATCGTATTTTGTTGGTGCCCTTCAACACACGGAATGTGTGTTGGTTTATTCACAAGTTGCACTAGGTGGTTATGCGCTGCGAATAACTCAACATATTGGCCTTCCGTAATTGTACGGCTCGAATGGCGAAGCCAAGTTGAATTGTGAACATTGAAATCACCAGCAATAACGATTTCACTGTTCGGACAACTCTCTAGGATCTTCGATATGGAGTCAGAAAGGGCATTGAAGCCAGAAATGGTAGTATCCTTTTCTGCGTTTGGACTTCTGTAGACAAATCCGAAATGCAAACAGTGTGCCCTGATTTGGAACTTAACCCAGAGACAGCTAAATTCAGCATCAGATATACCTAGTGATTGCTGGCATTAGAACACAACTGTATTGCGAATGTACATTGCAATAAATAATTCAGTGAATATATTGGAAATGGTGAGGAGCCGTAGGATGTGTTCTTTTTATGTTTCTGAACGAAAGGTTAACAAAGGAATGAGAGCAATTAAAGCAAAAAGTGCTTTAAAAAACTTTTGGCGATACAAAGTGTAACCAAGTTTAGAAATATACATAAGTTCAAATGATTGTATTCAGGGACGGGAATACTTCTAAATACGATGTACTTTGTGATTTTTTTATATACTAACTAATTCATGAATAACAAAAATTAAAAATTTTAAAAACCCCCGACTTTTTTCAGAAAAGATGTTATATCTTCTAAACGGCTAGACCGATTTTTTTCAAACATAGCTAAGAACCCTCTCGATCAAGTCATCTTTCAAACAGAAAAAACTAAATGAAAATCGGTTCAGCCGTTTGGCCTGTACGTGGACATAGACATACACACAGATACACAGATACACAGACACACACTACAAACTTATAACACCCCTTTTTTTAGTCGGGGGTCAAAAAGGAAAAAATCAGAGTAAAAATATGTATCTATATAATTCAGTAATTTTCAAATACCAGATAAGTTCTTTTAACAATTTAATATGATAACAATGATTAGTATATCGAGAGCCTATATTCAAAATACGTCCAATCAAATAAGCTAACTTTTCAGTAGAGCGAAAAAAACTAGTTAATTCGATCATTATTGTAGAAATAAATTATGTTCCTTCCATAATATGGTTAAAATATGCTTGCTAGTTTAAAGGTCTGCAAAAAATACAGGGTGGCTGATGAAAGCCGCTACCAAAAAAAAAACTGAATAACTTTTTTTCTATCGAAGTAATCTATAATTTTATTTCTGGTGTTTGTAGACTAATCCTTAGATTTAATAAAAATGGAAAACTAGGATACTGAAAAAAGAATCTGGATTGTCCGCCGCTATCGCGCATTTGAGTCTATAGTTTTGGTTCAAAGAGAGTATAGTCGCACGTTTGGCGGCGATCGTCCGAATAGATGGCCCATTATGAGACTAACAAATACTGCATGAAAGGGAATTGCATCCAATTCGCGTCACAGTGTGGTATGCAGTCAGGGTGGCTGATGAAAGCCGCTACCAATAGAAAACTTAATTGCCTTTTTATGTCTGATGAGACTTATTTCGATCTGAACGGTAATGTTAACCAACATAATTGTCGCATATGGAGTGGTTGCAACTGCAAGAGAGGGAATTTCATCCAATTCGCGTCACAGTGTTGTGTGCAGTTGCTTCACGCTGTATTGTGGATTTATACTTTTTTGAACAAAACGGACACAGCGCTACGGTTGCCGAAAGATAATTCCTTTCAACTCTGTGTGGTTTCAACAATATGGTTCAACTACGACAATAGCTGCAATTCCGACATCAACTTTGCGGACAGTGATGAGCAACTTTTTGCTATGATGCCCCATCTGCATCAATGAGCAATTCAATTATCTTTAAGAGTGATACGATTACTTTTAATACAATTCAATGGACTTTGAAATGAAAAAAGATTGAATAAATTCTATGCATTACAAAAAAAGTTATTCCAGTTTCTTAATGTAGCAAAGTTCATCAGCCACCCTGTACTTTATTTTGCACTGGTTTGCGTATTTTTATGAGAAAGCATATTTTAGTCGATCAGAAAACAAATATTTTTTTACAGTTAGCATATTTTGTCGGAAAAAAATATGATTTTTTTGAACATATTTATATTTTAATCAATTTGTGAAATCTTTTACTCAATACTAGATAAAAAAATTGAAAAGTTATAAGAATAAACTTAAAATACCATGAAAAAAATAATTTAAGCCCGACTGAAAGCCTCTTCCATCTCGAGTTGGTCAATTTTAGCACTCTGTAACTCACTCTCTAGTGTAAAAGGGTCACTCCAAATCATCAATTTCGAAAGCTTATACCACCATTGACTATAATCGGTCTATACATAATATTTTTTTTTTCGATTAACAGTTTGAAAGTTATACAAACATTACCAATTTATTTTATCGGAACCCCTCTGTACTAATATATTAAAAGTGTCTATATCTCAAAAACTAGCCATAGCATATCAAAATTCTTACCAGATTCGTGTTAAACATGCCAAATGCAATAACATATGAAGTAGATTTATAATAAATTGCTATTTTTTTTTTAAATATTGGATATTTACATGAGAGTTAGAATTTATTTTCACCAAAGAAAATTATACTTTGAGATAGCAGAATAAGAAAAATTTATATAAAACGAGAAAAAATATTTTTTTTTTTATTAGAAATTTATACTACAGATGAATATTGCATAGAGGAGCGGAAACTCATTTTGACCAAACATGAGTTGACGTATTTTGAATATAATGTTACTTATTTAAATTATTATAAAATATATTATTTTATTTTAATAAAAGTTATTCGCTAAAACTTAATTATCCTGTAAACCATAAATACCTTATACTTCAAATAATTTCTGTTATTTAGGCATCAAAAAAGAAAATTAAATTGATTATTTGTTTAAAAAATAATTCTTTCTGTCAAAAAAAAAAAAAAAAAAGAAGCGACTTCAATGCAAAGATCTGATAGAAGAAGATAAGAAGAAGTACGTGAGATATAAAATTGAAAATTGAATTTTAATGGGTGTGTGTTAGGTTTTGTAAGAATCGGTAAAGTAAAACCATGTGTGTGGTAAGTTTCGTAAAAATCGTTTAAATAGAACAGCGTGTAATATTATAATAAATGGAAAAAATGGGTGGGGTGACGCCCCTTTTTCAACTTTCAACTTGTGTAATTACAAGAACCAAAGGTGTTTTATGGGTTTCTCAGCAAAAAATAAGTAGAATATCATAAAATCAAACAAAAAAAAAAAATTATGAAAGTGTACCCGCCCACTTTTCGCAGTCTGAACAATGAGAAGCTAGCTATTCCCTCTCAGACAAAAAAAAAAAAGAATTCTTACAACCGGCCTAAAATGTACGGAGTTATGAAATAACACCACAAAAAAAAAGTAGAGACGAATTGTTACCCTCCTCCTTTTTTTTGAAGTCGGTTAAAAAATGGAGATCTCTCGACCATAAACTTGGTAATACTTCAGGTATTACCAAATAAGGCTGTTTTCAAATTACTTCGGAAATTGTGAAATAATTTTCTAAATTCAAAAATCATAAAACATTCAAATCCAAAACGAATTTGTTAATGTTATATGAAAAATTAATACCACCGATCTTTGCAATAGCGGGACTCTATTGTATTTCCCTAAATTATTGAGTTAAAATTGTTTTAACTATTTTTTCTTGAACGCACTAGCACCAAAACCATATAGACTAAATATCAAATAATTTTGTTCAGCTTAATTCCGAATTCGTCCCACTGTGCACTCTGGGTATAGATCATGCTTATGCAATGCATTGTACTAAAACTAGAAAAATAAGTTGTGGAATACACTCCATCTATCGTCTACACAACCTATGCACTCCATTTATCCTCTCCACAAGCAATTTTTCTATTGTGAGATTTGAACTTTTCCACTTTGAAAGTGACAAAAAATCCTCCTTCAGTGTTATTAGCACATCCTCTTTAAGGATTGGTGTAATATTAGCAGCCGGCCAGCATATTGAAAACTCACAGCATGGTACGCTATGCTGAATAGGTTAGCTAATAGAAGTTCTAGCGTCGTAGAGCACTGCTTCAAAACCAGTGCTGGGATGCCAACTGGCTTAAGAAACTTTCTTATTTTGAGTTCCGATAAAACTTTTTTCACTACATGAACTCGAAAAAATATCTTGGCATAGCCCTTTTATTAAATGTTTTACTTCGTCGACGATGATATGTTATATGCATTAGAATAGACACTATTGCATATCAAAAAAACATATAATGATGATAATGATATGACTGGGTCTGGCCAAGACTTAAACTCGGGCTCTCCAAGACCGTCAGTGGCCTTGTAGTCAACGCACTAACTACTCCAAACCAACACACCATGTTCGCAAACATTCTAAAAATACATTCATACTGATGTTGTGATGTGATTTTTCTTCTTTACTGCTGACCAATTATTTTACACAATTCTTACCAAGAAAATTTTTGTCCAGCCAAACAATGTCAGGAATGACAAATCAATTTCTTTTTTTATGGACATTTTTCTCAGAATTATTTTCAAATATTTGATATCATTTCAAATTTGAAATTAAAGTCATCCGTATTTGCTGGGATTAGGTAAATATAGAAACGTATGTATGAATGCATGTACTCGTATCTATATATGAACTTGCTCAAGTTTACTTGCACATATTTAGTATATCGCTGCCTTAATATAGAAAGGACTTTCATTATTTTTTTTGAAATCGAGATTTTTGCATTTTTCTATACATTAGTTGTTTCTCTATTGAAATATACAAAATACTCGATTTAAACAAATTAGTGTTTTTGGGGTATTTCTATATTAAGCTAACGATATGTGCATCAGAGATCAGCAATGAGTAGTGAGAAAGTGAGTAGAGTTGAATCATGACTTATAATATCTTGTACTTATGCGCACTCATACTTATTGCAATGTTGTCTATGAATCATATACACTCGAAAGTTTGAAGTGCGCATCGAACTCATACTTAGCAACATGTATGACGTTGTTGATTTCGACTCTCCTGAACTCAATGTCAATGGAGGATGCAAAATAAGTATGATTCGCAATGCGAACTTCGCATAAGAACATTAAAGTTCTTATTATGAGGTTATGTCCTTAATCTGTTTTATTTATTGTTTTTGTTGTATTGTATTAATTTAATAACAAAAATTAAAAATTTTAAAAACCCCCGACTTTTTTCAGAAAAGATATTATATCTTCTAAACGACTGGACCGATTTTCTTCAAACATAGCTAAGATCGATCAAGTGATCTTTCAAACAGAAAAAACTAAATGAAAATCGGTCCAGCCGTTTGGCCTGTACGTGGCCACGGACAGACACACAGATACACAGACACATACTACAAGCTTATAACACCCCTTTTTTTTGGACGGGGGTTAAAAACACCTCTTTTAAATATAAATATGTATATGAATGAATTGAGTGAGCTGAATCAATGTAAGTAGTATAAGTAGTTTTCTGATATTAGAAATCAAACTGAAGTGATTTACGAGTGTGAGTGTGGTGTGAATATCACCTAATTTATACGAAGACTTTTATGAAGTCTATTTTTCGACGTCATTTTTGGTTTGATAGCGAACGGGGTAGAGAAGAAAGAGGGGTAGAAAAAATGACTCGATTTCTGTTTTCTATGGTTTTTTTCATACCCTGTCGGAAATTCGGTTAACATTAAGCTAAATATTGCACAAATAGTACTGACTTTGGATTACTTTTAATGTAATCAAATGACTATTTTAACATTGCGATGTCCTAGGCGGTAGTAAATTGTCTCACTCTGCACTACTTTCAGCTAACTTAAAGTTGACTTTTTTCAATCAACTCGTAGTCAGTAAGTTAAAAAAATTTTTTCGGGGTCCGAACATGTATCATCACACGTTGTGTACTCAACGCGCTACCACTCGGCTAAGGTACCATCTAAAATAACAACAGCAAAATGTTAATATAAAACTGAAATGAGTTTGAAAGTAGCTGAGAATAAATTTGTTGGCTCTCATGAAATTTGATTACGTACTCAATTTAAGAATTAATTTTTGATTTGTTCTGGATGAAATTGCAGTTAGCTTCTAGTCAGTCTAAGAAAAGTTAACTATAAGTTAACTATTTTTGTAGTCAACAACACATTCTCCGACAGGATATGTACTGCAAATGTGTGTATAAACAATAAAATCAATAAAAATCAAAATCAATTAAAAAAATTAGACATGTAAAAATAATCATGGCATGAACGCAAAGAATTTTTGGTAGCAACTTCAAAGGGGAATGAAGAAAAATAGACGTCATAAATTTCATCGTCTGAATCCTGTGTATGAATATCGACGTCGCATTCATATTTATTGCAATCTATACCGCCTAGTCAACCTAGAATCATATGTCTCTATGTCAGTACTCTTTCTCCAGCGACAATTGCACTAGTTAAAATGTCGACAACTTTCCTTTTATGCGCGAGTATAGATACGTTGGAGACGACAGTTCTAGTGTATTTCTGGTGATATTGTCAATGAACGCGTCAATAGTTTGTTTTTCTTTTTTATTATGTTGTGCACTAATATTAAATAAATGTATGTAGAAGAGGGTCACTAAAATCTGCAAGTGAATCTTCGGTTCAAATATCTCCATATGGTCGTAAAAGAACTACCTTCTCAATAGTGCTAAAGTCTACTGATAGATTTTGAATGACAATCCTATGTTATTTGTCAATAGGCATTTGCATTGGCTGGGGTACACCTAGTCACTAGCACTATTGACAATCGCACTAGAAAATCATTATAAGTTTACTGTTGACAACCAGAGAGAGGATATATCGATATTGTAGACTAGAGCCCCTAAAATTTACTAGTGAATCTTTGGTGCCAATGTCTCCATGTGGTCCCGAAAGAGCTACTAAGTCGGTAGTGCTATAGTCTAGTGGTGGATTTTCAATGACAAGCTAATGTTAAATGTCAATAGATGATACCGTTGGCTGGGGTACACCTGGTCAGTAGTGCTACTGACAACGTCACTAGTAAATCACCACAATTTCACTATTCGCACTTTCTGCAGGGTACTTATAAATCAATCTTATTGCAAGTGTGCGTAAATCAGAGTAGTTGAGTTTAAACAATGTCTACGCGCTTATATTTAAAATTTCATGAGTCAGTATGAATAGCGAAAAAACGATTCATTGCAGATCATTGATGTGCATACAGCAATGTGTTTGCTTCAACATTTTTCATGATTTTGTATTTGCTCGATATATGTGCACATAAATACAAACATACATATGTACATACATACGTGATTACTTATATATCGTCACCGAAAATCCAAAAGGCCGTAAGTACACTTTTTACTATTTTACAGGAGAAGCAAAAAACTTCATAAATTTAATACTATTTATATGTTAGGTGTCAAATTGAATAATGAATAAAATCCGTAGTTTTGAACATATGTGAGTAAAATTTTAGGAAAATATGTATTTCGGTTAATCACATCATAATCAATCAAAAAGTCTATTTTGAATTTTTTGGTTGTTATGGCCTTTTGGATTTTAGGTGACGATATTTATGTACATACGCTCATACACACATTCACACACACATACATACACACTCGTACATAAATAATTGCATTTGTATTTGTGTAGATATTGTGTTGACGTTGCTAGTTCTGCTGGCATCCTTTTTGTCATCGTGCACAGGAATGTTGCAGTACGCAAACGTACTGTCATAACGTCAGTTGGTCGGTCAGTCAGTCAGCCAGTCCGTCCGTTTGTTGCTTGTTTGGGCCAGTACAATCAAACAGTCCTGATAATTACATATATACGTGCTAATGATTTGCAATGTTAAAGCAATTTCGATATAATCGAAATGATATGATGCGAAATAATTTTAATTACATTGCACCATCTGGAGAGAAGAAGGTGTGTGTGTGTGTGTGTGTATCGAAAGAAACCCTGCACCCAGGCCACAGTTCATGGGCACAGAATCAATAATTATCACCTATAAGTTGTCATTTAACATTCGGCATTCAGCACTTAACATTTACAATGTACAATTGCAATCTTTAAAAGTTATCCAATGAACGAATGAACGAACGAATGCAAGGCTTTGCCAAAAAATTAAGAAAATAACTAAAACAATAATAACAAAACAAGTAAATTGTTTTGTTGCTTTTATTCTTATTTGAGAGAAGCAGTGCAATTTAAAAATTGACTTTTAATTGTATGCACTTTGTGTCGTCGTTGCGCCATTGCTTAAAATTTAGACATTCACAAAAATTCACAAAAATCTTAGCAAAAGAACAAAAAAGAAAAAAATACTCTAATTATTTTAAATGGATTTTAACTCATTAATACCAACTTCAATACAAGCTGATTGGTCTTTAGCCAATTAAATAAATACATTTTCTATTTGCAAGAAGAGTAGCGGAACTATAATTTGTGCCCAAGGATGTGTTTGCTTAAATTGAATTTTCAAATTTCTCCAAATATTTTCATTATTAACATTTTGCACTACAACTACGGCTAAACAGTTTTTTTCTCTGTTATTTTGTATTCTAATTGAAATTCTTTGTCAATATTGTCCATGATTCCTTTTGCTTTGCTTCTTCTATTGGTTCTTATTTTAAGAGTTTTTTTCTTGATCCTTCTACAATTTTTTTTCCATAAATGGGTCACTGTATTTTATAACCTTAGGACAATGAATACAATGACAAAAAAAAGTCAACATGTAAATTAAGGAAAGATTGTTGAAAGTTCAAAGAACAACATGTTTTGAATTTATTAGTTCCTTTTTTTTATATTTTGTAGATTTAATTTTTCTTATTGTATATGTATGATTTTAAACATACACACACACACATACACACACGCACACACACGCACACACACACACACACACACACACACACACACACACACACACACACACACACACACACACCAAGCAGGAATGTTAAAGTTCCTGATTCAATAGAAAAAGGTCATATTTTGCATACAAAAGTTACAGGTTTTGCAGAAAGAAAATAAATAAAAGAAAAAGGAAATTTATTTTAAACGATACATACAGTGTTGTACTGTAAAGCGTACTTTAAATTATTATAAATAATGCCTTATACGCTCTTAGCCACTGTTGGCGAACACCAGGAAATGAAGGGTATTTAAAAAATGCTGCACTCTTATTTCTTTACTTATACCCTAATTTAGTAAGAAGATTTAGGACGTTTTTGTGTTTGAAAATAATTTTCTTGTTTTTGAATTCTCTAAATTATTTTCTTCAAAAATGGTTGTTGTCTTTCATAACGAAAAATGAAAATATTATTACCATGTTTTTAAAACATAAAAATAATAATAAATTATTATACAAAAGTTTGAAAAATAAATGAAAAAATATGTGTTGGATATAATGTTTAGAACAAAATGATAAAGCAAATACACGAATCTTCTAGCATAGACAATAAATAATATTTTCAAAAATCATAACTGCGGCTTTTTTTCGTCCATAGACAAGACGATACAATCGCCGAACAGAATTTGGACATTATTGTTTAACTTATACATTCTGTATTTTATAAAAACAATTTTTAAATAACTTTTGAACAAAATTTTCAAACAAACAGGAAACAGAGGGGGAAATATTAAATTAATACGGTAGCACGATTTTACCGGAAACTTCAAAATACTTATACTTGTCGGATGGTGAATTTCGAGAAAAAATGAGAGAATGGAAGTACCTTCTATATTTATATCATGCTTATGTGTATGTATGTATGTATGTGTGCATAATTGATTATAAAGTATTTTTTATTCTCTATTAAACAGCATTCAAAAGACTCATGAAATAAAATTTATAAAAAGACCTAAACTTGGCAAAAAAAAAAAAAAAAAAAAAATAAGAGAACTTTTATTGTTAATTTAAATTCAAATGTTGGAGATGTAACAACACAAGAACGTTGATAAAAAAAATTATAGCCCAATTCACAATCTTGTGCAAATGGTCTTGCATCGTTGCTGTGCAAAATAGTATAGCATATTAATATTCACCACTTAACAATTCTTAGTGGTGAGTATCAATATACTATACCACTTTGCACATGCAACGATGCAAGACCATTTGCACAAGATTGTGAATTGGGCTTATATAATAAAAAAAAAAGTCTCTTCTATTGGTAATTTTTGTATGCAAATATAAAAAGGAACATACACGCACCCACAATAAACATCATCTAAAGACCTGAAAATCTAAATATATTTAAAAAAAAATCATGTTTCGTCTTCGCATGTCAACACATGCTCACACATACGTACACATTGCTCATTTACTGAAAGAACGTCATAACTCAAAAAAATGGAATTTTTGAGTTAATTATGTAGAATTAATTCCCATATCCTAAAAATTTTATACAAATATCTTGCTTATTCAACTTCTGAGAAAAAAAACATTATTTTTCTATTTCTTTATTAAGTTGTGCACAAATTGAAAACTTCACACTCATTTTCTAGCAAACTGGTTTTTTTTAGTTATAACATTGTTGAAGTAAATGAGCAATATCTATTTATGTATGTGCGAGAATGTACATTTTTACCTTCATAAAATTGTATTAACAAAATAATATAAAAAAAGGAATTTTAATACACATAAAATCTTTTCTTTGCGTTTCTTTAAATTTACACATTCAAAGAATTTTGCATGTGTGTATTTTTGTACATACTCTACAGGAAATTGAACTGACACAATACTAGTCACGTGACCGGTCCCCAAGTGATAGGGACTAGTACGAGTTCTAACACTTCCTATGAAGCGGACCAGTTACTTTTACATGGGAATGGCCTAGGATGGGGTTAATTGATACTTTTTATGCACCTTGTGACTTGTCACTGAACTTTCACATAGGGACCTATTCGGTGTAGAATAATGTAAATTATTTAAAAATGTACTTTAAATGTAACACTGAAAACTTATAAGTTTTTTACAAATGCAATTATAATTTATTTTTAAGCAGACAATTTTTTAAGATTCAAACTGACACCTCGCGCATGACAGGCTTGCACACTACCCACTCAACCACAGGGTCACTCATGTTTCAAAAGTATAAATACCAATTAAGCTTAGCTTAATATCTCAGTGTAGTTACGGGACTGGTTCCAGAGTCACATTGAAGGGAGCAATTAACATTATTGTAACGACGAAAGTCGGGTGACCCTCGTTTTAGCCGTACAACCTAGACAATGTCACCACATTTATGGGCCAAGCAGCCGAAACCAATTCATTTTTCGTTAAATCAAAGTAATTAATATTAATTATTACAATTCCTTATATCAGGGATATTTTATGAAATATTATTTTTGTTATTATAACAACATCATATTGTTTAGTTAGTCATTAATTTAAATGTACTCTTATTCAAACATATTCATTTGTTATTTAAACATCAATTTAAAACTAACGCATTTATTAGATGGAGTCGCCATCTATATGTAAATTATTGTACTATTGCAAATAAGTTGACATTTTTAAACAACCATTATTTAGTAAGTTACGTTTAATGGCAACTAAGTAATTGCAGATATTTTTGGTATATAAGGAAGAATCTTAGTATCAAAAAGGGGAGTCTGCTGCTAGCGGTCAGCAAGGTAAGAACACAAAGTTGAACGTGGTGTTACACATCCATCAGCATTGTACTTGCCTATAAACACATCTAGTAGACAGACTTATAATAGCAACAGTAGTGCAGAATATTTGTCGCAGCTGTAGGCTGTGCGGTGTTACACATCCCGCCTACACCTGTTCAGGCTCTCCACGAGCACACCGCTTCTTCTGAGCAATTCCGTCGCGTTCTCATACGCACAGCCTGTAGGTTGTGTGGTGTTACACATCCCGCCTGCATCTGCATGCATAGTGACTGCGCTCTACATACGCATACGCATACCGCTCCTTCTGAGCATTAAAGTTGTCATTTAATTATTTGAGAATTCTAATAAAGTACTATTGTTATTGAATTGATTGCGTTTTTTTATTCTCTCTCTCACGGTCCCAAAAATCAACAAATTTTTGTGGACGAACCTTGGACATCGCTGAGTTTTACCCCAGCCCAAGAAACATCGTTACATTATATTTACACTATTTGATAGGTCTATGTATTCAACCACATCGAGTACGTTCAGTGCCGTTTACTACAATATTGCACCGAGTCCAAATTAAATTAGCTCACGATCAAGACGATACATCACGAAAATGGTAAATATGCAACCATTTATACGATATGTCTTTTTTTCACCATACTTCTCCATACGTTTGATAACAGTCGAATTTTCTCAAGTCATAGGACGAGTACGTTTGGATCAATTGTCACCAAATTTTCTGCAGGGTATGTACATATATGTACATATGTATGTACATTTAAGTATTTTATTTTCAAACCTGACAAAATGAAGAGTCATTTTTCATTTCTTATATTATAAATTCTCCTCTTTCCTTTTTTTAAGTGGTGGCAAGTGGCAAATAAAAAAAAGTAGTTAAATAGAATCACTTATTTACATGAAATGATATATCTTTATTTCTCAGTATTATTTGTTTCACTACAATTTGGTTTATAATAATAGTGATAAGCAGCAAAATATTTTATTTAAAATTATGTTAATATCAAGGCGTATTCAATAACAGCTGATTTTACCCCATCCGTCAAACTCCATATCAAATAGAATAAAATTTTAACCCGAACTGTCAACATACAAATAAAAATAGTCCTACAAGAAACTTGAATGTAGGTTATTGTAATATAAAGGCCACTTAGTATTAATACACTTTGTGTTAATATAAGAACTTTTGTCAAGTTGGCAATTCGAGTGGCCAGTGATGGGCATGAGAAAAAATTATAACAATAATAACTATAATATAACAATAATATAATAATTTGACAGTTGACAGTTTACGCTCTATCTCTATCTCTATCTCTATCTCTATCTCTATCTCTATCTCTATCTCTATCTCTATCTCTATCTCTATCTCTATCTCTATCTCTATCTCTATCTCTATCTCTATCTCTATCTCTATCTCTATCTCTATCTCTATCTCTATCTCTATCTCTATCTCTATCTCTATCTCTATCTCTATCTCTATCTCCATCTCTATCTCTATCTCTATCTCTATCTCTATCTCTATCTCTATCTCTATCTCTATCTCTATCTCTATCTCTATCTCTATCTCTATCTCTATCTCTATCTCTATCTCTATCTCTATCTCTATCTCTATCTCTATCTCTATCTCTATCTCTATCTCTATCTCTATCTCTATCTCTATCTCTATCTCTATCTCTATCTCTATCTCTATCTCTATCTCTATCTCTATCTCTATCTCTATCTCTATCTCTATCTCTATCTCTATCTCTATCTCTATCTCTATCTCTATCTCTATCTCTATCTCTATCTCTATCTCTATCTCTATCTCTATCTCTATCTCTATCTCTATCTCTATCTCTATCTCTATCTCTATCTCTATCTCTATCTCTATCTCTATCTCTATCTCTATCTCTATCTCTATCTCTATCTCTATCTCTATCTCTATCTCTATCTCTATCTCTATCTCTATCTCTATCTCTATCTCTATCTCTATCTCTATCTCTATCTCTATCTCTATCTCTATCTCTATCTCTATCTCTATCTCTATCTCTATCTCTATCTCTATCTCTATCTCTATCTCTATCTCTATCTCTATCTCTATCTCTATCTCTATCTCTATCTCTATCTCTATCTCTATCTCTATCTCTATCTCTATCTCTATCTCTATCTCTATCTCTATCTCTATCTCTATCTCTATCTCTATCTCTATCTCTATCTCTATCTCTATCTCTATCTCTATCTCTATCTCTATCTCTATCTCTATCTCTATCTCTATCTCTATCTCTATCTCTATCTCTATCTCTATCTCTATCTCTATCTCTATCTCTATCTCTATCTCTATCTCTATCTCTATCTCTATCTCTATCTCTATCTCTATCTCTATCTCTATCTCTATCTCTATCTCTATCTCTATCTCTATCTCTATCTCTATCTCTATCTCTATCTCTATCTCTATCTCTATCTCTATCTCTATCTCTATCTCTATCTCTATCTCTATCTCTATCTCTATCTCTATCTCTATCTCTATCTCTATCTCTATCTCTATCTCTATCTCTATCTCTATCTCTATCTCTATCTCTATCTCTATCTCTATCTCTATCTCTATCTCTATCTCTATCTCTATCTCTATCTCTATCTCTATCTCTATCTCTATCGCAATCTCATTCGCAATCTCAATCTCATTCTCAGTCTCAATCTCATTCGCAATCTAAATCTCTATCATTCTCTCTTTCTCTATCTTTCTCACCCTCTCTCTATAAAGGTCTAGAGCTAAATGAAATTCGTTTATTTGTTTATTTTTTTTTATATTTATTTTATTTTCTCTTCCTTTTTTTGCTATTTTTTATATGCATTGGAAAAATATTACTTCAGAGTTGGTGTGACAGGTGTGACCAAACATTTCATTTGACTACGTACTCGGACGTTAAAATGGAGGCTCACAAAATTGTATTATATTATAATTAACGCTTACTTTTTTATTGTTGGAAAGTATCAGTAACAATTCTTTTAATTTTTATTGTGACGCGCGTTACAGATAATTTTTATACATGAAATACTGAATTATATTTATTTGACATAATGTCTTTATTTATTTTAAAAAATTGGCTTGTTTTTATGGTTAAGCAATTGTCCATATGCATTTCGTTCCCGCTTGTGGAATATATATATAGTATTAAGAGTCTTACTATAAACATACGGAGTTTGTTAACTAAATTCAAAAATTTTTTGGGTTGAAGTCCACTGACGAGCTCCACAAGCGGGAACGAAATGCATATAGACAATTGTTTAACTATAAAAACAAGCAAATTTTTGAAAATTTTTATATTTCAATTGATTTACAAAGCTCTCATTATAAGATATACAAAGTCGATGCTTCAAAAAGAAACCGACAAAAGGTAAAACTTTTTGTTAAAAATATGAAAAGGGTATAAAAGAAAACATCAAATATATACCAAACCTACAAAAAAGGAAGAACAGAGTGTTTATATTATATATATTTTTTTAATTTGGTCCTTAATTGTCATTTCTTGAGGGCATCAGTAGAACGATTTTTATTTAAAATAAGTTAATTATTTTTTCCCTGCGTAGGATATTTTTGCATTAAATGGACAATTTGTAAATTTTAATAAATAAATAAATAATTTTAAGAACGGAAGCGCTTAATGAAAATACACAGTTTATGCTATTCATGGATTTTATGCTCTAATCAAGAGAATTTAATTTCATTATAAAATGCGTTTTCTAAAAAGAAAAATCTTGTGTAAATTTTTGGACGCTTCAAATTTTTCAACTACTAACGTCACTAAGTTGGAATTTCCTTGCCTACAATTTAAACTAAGAAGCTTAAATCTATCTACATATACATACGTATTTAAGGATAAATGAAGACTTTGCTGGCAAATAAAAGTTATACAAAGTTTTTCTATTTAAACAAAGACCGTTTGTCTTTTCGTTGGATTAATGAAAAAAATTTTCACATCCTGCATTAATTTAAAATTATAATTTATTTTGAACACAACTGTTACACAAGTCATACTAAAAAAAATAGTCATCAACCGAAATCCACCAACAAGCAAGCAAGCAACCAACCAACCAACCAACCATACCTACAATGATCTTTAAAATGCCAATCTATTTTTTTCTCTGCTTGCTCCACAACAAGGTAAAACATAAACTTACATTCACACATAAACACGTGTAAACATTACACACACACAAACACACACGCATACACAAGCTCCTGCACATGCTTGTTAATATTAAACACAAACACGCAACAACATGAAAACGTTTTAACTTTAAATTAACATTCCTCCAGAGACATTACCAAACAGTTTTATTTTTCTTGGTTTTTGTGCTTTTTATTTATTTTTGGTAAGAGTTTGTTGTTATTCGTGTTGTTGTAGGCCTTTACTTTTCATATCGTTATTATAAGAATGAAAAGGAATTAAGAAAAAGGACAAATAAATGAATACAAATCTTGATGAATTTTAAATTGTTGTAAGTAAGTCATGTAAAATTTAAAATTATGTAAAACAAACACAAGCGAAGCTTCCGTCCAATCGAACGAATGGCTGCCACAAAATACAAAAAGGTGGACAATGAAAAGGAGCCACCCCGATAAATATTAAATATACAAACTATGTACATACATATGCACGAGTAATATTGTTGTAAGAAAACATTAAGAAAACATTTGTAATTGCCAAAACTAACACAAATCTCATCATGTTTATTTAAAATTACTTAAGGCAAAGCAATAAATGTGTGTATGTATGTATGCAGGTATGTATCTACAAGGTGGCGCAAAAGTAATGTAATTTTAGCAGAGTGCGATATACATATATCCCTGCGCTTTGACATTTTCGATGTAGATACATATATGAAGTGGCTAAGACCCGGTATGCTTCGCTCCCTTTTGTGATGAAAACAAAACAAATTTTTGTATATAAGTTATTAATAATAAGTTGAATACATATATAACTTATTATATATAACTTATTTATAATAAGTTATATATAAAAATTAGTTATTATTTTTCATGTTAATACAGACTTGAGACAGAATTAGGTTAAACATCCTGTTCTGTTATAAATCAGCTGCTTTGTATCTGTTCAACTTAAAAAAACAGTTGATTCGTAACAGAACAGAACATAAAAAACTAATTCTTCCTCAAGTCTGTAATGAACTAATATGAATAATAATGATTGATATACGTATCAAAATTAGTTTTATTTTTCACCAAAGGTGAAAAGAAACCCTATTGTTTCTGCTGCGATGTCCATCTGCCTTTTTGCCCATCACAGGTAATAGCTGCGGACCTGACATTTTCACAGAATATGTAAAACTTTGGCAGTTTCAGCAAAAATATATAACAGTTAAAAATTAAATGGTGTTCTATAACGAAAAACGTTGAAATCCTAATATATTATACCAAAAACTATATATAGACACTTGAAATTTTCAAAGTTAGTGTAGTTTTATGCAGACTACAACAATCAATGCTGGGAACACTACTGGAACGAACGGTTAATTTTTCGGTACGAACGTTCGTGATAGAAAATAAAACACACTTGTAGTAGAGCTGGGTCCAACTCGTTCATTCGTTCATTTTTGCCACAAACCTATGATCAAACCCATTTAAATTATATGGGTTTGATCATAGGTTTGTGGCAAAAATGAACGAATGAACGAGGTGGACCCAGCTCTAACTTGTACATACTCGTATGAAAATTAGACTTGGGTCGAACTCGTTCACTAGTTCATTTTTGCCACAAACCAATGATCAAACCCATGTAATTTAAATGGGTTTGATCATTGGTTTGTGGCAAAAATTAACTAGTGAACGAGTTCGACCCAACTCTACTGAAATTCAAAAATCAAAATTAAATGGTATTCTTTCAGTTAATGTAATTTTGACTATGTGATTTTGGAAACTTGCCTGTATCTTGTAAAAAATCGCAAAAACGAAAAACTCGCCGAAAACCGAAAAGCATCGCTAAGATGAAAAAAAAGCGAAAAACTAAAAAAATCGGTAAAAACCGACAAAAATCGCAAAAACAAAAAAAGCACCAAAAGTAAGAAAAAGTGACAAAAGTAAAAACTGGAGAAAAACGAAAAAATCGTCAAAGACGAAAAAAACTCCAAAACTAAAAAAAACCGGAAAAAATTCCCCCAAACGAAAAAAACCGCCAGTATTAAGAAAAAGCACCAAAACTAAAAGAAATCGCCACAAACCGAAAAAAAATCGCCAAAACGAAATAAAACGCCAAAACTAAAAACAATCAGTAAAAACCGAAAAATATCACAACACAAAAAAAATCGTCAAAACTAAGAAAAAGCACCAAAACTAAAAATTAATCGCTAAACAGCGAAATAAACTTTAATGGGTAAACTTAAAATTTTTTTTGTACTTAATTTTTTTTTATTGAATCTCTACATCAGGTAAGTTATTTGATTACATAGGCTGGAGTTCGCATAATATTACATATCGTTACCTTAATATAGAAAGGCCCTGACTCATTATTTTTTTTTTAAATCGAGTTTTTTGTATATTTCGATAAAAGAACATCTAATGTATCGAAAAATGCAAAATCTCCAATTCAAAAAAATATAGAGTTAGGGCCTTTCGCTATTAAGATAGCGATATGTATGTAGAGTCAGAACGGAACCTTTTGTGTGCGAGTCAAAAGCGAAATTCACTGAATTTATATTGCCTTTTTCATTCTGTTCTGTTCTGTTGGGGACAAATCTGTAGCAAATAGAATTCAACGTTCAGTGCTAGTCAATACTGCGTATGTATTAATAAATTCAGTGAAGTGCGACTTTGACCCGCGCACGAGGGTTCCGTACGGACACTTAATATGCAATTCAATACAAACTTTAGCCTATATAAAATATAGTTTTGGCATTTTTTTAGTTTTTGGGGTTTTTCGGTCTTAAGCGTTTTTTTTTTCTTTAGTTTTGGCGTTTTTTCGCTTTTGGCCAGTTTTTTTAAGTTTTGGCGCTTTTTTTAGTTTTGGCATTTTTCGCGTTTTAGCGATTTTTTTCGGTTTTTGGCTTTTTTCATTTCGGCGTTTTTTTTAATTTTGGCAATTTTTTCGGATTTGGCGATTTATTTTAGTGTTAGAATTTTTTTTTAATTTTGGCGATTTTTTTCGATTTTTGACGATTTTTTCGGACAGGCGATCTTATAACTAAAAATTTCAAGAGTTTACCACTTCCGGTTTGCAAGATACAGTAAGTTGTCATAATTACATAGTCAAAATTGCATTAACTGATATAACACCCTTTAATTAAAATTTTTTGTTAATGTTAATGTTAATTGTTGTAGTCTGTTTTATACACACTAATTTTACAAATTTCAAGTGCCAATATACATATGTAAATACTAGACTCCTGCACAAGATATCTTATAAGAACTTTTAAGAAATGAGGGATTGTTCAAATGCTTTGCTACAACCAAATCTTATAAAACAAACGTTAACAACACTGCTTGCAAGAAATTTATTTGAGTATTGAAGGTATAAGAGTAAAGAAGAAAATACTTCGTGACGGAAGAATTTGTGATACTAGCTTCTTTCTACGCATAAGCGCGTGTACAAACGTCATGCATGTATGTGTGTATGATCTTTTATTTTTCTGCGCACATGCAAAGGCACACACATGCATTAACATTAGTTGTATGCGGTTAATCACATAATAGCTTACCATCTACCTATTACACACACACACAAACGTACAATATGAAAAATAACAAGCATACACTAATCAACAGTACTTCTTTTGAGTGTTTGTTACAGACAAGCTGTCTGGACGTCATCGCGTGTTAACACTGGTATACACATACACCAATACATCCATCGTGCTTCGCTTATAGTACGACAGCATTTATTATTGGTTTAGTATAATAAATGCGACGTGAACACATTTAAAAATAATGACGTTTTTACATTTCAAGACTGTTTACGCAGGCCTCTAGTAAATACAATTGTATGTATATTACATGGGATTTTAGTATTTTTCGTTGCTCGTTTTGGAACACACTTTAATTTTTAACTCCCATGTATTTGTTGCTGTATTTCTTTTCACATTTAGTGCATGTAACCCTAAAAATTAAACAAATGAACCATAGCAAGCTACAGACTACAGTTTTTGTCATTGTAGCCAAATTAAAAGTATTTCTATTTTATGCAAATAATAAGTTCTGAGAAATATTTTTTTTTTACAAAATAAAAAAGAGAGTTACAAAAGTTTAATGTTAATTAAGAGTTCAAAAATTATGAAAATTATATTTTTTAAAGCGAAAAAATTGATACTTCGCGTAAATTTGCAAAATTTTAATTAATTAATTAAAATTTTTATAAATGTGAAATATTTTTAAAAATTATTAAGGCTTAATAAGGAAAATTTTGTATGAAAATCTGTTTTAAAAAACCTTTATAGAACCTTAATATTTTTTATAAATAACGCTGTTGTACTTTAAAATTATATTCTCATGCTGCTGCTGTCCTTTTCAAAATAATTAAGTAACTGGCTACCAGGCAACATTTATTGCTAACAACACTTGTAGTCGTGTGGCCATGTAGCCTGCTGTGGTGGATGTGTTTAATGCTTTATTTTGTTGTGCCATGGAAATTTATATTTTATGTTAAAATCAAGAGAAATGTATTTTAATTAAAGAATTAAAAATAAAGTGATGTATTTTTGAATATTCACTTTTATATATTTATGTACATATATAGAATAGTTTTCAACAAGCTACGGATCGATATATATCTGAAAAAGTCTTTTTAATATATAAACAGAGCTAACAAAAAATAACATTACTTTTGAGCCACATTGTTTCTCTGAGCAACCAGCTCATTTAAATTTAATATAATATGTACATATGTATGTGTGTATAAAGCTGAGATAAAGGAACGAATAAGATGGATTAGGTGCAACCTGAATTATAATAATGATAATTAAAGTGATGGTTTGTTAAGATTTAGAGACCTGCGTAAACAGTCTTGAAATGTAAATACGTCATTTTTTTTTAATGTATTCACGTTGCATGTATTATACTAAACCAATAATAAATGCTGTCGTACTATAAGCGAAGCACGATGGATGTATTGGTGTACGTGTATATCAGTGTTAACAAGCGATGTCGCAAGACAGCTTGTTTGTAACAAACACTCAAAAGAAGTACTGTTGATTAGTGTATGCTTGTTATTTTTCATATTGTACGTTTGAGTGTGTGTGTAATATGTAGATGGTAAGCTATTATGTGATTAACCGCTACAACTAATGTTAATGCATGTGTGTGCGTTTGCATGTGCGCAGCAAAATAAAAGGTCATACACACATGCATGCATGACGTTTGTACACGCGCTCACGCGTAGAAAGTAGCAAATATCACAAATTCTTCCGTCACGAAGTATTTTCTTCTTTACTCCTATACCTATAATACTAAAACAAATTTCTTGCAAACAGTGTTGTTAACGTTTGTTTTATAAGATTTCGCTGTAGTAAAACATTTGAAAAATCCCTCATGTCTTAAAAGTTCTTATAAGATATCTTGTGCAGGACACTATTAAGATTACAATAAGAAATGTATAATAAATGTTTAAATAAATATGCAAACAGGCAAATATATGTATGTAAGTATATGCATACATATATATGTATGTATGTATTTATGTGATGTGCATTTGCATACATGCATACATATTTGTATTTGCATATGTGTGTGGGTGTGTGTGTGTGTGTGTGTGAGTATTGTAAATAGTCACTTTTATCTTGCTTGTATGATTTTTGCTTTCTTTCCACCACAATCATAAGAAAAACCTTGTAATACTTTTCTCGACCTTGAAATTTGTCCGCAAAACTAAAACACAAAATAAAAAAAAATCAAATAAAAACTATAATAAACAAAACGACTTGTGAGCTCAGGTAAATTATTTTAAACAAATCTTTGTTCACTCTGCACTCAGCAAATTGTATATGAATATATATAATTATGTACATGACTATATATATGTGTATGTATGTACATATGTATGCATGCACGCGCGTGTTTATATGCCAGTTTATATAAATCACTGAATGAATATGTGTGCTGATGCATGACTGATGGATGTATGGCATCTTTATATTTCCATGAGTGCTGGGGCATTTAGAAAATAAACAATAAAAGCTTAGTGCAAATTATAAAGATGTGACCAGATCGGGCAAATATTTGAAGAAATAAGTGTTATCACTATTTTTGCTACATGTCAATAGAATTTCACAAATTGCCGCCTGGCCCACGGTGTCTCAAAAAAAAAAACTTTCTATCGATTACTTATATTGAAAACAAAAACAAAATTTTCTTATTTTAATATAGTTTTTAATACAAGTTGTCGACATCGTGGGCCCGGCCGTTAATGTTGTTGATACAAGAGAAAGTTTTAAATTTTTCAGTTTTTTTTATTATAGTGAAAATCCACAGAAAATCTCACAAAAAAAGGACGAAAAAATCAAGAAAATATTCTTTATAATTGTTTATCAAACGCTTAAAGTAGCATAGAGGCTGCATTAAAAATGTTTAAGTTATGCAAGGTTTATTAAACGTTTAATAGGCTGTTAAGCATTTATGAAGACGGCGTATATATAAATAATGATAATTATTATTGTGCTTAGCTAACATTAGCTCTTGTTTTCTAAAATATTTATTTATTCAGAAATAATTTCTTATTTGGGCTTAAGTTCAGTAATTTTATTTCTTATTGAATAAAATATTTTTATTAATTAATGTGAGTGTCTAAAGAAGAGAAGAAAAATTAAATTAGACTTTTAAGCTGAGGGAAATACCGATATTTTTCTGTGCAGCAACGCACTTCATCAGCACCCTAGTCTATCTAAAAAAAACAAAAATGGGGGAAAAAATGGAAAAACAGGGGAAATGAATAGTGATACTTACATATGTATTTACCAAAGGTAAATCAATAATTGTACACAACAATCATTTCTCTCATTAGTTGAGTGAGTGAATTAGGCTTGAGAAATTTTAAATTATCAAATAATCTAGAACTGAATACATAGGTTCAGGGTAGTTGTTAACATTGGTTCTTACAACGCATCATGTTTTACAAGAAAAAAAAAGTATACGTTCATTGACGTTTTGAAAGCTCACAGAGTCAACAATTGCATTCCGTTGTATCCCCTTATGACTGCATTTAATTTGCTTTTGATTGACAGTGTTCAAGACAACAATTCATTTCTTCCAAAAGTGCACTGCAAACAATTGGGCTCTAAAAAATTTAAGTACATACTTGATAAATCTAGCTTTTTGTATAGATCTGATCGAAATGTTCAATGAATTACCCCTCTGACAACAAAGAAGTAGATTGAGGTACAGAAACTGATACATTGATAGTCACTTAATACTCACAAACAGAAATGGCAAATGCCAGAAATAATTTCCTTCCTTTTATTAATACATGCCAAAATATATACATGTGTAATACTATACAAAATTTAGCCCACATAACCGAATATCTTACCTGATGTAGACATTTTTTAAAAATTTAATTTTATTAATTAGTTTCTTCGCCTATTTTCGTTTTTTGGATTTTTTCGGTCTTGGGGTTTCTTATAGTTTTGGCGCTTTATTAGTTCTTGGCGATTTTTTCGGTTTTTGGCGATTTATTTTATTTTTAGCGATTTTCTTAGTTTTCGGCTTTTGACGATTTTTCGTTTCGGTTTTTTTTTCTTAATTTTGAGATTTTTTTTCTTTTTAGAGTTTTTTCTTTTTGGCGATATTTTTCGGTTTGCGGCAATTTTTTGTTTGTTTACAATACATATTGTTAGTTTTAGCGTTTTTTTAGTTTTTGGCGATTTTGTTTTGTTTTTACAATTTTTTTTAAACATTGACGGTTTTTTAGTCTTGGCGTTTTTTTTTGTTTTATCAGTTTTTTACGGTTTTTGGTGATTTTTTTTTTTTTGCTTTTTACAATACATATTTATAGTTTTACCGATTTTTTATGTTTGACGCTATTTTCGTTTCGATTTTTTTTTAGATTTTTTGCGATCTTTTTACTTCTGGTAATTTTTGTTTTAGCATTTAAACGATTTATTTTATTTTTGGTGCTATTTTTCATTTAAGCGCTTTTTTCCTTTTTGGCGATTTTTCGTTACGAAATTTTTTAAATTTTTTCAATTTTTTAGTCTTAGCGTTTTTGAAAATATCAGAAGTTCGCCTATTACAATTTCCAAGATACAGCAAGTTATCAAAATAACATTAACTGATAAAATAACCTTTAAGTTTGATTTTTAAATTTCAGTTTCAATTAGTGTAATCTGAATAAATAACACAAATTAAAAATTTTAAAAAGCCCCGACTTTTTTCAGAAAAGATGTTATATCTTCTAAACGGCTGGACCGATTTTCTTCAAACACAGCTAAGAACCCTCTCGATCAAGTCATCTTTCAAACAGAAAAAAACTAAACGAAAATCGGTCCAGCCGTTTGGCCTGTACGTGGACACGGACAGACACACAGATACACACTACAAACTTATAACACCCCTTTTTTTAGTCGGGGGTTAAAAATACATTAACTTTGAAAATTTTTAGTGTCTATATGTAAATGTGTATATATTACATTAATATTTCAAAATTTCTCGTTGCTCGCTTTAGAACACCCTTTAATTTTTAACTGTCATATATTTTTGTAATTAGCAATTAGAGTTTAACATATTCTGTGAAAATTTCAGCTCCTTAGCTCTTACGGTTCTTACGGATAGGCGGGCGTCGTACTGAAAATAATAGGGTTCCTTTTCACCTTTTTTTATTTCATATCAACAAACTACTTTCAATATTGCACACATGCTGCTGCTCAATGTCTTGAACTTGAAAGCTTTCTTCACTTTCTATTAGATAGGTTTAAATCGTAACTATTGTTAAGTTAAGACAACCTAGTCTAGGCACAAACCATAATGTACTTTAAAACTTTTTTGAACCTTTGAAGCTTTATTGAGCAGCTATGCAAGCTTCAAGAGCTTAGAGATTTGGAATTGGAATATTTTTAAGTTATTTTGCTTTCATCTTCTCTTCTTTATTTTGTAAGTTTATCTCTCAACTTCATGGCTGACATTTATTGGCACATTTTCAGCATCCATTGAGGCAACCAGATGTAGTTGTTATCGTTCGGTGCATACATGTACATGTGTGTTTGAAAAAAATGTATAATAAAGTTCAATGGCAAATATAAACGTTTGTAATATTTTGCATAAATAATATAAATACTTTTGGAATAAAAAAAAATACTTTTTCCTTCCTTTATAAATCTATATGTAAGTTGGTGCTCCAAGATTGTTTAGATTATCTTACTGGATTCTATGTGTTCCATTAAAATTTTAAAGTTATATTAATACATATAGCACCACCTGATTGCCTTATTTAGAGATGTAAAAGTTTCAGGAATTTTTAGAAAAGCTGATGTAATAATATTAATGATTAAAAATCTATAACTTTAAGGGCCATTATTACAACTTAAAGATAGTTAAAAGTAGGATTTTGTCGGACGTATAAAAAGCTTTCCATTATTGCAAATTGGATTTAAATTACCATGTAGGATAAACTTGCCAATAATTTATCGCTCACTTTAGGTTAAAGTAAAATTTTGCAAATGATAAAGTTTTTATGCGTCCGATAAAACCCTACTTTTAGCTATCTTTAAGTTGTAATAATGGCCCTAAGTATGATAATATATATAAGTGTATGTACATGACATACCTACCGAATATTAGGCTAACTTCCCTACTTTGTGTTTAGCAGCATGTGATTTTTTTGTGGGTTTACTATTGTTTTTTCGCCAGTTTCATATCGTTACAGTCTTATTTATGTATTAGTGTCCTGCACAAGACTATTTATAAGGCCTTTCAAGACATGAGAGATTTTTTCAAATGCTTTACTACAGAGAAATATTCTAAAAGAATCGCTAAGCAACACTGTTGGCAAGTAATTTTTTTCGTTGGTTTGTCTTGCCAACACTGTTGTTTAGCGATTCTTTTAGAATATTTCGCTGTAGTAAAGCATTGGAAAAAATCTCTCATGTCTTGAAAAGTCTTATAAATACTCTTGTGCAGGACACTATTATGTATCTTCACGACTTGCCTTTTTTTATCCTCGAAATTTAAATTTCTCATGGGCGTATGAGTATTATAAATAAAATTTAAATAATATATTAATCATACGCCCAAAATAATATGCAAACGAATGAATGGACAATAACTTAGGGTGGAAGTTACCTTTTGAGGCTGAATTAAACGCAGGATTCACGACCAAAATGCATGACAGAAGCATCGTATACATATGCATGAAACATACACGAACATTGAATGATAAATTAATATCGTCTTGTTACAAGCTAAGTGCTGTACACCCAGAAAAAAGATTGGTTGGAAAGCGGTTAGTCCAATAAAATATCATTTGCATTAACTATATTTCAGTTCACGCTATCAATTTTCTGTTAATCCAAAAAACAATCCATGTTCACTGCCATAAGGGCATAATTGTAACAAAGATATGATTGTGACAATACTTAAATTGATTGCATCAACCGAGCGTATGCTTTTGTCATGACTAATTAACTGATTGATTAGCACAACCGAATAAAATATTAGGAACTGGATTTTAGTACCAATTTTCGGTATTGTCAACTAAAAAAATGTTTCGTCTACATTTACGTTAAACTAAAGACTTTCTCTCAGTTGTTGCAACTAACTAAGGTTACTGTAACTATCATAGTTTATATCAGCAAATTAAAATTAAATATTAACCGATTAATCGGCTCGTATTAACAATTGTCTGTTATTGTTAAATATTTTTTTTTTAAATAAGTAAAAAACTAAATACTATCAGCATTATGTATAACAAAAAACTGGCATGAAGTTACGTAAATGAAGAAATTAAATTAAATTAAAAATATGGTTGTACCACAAGAAAATTGCAGTCGTTATACCAGAATTCTATTAATTCGATTGACAACTTGTTCGGACTTCTCAATCAATTTGTTTTCTCTGTTAACCAATTTTGTCTGCTGTTGCAACTATTGGGTTAGTGGTAATAATTAAAAATATAGCTGTACTACAAGAAAATTGCAGTCATTATACCAGAATTTTATGATAGTTGCTGCAACCTGCTGCTGTCTGTGTACATACAACTTCTCTCCATTCTTATCGAGTTTCCTCAGGTATTGCACTATAGAAGTTGTTATAGATGTGATCTCATCAAATGAGTTCAAGTTAAATTCAGAGGTACCGCATTCTTTCTAAATGACCTTCTAGGTAAAACTTTCAACCCTATCTTTCGCGGATAACAGCAGCATCTGCTATTCTTTTTTATTCAGCATTAGACAATGAATGACACTTTAAACTCTGATTTAGTGAAAATGTTTGAATCGGGTCGATATTAACGACCGTAAAACCCAATGTTGTATGATTACTCACAGACGGACGCACGACCGAAAATGCTGCTGGGTCTGCAAAAGGGGGAAGGGGGTATAAATATTAAGCCATCCAAAGCTCTTGATGTTCTTGGCATGAAAATTCAGTGTGGTTTTCAATGGACTGAACAAATTTTTCAAGTCTCAAAAGAAGCATTCAAGTGCCTAGGATTTGTGAAACGGTGCAAGCAATACTTCACTTTATCGGTTCTTCTCAATATTTAAACCACTTATATCCGACTCAAAATGGAATACAACTCTCATGTATGGGCCGGCTCTTCAAAGTCTATTTTGGGGTTGCTCGACCACGTACAGGAGAGGGCGAAGAAGCTCATCGGGAACAGTAGGGTATATCCAATTCTATTGATTCATTGGGGCATCGACACAATGTAAGGTGGATTTTCTTGTTCTATCGTTACTACCATGGAATGTATTCTAATGAAATTAGGGAAATTGTTCCTGAAACCCGAAAATTTTTACACACAGCGCATGCTTCATTCAGAGCACATCCTTTTGTGATCAATTGGCCAGCAAATCGCACTACGCATTACAAAGAGAATTTCCTTTTTTAATCGTATTGTTCGTATATTCAATAAACTACTAGCGGAAGTCTTTCTTGTCACTTTCAACATGGGAAAGTTTAAATCGAATGTCCACAGACACTACTCTCTCTATCCTTCTCTCATAACCTATTTTCCTAGTTCTAGCACAATGCATTGCTGTTATCCGCTGAGTAACTCGTGACTCATGCAGACAAAATTTCACTATTATTATTATAATGCAGGTCATGAAATTTGACCGTGAATAATGCGCTTGAGAGGTGGGCACGTGTCGTGTTTATCTTTCGTTACACAAACACACACAGAAAATCTTATTTCGTGTGTGGTCGAGTGCTTTCGTGTCCCTGCAAATAATGCGACTAGTCCAAACATGCATGTAAAGACTAGTCCAAAGAGGAGTAGGAGTACCACAAAACTACTCCAAGTATATGAAAAAAAGGTGGTCGATTTAAAATTGCGATGTCCTAGGGATGGGCCACATGGTCCAACTTTGCATTACATCGGACTAGCCCCAAAACTACTCCATATGGAATAGATATAGACTACTCGCATACAATTTGTGAGTGCCTAAGAAGAACGATCATATTCGTTTAAACACGAACACTTATCGTACAACATTGAATGCTTGTATGAAAACGACATGATCCATGACTGCATTACGTGGGGCCATGTTGTAATATTGGAGTATGTGGTACAATTTTGATAAAACAGACTAGTTACAACATGGCCCCATGTAATGCAGTCATGGATCATGTCGTTTTCATACCAGCATTCAATGCTGCACGATTTATTAATTTTCGATTTATCACTTCTTGTTATTTAATTTTTTTATAAATTATTAATAATGTGGTATATAATATAGTCACTTGAAAAGGCAAAGGAAATTGTTCAATTGTTCTTTACAATTTCGACAAAAATTTACGGATGCATTTGTAAAAACTAATTCATTAGAAGTTATTGTATCAAAACTTGCAATATGCTGAAGGGTTTTTCTGTTAGAAGTATAATACAATCTCAATTTATAAGATAATCAATTGTAATCAAATTAATACTGAATGAATTATATGTCGTTTACAGTCAAATCTTATTTGCAAATAAAACTACTTGTAAATATTGAACTCACTGTTTATACTTAAATAGTAGCCCCCCAATTCACAATCTTGTGCAAATGGTCTTGCATCGTTGCATGTGCAAAATGGTATAGTATATTGATACTCACCACTTAACAATTCGTAGTGTTGAGTGTCAATATACTATACCACTTTGCACATGCAACGATGCAACACCATTTGCACAAGATTGTGAATTGGGCTAGTATGTTTTATATTGCCACACATTGCTAAATATGTATAAAAATTTCTTACAAAATAAAAATATTTGGCAACCTTTTACACGTTGTTTGCAAATAGTTTTCATGAGTTATTAACTTACAATAAAAAAGTTACACGGCAACGCTTTCTACTTTTATTTGAAAATAAGAAGTGCACATATGCATATGTATCAGTGATCTACATGATTACGATTTAAACGCCATAATTTTGCATTTTCTAAAATGAATATTGAGCTAGCACTTAACATTAACAAAATGAATGATGCTATTGCATGATTCATATCAATGAGACTGTTGTTAATAAATGCCTGTCATTGCTTGCAATTTAGATTCATTCATATGACTCACTAAAGCAATGAATCAGTATGATTGTTTTGAATACTTCTTAAACCACTTCTGACAAATATAGTTTTATGTAATATTATAAAATAAAATAGCTAGGCCCATTCTTTTTGATAAATTATTTTAATATGAGAAAAACTAATGGGTGTTTTTTATTGAGGTATAGAACTTTAAGTTGGCATCACTTTTTTAACTGGCGGCCATTTTATCAGCCGTCAAGTGATTAATATTTAGTTTGTTTTGCCATTTCATCATGAACAGGTTGACAAAAGAACAACGCTTGCAAATCGTGCAAATTTATTTCGAAAATAATGGTTCAGTTCGCGAAGTTTACCGCAAGCTCCGTCCATTTTATGGTCGACATAATCGTCCATCAGAGCAATTAATTCGGTTAACCATGGATCGTTTTCGCACTACGTTTACTCTATGTGATAATACGCATCCGCAGAGACGTCGAACAGTGCGCGCCGAAGAAACAATTGCCGCTGTAGAGCAAAGTGTTGAAGAGGACCCGAATGAATCGATTCGCCACCGTGCACAGCAATTGGAGCTTTGTCCATCAACTTTATGGAAGATTTTGCGCAAAGATCTTGGCTTGCGACCTTACAAGATCCAGCTTGTGCAAGAATTAAAGCTGCGAGACAATGCAATGCGTCGTGATTTTGGTGTATGGGCCGAAAATGAGATTGATCTCGATGCTGATTTTCATCGCAAAATTTTGTTCAGTGATGAGGCTCATTTTTGGTTGAATGGCTACGTCAACAAGCAAAATTGCCGCATTTGGAGTGAAGAGAATCCACATGAGACCCTTGAGACGCCATTACATCCACAAAAACTGACTGTTTGGTGTGCTCTATGGGCTGGTGGAGTCATTGGGCCATACTTCTTCCGAAATAATGCTGGAGAGTCAGTTACCGTTAATGGAGACCGGTATAGAGCCATGATAACCGACTATTTTGTTCCCGAATTGGATGGCATGAATGTGGATGAGTTGTGGTTCCAACAAGACGGCGCTACATGCCACACAGCGCACTTCACAATCGATTTATTGAAGGAAACATTCGATGAGCGCATAATTTCGCGGAATGGACCTGTCAATTGGCCACCAAGATCGTGTGATTTGACACCATTGGATTATTTTCTTTGGGGATATGTGAAGTCGCTCGTCTACGCCAACAAACCAGAAACGTTAGGGGACTTGGAAGCCAACATTCGTGGCGTTATTGCCAACATACGGCCCCATATGCTCGAAAAAGTGGTTGAAAATTGGACCTGTAGAATTGGCTTTATTCGAGCCAGCCGCGGCGGCCACATGCCCGAAATCATATTTAAACATTAATGGCATAAAATTATCCTTTTAATAAAGCCAAATTGATGGACATTAAAATGATTTTCTTGTGTTTTATTTCAATTCGAAGTTCTATACCTCTAAAAAAACACCCGTTATTAATTAACACAATATGAAGAAATAGATTTTGTCATTTTATTTAATTTTTTTATTACACGAAAAAATCCATTTTCGAAATTTTTTATTATTTCTGAATACATTCTTTTAAATTTTATAAAAACACTTTTTAATAGTTTCTTAACGCTATTTATTTATGTGTGGAAATATTTACTCCATGTTTTATAAACTGAAGACTTCATCTAGTCAACGTGCTTTTGTGAGTTATTTGATTACTATACAAAACAATCAAACAACAGTACGAATTTTTTATTAGGGTTCCGTACACCAAAGGTGAAAAGGAACCCTATTGTTTTCGCTACGCTGTCCGTCTGTACGTCTGTCCGTCACACGGTATTTGCTAAGGAACCGTAAGAGCTACGGACCTGAAATTTGGACACAGTATGTAGAACCTTAGCCGCTACAACAACAAATACATGATAATTAAAAATTAAAGGGTGTTCCAAAACGAGCAACGAAAAATGTTAAAATCCCATGTAATATACATACAATTGTATATTGAAACTTGAAATTTGTAAAATTAGTGTATTTTTATACACTGAAATTGAAAAAAATTTAAATTAAAGGGTGGTCCATCAGTTAATGCAATTTTGACTATGTAATTTTGACAATTTGCTATATCTTGGAAACCGTAAGAGGCAAACACTTGAAATTTTCAAAAACGGTAAAACTACAAAACCCAAAAATTATAAAATCGCCAAACCAAAAAAAAAAAAAAATCGCCAAAAATTAAAAAAAAATCGCCAAAACGAAAAAAATCGCCAAAATTAAGAAAAAGTTTCTAACACTAAAATAAATCGCCAAGTTCCAAAAAATCGCCAAAATGAAAAAAAACGCCAAAATGAAAAAAAACGCCAAAAATCGAAAAAAAATCGCCAAAACTAAAAAAAAATTATATAAAAAAAAATCGCAAAAATGAAAAAAATCGCCAAAAAAAAAATCGCCAAAATGAAAAAACGCCAAAAACCGATAAAATCGCCAAAACAAGAAAATAAAGTGTCAAAACTAAAAAAGGAGCCAAAACTTAAAAAAATCGCCAAAACTGAAAAAACGCAAAAACCGCCAAAACAAGAAAAGCCGAAAAGATCACAAAAACGAAAAAAATGCCAAAACTATATATTATATAGGATGAAGTTTGTATTAAATTATATATCTAGTGTTCGTACGGAACCCTTCGTGCTGGAGTCAGAGTCGCACTTTACTGAATTTATTTATGTTTACTGACAACACTTAAAAAAAGAGAGTGAGTTAAAAAACAGTCAGTTGTTAGAGAGGCAACACTGCAAGCAATATCATTAGTACATATTGATGTTAAAAAATAAAACAAAAGCATTGTAAAAGTGAGTGGAGAGCGAAAGTGAATCAACTCATACAGTTCACTGATATGTATATATATATAAACGGGTTATTTGAAGGTAAAAAACAAATTACAGCAAATTCAGTAAAGTGTGACAGTGACTCGCACACGAAGGGTTCCGTAGGACACTACATATGTAATACTGTACGAACTCCAGCCTATATAATCGAATATCGTACGTGATGTAGATTTTTTTTTAAATAAGTACCCGGTAAAGTTTTTTCGGTTTTTGGCGAGTTTTTAGTTCTGATGGTTTTTCATAATTTTTACGATTTTTTAGCTCTTGGAATTTTTGACGTTTCTTTTTTGATTTTTTTCATTTCAGCGATTTTTTTTCGTTTCTTTTAAGAGCTTTTTTTTAGTTTGGTGCTTTTTCTTATTTCTTTGTTTTTTTCGGGTTTTGGCAATTTTTTGTTCTTTTGGCGATTTTTTCTACTTCTGGTGATTTATTTTAGTTTAAGAGTTTTTTTTAGTTTTCATTTTGGTGACTTTTTTCGGTCTTCTGGCAATTTTTTTGTGTTTAGGTGATTTTTTAACCTTTTTTAGTTTTAGTGATTTTGAAAATTTCAAGAGTTTGCCTCTTACGGGTTCCAAGATACAGCAAGTTGTCAAAATTACATAGTCAAAATTGCATTAACTGATAAAATACGCTTTAATTTTGATTATTTTTTAAATTTTAGTTTTAGTAGTCTGTATAAAACCTGTCGGAAATTACGTTAACTTTAAACTAACTTTAAGCTGACTTTTTCACAACTATGTAATCAACTGACTATTTTAACATTGCAATGTCTCACTCTGCATTACTTTTCGACTAACTTAAAGCTTATATTTTTTAAATTACCTGGTATCACCTCAGCTAATGTACCATCTAAAATAATAACAGCAAAATGTTAAAAAAAGTAGCTGAGAATAAATGTGTTGGCTCTCACCAAATTCGATTACGTACTCAATTTAAGAATTAATTTTTGATTTATTCTGGATGACATTGCAGTTAGCTTTTAGTCAGTCTAAGAAAAGTTAACTATAATTTAATTATTTTTTTAGTCAACCACACATTCTCCAACAGGGCAAATGCACTAACTTTTCAAATTTCAAGTGTCTATGTATAATTGTATGTATATCACATAGGATTTAAACATTTTTTGTAGCTCGTTTTAGAATACCCTTTCTTATATTTATATGTAATGGCAAAAGTTTTACATATTCTGTCCAAATTTCAGGTCCGTTACTCTGACGGTTCACGCGAAAATAGCCTGTGACGGACAGCGTAGCAAAAACAAAAGGGATCCGTACACCAAAATTTAATGATCAAGAATACAGTTTAACAATAGGTGCCTGGGCCAGTACCAGAGGTAGGCGATATATCTATATTTAAATGTCAATTTGCATATTTTAAATCGCAAATGTTATAGTCTGGAATTTTTATAATATGTAATTCCAAAAAAAACTCAAGACCTTGTACGACAAAAATTAGTTGAGTTCGACATTTCATTGGGTTCGGATATTGTGGCTTGTACTTCCAATGGAGCAGCTGTGCAGATTAAATTTGAATTAGAAAATTCTACAGAATTGTAGTTATGTTTGGCTCACGGAATTCATCTTGTGGTGTTGGATCTAGTTTATGAAAGTAGTCATAGAAAATTTTTTTCGAATTTCTATGTTAGAATTATACAAATTCAAATGTTTTTACTTTCAACTCGAATAACTCA